>CM037591.1:108547259-109869490 GCA_021018995.1 Chloranthus sessilifolius | reverse complement strand
AGTTGACCAAAAGATGTAATTGTTCAGATGTGAACCGTTGGATCCTTGCAACCGTTGATCGGATCGATCAGGGCCCTCGATTGCAAAAGGTGCTCCGAAAGTTATAAATAGAGGCTAGAGGAGGGATTCTAAACACTTGCAATTTCCGAATCTTACATCTGAGCCCTCAGAATTCGTGTGCAAACCAAAGCATTCTGCGTCTTCGTTTCGTTGGGTCGCACACTACAGTGCAACGTAGTGTGTGACAGATCGGTTCTTCACCGAGGCTTCATTGTATCCTGGAGGCGAATTTGCCGATATCCCGTTGCATATAGGGGGCAAATATTGTCTTAAAGACAGCGATCTAATCGCGCCTTGAAGCAATTTTTCGGTCTATTTTCTGTCAATCTTTGTGCAATACACTAACAACCACAAGGTTCAGTATTAAGGCAATGTCCATCTTTTGAAGATAGACATCTCTCTTCCCGATTTGGAAGTGGTTCTTCTCAACCCAAAAACTCAACATGGCATCGACGACATCTCCAACAAAACTAACACCCTTTGACATTTGGAATATTCCACTGAAAACTGATGCTCTGAGCAACTCCTTCCGCTGCGGGCTAGCGTCCTCGTAGACCTTCGAAATGTCAGTATGCGAATATTTGGCAACAACCTACTGTACAACTATCTTGATAGCTTCTGTAAATGAACCGCAATAAAATTGAAAAGCGTGACTCAAATACTAAAAGAGATTGTTTATAATCAGGCTAGATAACAATCGTCATCGATTGTTAAGGCAATCAATACCGATTGTTAATGTGATCGATGACGATTTCTTATACAACCGATATCGATTGTATTAACAATCATTATCGATCGCGTTAACAATCGGTATCGATTGCTTTAACAATTGATGACGATTGTGTAGAAAATCGTTATCGCTCCATTATTTTAGTATTAAAAAAAATTTAATTTAAAACATAGACCGTCGAAAGGTGAATAAAAAATTCTGCAGCAATAAAAGGTAATTTAATTTCTAACTTATAGATTTGGTAGCTTGAAGATTTAAAAATGGAGTGCGAGCGACTGCGATTTGACACTGCCTCTCCACCGACGTCGAACGAAAAAGTAAAAATAAAAAAGGTAAAAAGTAATGAGTTGAATGAAAGACGGCTATTTATTACCTTTGGGGTAATTTCGGCATTTCCTAAAGGCGGGCGACGGCTTGGCGGGTAGCGGGTCGGTTTGGGTAAAGGTGAAAATATAGGGTCTCTGACGTAAAAGGTGTATCTGACAGGGTCAGTCAGGTAAATTTCCCATCCAATTAATGAAAACACATATGCTAAAAATCATTGACTGCTTTGAATCACCACAATGGAGATCATTTTTCGTCTCAATATTCCACACAAGGGATCTTGAGATATGAGCGTATCATAATCCGAACAATTTTTTTATTTCATGTTGCACATATCCCAAAAAGTGACCTGAAAATTACAATCACATTGCTTTGAAATATGATTTTCAGGTCACTTTTTTGGATGTGTCCTTCATAGAATAAAAAATTGACCATCTGATGGTATACCAATGATCTGAAGATCAATTGTGTGGACGATTAAGATTGAAAATAAAAACGATCCCCATTGATAAATTTGAAACAGCCAATTACCTTTAGAAGAGGTGTCCTCATTAATTCAGTAGGTGCTAATTAGAGCTATTGAAAGTGATTTTGATCGCATGGTTATAAAGCTAACCTTTCAAAAGAGGCGCATGTAGCCACATAGGCGCTAATCGGATTCATGGATGTGATTTTTGTAAGATGCCTCATTTAACTTTGAGAATTGGCAAGGTCCTTACCTACTATTAGAACTAGCGAGATTCATTGCTCAATTGTCACGATCCAGTGCTTAATTGTCACGGTCCATAATTCTTGCTAATCCAAAGGGTCTAAAATTCTGTGTTATGACATTGCACGTTTGTTAATGCGATAAGCGGACATACATATTTTACTAAATCTTATATAAAATTGAGCTCCCAGTTGACTGTACCTTTATTTATTATAATTTGGTATACTTAACTCAAATTTCAATATTAGCTTAAGGAAGAAATTTTTTAATATGAGAATAAAATTTAGCTCACAATTTTTTGGAGCCCAAGTTTTATAAAATCTAGTAAAATATGTATGTCGTGTGATGTCATAATACGAAATTTTAGGCCTTTAAGATCGACTAAGATTCTGGGTCGTGACACCAACCGTTTTAACTGATGTTAACTACTGTGAGATATTGGAATACCAACACTATTAATTAGTTTTTGGACAAATAATTTTAAAAATCATCGATATTTCCTTACAGAGCGGTTGAAAAATGATTACTCATTCGATATCTCACCGATCAAAATCATGGGATGGTCCAAGTTAACCGTGCGGATAATTGTGTGCAACTGTGTCGTAAACGCACGGTAAAAGGTAAAAAGTGAAAACGTAAATAGACTCAAAAATAAGGTTAAAAGTTTTTTTTATATATTTTTTAAACTTTTTTCTCTCACACTTCTTAATAAGTTTAAAATAAGCATAACCTTACTTTTTTACCTATTTTCTAAACTGCTCTTAATAAGTTAAAGATAAGCAGGGATTTTTTTTCCTATTTTTCTCGCAAACCTCAAAACAAAAATAGAGGACTGTGCCCCTTGTGATGGGGGAAATTTAATAAGAGTTGAAAGGAAAATTCCTTCATGATCCTGAAGTCCGTGGAAGTCAGGGATTTCTTAATTTTGCAAAAAAACAAAAACCACCGAAACC
Organism: Chloranthus sessilifolius; assembly: GCA_021018995.1. Classification (NCBI taxonomy): domain Eukaryota; kingdom Viridiplantae; phylum Streptophyta; class Magnoliopsida; order Chloranthales; family Chloranthaceae; genus Chloranthus; species Chloranthus sessilifolius. The sequence goes on along the minus strand of CM037591.1, from coordinate 109,866,714 downwards.
CTCCCGCTCTTTTTTCACTGATGCATAAATAGAGGTCGGTGTTGGTTCTAGTTTGAGAATTAGAGAGAAAATGAGAGAAGAAGAGGTGGAGAAGCTGAGAGGCGTGGTGAGAGACTGCGTAAGCAAGCACCTCTACTCCTCCGCCATTTTCTTTGCTGATAAGGTCTCCGCACTCACCTCCGATCCCGCCGATGTCTATATGCAAGCTCAGGCCCTCTTCCTCGGTCGTCAATACCGCCGAGCTCTCCACCTCCTCAATTCATCTCAGATCGTCCTCCGCGACCTTCGATTCCGATACCTCGCTGCCAAATGCCTGGTATCTTTACCCCTCTCTCTCTCTCTCTCTCTCTCTCTCTCTATTTTTGAATCTCTGGATCTTTTTTTTTTTTTTTTTCAATTATGGTTTTGTTTTCTTTGTCATTATTGTGCTGGTTGGTCGGATTGGTTTAATTTTTTTCTATGGTTTTATTTGATGGAGTAATGCGGATTTTAGAGTCTCACAACTTTAATTATTTTAGTGTATCTGTTGTTGTTTTTAGGGTTTAAAGTCAATGGAATGAGATATTGTGTAATTAGTGTTAGGCCTTAAGATGTGATTTGCTAAAATTATGAGGTAGTAGAAGCGAGTTTAGATTACCTTGTTTGGATCAGATAGAATAGATTGAACTCATGTAAATATGCTAATGCTTACTGAAGAGAGGTTTTATATTGATAAAGAATTATCATATGTAAACAATTGACTTTTTTTCAATTATGGTTTGGTTTTCTTGCTCAAGTAACTCTTTTTTTCCTGCTAGGAGGAATTGAAGGAGTGGCATCACTGCCTTTTAATGCTTGGTGATGCTAAGGTGGACGAAGATGGAAATGTACATGCCCTTAAAGATTGTAATGTAATGTACTTGGATAAGGATGGAGAAGACCGTGAAATCAATGTAATCTATCTTTGTAAAATTGTCACTTATAATTAGTTCACTCAAGTGCATTCATCTTTTTAGAATTGATTGAAGTTCATGCTTCTTCATATATTGGACTTGTATATGGTGTTTCTTTACAATACATAAAGGATACAAGGTTTCCAATTTCTGTTAGCTTTTGAATCCATCTTATTCTTGTCTTACGAGAAGATTTGATATCTTGTTTGAAGTTCATTACAAGTTATAAAAGTAGAATGGTCACAATTATAGGTTCAAATTTTTTATTTAATAAGAGGTGTTAAAAACATATAATTTGAAAACGGCAACTACTAGGAGATGCCATGGAAAAGCACCACATATTATGCGTAAAACGTTAGTAACATCCATTATGCACTATGAGAAATGTTTGGGAACACAGAAAAACCATACAGGGTGTAGGATCCTAAGGTGAAAATTAACTCTTGTTCAAACTCCTAATTCTTGATATTTGGTTCTTCATTGATTTTGTAAGTTTGTATATGCCATTTAGATATCAAGAATCCCACTTTGTGCTTTATAGATTCATATCATTTGGAATATAACCTTTTGTGCGGATCAAATCATGAAAACTCCCTAAGGACGATGTAGTAAATACTTAAGTATAGGTAAGTTTCTAATGTGATGTTGTATAGTATATGATTGTGATGTCACATGCTTAGGATAAGAATAAGTTGCAAGAGATTGTTATGTTCACTCACATGAATTGGTTAAGATGATGGTGATTATATTGTTTGTATAACTAATATGAAAGACTTCAAGATCATTGATCTCACCTACATAACCTGATTTAATCTCCACTTTATATTAAAGTACGTATTTAAGATGTAGGGATCTATGAAGTCATATTTAAATTATGTATAACATTTGGGAAAATTTCCTAGACACATTTATTTCATCCTACTATTTGAAATGAATATGTGATTCATGTGCGAGATTTGGAGTCCTGAGGTAATTTGTATCTTTATTCCTCCAGGGTGGCCCTTCAAGTCAAATGCATGGTCATTATTTGGCAAAGGGCAAATATTTAGCCTTCTCCCTCTTTAGGGAGTACCTAATGTGGTCATTCGGTCTTGTTTTGGATTATATTATGTAATCAATCATATCTGCACTGCATGTATGGAAGACTGATCTCTTTGGGCTTAATTTATGGGCATATTTGACTATGTAGGTGTATGAAACATGATAGGGAGTGATACATCCATATATTGTATTATATTATATAATATAGAGCTTTTAATATATGTGAAGTCATATATCATTTCATATACATCCATAGTGTCATACATTTTATGTATGGATATCATGTGCTAGGACAATAAAGGCTATTTTAAAAGGCTAAATAATAACCAAGAAGGGTATCTAGGATATTAAAATTTCCTCCATCTCACATAGTCAACTTTGCTGTTGAGCAGTGCAAGAGTTAAAAATTCATTGAAATCTTGCTGCAATCCTATAATACTTGATTTCATTGGCTCCAAAGTTATAATTAATCTAAACTGGTGCCTTCTATCCCTTTTTATAATGCAAGAGACTATGAATGCGTAAACTAGAGTTTTAGACTATGAGATGATTAGTGTTTAGAGTGAGCAGAGAAGGTAAGGGTAGAGAGGAAGGAGATAGAGATGGGAAATTAGGGTTATGAAAAAGTGTCTTATACCCTCTATCTATTAGTATTTATAGTATACAATTGCAGATATGCCCATATAAGAGAAGGAAAAGACAAATAAACGACTCAACTCTATATAGCTAAACTGCCCTAGAGAAAGAAAAAGACAAATGACATACAACTCTAAATGACTAGTAACTCTACCAACATTCCTCAAGTTTGTATATAGATATCAACCATGCCCAACTTGTTCCGTCATTTATACAACCATTGTGATAGTACTATACATATAACAATGTTAAAAATTATACAATAAACATACTTCATTTTCCATTTATACATCTCGCTGACACACATTAGACTCCAACACCCAAATTGGTGTCCCTTATTTAACAATCATAATGATAGAAATAGAATATAATTCTTGATATGTATTTTATGGATGAGTTTCTGACTAGTTTAATCTTGTATTTTATCTTGTAAATAATTCGTATCACTTATTACTCTAACGTGTAATATCATCTTGGATTATACACATCTTGATTCTGACTAATTCTATATTGTTGATTGTTATTCATGTATCCAATTGTGCAACTAATAGACTAAATACTCTCTCTCTCTCTCTCTTTATATATATATATATGGGGCCGGGATGCTATCTAGCGCCCAAGCCCTACTCAGGAGCCAGCTGGGCGCAGTGTGGCACCCAACCTGAAGATTGGGTGCCACAATAACTTGCTCAAGCTCGATCAGGTACCATCTAAAAAATTAAAATAAATATGGGTGCTTGTCTACTGTTAAAAATGTGGTCAAAGTTGGAAAAAATAATGCACCTGGGTGGGTGGGCGTCACCCTATATTTGACCTATGATTTGAAGGGCAAAAAATCTTAAAAATCAATGTAATTTTTTTATTATAAATCACATGCCAAATGGATGTACACTCCAAAACGGGTGTTGTTTCACGTGCCTCATGGCATGTGATCTAGCCCCCATGGGTACCAGCCTACACACACACACACACACTGACTGGGAGCTTGGGACAATTCCTCAGTTTGAAACCACCCTGGGACCGCCAATTGGTTACCACGTGGCACCCAAACACATGTTTGGGTGACATGTGGACAAGCACAAGGTTGATGAAAGACCATTTAAAAATACATTTTAATCGCCTATTCACCTTAGTCAATGGTGGTCAATACCTTAAAAAACATATGTTAGGTTGAAAAATCAAGTGACCGTTCATTTTCGCACCGTTAGATCAAGGTCCTATATTTATTTATTTATTTTTTCCTATACTTCCCTAGGGAGGGGTGGACCCTAGGGGGATTGGTGCCACGTGGCATTGCAAGCGTTCAAACCTGGGGCAGCATCCTAGGCATCCTTTATCCATATGTATGTATCAAGTCTATCAAATCAAGGTTTTGAGTTTGAGAATGTCATTTTTCATCTTGTGACAGATTTCTTCGGCTATATGTTTTTTGCGTGGCAAGGCTTGTGAAGCTTTGGAAAACCGTGCTCAAGCTCGACAATGGTGAGTTGGGCTACCATCATTGCTTGGATTTCAAATCAGTGATTATAATCAATGGTTTTTTCCTTGAACTATTTTTGTAAATTTCTTTTGTAATTTAGCCATGTTTAATCCTGCTCAAAATTTATTATTATCTAAATAGGACTGAATTGACAACGCTTAACCTATATTCAACAACTAATTAAGAAAACTCCAAATTCATCACAATCATGTGCCCTGTCCATATTCTGAATGTAACTCACTCAAAAACGTTAGAAATCACATGATTTTGGGTTTGTTAAAAAGCTAGCAGCGTTCAAATGGTACCAATTTCCTGACATTTTGACGCTCTTTACCACTACACAATATGCCAAAATTAGTGACAAGATTAGCTTGCACCATTTTTTGGTAACTGTGTGTATCATGCACCTCTCCATGACACTTGTTTGTATGATTGTATAAGCACATGGCCTTCATGTTGTATGTCGCAACCACATCTTGCTTGCCCTTAATCATATAGTATAACACAACCAAAGAGATGCCCATGAGGATTAGGAAGAAGAAAAACATACAAACTATTCTTAATCTTCTATTAAACTGTAGCCACAGTCTCTTTTCATGTACATCTCACAAAACTGAAAAAAAATAAAATTCATGGGCCTTTTATAGCCTCACGGTCCATCGAACTTCAATATATAATCCTAATCTAATTAAATCTTCTAAAAGCAGCCTGCCAAATCATATAGTATTCTTTTTCCAAACGTTTTAGGCGATGAAAAGGAACTTTGTTGTCACTGAGAGTCTTCAAAGAAATCTTTTGATTTGTGTTGAAGCCAAATAGTTGCACTTGTCCACTAAATCTTAACCCCTAATTGCACTTTGAGTTCACCTATATTTTTAGGTAATAATTAATGAGGCTTTATTAGAAACAGATATTTAAAAGTGCTCAGATTTTCCACCCTATAGCAATTCCCCCTTTATTCTCAGCCTTCTTTTTTTTCAGAAAATTCGTTGATATTTCATATTTGATTATTGATAGTTGATACTTCATATCCTATAAATCTGCAACCTCAAATCCTCAATACTTGAAAAAGATGCTTGACAGTTGATATTTTATATTTGATAACTGATTTAGGACTTTATTATAGAATACTAAACTTGGACAGATACTTGATAATTCAATAGAATAAGATCAATATTAGAATCATAAAATATTAGAACCTTGATTGATATTTCACAGTTGTTAAATAACACAATTAATTTTTTAATAATATAATTAGAAAATAGTAATTTTTCTTCCTCTATAAAAAAATTTAGGAAAATAGAAAAAGAATAGTAATGTGTAAGATATATATAAAATAATAAATAAATAAAGACAAAAAACAAATAGCCTTGCCATGGCCTTGCTATGGCGAGGCTATAGCTAGCGAGTATGAGCGCCATATCCTCACAGGGATGCCGTAACAACCTTGTGCATGAGAATGATGCTGATTTGCTCTCAGATCCTAATGAGTACTAGACGCTAGTGGGACACATGATTTATCTCACTCTTATTAGACCAGTCATCACATTCATTGTCAGTGAGCCAGTTATGCATGCTTCTCGCACTACTCATCTCGCTTCTCTCCATCGTATCTTTTGATATATCAAATTCCGCCCGGGTTTTGGCTTGGCGTATCGTTCCAATGGGCATATGAGTATACTTGCATATAGCTATGCAGATTGCGTTGTGGATCGGTTGCTGATCGCCGTTCTTCATTCAGATATTGTGTATTTTTTGGTGGCAACTTAGTTGCCTCAAAAAGTAAGAAGTAAGCTGTGGTATCCAGGTCAAGTGTGGAAGTTGAGTACAGGGTTATTGCTCATGGCATTTGCAAGGTTTTGTAGCTGCATTGCCTTTTACCTGTGCACGGATTTCCTATTAGCAGCTCGATACCGCTTCATTGTGACACAAGTGACAAAGTACAGATACATGTATAACATGGCGAGTGAAAAAAATCGGTAACCAAGGACAAAGTACGGAAAAGTTCGAAAAAGGGAAAAAATGGAAAGCTAAAAAAACTATAAAACATATAAGTCAAAAAAACAAAAAAGTTGGATAGCAATGGAAAAAGTCGGGAAAAAAACGTGTTTAATACGCGTTTCAAACATGAAATACAAGTTTTAAACTAAAATGTGTTTTTTTTTTTTCTTTTAAAAAATACAGGTATAATACGGGTTTAATATATTTTACCAATAATTCGTGTATTAAACATATATTTTGAAAAACAGCATTTTTATCACTATGATTGTGATAATGAAGCTGCTGAGAAGAGTGCGTCTGACATTGTACTTCATGAACAAACAAGACATATTGAAGTTGACGTTCATTTTGTTTAGGAAAAGGTTTGGATGAATCCTTGGAGCTCATTGATGTTGCTTCCTCATAGCAATTGGTAGACATATTAACTAAAGCCGTTGGGCCGAGTACTCTTTGTAATATTTTGGACAAGCTGGGCATGTTGAACGTTCATGCTCTAACTTGAGGGGGAGTGTTAGTGTGAGTGTAATGTTCTATGAGATATTGTTGTATATGGGGTATGTGTCATATTTTTAGGGCTTTATGAATATTTTTTCCCACTTAATATAAATACTAGTGAGGTACCCTCTACTCACTAAGCCTTTTCATTATTCTCTTATCTCTCTAGTATTCTCTCTTCTTCCTTTTCTCTAAACCTAAACCACTAACATACCACCATTTCAACCCTAAAACTACTGTGCAACTGTGGACCTTGCGGGTCCGTCGCGACGATGAGACTATAAAAAATAAGGAGTTGCCATCCAGAGCTTTTGGTGTCCCGGGATACCTAAATCAATATCATAGGCACCGAAGTGCTAGATTTGACTCCGATCACCGGTCAACACCAAAGCCTTTAGGTAAGGACTTCGGTTACCAATTAGGAAGGTGTTAGGCACCTAATCGGCCCGCTCGTAAGCTGTCTCTACTATGTCCCAAAATAGAAAAATAAAGAAGAAAAGTGAACGACACTTTCCCTTGCCCGAAGGCATCGGGATCCTATTGAGCTATTGAGCTCTCCGCAATTACCAAAATTTCAACGGCGTAACGGCTCAAATCATAGGATAAGGGAAAAGCAAGAGAGAAAATAGAAGGTAGAGGAAGTTAGGGGAGAGCCGGAGCTCTCGGGCCCTTGTAGCACCGCCGTCGGATCTTCGCGTTGATGCTGACTCCGGTGAGCTTCCGAAAGCAAATGGGTTAGAGAAGGGTCCTAACTTTGCTAAAGCTTGGAAGTTTGGGAAATTAGGAGTAATGGTATGAGGGAGTTGGCCAAGGTTTCAAAGCTTGGATGGTAATGAAGTTGAAGGTATGATGGTATTGAAGGGGATATGAGCTAATGTTTTAGCTTAGGAGATTAGGAATGGTCAAGGTGTGGGGGGGGGGGGGTATTTTGCTAGAGTTGCTTCTTTAGGAATTTTTTCAAGTGTTTAAAGTGAGGGGTGGGGGTCTCTATTTATAGAGTGGGGAGTGATTAGGGAGCTCTTAAGGCACTAATGGAGGGGTTAAAATTAGGTAATGTGGAATCTAAGGATTCAGGGTTTTATAGGGAATGGAGAAGGTGAGAATGAGTTTCAATGGTGGATGATGGGGTAGCCGCTTGAATGACATAAGGGTGGTTTCTAAGGCTATTAGGGGCATAAGGGTCCTAAAGAAACACTCCCCAAAGTCCGGGAAAGTCCATAAGTCAAACAGCAAAACCCAAAATCTGTCATCTCGAATGTGCAGGTTTTTAAGGCATGCGTGCATACTATGCACTCATGCTTTAAATCCCCAACTCAAAACTGAGAAGTTAAGGCCCCGTACTGGAGTCAACTTCTAGGGAAGACAGTTTGGTCATGCGTGCGTACTATACACACGTGTAAAAATTACTCATGCGTGCATACTAAGCACGCATAGGTTATTTTACCCAGCAAGTGAAATGTGGGACTTGTGGGCCCTCGCTTGGTCCAGTATGGGTCCTACAAGTTCGATATGGGTTCTAAGGGTCCGGTAAGGGTTCTAAGGGTTTGGTACGGGTGGGTATGGGTTCTAAGGGTTCGGGAAGTGCTTTCAAAAGCTCGAGAGTTTGTCTTTCTCGAAGAATTGGTTGATCATGCCTTGGTCCAAATTTGGGTGTCTACAACCACTCACCTAAACCTTAAATCATTAAACCCTAATCCACTTCTCTAATGTGGGTCTTCAAATCCCGCTCAGTAAAGATTAAAACAGGTCCATAGACTCTTCCTTCTTTCTTTTCTTCTTCATTTTCCTCCTTTCGTTCATCTCCTTCGTTTCCTCTTCATTTCCTTTCCCTCATCTTCTTCTTTCTTTTTGTCCCTTTCTTGGGTGCATCGTTGTCTGCCTTGAATCTTGTGTACACCTAAAACTCCAAATAGAGCCAACCATAAATCTTTGACTATCAAGAACCATTGTGTCCATCACCTGCCTGCCTACGTCATTGACTGCTTGGGATGTTAAATGACAATACTATCTTAGGGTTAGAGAGATGGTTGTACCATAGTAACAATGTTTGGTTTCAGGTAGGTGAGGAAAGAAGTGTGCTATGGGCGAATAGGTGAGGAAAGAAGTGTACTATGGATAGAGTTCTAGTGGCAAAATCTGAGGGCAGAGAGGATGGTTAGTAGATAAACTGGGCTGCCTCGGGTAGGTCCTCGGCTTGGTGGAGGGGTGTGTGGTCGGTTTGGACCCTTTTCAGCAGTATGCTAGATTGGAGTGGGGTGACGGTAGTTGAATTCTGTTTTGGCAGGATATTTGGGTTGGGGAGCAAGATTTGGCGAATCAGTTTGGAAGCCTATATCAACTGACTGTTGAGAAGGAGGCTTCTATCATGGAGATGGCAAGTTTCAATGGTGAGCAGGTATGGTGGGACATGCAGTTGAGAAGAAAGATGAGGGATGTAGCGGTCAACTTTGTGATGGATCTGTGGGAGGCTTTGCATGGTATCATTCTGAACAGTAAAGTGCTAGATAGAAGTGTCTGGTTCCTGATAAGGGGGTTTTCCCAGTGATTTTTTTTTTTTTTTAATGATTGCTTAAGGTTATAGGTAGTGTGATGCGGAATTGAAGCCTACACGCTGAGATCATGGTCGGATAAAGAGCAGACTTCGAAAGAGAAAGTGGACTCGCGAATGGGTTTTTAAAAGTCCCGTTAAAGACCCGTGTGCACGTTATTTTAGGCTTTTTTATCTATGTTTAGTTTCCTTTTTTATTATGATTCTTTTAATAAGTGGGTTGTTTTAGGATTAGTTTCCTTATTTGAATTACTTAGGGGTCAGACATATATGTGATATGTGACTGTTAATTTCGTCACTTTCAATGTAACTATAAAAAAAGTGGTTATAAGTCTATCAATATATGTCGAAATTGTGTGATTCTTGTCTCGTTGGAAAACTACTTCGATGAGCTTTCAAACAAGACTAATTTCACGTCATTCAGTTTTCGTTTGACCCTTTAAAAGTAGTTGCATAACAAAAAAACGGGATCAATGGTGAAATTAATTATGACCGTTAGATTAGAAAATTTTAAAGGTTGATTAGGAGTGTTATTTTTAGTAGTATTCTTAGGGTTTCTTTTCTTTATAAGTACACATTGTAATATCTTATGAGAATATTGAATGGATGATTAATAAAATTTATGAGTTTTGCTTTGTGCGAATTCTAGAGAACTTGAGATGAGTTTTTGTTAGAAGAGTGATTCTTCTCCCGCGTACGGTTTGGTGTGAGGCCAACTATCTTCCTTGGAGTGATTTCTTGGATCTTCTATCCCTTTTCTATTTTTTCTTTTGATTATTATCAGGTAATTTATCTAGTTTGTTTCTTTTATTGAAAACTCATAAATTCAAAATATTTTTTCATGTTATATTGTTGCTCGGATTTTGTTCCTAAATTCCTAACCCTTTTTTGTTGATTCCCTTTGAACGATTTAAACCCGTTGGACCTTAAATTATTCAAATCTTAGCAAGGAGTCAAGAGACAACATCGAGATTGTTGCTTGGTGCCCTAAACTAGATCGAAATTAGAGTTTAACTTTAGACATATTCTAGATCGGGAAATTCATATGCTACTGGACGCTAAATCGAATCAATTAAATTGCCTTAATAAAGTTATTAAATATTTTATGTGTTTTAAGAATAATTTCGATATCTCCGCTGCTCAATTAAATCTTAAATTGATTTCAAAATTGTATAACCAGGGTTTTAGCTTTTTTTTTTCCTGCATCATAGTGTAGAGAAGGGATGGAAATGGGTCTGGAGAGAGTTGGTGTTTCTCCCATAATCCAGTTCTTTGCTTGGACAGTGGTTTTAGAAAAGGTGCTGAATATGGATTACCTCCTTAAGGTCTGGATTTGCAGAATTGTGTCATGTGTGGTAGGGCTTAGGAGAGTGCAAATCACCTTTCTATTCACTAATCCTTTGTTTGCAGTACATGGGCCTGGGTTCAAACTTCCTTCGTAGGTGGAAGAAAGGGTACTCATTATATTACGGGCCCCAGAACACAAAAAAGGTATTATGAAGTCAAGTTCAGGGGTCAAGGCTAACAAGTGAATCTGGAGGCCCGTCAAGCTTTTCAGCCAACAAGCAAGGAGCAAGAAAACGCTTTTATGGTAAAGGCTATCGCTATAGGCTTAGCGCTAGCGGTGCAGAAGGAGCTTGACGCCACATCTTTCAAGAGTCCCTTTGAAGTCAAAAGAGGGAAGGAATGGGTATGTGGTGTCTTTTGGTGCTTTGCTGGCTCTTCCAGGGATTTAAATAGTTGGATGGGTTTATTTGACCAAGTATGGAGAAAATTTTCTGGGGGTGGATCTTACAGGTATTTGGTGGGTCATTTGGTTGGAAAGGAATGAAAGAATATTCGGAAATAATAGTACAGGTGTTCAAATGGTCATTAAGGCTGTGAGTGTTCTAATGGTGGATTGGCGCTCAACAGGTGCTTGGCCAGGATTTGTTGATGGCTATCGAGGATTTTTGGGAGCTTCAGATGTCCAGATAGTGGGTTCCCGTGAACGTTTCCTTTTGGCTGTATCCCACATTTGTGGCTGGTAGTTATCCTGCTGGCTCGTCAGAGTGTCCAGGTCTAGTCTGTTTTGTGGTTTTTTTGGGTTTTATTTTGTGTTTCTTAGTCATTTTGGTTCAACTTCTCACTGTGCTGCTGGCCTATGGTCCACATGTTTATTTCTCTGTTCCCTTTCGCTTTAATTTGATTCTCTTATTACCGATTCAAAAAAATGTTCGGTTTTGACAATATTATGGTAGGGGGTCGTTTCAGTTCAATTTGGGTAAATTCAGGAAAGTTTCCAGGTAAATAGGCGCATTATATAATCCACAATCCACATGCATTGCAAATTGACAATCATAAAAAGAACCTTATAAAGTGAGAATAGAGAGTAAATGGAATCGTGAATCCAACTTCATAACTCATAACATTCAAAATTATCAAAAAAATCTAATCAGTAAATTAACAGATATCCATAAAAAATTCGGCAAATTTGAATATTTTTGGCGATTCAACAAGATAGAAGAAATTTCGCTGAAAGTCGTTGGATCCCCATTTCGCTGAATTTCAGTGAAATTTTGGAGAAATTTGTTACCATGGCTGTATAGCAGTCTCTGTAAATCCAAAGTTGCTCTCAAATCTTATCGGTACAAATGTGAAATTTTTACATGATAAGGTACAAAATTCCTTGACACCAAGGATCTGCTAACAAAGTTTCCTTAAGGGTAGACAATTAGATAATTATTTGTTTAAATGATAAAAATTATCAGCAAAAAATTAGATTACAAAAAAGGCTCAATGAGGAGCTGTCCAAAAATAATTGAAAGTGCAATGACTAACTTATTGGACGATGAATGGCAAAAACGGTAGTCTCTATATGATCATGACTTTGGAAAGGAAGTCCATTGCATTACTGTGCACCCCTACACTCCAAGGTGGATCCCTACTATTTGAACACCAAGAATAGGATCGAGTCAGCTTCCACAATCATCTTAGAGTACGTAATTTCCACATCGGCTTGGATATTGAGAAGTCACCCTAACTTCTCTCTCACGAGAATCACAATCACCAGGAGGGTTCAAGAAGGCAATAATTGTTGTTTCCATGCTAGTGGAATTCGTTTATCCTCACCCATCTAAAATTCTTTCACACTGAAGACATGAGCAAATCCAACCCTAAATACCATCTACAATATTGAGGAAGGAGTTGATGAGCCATTGAAGACCTGGTGGCATCTTTCCTGCCATAGCTCCAAATAAGTTCCATACGGCAAGCACATAATTAGATAATGACAAAGTTAATTGTAGAATAGTACTCCTTGATCATTTAGCTGATTCCCAGTTTCCCCTGGATGTGTTGAGCTTGTTGAAAACTTTAAATGCGATTGATACATTCCATCATCTAAATTTATTTTTTCAGTATTTTGCTTTTACTGCTGAAGTTGAAATGTCACTTTGATCTATGAAGTTGCAAATGACATTCATATTTGGTTGAAGTTGTTCTAGTTTTAGAGACCACTATTTTATATAAATTGTTTGTGAGTTTAGTTTATATTGATTTTTTTGTGTGCTACCTTAGATGATGCATTATAAAAACTTATACAATTTACTGTGCTTTTGGTGTTTTAAGGTACAAAGCTGCTATCAAGGCAGACCCTTTATGTTATGAGGTATGTTAGCTTGTAGCTGTTTGAAATTAGCCTGCATTAATTTGTCATACGTTGTTGATTGTGATTAGTAAAGTGAGTTTAGATGCATGTACCTGAACAAGATATTGTTCGTTATAGTATGACTTCATACGTGTGTAGCTATGAAACTGATAATTTACTGCCTAAAAATTTTGTACCTTTGCTGGTGACATGGGTGAAACTTCCGTAACTTATTACATTGTTGATCTCCGCAAGATGATGAAAATGTTCGAGTTTTTGCCAATCAAGTTTGAATCTCACCATGCCTTTGTTTGGTGAATTTCTTTTTTCCGTTTCAGGTGATTTTTGGCTTGGTTGATTTGAGTGAAAAAAAGGAGAAAATTGAAATTTATGCTTCTTTTCACAGAAATGATCATTCTTTCTCTGTAATTGCATCTAATCTTTGTATCTTCACACTAATTTTCAGGCTTTGGAATGTCTGATTGATAATCACATGCTTACATGCGAGGAAGGTAATGCTAGGCTTCATGACAAGTTCTTGAAATCTCATTAATGTTTATCAGAACATAACTGAAGGATCCATAAAGAGTTTTAAACTTATAATAGCCAACCTGTTAAATTGTTTCTTACAGGCATACTCAAATGTCCACCATGTCAAAATTTGAGCCAGTATCTTTTACATTCTATATTTGTGTATTTGACTGATCTTAACTTTTCTGAAGAATGTGTGAGTATTGTGCATTCAAGGTTCAACTTCTAGGGATCAAATCCTGTATCCTTTGGCTCTAATACTGAGATGATTCTTATACATAGTCAGAAAAGTCTCCGACTTTTTCAAAAAATCGAAAAAAGTTGGCTACTTCCACTCATCCTGACTTTATCACCGATTAATCGGCCGAGTCGCATCTTGGCTGATCAATTGGCGATGTTTGTGGTGTCCGGTTTTTTTCTTATCTCTCTCTTCTTCTTCTTCTTCTGTTTTTTTTTTTTTTTTTCATTTTCTCACTTACACTTAAAGGAAAAAATACAACCTTTAGGTTTTGTACTATTTTGTTCATAAAAAATCTTTAGGTTTTGCATATTTTTCACTATTTTGTTCATTAAATATAAAACCATTATTTTTAACTTGAAATATATTATGATATATTGTTTTGAAAATTTTGATTTTCCCAAAACTTTCCAATTTTCACCGACTTTGACCCTTTTTTTGCCGATTTGTTGCCAACTCCCGACTTTGTGACTATGTTCTTATCAGTGTTGTTATATATATGGGGTTTTTGCATTTATACCACCCTAAGATACGTCTTATTTGCACTCCGCCCCCCCATGTTTCACTTATTTACACTTCGGCCATTGTTTTGTGTTTCCTTTACTTAGTACACCCTAAGTGCCAGATCGATTACAAAATTAATCTTTGACTGCTCTAAATCAGATGATGGAGATCATTTTTCACCATAATCTTCCACCCAATGAATCTTGAGGTCAGAAACCAACTATCAGGTTGTCAGATTTTGATTCCACATGGTGATCATTGGTGTACATTAAACGTGGTTCTTGGACCACTTTTCGAGATGTGTGCCATGTGAAATCCAAATCTGATTGATTATAGGTCCATGATCTCAAGATCAATTAGATTAAAGATGGGGGCGAAAAACAATCTCCATCAACTGATTCAAAGCAGTCAAAGGGTATTTTTGTCGGAGAATCTATCATTGGAGGGGGTAATACGTAAAGAAAGCATAAAAGCAAGGGTCACAATGTAAATAGGTAAAACATGAGGGGCAGAGTGCAAATAAGACATATCTCAGGGGGATAAATGCAAAATCTCCTATATGTATGTATGTATGTTCGTGTTGGGTAAATATGAGTTGAAAATTTCCCGGTACTGGTTGGTATTGTCTTATACAAATACAGCTAGCTGTGGGCTTGAATCACTAGGCTCTGATACCAAGACACACACCAAACAATGCATTTCAGTAGTCAGTGTAGTTGGGGATTTTAATCCCTTTGTATATACATGTGTACTTTCTTAGAACCTAGGAGTTATCCAAACTCAACTTATTTGAGTTTCATACTATATTTCAGAAAAAAGCCTCCTATCATCATTGCAATTTGCTCCGGAGGATGAATGGCTATCCACATTTTATTCATGTTTGATAAAGAAGGTAAGAACTTAAGCACCTTGAAGATGTCTGTATTCTGTTCTTGAGACTTGAGAGTGTAAGGTTAAAAAATCTATGTTTACAAAGCAGAGCAATTAACATTGTTATCTCCAAACTGTTTTTCTCAGTGTTCAACCGTTGCGGTTACTGAGCAACTTGTTTCCTTCTGATTTCAGTATGACAAAGAAATTATTGTAGAAGCAAAATTTACAGAGCTAGAAAAAGAAAATTATGATATAAGCTCTCAGGAGCCATCTTTTACCCACACACTGAAAAACAATACTGATCTTTTGGCTTGCAAAGCTGAATACTACCATCAATGTGGAGAGTATCAGAAGTGCTTTGAGCTGACTTCATTGTAAGTTGGTTTACAGTATTGAGTTTTTGACTAATTTGTACATGCTATTTGTATGTTGACAAATTTTTTTATTTGTTTGGCATCCCTGTTCCTTTCAGGCTACTTGAAAAAGACCCTTTCCATTTAAAATGCACCTTAGTGCATTTAGCAGCTGCTATGGAACTTGGCCGTTCAAATGAGCTCTATCTTATGGCATGCAATTTGGTCAAGGAGTATCCTCAAAAGTGAGTATGGAATGTCTTGTTTTGTGTTATTTCTGGGATATGCTTGTAGCTTAAATTTTATATGATTTGTCATAATACTGTTTGAGGGTGTTGATACTTCGTTTTAATCATGAATAACTATTGAATATGCAATTTATTATTTTTAGTGATGATTGATCCCAAACCTATTCAATTGTGATGGAACAAATGTACAAGTATACATATTTATTTGTTCAACTGAATTTTATGGGTAAAAATATATGATTGAAGGCATTGAACTTTTTCTTACTAAGTACACATGCTTATCCACATACAAGTGCTGGTCAAAGCATTAATAATTTGATCATTGCAAGTCGCGTATATAATATTCTATTAAGTGATGTTCCATGTGCAATGATTTTATTGGTTAAGTTTCCAGTTTCTTGGGATTTCCTATTCTCAGTACATAAGTAATAGTTGGCCAGGAATTTATTTAATATTATTATTTTTGTTAATTTTAAATCTTTTAACAATGCTAAGTGCTAACTAGTGTTGCTTGGGCACTTCTACTTTTGAAAATTTTGCCTTCTCAACTCTTGGTGGTGCTTGGACATTCCTCAACATGACACAACGGTTCTAGACATGTATGGAAAAATACCACCAGATACCATCAAATTGTGCCTGTTTCAACGTGATGAAATGAGTTGTCATTTTTGGAAAAGCTTTTTGTAAAATTTAGTAAATGATAAATGAAAAAGCTTGGGTCCTTGAAAATCATTTATGTAATATGAGATATTTTAAGTAAGAGATTTCATGACGTCCATTAATTTTCATCAAGTATGTTTCTCAAGTAGCTTTGTAAGATATCCCTTCAGTTTTATTTTATTGTATGTATTTAATTTTTTAATAGTTGTGCCCTTGTATTGGTATTTTTAGAGATTTTCTTGCCAAACACCTATAATACCTAGACACTTGGAACCCGTTCAACATATCTAGTTCACTTCGGTGCTAACATGTATGTCTATCATCTTAGTAATGTTCTATGAGTCTCCTTTGACGTGGGACGGGAACCCTAAAATGCGTGAATATAATTTTGATGCGATTTACCGAAATTAAATAAAATTAATTTAAGATTAATCTCAAAACTATCACGATACCTTCGGGTTCGTAGAATTCCGGTAGGTAAATCATGCGAGATCCGAATAGGGTGTCCAATCTGATGCGCAAGTCCCGTTAGATTTGAAGTGGGATCGGGCCTAGAGATAAGACTCTAGCTTTTCCAAGCTTGGGTGTTCGTCTTCGATCCGATGTAGATTCATAGGTTCGGACTAGGGTTGTGGAATTGGTTTTGTAATAGGCTTATGGCTTGGTGTAGGTTTATGATTTAGAAAAGGCTTTGGGTTTGTTTGATTTAGGGTTCAGAAAGAGGTTTAGGGTTTTGGGATTGAGAAATCAATAGATTGGGATTTGGAAAAAGCAAGCAGAGATTGATAGATAGCAGATATAGTGAAAGATCAAAGAAAATAGATGACAAGATATAAACAAGAAGATATATGGGAATCACTCCCTTGGCCTCACACCAAACTCATCTCGGGAAGAAGAATATTCAAGCATAAAAGCATTCAAAATATTCAATAACTAATTAAAAAATGTTTATAGGCCTCTTTATATAGGCCACCAATGATTAATTTGAAATGAAAAAAGTTCTAAAACAATAAAAACTAAAAAAAAGGTAATTTTCGCAGAAAAATAGAAATCCAGATTCTTTGAATGAGTGGTCGTTCACAACAATGTGTATTCAGCGATGGTAATCTTATTCATGTTGTGGTTATTTTATTACTGTGCTGGTGGTGTCCACAGTGAGCTGCGGTCTTATGACAACGAGCTGTCATAGATGGCAGGGAGCCGTGACTGTTTTCAAGCCACAGTGAGCACTTCTTTTACTTCTCCCTTGAAGCTGTGGTACTCGGGCTTCCTCTACGTTTCTTCCGATGCCAGTAGAACTGATGTGGTCCGAATCTGATGTCCATGTATGTGGCGTCCCCGTCTTTCTTCCACTAGGGTTAGTCGATCAAAGTGACAATCATTAAGTGTGGCACATACTTCCACATTCGTATAATCGCTAAAAAGTTGTCAACATTGCCACCTTGTGATTGCAAGCCCACTCCCAGGTTCTGCTAATTCAGGATTGCTTAGGGAATTTGAGAAGGCAAATAAATGAAAGTTTCATCCTTCTGTAACTTTTTTTTTTGATCAGTAAAAAGTAGCAGTATATTGAAACACAACAAGGTGCTGAGAACCCAATACAACAGACACCACAACAAGATCAAAAGAAACCGGGAGAACTCGCCGACGAGAAGAAAGAAGGAAGAAAAAGAAAAAGAAAAAGCAACCGAAAATACAGAAGAAAAGATCAAGTGAGGGACGTGGCGCCGGGCAGCTACCTAGCCCGGATCCCACACAATGGAGGCAAGTCCCCTCCCCTCAGCAACTCCCCCTATCCAAAAGCCCACTAGGTCCATAACAAATTTGACTATGAACCCCGTGGACCTACTAATATTCTCAAAAATTATGTTATTGCGCTCAAGCCACAGACACCAATATACGGCGAAGACTACAAATCTCGGCTGCGCCCGTCTGTCTTCGTCCCCCACCCCAGGAGCCAAGCTAAGAAGATGCTGGTATGGGGTTCCCGCCATAGCCCAACTCAGACCCAAATATGTGAGGATTATATTCCAAACCGAGCAGGCCATCCGGCAATGAAGGAAAAGGTGTGCCGCAGTCTCCTCCCCATCGGTACACATGACACATGTAGTCGCCACATCACTCCCCCTACGAATTAGCTGGTCCCTCGTGAGTAATCGATCCTTGCACAAAGTCCACACGAAAAACCTTATCTTGGGAGGAATAGACACTTTCCACAGCCATCGCCCCTTGAACATAATTAACAGACGACGCGTCTCCAACTTATATGGGCTTTTGACCGTAAAAATACCATCCCTACTCGGTGCCCACACCCTCTGGTCCGCCCCCCTCCGATTGCGCTTCTCCGCATACAACAGCTGTAGCAGATTAAAGAATTCCGCCATCTCACAGTCAGTCAACGATCTGCGGGTATGGACATTCCAAACCACCGCTCCATTGACCACCAAAAACCTTCTGTAACTTTCTTGCTGTTTTATAACACTAGCTGATTTTTTTTTTTTGTTTTCCTATGAATATCCATGATATTCAAAAAACGAAAAGTCGTGCAAACTAAAGCCTTAAAAGCATGGATCAAAATATCGTCCGATACCGATACGTATCGGACAATACGTATCGGGATCGGTACCCTAACGATACGGTACATAAATTTACCGTATCGTTTAATATATATGTAAATGCCGGACGATACATTCAATGTATCGTCCGGTACATTACTGTTCCAGTACGTACCGGTTTTTTGACCGGACGATACGTACCGGTTTTCCGGCATTTTAACCCATGCTTAAAAGTCATTTGGCATTCCATATACTAAAAATGGGAGAAATATCTGCTGTTATGTTTTCCAAAGATTCTATTTTTTTCCCTTTTGTTTCATGAACTCCAAGGATTGCTGCTGGGAAGAAAGACTACAGGATATGGCCGGGATGCAGAAATGGACCCAAAAGTCAAAATAGTTGCCAGAAGTCGGTACAAGATACTAGTTCATTATGGTGAAAATCGTTAGGATATGGTCGGGATGCAGAAATGGACCCAAAAGTCAAAATAGTTGCCAGAATTTGGTACAGGATACTAGTTCATTATGGTGAAAATCTAATGGGTATGCTTTCTATTGTACGATGTTGGTACGATGAATGTGTCTATGACTATTGAATTGGGATAATATATTTATATATATATATATATCTTTTTAATTGAAATGAACATATAATTTTTATTAAGTTTTATGCTTATGGGGTATTTTATTATGATATGTATATAATTATATATAAATGAATTGTGTGTGGAAAAGTTCCTACCTTTATAGAGGATGGAAGCTTCTTGAACTTGGTGTGCGTGCTTGCTCGGGTCCGTGCCTGCATTCTGTGTGCGTGCGTGTGTGTCCACGTGCGTGCATGCAATAATATATCATGATATGTATATCTTATAGATGAAATGTCCATGCATGGGCGTGCACCTATGTAGGTTAATTTGTATGATACGAGGTAATATATTTTGATATATATCTTATAAATGAAATGAGTATGAAATATTTCTAATTTTATATGCAGATAGAGAAACATATATTTTCTATGGATGAATAGATGAATTAAGTATGGGAAATTTCCTACCCTAAAGTTTCTGACTTTTTCAAAAAATTGGAAAAAGTCGGCAACTTGTAACATTGTCGATTAATCGGCCAAGTCGCGACTTGGCCGACTAATTGGCAATGTTTATAATATGGTCCCATTTTTTTTTTTTCCTCACTTATACTTAAGGGAGAAAAAAACATTTAGGTTTTGTATTATTTTGTTCATACAAAACCTAGGTTTTGCTTATTTTGTTCATTAAAATCATTATTTTTAACTTGAAATATATTATTATATACTTTATATATTTTTTTGAAATTTTTTATTTTCCCCGATTTTTTTCGACTTTGACAGATTTATTGCCGACTCCCGACTTTGTGACTGTAGTGCGTAGGACACGCCGCACTTGGATTCAACACCAAATAAAAAAATATAAATGAAGAGTCCTAGCATTGGGAGATAACATTGTTCTTCTCCAATTAGGATAATTTTAATTGTGATAGCTTGCCCCTCAACACAGATGACGAATCCTAGTACTGGGGCACACCATTGGTCTTCTGTAATCTATTTCGGATAATTCTAAGTCGTAGCGTTGAGAGATAACATTGTTCTTCTATAATCCATTTAGGATAATTTTAATTGTGTTAGATTGCCCGACAACACAGATGAAGAATCCTAGTACTGGGGCACAACATTGGTCTTCTCTAATCTATTTCGGATAATTCTGATCACATTAAATTTGTCTTATATTTTAGATTAACGTGTCATCCTATACCCTACATATCCTTCAATAGTTTTGGATTTTTGGTTTGTTGATGCAAACTCTGTATTCATGGCGGACTATACAAAGTGATACTGGTCCTTTCTTTACATGGCTTTGTCTGATAGAAATTGATACATAAGGGAAAGCTTTCTGTGAAACCAAATTGAGAGGTAATTTTACTCCATTTTAGACATTTCCTGGGAGTATCAGGAACTTTTCCATGTTGTTCTATTCTTCATAATCGATGATTGGATAGTGAGAAAGAAATCACTGGCGTTAATCAGAAGTGAAAATCTTTCATAAATGTTGCATATAGAAAAAATATCATCACAAAAAGGAGCAATAGCTTGAGTTCTGTTACATTAAGAATATTTCCAATGCTTTACTTAGAGTTGAGTGAAACAATTGCCTACCATGGGTCAAATATCGTCCGATAATATCAAATTATCAGACGATAATTTAAAATTATCGTTCCATAATTTCGAAAAAGTTAGAAAATTAAAAAAAGATAGAAAATTCAAAAAAGAATGAAATTATCGTCCGATACGAACGATAATTTCAAATTATCGTTCGTATCGGACGATAATTTCAAGATTCTGTGGGGCCCCGTCACGTGGGTGACCTTTTGCAACCCGAATTTAGGGTCGGCTTTTTTTTTTTTTTTTTTTTGTTTTTTTGTTTTTTCCATTGCAAAACCAGCCCTCTCTTCTTCTTCCTTCTTTCTTCTTCTTCCTCATTTTTTGCTTATTTTCACCCCAAATCGCCGTTGAATCGCACCAACAAGCTCGGGATCAACGCGGAAGGTACGTGTTTTATCATTTTCTCATCGTTTTATTTCGTTTGAAAGGTTAAAATAAGGTAGATCTATCTTATTTAAGGGTAGATCTACCTATAAATATAGTAGATCTACCCTTAAATATAGTAGATCTAGCCATAAATTTGTTAAATCTACCATATTTAATGGTAGATCTACCCATAAATATGGAAATTTGTTAGATCTACCATATTTAATGGTAGATCTACCCATAAATATGGAAGATCTACCATATTTAATGGTAGATATTAAAATAATTAAAATATTTAAATTGATTAAAATTATGGGTCAAAAATAATATATATAATTAAAATTATGGGTCACATGTAATTAAAAGTATGGGTC
Source organism: Chloranthus sessilifolius (assembly GCA_021018995.1). Taxonomy (NCBI): domain Eukaryota; kingdom Viridiplantae; phylum Streptophyta; class Magnoliopsida; order Chloranthales; family Chloranthaceae; genus Chloranthus; species Chloranthus sessilifolius. The sequence continues at coordinate 109,845,058 of CM037591.1, read as the reverse complement.
ACAAAACAATTAATATAATTAAAAAAATAATTGGGTCAATATGGGTCACGTATAATTAAAATTAAAATCAATATTGGGCACATATAATTGAAATTAAAATTAATATAGGTCACATATAATATGGGTTACATATCATATGGGTCACATATAATTAATAACATAATGGGGTCACATTTAATTAAAATTAAAATCAATATTGGTCACATATAATTAAAATTAAAATTAATATGGGTCACATATAATATTGGTCACATATAATTAAAATTAAAATTAATATGGGTCACATATAATTAATAAAATAATGGGGTCAATATGGGTCACACATAATTAAAATTAAAATCAATATGGGTCACATATAATTAAAATTAAAATTAATATGGGTCACATATCATATGGGTCACATATAATTAATAAAATAATGGGGTCAATATGGGTCACATATAATTTAAACTTAAAATTAATATGGGTCACATATAATTAAATTTATGGGTCACATATTAAAATTATATGTGACCCATATTAATTTTAATAATAAATTTAATTATATGTGACCTATATTAATTATATGTGATCGTCACATATAATTAAAATTATGGGTCACAAAATAATTTATATAATTAAAATTATGGGTCACATGTAATTAAAATTATGAGTTACAAAATAATTAATATAATTAATAATATGAGTCAATATGGGTCACATATACCCTTAAAATTATGGGTCACATATAATTAAAATAATTAATATTATGGGATGTCCCATAAAATATTAGAATAATATGAAATAAATTTCAAATAAATTTTAAAAAATTAGAATAATAGCAAATAAAATTTTAAAAATTAGAATAATATCAAATAAATATCCAAAAATTATAATAATATCAAATAAATATTTATAAATTATAATAATATCAAATAAATATTCATAAATTAAAATAATATCAAATAAATATTAAAAAATTATAATAATATCAAATAAATATTCAAAAATTATAATAATATCAAATAAATATTCATAAATTAAAATAATATTAAATAAACATTCATAAATTATAATAATATCAAATAAATATTCAAAAATTATAATAATATCAAATAAATTTAGTAAAATATAATCTAATCTTTTAAAAATTAGAATAATATAAAATAAAATTTCAAATGTAATCTAAATTTTATAAAAATTAGAATAATATCAAATAAATTTAAATAAAATATAATCTAATATTTTTAAAATAGCAATAATTAGAAAATAAATTTTATTTTCAAGTGTAAATTAGATGTTTACTTTAATGCAATCGTTTGCTCATTCATGCAGGTGAAATAAATAAATATGGTACGATCGTCAGATCCATCATGGCAATACGGTACACCAATAGATGGTGATAGACTCCGGATACAGTGTAAGCTTTGTGGAAAAAAACTGCTGGGAGGAGGTATCACTGCAGTTAAAGACATCGGCTCACGTAAAGGGAGAAACAAAAGGGTGTCCCAGTGTACCCAGAGAAGTAAAAGAAAATATCAGAGCTAGTTTACAAGCGGCAAAGGGAAAGAAAAAAGCTGAAGCCGATCGTGATAGGGAAATGTATGAGAGAATCAGGAGGGCAGATCCAGAGTTTACATCACCTGGACCTGAGGATGATGAGGATGAGGATGAGGATGAGATGAGCAGATAGCGAGAGCTATGAGGGAGAGTGCCAGAGAAGCACAGTAGCGGCGAGATCAGGAAGAAGCCGATTATTGGTTTCGGTCAAGGTTGAGGGGCCTGCTACCGGTGGTGGATCTAAGCATACGCCACATGTTGTTGATGTTGATGAGGATGTTGAGCAGACTGTCGGGTTGCGTACGTCAGCATCCGGAAGGGATTATAGGCCGTCTACTAGAGGCCGTACTACAACCCCCATGGATCCATTCATGTATCGCACTGAAAGCTCCAAACAAATCAAATTGAGTGCAATCTCAGTTACAAAAATGGGGAAGAAGCTTGGAAAATTCATTGCCAAGTTTTTTATATACAACCATATTCGGCAAGAAGTAGCCAGTCAAAAAAGCATGATTGATACAAGTGCAGAAGTTGGTCAAGGAGTTAAAAAGCCTTCTGCATACGAGATATCCGGGCCCTTACTAAATGATGAGTACGATGGGATAACTGCCTATGTACAAAGCTTTGAGGATGTATGGGATGAGAGAGGTTGCACAATTATGTGCGATGGATGGACTGGTCCCACAAAGAAGAGTTTGATAAACTTTTTGGTTTACAGCGATGTCGGGACAATATTTTTGAAATCAGTTGATGCTTCTAGACACGTAAAGATTGCTGACTACCTGTTTCAACTAATGGATAAGGTAGTTCAAGAGGTTGGAGAGCAGCGGGTTGTGCAGGAGGTAACAGACAATGCGGCAAATTACAAAGCTGCTGGATTAAAACTAATGATGAAGAGACGTCACCTGTACTGGACCCCGTGTGCCGCTCATTGCGTGGACCTCATTCTTGAGGATTTAGGAAAGAGAAGCAAGGCACAGGCAACTATTCAGAAGGGAAGAACGACATTTCACTACCTGCAAAGGATGTGGTCAATTTAATGAGAGCCTTCACGAACACTGAGTTGCTCGACTGACGATTACGTTTTGCAACACAGTTTTTAGCCCTACAGAGTTTGGCTAGATATAGGCGTGAGCTGAAAAGCATGGTGTTGTCGGAAGAATGGAATCAACATGAAATAAGACTCCCACGAGCAAAGAGACTAGCTTGCACTGAAGTTGCTGACCTGATCTATAGCACACAATTTTGGGCAGATGTCGACCACCTGATCGCCGTCACTACCCCGTTGGTGCAAGTGTTGAGATTGGTTGATGGTGATGAGAAACCAACGATGGGGTACATTTATGAGTCAATGGATAAGGCAAAATTGGCTATAAAAACCAAATGCCTTACAAAATATAAACGATACTGGACGATTATTGACAAGAGGTGGGATGCACAAGTTCACCAATACTTGCATGCAGCAGGTATAACATGTTGCACAATTATCTAGTGATATTTATTTATTCATTCATTATTTTCATATACTGATGAAATTGCTCATATTTGATGTGTAGCACACTACTTGAATCCAGCCTTTCAGTATACGCGACGCTTCGAGCTGAGTGACACTGATGAAGTGTATACCGGTTTGCTCAATGTAATCTAAAGAATGCTCCTTGAGTTGGCGGACCAAGATCAAGCCATAAGAGATGTGAGTAATCATAGTATCATACCTTATAACTAATAAGTCAAATGTCATGTGATATTATCATCTATTTATTGATATGTGCCTTACTGTGTTTCATCTTTATAGAATGACATGTTTCGCAAGAGACATGGGTCATTTGGGTCCCCGTTGGCGCAATCCCAAATTAAACACGACAAACCCGCTGATTGGTGGATGCATTATGGAGGTGATGGTCCGATATTGAGGAGGGTAGCAATGAGAGTATTGTCGCAAACATATTCCTCGTCTAACTGCGAGCGGAATTGGAGCACTTTCTCTCTCATTCATACTAAGACAAGGAATAGACTAACTATGGACCAATTGGAAAAGTTAGTCTACTGCCACTACAACATGCGATTAAGGGTCAGAAATATACAGAGGACCAATCGTGGTAAGCAATTAAATGAAGTCTTAGATCCTCAATTATATGAAGTCTTACTTACATATTATACTAATTCATCTATCATATTCTACCTTGCAGACAGTGAATATTTTGATCCCATCCAGTTGGATTATATATTCGAGGAGGATGACCCTTTGAATCAATGGATCGACGAGAGAGAAGAACCGATGACATCGAGAGCAATCGAATGGTCGGACAATACCGAAGAGTAAGTGAGCAAAGATGCTTTCCAACCATCGAGGCGGAAAAGAAGATTGAATCGTCATTCAGTGGTTGGATCTAATGACGAAACGCAACCCGGTAGTGATGATGGGAGTGGTGAGGATGATGGTGGAGGGGACATTGGCACTAGTGGTGGAGGGGAGGATGCTGGTACCTCTGATCCTTATAGAGATATGGTGGCATGGGACGATGACTCGACACCGTTAACACTGTTCGACACTCCTACATTTAGAATGGGAGGGGTTGAAGGAAGAGGAGCGTCGGAATCATATCAAACACCACCACCACCACAAGGTCCACAAGATGATACAGATATGGGTTATATGACTTCTAGCTTCGGGGGATTCAGTTTGCAAAATACCGAAGATTCAGCAACTAGTAACCCATACTACCAGCCACAACAAACCTACCCGGTGCCATATGACTTCGTTGGTCAGATTTTTGGAGGACCGGCCTTTACGTACTACACTGAGCCATATTCGTTGCTACAACCTCAGTTTCAAAGGGGCACATATGATCATGGGTATCAATATGGCCAAGATTATAGGCAAAGGTCGGAAAACTCGCACACCGATGACGATGATGATCACGAGGGCCAAGAACCACCATGAAACTCAATGTGGCTCTAAAGTAAGTTTTCCATATACAATAAAATTTAATTTTATCAACATAGTTATTAATTTTGACAATATATAATTTATTTTTGTCAATATACATTATAATTTAGTTTATGCGTGACTGCGTGTCTGCGTCGATCAAATTATGAAATATTGTTAATAAAATAAGCATGTGATCAGCTGGTCGAAAATAATGTTAGAAGATCTATTACATTAAGTCAAAAATGTGATCTTAAATCAAAAATAAGTCACAAAATAGGCATGTGACTTGGGTTAAGTTACAAAATAGGCATGCTACTTATATATTCATCTAAATAATGCATCAAATAAGTAAAAAATAAAAGCAAAAATAGTTGAAATAAATACAAACTAAATAAATATAATTTTTCAGAATTTTTTGGGATTTTTTTTTTTTTTGAATGTATCAAACCGATACATTCAATGTATCGCCGATACATTGAATGTATCGGACGATACCCAATACGTATCGTCTTGGTGGTCAGGACGATACGTATCGGAATTCCGATTTTTTGACCCATGTTGCCTACTAAGTGACTTGTTACGGTGTCAGCACGGCTTTTAAATGTTCTTTTAAGATAATACTTCAGATCTAACTTTTTGTTTATACATGAAATCATTTACTGATCAAAGGCGTTGCTGTTTGTCAGAGCTTTGTCATGGTTTGCAGTTGGTTGCTACTACTATTGCATCAAGAAATATGACCAATCACGACGATATTTCGGGTAATAGTCATGCACTCTTGAGGATGGATTAGTTATTAAATCATCAAAGAATTTTATTATATGTTGGCTCTTTATCAATGTAATGTTTTTTATTCCTTGTGTTATTTTTTTTCACCCTATTGTGGGACTTATTTATGATGTGAGATGATGCTGAATTGTATGCCCATCAATATTTTGATTGCCACTAGGAGTTATGCTCATTATTACATGTTGATCCAAGCCAACATGTTTCCTTCACCTTCTTCAAAACATTTCTCTGTAAGAATTATTAATTGCTATGGTAATAAATACCTGAAATGATAGGTTTTTAGTGGCACGACAGAAATAGAATAGACTATAAATGAAGGATATTTTCTCAAGACCATCCCATTGCATTTTTCACCATTGGATGACGGTGGAAACACAACAGAAAAGTTAAAAAGCAACCATAAAATAACTGAATCGAAAATCATTCTATTTTAGAAGTTTCACTAAAAGAACAAGCAAAAAAGGGTTTATAAGGGCTTTGAAAGTATGGAATCCAAACCAAAGAACAATTAAACATTAATGAGAGACAATGCTTTTCCACTTTCCAGTTAGCATTTCATTTCTTGTTGCAAGATAAAAAGTACCACTAGAAATGTACAACTATTCTTACAAAGCATGAACTACAATACTGAGGACAAATGCAAAACTCTTGAACTACAAACACATAATGAGCTGTGTCAAGGTTATCAAATTTGCCTAAGCTAATATAGCTACCCATGCCGTTGTCAATGGAAGTCAACATGCTTTCTTTAGTCGCATCTGCAAATATCTTTGTTTATGAAATATGCTTCTATGAATTTCTTCATTTGCATCTCTTAACTCGACATCTGTAGATCGGGACATCTCATTTGGTTTTTCTAATAGCTTTATGAATTTTTTGCACTCCTGAGGAAGGATTAGAGTATTGCTAGCGGATGTCGCATCTACTGCTCCTTTGGCTGATATAATCAGCGATTACCAATATGTATCAGTTGATATGATGTGATTTTTGTTTTGAAAAATATAGGATGACTTAGAAGATGTTGGTTTTTTTATTATTATTATTGGGAAAGTAGCAAAATATATAAAAATCAAAACAAAGGTACAAGGAACCTGCGCTATAGCAAGGCACTAAAGCAATAGGCAAGCAAAGAGAAAAAAGTGAAAAGAAAAAGATAAACAACATAAACCCCAAAAGAAAAAAAAACTCAAAAGAACCTAGAGGCTGGGATGCCCGGAGCAAAAAGGAAGCGACCTGGGATGGTCCCCAACAAATCAGCCTATCTCATACATGTCCTCCCACCAGTCGATGGGGTCTTATGAGTTGATCCATGGTGCAGATCCTTCCTTAAGTAACACTCTAGGCGAAAAAACCCACCCTCGAGGGTGCATAAGCCCTCTAGATGGAAACCCAATTTGACACATCTTAAACGGCTGTCTCAAAATAAAGTTATAAAAAGACTTGACCAAAAAGGCTTCCTTATGGTCAATCATCCAAATCCTGACATCCTTGCCCACAGGGTATGGAACACATCTGCCAAACAGATTAAGAATCTTGGCCAACTGAATGGTTTCATTATATCTGAGATTTCTACGAGTACAGATATCCCAGACATCGGCTTATCGAGTTTTTTTTTTTGGCTTATTGAATAAAAACAGATATCCCAGACAACATTGTTACCAACTGAGGTAAACATCTCTGAGATCTTCCACTGGTGGCCTTCTGCGATACGGTATATCTCCTTGAATCTATCACAAAGAGTCTTCTCTCCCACCCAAACATTCTGACACGCAAACATTCTCCCAAAAGAAAATTCTCTGCCCATCTCTTGACACAAACTTAATACATTTATTGAATACTTTTTTATGGATAACACACCCTTCCTCCAACCGGGCCCTCTGTAGCTTCTAGAATGGACAACCCAACCATTAATGTTACGCCCCAACATGGTTCAAAATTCATTAAACCGGGCCCTCTGTAGCCTCTAGAATGGAGAACTCAACCATTAATGTTACGCCTCGACATGGACAACCCAACCATTAATGTTACGCCCCGACATGGTTTCGGTCCCCACCGAAACCGAAACGAAAACTTAACAATTCGTTAAGTTTCGGTTCTGTAGCAAGATTTTGGCCAAAATTTCGGTTTCGGTCCCCACTGAAACCGAAATGAAATCCAATTTTTTGATCCTTGCGCCTCAAAACTCACGTACATAGACTTCAGGGTGTGACCTAAGTCGGTTCAAGAGGACTTGGCAGTTTGGCAACATAAGGTTAAAACAGAAAAAAAATAATATAAAATAATATAAAACTAATTTTATTTCAAAAGCCAAACTAATCAAGTACAACTGGAGTAAAAAAATATTCTTTGTAACTACCTTACAATACTTTCTTGAGCCTGACTTTTCCTTTATGTTTATTATTTTGACCTTGAAATTGATCCTTACTCTGCGATAAAAAAAACATGTATGAATATCTGAACAACAACCCAATAAGCAAAATTTTATTATAGTCTGGTTGCTGAGTTTAGAATAATATGAATTTGGTAAGAATATTGAAAACAAATGCTTAAACAGAACTTATTTCAAATACTGGGTTGGATAGGTTATAGGTGTCAAATATGTAAATCCGCGATCATAAATATAATTAGAAACACCAGCATAAAAAACAGGTGTCAGGTATCTGAAAATCAGATATAAAATGCATAAACTTGTAACAATTTTTTTGATTGTAAAATAACATTACTAAAATACCGAACCAACATATATCGGTTGGGTTAACATAGCTAAAGCTACTACGTAGCCACGACCATAGTCACAAAAATTGCCGAATTTTGAAAAATTTGCTAATTTAAGGTCCCCCGAATTAATCCCGAATTTTTCGAAAATTCGTCTGATCACAAAAAATCGCGAATAATTCCCGAAATTTTCAAAAAAAATTGTGACTTTCTTATATTTTTGATTTTTATTTATTTATAGTTTTAACTCTTTTTTATATATTTATTTAGTTTTCTCACGGATTTTTCCTCTGAATATTTCTCCGAACTTCCCGAATTTTTCCGAATTTTAACCTCACCGAATTATTGCTGAACCCCGATTTGGTGACTATGGCCACACCCACAAATACTGGGTACTCAATAGGTATCAAGTGTCAGCTCACTTCATCTTGGACCGACCCTTCCGATGTGGGACTAAAACCGAGTCACCTTAGGGGGTATTCCCATCATTATGAAGCCATCCTCTCAGTGTTTGACAGGTATCATGTATCATATCAGGTATCAACACACTTCATCTTGTACCGACCCTTCCGATGTGGGACTAAAATTGAGTCCCCTTAGAGGGTCCTAGCTCCCATCGGTAGGGAGCCATCTAATCGAGGTCTGACTATTAGATAACATATAATATATAACTAGGCTTGGCTCATCCGACTCGGTTGATGAAGCATACTTAAATTAAAGTGTATGTGCTCAACACTTCCCACAAAATTTGTGAAGCTTCCTAAAGATGCTACCTAAAACCCTTTTAAAGCCTTTATATAGACGAGGCATATTGTGCAAAGGAACACTTGTTGTAGAGGGTAAGGGGTATTGTGCAAGCGGTTGATGGTGCTGCGTGGAAGATTTTGGTGGGATCTGATGACAGCAATGGAAAATCTGGCAATGACAGCCAAGGATCAAAATAGCGGTTTCGTTTTTGGTTTCGAGCATGACCGAAACCGAAAATTTGAACTGAAATTTCGGCCGAAAATTTCCCCTCCATACATTTTTTGACCGAAATTTCGGTTCAAAATTTCGTTTCGGTGGGGACCGTAACCAAAACATTTCGGCCGAAATTTTGAACCATGATGACAGCACAGTCAGATCAATAACGATCCAAGTTGATGCTGATTTTGCTACAACATATGCACGGTCAGATTGGTGGTGGTGGAGATGCGATGAGTTGCCAACCTATGCTGACTAATAAAAAAGAAACTCTTGCCACAGGTTTGGTTGCAGTGGTGGTGCGGTAAGGATTGTGTCATCAACTAGCATGGTGATGCCAACACTGAAAAAGTTATGATGGCCACCCGATTAGTGCAGATGGTGGTGGTGGCAATGACAGTCCCTCAATCAATGCCAACAAAAAGGTAATAGTAGATGTTTATCAGAACTAGATACCATTTGCAAGAATAATCGATGTATCATGATCACGATCACGATCGATCAGGTTAGGATAAAAAAAATCATTACAGATAGTCGCTGAATCGTATACCCGGGGGGGGGGGGGGATTCTTCATGGTGGCTCTACCCCTGCTTTAACCTATTTCCTCGCTTTGTTACAAGGGTGCAAGCTGAATAGGAGTGGCATGGAAAAAAGAATGTTGATGCCAAACAAAAATCACTCATTCCCCGGTGAAATCTTTTTATAATTAGTCATACATTTGGAAGGTGAATGTACCACCACAAATTGCTTTCTTTAGTTGGACCGAACTGAAAGGAAAAATCTTCACAAATAATCAACAACCTCAATAGATGGCAAAGAGTATTCAAAATGTCAAGAGGTGGAGAGTGTGGAGTGGACCATCCCCTAATTCATTGGGTCACTGACTCACTGCCTTCAATATTTGAGGAAAGATTTTGGAGTTCTTTCATATCAGATAGTGCTTTCCAAAAAATAGTGTTGAAACTGTAGGGCAGAAAGTAACTGTTTAGAGTTGTGCCAATGGCTGTGATGATGGTTATATGACTATAAAGGAATGATCCTATTCTTCACAAATAATCAACAACCTCAATAGACGGCAAAGAGTATTCAAAATGTCAAGAGGTGGAGAGTGTGGACCAGCTCCTAATTCTTTGGGTCACTGACTCACTGCCTTGAATATTTGAGGAAAGATTTTGGAGTTCTTTCATATCAGATGGTGCTTTCCAAAAAATAGTGTTGAAACTGTAGTGCAGAAAGTAACTGTTTTGGAGTTGCGCCAATGGCTGTGATGACGGCTATATGGCTATAGAGGAATTATCCTATTTTTCATAGTATTCTTAGACTGTTGGGAAGGCTTCTCAAGTTTGCAAAGGACACATATCATTAAGTGGGCTGCATCAGATAAGAGACTGATTTCCATGCAGTGGAGCAACATCAGGGATTTATGGGCTTGTATGATTGAAGTGTTGAACACTCGGGTTAGGTTGATTTACAGGTGGTCTGCGTAGTGTCTTCAGGCGATCATGGATCATTGTTTTTGTGGGTTTTGGGGGTGTTTAGATGCTATATCTTACTTCCTGTGGTTTTGGTGTCTGAATTTTTTGGGTGCGTCAGTGCGGGATTGTTCATGGGCTGTTTGCTGGGTTGTCCTGTTTGTCTTGGTTACTTCTTTTACTTTTTTGCTGGGGGTTAAGAATCTCTCTGCTCTCATTAGAGCCCTCTTTACTACCTTTTTATTCTTGATAAAACTCTTTTATTACGTTATTTATTAATTTATTTTGTTCTTTTTTGTTACTGTTTTTGTTTTATCTTCTTTAATGGTTCCATATTGACTCTAATAGCTAGTTCCTATCATTATCCAGATTGTTAGAATCTACCTTTATGTCGTAACTGCCAAGTCTGTCATCTGCCCCTTGATTCTCCTGAATCTTGCTCTTGAAATCTTACTATTTTGTGAATATGTGAATACTTTGGACCTAATTTTAACTAGAGAGATCATATATTTCATGTCCTTTAAGAAGCTAACAATCTGGTGGATACTCTAGCAAAATGTAGGGTGTCAAGGAAAAATATCTTGGTGGGAGATTTGGTACCTCATTGTAAGCCCCTCACTTTGGTTAGTGCCCTCTTTGGTGTTTTCCTATATTTCTATTAATAATATTCTATTACTAATAAAAAAAATGTTACTAATCTGTGTATTTTTAGTAGTTACATCAACTACCTCCTCCTCTTGTCATTGCCTTTTATGGGTGTATTTATTCTCTGTTTATGAGGTCTTCTTTTGCAAGGTTTCTCTATCCCCTTGACTTCCCTGCACAATGCGCTTCATTAGCTCCCTTTATTAAATCTATTATTTCTCCTCTACCAGCAACTATATGATGGTTCCAAGTGTACAAATTCTTAGTTGTAACTTTTGACATTTTCTGAAACTAGATATGAATGAGAAGAGTTGTTTTAGGTAACAGACCCGATCACTGGTGCACAGCATGCTAATCATTCACTGCATGGATACTGAGATGCACATGGACTTGAAGAGCATGGAGACACATGCACATATTGAAGTCATTGAAGTCAGCACGACACATATTGGCTCACAGATCTTGCACTGGTGGTCTGGTCAGTCGCTCTATATTAGATCTAATGGAAATCTTGTTTTGTTAATGTAAAACACACGAAAAACGTCTTTGTTTTTTCAACTAGGGATTTAACTCCAGTGTTTTTATTTTTCTTTGTATGGATGTTTCTCAGTCCCTCTCATTTTCTTGGTTTTAAAGGTTGATGTATGTTTTCTTTTAATTTTTTTTTTTTTTTTTTATAAATAGTGTTTATGTATGCTCTTGCTCCCTTTCATTTGCATATTATTGTTCTGATTGCCATAAATCTTTTCAACTGACCCAATATATTCCTTATTTCACTAAGATTTTCCTATGCAGCAAGGCTACAAATCTAGACGGAACATTTCCGCCTGCTTGGATAGGTTTTGGAAATGCTTATGCTGCCCAAGATGAGGGTGATCAAGCAATGGCTGCCTTTCGCACTGGTGCTCGTTTATTTCCTGGGTAATTTATGAGCGCACTAGCTGTTATTCGTAGTGACATGTATTATTCCTAATGTTTCTTTCTTTTTTTTTCTTGTAATTTAGGAATAGCCACAATAATAGTTTTATTTATAAAAACAGATCCATGAACGAAAAGTTTTTGAATCTTAGACCATTTCAAAAAGGTTTAGAAAAATAAGATTTTCACGAGTTTCTAGTTTCTTGGTGTTTGCTAAAGGTAAATTTTGTTCTATGTGTGAAATGATCAAAATACCTTCTAACAACCTAGAAAACATAGAAAATCGAGAAAATGTACTTTCTCGATTTTCTCTTTCGCAAACCCTCTGAACCTTTAAAAATGAGAAAATTGTGAAAATCTACATTCACAATTCTCTTTGGCAAACCCCAAGAACCTAGAAAATCGTGCAAATCCTATTTCCCTAGAACTTTCTGAAATGGTGATATGTTCTAAAATTTTTCAGCTCGAATCCTCTTTTTCTAAAATGCCCATAATAATATGTAAATTGAATTTGTTCATTTGACCTCTTTGTAAAAAGGGGCATGTCTAATTCAATTTAAATTGCTGGACTGTTGATATTTTTGGCGTGTAGCTCTACTGGAAGGTACATGATGACACAACAATCTTGAGTCCATAAATTCAATCCCAGCTAACCTAACAGGAAAAAAAGACTTCTGATATTGTGAAGACTTGACTTTAGAATTTTCTTTCTAGCTGTTGTTATGGGTAGTTTATTATCATAATTTTTTAAGCATTTGTTTAATTTATTTGTAATTAAAAGGAAATGTATTATTCATTGATGTACAGTTATCCTGATTTATATCACGTGTATTATACATTAGAGCTTGGAGGGAAGCTGTGAGAAGGGATATGAAAGATTGCGAAGTTACAAAGTGCTTTGCGCTGATAAAAAACGAGTGGAGAAATAAGACTTTTAAAGCTGACCCAAATAGATGGGATAAGGCTGTGATTATGATGATTGTACATGTTTCTACTTTATTTCTGATGGTGTTCTTATTCTTTCGTTCTAGTGCTAAGAATTTTCTCATAGGATCCCTTGCTAGAAATTTATCTTGAAGTTCACAATGTAAACTTTTGAAATTTAACCTACATAGATATCACTTATATTTTTTAAAGAAGGAAAATGATTCTTCTTCCTTTCTCATCTCAAGGTGCAATTTCTCACCAATCTGTTCCATCGAAAACTAAGTTGTAGAGTCTTGACTGACATGTAAATATTATCAGTCTACTTGTTGCCGTAGTTGCATGTCCATAATATTATCTTAGGGCTGAGAAATCTCATGGTTTGGATTCAGTTACTATCAACATTAAGATTTCAAGTGTGTTTGGGGAGTGGTACATGATCTGATAAACCTTGCTTGCCAAAATTGATGAACTCCTAACCTTTGTTGCAGGGTTTTTTAACCCAGGGTTCCACTTCCTTCTAGACCTCCCTACTTGCTTCTACCACCATGTCACCGACTTCCATGACCTTGATTTGATCAAAATCACAGTCAACTCAATCAATTTTGTATTATTAAAAAATTGTACCCATTTATATATCCGTATTTGACTCAATAAAAACAAGATGATCTAATTGATCTTGAATCAGTCTGAACATATTTTCAGTACAGGCTATATGGACAATGCCCCTTAGTAATGGTAACATCCATCCCTAACCTGAAGTGTAAACAATAAGGTTCAGAGATGGGTTAGTTAGATCATCATCATCATCATCATCGTTTTGGGTCGGCTTTGCAAGTCCTATTTCTCCACTAATTTCTGTGCAGCACTAAGCTCTCTGTAACTCTGCAATCCTTCATGTCACTTCTCACTGCTTCCCGACTTTAGATACATTCATTTAACTAAACCTCAAGTGTACATGCAAAGAAATATTATCATCATTATTACTGCTTCTACATGATTATGTATCCTGAATGAATTCACCACCTGCTTATGCGCATAGCATATGCATGTATATATGTGCACAATAACGACAAAACTATGTAATTTTACCTAATATAATAATATCTTGGAGTCCTGCATCTATTGTGTGTAAATGATCGCATGTCCATCATTATGTGCAAAAGTCATTCTTGACTATATTTATCATTTATCTTTCTTTAATTGCTTGTTTGTTTGTTTGAAGATCTGATAAGGTTAGCCCTAGATACATATTACATGCATGACTATTTTCTAATGAGCAAGGTATAAAAAATCGGCCGATACTGATACGTATTGGCGATACGTATTGGTTTCATCGGCCCGATACGTATTGGTATCCCAACCCGGGTATCGGATACCGTATCGCCCGAGACGTAGATTTTCTTTTTAAAAGAAAAAAAAGGCCGATACGTATCGGTCCTCGGCAAACCGATACCCGAGACTGATTTTGATACCTTGATAATGAGGTACCACCCAGATAACTTGCAGTTTCATGAACTTGTGCACATGCAGAAATGTGCAATACACTTGTCTACTGCTAATTTATGATTAAATAGTATGAGTGATATAAATTCATGGTTTTATTTAAATATTTCTCCACAAAAAAAAACAAAATCTTGCTTAACAGATATGCATTTGTAATAATGAAGATATTTTTTCAAATAATTTTTATGTGCTTACTGCCATTCTCTTCTTAGCCATTCTGAAACAGACATTGTTTTCCATTTTTAGCCTCCTAACGTGGGAGACTATTGTGGATGGTTCACAATTTGTCAGTAGCTGAAATGTTCTTACCATGTAAAATACTTGGTTCTCAAGTTTTATTTTGAACTTCTCTTATTCCAGGTGCCATTTGCCAACTTTGTACATTGGGATGGAATATATGCGAACACACAGCTTTAAACTTGCCGAACAAGTAAGATTCTATGCTTGTAAAGAAATGTACATGATGTTTCCTTCAAGCGCTATTTTTTGAGTTTTGTTTACTTGTAAGTGAAGCATATGCAGAAGTCAATGCAGTAGATGTATAAAGGTCCTAAAATCATTGCTAGAAGCGAAGGAAGTAATAGCCCCCACCCCATTGGTCAAAATCTCGGATTTCCGAGACGTATCATCCAGCCTCCAGGACGATATGTATCAGCGTATCGGCCGATACATTAAATGTATCGTCCCGGTACAATTTTTTTTTAAAATCCTCAAAAATGCCATAAAATTCTGGGAAATTATATTTAATGGTTTTCTATTTTTTTCAAATTTTTTTACCATAAAACTCACAAATTTGGAGCTAAAAACTATAGATCTACCATATTTATGGGTAGATCTATATTTTTCCACCAAAAAATAGAAGCAAATGGACAAAAAACACACAAAATTATAGGGAAAATACATTTTGTATGGTCTCCGGCGAGTCGGCGGCGTTCCGGTACGATTCCGGCTGGTGGAGATCGTAGATCTAGTGCTTAGAGGGAAGAGGAGAAAATAGGAGAAAAGAAGAGAAAAAATAAAGAAAAAAATGGAAACCAAAGCTTAAAGGGGTTTCCCTTCATCACTTGAAGCTGGGGGCCCCACTGTACGATAATTTGAAATTATCGGACGATAGGTTCAAATTATCGGACGACAAATTGGACGATATAGATGATAAATTGGCCGATAATTAGACTGTTTTTAAGGAGCTTGAGAAATACCCAATTTACCGTATTGTCCAGGTCCAAAACTGATACGTATCAGACGATATTTTGATCCATGCTCTACCCTCGTAGATCTAGATAACTCGAATTTAAGTCTTTTATTCTAAATTGGTTGTTAAAATTTTAAGTTGTGGGCGGGCATAATTTTTAAAAA
This sequence comes from Chloranthus sessilifolius, assembly GCA_021018995.1. Lineage (NCBI taxonomy): Eukaryota > Viridiplantae > Streptophyta > Magnoliopsida > Chloranthales > Chloranthaceae > Chloranthus > Chloranthus sessilifolius. Next base: position 109,829,298 of record CM037591.1, on the reverse strand, counting down.
AAATATGCGGTTCACTAAATATTCTGATAGCAAAGACCGTTTCTCTACATACTCCACCTCTCTCACAGCATGCAACAACTTGATGAAATAAAAGTTGAGAACCTTAAAACCTATTTTATTACAATTTGTATTATAACAAAACACCTCTGAACTCAGTCCGAGTGAGGAGCATGTGCCTTAAGTCTTTAAATGGAAAGATAAGCTTAAAGGTGAGAAACACAACTTTGATACAGTGTGAGCCTTAGTCTGATTTCAACAAAAATTTGTTTGTGTAATTGTACAATTCAATTGGGTTATATCAATAAAAGTAAAAAAGTATTAGAAGACTAGTGCAATGCTATTGAACCAAATGACAAGTTCACATTTCACACTGATTATTTAATTAATTGATTTTTAATAGTTAAAGCTTAAAGTTCAAAAGTCACTTGCAAGAGCTGCATTTATAATTCACAACTCAACTAATGAATCACCACTGTTTCTTGTTAGCAAAAAATGAGATGCAAGAGATAAAAGTGGAAGGAGAAGGTAGGGACATTATGTATGACAGTATGAGTTCAAATTTTTTAACTTGAGAAATAGCAAGTCTTTGCGATAGACAGAGATATGAAGGAGAAGATTGTGGAGGTCAAGAAAAAGTGTGCAATTATATATGCTAAAACTGTATTAGATGAAGAAATTATAAATGCCATGAGTGCCTAGTTCAAAGTAAAACACAAATGAACTAGTAAAAGCTATATCCAGTGGAAAGAGCATATTTATTAATAACAATTATTGGTATTATTATTAGTAGTGAGGGGGAAATATTAAAAAAAAAATTATGAGGGGGAGGCTGGCTTGAGCGTCAATGAATATATAAGAAGTTAGGAACGTAAGTATGAGAATATATGTTGCAGACATATTTTTAAGGAAATGAAATGAGATGAGGGGAGCTGAGCTTGATTTTGCAATGATTTTTTATTTTTATTTTATTTTTTTATATATATTTTTTATAGTTATTATTATTATTATTTATACTAGCAATGCATACTTTAAAAAGGGGAAGAACATCTTGTACCTTTTGAGAGTAAGATCACACAGAACGTAAGTATTCTATTTTTTTTTTGTTAAGATAGAGAGAGAGAGAGCAACCTGTTAGAATTGGGTGGTAGGTTCCAGAAAAAGTTAGTGGTTTGGACAGGGAATATGCTCCTAGTGGGTGGGGTGATGCTTTTGAAGTTTACTCTTCCAAACCTTCCAATATACTATTTGTCCATGTTTACTGTGCGATAGAATTGCGCAAATTCAGTGGAACTTCCTCTAGGGGAAGGGATGATATGAGGAAGCTTCACCTTGTAGACTGGGAGATTTGTACAGTGTTACCTAGACACGTGACATAGTTGCCGAGTGTCAAGGTGTCATAGATTTTGGCCCACCAATTTCCAAAGATACAAATACAACGGTACAACCTTAAGAAAATAAAATTTAAAAAACGGATAGAACGTATATAGAAAAAAAAATGAAGGAAAATCTTAGAGAGCCTTTCGAGATATGTAATGAAAAGTTCCATAATGTATGTCATGAGCCTAACTAGAAGTATACACTATTATACAAATTGTTTTCAAGGACCCAAGCTTATTATTTTATAAGTTACTAAACTTTGCACATTTTAAAAAAAAAATATAAAACGATGGTTCATTTTATCGTGTCAAAAGGAGGAACATTTGTTGGTATTATGTGGTATTTTCATACATGTCTAGAAGTATCATGTTTAGGAGTATCCAAGTACCACCAACGGTCGGCACAACAAAAATTCCAAAAGTAGAAGTGCCTAGGTAACACTAGATTTGTAAGCTCCCTGAGGTGGGTAGAGGCTTGGGCATCTGAACCCTCAAAGAGATGAATGCTGATTTTTTAGGAAAGTGGCTATGGCTCTTGGGCAATGAAAGGAATAACTTGTGGGGTCAGGTTCCTGGTAGTAAGTATCGTGTTCATGACAGTGGTTGGTATAACAATATAGGTTATAGGTGTTTAGCTTGGTCGAGGGGTGTATGCTTGGTCAAGGATCCATTCTATCAGTGCATTTGGTTTAATTGGGGTTTGGGGAGAGAGAATCAAATTTTGGGAAGATGTGTGGGTTGAGAATGCAACTCTTTCTGTGGAGTTTAGTGCTTTCTTCCAGATTGCAAGTACCATGAATGCTTCTATTGTGAGCTTGAGATGTAGTATGGGTCGGCTGAGGTAGGAACATCCGAATGAGATGATAGTTGAGAGATGAGATTGGGCTGTTTGCTGACCTCATCTCAAGGGTAGAATGATGTGTGCTAAGTAGCGGAATGAAAGATAAGAGTGTGTTCCATTAGAAGAACGGTGAATTTTATGTCAAATCCTTTTATATTTTCCTTCGGGGCTGACCTATTTTTTTCACAAGTGGGTCCCTATTTGGAAATTTGTGCCTCTCCTAAACTGCTGTTTTTTTGGGGACTAATGCTTGGGGCCGGATCCTTATGATCGATCAGCTGCATAAGAGGAGTATGGGCATCCGAACTGATGTATAATTTGTTTAAATGATAAAGTGCTGTCCATCTGCTTGTTCATTGTAGAAAGGTAAGAATGGTGTGAGCTTTCTTATTTGAGTCGTTTGGAGTTAGTGCATGCTGAAGTCTTGTGGGGAATTCTTTGATGCTTAGGGTAAAAAATGGAGCTTTTCACAATGAGAAACAAATCCTTAGGAAGACTGTTCTGCTTTCTGTTATGTGGACTATCTGGTTAGAGAGGAATAATACATTGTTTCTGAGGCGTCCAAAATCTGCTGGCCATGGTGGTTAAGTTCTTCTAAGAAATGACCTATCATTTGGGCTATGGTTAGGGGTAGTGGGCAGGCGTTGAGTACGATGGGAATTTTCTGGCCTGATATGGAGGAGTGGGCATTTTTTTTCAAGATGCCCCTTACTTTCTAAGGTGATTTTTCAGGACTGGCATGTTGAAGGTCTCTCGTGTCGGGCTTATGCGCCTTTGTTTTATTTGCATTAGGCTGTTAGCTGTTTCAGGCCTACTGTTTAACAAAGTACATATCTTCTACATTTCTTTCCCTTCTAATAAATTTGCTTCTTTATTGATATAAACGAAATCTGTTAGAATTTGTGCCATGGAGATCCGGTGATGCGAAAACTAACACATGCAATGCTAGGGACTGAGATTATTAGAAAATTTAATGCAAATTATTAAAATACCAAATTCCTAAACAGTTTATCACAGAAAAATATAAAGATATTCTATTAGATAATTTTAGGTCTACCCCAAAATAGTGTTACTTTCGCATACGCTCCCTATCGGATCTAGAATATTAGGGTTCTTAGCAAACAACTAGATCTCCGATAGTTTTAGGGCTTCGAACGAACTCGCAAGCAGGTTCTTTCGATACCGTGTGAAAAGAAAAGGCTAAGATTAGTTTTAATGGTGAAATGAATAGATTAGGGTTAGATACTTACGTAGCTCGTAGATCAGAGAAGAGAGATAGGAGAGAAAAGTTGGCATCGCACCAAACCGCATGCCAGACGAAGAATCGCTCTTCGGTTGAGAGAATCACACCCTCACAGAAAGTTTAATCACAAAACTCTCAAACTTTGCAAAACAAATTTTCATTAACCATAAATTAAAATAAAATTTGTTTTTACAAGTCTTTAAATAGGCTAACCAAACCCTAACTCGAAATAAAGGAGTCCTAAAAACTTAAAACACTAAAATGACAAGTTTTGCAAAAAAAAAACTAAAATCCCTTCATATCTCGTGCAATCGATCGATTCTAGAATCGATTGATCGACTAAGAAATAAGTAAATCACTTGAAGGCTATGCCCACAATCGATATATCGACAATTCGGAATTGATTGATTGACTGAGAAGAATAATTGCACCCAAAATACTATGTCCTCTGTCATCAATCGATCGATTGACTAGCTGGGATCGATCGATCGACCAAAACACACGTTTATCCCTTGAAACTGTGTAGTTCTTCTTCCAGACTACTTTCATGTTCTTCTTTTGCCTTCGATAAGTTACGGGCGGCTGCTTGAATCAGACGTCTCCATCAATTTTCCCTGGGTTAGAAGGATTCATCCCTGATGAATGTTGGTTGTGATTGAGTTCGAGGAGATCCAGATCGATATGTTGAAACTCTTCCCTTGTTATCCACGTATTCTCCGAATCGACTTTATTCTTTCACTTGACCAGTTACTTCTGAAGTCCCCCTTGGCTGGTGGACACAATCTGATGCTCCAAAACATCTTCAATGATTTCACGAGATGGTTGTGTAAGTGGAGGTAATGGCTTGGGGAGGGGAAGGGAGGTAACATCGGATGTGGAAGGTTCAAATGGGTTAGGTGGGATGTTCGAATGGTCATGGAACGAAACGAGATCCTCCACGTTAAAAGTCATACTAATCCCCAATTCTGGCGGTAAATCTAGGATGTAAGCGTTGGAACCGGCATGCTTCAAAATTCTAGGGGGCCCAACACCACAAGCTTGTAACTTCTTAGCAATTCCTTAAGGGAATCGCTCAGGCCTATTCCGAACCATCACAAAATCATCCTCCTGAAATTCTCTGAACCTTCTATGAGAATCTGCAGAAATTTTATATTTTTCATTGTTCATATTAATTCTTCTTTTAATCTCAGCAGGCAATTCATGAATGCGATGTGCAAATGTAGATGTAGACTTTGACGACCTCTGGTGGATTGACATTGGGATTAGGTTTACGGGGTGTCTTAGGTTTATAACTATGCACTATTTGAAATGGACTCATAACTGTGGTTCTATTAGCCGAATTATTGTATGCAAACTCCGCTACAGGCAGGATTGAATCCCAACTACTCATATGCTCACCTACTAGATACCGTAACAAATTACCTAAACTCCGATTTACAACCTCGGTTTGCCCATCAGTTTGGGGGTGATATGCAATTGAAGCCTAGTTCCCAATTTGTGCAAGTAACATTTTCGAAATATGGTCCACGACGACAAACACCGAATCGTGCTTGCGGAGGGTCTTAGGAAGGCCTAACACAAAGTCCACAGAAAGGTCTTGCCACGGAGTGTGTGGCATAGGTAAAGGTGTGCATTACCCTGTGTTTTGCCTTCTTTGTTTTGTCAGTTGACAAACACGACGCTGGTTGATGATTTTGACAACATCTCGGGTGAGATTGGGCCAATAAAATCGGTCTTCGACCAATGCAACGGTTTTGTTGCGACCAAAGTGGTCGGCAACCCCTCTAGTGTGTAATTCCCAAGCAAGAAAATCTCGTAAAGATGTGTGGGGAATACACAAGCGGTGTTTCAGGAACAAATACCCATTATGTAGGGTATATTTACTCTCTTTCACAGACTGTCCACTCAGAAATGAGGTGTACTCTTCACCAAAATCCGGACATGTAGGATAATCGTCCATGAGACGATCAAATCCGGTCACCTTAACACTCAATGAGTATAACGTCGCCACTCTACAACTAAGCGCGTCAGCAGCTCGATTCTCTACACCCGCCTTATGTTTTAGCACAAAGGTGAACCTTTGAAGTTGCTCAACCCATTTCGCATGTCGCGGGCTTAACTTCTTTTGGGAACTAAAAAATCTAAGAGCTTCATGATCAGAGAACAAGACAAATTTATGTGGTAGCAAATAGTGTTTCCAATATTTAAGAGATTGCACTACCGCATAAAATTCTTTGTCGTAGGTAGAGTATTTCTGCTTGGCCTCATTTAGCTTCTCACTAAAATAAGCTATCAGATGACCCTCTTGGCTCAACACTTCTCCAATACCTACGCCAGACGCGTCACATGCACCTCAAAGACCTTAGAAAAGTAAGGAAGGCGCATGACCAGAGATTAAGTCATTCGAGATTTAATCTCCTTAAAAGCTTTTGTCACAACAGGTGTCCATTTAAACTCCATCTTTTTGATGCAATCGGTGACAGGGGATGTTACCGTACTGAAGTTACGGATGAACCGCCTGTAAAAAGTGGCTAACCCATGGAAGCTACGGACATCGTGAATGTTTTGAGGTTCAGGCCATTCCACAATAGCCTTGACCTTTTCGGGGTCTGCAGTCATTCCTTCAGAGGTTACGACAAACCCTATGAAGACAATGCTCTGTGACATGAAAGTGCACTTCTTTAGGTTCGCATATAACTTTTCTCGTCTGAGAGTCATACAAACTTGGCTTAAGTGGCTTAAGTGTTGTTCTTTGTTGTGGCTATAAATAAGGATGTCATCGAAATAAACCACAAGGAAGTTGCCTATAAAAGGCCTCAACACCTGTATCATGATTCACATAAATGTGCTAGAGGCATTTGAAAGTCCGAAAGGCAGAACAAACCACTCATATAAACCATCCTTGGTTTTAAAGGCAATTTCCCATTCGTCCTCGGGACGAACTCGAATTTGATGGTATCCACGCTTCAGATCAGTCTTCGAAAATATAGTGGCACCGACCATCATGTCCAACATGTCGTCTAGTCTTGGTATAGGGAACCTATACTTGACCGTGATTTTATTAATAGTGCGACTATCGACACACATTTTTCAAGGTCCATCTTTCTTGGGTGTGAGCAACGCTGACACGACACATGGACTCATACTTTCCTTAATGAATCCCTTATGGAGAAGTTCATCAATTTGCCTTTTTAACTCCGAATGTTCAGATGGATTCATGCGATAATGGGGCAAGTTAGGTAAAGTAGATCTGGGAACCAAATCAATGGTGTGTTGGATGTCCCGTAAAGGTGATAATTCATCCGGAAGGTCTTTGGGAAAGACATCTCGAAACTCGCTCATTATCGGTTCAACCTCTTTTAGACATTTAACACTTTACTCTTTGAGTGTTTCAATTGTAACAAGGACATAGACAATGTCCTCTGTCTTAGCACCTCATTCAAACTCTAAAGGGCTAACGATGTGAACGACCTTAGATGTTTTCTATTTCTCAATTAGGCCTTTATCATTTGACTTGTTCGTTTTCACTGTAGGTGCTCCAGAAGGTAAATGATTGATTTTTATTTTATTTCCGTTGTGCGTAAAAGATTACACGTTCGATCTCCTGAACAATTTAACGTCCATATCATACAACCACGACCTCCCTAGGATGATATGCTCCACATCCATTGGCACAACATCGTACCACAAGGTGTCCTTATACGAACCAAATTGTATAGGAACCTGACACCTTCGTGAAACTGGGATTGATGATGAATCGACCCAAGCAATTTTATAGGGTCGTGGTTGAGCTACGGGTGCAAGTCCTAAGCGAAAAACTGTACTTTCGGAAACAATATTGGTGCAACTTCCACTATCGACTATGATTCGACAGTCTTTCTCATCACACTTGGCTACGGTATAAAAGATGTTATCTCGCCGCCAATCATCACTCTCCTTAGATTGGGCTAGAGCACATCTAATCACAAGAGCTTGCGAGGTATTACCCTTCTCAACGGGGTAGGAGATTTCCCCAAGACAAGCTACAGTTCTTTCTCCTGCAAAATCTTCCTTGTCACTAGGGAACGACTCTGGCTCATAAACTTCTTCTGTTCCCTCATCGTGCTCATTCTCAAGGTCCTCGGCTATGAACAAGTTTCGAGATGGACATTGTGTTGCAAAATGTCCGATGTCATGACACTCGTAATACTTGTTTTGACCACTACTCTTGGGGCCTTCAAGCATTGAACCTTTACCCTTATCAACTCTGGCTACTAGTGTTGTAACTGAATTGGGCCAAGTTGACGGGGTATGAACGTTGGGTTTTGACTCACGAAAGTTAAACCTACAACCAGACCCACTAGTATCGAAACGTTTGGTTTGAAGGGTCTTGAGGTACCGTTCTAACTCTTTGACTATAGAGAAACATTCATCTAGACCGGTAACGGTGAATGAAATGAGTTCCGTCTGTAGTTCTGGACGAAGGCCCATTCAAAATCAGGATAGGGTAACTCGTTCCGGCTATCCACATTGGTCTGGGACATTAGGTCTTTGAACTTGTCAATGTACTCTGTGATCGGTGAATTCCCTTGGCGCAATGATTGCCACTGATCAAGAATACCCTCATCATAAGAAAGAGGAACATACTTCTCGTTTAGTTGGATCTTCATATCATCCCAAGTGGAAATGGGATCTAATCCCATCTAGTAAAGCCTAGCTTTACTCATAAGCTTGACATTAGCAAACTGGACCTTACGCTCCTCAAACATAGTATACCACTCGAAATAGTTTTCCATGCCAGTCACCCACTCGAGATAGACTTTAGGTTGCCTTTTCCCTTCAAAAGTACGAGCGCCCATTTTAACGAACTTCAAGATTTTGTCGTCCTGATTGGTTTGCAATTTTGCATATCACGTCGGGGAGGACCATCTCTTCTACGGTGATTAATGTGGCCGCGATAATGATTTTCAACGTTGACCTCATTCATCTCTTCAATGTGAGTCACCAAAGCCTCATACCGGGCTTGTTGATCACCCAACTGGTTTTGCAATTGGCTATGACGATCGGTCAATTGGGGTTGAAGATCAGCTTGACTCTCAGTCAACTTAGACGCAAGTTCCTTAATTAGGGTTTCTATTTTAATGGGATCCATGACTATGTAAGACAAAACAAAATAACACAAGACAAAACAAAATAACACAAGACAAAACAAACGGAACCCTAGAACCTATATGAACACCGACAACCCTAAACTGACAAATCTCTGATACCAAATCTGATGCGGAAACTAACACATGCAATGCTAAGGTTGAGATTATTAGAAAATTTAATGCAAATACTTAAAATTCCAAATTCCTAAACAGTTTATCATAGAAAAATACGAAGATATTCTATTAGATAATTTTAGGTCTACCCCGAAATAATGTTACTTTCGCGTACACTCCCTATCGAATCTAGAAGATTAGGGTTCTTAGCGAACGACTAGATCTCCAACAGTTTTAGGGCTTCGAATGAACTTGCAAGCAGGTTCTTTTGATACCATGCGAAAAGAAAATGCTAAGATTAGTTTTAATGGTGAAATGGATAGATTAGGGTTAGATACTTACATAACTTGTAGATCAGAGAAGATAGATATGAGAGAAAAGTTGGCCTCGCACCAAACCGCACATGAGACGAAGAATCGCTCTTCGGTTGAGAGAATCATACCCTCACAGAAAGTTTAATCACAAAACTCTCAAATTTTGCAAAACAAATTTTCATTTACCATCAATTAAAATAAAAATTGGTTTTACAAGCCTTTAAATAGGCTAGCCAAACCCTAACTCGAAATAAAGGAGTCCTAAAAACTTGAAACACTAAAATGGCAAGTTTTGCCAAAAAACTAAAATCCCGTCATATTTCGCGCGATCGATCGATTGCGATTTGCCTCGCCATTCGTCCTCCCTTTGACAACCATGGTTGGGTCAAAGAATTGATTGTTGGTAGATATGAGTCATATGACATTACTTTCCAGTAAGTTGAGTTCAAGGAGATCTTAGACGTGATTAGTATGGGGTGGGGGAAATGGAGGCAAACAAGTGGTGTGCTGTGTGATCAAAAAGTGACATTTTGTTTGAAGAGTCGTTTTTATAAGGAAATGGTGAGACAATGATGGATGTTTGGTATGAGTGCTAGGCAGCAAAGAAATGACTAGAAGACGAACTACATAATATGCTAGAGGTGCGTATGCGAACATAGATGTGTGAGTAACAAGAATGGACATCGTTAGGAATCAGTATTTAAGAAAATGTTTAAGGATATCAATAAATGTTTAGGAATAACATTAATAGGAGAGAAATTCAGAGGGTTCTTTAAGAAAATTTTGAATGTCGATCGGAGCTTGAAGTATTTTTTGTACGAAGGATTGATGGTGTATACAACCACAAGTACTGGGAAAATGGGAAGGTTGATAAAACAGGGTGAAGTAGTGAAAAAGGATATGAAGGATATAAGAGTGACAGAAGTTTAGCCCTATAGAGAATTGCGTGGCGAGATATGATCCAAATTGATGGGCTAAGGCAATGATGATGACGAGGACGATGTTACCGACATCGATTTTGATTACTAATTTTATGTTGTTGATATCTAGAGTTGCAAATATTTTAATTTTAATTTGTCTCCAAAAAGCGCGACATATTTTTTTGATAATTAATTTGCCTACAAAAAGTGCAACATATTTTTTTTGATAATTAGTCTATTAGTCTTCTTGTTGAAAAAATCTTCATTTGAGAGAAAATTGGTTTTTTTATATTATGAAACGATAACAAAGATAAATATATTAAAAAAGCGAATGGAAGAGGATTACAACTGACGTACCTTGGAGGGTAGTAAGGTACTACCCAAAACAAAGCAAGAAAAAATCCCGAAAACCTCACCCCCTAGGCCAGAAGATAGCAGATCCGAGAGAGCCTACCCCATAAACCCATCGCCTGCCAATTGAAATAGGGAAAAAAAACGCTACAGGCAACAGTTTTCCCAAGGAAATGCTGAAGTCCCTCGTTGAACACCCTTATCTTGCACATGTTCCAGATGATTACTAAATCTCTAACGTCTCTAATAATCAGCGAGAAAGGTTTCGCCTTGGGGGTGAAATGACGCAGAACGGTACCCTAAACTACGTGAATGCGATGGTTGACTTTTGCTGAAATTAAATTGAATTAAATTAAACAATAAAACTCGCAAAATATAACGAATACCTCAGGCTTTCGTAGTATTCCATGGGAGGATCACATATAATTCAGGCAAGGTTCAGTCCGGGCGTTAGATCCGTTAAGTTGCAACGTGGATCATTCCTAGAGATGTGACGAGGACGCCGACATAGTAGACATCGGATATGGACCTTTTCGCGTGTACCGATGTCGGAAAAAGCGAAATGGAAATCATCAGAACTAGGCGAATGAGGCAAAAGACGAAATTCTGGAGAAAAATTGGAGGAGCACAGGAAGACGAAATTTTGGAGAAAAATTGGAGGAGCACAGGAAAATCGATTGATCGAAATTTCAAATTCGATCAATCGACTGGCAACGACTAGCGACGGCGAATTCTCATGGCAAATATGAAGTGTCAAATCGATTAATCGAAATGTCAAATCGATTAATCGAAATTTCAAATCGATTAATCGAAATTTCAAATCGATCAATCGATTTTCAAAATTGATTAATTGAAATCGCGTCGGGTTGTTTAGTTTGTTTAGGAGTTTAATTTCGAACTTTTGTTTCAAGGGTTTATTTGTCTTTTATTTACTATTTGTTTTAGGGTTTTCTCTTATTATAAGGACTCCTATATAAGGTCCTTAAGTTGAACAATGTAATTAGATTGTTGATTATGAATGAATGAGTTTTTGGAACTTGAGATGAGTTTCTCCGAAGAGTGAGTCTTCTTCCCGAGAAGGGTTTGGTGTGAAGCCTGCGATTTTATCTATCTATCTCTTTTATCTTTGTTTGCGTGATCCCACAACCCTAATTCAACCGTCATCTTTGCGAAATCCTAAACCCTAATTGTCCCTGAATCCTTGAATTGACCCGATTCAACAATCGTAGATTCTAACTGAATTATTAAATCTTCCGCACCAAATATTCAGAGAAAATCAGGGATCCCGTCATTGAATCGTGAGCGCCCTATTCTGGGAAAAGCCTAGAGTTCTATCTCTAGGATCGATCTGCGCTGCAACCTAACGGATCTAGCGTCCGGACTGAACCTTGCCTGAATTATACGTGATTCTCCCATGGAATACTACGAAAACCTGAGGTATTCGTTATATTTTGCAAGTTCTATTGTTTAATTTAATTCCAAATTTAATTTCGGCAAATCAATCATATCATTCACGTAGTCTAGGGTTTCGTCCTGCTTCAGTTTTGGTATCAGAGCCCTAGGTTCTAGGTTAGGGCATACTGTGTGACATTGCATTCATTGCACTTTATTTTCGGCACGTATTATTTCAGTTTTGGCCAAAATATTCATCTTGCATTCCATTCTAGAACCCGTCAGTAGTGACCCGTATCACCATGGACATGAGTGGGATTATTGAAGCTCTTAATGGCATGAGGACTGACCTAAAATCGATCAAGGATCGAATGACTGCCTTAGAGGCAGCCCAAAGGACTCTCGAAACATTCAATGAGAGGTTGTTAGACCGAGTCAATCGGTTAGACGAGGGTGATGAGTACTTTGAACCACACAGTGAGCGTAATGGTCCTCGATTTGAACGAAACGGCTACCAACATAATCGGAACAGGAACCATAGGTCAGATCATCATGGAGATGACTACGACCCGGAAGGGAGACTCCTCAAGAATGTCCGAGTTGAGTTCCCGACTTTTGATGGAAGACTAGACCCTCAGGTTTTCCTCGACTGGTTATCCGATATGGACCAGCACTTTGAGTGGTTTGGCATGAGCGATGAACGATGTGTTAGACTTGCTAAGGTGAAGCTCATAGGCCAAGCCCGACTCTTTTGGGTCAACATTGAACGCATCAAAGCGAATGCGGGTTGTACTCCCATTACCCATTGGGAGGACATGAAGGAACGACTTACAAAGAAGTACGCCCCTTCTTCATACTACCATCGTCTCCTTGACCAATGGCAAAATCTGCGCCAAGGTAGTATGCCCGTATCAGATTACATTGGCAAATTTGAAGAGTATATGATGAGAGCAAAGGTATCTGAGGACCCTCAAGTCACTCTATCTAGATTTCGCACCGGACTAAGATTTGACTTGCAAAAAGAGTTAGTCTCCCCCCCTGTTGAGACTCTCGCCGAGTGTTACACCGTCGTTCAAGACCTTGAACGATGTTTGAAAATGACGGTGACTAGGCGATCTAATTTTCACACTGGTCAATTCCGTATCGGCAAAGTGAAATCTAGTGCTGTAAACCCGCCTGCCAAACCCACGCAACCCACATCTACCAATGTGAGGTTTGACAAAGGGTGTAGTCGGAGAATCCTCGAAGAGTGGGTCTCATGTCAAATGCTATTAGTGTCAAGGGTTGGGACACTTTGCCACCCAATGTCCAACGAGAGACCCACAAAGGAATCACTTCATTGACGGAGACGGAGAAGAGAGTGAAGGAGTTTATGACGAAGAGGTTTTTGAGCCGAATGCCACACCTAGTGATGAGGAAGGTGATAGCATGGGTCGCGCTCTAGTTGTGAGGTGTGCCTTAGCACAGCCTCAGCGGGATGAAAAGGAGGATTGACGAAAGGAGAACATCTTCCACACCTTTGCCACATGTGGGACAAAAGAGTTGTAGGGTAATCGTGGATAGCGGAAGATGCACCAACGTGGTGTCAGAACATACCGTCACCCGCTTAGGGCTTACACCTGAAGCCCACCCGAGACCTTATAAAGTCGCATGGGTTGACTCCTCGTCCATTCCCGTATCTCAGAGGTGTTGTGTACCCATACAGCTGGGTTCATACTCTGACACCTTATGGTGCGATGTGGTGCCGATGGATGTGGACCACATTATCTTAGGGAGGCCATGGCTCTATGATTTGAACGTGACTATTTTTGGGCGATCTAACGTTTGCGCGTTCAACTATAAGGGCAAGAAAATCATTCTTAACCCTTTGGCTCCCAAAGCACCATCAGTCAATAGAGTTGAGAAGAAGGGAGGTCAATCCAAGGCCATCAATATTGTGACCCCTTCAGAGTTTGAGAGAGCATCGAAAGAGGAGAGTGTTGTATATGTCGTTGTTACTGTTGAGAGTACTTCTGAGTCAGTCTGTGAGTACCCCAAGGAAGTAGAGCCCATCCTGAACGAATTTGCGGATGTCTTCCCCGAAGACTTACCTAATGAGCTCCCTCCCATACGTGACATTCAACACGCAATTGACTTAGTTCCCGGATCGACATTATCGAACCTGCCCCACTATAGGTTTAATCTGGTTGAGCATGCCGAGCTGACCCGACAAGTCAGTGAGTTCCTTCAAAAGGGGTTCATGCAAGAGCGTCTGAGCCTGTGTGCTGTACCAGCATTACTCATGCCTAAGAAAGATGGTACATGGCGCATGTGTGTGGATACGAATAATTAATAAGATCACTGTTAAATATCGGTTTCCCATACCGCGACTTGATGACATGCTTGACATGATGGTTGGAGCCACTATCTTTTCAAAGATAGACCTTAAAAGTGGCTACCATCAGGTTCGTATTCGCCCTGGCGATGAATGGAAAACCGCCTTCAAGACCAAAGACGGTCTTTATGAGTGGATGGTCATGCCTTTTGGGCTTTCCAATGCCCCGAGCACATTTATGAGGCTCATGACCCAAGTGTTGAGGCCATTCCTCGGCAAGTTCCTTGTCATATACTTTGATGACATTCGGATTTACAGTTCACACAAGGATCAACACATTATCCACCTAAGGTTGGTTTGCGAAACCTTGAAGAGAGAAAGGTTATACGCGAATCTCAAGAAGTGCACCTTTCATGCAGCACTCTGTTGTATTCTTGGGATTCATTGTCTCGGTAGACGGGATGGTTGCGGACCCTGCGAAGGTTAAGGCCATTGTGGAGTGGCCCGAACCCCAGAATATTCATGAAATCCATAGCTTTCACGGCTTGGCCACGTTTTATCGTCGCTTCATCCGGAATTTTAGCACCATCATGGCTCCCATTACCGATTGAATGAGAAAAAGGGAGTTCCTGTGGAGCAAAGCCGCGACGAGGGCCTTTGCCGAGATAAAAGAGAAAATGGTTACTGCACCCGTCATGCGCCTACCAGACTTTTCTAAAGTCTTTGAAGTAGCATGTGACGCATCGGGTGTAGGCATAGGCGGAGTACTGAGCCAAGAGGGTCACCCTGTGGCCTATTTTAGTGAAAAGCTCAATGAGGCAAAGCAGAAATACTCCACCTATGACAAGGAGTTTTATGCCGTCGTCCGATCTCTGTGGTATTGGAAACATTACTTGAGACTGCAGGAATTTGTGTTGTTTTCTGACCACGAGGCCTTACGTTTCCTCGCTTCCCAGAAAAAGTTAAACCCAAGACACGCGAAGTGGGTCTTGTACCTTCAAGGGTTCACCTTTGTTTTGAAGCATAAGGCTGGTGCCGAAAAGAAGGCTGCTGATGCGCTTAGTCGTCGAGTTATGGCTTTGCAGTCTATGAGCACCGAGGTCATCGGATTTGAGCAGTTGAAGCAAGATTATCTTGATTGCCCAGATTTCGGGGCAGAATACACTGCTTTTCTTGAAAATCCGAACAACATTAACTCTGAGTATACCCTACTGGATGGGTATTTGTTCAAAGGGAATCGTTTGTGCATCCCTCGCACTTCATTGCATGACTTCCTCATCTGGGAGTTACATGCCGGGGAGATTGCCGGACATTTTGAGCGCGATAAGACCAGTGCGCTTGTTGAGGATAGGTTCTATTGGCCTAGCTTAGTGAGAGATGTCTCTAGGGTCGTAAAGCAATGTCGTACATGCGAAGTTGCGAAGCATATAAAACAAAATATTGGCTTGTACACCCCTTTACCCGTGCCGCACACCCCGTGGCAAGACGTCAGCATAGATTTCGTGCTAGGACTTCCAAAGACTCAACGGAAGCACGATTCCATTTTTGTGGTAGTGGACCGCTTTTCCAAGATGGCCCACTTCATACCCTGTTTTAAGACCTCCGATGCGGCTCACATAGCCAAATTATTTTTCAGGGAGGTTGTGCGTCTGCATGGTTTACCCCAGACGATTGTGTCGGATCGGGATGTGAGATTTACCAGTTACTTCTGGAAAACTTTATGGCACATGATGGGTACCATGCTCCAATTTTCGTCGGCCTATCATCCTCAAACAGATGGCCAAACGGAGTCTACCAATAGGAGCTTAGGTAATCTTCTTCGTTGTCTTGTTGGTGATCACCCTAGGACTTGGGATTCTATTTTGCCATCAGCCAAGTTTGCATATAACAATTCAGTCAATAGGTCCCTAGGTATGAGTCCTTTTGAGGTCGTCCTTGGTCATAGGCCTAGAACACCAATTGATCTTATTCCCATGTCTGCATCCCATCGAGTTTCCGAGTCAGCCGATTCATTTGCACAACATATACATGCATTGCATGTCGAAATTAGAAAAAGAATTAATGCTAGCAATGAACAATACAAAATATCCGCGGATGCGCACAGGCGCTTCAAAGAATTCCAGGTTGGAGATTACGTCATGGTTCGGGTTAGGCCTGAGCGGTTCCCATTGGGCGCCGCAAAGAAACTTCAAGCCCGCGGCGCTGGGCCTTTTAGAATTGTTGCAAGGAGCGGTCCTAATGTATATGTTCTTGAGCTTCTACCAGATATAGGGGTCAGCTCTACATTCAATGTGGAGGATCTAATTCCTTCATTGGCCCTAGCCCCACCCCCTCACAACCTCGAGCCCAAAATCCAGCCCCACCCTGCAACCCCTACCCTTCCCTTCCCCACACAAGGAACGCAAAGATGAGATCGAAGGGATACTAGATGATATGGCGATATCCACCCATGATGGTGGAATCCAAAAGTACTTGGTCAATGGTTGGGAAAGCCGGACTCCGGGAACTCATGGTTGGCTGAAGATGAGGTGCGACGTTTGGACCCCGACATGCTCGAGCGCTATCACGACGCTGCTTCATCGGTGATGAAGCCTTTTCGGCCCGTGAGAATTGACGGGGACACCGACATCGGATATGGACCTTTTCGCGTGTACCGACGTCGGAAGAAGCGAAATGGAAATCATCAGAACTAGGCGAATGAGACAAAAGACGAAATTTTAGAGAAAAATTGGAGGAGCACAGGAAGACGAAATTCTGGAGAAAAATTGGAGGAGCATAGGAAAATCGAAATTTCAAATTCGATCAAAATTTCAAATTCGATCAATCGACTGACAACGACCAGCGACGGCAAATTCTCATGGCAAATATGAAGTGTCAAATCGATTAATTGAAATGTCAAATCGATTAATCGAAATTTCAAATCGATCAATCGATTTTCAAAATTGATTAATCGAAATCGCGTCGGGTTTTTTAGTTTGTTTAGGAGTTTAATTTCGAACTTTTGTTTCAAGGGTTTATTTGTCTTTTATTTACTATTTGTTTTAGGGTTTTCTCTTATTATAAGGACTCCTATATAAGGTCCTTAAGTTGAACAATGTAATTAGATTATTGATTATGAATGAATGAGCTCTTGCTTTTGGAACTTGAGATGAGTTTCTTCGAAGAGTGAGTCTTCTTCCCGAGAAGGGTTTGGTGTGAAGCCTGCGATTTTATCTATCTATCTCTTTTATCTTTGTTTGCGTGATCCCACAACCCTAATTCAACCGTTATCTTTGCGAAATCCTAAACCCTAATTGTCCCTGAATCCTTGAATCGACCCGATTCAACAACCGTAGATCCTAACTGAATTATTAAATCTTCCGCACCAAATATTCAGAGAAAATCAGGAATCCTGTCATTGAATCGTGAGCGCCCTAATATGGGAAAAGCCTAGAGTTCTATCTCTAGGATCGATCTACGCTGCAACCTAACGGATCTAGCGCCCGGACTGAACCCTACCTGAATTATACGTGATTCTCCCATGGATTACTACGAAAACCTGAGGTATTCGTTATATTTTGCAAGTTCCATTGTTTAATTTAATTCCAAATTTAATTTCGGCAAATGAATCATATCATTCACGTAGTCTAGGGTTTCGTCCTGCGTCAGTTTTGGTATCAGAGCCCTAGGTTCAGTTTTGGCCAAAATATTCATCTTGCATTCCATTCTAGAACCCGTCAGTAGTGACCCGTATCACTATGGACATGAGTGGGATTACCGAAGCTCTTAATGGCATGAGGGCTGACCTAAAATTGATCAACGATCGAATGACTGCCTCAGAGGCAGCCCAAAGGACTCTCGAAACATCCAATGAGAGGTTGTTAGACCGAGTCAATCGGTTAGACGAGGGTGATGAGTACTTTGAACCACACCGTGAGCGTAATGGTCCTCGATTTGAACGGAACGACTAACAACATAATTGGAACCGGAACCATAGGTTAGATCATCATGGAGATGAATACGACCCAGAAGGGAGACTCCTCAAGAATGTCCGAGTTGAGTTCCCGACTTTCGATGGAAGACTAGATCCTCAGGTCTTCCTCGACTGGTTATCCGATATGGACCAGTACTTTGAGTGGTTTGGCATGAGCGATGAACGATGTGTTAGACTTGCTAAGATGAAGCTCATAGGCCAAGCCCGACTCTTTTGGGTCAACGTTGAACGCATCAGAGCGAATGCGGGTTGTACTCCCATTACCCATTGGGAGGACATGAAGGAACGGCTTACAAAGAAGTACGTCCCTTCTTCATACTGCCATCGTCTCCTTGACCAATGGCAAAATCTGCGCCAAGGTAGTATGCCCGTATCAGATTACATTGGCAAATTTGAAGAGTATATGATGACAGCCAAGGTATCTGAGGACCCTCAAGTCACTCTATCGAGATTTCGCACCGGACTGAGATTTGACTTGCAAAAAGAGTTAGTCTCCCACCCTGTTGAGACTCTCGCCGAGTGTTACACCGTCGTTCAAAACCTTGAACGATGTTTGAAAATGACGGTGACTAGGCGATCTAATTTTCACACTGGTCAATTCCGTACCGGCAAAGTGAAATCTAGTGCTGGAAACCCGGCTGCCAAACCCACGCAACCCACATCTACCAATGTGAGGTTTGACAAAGGTAAGGGTGTAGTCGGAGAATCCTCGAAGAGTGGGTCTCATGTCAAATGCTATAAGTGTCAAGGGTTGGGACACTTTGCCGCCCAATGCCCAACGAGAGACCCACAAAGGAATCACTTCATTGACGGAGACGGAGAAGAGAGTGAAGGAGTTTATGACGAAGAGGTTTTTGAGCCGAATGCCACACCTAGTGATGAGGAAGGTGATAGCATGGGTCGCGCTCTAGTTGTGAGGTGTGCCTTAACACAACCTCAACTGGATGAAAAGGAGGATTGGCGAAGGGAGAACATCTTCCACACCTTTGCCACATGTGGGACAAAGAGTTGTAGGGTAATCGTGAATAGCGGAAGCTGCTCCAATGTGGTGTCAGAACATACCGTCACCCGCTTAGGGCTTACACTTGAAGCCCACCCGAGACCTTGTAAAGTCGCATGGGTTGACTCCTCGTCCATTCTCGTATCTCAGAGGTGTCGTGTACCCATACAGCTGGGTTCATACTCTGACACCTTATGATGCGATGTGGTGCCGATGGATGTGGGCCATATTATCTTAGGGAGGCCATGGCTCTATGATTTGAATGTGACTATTTTTGGGCGATCTAACGTTTGCACGTTCAACTATAAGGGTAAGAAAATTACTCTTAACCATTTGGCTCCCAAAGCACCATCAATCATTAGAGTTGAGAAGAAGGGAGGTCAATCTAAGGCCATCAATATTGTGACCCCTTCAGAGTTTGAGAGAGCATCGAAAGAGGAGAGTGTTGTGTATGTCGTTGTTACTGTTGAGAGTACTTCTGAGCCAGTCTGTGAGTACCCCAAGGAAGTAGAGCCCATCCTGAATGAATTTGCGGATGTCTTCCCCGAAGACTTACCTAATGAGCTCCCTCCCATGCCTGACATTCAACACGCAATTGACTTAGTTCCCGGATCGACATTATCGAACTTGCCCCACTATTGGTTTAATCCGGTTGAGCATGCCGAGTTGACCCGGCAAGTCAGTGAGCTCCTTCAAAAGGGGTTCATATAAGAGCGTCTGAGCCCGTATGCTGTACCAGCATTACTCACGCCTAAGAAAGATGGTACATGGCGCTTGTGTGTGGATAGCCGAACAATTAATAGGATCACTGTTAAATATCGGTTTCCCATACCGCGACTTGATGACATGCTTGACATGATGGTTGGAGCCACTATCTTTTCAAAGATAGACCTTAAAAGTGGCTACCATCAAGTTCGTATTCGCCCTGGCGATGAATGGAAAACCGCCTTCAAGACCAAAGACGGTCTTTATAAGTGGATGGTCATGCCTTTTGGGCTTTCCAATGCCCCGAGCACATTTATGAGGCTCATGACCCAAGTGTTGAGGCCATTCCTCGGCAAGTTCCTTGTCATATATTTTGATGACATTCGGATTTACAGTTCACACAAGGAACAACACATTATCCACCTAAGGTTGGTTTGCGAAACCTTGAAGAGAGAAAGGTTATACGCGAATCTCAAGAAGTGCACCTTTCATGCAGCACTCTGTTGTATTCTTGGGATTCATTGTCTCGGTAGACGGGATGGTTGCGGACCCTGCGAAGGTTAAGGCCATTGTGGAGTGGCCCGAACCCCGGAATATTCATGAAGTCCATAGCTTTCACGGCTTGGCCACGTTTTATCGTCGCTTCATCCGGAATTTTAGCATCATCATGGCTCCCATTACCGATTGCGTGAGAAAAAGGGTGTTCCTATGGAGCAAAGCCGCGACGAGGGCCTTTGCCGAGATAAAAGAGAAAATGGTTACTGCACCCGTCATGCGCCTACCAGACTTTTCTAAAGTCTTTGAAGTAGCATGTGACGCATCGGGTGTAGGCATAGGAGGAGTACTGAGCCAAGAGGGTCACGTTGTGGCCTATTTTAGTGAAAAGCTCAATGAGGCAAAGCAGAAATACTCCACCTATGACAAGGAGTTTTATGCGGTCGTCCGATCTCTGTGGTATTGGAAACATTACCTGAGACTGCAGGAATTTGTGTTGTTTTCTGACCACGAGGCCTTACGTTTCCTCGCTTCCCAGAAAAAGGTAAACCCAAGGCACGCGAAGTGGGTCGAGTACCTTCAAGGGTTCACCTTTGTTTTGAAGCATAAGGCTGGTGCCGAAAAGAAGGCTGCTGATGTGCTTAGTCGTCGAGTTATGGCTTTGCAGTCTATGAGCACCTAGGTCATCGGATTTGAGCAGTTGAAGCAAGATTATCCTGATTGCCCAGATTTCGGGGCAGAATACACTGCTTTTCTTGAAAATCCGAACAACATTAACTCCGAGTATACCCTACTGGATGAGTATTTGTTCAAAGGGAATCGTTTGTGCATCCCTCGTACTTCATTGCGTGACTTCCTCATCTGGGAGTTACATGTCGGGGGGATTGCCGGACATTTTGGGCGCGATAAGACCAGTGCGCTTGTTGAGGATAGGTTCTATTGGCCTAGCTTAGTGAGAGATGTCTCTAGGGTCGTAAAGCAATGTCGTACATGCCAAGTTGCGAAGCATATAAAATAAAATACTGGCTTGTACACCCCTTTACCTGTGCCGCACACCTCGTGGTAAGACGTCTCCATGGATTTCGTGCTAGGACTTCCAAAGACTCAACGGAAGCACGTTTCCATTTTTGTGGTAGTGGACCGCTTTCCAAGATGGCCCACTTCATACCCTGTTTTAAGACCTCCGATGCGGCTCACATAGCCAAATTATTTTTCAGGGAGGTTGTTCGTCTGCATGGTTTACCCCAGACGATTGTGTCTGATTGAGATGTGAGATTTACCAGTTACTTATGGAAAACTTTATGGCACATGATGGGTACCATGCTCCAATATTCGTCGGCCTATCATCCTCAAACAGATGGCCAAACGGAGTCTACCAATAGGAGCTTAGGTAATCTTCTCCGTTGTCTTGTTGGTGATCACCCTAGGACTTGGGATTCTACCAAGTTTCAGACATAATAATTCACCAATAGGTCCCTAGGTATGAGTCCTTTTGAGGTCGTCTTTGGTCATAGGCCTAGAACACGAATTGATCTTATTCCCATGTCTTCATCCCATCGAGTTTCCGAGTCAGCCGATTCATTTGCACAACATATACATGCATTGCATGCCGAAATTAGAAAAAGAATTAATGCTAGCATTGAACAATACAAAATATCCGCGGATGCGCACAGGCGCTTCAAAGAATTCCAGGTTGGAGATTACGTCATGGTTCGGGTTAGGCTGGCGGTTCCATTGGTATGAAAAGAAACTTCAAGCTTCATGGGCCTTTTAGAATTGTTGCAAGGAGCGGCCCTAATGCATATGCTCTTGAGCTTCTACCAGATATAGGGGTCAGCTCTACATTCAATGTGGAGGATCTAATTCCTTCATTGGCCCTAGCCCCACCCCCTCACAACCTCGAGCCCAAAATCCAGCCCCACCCTGCAACCCCTACCCTTCCCTTCCCCACACAAGGAACGCAGAGATGAGATCGAATGGATATTTAGATGATATGGCGATATCCACCCATGATGGTGGAATCCAAAAGTACTTGGTCAATGGTTGGGAAAGCCGGACTTCGGGAACTCATGGTTGGCTGAAGATGAGGTGCGACGTTTGGACCCCGACATGCTCGAGCGCTATCACGATGCTGCTTTATCGGTGATGAAGCCTTTTCGGCCCGGGAGAATTGACGGGGACGCCGACATCGTAGACATCGGATATGGACCTTTTCGCGTGTACCGACGTCGGAAGAAGCGAAATGGAAATCATCAGAACTAGGCGAATGAGACGAAAGACGAAATTCTGGAGAAAAATTGGAGGAGCACAGGAAGATGAAATTCTGGAGAAAAATTGGAGGAGCACAGGAAAATTGATTGATCGAATTGAAATTTCGATCAATCGACGTCAAATTCTCATGGCAAATATGAACTGTCAAATCGATTAATTGAAATGTCAAATTGATTAATCGAAATTTCAAATCGATCAATCGATTAATCGAAATTTCAAATCGATCAATCGATTTTCAAAATTGATTAATCGAAATCGCGCCGGGTTGTTTAGTTTGTTTAGGAGTTTAATTTCGAACTTTTGTTTCAAGGGTTTATTTGTCTTTTATTTACTATTTGTTTTAGGGTTTTCTCTTATTATAAGGACTCCTATATAAGGTCCTTAAGTTGAACAATGTAATTAGATTATTGATTATGAATGAATGAGCTTTTGCTTTTGGAACTTGAGATGAGTTTCTCCGAAGAGTTAGTCTTCTTCCCGAGAAGGGTTTGGTGTGAAGCCAAGGGTGTGAAGCCTGCGATTTTATCTATCTCTCTTTTATCTTTGTTTGCGTGATCCCACAACCCTAATTCAACCGTCATCTTTGCGAAATCCTAAACCCTAATTGTCCCTGAATCCTTGAATCGACCTGATTCAACAACCGTAGATCCTAATTGAATTATTAAATCTTCCGCACCAAATATTCAGAGAAAATCAGGGATGCCGTCATTGAATCATGAGCGCCCTAATCTGGGAAAAGCCTAGAGTTCTATCTCTAGGATCGATCTGTGCTGCAACCTAATGGATCTAGCGCCCGGACTGAACCCTGCCTGAATTATACGTGATTCTCCCATGGAATATTACGAAAACCTGAGGTATTCGTTATATTTTGCAAGTTCTATTGTTTAATTTAATTCCAAATTTAATTTCGGCAAATCAATCATATCATTCACGTAGTCTAGGGTTTCGTGCTGTGTCAAGATAGGACTCTAGATTTCTAGATTAGGGTGCTCACGATTCAAAGGTGGGATCTCAAGTTCTTCTATGGTTTACGGAATCGAGTCGAATCTATGGAGTAGGGGAAAGTTAGGGTTTTGGGAGTCGGGTATTTGGATGGGAGATGGCAGATTTGGGTTGCTTGAATTAAAGCAAGGTAGATAGGTTAAAAGGATAAAGTAAGCAAAGATTGATTGTGGGCTTCACACCCTTGGCTTCGCACCAAACCCTTATCGGGAAGAAGAATCACTCTTCGAAGAAACTCATTTCAAGTCTCAAAGCAAAACACTCATTCATTCAATAATCAATAATTAATTACATTGTTTAACTTAAGGACCTTATATAGGAGTCCTTTCAAACGAAAATAAAACTCTAAGGGCCTGTTTGGCTTCAAGGGAAACAAGGGGAAATAAGGGAAAACTCATATGCGGCAAATGAATTGCCGAGATTCCCGTTGTTTGGATGACATCTAAAGGGTCGGAAATTATCTTCACATTTTTCGTCAAAATCTGAGAAGAAATGCTGAGGGGGTCCCTCAGTTTTCTATCTTCCGAACTTTCAGACTTCTTATCTGTACAACTCTTCTCATAATACCACACAATTTTTTCACAAACGAAAATCATTGACTGATTTGAATAAGACGATGGAGATTGTTTTTTTTTCCAATCTTCCTCTTGAAAGATCTTAGGATCATGATGCCCCTATCAGACGGTCTGATGTTGATTCTATATGGCACACATCCCCAAAAATCAGAGGCAAAACTACGTTATGACTTTGGTGGTCAATTGACCATCCAAATTTTCTAAAAATTTGTTACTAAGCTTTAGGGGTCGTAATTTATATTAGTGGATTCTCATCCATCCAAAAATATCTTGACCACCCAAAATTATCAAAAATCTTCAAACAAATTTTTTTTATGGTATTTGTTTTCATAACAAATATTTCTTCTTTGATTTTGTTTAACTAAATCCCACATTCTAGCCTATTTTTAAGCTCCCCTTCATCTATTTAGGTGTTGCACGGACTTATTTTTGGAGATATTTCTCTTACAAGGGGCTCTACTATGTTGTAGAGCTATATACTCACATATATGGTGTATATGCTCTAGTATAATTAATTAAAAAAAATAAACAATTTATTACATAGAACCTAACCTTCACAAAGTACTAAGTCTACCATTAGAGCAATTCACTAAGATATGTAAAGAGAAAAAAAACTAATACATATGTAATTTTTTGATCATTTGGCTATTTTTTTTGTTAGGATATATTATTTTCCTACAATGTCCTGCATTTGCATCCAAACTCAGGATTTGGTTAATCCTGCGTTTTCCCAGCTAGCAATGTGGTTATCCAAACAACGAAAAACAAAGGGAAACAAAGGAACCCCATGGTTTCCTAAAACCATGGTATCCATGGGAAAATATAGGAATATTATTTTCCTTTCTCATGTTTCCCTTATTTTTACCCAAACAGGCCCTAAAACAAATACCAAAAGGACAAGTATGCCCCTAAAAATTAAGTTCGAAATTTAAAAAATACCAAAATAAAAAAAAAACTGCGCGATTTCGAATGATCGAGATTGTAGTTTGATCGATCGAAATTTATTTTCGATCGATCGAAAGTGAAACTCGATCAATTCGAAAATATCTACATCCATAATTCGCTGCTGCAAATTCGATCGATCGAAATTTCGATCGATCGAAATTTGCAGTATCTTCCAATTCGCCAAATTTCGTCTCGTTTACGCCTAGTTTTGATGTCCATTCTGCTTCTTCTGCCGTCGGTACACGCGAAAAGGTCCATATCCGATGTCTACGATGTCGGCGTCCCCACCAATTCTCTAGGGCCGAAAAGGCTTCATCACCGATGAAGCGGCGTCGTGATAGCGCTCGATCATGTCGGGGTTCAAGCGTCGCACCTGGTCTTCAGCTAACCATGAGTTCTCGGAGTCCGACTTTCCCAACCACTTGACTAAGTATTTTTGAATTTCGCTCCCATGGGTGGATATCGCCAAATCATCTAGTATCCCTTCAATCTCATCTCTGCGAGGCTTGCGTGGGGAAGGGAAGGGTAGGGGTTGCAGGGTGGGGCTGGCATTTGGGCTTGGGGCTGCTTGGAAGGGGTTATGAGGGGGTGGGGCTGGGGCCAAAGAAGGAACCAGGTCCTCCACATTGAATGTAGAGCTGACCCTTATATCCAGTGGAAGCTTGAGAACATATGCATTAGGCCCGCTCCTTGCCACAATTCTAAAAGGTCCAGCGCCACGAGCTTGAAGTTTCTTTAAGGCTCCCAATGGGAACCGCTCAGGCCTAACCCGAACCATGACGTAATCTCCAACCTGGAATTCCTTGAAGCGCCTATGCGCATCCGCAGATAATTTGTATTGCTCATTGTTAGCGTCCCAGGGTGATCACCAACAAAACAACGGAGAAGATTACCTAAGCTCCTATTGGTGGACTCCGTTTGGCCATCTGTTTGAGGATGATAGGTCGAAGAAAATTGGAGCATGATACCCATTATATGCCATAAAGTTTTCCAGAAATAACTGGTAAACTTCACATCGCGATCCGACACAATCGTTTGGGGTAACCCATGTAGACGCACAACCTCCCTAAAAAATAATTTGGCTATGTGAGCCGCATCGGAGGTTTTAGAGCAGGGCATGAAGTGGGCCATCTTGAAAAAGCGGTCCACTACCACAAAAATGGAATCGTGCTTCCGTTGGGTCTTTGGAAGTTAGAACACGAAATCCATGGAGATGTCTTGCCACGGGGTGTGCGGCACGGGTAAAGGGGTGTACAAGTCGGTATTTTGTTTGATATACTTCGGAACTTGGCATGTACGACACTATTTTACGACCCTAGAGGCATCCCTCACAAGGCTAGGCCAATAGAACCTATCCTCAATGAGCGCACTGGTTTTATCGCGCCAAAAATGTCCAGCAATCCCTCCGACATGTAACTCCCAGATGAGGAAATCACGCAAAGATGTACGAGGGATGCACAAACGATTCCCTTTGAACAAATATCCATCCAGCAGGGTGTACTCAGAGTTAATGTTGTTCGGATTTTCAAGGAAAGCAGTGTATTCTGCCCCGAAATTTGGGCAATTAGGATAATCTTGTTTCAACTGCTCAAATCCGACGATCTCGGTGCTCATAAACTGCAAAGTCGCAACTCGACGACTAAGCGCATCAGCAGCCTTGTTCTCGGCATCGGCCTTATGCTTCAAGAAAAAGTTGAACCCAAGGTACTCGACCCACTTCGCGTGCCTTGGGTTCAACTTTTCTGGGAAGCAAGGAAACGTAAGGCCTCGTGGTTAGAAAACAACACAAATTCCTGTAGTCTCAGGTAATGTTTCCAATACCACAAAGATCGGACGACCGCATAAAACTCCTTGCTATAGGTGGAGTATTTTTACTTTGCCTCATTGAGCTTCTCACTAAAATAGGCCATAGGGTGACCCTCTTAGCTCCGCACTCCGCCAATGCCTACACCCGATGCGTCACATGCTACTTCAAAGACTTTAGAAAAGTCTGGGAGGCGCATGACGGATGCAGTAACCATTTTCTCTTTTATCTCGGCAAAGGCCCTCGTCGCGGCTTTGCTCCACAGGAACTCCCTTTTTCTCATTCAATCGGTAATGGGAGCCATGATGGTGCTAAAATTCCGGATGAAGCGACGATAAAACGTGGCCAAGCCGTGAAAGCTACGGATTTCATGAATATTCTGGGGTTCGGGCCACTCCACAATGGCCTTAACCTTCGCAGGGTCCGCAACCATCCCGTCTACCGAGACAATGAATCCCAAGAATACAACAGAGTGCTGCATGAAAGGTGCACTTCTTGAGATTCGCGTATAACCTTCCTCTCTTCAAGGTTTCGCAAACCAACCTTAGGTGGATAATGTGTTGATCCTTGTGTGAACTGTAAATCCGAATGTCATCAAAGTATATGACAAGGAACTTGCCGAGGAATGGCCTCAACACTTGGGTCATGAGCCTCATAAATGTGCTCGGGGCATTGGAAAGCCCAAAAGGCATGACCATCCACTCATAAAGACCGTCTTTGGTCTTGAAGGCGGTTTTCCATTCATCGCCAGGGCGAATACGAACCTGATGGTAGCCACTTTTAAGGTCTATCTTTGAAAAGATAGTGGCTCCAACCATCATGTCAAGCATGTCATCAAGTCGCGGTATGGGAAACCGATATTTAACAGTGATCTTATTAATTGTTCGGCTATCCACACACATGCGCCATGTACCATCTTTTTTAGGCGTGAGTAATGCTGGTACAACACACGGGCTTAGACGCTCTTGTATGAACCCCTTTTGAAGGAGCTCACTGACTTGCCGGGTCAACTCGGCATGCTCAACCGGATTCAACCTATAGTGGGGCAGGTTTGATAATGTCGATCCGGGAACTAAGTCAATTGCGTGTTGAATGTCAGGCATGGGAGGGAGCTCATTAGGTAAGTCTTCGGGGAAGACATCCGCAAATTCATTCAGGATGGGCTCTACCTCCTTGGGGTACTCACAGACTGACTCAGAAGCACTTTCAACAGTGACAACGACATACACGACACTCTCATCTTTCGATGTCCTCTCGAACTCTGAAGGGGTCACAATGTTGATGGCCTTGGATTGGCCTCCCTTCTTCTCAACTCTATTGACCGTTGATGCTTTGGGAGCCAAAGGGATAAGAGTGATTTTCTTTCCCTTGTAATTGAACGTGCAAATGTTAGATCGACCGAAAATGGTCACGTTCAAATCATAGAGCCATGGCCTCCCTAAGATAATGTGGCCCACATCCATCGGCACCGCATCGCACCATAAGGTGTCTGAGTATGAACTCAACTGAATGGGTACACGACACCTCAGAGATACGGGAATGGATGAGGAGTCAACCCATGCGACTTTGTAAAGTCTCAGGTGGGCTTCAGGTGTAAGCCCTAAGCGGGTGACGGTATGTTTTGACACCACATTGGTGCAACTTTCTCTATCCACGATAACTCTACAGCTCTTTGTCCCACATGTGGCAAATGTGTGGAAGATGTTCTCCCTTCGCCAATCCTCCTTTTCATCCCGCTGAGGTTGTGCAAAGGCACACCTCACGACTAGAGCACGACCCATGTCATCACCTTCTTCGTCACTAGGTGTGGCATTCGGCTCAAAGACCTCTTCCTCATAAACTCCTTTACTCTCTTCTCCTTCTCCGTCGATGAAGAGATTCCTTTGTGGGTCTCTCGTAGGACATTGGGCGGCAAAGTGTCCCAATCCTTGACATTTATAGCACTTGACATGAGGCCCACTCTTCGAGGACTCTCTGGCTACACCCTTACCTTTGTCAAACCTCACATTGGTAGATGTGGGTTTGGTAGGCGGGTTTCCAGCACTAGACCTCACTTCACCGGTACGGAGTTGATCGGTGTGAAAATTTGATCGCCTAACCACCGTCATTTTCAAATATCGTTCAAGGTCTTGAACGACGGTGTAACAATCGGCGAAAGTCTCCACAGGGTTGGAGACTAACTCTTTTTGTAAGTCAAGTCTCAATCCGGTGCCGAATTTGGATAGAGTGACTTGGGGATCTTTGGATACCTTAGCTCTCTTCATGAATTCTTTAAATTTACCAATGTAATCCGATACGGGCATATACCTTGGCGCAGATTTTGCCATTGGTCGAGGAGATGATGGTAGTATGAGGAAGGAACGTACTTCTCTGTAAGTCGTTCCTTCATGTCCTCCCAATGGGTAATGGGAGTACAACCCGCATTTGTTCTAATGCGTTCAACGTTGACCCAAAAGAGTCGGGCTTGGCCTATGAGCTTCATCTTAGCATGTCTAACACATCTCTCATCGCATATGCTAAACCACTCAAAGTGCTGGTCCATATCGAATAACCAATCGAGGAAGACTTGAGGGTCTAATCTTCCATCGAAAGTTGGGAATTCAACTCGGACACTTTTGAGGAGTCTCCCTTCCGGGTCGTAGTCATCTCCGTGATGATCTAACCTATGGTTCCGGTTCCGATTAGATTGGTAGCCAGTTCGTTCGAAGTGTGGACCATTACGCTCACAGGGTGGTTCGAAGTACTCATCACCCTCGTCTAATCGATTGACTCGGTCTAACAACCTCTCATTAGATGTTTCGAGAGTCCTTTGGGCTCTCTCCAAGGCAGTCATTCGATCATTGATCGATTTTAGATCAACCCTCATGCCGTTAAGAGCCTCGACAATCCCACTCATGTCTATGGTGAGAAGGGTCACTACTGACGGGTTCTAGAATGTAATGCAAAATGAGCTGACAATGAAGGGGAACTTTCGACAAGCACGTGATGTGCACACTTTGGCCAAAACAGAAATAATATGCGAGTAAAATTAAAGTGCAGTAAGTGCAATGTCACACAGTATGCCCTAACCTAGAAACCTGTCTCTGATACCAAAACTGACGCAGATCGGTACCCTAAACTACGTGAATCCGGTGATTGACTTTTGCAGAAATTAAATTGAATTAAATTAAACAATAAAACTCGCAAAATATAACGAATACCTCGGGCGTTCGTAGTATTCCATGGGAGGATCACGTATAATTCAGGCAGGGTTCGGTCCGGGCGTTAGATCCGTTAAGTTGCAGCGTGGATCGTTCCTAGACAGGCTGGACTTGTGAATATTGATTCGCTGCCTTGAAACCACTTCAAAAATTGTTAACACATTCTTGGTCACCTTCAGCTCCTTATCCCCATTGCTGCAATTACAAAAAAGTAGAGTGTCATCCGTGTACTGAAGGTGCGAGATAGATGGACCTGAATCAGCAGTGGTGAATCCCCTTATTAAGTTGGATTCTTCAGCCCTCTTAAAGAGCCTGTGTAAGGCCTCCCTTATACAGTTGAAGAGTAGTGTCGATATTGGGTCACTCTGTCGCAGCCCTTTCCTGCTTCTGAAATAACCATGAGGCATTCCGTTGATCGGCACTGAGAAGCGAACCGAAGCATAGCTGCCTTTCATCCACCTTCTCCATTTGCCTCCGAAACTCATCCTTTGCAGAACATAATCTAAGAAATCTCACTCTGTCGTAAGTTTTTTCCGTATCTATCTTGAACACCCATCCTTTGTCTTTACGCGTCGTGGCCAAGTGAATAGTTTCAGAGGCCGCCGCCACCACAATGGCCACAACTTGTCTTCCCGGGATAAAGGCGCCTTGAACATTGGAGATTATCTGATCGATGACGCCCTTTAGCCAATTCACTAAAACCTTTGAAATAATCTTATACGCACTCCCGATGAGACTTATCGGACGGTAATCAGTTAAAGATGTAGCCCCATCCCTCTTCGGGATCAGCGCTAAGAAGGATGAGTTCATGCTTTTATTAACCTTCCTTGTCTCGTGAAATTGATGAATCATGGCCATAAAATTCGCTCTCAGGGTAGGCCAGCAGCTCTTGAAGAATTCCGTAGTGAAACCATCCGGCCTTGGCGATTTGTTAAAACCAGAACTCTTTAGGGTCCTTTTCACCTCTTCATCGAACGGTCTTTCCAGATCATTGGCCTCTTGACTAGAAATAGAATAGAACAGAATCCCGTCCATGCGAGGTTTGGTAGTCGCGTTAGAGTTAAATCATTGCTCACAGAATTCGGCAATTTTAATCGGAATTAGAGCAGGGTCTGCATATACCTCCCCGTTGATGTTGAGCGGAAGAGATGTGGTTCCTCCTTCTCCTCCATTGGCTACCATGTGGAAATATTTATTGTTCCTGTCTCGCTCTTGCAACCAATGGGCTTTAGACTTTTGATGCCATTCCTGTTCCTCTTAAAGAACGA
Source organism: Chloranthus sessilifolius (assembly GCA_021018995.1). Lineage (NCBI taxonomy): Eukaryota > Viridiplantae > Streptophyta > Magnoliopsida > Chloranthales > Chloranthaceae > Chloranthus > Chloranthus sessilifolius. The sequence goes on along the minus strand of CM037591.1, from coordinate 109,798,066 downwards.
TTCGGTTGAACTTAATCTTTAGGGCTGTTCAAATATCTTTTTCGGTTTCGGATAGCGCCGCCGACTCTTCCGCTCTGTCCAATGCAGCTATCTCGGCCTGAATCCTATCTCGGTTGAGCCTTGACTTCCCAAGAGCCTCCTTGTCCACTCTTTAATTTTTCCTTTGATATTTTTGAGCTTGGAGAGTAAACACGTATGAAGGAGAACCCGTCGATCCGTCTTGGGACCACCACTCTCCTCATTCTGCAGCCAGGAGTTATTGAATCTGAATGGACCAACCTCGTTGCCTCCCTTCTATGCTCCATTGACGATAAAACAATCGGTCTATGATCGAGCAGTAGACCATACGGTGACCCGAGAATCCGTAACCAAATCTAGGGAATCAATCATGAGAAAATTGATTTCTCATGCAATTTGAAGATGATCTTATTCTTTTAGTAAAATGCAAATTATCCCTCAACCTCCTACTGTCTACTTATTGGCAACTGAGTTGCCATAAAATAATGTGCCAATAATCCGACTGCGAAAAAACAATATCCTACAAAAATTTCCTGACCTCTCTTATTCAAAGGAGACTCATCTCCAACTCTTTCATAGGTTATCCGCTACATTGTGGAGGATCTTGGTTGACTTCATCAGTCATTGTGATGACAGATCTAGGTCACTTTAAGGATGCATATTTTTCTGTTGGATATCTGCTTTCGTACATTGAATATAATCATTGCTTGGTCACAGTAGCACTACTAAATTATGAGAATATTGACTCCTTTGGAGCATAATGTGAAGATATCAATCTTTTTGCGATTGATGGGTCACCTCCCTCTGATCTGTGGCTTCCATACAGAAATTTAATTGGCATGACATGCCACAGAATGAGTATGAAATTCATGTTGGATATAGCTGAACTGCACCTAAACATTTTCAATTAAGAAATTATTGGAAATAATGTAACAATATTTGAAACTTTTTAATATAAAAAATAAATTAACAGGGTAGTTTATTATCTACAAAGCTAAAGGAGAAGTTTCCTATTTTAAATGTGATTCTACATCTTCGTAAAATATAGGAATTGAGAAAGAGTAAACCTGCACCAGAGATATCAAGGCTGTGGCTAGGGGTGTTGACCCACAATAAGAGTTTGACTTTTGTTTCTTTTAGTTTCTTTATTTTTTAGAGTTAAAAGGGTCCTGGTTATAATAGGAACCCAAGTTTTGGTAGTTTCTTTATTTTATTTAGGTGCTGTAAACAGAACATTAAAGTTAGTGATTGAATATTTTATTTTGGAGCTTGGGTTTTGTGAAGCCCCCTAAACTATGGTTCAATGTCTCTTCTTGTTGATTGATGACTGAAAGGTTTGTATTGCATTACTTTGTTATTTTTATTCTTCTTTTATGATCACTTCTCCTACCTACATCAATTTTCAGTGGCCTGGAAAGAGCATTGTCATCCAACTGAAATACATACACACATATAATTTAGTATTGTGTGTATCATTAATTTTTTGCGTAATGGATCTTTTTTAGACAGCAGCTTATGGGAAAACATGCAAAACAATTTCCTTTTTTGTTTGAATTCTGAAATTTGCTTTTTGGTCGTCAGTTTTTTATGCAGGCAAAAACAATTTGCCCTTCTGACCCGCTTGTATATAATGAACTTGGAGTAGTTGCTTATCATATGAAGGAGTAAGGAAATGTTCTCCTTCTAATATTTGATTCTTTTATTTCTTTATGTTATGTGTCATAAGTTTGTTCCCTTGGACGACTGTTCTTTTAAAATTGAAATTGATATTTTTGAGTCACATTTTGCAAGTCAGAAAGGAGTAATATTTGAAAACGTAGTGTTCTATATATGTATTTGTGGGACAAAGCTGCCCCCCACCCTCTCACAATTTTCTGTGGCTGGCTCTAGTATTCCTCCATGGAAGAATTTTTATATGGATCTGTAGTAGTTTCATTTTCCTATTATTTTTGTGTTTTTCAACAAGTTCATTATGTTCTACCTTTAGTACTATCTTACATAAATAATTGATTTAATGGCCTTAATAATCCTACATGCTTTGTTTTTTTTTTTCTTCTTATTTTCAAGAAAATGTTATCTGATTAACTTCCTGCATTACTTTATTATGCTTCTAGGTATCGAAAAGCCGTTCAGTGGTTTGAGAAGACTTTGGTTCACATTCCATCATCCTTGAGTGAAATGTGGGAACCAACCTTAGTGAATCTTGCTCATTCATTGAGGAAGCTGAAGTATGTATTTACACATAATGTTTTAATTAGTCTTCATTCCAATGTCAAATAATGGGTATCATGGTTCTCACTACATCTCCTCTCAGGCGTGATCTAGATTAAACCTTCTTAAGATGAAATATTGTGGATCCTATTGTATGAAAATTTGTTGAAATTTGCATAGAATCTCACTCGACTATTTAGATCTATATTGCATCCTTCCTTAAAGGTTTAGTGCATTTTATGTGTACATGATTGAGTTGCAGACGCGTATTGCATCCTTTCATGGTATTTGATTTATGCACATATTCCATGACTGTTTTGGTTGGTTATACTACATTTTACGATTCATTTCCCTGCCTATGTGGAAGATGCCATGTGGCATGCTCATAATTTGTTAGCCTTTGATAGGCTAAATCTGTTGCTTAGGTTAGGTGGAACTGTAGTTGTGGACTGTAGGATGGTAAAATGATGATGAAGATAAGATCCATTGCATGTGACTTTATGAAAAAAATCTATGACATGCTTATTATGTTGTTAACCAATCAGTTGCTTAGTTTAGGTGGAACTGTAGGATGGAAATGACAAGTAATGGTGACTTATCATTACTAATGCAATGGTGGTTGGGTGACGTGGAGAAAAGCAAGCGGTTTGTTGTGTGATTGATAGGGATGTTTTATAGGACAGTGAAAGATATGGATTTACTATGGGTACATGTGCTTGAGATGCATATGCTAATGTAACTGTGTGGAGTGACAAGGAATGATAATGAGTGTGTAAGAAGTTGAAGGGTATCCCTGATAAAAGAGAAACTCAAAGAATGCCTTTTGGGATGGGATGGACATGTTCATTGGAGACCTCAAACATCACATCACATCACATGTATAAAGATTGTCATGATACAAACACATGGAACTAGGAGAAGGGGAAGAGCAATAAAGCAGGGAGAAGTATTATGAAGGTTTTCTTTATGACGGACAAAGTTTAACAGTTAATAGGAATGAGGGGAGAAATGGGACATGCAATGCTAAACCCAAATAGGTGGACAAGGACATGATGATGATGAAGGATATAATGTTGCTTGTTGTCCAGTCCCATAAATATTTTAATTGAAATTTACCTTAAAATTTTTCATTCGATTTATAATAATATATTCATTAGTATCCTTGTATATAAAGACTGAGAAAATTAATTCTCATATGTTTTTAGTAAAATGCACGTATTCTTTTAGTAAAAGGAGAATCACAACAAAAAATGAGCTTCCATTGATATTAACTTTCAACAATCACAAGCGGAACACTGCACCTTTCACAAATACTCTCATATATGCTAACCATCTCTAGTTTTTTAATAGGTCATTTGCTACATTGATGGTAAAAACGTTAGAAAGCTAATGTGAGGCCTTTTTTCTCCTTCAGGATGGTCAAGCTGTTTGAATAATTTGTTTCTGAATATTTTGTTACTCCATTCTTTTGATAGATCAAAAAAATTGCTGATAGACACGATCTCCGGGCACTATGTCCTTTATCTCAGTGAAGCAAAAGGCCAAGAAGCCAAAAATGCAACATGTGATACAAATGGCAACATGTTAACGGCTTGGGTTGGGGTTTAACAAGTGAGATTTTAATCTACCTTGGCAACCAATCTCGAAATCAGCCCAACAACTTGGGTCGGGCCTAGAAAAATAGGTAGTCTCGAGCCCAGCTCGAAGTAAACCCAGCCTGGATCAATTCAGCAGGCTAGGGGTCAGCCCTAAAGCGGATTCAGTTTGTTCGACTAGGTCAGACCAAGTCGAACCGGGCTAAAACTAGGTTCCAGTCAGGTAGGGCCCACTCTTACATGGTATGGTAATTCCCGATGGGCTATACTGCCCATGATCGAGGGTCTGGCCCAATTATTAAATAGGACAGGAAACTTGGCTTGATCCCGACCGGGCTGAGCCACGATCCATTGACACCATGCAATGATACAAGATAATAAACTACTACGTGATTCATTGTCGCCACATCAGTATATCGTAGTACACATCCTGAGAGGAGGATGTCCCTAATGTTAGAGATCATGAATCAAAATTATATAACCGGGCCAAGCTATCATCCAGTTGAAGACACTCCTTGAATGCAAAGGAGTAAAAAGAACTACACCCGAAAAGCCCACTGGATATAAAGCAAACTCGTGTAACTCAATTTTTATAGCAATTTAAAAGAAAGATTAGGTATTTTAGGGCCTTGTGCCATATGGAAACACCAACTAAGCAGTTTCATTTGAAGGATATGATCTAAAGCATGGATCAAAATACCGGAAAACCGATACGTATCGTCCAAACCTCCAGGACGATACGTATCGGGTATTGTCCAATACATTCAATGTATCGGTTTGATACATACATTTTTTTTTCAAAAAAATCCCAAAAAATACTCAAAAAATCAGAAAAATTAAATTTAATGATTTTCTATTTATTTCAACTTTTTTAAAATTTATTTAAGACTAATTTGATGCATATTTCATAATTTTATCAACGCAGAACCTAAATTACATTATACATGACTCATGATCAAAATTAACGGGTACATTGTACATGAAAAATTTACTTTAAAGCCACATTGAATCTCGTGGTTGTTTTTAGCCCTCGTGATCATCATCAGTGCGTGAGCTTTCCTTATAGTGTTTGCCATATTGATACCCATGATCATATGTCCCTCCTTGAAACTGAGGCATTAACGACGATTATGACTCAGTGTAATAGGTAAAGGTCGGTCCTCCAAAAATTTGACCAATGAAGTCATATGGCCCGGGGTAGGTTGGTTGAGGCCGATAGTATGGGTTACTGGTTGCTGAATCTTCGGTGTTTTGGAAACTAAATCCCCCGAAGCTAGAAGTCATATAACCCAAATCATCTTGTGGTGGTGGTGGTGATGGTGTTTGGTAAGATTCTGACGCTCCTCTTCCTTCAACCTCTCCACCTCTAAATGTAGGAGTGTTAAACATTGTTACCGGTTCATCATCCCATGCGACAATACCTCCATAAGAATAATCAGGATCAATATCATCACCCCCAACACCCCCATCATCGTCATTATCACTATCGGGTTGTATTTCGTAATTAGATCCAACCACTGAATGACGATTTAATCTTCTTTTTCGCCTAGGTAGTTGGGAAGCCTACTTCGTCTCTATTCTTTCAGCATCATCCAACCATGCAGTACTCTCACTATCCAACACTGGCTCTTCTCTCTTTGATCCACTGATTCAAAGGGTCATCCTCCGTGAATATATAATCCAACTTGATGGGATTAAAATATTCACTATTTGTAAGGTAGAATATGATAGATGCATTAGTATATGCCTCGTCAATTACATCAAATAAAAATTGTATGAACTAAGACTTCATATAATTGCTTACCACGGTTGGTCCTCTGCATATTCTTGACCCTTAATCGCATATTGTAGTGGTAGTAGACTAACTTTTTCAATCGTTTCATAGTTAGACTATTCCTTGTCTTCGTATGAATGAGAGAGAATGTACTCTAATTCCGCTCACAGTTGGATGAGGAACATGTTTGCGATAAAACGCGCATTGCAACCCGCCTCAATATCAGACCATCACCTCCATAGTGCATCCACCAATCAATAGGTTTATCGTGCTGGATTTGGGATTGCACCAACCTCGCCCCAAATGACCCTGTCTCTTGCGGAACATGTCAAGCTACGAGGATGGAATACAATAACCCACATATCAATAAACAGATCATATGACATTTGACTTATTAGTTATAAGGTATGATTACTCACGTCTCTTATGGATTGACCTTGGTCCGACAACTCAGGGAGCATTCGTTGGATCACATTGAGCAAACCGTTGTACACTTCATTGGCCTTACTCAACTCGAAGCGTCGCGTATACTGGAAGGCAGGATTCAAGAAGTGTGCTATACATAAAATATGAGCAATCTTATCAGTATATGGAAACAGTGAATACTATGAAAAATAATAAATAAATAAAAATCACTATATAAGTAGTTTAGCATGTTATACCTGCGACATGCAAGTACTGGTGGAATTGTGCATCCCACCTCTTGTCGATAATTACCTAATATCATTTATATTTTGTAGGACATTTGATTTTAATAGCCAATTTTGCCTTGTCCATTGACTCGTAAACATACCTCTTCGTTGGTTTCTCATCACCATCTACCAACCTCAACACTTGCACCAACATGGTGGTAACGACGATCAGGTGGTCAACATCTGCCCAAAACTGGGGGTTATAGATCAGGTCAGCAACTTCAATGCAAACAAGTCTCTTTGATCGTGGAAGTTCTAACTCATATTTTATCCATTCTTCGTACGACACCATGCTTTTCAGCACACGCCTATATCTAGTCAAACTCTGTAGGGCTAGAAATTGTGTTGCAAACTGTGTAATAGCAGGCCGGAGCAGCTCGCTCTTAGTGAAGTCTCATTAAATTCACCAACTTGTCACTGTTGTACAGGTAAGAAGTAATCGTTCTTTCCTTCTGAATAGTTGCCCGTGCCTTGCTTCTCTTTCCCAAATCATCGAGAATGAGGTTCACGAATGAGTGGCACACGGAGTCCAGTACAAGTGAGGTCTCTTCAACATTAACTGCCTTCCTGACGGCATTGTTTGTTACCACCTGCACAACTCGCTTCTCTCCAACTTCTTCAACTACCTTATCCATTAATTGAAAGAGGTAATCAACCGTCTTCATGCGTTTAGAAACATCAACTAATTTCAGAAAAACTGTTCTGGCATCGCTGTAGACCAAAAAGTTTATCAAACTTTTCCTTGTGGGACCGATCCATCCATCGCACATAATTGTGCAACCTTTTTCATCCCATACTTCCTCAAAGCTCCGCACATAAGTTCCTATCTCCGCGTACTCATCATCTAGTAAGGGCCCAGATACCTCTTATGCAAGTCTTTTTAACTCCTGGATCAGCTTCTGCACTTGTATCAATCAAACTTTTGAAGTATGGCGACTCTACAACCTGACTCTGAATGTGATTGTATATTAGGAACTTTGCAATGAATTTTCCAAGCTTCTTTCCCAATTTTTTCAGTGGGATTGCACTCAATCTAGTTTGTTTAGAGCTTTCTGTCCGATATATGAACGGATCCATGAGACCTGTTGTAGACGTCCTGGTCTCCCTCACGGATGTTGACCTATACAACCCGACAGTCTCCTGAATGTCATCATCATCAACAACATATGACCTATGACTAGATCCATCAGCAGCAGCAGGCATGGATGGACCCCTCAAGTTGGACCGAAACCGATAATCAGCTTCTTTCTGATCTCGTCGCTGTCGTGCTTCTCTAGCACTGTCCTTCATGACTCTCGTTGTCACCACATGCTCATCCTCATCATCCCCAAGTTCAGGTGCAGGAAACTCTGAATCTCTCCTCATTCTCTGATACATTTCTCTATCCCTGTCAGCTTCTGCTTTTTTCTTTCCCTTAGCTGCTTGCATGCTGGCTCTGATATATTCTCTCACCTCTCTCAGTACATTGGGACATCCTTTTGTCTCTCCCTTAATGTGAGTTAAATGCTCCTTCAATCGTGTTACACCTCCTCCCAATAATTTCTTCTCACAAAGCTTGCATTCTATTCGGAGTCTATTACCATCTATTGCTGTGCCGTATTGCCAAGCTGGATCTTGTCTACGCACCATATTTATTTATTTCACCTTCATGAATGGGCAAACGATTGGATTAAATTACACGTGATATATCATTGCATGTGTGACACTTAAAATATGTGATCATGCATGTGTGACACTTAATCATCATGCGACACATCCATTATTCTAATTTTGAAAATATTAGATTACATTTGAAAATTTAGTTTATATTATTTTAATTTTTTAAATATTAGATTACATTTTACCATATTTAGTTGATATTATTCTAATTTTTAATGACATGAGATAACATTTTAAAATATTATTCTAATTTTTAATGATATTTAAAATATTATTCTAATTTTTAATGACATGAGATGACATTTAAAATATTATTCTAGTTTTTAATGACATGAGAAAATATTTTCAAATATTATTCTAATTTTTAATGACATGAGATGACATTTAAAATATTATTCTAATTTTTAATGACATGAGATAACGTTTTCAAATATTATTTTTACACATGAGATAATTTAAAAAAAAAAAAAAAAAACTTAATTTACTAAGTCTAACACAATTTATTTTTAAGTATTATATAAAAACTTAATTTACTAACACAATTTATTTTTAAGTATTATATAAGGACTTACTTTATTTTTACAACTTAATTTACTAATTTAAAACTTAATTTATTAATTTAAAAGCCCTCTTTAAGAGTTTTTAAAACTTAATTTATTTTTAAATCTTAATTTACTAACACAAAAAAGAAATTAAGTTTTAAAAACAAATTAAACCCCCAAATATCATAACCCCCAAAAATATACCCTAAAATATGATAATATCGGCTCAAATTAGGCGGATTTAACACAACCCTCAAAATTGGGCTTAAAATTTCAAGATCTACCATATTTAAGGGTAGATCTTGAATAATAAACCCCTAAGGTGTAAGAAAATGGGAGAAAATGATAGAACACGTACCTTCTCTACGATTTTTGGCGATTCAACGGCGATTCGGGTGTTGATTCGACGTCGATACAAGCGTTAAATGTGGTTTTTGGAAGAACACCAACTCAAAATAATGAAGAAATGGCTGCCGGGGAAAGAAAGGGTCGAAAGAGGGGGTTTAAAACCCAAGTTCGTGCATCACATGTGACAGGGGGACCCACAGTTAAAATTGTGAAATTATCGGACGATACACACGATAATTTCACTATTTTAACAACCAGGTCATCCAACTATTTTATCGGACGATAATTTACGATACAGACGATAAATTCATTGTATCGTCCGATAAATAGGTGTTTTTGGTGGGTACCCGATAAAAAGCTAATGTACCGTATCATTGGGGGCCAAAACCGATACGTATCGGACGATATGTATCGGTATCGTTTGATATTTTGACCCATGATCTAAAGAGCTTTAATACAAAAGATTGGGACCTCACAATCTCTATCATGTGATTCAAAGCAGTCAATCGTTGAATCAGGTGATGGCCTTTGACTACATTGATTGATAGGATAGAGATCATGTTTCACGCCAATCTTTTGCACCAAAGATCTTTAGATCATGACTTCAAAATCAGATGGCTTAGATGGTGTCCCACACAACAAAGGTCCCATAATGCCTAGTCTTTCTTTTAACTATGTGTAAGGGCCTACTTTTTGTGTGCAAGTAATGGATCCCAATCGTAAATTAGGTATAGAGAGAAGAGGTAATTGCTTTTAAAAGGACTTGTGTCTTTTATTGAAAACATGAAGGCTTATTAAATGACCAATAAAAGACATGAAAGCTTAAAAGTATTAAATTCTATAAAATTCATCTTATACAAAGATCAAGGCTTTGACAATAAAATACACGTTAGATAAGATGGTGTTTATGATCATCAAAGAAGAGAAACAAATAAATACAAACTCACCAAAAAACAATGGGCATAACCCTATCCCTCTGAAACAATGGGCATTTAAATACATACACCAAGAATGTCTAATTGATGAGCCAAAATAAAATAAATAAATAAATAAATACAATGAACTTCCCGATTCTATTTCTTTTCTCTTCATATTTGTCTCATACCTCTCTTAAAAAATTGTTTAAAGAAGGGATGCAACGGAACCTAACAGTGACAAATGAAAAAACTTTTTTTATTTTAATACTGGTGATAGGATTATGTGGAAGAATGGTTTGGGAGATCATCGATTTTGTGGGCATTATGGGAGTAGTAAATGTTTTTATCGGGAAACACAGCTCTTGTTTACACGTCTTTTTGGGTTTAATGGTTGGGGATTAAACATCGGGAGAATGGAGCGGTGTTACAACATATTGTTTGGTAGTGTCTTAAAAGGTGCTTGATTTATGCGTATTTTATGGTAGTGTCTTTCATATTTTTTAGGAATTGAGACAACCTATAGAGTCGTCCACTCCAACTCTTGCTTGTGGCTGGAACGCATCAATTTCAAGGTTATTCAAACTTATTTTTTTGGATGTTCTTCTTCGGGTACAGTTATTAGTATTAACTGTCAGTGTAGAAATCTTTTTATTTGTTTTGTTATTCTTTGTATTATTTAATCTCATCATGCAATCCAATGTTTGGTTGTTAATCACACCTTGAGGTTAAGGTAATTGCTAGCAAAAAATCCTCACTGTATGACAAGATGTGTTAGTGTTGAATAGTTTTTTTGCCCCCTTTTTTCATTTTATTTATTTCTTTTACACTATTTGTTGGGAAGTGTGGATTTTGGGATTAATTTTCAGGATTAATTGCAGAACATGAATGGCAAAATTTTTGATTCATTTCTCCTTGGAATCAGACCTTTAAAGAAAACTTGATTTTCTAATCAGGATGTGAAAACTTGATTTTCTAATCAGGATGTATAATGATGCAATCTCATATTATGAGAAAGCACTTGCCCTATCAACCAGAAGTTTGAGCACTTATGCAGGGATGGCCTACACTTACCATCTCCAGGTATTACTTCTACTTGTTTCCAGGTACCCTCCATGAAAATTTCATAGAAATGTGTGTTTTTACTCAGTTTCACTGAAAAAATAATATTGTTTTGTGAATGACTTCAAAATCTTGAATTACAATAGAATAAGCTAAAAAAATGATTTTCTTTCTATTTCGAAAGCTATTCAATGATGATCCTCCATAGATTTACTTATTTAAGTTGCGCCTAAAGTTGCAAAAATAAGAGCTTAGGCAAAGTGATAAACAAATTTGTAATGAGCGTATTTTAAAAGTGTGGAGCTTGACTTAGGCAATGGGTGCTCGTATCTTGGTCAACTTACAACTAGACATCTGATGTAGTCAATTGAGTTTTTAAGGATTTGCTGAAATTATAAAAGAATATGTATAATAATAAAATAAGTGTTAACTACTTCAATAAAAAAAATGTCTAGTATTCAAAGTAAAGAAAAAAATGATGATTGATGTAGGAACGAGACGCTAAAACCCTAAAATAGTATAAATCCCGCACGATAGGATTAGGGTTTTCGATTTTAGAAATAAAATAAATTAAGAAAAAGAATAAAGAAGAAGATACAGAAAATCCACGAAATTTCACCAGCGAAATTATTGGCCTCGCACCAAACTCTAAACTCGGGGAATTGAAAAATCACTCTTCAAGTTGAAAGAAATCTCTTTCTCAAGCACAAATAAGGGTAAATGTGCACTAATTGACACTCACCATAATTTCCTCTAAAATAAAAGTTTTTACGAGTATTTATAATAAGTAAAGAAGCCTAATAAGACTACTAAAATTAGAACTCCTAAATTAACCATTAAACTTATTCGAAAGTTCTATCTAACGGTCACAAATAAATTTGCCCTTAATTATTTTTCCCTGTGCGGCCACTTTTGAAGCATCAAACGATCACAAATAAATGTCCGATTGACGTGAAATTGGTCTTATTTGAAAGCTTAACCAACAAGACAAGAACCGCACAATTCCGACGTGTATTGAAAGAGTTAAGACGACTTTTTCAATGGATGCGTTGGAAGTGACGAAATTGATGGTCATATGTCACATATACGTGCCTGACCCTTAAGACCTAACATAAAACACCATGATAGGCCCAAATCAAAGTCCAACACATAATCAAATCAGTAGGTGTCTAGCAATGATCCTTCACACGATCAACGATCCAACAGTGTGAATCATGAACGATCAAGATCCAACAGTCGAAATAAATACTGATGACGATCTGACAACGAAACGGGTAATCCAATGGTCCAAATCATCACAGCTCTGAAACTTCGATCTGCCTAATCTCGGGGCGCTAAAATTGGAACTCGCGCGAGTGAGATTCTGCAATGCATAATTCTTATGGTCACCTTCTTCCCATGTGCGTGCCTTCCCAATGTAGGGTTTTCTTGCTTGTCGGGCACGTGCACATAGGTCTTCATGGTCCTTAACAAGGTTTTAAAGACACATTTGCAGGTCCAATTTTTCTTCTAGATTCTATTCTTTTTTATTTGGTCATGATCCCAACGTCTAAGCTTCGATTTCATTTCAATTCCAAATTATAAATTACTTCTTGGATAGTTTGATGCCTTTCAAATTTTCAGTAACTTTTTGTTCCTCATTTCCAGTAACTAAATGGAAAAACAAGTGTGGCTAAAAGTACAAAGCATTATTTTGAAACAATCAAATACCGAGTCATGGTAGTTATCAAAATAATATTATAAAAATTTTAAAATATATTAAAATAAGAAAAATATCTCAAATTTGATATAATAGCCTATCGATATAAATGCAATGTTATCATCTACATTTTATTACTCACGTACTTTGTTGCAAAAAACTACAGGGTTACTGCCTAGGCATAGGCCGTTTGTGCTTTTCCCGCCTTATGTGTCATTAGGAGACATGCTAGAATCTAGGAGGGCATTTAGGTGTGCCTTTCTAGGACTGCCCCAATGGTATTAAGTGAAATGACATTGCAACAATAACCTATAAAAAATGACATTGCAACTAAGGTAGTTAAGGCAGTGTGGCAAGGTCATGGCGAAAAGGCTCACTACACCATGGCGAGACTATTTATTAATTTGTCCAAAAAAATAAATTTTTTCTAATTTTTCATTTTATTTATTAATCATTAGTATTCTTTTTTTAAAGTTATTTTTTATGGAGGAAAAAAAATTCAACTACTTAGGCATCATTCTTTGATTCTAATATTGAGGGTTTCGTGTTCTAGGCATACAAATAGCAATAAATACAAACCAAATATTAAATATTAAATATGGAACATCAACAAATTTGTAACATAGGTGAGCATAAATATCAACAAATATGGAACATTAACAAATTTGTTACATGGGCCAGTATAAATGTATATGAAATATCAACAAATATGAAATATCAAGTACACATACTGTAGTGTCGATGACGCTGAGGTGTTGTTGACCGGTAGCGCAGTTAGGGGTCGTTGGTGTTGATAGCTGCTGTGACACATGCGAGAGAGAGAGAGAGAGAGAGAGAGAGAGAGAGAGAGAGAGAGTTAACTTTGTAACTTATAAGTTATAACATACTTATAATTTCTAATAATGTTCTACTTATAACTTATATATTTTTATGTATTGCAAGTTGTAATCCAAAAAAAACCAAATAGCGTGCATAGCTACGCCATAGCGTCGCTCGACGCCGTAGTGTTTTTCCGCCATGGCGACGCTATGGCGTAACTATTTAGCCATCCTCACTATTTGATTGTATGTGGCGTTTTCCATTGCCATTCTCCATGGGGAGGCTTTAGCATCGCCTTGACAATCATGATTGCAACAAAGTTTTACAAATGGTTCATTTTTTTTCCTTTTAGGAAAAAATAATTGGTCTCGTCCATGGGTCAATCTCGGATTTCTGAGACGTATTGTCCAGCCTCCAGGATGATATGTATCAGCATATCGGCCGATACATTGAATGTATCGTCCTGGTACAATTTTTTTTTTAAAATCCCCAAAAATATGCTAAAATTCTAGGAAAATATATTAAATGGTTTTCTATTTTTTTCAAATTGTTTTACCACAAAGCCCACAAATTTGGGGCTAAAAATGTAGATCTACCATATTTATGGGTAGATTTATATTTTTCCATAAAAAAATAGAAGCAAATGGACAAAGAACACACAAAATTATAGGGAAAATACCTTTTGTATGGTCTCCAGCGAGTTGACGACGTTCCCGTACGATTTCGGGTGGTGGAGATCGTAGATCCGGTGCTTAGAGGGAAGAAGAGAGAAGAATAGAGGAGAAAAAATAAAGTAAAAAAGGGAACCCCGAGCATAAAGGGGTTTCCTTTCGTCACTTGAAGCTGGGGTCATGGATCAAAATACTGAAAAACCGATACATATCGTCCAAACCTCCAGGACAATATGTATCGGGTATCGTTCGATACGTTGAATGTATTGGTTTGATATATATATATATATATATATATATATATATATATATATATATATATATATATATATATATTCCTTCTTTATTTCAAAAAAATCTCCAAAAATACTCTAAAAATAAAAAAAATTAAATTTAATGATTTTTTATTTATTTGAACTTCTTTTAAATTTATTTAAGGCTTATTTGATGCATATTTCGTAATTTTATCAACGCATAATCTAAATTATATTGTACATGACTCATGATCAAAATTAAAAGGTACATTGTACATGAAAAACTTTAAAGCCACATTGAATTTCGTGGTGGTTCTTGGCCCTCGTGATCATCTTCAGTGCGTGAGCTTTCCTTATAGTGTTGGCCATATTGATACCCATGATCATATGTGCCCCCTTGAAATTGAGGCATTAGCCATGAATATTGCTCAGTGTAATAGGTAAAGGTCGGTCCTCCAAAAATTTGACCAACAAAGTCATATGGCTCGGGGTAGATTGGTTGAGGCTGGTATGAGTTACTGGTTGCTGAATCTTCAGTGTTTTGCAAACTAAATCCCTCGAAGCTAGAAGTCATATAATCAAAATCATCTTGTGGACCTTGCGGTGGTGGTGGTGTTTGGTAAGATTTTAACGCTCTTCTTCCTTCAACCCCTCCACCACTAAATGTAGGAGTGTCAAACATTGTTATCGGTTCATCATCCCATGCGATAATACCTGCATAAGAATAAGATGGACCAACATCATCCCCTCCACCACTAGTGCCAACGTGGGTTTCATCGCCTCCACCAGCACTCTCATCATCGTCATTATCATCATCATCATCCCCCTTATCATTATCGGGCTGCGTTTAGTCATCAGATCCAACCACTGAATGATGATCCAATCTTCTTTTCCACAGTTGCTTACCACAGTTGTATGAACTAAGACTTAAAATAATTGCTTACCACAGTTGGTCCTCTGTATATTCCCGACCCTTAATCGCATGTTGTAATGGCAGTAGACTAACTTTTCTAATTGATCCATAGTTAGCCTATTCCTTGTCTTCGTGTGAATGAGAGAAGGCACTCCAATTCCGCTCATAGTTTGGATGAGGAACATGTTTGCGATAAAACGCGCACAACAATTCGCTTTAGGACCGTGCCATCATGTCTATAGTGCATCCACCAATCAGTCGATTTATCGTGTTAGATTTGGGATTGCGCCAACCTCGTCCCAAATGACCCATATTTCTTGCGGAACATGTCAATCTACAAAGATGGATACATATCATATGACATTTGACTTATGAGTTATATGTTATGACTACTCACGTCTCTTATGGCTTGACCTTGGTCTACTAATTCATGGAGCATTCATTGGATCACATTGAGCAAATCACTGTACACTTCATCGCCATCTCTTAACTCGAAGTGTCGCGTATACTAGAAGGCCGGATTCAAGTAATGTGCTATACATAAAATATGAGCAATCTCATCAGTGTATGAAAACAATGAATAATATGAAAAATAATAAATAAATACAAATCACTACATAAGCAGTTTAGCATGTTTTACCTGTAGTATGCAAGTATTGGTGGAATTGTGCATCCCACCTCTTGTCGATAATCGCCCAATATCGTTTATATTTTTTAGGACATTTGGTTTTGATAGTCAATTTTGCCTTGTCCATTGACTCGTACACATACCTCATCGTTAGTTTTTCATCACCATCTACCAACTTCAACACTTGCACCAACGGGGTAGTTACGGCGATTAGGTGGTCAACATATGCCAAAAACTGGGGGTTGTAGATCAGGTCAACAACTTCATTGCAAGCATGTCTCTTTGATCGTGGGAGTTCTAATTCATATTTTCTCCATTCTTCGGACGACACTATGCTTTTCAATTGACGCCTATAACTAGCCAAGCTCTGTAGGGCTAGAAATTGTGTCGCAAATCATGTAATTGCAGGCCGACGCTGCTCGTTCTCAGTGAACGATCTCATCAAATTTACCAACTTGTCACTGTTGTACATGTAAAAAGTAATCGTTCTTCCCTTCTGAATAGTTGCTTGTGCCTTGGTTCTCTTTCCCAAATCCTCAAGAATGAGGTTCACATAATGAGCAACACAGAGTTCAGTATAAGTGAGGCCTCTTCAACATTAACTGTTTTCCTGTGGCTTTGTAATTGGCGGCATTTTCTGTTACCACATGCACAACCCGCTTCTTTCCAACTTCTTCAACTACCTTATCCATTAGTTGAAAGAGGTAATCAACTGTCTTTGCGTGTTTAAAAGCATCAACTGATTTCAGAAATAATGCCCCGACATCGTTGTAGACCAAAAAGTTTATCAAACTCTTTCTTGTGGGGCCTGTCCATCCATCGCACATGATTGTGCAACCTCTCTCATCTCATACTTCCTCAAAACTCTTCACATAAGCTTCCATCTCCCCGTACTCATCATTAGTAAGGGCCCAGATACCTCGTATGTAGAAGACTTTTTAACTCCTGGATCAGCTTCTGCACTTGTATCAATCATACTTTTGAAGTACGACGACTCCACAACCTGACTCGGAACGTGGTTGTATATCATGAACTTTGCAATCGATTTTTCAAGCCTCTTCCCCCATTTTTTCCAGTGAGGTTGCACTCAATTTAGTTTGTTTGGAGCTTTTTCTCTGATACATGAACGGATCCATGGGACATGTAGTACGGCCTGGTCTTCCTCACGAATGCTGACCTACGCAACCCGACAGTCCCCAGTATGTCCCATCATCATCAACAACATGTGACTTATGACTAGATCCACCAGCAGCAGTAGACATGGATGGACCCCTCAAGCTGGACTGAAATCGATAATCGGCTTCTTCTTGATCTCGTCGCTGTCGTGCTTCTCTAGCATTGCCCCTCATGACTCTCACTGTCACCATATCCTCATCCTCATCATCGTCAGGTCCAGGTGCAGGAAACTCTGGATCTCTCCTCCTTATTTTCTCATTCATTTCTCTATCTCGTCTGACTTCTGTTTTTTTCTTTTCCTTAGTTGCTTGCATGCCGGCTTTGATAAATACTCTCACCTCTCTCGGTACATTGGGACATCCTTTTATCTCTCCCTTAACGTGCATCAAATGCTCCTTCAACCGTGTTATACCTCATCTCAGCAATTTCTTCCCACAGAGCTTGCATTCGATTCAGAGCCTATCATCATCTATTGCTGTGCCGTATTGCCAGGCTGGATCTTGTCCATCTATCATATTTATTTATTTCACCTGCATGAATGAGCAAACGATTGGATTAAATTATATGTGACACATCATGACATGTTGATTACATGTTGATTAATAATATGTGATGATGCATGTGTCACACGTAATCATTATGCGATACATGTTGATTACATGTTTATTGGATATTATTCTAATTATTTTAATTTTTAAAATAATAGATTACATTTGAAAATAATATTCAGCTGATATTATTCTAATTTTGAAAATATTAGATTACATTTGACCATATTTATTGGATATCATTCTAATTTTTAAAATATTAGATTACATTTGAAAATATTATTTGATATTATTTTTATTTTTAAAACATTTAATTACATTTAAAAATAATATTTAGTTGATATTATTCTAATTTTGAAAATATTAGATTGCATTTTACCATATTTATTGGATATTATTCCAATTTTAAAAATATTATATTACATTTGAAAATATTATTTGGTATTATTCTAATTTTTAAAACATTAGATTACAATTGAAAATAATATTTAGTTGATATTATTCTAATTTTCAAAATATTAGATTCCATTTGACCATATTTATTGGATATTATTCTAATTTTAAAAATATTAGATTACATTTGAAAATATTATTTGATATTATTCTAATTTTTAAAAGTTAAAACATTAGATTACATTTGAAAATAATATTTAGTTGATAATATTCTAGTTTTCAAAATATTATATTACATTTTACCATATTTATTGGATATTATTTTAATTTTTTAAATATTAGATTACATTTTTAAATCATATTTATTTGATATTATTCTAATTTTTAAAACTTTAAATTACACATATGACACATGTGTAATTGATGTGTCACATTTGTAATTGATGTCACATGTGTCATGGGGTATGTGTCTGTGACAATCCGAATTTTCCCAACATAGTTTTCTGAGATATATATATATTTTAATTATTATTATTATTTTCGACAAACTGGGAAGACTCGAATCACCAGATCGCTGAACACAATCTGAATACAGAATACTTAGTATATCCATAAGATATGAAAATTAAGCAATTATAACGTAACATATGGCAGGACTAAAAATTTCTTTTCTAAGCAGTGTAAGAACAAAACCTAAATTAAAACCACCGGTGATGGCCGATCATCACCTAAACTGTGGTGTACAATTGTACGCACAAAAATTGATGCTATAGTTGTACAACCCACCTAGATGCACCAAGTCAGAAATCTACAATCCCAAAATCTTACCAATGTTAACAAGCCCCAAACTACGGAAAATCCTCAAACGGAAGATCCTCTTAAAGTATGCAAAATTGAACTCTCCTCAAGTCCGATATCCTGATCAAGAGCTACACCTGTGACGTATAGTCGGGGTGAGCTAACAGTCTAAGCTTAGTAGAGAGAAATTCCAATACTAAATTCACATTTTATCGTAACGATGCATAGATTCAATGATTGAGGTTCAAAGCGTTTCAAAAGCATTTCAAAGATATCATTTTTCATATTCAAACAGAGTTTCAATGGTCACATTTTCGTATTCAAAACAGAGTTTATCAGAAAACAGAAACAGAACGAAACGAATCATATTGGAAACATATCATTGGGAATCAGGAAATTCAGATAGCGGTAGCAAAGCATTGATATCAAAATGAAATTTCAAAGACATCTTCATTATTATATACAAAGCTCATCGTATTCAAAGTGTGAATTTGAAATTTATATTCAAATTCATATGCATAGTTCGAAGTTTGGACTCATGTTCGTATCAGATTTGACTCATATGCAAAGTTCAGAGTTCATATACAAAGTGAAATTTCAGATTTCAAAGCTCTACATTCAGATTCCTAGTTCAAATTCATATTCACAGTTCAATGACTTAATGTTCAGAGTGCATAGTTCAGATTCGGGGTTCATATTCAGAGTTCAGATTCAGAGTCCATATTCAAAGTTCAGATTCAGAGTTCAGATCCAGAGTCCAAATTCAGAGTTTATTGAGTTCGAAATCACAAAATCTATACGTGTCATATCAGGAAACGGAAACAGAACGTGTCGTATCAGGAAATAGAAACAGAACGGAAGCATACCGGAACGGAAACAAACAGACTAAGCATCAGGTCAATCATCAGACATAGAATCAGACCAAAACATCGGACCCAAGCATCCCGTAACGGGAACAGAGCATTCCGTAGCGGAAACAAGGTCGTAACCCTGGGGACTCCATCCGGAGCCTCCACTCCTCTTTGCCACTTGATTTCAGAATCATACGGTTCATATAATCAAAGTTCAAATTCATAGTTCATATTACGGATGTCCTGCCATACCAGTCAACTTACTCAGAGTTCAAAGTTTTAGATTCAGATCTCAAATTCATAGTTCAGAAGGTTCAAATAATTCAAGGTTCGGATTCAAATGTCCAAAGATTCAGATGATTCTAAGTTCAAATCCGAAATTCATATTTAAGTTCAAAGATTCAATGTTAGCATTCGATCCAAATTCGCTAATTCAGAAGACTTGATTACAGACCAATGATTTTAAAAGTTCTAATACACTTTCATAATTCGAAGATTTCAAATGTCCAAATACAAATCAATGCTTCAAGGATTCCCACTATTCAAAAGAGATTCAATAGTTTAAAGATTTCTAATATTTAAATGCATTTAAAAAATTCACAGATTTCTAATTTCAACTGTCCAATGCATTCAAATACTTAGGCGAAAACAGATTCTTGAAAATCAAAAGTATTTCAAATATGCAGATGCAAACAGATTCAACAAAAATCAAATTTCCATTTCTAAACGCATAGATTCAAAAGATTTGAAGCTCTTCATGACATCCATGAATCAAGGTCAAAATGCAATTGGGTAGTGAATTTCCCCTACCTTAGGTTTGAGACACGCGAAGACACGCGAAACGATGCGGAGATCCTAATGCACGACCGCGACCCTCAATTATATCCTATAACAGTCAAAGACCATTTATCAATGCTCGAGGAACCACAAAAATCGAAGTTTCGAAAGATTTTCGAAAGAAAATTTGAAATAAGCCGAACTTGCTCAGTCGCGTGCGCGAGATTCAAAGTCACACGAGCGACTTCACCTGGCACTCATCAGTCGCGCGAGCGAGAAAACCCAATGCAGATTTGCACTGAATCTGAAGCGCATTTCGCGCGTGAGCTTCAGACCTGAAGCTCAGTCGAGCGCGCGAAATCCAATTCGCGCGAGCGAGTTTATGAAACTCAGCTCGATTTCTGATTTTTTTCTTGTTCATTTTCCCATTCAAACCCACATTCATTTACACAAATTCAAAGCAATTAATTAACATTTAAACGACATTAAATCTACAATATTTTACCTTCAATTCGTGAGATCAACGTGTAAGATATGTGGAAACATCGAAGTTATCGGCACCCCTTTCTCTTGTACATGAAATGGGTTTTGAAACCCACCTTTTTCTTGATAGTATCGGATACGGATTTGAAGCTCAAATTCCTTCAACCTTCCATGACGATCACGTGATAGGACTCTACGAGAGCGGTTTCTAACAAGCACAAGAGGATTTCGTCGGGATGGAACTCTCTTACTCGTGAATCGCAATCATGTCGAGCTCGACGATCTCGTGCGGCAAACAAATCGTAGAAGGAGAAGGTTGAGAGAGAGATCAACGACCATGGATCAAAATATCGTCCGATACCGATACGTATCGGACGATACGTATCGGTTTTGGACTTGAATGATACGATACATTGGGTTTTTATCGCCCCCTTAAAAAACAGTCAAATTATCGTTCAATGTATCGTTTGTATTGTCCGTATCGTTCAATTTATCGTTCGTATAGGACGATAATTTGAAATTATCGTCCGATAATTTCAAATTATCGGTTTTGATGTTTTTTTTGTTTTTTTTGTTTTGGGAAAAAACCGGAAAGTATCGTCCGGGACCGATACGTATCGTCCGATATGTATCGGTTTTGGGGTTTGGACGATACGTATCGAAAAACCGAGATTTTGATCCATGTCAACGACACTTCGGATCTCGGGTATCAACGATGGAGCTTTCTCCTCAAGTTCTCTCTCTCTCTCTCTCTCACTCTCTCTCGTGAATAGCAATCATGCCGAGCTCGATGATCTCTTGCGGCAAACAAATCCAAGAAGGGGAAGGTTGAGAGGGAGATCAACGACACTTCCGATCTCAGGCATCAACGATGGAGCTTTCTCCTCTCAAGTTCTCCTCTCTCTCTCTCTCTACAATACTCATACAAACAAATAAGGAGTTCAAATGGTTTGCGTGAGAAGCCTCCTGGCCTCATATCCTAGGGCCTGGATTTGGTGTTAAGCTATAACACCACGACAATGTGTTAGCCCTATCCACTTAACCTTTGGTTCTGGTGTGACTCTAGTACACACAATATGAGTGTTTGCCACATCTTCAAAGGGTCTCATTAAGGCACAAAGTTAGCCCAATTATTTTTAATTATTAAAACACCATATTTATATTCTCTTAAAGGAATTTGTCTCCAAGTTGCACATGTGCACAGTGTCTCACCAGGCACATGCAAGCCATCAGCGTGTGCGGTTTCAAGAAAAAATGGGGATAGTACAGTGTCACATACCCCATGACACATGCGACACGTGTAATTGATGTGTCGCATGTCATGGGTTATGTAAAATATGTGTCACATGTGCCATGAGGTATGTGTCACATGACACATCAATTACATGTGTTATGGGGTATGTGACACATGTGCCATACATGTAATTGATGTGTCACATACCCCATGACACATGTGCCACATGTCACACATATTTTACATACCTATATTATTTATTAAGTATTTGTAAATAATTTTATAATATAACTAAATTAAATTTTTATATAATAAATAAATTATATTTTTAAATTAATTTTTATAAATAATTTATTAACATTATTTAAAAAAAAAATTCCAAAATTGACATGCACATATTTACTCCAAAATTGACCCACACATTTGCTAAAAAAAAACCCTAAAATTGGCCCACATATTTGCTACCCCCCCCACACACACACACACGCACACACAAAATTGACCCAAATAAACCCCAAAATTTGACCCATTAGACTCAAATTAGGGTGGTTTAACACAAAACCCCCTAATTTGGGTTTAAAAATTCAAGATCTACTACATTTAAAGTAGATCTTAAGTAAATATACCCCTAAAATGCAGTTCTAGTGAAAATAAGATCTACCACATTTATGGGTAGATTTAGTGAAAATAACTTAAAAAATGCAAGCAAATAATTGAAAAATAAGCTATATGATGGAACGTGATACCTATGCGATGATCTCCGACGAATACGTGACGATTTGGAGCTTATTTTCGTGGTCCGTAGCCGAATTTGGGTCTTCTTAGCCGAACTTGGAGCTAAGGAAGAAGATAAAGTTGAGAAAGAAGAGGAAATGGGGAAAAAAGGGGCAAAAAACGACTATAAACCTGTCAAACCCGTGGATGTAAAGTGGCCGGGGCCCACTGTCCGATAATTTGAAATTATCGGACGATACGGGCTATAATTTGCCCGTAGCGTCCGATAATTTGAAGTTTTTATAGATATAGGAAAAAGATGATATTATCGGACGATAAATTGATATTATCGCCTGATAATTTCAATTTATCGTCCGATACGGGCGATAAATTGCCCATATCGGACGATAAATTCAATGTTTTAGGGGTATATGATAAAAACACATTTTATCATATCGCCCATGTCCAAAATTGATACGTATCGGTATCGGACGATATTTTGACCCATGGCTGGGGGCCCCACTGGACGATAATTTGAAATTATCGTCTGATACAGATGATAAATCGGACGATACAGATGATACAAATGATAAATTGGACGATAATTTGACTGTTTTTAAGGGGCCCGAGAAATACCCAATTTACCGTATTGTCTAGGTCCAAAACCAATACGTATCTGTATCAGACAATATTTTGATCCATGGTCTCATCAACCATTATCCTCAAATTCCAAAAGAAAAATATGGGTAGCAATTTAGACCACTGATCTCAAACTTGCTTGAGACCTTCACCCCTTGTGCAAAGGCCAATCCCTTACAAACCCAATTTATTCAATCTTTTATAGGTCAATCAGAATGAAATTGGTTCAAGTAACTATCTTGAAAATTTTCTAAAATTATTTATACCATATGAAATTAACTTTGAATTTGGCTATTATTGATTAGTCGATATCTTTAAAATCTGAAGATTCTGAAACTATTTTGTTTTTAAAATAAATGATGCAATTAATAATTTCTTGCCAATGGTTAGTTACTTTATTCTTTCACCTTACAATTTTATATGAGAACTGATACATAATGTGTAAATAATCTCATTATTATCATTATTTATTTCTTTTCACATTTTTTTTCTATGTATTTATCATTTACTATAACCCCTCTATCTATTACTTTGATAAGTTCATAACAAATTCGTGACATTACTGGGCCTCACAGCCTAGGTTCTGCCTAAGCCCCGCTTGGGCCTAGCTTCACTTCCAAGGGGCTTGGGCCTATGATGCAGGACAAATTGCACCCTAACCCTAACTAAACATAAAGTTTGAAATAATAAAGCCCTAAAACAACTAAAACTCTAAATGACAAGTTTTTGCCTAAAATTCGTGTAGCCGTCAATTTGTGGACGACTTTCACGAATGCCCGTCATATGACCACGGATGTCCTTGGGTACGGACGTCCTTAGGCACGAATGTCCCTGCCTTAATTTCCAGAACACCCTTATTTTCACGGACGTCTGTTCTGAAGCCATATACATCTGTCGTATAATGACGACTCTTTCACGGGCCGTTTGAAAGCCCATTCACGGGTCCACTTTCTCTTTGATCTCCTCTTATTCTCGACTTTGCCTTGATTCTAACATGCGAATCTAAATTCCGCATCAATTCCCTTTACTTTAAAAAAGTTCAACCTTAAACTTTGGCTGAAATTGATCTTCTGCGCGGAGGTTAAGAACACTATGATGAGAATTTCGATCGGACGTGGCTTAGACAAATAAACTGGATTTAACTTGGGTTAGATTCGATTTATCTTGGATGCATCGACGAAAATCGACGTCAATACACAACCAACATGATCCTGGGATCTGGGGATCATGGGATCGATAGACATTATCATAGATACTTGCTCTTCATTGATCTCAGACTTATCAACGGTCTCGGCCTCGGTAGGGCCTATTGCGGATACTCGAGCTTAAATGCTCTCGGGTTCTTCAACGGTTTCGAGATCGTCAACGCCCTCGTCAATTGGGTCTTCCATAGGGATGGAAGTACTCAGATTCACCGTGGGTACAGTATCTTCCACCGGTATAGGTACTACCACGGGCACAGGTAGAGGAACTCTAACCCGTAAAGGTTTTCTCACGAGTACGGTTGCGAAGATGAAACTTGTAACCTTCGGTCTTATAGCTTGAATCATTACCAATATGTTCGAATAAATTGTGAATAAAAGCTTTGATAAGTATCTTACTGATATCCTCATGCCATGCAACCACTATCTGACGCGACCTTAGCAACTCGCAGTAAACATTGTTAAGAAGCGCCATATGCTTGAATATGGAACCATGTTGATCGGATGATCTACCTTTCTCCTTGCACCATATTTTTTTTCTCCTTCGCCATCTTTTGATGCACGATCGGAATGTTCCATCGTTTCACTAACGTTCTCATAGAAACCATATAATCGTTCAAATCACGAAGGGCTTTGAGAATTTGATCTTTACTCATGATTTCGCCAATCCACTTGTCGAGGGTTTGAACTTGCTTTGATAACAATTTGATGCAGGATAGATCGCACTCTAATCCTAACTAAACATAAAGTTCTAAATAAGAAAGTCCTAAAACAATTAAAACTGTAAATGACAAGTTTTGCCTAAAATTCGTGTAGCTGCCAATTTGCAGATGACTTTCACGGACGTCCTTGGGCACGGATGTCCTTGCCTTAATTTCCAGAACCCCCTTATTTTCACGGACGTCTTTTCTAAAGCCACGGACATCCGTCGTATAACGACGGCTCTTTCACGGGCGATTTAAAAGCCCATTCACGGGTCCACTTTCTCTTTGATCTCCTCTTCTTCTCGACTTTGCCATGATTCCAACATGCGGATCTAAATTCTACATCAGCCTAGCTTCGCTCCGAAGGGGGTCTGTTGCCCGTGCCCGTGCCCCACCTAGCCCCTTAAACAACTAATGTTCATGAAAATCTGAAGCTACTAAACAAATATAACATGTATAGATAAATAAATTAAAATCAAACTTCATAGTTCTTACTCTAGGGAAAAATTATTCCTAAATATAGATGCAATATACATATAATTGGTTATTTTTACATGTAAATTGTCACTATACCGAGGTTTAATGAATAATAAAATTGCAAATTTCTGAATACTTTGTATGATGAATATTTCTTATTACTATATTACTTCCATGGTTTTATGTCCAGGGGCTGTTCCCTCCAAAATGGATTTGTTATTTTGAAAGAAGTTGGGATCCAGTTCAATTCAAATGTCTTGTTGATTGACATGTATTTGTCTGTTCATGTATGTGGACACATGGCATTATATATTTAGTTTAGGTTATATAATTATTACTAGTTTGTGTTATAATGTTTAGATTGTGCATTTTTTATATTGATTAATTATTTATAAATATCTATTATGGAAATTTGTTAAATTAAAGAATTCTCTGATCTGTAATACTAATGCTTACAAAATACAAGTGCCTATAAACATATTTTAAGTAATATATTGCCTTGGTTAGAAATCATGGAATTATGAGTTATGCTGATCAATGCCGGATTCTTGGAATCCCATCTTTAGAGGATCCTCATTCCTTTGAACTGGGTTGAGTTATCTTGGAAACACAATTCGCAAATCGATTTCTAACTCTCAAAATTGGATTCCCAAAACCGTTCAGATTAAATCATCATTCTTTCAAATATAATGTAGAAATTTGTCAATACCAATTCTCTAAGACTGATCCATTGGTTTATCGGGATCGATATATGAATGCCCAACTAAAAAAACCATCGACTTTTATTTCAGAATCTGTTGATATCGGTTCATGAATTAGTTAAGCCTTTGTTCCTTGAAGAAAATTTTGCAACAGGATCGATAGGTGTTTAGACTGATCTACAAGATACAAACTTCACTATGCCTCAAATTGATGTAGCGTTAAAAGTTGTAGGGTTTGTTGAACATAATTCACACTTATTATCTTGTGTCGCTGGATTTATTAGAATTGAGTTGTGAATTTTTTTGGCCAACTCACAAAATCGTCAATTTTGATTCCAAAATCTATTGAAATTGATTCATGAATTAGTCAAATTTTTCCTTGTAGAATAGGATTTGTCAACAGGATTGGGAAATGTTTCTTAGGTGGATTTGTCCTACAAGATACAAACTCTACTGTGCCTCAAATTGGTGTGGCATAAAGCATTGTGGAGTTTTCTTGAACAGAATTCATACCTATGATATTGTTCCAGAAGTTGAACTTATTCTACTTATCCACCCTGATTTTCCCCTTCATCTATCTTTTGAAAATTTGTCTAAAATCATATTGAAATGCCTAAAATATCTAAAAAGTTTAGGAACCATTTTAAATTTTCATATCTCATGGATATTGACATTTACACAACTATATGTAGTAAAAAGTTAAAAAAGCATTTTAAACTTTCATATTTCATGCATCACATTTTGCCTGCATTAACTGAGTTCTATTCTAATAGCGCAATAAGCTTAATCTTAGCATTTGACCGCAAGCACCATGGTTGGTGCTCTGGTCATCCTATACCATACATGTGCTTGGCTTGTATGTACATAGATCCAATTTGTCCACATGGAAGGCCACCCTGTGAGTTTGATAAACCCCAAAAATCACATTAATTTAACCATCTGACCAATGCACTTCACATGACAGATGAACTATTTCCGGTTCAGCTCAATCATTCACTCACAGACAATTTGTCATTTTGTTAGACTGTTGATAATTAATGTAGGCTTTGATTTGATGGCCAATCCACATGCTGGCTTTCGTTGTTGACATTCTGGGTTGATATACACTGATGCCAGGCATGTGGTATAATTACCCAAGTATCATCTTCCGTCCTCTGGCCTAACCATCTGATACTAACTTTGATCTTAGTGTCTTTAAGAAATACTCGAATCTTTTTGAAGCTACTCCAAATCCATACTTTTTCAGCTTAAGCCTGTTCGTTTGGTTTTGAATTTAGATCACAAGCAATCACCACCATTACTCCTCCAAATGATTGAACTATTGCTATGAGATCTTAACTTTATTAAATGCATTCCTCTTCATAGTAACATCTTTGGAATTCTAATGTTTATGATTGTGGTTCTTCCTTTTACAGGATAATTTTGATGCTGCTATTACTTATTACCATAAGGTAAGTTCTATTTGGATCAATTTGAGCTATGTTGTAAAGTTGGTAACAGCAACTCAGTATCGTTTATTTTGAGGTTCAATAATTACGATTGGAGTATACTGCCAATATTCATCTAATTAATCTTAAATTTCTGTTATATCCTAGTTCACTAACAACCTAGGGTGTATTTACTTCTAATTAGTGTTAGTTTATTTATATAAGTTGCACTTAAAGAAGCTCATGGAATACGGACCAATTTTTTTCCAACATGTCACTAGTTTAGCTTAAGAATCTTAAAATTAATGTCAATTAATTTCCTTATGAATTTTATTTCAGTGCTGTGGAACCCAGTCTTTATACTAGTAAATGGAGGTATTCTTGGATTATGGTTTCTTGGCATGAAAATTCATAAATTTAATTTAGAAATTTCATTTGACACTTGCTGCTTTTCTTTTTTAGGGCTTGTTGGACCAATGAATGCTCTGATAAATTCCCAAGAGAAAAAAATAAAATTTGGTAGATTTTATACAAAAGCCATAATATATTTTTCTATATATTTCTATCCTTCTACTTCCTATTGTTTTCTTTTGTATTTTGAAATTCTGATTTGTTTCCCTCTTTTCCAGTTTTTTTCTTATTGTAATTTTCTCCATATTTTTAATTTTTTAACAATTAAACTGAAAAAATGACATCCCCTTGTATTTCTCCCATGTACATGTTTTTAATCCATCATCACAAAGAAGTCTATTTGAAATTTGTTGCACTGTTCTTCCCGACAGCATTGTTTGAAATTTTCTGACCATATAACAAGATCAAATGTTGGCTGCCAGCTGCATTATCACTTACGAAGCATCATTTAGCCCCAGAAATCTGCACTCTCTAGGGGCCTTTAAATCTGTGGAAATCAGCTTTTAGCATAAATTTTTAACTAAAAGATGGAGCTTCATAATCTTAGTAACCTTATGATGCCCATGCCCTCTCTAAGTAGACTATTCTTTTCCTATTATTAGCTTAAAAGTTATTCCTTTATTTATGTATCTTTTAAAAAAGCTAAATTGAACCATAAATTGTTCTCATCTCTTTTGTTGGTTATCAGGCTCTATGGTTAAAACCAGATGATCAATTCTGCACGGAGATGCTAACAATGGCACTTGCTGATGAGTGCCGTCGTGGCATCGACTAGGGAAGTAAATATTAACCAATGCCATGACACTGAGTCCATTTTTTTATTTTTATCTGTAGACCCAACATGTAGCAATTTGTACATTTATTGCCACTGGTAAGTCAGCTATTTTTCCATATTATCGAAAAAGTTGTTTTTACTTTTTATTTTTGTGGAATATGTTGTAACATTATGACCAAATAGTTATAAAAAAGAAACATTATGACCAAATAGTTAGTGTGGAAGAATCCATTGATAAATTTAAAAGTTTTTATTGATTTATTTATTATTAAGACTGAGGCCTACGACCTGCTAAAAGATGCCTTACATGGAGCAGATATTGGATTGTGATATACCGCAACATTTGCTAGTTTCTATAGATAATATATCTGCTTAAGTTATAAACTGTTAGTAGGATAGCATAGTTTCTTTCTATTTAGGAATACTAGGAGTCTTTATTTATTATAAAAAAGGGGGAAAATTAGAAAAACAACCTTAAAAAACAAACTTTTTAGCAAAAAAATCCAGAACTTAAACGTTTTAAAAAAAACAATGCTTTCACGGTTTTTTGAAGTTCAGATATTTATGAGATCTCAAATCCTTATTAAAAAACAATGCTTTCACGGATCTCTGAACTTCAAAAAACTGTGAAAGCATTGTTTTTTTTAAAACGTTTAGGTTCTGAAATTTATTGCTAAAAAGTTTGTTTTTTAAGGTTGTTTTTCTAAAGTGACCTATAAAAGGATGTGATTGCTTTGAGAGAAAGGAGAACAATATGTCAGACGTTTTGGAGATTACCCATATCAAATTGGGAACTAAAGAGGCCAGCTACCTCGAACAAGCCACTTTCTCAATTTTATTCTTTTTATATTTTATATTTTATCGTAACAGCTGATCTTGAGGCGATGATGGTTATGGCACCCATTTTCAAAAGATCGAAGCAGACATCCCTTCCCTCAAGGAAGGATTGGCGGACCTTGGTCGAGTATTGGAAGAGATCTTATGAAAGTTTACACTAATCGAAGAAAGGTGCACTAATAGCGGATTAGAACGACAAGTAGTGCACATAGATCTAGAATAATCGGGTAACACACGATTTGAATGGAACTGTATGCCTAGCACATTTTGACGGAGATGATCGAACCGGATGGGTATATACGGCCAAGCGATCCCAAGAATTTAATCAAATTTTGGATGATCAGATGGTGGAAGTAGCAGCTATTCACTTGATCGACGATGTTATACCATGGTTTCTGTGGATAGAGAAGACTATGAAAACGATTTCGTAGGCTTAATTCACACATGCATTGTGCGCACGATTTGGCCCACCAGGAAGTGAGGAGCTGAATGTGATTGTCTTTCTTGGTTGGGTGTTTTGTATCGGGCTTGAAAGACGGCTTTCGATTAGTTGTGAAGATGTTTCAACAGGTAACACTCACAAGTTTTCCAACTAGTGTTGCTTAAGGAGGAATCTACCCAAGACGATTAGCGACCTAACCGCTCTACTTCTTCTAAGCAATCCTTAGAACCCGATCAAGTGGCTATCAATGAGGGAGGAATACTGGTGAAAAAGTTTACGCTAACTTAAACCAATGAACGACGTAAGTGAGGATCGTGCTACAATTGCGATGAGAAGCATAGCCCAGGACATCGATGGAAGGCTCAATTAGCTATGCTTGAAGGTTTTGTGGAGGACGAAAGAAGAATTTCGATTGAAGTAGACGATTTAAACCTTCGAGGACAAGGGTTACTTTAGGGGAGAGAATGATAAATATTTGCTAGTTTCCGTAGAAAATATTTATTATGTTAGTAGGATGGTTATTATAAAAGGATGTAATTGCTTTGAGAGAAAGGAGAACAATATATTGGACGTTTTGGAGATTATCCATCTCGAATTGCGAACTAAGGATGCCTGCTACCTCCAACAAGCTACTTTCTCATCTTTATTCTTTTTATATTTTATCCTTACGATACACGCGGTATCGTAACAAATTGCTGTCCAATCAAGATTTGACTATGCTGACCAGAATTCTGAGATAAAAAGAGTAGGGAGTGATGATAGGTATTCTTACCCCAATCAGTCCTGCAATTGGTCTTAGTGAGGTTTATAGGTAACTCACAAAACCAAGGATTACTCAACTGCTCGATCCTTGAACTTTAATCTTTCAGATTGATTGAGCAATTAGGCGAGCCATAGGCAATAAATCAGATAAATCAACAGGTCTCAAACCATTTAATTAACGAACTATGATCGTAAACTGTAAGTATTTCATCAGGGTTTAGGGTTTAGGGTTACCTTCTTATTACGTAATGAGTAGATTGTGGCAACTCATCTAGGAGGTCACTCGTATTTCTGATGAGCACATGCATTGATATCATACATGTATTATTCCTGAGAGGGGTATATATTTTTTTTCCTAAGTTGAAACAGTTCTTTCATTAATGTTTTAAAACAGAGAGATTAACAACAAACTCACAGCTTTCCAGCTAGGGACAGTTCGGCATATCAAGTTGCTGTAAAATCCACTCTCCCTGTGTTTTTTAACGCTACATTATATGCAAAATTAAAACTTTTTGTGTAAAACAGTTGTTTGTTTCACTGCAAAAAGGGTTTGTAAAATCTGACTTTTTGTGCAAACAAGTAACCATTTTGATCCCTTGCAAATAATGCCTATGAAAATTTGGCGTTACAAGGCAAGGGACCCGTAAGTCAAAAAAACAGAAGATGGGTGCAATGTGAACAGAACATTATACTCTTTTTTTTTTAATCGGTAAAAGAGGACCAATTCATTAAAAAAATGGGTGCAATGTGATCAGAACATTATACTCTTTTTTGTTTTAATCGGTAAAAGAGAACCAATTCATTAAAAAAAATCAGCGAGAAAATGGAAGATTACAAAAATAGCCAAGAAACTCCAAAAACAACAAGGAAAAAAACAAAAGCAAAACAAAGCCAAAAGGCAACCCTCAGCGAAGGCCAGCTAGTACTAGCAAGGATCAGCCAGTACTAGCATGGTCCAATTACACATCAGGTCTTTAATAAGACAAAGGATGGTGCCGATGGGATGACGTTTGCGACTAAAAACTTTATTATTTCGTTCAAGCCAAATGGTCTATATAACTGTGTAGGCGCCCACCCTCCAAAAAGCACCTTGCAGATCGTTCCATCTTAATCCATTCCAAGATATGAGAAAGGTCGACAAGTTTTCTGGGACAACCCAATTGAGATCAAAGGACTTCAAAATAATGCCCCATATCTTAGTAGCAACCCAACAATATATGAACAAGTGGGAGATAGATTCTTCCATAAGAAGACACATTGGGCATCTGTTTCGGAGAGGCTTGCCCCAAGTGATCAGCTGGTCCATCGTCAAGATGCGCCCTCTTACTGCCGTCCAAAAGAAAAAACCAACTTTGGGGGGAATCGGTGCCTTCCAGATGAAGAACCATTCCACTCTAACCAGAAGCCTACAAGTGAGCCCATAGTAGAAAGACTTGA
The DNA here is from genome assembly GCA_021018995.1 of Chloranthus sessilifolius. Lineage (NCBI taxonomy): Eukaryota > Viridiplantae > Streptophyta > Magnoliopsida > Chloranthales > Chloranthaceae > Chloranthus > Chloranthus sessilifolius. Next base: position 109,765,479 of record CM037591.1, on the reverse strand, counting down.
CCAAAAAATTTTCGTTTTTGCTGGCCAACCAAAATCTCGAGTAAGTGTGATGACGGTTCGGGGAAGAGCTATACAACGTATTCATTAACATAAGGTACTGATCCATCTCATCTTCCCTCAAAGCCCTCCTAGTGTTAACCTCCCAAACCGGATAAAAACTATTGGTCTGTAAGAAATCCGCAATCAAGCGATGAGGATCGGGCGCCACATTGAAGATCGAAGGGATCATCGATCTGATTGGGTATAGAAATAACCAAGGATCTTCCCAAAAGGAGATCCGAGACCCGTCACCCCAGCTATAGCCGACCCATCTAAAGAAATCTCTCCAAATCGAGCTGACATCTTTCTACCAGGCTGAAACGTTCCTGGTTCAGTTGGTGTTAATCCCCCAAGATCCTGGCTGACTTCCATACTTTTGAATGAGAATCGATCTCCATAATCTATTCTGGTTCGATAGATTTCCCGCCTGCCACAATCATTTGCCGAGAAGAATTAAATTGGTTAGGTGAAGATTCCTAATGCCAAGACCTCCAAAGTATTTAGGCAGTTGACATATCTCTCAAGCCACCAGGTGGTATATTTTATCCAAATTTGACCTTCCCACAGAAAGTCCCTCTCAATCTTCTCGAGGGCATGAATGTTCACTATCGGGCATTTGTAAGTGGACATGAAGAAGATGGGCAGGCTGGAGAGAATCGAGTTCAACAGCTGAAGACACCCCCTCGGTACTTAAAAATTTCCCCTTTCAGGCAGCCAATCTCCTTTGGAATCTCTGGATGACAACCTCCCAAACGCTAGCCTTCGACTTGCCGGTCCCAAGAGGAAGGCCCAGATAGGAGATGGGGAGAGGAGAAGTGACACACATCGCCGTGGTGGCAAGAATCTCATCAGCCTTGTGCTCTAAATTGATACCGAATATAGTAGATTTCAACAAGTTGACCCTTTGCCCGAAAACAACTTCATAAACTATAAGGATATTGGCTAAGGTTGATATTTACTCGGAATCCGCTTTGTCAAATAATATCGTGTCGTCGGTGTACTGGAGGTGGGTTATGACATTGTTGCCCACCGCAATACTCGAGTTCCGATTCAGTGCCAGGGACCTGGTAATGATAGCCCCCAAAGCCTTCCCGACCAGATTGAATAGGAGAGGAGATAAAGGGTCTCCCTGTCTCAAGCCTCGTGAACTTTTGAAGTATCCAGCTGGCGCCCCATTGACTAGCACTGAGAACCATAACGAAGCAACACAAGCTCGCATTCATTTTCTCCAGGTATTACCGAAGCCGAAACACTTCAACATATAGTCGAGACAATCCTAGTTAACCCGATCATAGGCCTTCTCTATATCCACCTTCCACACAAAACTCGGCACATGCGAAGAGGAAGCCGAGTGGACCACCTCGTGAGCAACGACCGCCATATCGATGCATTGACGACCCTTAATGGAAGCCCCTTGTGTTTCAGAAATAATAGAGCTCAAAACCAGCTTAAGGCGATTAGCAAGCACCTTCGCCAAAATTTTGTATAGGCAATTTGTAAGGCTGATAGGGCGGAAATCTCGAATATCGTTTGCACTCCTTTTCTTTGGGATCAAAGAAATGAAAGTCGAGTTAAGCGATCTGCCAACAACAACCCTAGAGTGGAGTTAACTAAAAAATTCGAGGATGTCGCATTTTAGGCAAGGCCAAAAGCAAACGAAAAATTCCATGTTGAAACTGTCTGGACCCGGCAATTTATTTTTCCCACTCCGCTTGATAGCCTCTCAAATTTCTGCTTCCGCAAATGACCTTTCCAAAACATCTCGATCAACTTGGCAAATAGAAGGGAAAGAAAGGCCATCTAGCTGTGGTTTGGTCCACCCTTCATCATGGAAGAAATTACCATAGAAGTTCACGATCTGAGTCTTAATCTGCTCTGGATCAGAAAAATCAGCCCCGTTCACCACAATCCTAGTCAGGGTCCTTTTCTTAGACCTTACATTCGCTACCACATGAAAGTATTTAGTGTTGTTATCCCCAACCCTCAGCCAGTGAACTTTAGATTTTTGTTTCGGTTCCATTGTTTGATGCGCCCTTTTAGGTACCCCAGTTTCGAGATCAAACAGAAAGTGGTCGAACCAGGAGGGTTAAATTCGGTCCACCCAATCGAAACCAACACTTTGAAGCCTTTGTTTAACAACCACTGATTCTTAAATCTGAACGGGGTAGGACCTCTGCCCAAGGCACCGCAATCGAGCAGAAGAGGTCGGTGATCGGAAACTGCTCTGGCAAGGCCATGAAGAGCTGCATGGGAAAGTAGTCCAACCACTCGGTAGATACAAGGAAGTAGTCTAAGCAGCTGAAGGAGGCCGCTTGTTGAAGATTAGACCAAGTAAATCGGGTCCCCAATAGGGGTAAAGTCTACAAGAGCCCAATCATTGATGAAATAATTGAGGTTGGCCATGTTGCGCCGGTTCAGAAGGCCACTCGACGATTCGTAAGAGAAACGCAGGGCATTAAAATTGCTCCCCACGTTCCAAGACACATCCCACCTAGCAGCCATCGCCGCCAGTTCATACCAAAAGTCGTCTTTGTCTCCCACGTCAGTTGGCCCATGAACACCAGAAAAAGCCCAACACTTGCCATTGTCCTTGTTTGTCAGCTTGATTGAAGTAGAGAATGGCCTAATTTCTTCATCAATTTTTTGGAAGAGTGACGTGTTCCAAGCTTGAAGGATCCCACCCGATGCCCCAATGGAATCCGCACCAATCCAATCCCATCTATTATTGCCCAAAACAGAGGAAGCTTTAAGGTTATCGTAGGCACCTCATTTTGTCTCTTGAAGAGTGATGTTCGCCGTATTGAGGGAAGAAATCACCTGCTTTACTCCCGATCTTTTCTTCAAATTGCATATGCCTCTCAAGTTCCAAGATAGAATCTTCATAAGAAAACTGGACTGAGCTCGACCGAAAGGCGAAGTCTTATTGAGACCCCGTCCCGCTTCCATCCGACATGCCCCACTCAAGTCTAACAAGCTCTCTAGAATTGGATTTTTTTTTTTTAGGAATAGTAGATGGTGGAGTAAATCGTCCCTTCACAATGTGTCTGAAAATCTCCCATAGAGCATCATCGGACCCGAAGAAAGACATCCCATGCTTTTTTCCGAAGGCAATGATCTCATCAAGGATATCACACTTCTGCCTATTATCAGTATCGAAAGGATGCTCTCCACTGGTCATCTAGATAGATGGATCAATACTAGGCGCGTAGTCTACCCACGTTCCTTTCTCGTTGCAGTATAGCGATATGAGAGGAAGAACCTCACCCATAGAGGACGAGCATTCCGAGGAGTCCGATGAAGAGGTCTCGACAACATTTATCATGGACCATTCGGAAGAGGACGCCGAGTATGAGGAAGAAAGGTCGCCTACAGGGAGAGGGGTCTGAGGCATAGTCACAACATCGGGGTTCGATAATAATTCGGCAAAGTTAAAATCTAAAAAAATCAGGCAAAGTTCGGGAAGTTCGGGAACAATTCAAAAAAATAAAAAAATAAAAAATTATAAAAATATAATTAAAAATAAACAAATAAATAAATATATATATATATATATATATAATATAATTTTATGATTTAGATATATATTTAAATTTTTTTAATAGATTTTGAGTAAAATAATAAATTATTAAACTATTTGGATATGAATACATGATTATCAAAACACTCATAGCCTACGCCACCGGCGTGGCGTTACACATGACGTGAGAGAGAGAGAGAGAGAGAGAGAGAGAGAGAGAGAGAGAGGAGGAGGTGGTCGGTGTGCCCATAGGTGGTCGGCAGTCGGTCGACCAACTTGAGAGTTGAAAGAAGTTCACTGATTCAACTGTCCATAGTTGAGAGGATAGAGAGGAGGAGGGTTTGAGAAAGGAGAGAGGAGGGTTTAACTTTTAGCTTTTTACTTTTTACTTTTAGATATAAATAATAAAATATAAAAATGTGCTTTTAACTTTTAAGCTACCACTAAAGTAATTTAGCGTGTAAGCCTGTAAGGAGCCGACTTCGATGATGTTCGCAAACTTCGCGAATAATTCGAAAAATTCGCTTGTTCGCGATTTTTTCAAAAGCTTGTGAATAATTCGTGTTATGTTCGCCTCTAAAAAAAAATCGTGAATTATTTGCGAATTATTCAATTATTCAAAGATTTTTGTGACTATGGTCTGAGGAGTCTCCAAAGGGGTTATCAACGGAGCACTGGGAGAAAAGAAAGTCCGAGAAACACCTTTGATAGGGCCAGATCCGAATCCCAAAAGCCCTAAATCGATGTCAAGGTTCAAACTCGGCCCTCGATGGATAATGGGCCAGGCCTGCATAGGAGATCTGGAAGTAGCGGCGGGTCGCTTGGACCACTTAGGCACCCAGTCCAAACTTAAGAGCCGCCCTGAAAGACTCGATGCAATACGTGTAAAATCGGACCAATTTTAGCAGCCCATCCCCAGATCGAAAGCAAGGACGCAGTTGACCGTCACCACTTTCCAAAAAACCAAGGGAAAATCGGACACCCTGAAACCACGTGCTGGTTTTCGTAAACCGCGAAGGCAGAGCAGTACACTTACATCAAAACGAACCAACTATGAGTGAAAAAATATATGAAAGATGCAAAATTTGACTGTTGACGTAAAAAAAACAAACAGAAAAAGGCCATTTCATATAGTATTGGGAAATTTACCGGATCCACCCTGCCAGATACACCTTTTCAGTCGAGAGGCCTTATATTTTCACTTTTGCTAGCATAAAAAGTCCAAAATACACCTTCTTACACTTTATTTCGTTCTACATGGGTTAAAATTTTAAATATTTGCACTTTTTTATATTTATGCGAGTGTGAAACGGGATTTATGCTGTCTGATTTAAAGGCCACAATATACAATCGATGCCACCAAAGATAGACAGAAAAAGGCGATATCGACTCTTTAAAAAATAAAAATAAAATTTTAAACAATCGATGACGACTCTTAAAATAGTCGATTTCGGCTCTTAAAACAATCGATAGTGACTCTTAATACAATCATTATTGATTGTTTTAAGAGTCGCCATCGACTGTGGGAAAAAAAGAAAAAAAAATTATTATTATTTTTTTTAAATTTGGCTGTCTACACAATCGATGGCGACAGTCTACATACACAGTCTCCATTGACTGTGTAGACAGTCGGATTTTTTTTTTTTTCACAGTCGATGGCGATTGTTTTCACAGTCGGTGCCGACTGTCTAAACAATCGATGACAACTCTCAAAACAATCGGTACCGACTGTGTTAAGAGTCGTCATCAATTGTTTTAATAATCACCATCACTGTTTTAAAAGTCGCCATCGATTGTTTAAATTATTTTTTTTTTAAAGAGGTGATATCGCCTTTTTTTTCATGTCTATCTTTGGTGCCATTGATTTTATATTGTAGCTTTCAAATCAGACGACAAAGATCCTGGTGTAAATATAGAAAAGTGCAAATATTTAAAATTTTAAACCAGTAGAACGAAATAAAGTGTAAGAAGGGGTATTTTAGACTTTTTGTGCTAGTTGAAAATGGCTTGGCTAAAAGCTGGACATTTTGGATAAAGGTAAAAATATAGGGTCTCTGACGAAAAAGGTGTATCTAACAGGGTCAATTCGATAAATTTCCCTATAGTATTTTGACATTCGGAAACGTGGTCTAAGTGAAGGTCCAAAAATAGACAATCGTTGTGCAGTTTATGTTCTAATCAGCTGTGTCCAGTGTCTATCAAGTTGTAATAACATGCAGCATTAAACATGGTGGAAAAAAATTACATGAGTTTTTTTTCTCTCTCCTTGGGAATTTATACCCATATAGTGGATATAAATATGAAAATAATTTAATACAAGTAGTTTCATGTAAAAAAGAGTATGCTTAAAGAGCAAAGGCCTGCTGGGTCTTGAATATAGTGAAGTGAGGACTTTGATGAGCCTCTTGAAGCAATTGATGATCATCCCACGAATCTCGATATGTTTCCAAGTTTGTGTCTCTATTTCTTACCGTTGATAAGGCAAGTTCTTTCCTCCATTCCTCCAACCGAGGAAACCCACTATAATCTCCAAACTTATCACAATACTGCAAGAATTCAAAAGGGAATTAATTATATAGTATGCTACTGCACATTTAGGCCGTGTTTGGGAAAGAGAAAATTCTCACACGCCACCATTTTCGGTATATAATATACCTCTTCTCTACCAAGTAGCATTTGATACGCCACCATTCATTCTCGAGTATATAATAGACCTTTTGAGAAGGGACCTCTAAGAAGTAAAAGGTGTCTTTTCTACCAATAGCATTTGATACACCACTGTTCATTAAGTATATAATAGACCTTTTTGAGAAGCAACCTCCTCTAAGAAGTAACACTTAAAAAGTGTCTGTTTAGAAAAGGGTAATAATCTGGTCTACAAATGAGGTTCAGGCTCAGCCCAAAATTCCATAAATAAACCGGCTGGGCTTCCCGAAATAAAAATGTTGACATCTTTGGACCTAGCCTCGATCGGCCATTAGAGCCACAATAACCATATACTCAGAGAGGGCACTGGTCGTTCCAGCCAGCCAGTTGAAACCCATGCAGGGCAGGGTTCAACTAGTTTTAAAGCCTTTGGATCTAAACTTTGACATCTTTTGCTTTCATAGGTTGACGTGAAACTACTTTCCTTGTCTAAAACCGATTAGGACTACCATCTTTTAAAGCCTTTGGATCTAATGCCCTTCTATTAAAACCGATTAGGACTACCATATAAGGATTCAACCGGTTGGACGTGAGATTAGGGCAATAGTTAGGTCCAACCAAGTTGAACCCGATTTCAAGTTCAACCCCATCTCCTGCCCTTGTAAATGGGAGAATCTTGACTTTCTTGATTTTCACTTTTTATAGGATGATGTGACCATTCCCCTAGACAAATATCTGATTTTATTTTAATAAATTAAGAGTCTAAACCTCGAAATTAGCAATGTCATGCGTATTGTGCTTCGGTATGCCTGCGGCGTCCCTTGAGCAGTAGCAGTCTTCGATGGCTTTCATCATATCATCCCATGATGGTAGTTTTCTTTTCCCAGACAGAACTTGAGCTATCCATCTTGCTTGTGATTCAAAGAAAGGGAATCCTATGATCTACAATAATTGAGTTCAATTATAAATAATAAAAATCAGCACAATTTACCATAATCATGTGCTCAAGTGCACTCTTTCCATGGGTTTACACCTACTAAATTACTAACTAATATGGATGATTCAATATTAACTTTGGGATAGTGGTGCATTAGACTTGTGTTTGAGCTTTTAACCACAAAATCTTGTGAAAATTGACTTTCACGGATTTGAAATCTTTGACTACTTTCTTATTTGTTTTTGGTGTGAGATCATGAGATACAAAAGGAGTAAGAATAATCTCTCCCCATTAAACAGGGAGATAGGCCCAATTAAATCTGTGGTCAATACTAAGAAATGGAGTACATCTAACGATCTCATGAAAAGTAACAGCTTTTCACAAGTCTCAAGGGTGAAAAAATTGTTTGTTTATCTCTCAAAAAAAAAACTGTTTGTTTAACTTTGAGGGTCCACTTTTCATGAAATCCTACGGCTAAAAGGCGTGTACTCCAATGTTTGAAAAAGAGGACAAGACTTTTGAGGCCCCATTAAGCCTCATGACATAAATGTAAAGCTTTGGTTTACCTTTCTCGGAATGCCAACAAAGGAAAGAGATGGAGCAAGTGAGGGTGGGAATGTGTGTTCATACAAAGGTCCCACCCTGTTATCATCTATAGCAAGTATTCCTTTAGTGTCAAGAAAGGGGAGTGAATATGAATACCTACAAAAAAAAAAAAAAAAAAAAACACACAAGTTGCACATTATTATAAATTATTTATGTTTTGTTTTTAAACCAAACCTTGAATCCTAAATTTGGCAGGTTGACCGACAGGTCGACTTTTTTTAACTAAACCTTGGCCCAATCTGTCTATGGGTGCAAACGGGTTGGGTCAACCTGCCAGTTTTTTCAAATCTGACCAGCTACAAATTGGGTTCGGGTTAAAAAACTCGACCTTTCATGTCAGGACGAAAGCCTTGACCTGTTATAGAAACAAGTTAGGTTCAGGTAAGCCGCTGAACACCGCCAGGTACTTTTTTGCTATAAGATGTACACATACATTATATTTTTAACAGGGTTAGGTGAGAGGCTCGAAAGTGGTAAGTCTAAACTGAAAATGTTAATAAATTACACTAGCAAGTCAGGTTCAAATTGCCTGCAGGTCAAGGTTTGGGGTCCAGTCCTAGTCCATGTAGCAGGTTGGGTACTTTTAACATGTACAGACTTTTCCTGGCCTGATCAATAAGGCAGGTTTTTGCCTAGAGACCATTAAAATCTCGTAAAATCGGTAATTAAACATGCCTCATGGATGTAAAAAATTGCCTAGAATTTGATACTTTGGCCTAAGAAAAATTACCCTGTACAGTAAATAATGGAATCAGCGATGACGCAAGAACCATCGATGAATAAAACCCGTCCGTCCTCGCTGAGGGAGTCGATCTGCACGGTTCATTTATCAGAACTACCAGAATAGCGAGTGAGTGAGCTAAAAAAATCAGATTGCAGGTGTGGGGTACCTGGAGATGTAGGTGTAGGTTGTGATATTTGGAGATGAGTTTAGATAAGGCGGGAGAGATTTGAAGGGAGTTGGCACTTAGATGAACTTCTTTTGCTACATTCACAAGCTCCACTGATATATCTGTTCCACTTTGATAGCTTCCAACAACAACCACAACCTGTAGTTTTTGGAAAGGTTCCACCATTATTATTATTTATTTATTTTGATACGACCCATATGGCCGAGATAGCCTGAAGAACTGAGGAGCAGATGTGATAGTTGCGGAGCAGCGTGAGGGAGCACCAACTATGGTAGTGAGGGTTAAAAACTGAATCCAACCAACTCACACCTTGTAAAGACAAGGGTGAGAAACAACGTGGAGGATGAGAATCGAAGCCACGGCTTACTCCCCCACATTAGAGGGAGCATACCAACTGGTCTAACGCGTCTTTGGTCAAGTTAAAGTATTATTATTACTTTATCAAACCCTTTTGTTTTTCTTTGGTACCTGATGCAGTACAAATCACTGCGGATAAATACATGGAGGCCCTGGATCGACGTAGGTCCACTCAAGGTTAACATACTAATAGAAATCATGGACCAAAATGTCAGAAAATTGAGCGAAGGCCCATTCTGGAACGGAACGGCCAAAACGGTCAATAGTCACCACTTTGTCGTGAGGTCCGCATTTTTTAAGCAAATTTCTTCGTTTAAGGACCGAAAATAGCAATTTTGCTATTTTAGGAAATAATCACTTTCGCGATTCCCTTCGATTTACAAATAAGAATCGATCCGTTTCGATTTTAGATTGATTTTAGCTCGAATATCTTTCCATCTATAGTCTTATCTCGTTTTTGCTATTTTTAGTAATTTTTGCTTTCTTTTCTATTTAATGGATGTAAGCCAAACGAAAATTTTCATTATTGAATATATTAATATTTGAGGTCTTTGAGATCTTTGTTTCCTGTTTCTCTTGGCATTCGTGTGAATCAACAAGAAAGGTAAATGCCCATTAGAGTTATGATATTTATGTGTAGAAATCAACAGATCTAGTGAAAGGTTACGGCTAGCGCTGCATCAGTAACTGGCTCAGTGCCAGCCTTGGCACTGGGTCAAGCCCCTTCTTATAACATGGGGAAGCGACTTATTCAAGAGCATGCAACTTAGATTAAGTACACTTTTGGCCTTTGAGTGACTTGGCGCACTTGATTCAAGACTTAATAATAGCTCATTTTTAAAAAGGAGCCAAGATCTAACTCAAGAGCTTACTAGTCTCCATCTACCCAAAGTCAAAACCCGGGGAACTGGAGTCCCACTTGATGTTTAAATGATTTTAATTATGTCACCAATGGTTTAAAATTTGGGTGATCCATATCATCAAAGTGATAGACCATAGATTGAAGTATAACAAGCCTAAAAATGGTGTTTTTGAGAGATTTAACCCATCCAATCTGTGGACTATAATATCTGTTGCTGTTTTTTCATTGTAAAAGTAGATATTAAAGTTCATCAATTAGGTTGTTCATATATCCAGTTATAGGTACATCTCATTGGATTGAGATATATTTCAATGATCGATTTTCACTTGAACAATTTAGATTGATCACATATATGTGCCACATGGCATAATGACAAATCATACTTTAATGGCGTTATTTAATGACAATCTAAGATTAGGAGAGTTATTTAATGACAATCTAAATAGACAAACCTCATTTTGGAATTGATTGGGAAGTCGATAAACATGACTATGCATTTGCCGTCTTCTCCATGCATCCATACCTATTAACAAGAAAATTATGTAAAGGAGTAAGGAACTTCTTATTTTATAAGAAACTACCAAATTGGGTGTAGCCCTAAAAAGCATTATAGGCTGTGGGTTCTGCCCTAATCTAGACAGAAGTCCTGACGCAGGGCAGATGAATAAATACAGGGTACTTTAGAGATTCTTTCTTTGCCAGCCATTGTTTGCACATGCTAAAACCGTTGCCGACATTGAATCAGACGGTCTGGAGATCATTTTTCTCCCCAATATCACCACACTAAATGTTGAGATCATCAACCATATGGAAAGATTTTCATTTTAATTATGTGTTACACATTCTAAAAAGTGAATATGATCATGGGAATATCATCAAATATGGTTCTTGGGCACTTTTGGGAATGTGTGCAACATGGAACCAACATTTGACGGTCTAATGATATGCCCATGATCTCAAGATCTATTATGTTGCTAGAAGATTGAGACGAAAACTATCTCCATCATTGGATTCACAGCAATCAACGGCTTTCGCATCATGCACCTGATTGCAAATAATGGTACCCTATAGCATTGGGTTGTATCTTATTTACAGCCCAACGGTCTGCCTCGGCTCATTTATAGCCCTGCCTTAAAAAGAAAAGAAGCACTCACCTTTAATGGAAGGCAACCTAGGCTGAGAATAATGGCCAGTGGCCACAACCACAGCATCAAACACCTCTTCTACCATCTTCTCACCTTTCTTCTCTCTACTTCTAACAACCCATTTCACATCTTTGCCAAATCCATCAACACCCACCATGCCTACATGCTCAACCCTTGTATTAAATCTTATCAACTCTCTCAACCCAAACCACTCACAAAAGTCACTAAGATACAAGAGAAGTTCTTTGTGACCAGGAAATCTCCTCATATCTCTTCCCTTTATGACTCCAAAAGGGAAGTCAGTGAAGCCCATGATCTCTCTAGGGGAATTAAGCCTAAGTGAGGCGTAAATGCTGCTATGGACTTTGAGTGTAGTGCCCCTCCCCAAGACATCTTCACCATCTACTCTTGGCTCACATAGCCATTGCCCACCAATGTCATGGTTTTGTTCTAAAACCACTACATGGTGCCCTTCTTTCCTTAGCTCCCTTGAAGTGACTAACCCCGATGGACCGGCCCCGATCACACAAACCAGCTTCAACTCGGTTTTCTCTGAAACCATTCTGGGGATCCGGCTGAAAATGATGTCGGCCGACGGTTTTCCAATCAATTGGGTTAGCTGAGATGATTGCAAGAAGTGTGGAGGGGGGAGGTTTTATAGCTTCTTGAAAGGAAGAGACACACTATTAGTTGAATCAATGTGGTGGAGACCAAATGGGGTCCACTTATGCCAAGTTTAAGATGTTTGAGACAATTAACAAGTTTCTTGAGTGCAATTCATTAAAAAAATTTATTAGTTTAAGATGTTTGAGACAAATTAACAAGTTTCTTGAGTGCAATTTATTAAAAAAAAATTATTTTAATATTATGTTGCTTGGATTGAAAAATTTATTTCTTTTGAAATTATGAAAGAAGTATTTTTTTCTGAAATTTCTTGTCTAGGATGTAAATTGATTAAACAAAATGGTTAAATTTCAAATCACACGAGCGTAATCACGAAATTCACAATTTTTTGAAAAACTATTGACTTTATTGTGATTTTGAGGTTTTGAGGACTAAACATGAAATGTTTACGAGCTTTTTTAAACATTAGTTTTTCTAAAAACGTCTACAAATTCATGATAAAATCGTGATTAATGTGCCAATTTTTTAATAAATCATCGATTTTTTATTTTTAAAACATATTTTCTTACTTTTTAATTTTTATTTTTCTTCTATTTTTTTCATCCAAGCTGCCAAGCTCTGAAATTTTTCTGAATTTTAACCTTGCTGAATTATTGCTGAACCCCACTTGGCTGAGTACTAAATTTTATTACATTTTTTATAAATTGTCAAAATTTAGAAAAAAAGGGAAAAATATAAAAAGTATAAAAAATATGAAAACTAATCTAAAATATTTTTTATACATTATTAAGTACTAGTAAAACGGACGTGCATTGCATATAAAAAGAGAAAAAATTATATGATTTTCTTTTTATAACAGAATTTATGATTTTTTTTTTTTTTTGGATGGAATTTATGAAATATTTAACGATACTTGGACACATCAAAATTTTTACGCATTCCTCTGATAAATATCAACGTATAGGGTCATGTAAACTAAATCAAGGGCTAGAAAGATAACCTATTGACATAATTAGGTTGCTAAAAATCTATTGATAATTCCGCAAACTTACTAACAAAGTTAATAATCAGCCAATAAGACTCGATTTATTAATGAGCTGTATATGATATTGATTCGTCTCCACCTGCTTTGATACTATAATAAAATTTCATGGGCCTAACTCAACCTCACATAATTGGCTTGAAAGGTGAGATTTGCCCATGTTATATATAACCCAAGGCCTCTAGCCCACAACTAATGTGGGACTATTCTAACAGAAACAACATAAAATTGTTGGGACTGTGCCTAATTTGTATTTCCGCTCCTATAAAACAAGAGCTCCATTTGTATTTATTTTCTCCGTTAAGTCTAATCAGATTAGAAGTTCTCTTAGCACAGGTATAACTTAATTAGAAGCTTTTTTAGCAATTATAAGTTGTATTATTATAAGGGTAAATTGATAAATTGATAAATTTCAGTTTACAAATTCATATCTCAGCCTTTTTTTCTTATTTTTCACCATATTCAACGAACCTGAAAGGATCCGCATTTTTTTTTTAAACAACATAAAATAGTCGGAGTTGTGTCTAATTTGTATTTATGCTCAAATAAAAATAGGGATAAAAGCTCCTGACCGACATTTAAACACCAAATGGTGTAAATGATCTTCCATCATTAAAATGTCACTTTTAATCTCACACTATTGAAGTGCGATTTATCTTTTTATTTTATAACCTTGAAGTGTGATTTGCCATTGTGCCATGTGGCACACATATATGACCAATCTAAATTGCCCAAGTGGGAATCCATCGTTGGAACATTTCTCGGCCAAAGGATCATGCTTATTAGTGGATGTAAACCATCTGATTGGTGAACTTTAATATCAGCCATCAAAATTAAAAACAATGGTTGATATAAGAGTGCACATATTGGATGGTTCGAATCTCTCAAAAAGTGTAATCTTTTAACTTATAGCCCTTCAATTGATGATGTATCATTTCCTTGGTATGAATTTTCAATATCATAAGCCAATAAATGGTGTAAAATCATTTAAGCATCATTTAGTGCTTAAATTACAATCATGAGCATAGTTTGAAATCTCGCTTGACACAAGACATCTCGCATCTTGGGCTCCGGCGGTACGAGATGCATGCAAGTGTGAATGATTAGAAATCACACCATATCTCGCTGAGATATATAAGATCTCGGCAATCTCAGGCATAGCTGGGCGAGATAAATTATATGTTGGTGATATATGGTGTAATTTGAGTTGGCCAGGGATGTAGGTGAAGTCTCCCATTAAGCTAGAAAGTAATTGAATCTGCGTGCCACCCATTTGCTCATATTTGAAGTTATGTGACGCAAGGACAATTATAGAAGGGGCCTGGCCTCCAGAACGCGTGAAGGTGTCTCAACTTTTTTTATTAACAAAATACGAATGAGCTGCACACCTGGCCTATTTTGTCCTCACTTTTGAAGAAACTAAGTGGAATAGTAATCATCTCCATTCCCACTTATTATTGAAAATAGCCAAGTTTAAGCGAACCCCATTTCACCACCCTCAAAGATGGGCTGCCGTTGCTTCTACATTTAGCTAAAAATTTAATATTATTATTTTTTTTATCGAAGCGCCGGTGCTTTTATATAGAGGTATAGAGGCATCTCGATGCTTCACTAAATTTTATTTATTTTTTATCGAAGTGCCGACGTTTCGATATAGAGGCGTTGATGCCCCATTTTTTTATTTTTTAGCGAACCACTGAGGCACCGACACTTCAATATAGAGGCGTCGGCACCCCGACATTGACACCTTGGCGCCGGGTGCGGCGCTATTATTGGGGTGTCGGGGTGCGGTCTTATTGGCGAGTGCTAAGCGCTACGCTAACGCTTTCGTATTTTTTGAGTAAAATATATCTGAAAAAGTAAGTCTGACACTTTCCTAGAAAAGGAGAGAGAAGAGAGAAAAATAAGAGACTTTAAAAAGACTTCTAAAATAATCAAGAATGACGGGTGAAAAAGAATAAACTTTTAAAATATTTCAAAAGTTTAACCTTCGTAAAGTGGCTGAAAATGAATGTAACTTTTTTTTTTTTTTTTCTTTTTATCGAAGCGCCGACACCTCGATTTTGAGACATTGGCGCCTCTAAAAGTAGGCGCCACCTGGATATAGAGGTGTCGGCGCCCCTAAAATAAGGCGTGGCGCCAGCGCTTCAAACCAGGGTGTCGGCGCTTCTCTGCAGAGGTGTTAACACTTCGCTATCTGGCGCCACATTTTTTGAATAAAATATGCCTAAAAAAATAAGTCCAACACTTTTTTGGAATAATAGAGAAAATAAAGAGACTTTAAGAAAGTCAAGAATGACGATTGGAAGGGTATTTAACCTTTAAAATATTTTAAAGGTATAACTCTAGTTAGTAAAGTAGTTCTTATGCCACCCATTACTTTACAAAAGGGGGGTTACGTGTCGCGCCCATTTCAATTGGCGTAATATCTCTACGCCTGGGCGCATATCCCCGGCCCTATATATATATATATATATATATATATATATATATATATATATATATATATATATATATATGATATCAATAGCTACGTTATTATATTTTCTTTTGTTTAAAAAGATTATATTGCATTTTCTTTTGTATCTTGTATCAATTTTTTTAATATTTCATTGCGCTTTCTGGAATTGTTAACATATTTTTCATCAATAAAAATTACAAAAAATATATATTCTTGAAAAAAAAAAAAAAAAGAATTGATTTTGGAGACAGAAATAAAAGAGCTAGGAATAGGATCTAAGTTAAGAGCCCAAAAAGAAAATAGAAAAGAATCCAATGGTCTTACCTACAAAGAAGACGAAATAGAACCCAATCACCAAGTTTTGACGAGATTCCTGTAGAGAGAGAGAGAGAGAGTTTGGAGATAGAGTGGTTGGAGAGAGAGGATAAGAGGATTTGGGTTAGGAGAGAGGAGAATGGTTTTTGAGAGACTCAGAGAGAGACGCATGATGCCCTTTATATAAATATATATATATTTTAAATCATATTTTTTAAAATAAAATTTGGATTTGGGAACCCCTAAAAATCAGGGCCATGGCAGCCGGCTGGCTCCCCTTGGTCCAGGGCCGGCCCTGTATATTGGACATGTATGGTAGATCTAGCTTCTATTGCGAGTTTGATTTAAGAAGCGGGAAGTTTTTTTGGTTTTTTATTGTTAGGAGATGATAAGCTCGTACGTCAAATAATGTGGACGATATTGCCAGAAGTGCAATAGAATTTGTAAATTATAATAACAACAAAAATAAAGAAATAAATACCCCTATGGATGGTAGGGACCAACCGACCAACTCCTTTATTTAGTGAGTTATTAATTATTTTCATTTTTGATCTTGCTATATGCGTATTTTAATCATGCTTATGATTGCGTGAGTTAGAGATAACAAGTTAACCAAAATTTAAGATGGGAAATTTTCACCATTGACTATAGTATCACCTTTTGCAGCACTGAATCATCTTGAAGGCAAGCCAAGTTTAAAATGGTGAAAATATCACTAAAAGTTGGTAAAATGAGATAAAACCAAACTTTTTGTATAGGGCTTAACATTATTGATTGCTTTGAATCCTATATTGGAGATCCATCATTGTTCGTCCTAATCTTCTATAGATTAATCTTGAGATCGTATGTGTACCATCAAATAGTCATCAAATAGTCCATTTTGATTAAAAACGTGAAGCTACAATATAAGAGTGCTAGAGCAACTATGGAAGAGACATCGCTTCCTTTGAAGCGGCATTCCTCCTCTGTGGGAGGGATATGTCACGACCCAGAATCTTATCCGATCTTGAGGGCCTAGAATCTCGTGTCATGACCCCTCACGCTTGTTAAGGCGATAAGCGGACATACATATCTTCTAAGATCTTACATAAAATTGGGCTTCCAAAAATCATGAATCAAATTTTCTTCTCATATTAAAAATTCTCTTCAATAACACTTATATTGAATTTAAAGTTCACCAAACTAAATTACTATAAATAAAAGTACGATTAACTACTATAAAGTCTTTTCAAAAATTTGATATATACCTACTGTCGTCTAACTGGTCCTCCATGTCATCATCCTCATAAACCGCATAGTCTACCAGTGCATCAAGTCCATCGGGATAGTGTTGTCCAAATCTTCACCTGCAGCTATTAGTTTTTGGTGGGGTGAGTTTACTCAGTCACGTAAACTCAGTGGGTTGCACAGTCGATCTACCACAATCTACTCAGGTGATCGTGGGTGCAACCTTGTAAGTGAAAGTGAATCCTTACAATTATACATATAACTAACATAAAAAAAAAAGATCTCATAAACATTTCATATCAAATAAGAAAAAAAAAACGTAATAGGTTTCAATGCACATGATGCTTCTAATGCTTATTACTTTTCTTACTTGTCTTGTCAACTTATCTTATGTGACATATCGAAAGTTTTATTATTACTCCATATGCCTACACAACGTATTTCGTATCTTACTTATCTTACGTATACGACCTGTGCTAGGGCCGCTGCTCGAGCCTATCACGCGAGGTCCACGTGTAGATAACCACCTAATCTCCATATCATAACATAAACACCATCCAGCCCGATGAGGTTGCGCACTTAAAAATCAGTGTCCCTTTAAGTCGAGACACTGTCGTATCATATTGTCCTTAAGACCCGTCTTGGCTGCAGATGTTGAATCTTGCGGTGGCACGCAAGACATGGCACGTGTAGAAATTTAATTCATATTTAGCTGGCCTCCACAGCATATCTTAATATATCGTTATTCGATTTTGGGCTTAGGTCCCCGCCCTGATTTCAGATTTGCATGGGCTTAAGTCTCTACTTTCTTAATATCTCGTAGCTTAATATATTCATATTCTATCATTTCTTAAACTTAATTAGAGTGGGTCACAGTGCGATAGGCTTCACAAACCACGCTTTGCAAGGGATGGGTTCCGTAGTAACCTAGATGTACTTCGTGTAGCAGCCCATACTCCCATAGAGGTGTTGCATCCGTACATGGATGCCTACATTCCAAGTTTCACGTGACCATGAAAGAAACCCTACTGTGACAATGGCTTAAAAGTCATGTGTCGTATCTTATTCATTTTTCTTAACATACATATGTCCTAACATACTTCTAACTGATGAATGTCACACAAAGCAAATGAAAATATATAATAAGAAAATATCTAACCATAAGGGAAACTAATATTATGCGTAAACCGGACGCCTCACTCATCATTAAGAGAGAGAAGAAGGCGACCTATAATGATGATACATGCGTATTATTATACATATCACAAAGTGATGCTAGACTAGTTTCATCAGATAGATCTTGTCGATCTGATGAAAATCGACTGATCATTTGTGAAAATTTGGCTAAGGATTGACTCTCGTGTGATTCACACAAGTTTTGACCGTTGGATCCTTATTACACGAATTTCATGATACAAATAATCCAAATTAGATCGATCTAAACTTATAGATATAAGCAGGGTATAGGCTATTTGGGTCTCTTAAAGTTTCAACCTTTGATTTGGTCCTTTGGACCCTTATTTAGAAAGTCATCGACTCGGGTCAAGATTATGTTAAACACGATTATCGAGGTGTATTCGTTTTAATCACAATTTAACTATCGAATTAACAGATGACCAAATGATCTTTATTTAATTTTATGGCTTCAACTCATAGGTATGTGGTTCGTTTAATTTAATGGGTCAAACTGGACTCTTAGACCAAAGTATGTGCAAATTTTCAAAACAAGTGCATGAAATATTCTAAATGCAAAATCAATATATCCACAGATCTTTTGAATACTAAAGTTCATGAAAAATAAATACAATTATATCAATGTGAGCTATTAGATGTAAAAGGCATCAAAGTTTATGAGAATTTTAAGGTTTGATCAAGGTAAAAAACTGATCGGATCATCGAAATTGAAACAGTTAAACTTAGACCTCCACATCGAGTGCGCAACAAAATAAAACAGGGTAGTAGTCCATTCTTGATGTGGGATCTATTTTTTTTTTCGACACACTTGGGTGCCATGTGGAAGGGAATAGTGCACTATAGTTCTCGGCCGATGGGTTCAACCATAGGGTCTACCCTTTGACCATAACCGTTTTGTGAATCCACACAAAACCTAAGAAAATTTAGTTTTCCTAAAATCATCATGTATTCATTACATTTTAAAAAAAGTGTAAATGTGTAGACTTGGATGGATAGAAGGGCACCCACTTGTTGAAGCGTGAAAGATTTGTTTCGCGATAGTTCGGGTTGACATAGTCAAAGAGGTTGGTGTCCAAAGCGCCAATTTGTTCGAGTCTCCCTTCAAATCGGCACCCTCTCTTTCTTACCTTCGGATCTGCTGCAATAAGGTGGATGGTGGCCCCTTTCGGTGGTCGTTAAAGAAGACAAAACGTGGTTGGGATTTCGTAAAGTGTAGTCGCTAGAGAGGGGGAGAGAGAGAGCTTGAGAGGAAGGGAAAGAGGATGAGAGAAACACGTGAGGGAGTGGAATTTTCTAGTTGCTTGGGTGACGTGGTGAGAGAGAGGGGGAAGGCTAAAGGGATGGTTGGGGAAGGGAGCTTGGGCTGCTGATTTTGGTTAATAGGGCGAGAGAGGGAGAGAGGGGGAAGGCTAAAGGGACGGTTGGGGAAGGGGGGCTGCTAGGTTAAATGGGAAGAGAGAGAGACGGTATAGGGATGGTTTCCTTGGGTGGTTTCTGCTAGTTTAATGAGAGAGATAGAGAGAGGAGAAAGAGAGAAAGGGGGGCTTGGCTGCTGGTTTGTATATATATATATAAAGTTGAAGAGAAAAAAAAAGAACTAATAGAGGAAGGGACGTGTGGGAATAAAGGCTGTTGGGGGTATATATGTATAGAGAGAGAGTTGAAGAGAGAGAAAGCTAATTGTGGAAATAAAGAGAGCCCGGTTGGGCAATCTTTAAAAAAAAAATAGGAAGAGTCCTAAAAGACTCTAAGACATGCTAAAAAAAATGTTTCCATCTTTGCAGCTCAAATTATGGGTATGGACTCTTGAAAAGGAATCCTACTTGATTTACATGGTTTCTATACATAGGGTTGGGTTATGATGTTTAACACCAACACCATACGACAATATATGGGCGTCCATTACCACACACATACGCATATATAAAAGTGTCTGGGTTTGGGCTTGGAGTCGGCTTCGAGTCCGGGTTTGATGATTCAGGTCGTGCCAAGCATGGGTTCACACACTCTACAGAAGGATGGGTCTGAGGCCATGTCACACAAGTCAAAGGTTTGACTAAAGTCAAATCAGTCAAAGGTCGCATTCTCGTCAAAGGTCAACGATTCAACATTAAAGACAAATCAGGGTCGTTACAGGATATCAGTCCCTTATGGAAGCGATATCATTGCCCTATGAAGTTAGTGTTTTCTATTAGAAATGTGTAGAATCAGTTCATGAGTTTATGACTATCATGCCTCAATTGGCCAATGTGGGTAACTATTATAATTGCCATTATGATAATTATATATGTGGCTATGTGCACAATATTGTAACGAGTCAGCTCGTGCTAACTAGTTATTAATTGGGTTAGGTTAGATTCGAATCAAAAGCCCAAGATTCAAACAAGTCCCGTTTATTAATGGGTCGTGATTTTCGACCTAATCTGACGAGTCTTATTTTGGACCGAACACATACCGTAGTGGGTCCAATCCCAAAATTCTAATCCATTGGATTGAAATTTGGACGATTTTAAGGGGTTCCGTCTCTAGAACTTTTTTCAAATAGGATCCATAAGGTTTCGTATAATAATATTTTAATTTCTCTCAAATCAAAGGCTAAACGGGGGTTTGCGCCGAATTATTGGTGCAACACGCATCCATTATAATATTATGTGCTAAAATTCATTGGAACCGTCGACACCTGAAATGTTAGGCAAGGACGGTCGCCGTTTGATTACATCTGGCGGTAACAAGTCGCCGGAGAAGTCGCATATATATATATATATATATATATATATATATATATATATATATTTCAAATTAAAAGAGGAGGAAGCTCTTGTGAGCTTCTCTCTCTAAATCTCTCCTATTCTATCTTTGTCTCTCTAAATCTCTAAGTTAGAGGTTGGGTATTCATTTTCTCTCTCTAAATTTCTGAGTTAGAGGTTGGATCTGTTTCACTCTCTCTCTCTCTCTCTAAGTTTATCTTCTTCTCAGGTCAGTATATTCTTGCTAGATGAATAAATATAGAAGTATTTCCATCTTTAGTTGATTGACTTGTATTCTTTGAAAACAATTCATAATCCTTTTTTATCTGATCAACTGAAGTGGGTTTTCTCATAATCAAAAGATATAATACATCTTATCCTTTTAATCCTAATCTCGAGAATTAGAATATCACAATTTATTGTTGTTTATAGCTGGAGTTGGTTTTGAGTGATCTAATTTATACAATATAAAATAATATATATAACTATTAAGTATCTATATATAAAATCTCCCTCCCCTTTATTTATTTATTTTTGTGTCTTTGTTACAAAGACGTGTAAAAGGAAGAAAGAGGGAGGGGATAGTATTTGGTGTATTCATTACACACCCATAAATGTATATAATGTTGAGTTTCTCGAAATTTTCGTATAGTTGTCTTTTTCTAAAAATATAAAATAAAATAAGAAATTAGAGCAGAGACGTTGCTGTAGTGGTCTTTTTCTTTTTCAAAAATAGGAACCAGATCTCTTTTATTTGCCGCCACCCTACCTATAATACATAATTTATGCACAATTTGTGGTTTCTGATGCAGGGGCGTGGGAGCAAAGTAGGAGAAGAGAGAGAGATTGAAGGAGGGCTTAGTCTCGTTGTTAAACACACACAAATTCATATATATGCATATATGCATCTTTATTATTAATTTATAAACATTTACAACTATATATACATGTAATTTTTGGTGTGCAGGTGAACTAGGATAGAAGAAGAGGTTGTGAGGTTGGGTCTCCTTGTGTGCCACCGTGTAGTCATCAAGGATGGAAAAGATCTCCATCATGGGATTCAAACAGTCAATGATATTAAGGCAGTTAGAAGTATTGGAAACAAAAAGCTTAGTTTAGGATCCTTTTACAGATCTTGGGATGTATTTACAAGTTTTTAACTTGGCTCGGCTTCAAGTTGGTCGGTTATAGAACTATCATGGTTGATCCTGAAAATTTCCCATTTAAGATTGTTGTGAAAACAATGGTGGAGATATTTAGCTCTCTTCCTTATCAATTAGTCAAAGCTTGAGGAGATGCCCACTTATTATGAGCATGCAAATATGTGACAGGACACTTTTGACCTTCCACTTTTTCGAACAGTAAAAAACTTGGGGAAGTGCATAATTATTTATGAGTACCTAAATCTGCCATGGTTAACTTCTAACTTTTCACTAATTTTGAAATTCCGGTATTCTAGATTTTTCTAGCGATGATATAGAGAGCAAATAATAAAAATAAAGCAATCACCACTACACACGAGATTTTTAAGTGGAAAACACAAAAGGGAAAAACCACGGAATCTATGCCAGATCCAAGGCAATAAATACACTATGAGTTAAAGGGTTACAAAAAATACAGAATGAATGCAGACACACTAGTCCTATCAAACCTTCCTAAACAACAACGCTAGGTTCCACTACGCGTCCTCATAGATCCCCGATTTGTCGCCTTCAATCACCGAGTCGCACGATAGTCCACTTGTGTTCAGACGAGCCATAACACCTCAGATTCCAACAAGGTGATCACTTGATTCCACGAGCCAATACACGCTTGAAACCTCAAGCGTAATATTCTTCAAAAAATTAAAAGCATATAAGAAGCCTTTGATTTACAATAAAGATTTTATGAGGAGTTTCAAAAGCAAGAGAGTTTTCTTCTCTCTCGGAACGGCTGAGCTATTAGGTATAGAGAGATAGATAACAAGGAGTCCGTCAGAGACTATATATACGCAAGTTATAACCCTAAGAGAGATCTGTAAAACTATTTTTCGAAAGCAACTTCATAGTTGACCGTAACTTAAGTGAAGGTTAATCACGAAATCAAAGGTGGTTAACCACGTTTCTTTTCGTGGTCAACCATCAGTATTTTCATGATTAAACACAGTCAACTATAAAATAAAGTAACTTTTAAAACATAGTCTCCTTGAAACAACAAATACTTGTGATCATTATTATCCAATCAAACACCATTGGATCCACAAGTGAGAGGTTAAACTTGGCGACACAGGATGATGTTGAATGTCTTCAACCTGTAATATGAGACACTTTAAAATAAGTTAGCTTAGATCTAAAATAAATAAGTAAAATGTATCATATCATTGCTTGGAGAAGAAAAACTCAGATCTAAAATAAATAACTAAAATGCATCATATCATTGCTTGGAGAAGAAACAAATCACATCATATCATTCATAAAAAGTAAAGCACATCATATCATTCCTAAAAAACAGGCCATATCATATCATTCTTAAAAACCAAAGCACACACTTACCATGTCCCCACAATTACTCCTCCTTTTTGTCATAAAGGGACAAAGGATAAATTTTCAAGTCAGAGAAATATAAAAATAAACTAATAATAAACACAAGACTAAAGAAGACTATCAAATTTTGTTATAGGCTCTTAAAACTCATTCTTCCAATCATTTCTCATCTAAGATCTAATAATCATCATTCAAACCTTTAAAAGTCAATTTCAGAATTTGTAAAAATGAAATCAAATCAAGTATGCCAGCATCACAATCATAAAATTCAAAGAATCATCAATTATGCACATCGAATTAGAAAGGATAATCCTATAATTCATTGAATGTCAAGTGACTAGTAAACAACATATATTGCACACATGTTTTCTAAGCACTCATCAATCATGCTTATACAAATTCACAATTTTCACATATATTAGACAAGATGAATGTGACGATGCAATGACCAAAGATAACTGTCTCAAACATGAAGAGTATAAGAAAAAAATAAGGGATATAAGGTGAGAAATATTTTTAACCCGACTACATCTCCGAAACATGTAAATTTTCATTAAATAACAAAGGAAAGTTTATAAAATTGTGTAAACCCAAATACCCAACTGGACTTCCCGATCATTCTACCTTCTACCCAAGAGGATGGTGGCTTTCTCACCAGACTTCTGTAGGTAGTCATTTTTGTCTCTTCCTCATAATTTCTGAATTGAGGAGAATAGAACTTTAGAGCATTTTTTTTATTTTTTAATTTCACAAAAAAATTGACTATTAAGTGGAATTTGAGGATGATGACTTTCACTCGACAACTGACTTTGTAGCCCTTTTCACCGTCCACTTAGTGATGACTTTCACACGAGTCGTCTGTGTAGTCCTTTCCTATTGAAAAAAAATTAAGGCTCAAAAAGGCAAATGACATAGGAGATACTCCATATGAATAGACAATCATCCAAAGCTAGGACATCACCTTCAAATAATTTATTGACTATATGGTGATGAATTGAAAAATCACATATGCATGATTTTAAAAGTTAATTGACTAAGATACACATATGCACACAATGTGATGAAGAACACTTATGCACTTAAAATTTAATGAATACAAGGAGAGATCTAACATATACAAATGTGCATGCAAGACAATATGATTGAGCATATGATTATACATATGACACACTCATAAATATTTTTTTTTAAAAATCTTTTTAAAAAAATTATTTATTTATTTTTGATTTTTTGTAAAATAAAAAATAAAAAATAAGGAGAAAGCAAAAACTTACTAAGATACAAAAACAAAGAAGCTTAAATCAAATCGGTCTTCTTGATCCACTTAAGAGTGTATTTAGGAATTACAATACCAATACAAAAATAACTTCTCTCAACATTCCTTAAATTTGACATCAAATTATGATATTGAGAAACCTTTATGTACTTATTAGAGATAGGTTTATTGAAGTGCATATTTCACTTTCTACCATTATGAGCATTTGGGTACCTATTTGGAATATATCTATCATGAGACTGATTACTCTCCCTATCTATGTGATTCCTTCCAATCATTGGGGATTGATACATGTCCCTTCTCCTAATAGCACAGTTAGAAATAACGTGCCTTTGTCTACCACAGTAAAAGCACCGAGGGGCTTTTCTACCAACAATTTTATGAACATCAACGATATTCACAATTGTCTTTAGGTTGGTCTTGGGCTTAAAAGAAGAAGTACCAACATATCCAAGACCACCCTTCTCAGCTCCTGATTTTCCAATGCCAAATAATTTTTCAAGCTTTTCTTCATCCTTGTAAAAACTAGTGAACTTTGAGATTGATGAGGCAAATTCAATTTTCAACTTCTCATTTTCAATGGTGAGGACCTTAAAATTCTCATGATGCTCTTGGTATTCATTTTCAAGGTACCTAACTTTATCATTGACAGATCTCATAATGTTTTCTTATTTCTCCTTGACAAGTTTAAATTCCTCAACCTCGAATTTTAGAGAGGAGTTAACACTTTTCAATTCTTCATTCTCTTTTAAGAGGTTACTTTTCTCTTGGCCAACCTCAGAGACTCGAGGTACAATTCACCATTGGCTTCGTTAATATCACAAGCTTCTTCTTCATAATCAAATGCCTCCATCACAGTAACAATATTATCTTCCATAACTAAATTAGAAGAGGGGGCATTAGGATGTTGAATAGTGGCAATAAAAGCCTTGAATTCATACTCAATCTGAGAGGATTCATCGCTGGATGAGTTCTCATGATCATCCGACTCTTGAGTACCCACAATTTCTTTGGATTTGCCTTTAATTCGCGGCAACATGTCCAAAATTGTGGCACTTAAAACACCGAGTGCCTTCAAGAGCTTCTTGCATGGGCTTTTTCTCATAGGACTTTCCTTTGTCTAACTTTTTAGGAAAGTTCTTCTTATCAGTGTATAATTTCTTGAATGTTTTAACAAGTTAAGCAAAATCTTCAGAATTTTCATTTTCACTATCAGTTTCAGTTTCAATCTTGGATGATCTGAAGGCAATGCTTCTAGTTTTATGAATATCTTCAATTTCGTACTCATAAATTTGGAGGGACCCAACAAGTTCATCCAAGTTAATAATGTCAATGTCCTTGCTTTCAACAATGGCATTGACTTTCGACCTAAATCGCTTAGGAAGCGATCGTAAGATTTTACGAATAATCTTGGAGTTAGAGATGAGTTTTCCAAGATTGAAAGAATCATTGACAATATCATTAACTCTGCTGTAGAAATCAGAGAAATTCTCATCCTTTTCCATGCGAAGATTCTCAAATTACGAGGTAAGCATCTGAAGCTTAGCCAACTTCACATGTTGAGTTCCTTCGTAGGTAGTCTCAAGGATCTTCCAAGCATCCTTGGCTATGTCACAAGTACTGATCCTACGAAACTCAGATGCAGTAGCAACACTAAACAATGCATTAAGGGCTTTGGAGTTGTACTCTAGAGAATTATAGTCATCAGGATCCTACATATCTCGAGGATTTAAAGACACCTTAGTCACTTCATTTTTTTCAGAAGATATCATTGAAGGACACTATCCATCTTCCACAACAAACCAAATCTTAGGATCTAAGGATTTTAAGAAAGCTCTCATCTTAGCCTTCCAATACGAGTAGTTTTACCCATCAAATAATGGAGGACGCGTTGTGGAGGCTTCTTCTCTTGGCAGATCTAGGAAACTAGAAAGAGCCATAGACGCTTAGTTAGTTGAACAAATCGAGTGAACTTAGCTCTGATACCAATTGAAATTTCGGTATCCTAGATTTGCCTAGCGATGACATAGAGAACAAATAATAAAATTAAAACAATCATTCACTACACACGAGATTTTTACGTGGAAAACTCAAAAGGAAAAAATCACGGGATCTATGTCAGATCGAAGGCAACAAATACACTATAAGTTAAAAGGTTACAGAAAGTACTGAATAAATGTAGGTACACTAGTCCTATAAAACCATCCCAAACCACAACGCTAGATTCCACTATGCGTCCTCATAGATCCCCGATTTGTTGCCTTCAACTACCGAGTCATACGATAGCCCACTCGTGTTCACATGAGCCACAACAACACCTCAGATTCCAGTAAGGTCACTCGATTCCATGAGCCAATACACGCTTGAACCCTCAAGTGCAATATTCTTCAAAAAGATAAAAGCAGATAAGAAGCCTTTGATTTACAATAAAAATCTTATGAGGAGTTTCAAAGGTAAGAGAGTTTTCTTCTCTCAGAACGACTGAGCAATTAGGTATAGAGAGATAGATAACAAGGAGTCCGTCAGAGACTATATATACGCAAGTTATAACCCTAAGCGAAATTTATAAATCTCTTTTTCAAAAGCAACTTCATGATTGATCGTAACTTAAGTGAAGGTCAATCACGAAACCAAAGGTGATTAATCACGTTTCTTTTCGTGATCAATCATCAATATTTTCGTGATTAACTGTGACATGAAATACGATCAACCATCAAATAAAGTAACTTTTAAAACATAGTCTCTTTGAAACAACAAATACTTGTTAATCATTATTATTCAATTAAACACCATTGGATCTACAGGTGAGAGGTTAAACTTGGCGACACATGGGAGTAAACTACTAGGTTATCATAGATCATGGCAATCAGATCTAACAAATTTGATGTTCAACAAATAGGCCTGCCAAAAGGCCAGCCCCTCAAGACCACCCTAAATGTTAGCGGCAAGGTCAAATTTTGACGGCCCTCTAGTGGAGGCTTCTTCTCTTGGCAGATCTAGGAAACTAGAAAGAGCCATAGACGCTTAGTTAGTTGAACAAATCGAGTGAACCTAGCTCTGATACCAATTGAAATTTCGGTATCCTAGATTTGCCTAGCGATGACATAGAGAACAAATAATAAAATTAAAGCAATCATTCACTACACACGAGATTTTTACGTGGAAAACTCAAAAGGAAAAAATCACGGGATCTATGTCAGATCGAAGGCAACAAATACACTATAAGTTAAAAGGTTACAGAAAGTACCGAATGAATGTAGGTACACTAGTCCTATAAAACCATCCCAAACCACAACGCTAGATTCCACTATGCATCCTCATAGATCCCCGATTTGTTGCCTTCAACTACCGAGTCATACGATAGCCCACTCGTGTTCACACGAGTCACAACAACACCTCAAATTCCACTAAGGTTACTCGATTCCATGAGCCAATACACGCTTGAACCCTCAAGTGCAATATTCTTCAAAAAGATAAAAGCAAATAAGAAGCCTTTGATTTACAATAAAAATCTTATGAGGAGTTTCAAAGGTAAGAGGGTTTTCTTCTCTCTCAGAACGACTGAGCAATTAGGTATAGAGAGATAGATAACAAGGAGTCCGTCAGAGACTACATATACGCAAGTTATAACCCTAAGGGAAATTTGTAAATCTCTTTTTCAAAAGCAACTTCATGATTGATCGTAACTTAAGTGAAGGTCAATCACGAAACCAAAGGTGATTAACCACGTTTCTTTTCGTGATCAACCATCAATATTTTCGTGATTAACTGTGACATGAAATACGATCAACCATCAAATAAAGTAACTTTTAAAACATAGTCTCTTTGAAACAACAAATACTTGTTAATCATTATTATTCAATTAAACACCATTGGATCTACAGGTGAGAGGTTAAACTTGGCGACACATGGGAGTAAACTACTAGGTTATCATAGATCATGGCAATCAGATCTAACAAATTTGATGTTCAACAAATAGGCCTGCCAAAAGGCCAGCCCCTCAAGACCACCCTAAATGCTAGCGGCAAGGTCAAATTTTGACGGCCCTCTAGTGGAGGCTTCTTCTCTTGGCAGATCTAGGAAACTAGAAAGAGCCATAGACGCTTAGTTAGTTGAACAAATCGAGTGAACCTAGCTCTGATACCAATTGAAATTTCGGTATCCTAGATTTGCCTAGCGATGACATAGAGAACAAATAATAAAATTAAAGCAATCATTCACTACACACGAGATTTTTACGTGGAAAACTCAAAAGGAAAAAATCATGGGATCTATGTCAGATCGAAGGTAACAAATACACTATAAGTTAAAAGGTTACAGAAAGTACCGAATGAATGTAGGTACACTAGTCCTATAAAACCATCCCAAACCACAACGCTAGATTCCACTATGCATCCTCATAGATCCCCGATTTGTTGCCTTCAACTACCGAGTCATACGATAGCCCACTCGTGTTCACACGAGTCACAACAACACCTCAAATTCCACTAAGGTTACTTGATTCCATGAGCCAATACACGCTTGAACCCTCAAGTGCAATATTCTTCAAAAAGATAAAAGCAAATAAGAAGCCTTTGATTTACAATAAAAATCTTATGAGGAGTTTCAAAGGTAAGAGGGTTTTCTTCTCTCTCAGAACGACTGAGCAATTAGGTATAGAGAGATAGATAACAAGGAGTCCGTCAGAGACTACATATACGCAAGTTATAACCCTAAGGGAAATTTGTAAATCTCTTTTTCAAAAGCAACTTCATGATTGATCGTAACTTAAGTGAAGGTCAATCACGAAACCAAAGGTGATTAACCACGTTTCTTTTGATCAACCAACAATATTTTCGTGATTAACTGTGACATGAAATACGATCAACCATCAAATAAAGTAACTTTTAAAACATAGTCTCTTTGAAACAACAAATACTTGTTAATCATTATTATTCAATTAAACACCATTGGATCTACAGGTGAGAGGTTAAACTTGGCGACACATGGGAGTAAACTACTAGGTTATCATAGATCATGGCAATCAGATCTAACAAATTTGATGTTCAACAAATAGGCCTGCCAAAAGGCCAGCCCCTCAAGACCACCCTAAATGTTAGCGGCAAGGTCAAATTTTGACGGCCCTCTAGTGGAGGCTTCTTCTCTTGGCAGATCTAGGAAACTAGAAAGAGCCATAGACGCTTAGTTAGTTGAACAAATCGAGTGAACCTAGCTCTGATACCAATTGAAATTTCGGTATCCTAGATTTGCCTAGCGATGACATAGAGAACAAATAATAAAATTAAAGCAATCATTCACTACACACGAGATTTTACGTGGAAAACTCAAAAGGAAAAAATCACGGATCTATGTCGATCGAAGGCAACAAATACACTATAAGTTAAAAGGTTACGTAGCAAATCGAATGAATGTAGGTACACTAGTCCTATAAAACCATCCCAAACCACAACGCTAGATTCCACTATGCATCCTCATAGATCCCCGATTTGTTGCCTTCAACTACCGAGTCATACGATAGCCCACTCGTGTTCACACGAGTCACAACAACACCTCAGATTCCACTAAGGTTACTCGATTCCATGAGCCAATACACGCTTGAACCCTCAAGTGCAATATTCTTCAAAAAGATAAAAGCAAATAAGAAGCCTTTGATTTACAATAAAAATCTTATGAGGAGTTTCAAAGGTAAGAGGGTTTTCTTCTCTCTCAGAACGACTGAGTAATTAGGTATAGAGAGATAGATAACAAGGAGTCCGTCAGAGACTACATATACGCAAGTTATAACCCTAAGGGAAATTTGTAAATCTCTTTTTCAAAAGCAACTTCATGATTGATCGTAACTTAAGTGAAGGTCAATCACGAAACCAAAGGTGATTAATCACGTTTCTTTTCGTGATCAACTATCAATATTTTCGTGATTAACTGTGACATGAAATACGATCAACCATCAAATAAAGAAACTTTTAAAACATAGTCTCCTTGAAATAACAAATACTTGTTAATTATTATTATTCAATTAAACACCATTGGATCCATAGGTGAGAGGTTAAACTTGGCGACACATGAGAGTAAACTACTAGGTTATCATAGATCATGACAATCAGATCTAACAAATTTGATGTTCAACAAATAGGCCTGCCAAAAGGCCAGCCCCTCAAGACCACCCTAAATGTTAGGGTCAAGGTCAATTTTGACGGCCCTCTAGTAGGTCTAAAAACCCTAACATTTTCGGGCCGAGCTACCCTAGCTATATATGTGTTATTTATATTATATTTTTTCATCAAATATAGCCTTCTAGACTATTTCTAATGGATTTGTATTAATTAGTATATATTTTTATTTGCTTGACGGGATGAGTTTTTCTTTGAATTAGATGATGTGGACTAAATTTTCTCAAGCTATTGCCAGGACCGACTTTGTTGAAGACGGCTTGGACTAGGGCTAGGGTCGACTATTTTAAGGCCCGCCTAGTTCTATACCGAGGGCCATGTAATGGCCCCGCTTGGACCTTTGACAGCGTTATCAACAATATGCACATTTTCCAAGATTGAAGGGGAAATTGTTGATTTTTTGTTTATCAATATCTGTTGTTTTTTAGTCTCTGTACGATTGTTGGAGGCATTTTTTATATTAGAAATGCATTGAAAGCCTTTTAAGTGTTGTATTTTTCTCCTTGTAAAAATTTAAAATTTAATATATTTTTCATGAATTCATCAATATACCTGTTCACTAGATGGAGACAATCTTGTTGAACCACTGCTTTGGCTCAAGAAGAATAACCATAATGCCAAGGATGCCACTCGGTTACTCAAAAGTTACATCACATGACCAACCTTCCATTTCCTTTGCTCCTTTGATATAGCTTGATGACTTTTTGAAGAATACTAATTTAAGCAAGTATCTTTGAATTGATTGAAATCACTTTTCTAGAGACAATAAATTTACAAAACTTAATTTGAATTTTGGCCTAGGGTACTGTTTTAGTCAAACAGTCAACTACTCGGAAGAAATAAAAATAAATAAATGAGACAAAAGAAAAAACATTAAACTACCTCTTTTGGGGTCTGCTTATCTTACATATTTGAGTCTACTTTATGAATTTTATATCTCCACTCCTTTCGGATTAGGCCCTAAGATCTTTATAACTTTACAATCACTCTTATCATTTCTTCACTAGTCTTCCTCTTCTCCACCTTCCTTAGTGCATGGGTTTTATTTGAGATCTCTTCTTCAAAGTCACCATCTAATTATAAAGTAGAGCCCAAATAAGTAAATTTGTTATAATGTGGCATTAAATGATTTTATATTTTAACTAAATCCTCCTCCATGCTATTGTGTTAAAGTTGTATTCAATGTATTCCATTTTTATTCTACTAATTTTTAAACCTCTTTCACTCTAAAAGTATTTATATATTTATTTATAATTTTGTTATCATTTATTTCTTTTCTTGTTTGGGAATTAATATTACCCGCAAATAACATCCACCAATGGATCCCATCTTGTTTTGCCTATGATTAACGCATTCATGATTAGGACAAACAAATAAGAGCTAAAGGCAGATCCTTGAAACAACTAAAATCCTACAGAGATTTCACTCATTTCTTTATACATTGTTCGTACACTAGTTACCACACTTTCATATATGTCTTGGATATCTCAATATAGATGTTCGAGATGCATTTCTTTCTCAGTGTCCACCAGATTATCTGTCTCGACACTCTATCATAAAGATCATTTGTAAGTATTTCCTTCTCTCTCTAAACTTCTCCATAAGTTGTCTTAATAGGAAAATAGCTTATATTGTTAATCTTTCAGACATAAATCCAAACTAGTTTTAGGATACATTGGATTCTTACCTTAGACATTGTTTTATTATTTTCTCATAGTCTGGCTTATTAGTTTAATGATAGTTGACACAATCTTGAATGTTTCCTTTGTTAGTATTGAAATGGACTACAATGCTCTTCCTCCATTGCTTAGACATTTTCTCCATTTTTAATATTTTAGTCAATCAATAAAAATTTCTATAGATATTTCATTAAATATTTTAGAGATATCAATAGATATTTCTATAAATCTTTTAGTCAATCAATCAATAGATATTTTCAAACTTCTATAGATATTTCAGAGATCTCTACGTTTCTTTTCTCTAGTCTTGAGAAAGTTTATAGATTTCTTTCTCTCATTCTAGTATATAAATTATTGTATGCCGCATACTTCATTCTATTAATGATTTTCTTATCTTTTTTTTTTGTCGAGTTTATATCTTTCAAGATTATCTGTAGTTATGATATTTTGTCATTATTTAAAATACTTTTCTTTCGACAATTAATTTCCCCGCACTTCTTTCGCAACTCAATTTAAATCATTGCGCCATTTATTCTCACATCTCCTTTGGACCCCCTTTTCACAATCATACTTCTCAGGTAAAAATCAAGTCATTTTAGGTCGATAAGACCTAATATTTATGTGTAAAATAATAAAAAAAAGGGTTCTATTGGGTTGGGTCATATATAATCTTGACACGTTAGGTTGGGTTAGGCACACCATCAAGTCGGGAATATGCCTAGTAGGGGAGCCAAAGTTTTGACCCAATGTAATACCCACCCCTCAAAATCTGGATCAACCAACCAGTTGATTGAGACCCGACAAGATCTGACTGCACCAGGAGACAACCTTAGGCCTGGTCCTTATAAAATCATGGAGCACCCGCCTAAGGCCTAATGCTATTTCTAGTGACACTCATAGCGCACTCACATTAAATCAATGCGTGTGAGAGCAATTCCAAAGCCACACACACACTATCTTAAGCCACACATTGAGGATCTGAATTGACATGTGGATGATCCTAATCCGAGATTTGACTTGAAATAGGGCTGAGCCAAGGTAATGATGTTGATATCATCATCAATGGTATAGATTTCATTGATCATCAAAATATTGGCCCATAAACAAGGTCAAACTTAGACCCTAAAATCCAATGAAAGCCACATAGCTAACACATGAGTTTAAGTGTATGGGCTCTGCATGGAATGGTGGAATTCTTTGTAAATAAGAATCAACTTGGAGGACCATAAAAAACTAATTTCTCTTAATTAGAAATTAAGATATTAAATATAATTAAAGTTCTTACAAATCTTGGCCATTGAACACATCTCTCACCCTTGGATTTGCATTGGGAAAATCTACGGTGAGAGATGGGCTTCAAAGCCGTGCACCACAAGATCCTTTGAATGGTGACTTTTCACATAAATTGAGGGCACCAAATAAGTTGAAAGCCAAGATGAGAACCAAACTAAGGGTGGAGAGTGGGCTTTTGTGTGCCCCACTCTCCTATGCGCATAGAATAAAAGAGAGAAGAGAGAAGAGAGAGAGAGTGAATGGGGCCTGGGGAAGAGTAAACTTGCCAAATGGCAAAGCTTATTTCCCAAAAGAAAGGCTAAAAACCTTCCTTTTTGC
The DNA here is from genome assembly GCA_021018995.1 of Chloranthus sessilifolius. NCBI lineage: Eukaryota > Viridiplantae > Streptophyta > Magnoliopsida > Chloranthales > Chloranthaceae > Chloranthus > Chloranthus sessilifolius. The sequence goes on along the minus strand of CM037591.1, from coordinate 109,731,591 downwards.
AAGTTCGACCACTTCATCCTCTGCAACTTCATATTCTCCAACCCTTCTCTCCATTAAAACTCTCTCAAGCTCCCCTTTTAGCTTCTCATCTAGCCATTGAAACCAGGATCCAAAACCACCATTGAACTCCGCATCATCTCTAGTCCAACATTGTGTAAAGCCAGCCCCATCCAAGCCCTCCTCACCCTTCAAACACACAAATCAGCAAGCTTGAAGAACATAGAAGGTACAGACTTAGTTATTTTTATGTTGTAGGATTTAGTGTAGAGAAATGTAGGAAATTTTAGCTTGATTTTGGCTTTTCTTTGAATTTTATGTGAGATATTGGAAATGGAATGCATGTGAGGGTTGGAATGACTGTGCATGTGATCTTAATGATCATGCATGGCCATCCAATGGTCTAGAATGGCAAGGCTCGGACTATGTTCAAAGCTAGCCTAAGATCCTTCACAAAAATGCTAATTTATGCCATTTTCTTTGAGATTTTTGAAAAGATTTTTAAATGATAAAGTAGATTAACATAGATTGATAGTGTAATATAGTTGTGTGTGATCAAAATGATCACACACAACCATCTCACAACACATAGTGGAAATCAGATTGTTGATGGAAGTGATGTGAAAAGGGCTAGAGTTGAGTGCATGTTTCATGTGATGGCTTAGCTTGGCTCCTCAACCCTTGATCATACCTAAAATGGTCATATGATCAGAGAACTTTTGAAAAAATAAAAAAGATTTCTTTATATCTTGATCATTGACAAAATCGAATGGTTTTATATCTTTCTTTATTTTGATTTAGCGGATTTTCATAAATTTTGACTTGGAATGATATGATTGTCATGTGAAAATGGTAGCAATGTTAGTGTATGTTTGCATGGTTTAGATTAATTAGATTCATGACGAAACTTCAGATTTTGAAATAATATGCTCACTGTTTTGATTATATTTGATGGATGGTAAAAGATTACATGTGCTAGTAATAGTAGAAATTTATTTGTTCTAGACTATTCCATGTCTATGACCTAGGTAGATTTGTATTTAAAAATGCAATATATAAACTGTGTTCCCTCACTTTATGTTCTGTAAATTGTCAGAAAAAATTTCACGATTTTATGAAAAATTAATGGTGATTGACCGAATAGGTTGCTAGTACTTTTACTACTTGCCACCAATAGATCTTAGTGAAATTGTCTTTAAAGCATGTAGGAATAGTAATCCAATGGCTAAAAATATATTAGTTTGAGGTCACATTCTATGGAATGAGAAGTTTGAGATTGATGTATCACTGGAAATTGGTTTGATCGGATGGCCCTAAGTGGCTAGATCGAATGGTATCGCTATAAGGCTAGAAAATAGTGATAAAGCAAATAGGATAGTTACTATGGCAAATCGTGCCGTAAGATCAATAGATTAAGGTTCAATAAGACCCATGATTGATCTGCCTCTGATCTGAAATACCACCAATCAGATCATAAAAACTAATGGTATATGATGGGCTACCAAGTGTACCCCGCGAAATGCCAAATTTAAAGCCCAAAACAGAGAGCTCACTAAAATGAGTGTTGATCTGCCTAAAATAACTTAGGAAAATATCTAGAAAAACTAATTTTAATAAATTAATGGGTTCCCAATAATCTAGTCAAAATTTAGAACTTTATCCCCGATCGTTTGACCTACACTGAGTTCGGGGTAGAAAGTAGTAGATCTGCCTTGATTGCACCAAAATTATGTGCTCCAATTGGGCTATTATTTTTATGTGAAATAAATGGCTCCAATAAATCCATGAATCATAATGTGTATATTTTTAGCCTTCATAATGTATACGAGAAATTTATATAACTCCGTAAGCTTTCCAACAAGCTATCATTTGTCCGATTCCGATATCAGCACTGAGCGTTATAGGCCAAACATTAGAGACCATACAAACTGCTCAGTTTTGCCCAATCTCGACCTGTCGAGATGTATTTGTGTAAAATCTGCTTTCTGGACAGTCAATTTCGACCTGTCAAGATTCAAATTTGACCTGTCGACCGGTTGAGATGACTATTTTCTTCCATTTTCTCTTTTGCTTCATTTCTTCATAACTTTTGATATACAACTCCGATTTGGGTGTTTCTTGGCTCGATGGAAATCTTGAAACCTATACTTTCCAATGAGCTACAATTTGTCTGATTTAAATATCGACATAAAAAGTTATAGATTAGACATCAGAGGCTATTAAATCTGGTCTAATGGTCAGTTAGGGTAAAAATTGTACTCCGTAATTCAATGGCCCTGATCAAAATTTTGAGTGCCATCATCTGGGAAGGATGAATCTATCAGTCCTCTTTCACCCAGTTTTGGAATGACTAAGAAATTCGATCGGAGTAAAAATGACAGCAAATTTACCGTACCTGGTCGATACCCTTAAGGAAAAGCCAATAAACCCAAGAGTGAAGTCAAAGCCTTGACCTTCCTCATAAATCCATGATGTTTAAATCAATGCGAGATCAAAATGACCAATGATGATGCATTGTTAGACATTACTAAAAGGCCCAATTGCCCCAATTATTAGAAGTTAGCCAAATAAGGCTTAATAACCCAATTCCCGACTCATGGGTCGATAAATTGTGACTTCTAAATAAAAATAGAACTAGATGACTCGAACCAAAATTAACATTTGAGTTACTGGTATTGGCACCCCCCAAAATCTAAGAGCACCCATACATAGACATGGACTTCTTAGAAAGCCCATATACCTAGATTGAACCTATGTGAGACCCAAGAGGCCCATGAATTGCCCCGTAAATTTCTGAGTTATGAACTTAGAACAAATTAAGGTCTGATGTCCTGACCCAAAGTGCGATAAGGACTGTTACTGACATCCTCATGCCTGGTAGACCCGTAATGCAAATTGTGGATTGCTCTTGAAATCTTGACCCTTTGGGCTTAAAGACCAAAATAAGCAATAAGTCATTAATGAAAATTGGATGGACCCGATGTCCTCACCTTAGAAATTGAGTAATCACTGCCGATGATGCTCCATGAGCAATTAGGCGAGTTCCTTAAAGAAATTAGAAGAAATAAATCGACATCAGTAAGTGACCTGATAATTAGGTAAAACTTTAAGGATAAAACAGTGAACCTATTGATAGGGAAACAAACATCAGACCATCGTACTCAAGCCTTCGGAGGTTGGAGGTATATGAAAACAGTCAATTAACATACCGATAAGAGTTCTGGTCAAAGGTTGACCCGACGCAAGTAATAGTAAGGCATTAGCCGGAACCATCTAGCTATAATAGAATAATAGGAACGTACCTTTAGTACAACTTGAATTATAAATTTCTTACCAATGACGACAACTATAAGTTCGCTAGAGACTCTGAATTGTAGCAACACTAGATATAGTGTGGGCTGACCTTGTGCTAATCCTCCCAGAGGATTGAATTATTGAGTGATGGTTAAGTGTTGTAGATGATTGATGATTCGAAGCTGAATTGATATAATAGAAGAGATTCAACACTCACATACATGTGACCGGATCACCTGTTTCTTTTATTCGATTTTTTCTTCTCGTTAAGTTTTGTTTAGTCCAATTCTTTTGTATAAACAGGTAAAATCATGTAATTCAACTTATTGTAAATATTCTGTTTTAAAATTTGAACTTTTCAATTAAGTTTTCTTTTCTTATAACTGCTGTGATAAGTAAGGTTGTGTTATACTAGCTTGGCTTTTGAAACCTTTGAACATTTGATTTAAAATTAACGAAAATGAAAAATTTCCCACAAATATTTATCTTTCACATCACAAAATTATTTAAAAAGAAAAATAATCGAATAAAGATTTACTCGAAATGAAGGAGTGTCGCATCGACCTGACTTGTGGATTGGAACGTACGGGCGTGAGAGCTGCCTAGCGTACGAGGCCAGGGGCTGAGAATGTGACACCCAACCGGCCAGGTGAGAACCCTATAGAGGTTATCCCTTTGATGGCTTGGAATGCTCAAAATGATTGTGAGGTTGCCTAAAATGGGTGTTTTTCATGGAAAATGCCTTCCTTATAACCCTTGTACTCTAAAAGTTAAATATGCCCAGCCGGGCCGGGCCAGGTCGGGTGGGGGGGAACTGTAAATGTGGTTCAGCCCATAGTTATCATATTCGCCATTTTTTGAAAACATTGTTCCTTTCATAAATAAAACACGTTTATTTTTTTAAAATAACGAAATTAATTGAAAAAAAAACAATTTTTACATCTTAAACTTGTTTTTTTTTTTCGTGATTTTTTTTTGACAAATTCAATAATATGGATGGGGTTAACGGTTTCAGTAAAACAGGTCAGGTTTATCCCTAAATTTTTTTATTTTTTTCATTTTTTCCCCTTTATCGTAATTTTCCTTTTTTTTTTTTTCGTTTTTTTCCTTTGCCGATTTTCTTCTGATTTCCAACCTGGTAACTATGATTCAGCCAATTTTGAGACCCAGTAAAAGGGATGTAAGGAAATCTATATATTGTTCTAACAGTTAATTTACTGGATCTTGACCGTATAATCTGTCTAATTAAACATCTGACCATCCACTTGGTTTCCAGAAGTACATACAGTTTAGATAAATAATTCAACATCTCTCATCAACGGTGTGGATAAATGAGAGCCGCATACTCCATACTTGGCCTTAATTAATAGGCCATATTGGGAGACTTAAAACTTGTGGATGTGATCAGTCGCTCTGATTTAAGAGCGAAGAGAAAGCCCAAAAATAAAAATAAAACTAAAGATGCTAACGGTAGGAAATAGCTTTATCTCCTACATTAGTATCTCATCTCATATATTTTCAAAGAACAATGGCCGAAAATTCAGACCCATATCTGCGAAAAAGGAGGATCTTAGCAAAAATTCAGAAACCCAAGGACCCATCCTTCCTCTAAGAGTTCCAAAAGTCTGGCTCGCTCGATCTGCTGTTGTTGTTTTGGGACTAGGGTTAATTGATGCTGGGTATGCTCTATTTTCCCTTCATTTATATATATATATTCGATAATGGGGTATCGGTGTCTCTTAGAGCACCTTACTAAGTCCCGGGGCACACTCGCACATCACACGTACCAGTTAAGCAGTGTTAAACCCCTGTGGGTGACCAATAGGAGTTGAGATTGGCACTGAGGACTTTTCTTGAAGCATTATATATATTTTTCTTTGTTTACTTTAACTCTTTGAACCATTATCGCAATGTTCCAAGGGCACTTGAACTTTAGAAATCCAGCCTAGATCCCCAAATATTGGCCCTTACTGTCAACGTCTGTCTCCTATTCAACGGAATTCACTGAGTAAGTGCGAAACAGCCATCAAGTTGGTTGATGTGTCAACTATTTCTTACTCAGCGATTTTCGTCGAATAGGTGAGCAAAGTTGATGGTAGGGGCCAACATTGGGCATTTGTATTCTTTAGGAGTCTAAGTTGGATTTCCTAAAATTTATGTGCTCACAGTACATTGTGATAAAAGTTTAAGGGGTTTTATGAAATTTTAGATTTCCTTTATTCTTTTGAAATGTAATGTTAAGAAAATAGAATTTTATTAATAAATGTAAGGGGCTTCACCGCATCAGAAGATTATCATCCTTATGAAGAGCCTTGGCCCTTAAATTTTTTGTTACATGGTGAGATTGTGCAAGCTAGTATCTTTGGTAATCAAATTAAGATGAAAGGTATACTAAATTGTTGTTATACACAATTCCTATGGTATCGCCATTGCTTTGACATGGTTGACTAATGTAATTAGTAATGCTACAAAATTTACAGTTAATAGAATAAATGTATGGTGGACCCAGATCCAAAATCGATCCACGTGGCACCCAGTGCTTTGGGTTGGATGTCACATACTGGTGCCACATGGAGCAATGCCACAGATCTTGAAAAACAAAATTACAAACTGATCTTAAGAGGATAGAAGTCAAGTTTTTTTGACTGTTTCAATTATCTATTTTTCAAATGGTGCAATCACACGCTAGAGAATTTTTTTTTTGGGAAGTTTTTAAATAAACTCTTGAATTTTGACCCAGATATCTCTAACATACCCTAATTATTGCTCCTGTCAAACGAGCACCCAAAGATTCCATAAGTTTATCGATTAAACCTCTACCGTCCACTCCCGTTACATGCAACCATTATCATTGTTGACGACATGAATCAAATGATGGGGATCGTTTTTCATGCCAATCATGCATGCAATAGATCTTGAGAACAGGGTCCACCTATCCAACGATAGATGTTAATTTCACGATAAAAACATCCCTAGAAGTTATCCCAGAACCCCTCAAGGTATGCCGTAATCACATTCACTTTTGAAGATGTATGCCATGTGGAATCAAATATTTGATCATCTGATAGGTGGAGCATGTTCTCAAGATCTATTGTATTTTAGATTGGAAGGAAAATGTTCTCCACCATCAGTTGCTCAAACTAGATCTTTAGTTGTAAATAGTTGTACTCATGAGGAAAATTTAAACCATCTATTTGGAGCAAAAAAAGGGGTGAACTCTGAATTTTTCTAGCGCTATTAAAAAAAAAAACAAAAAAAGGGCTTTGTGGCGGGGCAGTGGCTTCGGAGGAGTGGACGATTCAACCTTCAATACAATCAGTGACACCCAAGAAATCGGATTCCAGGGAATGGATCTTGATAGGCGGGGCTACTTCCACAGATGAAAATTATATGCCTATCACTCCTGCCCTCTTGCCTTCCGGCATCAACCACCAATGAAAAGTGTAGAAATTACGGCAAAAAAAAAACACACACAACAAACAAAACAACAAAATGTAAATACAAGATTTACGTGGTTCCGCAATTTGCCTACGTCCACGGGTGATGTTGAGTCCTTTCACAACTAGGGTTACAAATTTCTCAGATCTCACCTCACTCAATACAGAAATCGAGTTTCCTCTATGGCTGGATGTACAGTCCAACTAATTGATTTAACAGAATTCAAGGCACAACCACCGATGAATAAGATGGCGAGGAGTCTCGACTTAGTTGTTCTCTGCCACTGATTATAATTCAACTATAATAAGCTCGGAATTTGCTGGTGAATTCAAGCTATACATTGATGAGATAAAAAGCACTCCCTGGACTCAACTTTATGTGGTAAATGAGCCATCTAGGGAACAAAGAAGAGATAGATTCAGAATCCAGATCTTATTTGTTTTGGAGAAAAGATTGGATATTGATCTGTGGTCTGTAGAGCTACCCGGTATGGGAAGGTGATGAAGATCTTAGTCTCTAGACTTAACCTATTAGTCATAGTTAGACTATTATGGTATAAGGTGCTAAAGTTAGAGGGAGTTGCCCTCAATTTTAATTTAATTTCTTTGAGCTACAGAGTGCATGAAAGTCTCCCTTGTTTTAAATGTAGGTAGTAGGTATTCCACCTGAGCCCACGTCTCAAGATCTCTTGTGTAAATTATTGGAAACAATCTCCAATATCTGATATATAATTTTGGTACCAAAATACCACATGTATTTTGCTCTGTTTTTAAAAAAAATATATTTTCCTTTACCTATATAAAAAACAAATAAAAATATCGCTTACCAAAATACTAACTCAATTTTATAAAAAAATTGCAACTTATTTTCAAAATACTAATCCATAATTAATATCAACTTATTTTCTCCATAGTCCGTATATATCACTCTTGCTTGTAACACTTGTACAAGATTGTTTGTGTGCAGGTATAGCGGGGATTGGTCACGGATTGGGGTGATCTCAAGAGAGACGGAAGAGTTTCTAAAAGCTGCTGCTTATTTACTCTCACCTCTTTGCCTCTTTCTCATCTTCTCCCTATCTGACCCTGCGGGTGACCAAAATTCAAACTAACAGGGATCTCCCTTCGCTTTGAATGTATCATTTTCTTGGTTATAAGGGCTTCTTTGGCAACCCGATTTCTTAAAAAAACTCATGGAAATTTGGAGGTTTTTTTTTTTTTTTTTTTACGTAAAGTAAATTTTCAGCCGTTTGGGAAACTCATTGGGTCCCACTTATCCGGGAAATAGGACAAAATAACACACAAAATATTTTCAGCTAAAAATCTGCTGAAACCAGTTTTAGCCCATGTTGCGGGGAAAATGAAGGCCGCCTTCGTTTGTGCCCACTTCCCATACCCTTTGTAAATCATTGATTCCTTCTAATAAGATGATGGAGATTGTATTTCACCCTGAACTTCAACATAATAGATCTTACGATTATGATGATTATGATAAACCTATCAGACGGTCGATTTTTTATTCTATGTGTGTCACATATCCCCAAAATATGGCCCTTGAATCATATGGCACAAATCACGCCCAAATGTGATTTTAGGGTCATTTTTGGGGGATTTGTGACCCTTGGAATAAAAAACTAGCCGTCAAATCAGTGCACCATGATCTCAAGATCTATTGTGTGGAAGATCAGGGGTGAAACACAATCTCCATCATCTAATTAGAAGAAATTAATATTTTCAAGGGGTCTAGGACGAGGGCGGTTTCAGAGAACGCATGGGCACAAACAGAGGTACCTAAACACAAACTTACATCTTTCAGTGGTTAGATCCGACGGTTGCACAGACTACGCCAACTGAATAAGTTTCCACCCTTCAAGGCATTGACTGCATTGGATCAAATGATGGAGATCATTTTTTATCCCAATCTTCCAGACAATAGAGCTTGAAATCATGACCACCTATCAGACGGTCAAGTGTGATTCCACATGACGCACATCGCCAAAAGTGACTGATCATGTTATACGATGAGAACAAAAAATGATCTCCATTGTCTTATTCAAGGCTGCCAATAACTTTAACGGTAAGATTTATGTTGGCCTGTTTTCATGGCGTTGAAGAATAGGGTAGGTATCTCTATGGGTCTGGGACGTGAGTGCTTTCAGAGAATGCACGGACGCGAACAGAGGTACCCATAAACAATGACGCCAATAAATGTAACCCAACCATCTAAGCCACTTAATTTGAAGGCCATGATCTAAAGATCATAAGTGAAAAGATTGGCACCAAGCATAATCTTTATCATATGATTCAATGCTCTCCAAAGCCATTATCTGATTCAACAGTTGATTCTATCGAATCATATGATAGAGATTGAGTTTTGCACCATTCTTTTGTGTCGTAGATCTGTAGACCATGACCTTTATATCAGACGGTTTAGATGCAACCTCATGTGGCACCCATTCCAAAAAATGACCCATGATTTGTATTTGAGCTTGATGTATGACTCACGAGTTTAGAGTTATTGTTTGGGATATGTACTATGCGAAATAAAAAACTAATTATCTGAGTGCATGACCATGATCTTAAGATCCATCTTGTAAAAAGTTGGGACAAAAAAAAAAAGTTCTAATTCAAAGCGATTAATGCATTTTGGCCCGATGAGATAAGGTGAGGTTACATGTTCACATGGTGTGAAGAATGGTAACTTAGGAAAATAATTTTGCACAATGTAGCCAAACAGCTGAAAAAAAATAAAATCAAACCATTGTAAAATTTTAAAAATAAAACTTTTCATGAGTTATTTTATTTACAAGCCTATGTAAAGTAAAAAAGAAAAATCATTTCCATGAGTTTTGTTAAACAAGGCCTAAATGTTTCTGAATGGCATTGCAATGAGGTTTCATGGTTTTTACTGTTACGGTTTTAGTAATCTCCACTTTTCACAAATCTCATAAATTTTAAAGTAAGGTTTGAATGATTAGGTTCGCTTGTTACCCGACCTCCTTGACCCGGGTTTTTAAAAGGGTCACGAAAATATATTTGACCCGTCATGTCGGGCCAGGCAAGAAGCATCCAACCCACCCTTGAGGCCTTGAAGTTGTGTCAGGTCCAACATATAATGTTGACCCATCGGACAGCCAAAATTTTGGTCCCACCGGATCTGTTGAGATCCCTATTTGCGAGTCTCAATTCTGAAATTGAGACATTTCGTAGCAGTCCAGGAGCTAAACCCATCCGAGCAAGACGTGTGATTTTAAGTCCATGCTAGTTAGTATCACTCAAATATTTAGTCTACCCATCTCATCTCTTACATGCCCATTATCATCATCATAGCCTTATCTCATCCATTTGGTGTCGGCTTTGTGAGTCTTATATCTCCACTCCTTTCTAATCATCACTAAACTCTTTCTAATTATACAATCTTACAATCCTTCTCCTTGCCTTCACTGGGTTTTTACTAGTCTTCCTCTTCTCTTGCTTCCTCGTGATTGTAACGTCTGAACCTTTTGTCTCATACATGCCCAATATCACAAAATATATAGGTTTTATGGCTTAGGGTTTCCTGTTTAAGGTCCTAGAAGTCTTGCTTTCAGTAAACTTAGACGCTTAATTTTGAGCTCTTTGTTTCCAATTACCCTTAACCCAGTTTAAGGTATAGGCAATTTTAGTAATCCTAGGGTGCTAATAGACAACTGTCATTTGTTTGCTGGGCTGTCGAGCGTGGCCTTCAATAACCTGGGTCTTTTATCTAGCCCAACAAGCCAACTGATTAAGGCTACTCCTGATATATGAATCAAACTAATCAAGTGATCAACCAATCTTTTGCCACTTCTGATGAGGGCGTTATAATCTTTGCTCCTATTTTTGAAACGAGATTCGATGCCTAGTAGATGCAGAACACTGTGAATATTTGACTTTCCCTAGTTTTAAAGCTGAACAAATATCATGACTCAGAATCTTAGCCGATCTCGAGGGCCAAGAATTTCGTGTTATGACACCGCACGCTTGTTAAGGCGATAAGCGGACATACATATCTCACTAAAACTTACATGAAAGAGGACTTTCAAAAATCATGAACCAATTTCTTCTTCTCATATCAAATTTTCCTTCATTAAACTTACATTGAATTTTGAGTCTATTATACAATGATCATAAATAAAAGTATGATCTATTATTAGAAAGTTTTTTCAAATATTTAATATATACTTGATGTCGTTTAACTGGTCCTCCACGTTATCACACTCATAAACCACATAGTCTACCAATGCATCAAGTCCACCGGACAGTACTGTAGTCCATATCGTCACCTGTAGCTGTTAGTTTTTGGGAGTGGGTGAGTTTACTCAGTTACATAAACTCAGTGGGTTGCACAACCGATCCACCATAATCTACTCGGGTGATCCTAGGTGCAACCTTGTGAGTGAAAATGAAATTTTATAATTTCATATAAACAACATAGTAACTATTCTCATAAACATTTCATAACTATAAAGTTATAAAACTGAAAGAACATAATATATTTCAGTGCATATGATGCTTCTAATATTTATTACTTTTTTTACTTGTCTTGTCAACTTAACTTATGTGGCATATCGAAAGTCTTATTATTACCCTATACGTTTATACAACGTACTTCGTATCTTACTTATTTTGTTTAAACGATCTGTATCAGGATCGCTGCTTGAGCCTATTACGCGATGTCCACGTGTAGATAATCACCTAACCTTTATATCATAACATAAATCATTATCCAGCCCGATGAGGTTGCGCGCATAAAAAATCAGTGTCTCCTTAAGTCGAGACACTGTCTTTTCATATTGTCATTGAGACCCGTCTTAGTTACAAACGTTGGATCTTGCGGTGACACGCAAGACATAGCACGTGTATAAATTTAATTTCATATTCAGCTGACCTTTACAACATATATTAACATATCATAACATTATTCTGTTATAGGCTTATGTCCTAGCCCCGATCTCATATTTGTTTGGGCTTAAGTCTTCACTTTCTTAACATCTCGTAGCTTAACATATTCATATTCTATCATTTCTTAAACTTAATTTGAATGAACTACGGTGCGATAGGCTTCACAAATCATACTTTTCAAGGGACGGGTTCCGTAGTAACCTGGATGCACTTCGTGTAGCATCCCATACTACCATAGAGGAGTTGCATTCGTACATGGACGCCAATATTTAAAGTTTCATGTGACCGTGAAAGGAATCCCACCATGACGAAGGTTAAAAAGTCTAGTGTTGCATCTTATTTTTTTTTTCTTAACATACATATGTCTTAACGTACTTCTAACTGATGAATGTCACACAAAGCAAATGAAACATATAATAAGAAAGCATCTAATCATAGGAAAAATTAATATTATTTGTAATTCGGAACACCTCTTATCATTAAGAGAGAGAAGAAGGTGACCTAAAATGAAGGTACGTGAGTATCAGAATACGTGTCACAAGGTGATGTTAAACTAGTCTTATCAGATAGATCTTGTCGATCTGATGAAAACGGACTAGTCGTTTATGAAATTTGGCTAAGTATTGACTTCATATGACTTAAATAAGTTTCGACTGTCGAATCCTTGTTACACGATTTTCGGGGTACGTACACCTTTATAGCGTCAGTAGAAGATATACCTAAATAGTTGTCCTAAGCTTAGAAGGTAAGTTGGGCCTATTCAAAAAGTTTGAGTTTGCGATTTTACAAAATGCGCATTTTGCTACTTTGGGAATACGGGCCCATTAAGGGTCCATAGACTAGACGGGCCCATTAGGCCCATGGACCTTTATGATGTTTAGGGGTCTTGACTGAATCAATTTTCATTAAGGCTTATACAATATTTAAGGTGCATCTTAAGAATTTGAATAAATCAGTTATGGGAAGTGACCCTTTTTTCTAAATTCTTAAGGGTATTGATTTTTAGTAAATATTGAATAGTCCTTGAATCTGGATAGAAATCATTTCATATAATTTCCTCCGTTGGATGAGAAAATGATTGAAAATTAAGGGGTGTTCATCATGATGGGCCTTGGCTAAATTTGACCCTAAACTCGAGATCTAGTGGGGTCAATTTACACCCCTGACTTAGGTGCCACATGGAAGTACAATATTTTTGAGTGTGTAAGTGCACCTTCTTAGGTGACACAAAAACTGTAATATGTTCACTGTGATGAAAATCTGACCACCGATTTGATAGATGGTCAGATGATCGTTAATTTGATTCATGGGTGTCGGCTCATGGGTCCAAAGTTTATTTAATACATGTGATCAATTAGACCATTTAATATATATATATATATATATATATATATATATATATATATATATATATATATATATATATATAGATTTATAAAAAAAATAAATTATTCTAAGTGTTGAGAGTAGTATATAAATTTTTATATATTTTTCCTATTTTTATAGCATTTAAAGAATGATTTAATAAATTATTTATTGGAACTTAAACCGTCGGATTGAAAGTCAGTCAGAATGTACGTGGGGTCTTCTCTTTAAATTGATAAGATCAGGATCTCTAGATTTATGTGGTTGAAGTGCCCCGCTTTATCACATATATGTAGTTTAACAAGTAACATAAACAAAATTTCTGTAAGTGTTAGAAATTTTCACTAATTTTGGGGAATTAAAAATAGTATATTAAATGTGATAAAAGGTGATTTGAACTATTAGATAGGTAGTACATCAGAGAGTATGGAGGGTCTCTTTATTGATATTTTTAAACAAGATCCATGGGTCTGAGATCGGAAAGGTCAAACCATGACCTTTATCTTAGTCCAAAACATGTATGTTGTTGTGTGCAGTATTATGCACTATTGCTGCTGGAGGTCTTTGACCCCAATTTGAGGCCCATAAGGGTCTATTTGCCGAATTACTTTCAAATAAAAAATGAAGGGTACTGGGTGTCCTACATTGGGGTCAGAGGGTTTGACTATCGGGTCAGTCCTTTGACTTTTATGGTCTCTTGAAGCGTGTTAAAACTCATAAAAACCTGATTTTTAAGATTTTTGTCAATCAAACATGATCGATTAACGTTATAAAGGCCACAAAATAAATCGGAGTGGAATTAGAAGGAAACCCACTTGTTGTAATGTGATCATGTCGATTTCGCAAATATTCGAATTATTCGGATCAATGGACTTAGATTAGTGTAGGTCGACTCTACTGTGTCAGATTGAGTTGAATGAAAGCTCTTCCTATCGTTGTAATTTTAATGGCTGCATGAGTTATTACTGTGGGTATGTAGTAAAAGAAATGGGCAAAGCGAGGGAAAGATGGGCTATTTGGGTAATGGCTGCTGTTTTAAAGTGGAGAGGGAGAGAGGGACAGAGGGAGAGAGATGCGTCGGCGCCTATGTGTGAGGGTATCATTCGGTAGGAAGAGCCGATAAAGAGAGAGAGAGAAGGAATAGAGATATTCATAGCAGTGCTTGGGTCTCGGTGATATAAATATATATATGGAGAGAGGAGTTGAGTTAACTTAGGTGTTAGGCACCATATATATATATATATACATATATATATATATATATATATATATATATATATATATATAGTGAGTATAAAAGATAGAAGAGGGACCCTATCTAATCTATGAAATTGTGCTATTTTTATTATTCTATTAAGAAGTATCTAAAAAGAGAATGAATAGGGCTAACTTGGGTGTTAGGCATTTATATCAAACTTCATTAAATTGCATATTATTAATATTTATTATATATAAATAATGTATATCTATATATATAAACATATATTAAGTTGGGTTATTGGGCTCAGGTATTGAGTTGTGCGCAACAAGTACATTTATACATAGGAGCTCAAGTTCGGATTTACTGTACCGATGAGCGTACATTAGAATTTAAATTAAATTATTATTTTATTTATTTATTTATATTTTTTTAAAAGGAGGGGCCTAAGGTGTGTGTTAGACATAAACACCATGCTCCATCACATGGGCGAGGATATGGTTAATATGATTGGGACTTGAGTAGTTTAAAAGGGTGCCAATACTAACCCATCATAACACCCATATCTAATACCACACATACAAGTATATAATATATTTGAAGATTGAATGTGTCACATGACACATTCTAATAAATCCTAAAAAGTTTGGTCTTTTCATTTAGAGTGAGAAAGTGGTTAGAGAGAGAAAAAGAGTTTGAAATGACAAGAAGATCTTGCCCCAAATTGGAATCCTAAATGGAGTCTACTTGCTAAGTAAAGAGGGAAAGAGAAGGAAAAGAAAATCGATGCCAACACACCAAATTCTAAATTTAAATTCTTTCTTTTTTCTTTTGAGAAAATTAAGATTATAAAACACTCATATTAAACTCATACACCACCCCATTGACTACCGTTAGATGTGTTATCAAAACCCGGGTCATAACAACAAATGAGCTATTAAGCTTTCAAATTTATGAAAGACAAAAGGCTTACCCAAATGAGTTAGTATCTGATAGGCTATGTGGATTTTGTGATGTACAGAGATATCTATGTTCTCAAAATTCCCACGGATCTCAAGGTCCATGCAAGCCGTGGCAACGAACGAATTGTGCCAGCTAAGACTAGCCATACACGAATAAAGCGCTCACTCGTTGTCATTAAGGGCCTGTTTGGATATGGGGGAAAGAGAGTAATACTTAAATTTAGATTATATTTTCAATAGTTTTCCGCTGTTTAGAAGCGACTAAAGGGTCGGAATACAAAATACAATTTTTGTACTCATTTCTGACTTAAGAGTTCAAGGGTACCACTAGGCATTTAATTTGCCGAGACCTCGGAAAGATAAGAGAAGTGGAGAAGAAAAAGATAAAAGTACAACTCTTCTCATCCGTTTATTAGTAATACTAGACAATTTTTACATGGATGAAAACTATTGACTGATTCGAATCAGACGATGAAGATTTTTTTGTTCAATCTTCCTCATGATAGATCTTAAGATCATTGCACCCTATTAAACAGTCAGATGTTGATTCTATATGACACATCCCCAAAAATTAGAGGTGGAACCAATTATGACTTGAGTGGTTATCACAAAGCACTAAGTCGATCAATTCACTAAGATATGTAAAGAGCAAAAACAACTTAACACAAATATAGTTTTTTGGTCATTTTTGTAAATCATTTTTATGTTAAAATATGTTATTGTCCTACAATTTTTTGCATATGCATCCAAACACATGATTTGACTAATCCTTCATTTTCCCGGCTATTAATGTGATTATCCAACAACGAAAAACAAAGGAATCCCATGATTTCTTACAACCTAGGTATCCATGGAAGAATATAAGAATATTATTGTACTTTTATAAATTTCTAGTGTTTTTATTGAAACATGCCCTAAAAGAGTGACTCTATCTTAAATGGATGCTTAACGCATTGATAAGCACTATCACAAAATTCCCGGTCTGTCACACTTTTCACCCGATATTCTTTGAATTTTTTATAATATATGCTCCAATCATATTTGGAGTAGTTTCCTTACGATTGTCAGTTATATCAACATGTAAATTATGTACCTATTTTACTATCTAAAGATGTCATTTTGGGACTTTAAATATTAAGATATGGTTTTATATTGGGAGCCATAACTTGCACACGATTTTCAAGTGTTTCCATGAATTTAAAGAAAGACTTGATATTTTAGGGACATGTGATATGCAAAAAAGTAATAATGGCCATCGGATTTGAAGTTCATGATCAATAGGTCTCTGATACATAAAATTAGAGCAAAACACCATACTTGTCATATGATCTATTATAGTCAACTATGGAATTATATAATAACATTTGACTCCATTTAATCAAATGATGAAAATTATTTTGTTCTAATCTTTTGCAATTGATATCTTTAAATCATGGCTTTCAAATCAAACAGCTTAGATAGTGTTTTTACATAGTAAAGGTCACCAAACTTGCAAGTCTTTCTTTTAAATTTGATGCAATCACTTGAAAATTGTGTGCAGATTGTGACTCCCTTTTATATTTTTTAAAAATTTAACATAATTTTGGTAAGAATTTATCCCCGAAACTTTTTCAAATATTTCCAAAGGATAGCGCTATTAATACCTACCGAATTATTAAGGGCTCCTGCCACTAAAAGATATTGACTTCTTCAATATCCATGTCTTTCTTCCCAATCTTTCACAAAATGGAATCTCGAGATCATGGGCATATCATCATACTGTCAATTTTTTACTTCACCTGAGCATGCAAATCTTGACCTTTGACTTATCTGCACTAAAAAAATATGATGCATTTGTAGGTCAACTCGAAAGTTGAATACTGTACAACCCTGAGGTCGTAGGTTTAAACCACTGTCCCCATAAAAAAAAATAATAATAATAATTAATTAAAAAAAAAATCCATATATCTTGAGAAGGAGATTGCTCAAAGCACCACTAGCTCCAAAACTAATACCAACTCGATTTCAAGCTGGGATCTAACCTGCAATGGGAAGAAAGCAATATTGTCAACCAACCACTTGAGCTACGAGTCCAACCATCAAATCCTATCAAATGACGGGTTTTACAGATTTCAGGCTCCCCAAAAACCTGCATAAGTTGAATTTTATACTGATTAAGTGGCTAAAAGGTGCTTTATAACTTCGATAACCTTGTGGTCAAGGGTGGCGCCAAATTATTAGTCCTTCCTTATATTTTGAAAACGACATTCAAGTGCGCGAAGATCCAACCAAAACAATTTATAGAAGATGGGATTTGCAGTGCTCCTACAAGCACCAAATATTTGGTTTTATGCCTCATCACCATCTGATAATCCGCAACAACTTACAGAATCTTTACTTGGGTAAAGAGGTCCTACCATCCCATCAACATCTGATAATGAATTCAACAGCAATAGAAGCTTCAACAGCGACGAAGTTGTGTTTGAGTCAAACACCAGAATTGCAGCATTATATTCATATGCAAATGCCAAGAACAAATATCAGATAATTGATCACACTGAATTCAGTGTGGCTCCTGTATTAACATAGCTGTACAAGAGAGCAGGCCTAGTGTCAATATTTTCTCTTTGGGTGGAATACACAATGGTCAAGGAACCCCAAACATTCTAAGTCCCTGCACAAATTCGATACGTCGAATGGGCGTCAACCCGAGACTACCGCATGCTGATACAGTGGTCACTACCACGCACATTAATTAATTGGGAACTTAAGAGTTGTACTCTGGCTTATAAAGGGCATACATACGCATCTACTTACAGTAGGATTCCGTGGAAAGTGACGTCACGGATCATCGAGCTGAATAATTTAGTAGCCCAGCCTCGAAATTTTTCATGGAATTTTGGACCTAAAAGGCGTGTATTCTGCTTTTAAAAAGAGTCCAACTCTAACACCACATGCCCATGCATGTGCACGCGCAATGGCATGTGGATCCAACATTTCATTCACAATCGCATCAAAACATGTTTACCCGGAAGAACCAAGGAAGAATGAAGGCTATGATGAGGCATCCCATCAAAAAGCTACAGAAAGGCTGACCTCTACAACATCTCCCCCTCTCTGAGTAGCCACTGCTGTAGTTGTAGTTGTAGGTGTATCTGTTGCTGCTGCTGCTGCTGCTGCTGCCTGTCGTTCTTCTCTCACTCCGCCCCTCAATGAATCTTCTGTCTCCCACACCAGTAATATTTTTAGCAGGCGCACCACAAATTTCACAGCACCTGTGTTGCCATTTACAGTTCAAAAACAGGGAGAGAAAAAGGAAATCATTCATATAATATTTAGTTTCTATGTTCGGCTTAAAATGAAGAAATTCGTAAGCACTTGTGGGTTTTCTTTATTTTTTAATCCATAACAATAGGGAGTTACTGATCAAAAAGGAGTATTACACTAATTACGTTTTCAGGGAGTATTAATTAATAATGTTGCATACACTATAATTAATCCAGGCTATTTCAATCCACATTTGGCACCCATGGCTATTGGTGCGGACCTAAAATAGATAGCTACCTCCTCGATGGGCCAGGGTACAAATTTTACACTGATTGTAGATGCTGACCACCACCCGAGCTGGGTTTCACACATTCATCAGAGAAACATTAACCTGTGATAGATATATCTATGTTTCTTTTTGTCAAGTTTACTATGCATTCATAAATCTGTTTACGACCAACATGTGCAGTGCCAATATTGGAATGCCAACTGCAGATGAGATACTACTACTGCATTCTCTCCGAAGAAGGTCTGCCACGATAAATGATAAGGACTTAATTCTTGTGGACCAGCATTTCAGATTGTACTATGTTACAGTTGAATGACATTTACACCAATGCTGTGTAGTAAACTAATCATTATAGATCTGGAATAAATTGAGGTACATAAAATTGTTTTCTTATTTTTTAAATAACTGATTACATTGGTGTACAGTTATATAGCCCGGGATATGCACTTGAACACATGGCTGGGCAGTGCGTTTGAACCAGTTGGGTGCGGGTGCCAATCCATGGATCAGGTGCCACTGCACATGCACAAGATCTTTTAACCGTAAATGCACAATTGAGCGAATCGTGAAAATTCTATGCTCGATTGCTAGATCATGAGTTACACCACATACTCTACGGGTTCAACACACCCCATAGGGTTTTAGGGGAAAAAAAATATGGACATTTTTGTCCTTCAGTTCACACACACACACACATGCGCGCACGCATGCACACACACACTCGAGTCATAGGGCATAATCGCATGACTCGAGCTACCAATGGCTCCATGTCACATCAGGTGACTTTTTAAGTAACCAGATGTGGCATACAACCAATAAGAGCTCGAATCATGGGCTTATGTCCCATGACTCGAGTCACAAGACCATTCTCCTATATATATATATATATGCGTGTGTGTGTGTGTGCGCGCGCGCATGTGTGTATGCACACACACATACATAAGTTGATTGTATTTATAACTATAATGACACTTTCCACTTTCTGACTTTTTTGAGGTAAGTGCCCCCCACATTTTGTCAGTACCACTCATATTGTTATGTTAGTATGCCAAAACCTCTAATTCAAAGGGCATACATAACTAAATACAATCAACTCATCATCACCAACATAACCTTATCCCAGCTATTTGGGGTCGGCTTTAAGAATCATATTTCTCCGCTCGTTTCTGATTGGAGTTGAGCTCTCTACAACTTTGCAATCCTTCATGTCCCTTCTCACTACTTCCCTCAAGGTCCTCATTGGTATTCCTCTACTCTTACTTGTGCTTGTAGCATCTCAACTATTCGTATAGGGTCTGATTCTGACCTTCGTTTCACATGTCCAAACCACCTCAAGTGATATTCCAATTTTTTTTTTTCCTTTTTAGGTGTCACTTTCAAATCCTCTTATGTACTCGCTCAGAATTATATCCTTTATTGCTATTTCATACATCCATTTTAACGTACTTTCTTCTCACTTTTTCCTAGTCCAACAATCCATGCCATATAATACGGCAAGTCTAACTGTCATCTTACAAAAACGTTCCTTCAATCCAAGTGAAACTCTTGGGTCGACAATATTTCACTCGCTTGTCTCCATTTAATCGAACCCAGATGAATCCATTTGAGACATCCTCTTCAAATCTACTAGCGACTGTAAAATAGAGCCTAACTAACAAAATCCATGTCAATGTGGCACTAGATGATTTTCAATGTTAATCAAATCCCCCTCCGAGCAATCATATTCATTAAATTTGCCTTTCATGTATTTTGTCTTTGTTCTACTAATTTTCAAATCTCTTGACTCGAAGGCTTTTCTCCGTAATTTCAAAATATCATTTATTTCTTTCCTTATTTGGGCAATTAGTACCACATCATCCATAAATAACATGCACTTGTATGTTTATGGGTAATGTAACTATAACCAGGGCAAAAAATTAAGGGCTCAAGGCGATCCTTGATGCAGCCCAACTTCATCAAGGAACTCACTTGTCTCTCCTCACATCGTTCTTACAGTAATTACGACCCTTTCAGATATGTCTTGGATAATCCCAACATATAAGTTCCTTTTTCGAAAGTTCTCAATATATTAGTTCAGGAAGCATTTCTTCCTTAGCGTCCACCAGATTATCTGTCTCGTACTCTATTATCAGCCTTGTCCAAGTCAATAACATCATATGCAGGTTTTTCCTTCTCTCTGAACTTCTATATGAGTTACCTCAGTAGGAAAATAGGTTCAGTTGTTGATCTTCCTGACATAAATCCAAAACAATTCTCTGATAGACTTGATTCCTATCTTTTTAGTTGTTCTATTACTATTCTTTCCCCAAGTTTCATAGTTTGGCTCATAAGTTTAATGTCTCGATAATTGGCCAGCTTTGGATGTTTGTTTTTCATGCAAAAAGCGACTAAAATGTTCTTCCTCCATTCCTCAACCATTTTTGTTTTTGGTATCTTCTTAAACAATTAGTCAACTAATTCAATCCATTCTCTCCCATTACAATCCAAACTTCTATAGGCATTTGATCTAGTCCTAATACATTTCTTTTCTTCAACTTTCTCAAAGTTTCTTTTACCTCAACTTCCGATATTATGTTGATCATTCCTTGATTTGGTTCATCTTCTTGATTTACTTACTTTTGCAAATTCAACATTTAATAGATTTTTAAAGTATTAATGTCATTTATTCTTTATCTCATCCTCTTTTACCAACTCTTTTAATCTTCTTCTATAATGCACCTTACCTAATCGAGATCTCCAGTTTTCTTTTCTCTAATATTAATCAAGTTAATAAATCTCTTTATCTCCATCTTGCATTCCTAGCCTAGTGTATAAATTATCATATACTTGATACTCGACCTTACGTATTTCTTAGCTTCTCTTTTGGCGAGTTATATCTTTCAAGATCATTTGTAGTTCTTTTCTATGTCATTCCTTAAAACACTTCTCGACGATTGATTTTTGAATGTATACATTTCACATTCCACCACCATGTCTTTTTTGTATACATTTTGGATTCCTTGAGCACATCCTTAGCAATTCATTTCAAACATCTCGCAATTTGTTCTCACATCTCGTTTTGATCCTCTTCACATGATCATACTTCTCATTCACTTTTTTTTTCCTTTGAAGGTTGTTATTTTGTCCCTTTTTAAGTCCAACCATTTTATTTTTGTGTGCTCCGTTGTCATCTTTTTAGTCACTTGGTGCTTGATAAAATCATCTAACACTATCAATCAATGTTGCATTGTAAGGCATAAGGAAGTCAAAGTCATTTTTGCAAATTTATTGAACTACGAATATTTTTATGGGTATCTCTATTCACGCCTATAGGATTACAGAAGACGCCTATGTCAGATACCCCTTGAAATCCATTGATTGCTTGGAATGAGACGATGGAGATCGTTTCTCACCCCAATCTTCCACACAACGGATCTTGAGGCCATGATCTTGCCATCATATGGTCAACTTTTGATTACACGTAGAATCTCAAAAAATGGCCCTAAAATCACGTTTGAGCCTGATGAGTGCCATTTGATTTTAGGGCCACCTTTTGGGATCCGTGCCATGTGGAGTCAAAACTCGTCGTCTGATGGTATGCTCATGGTCTTAAGATCATTGTGTGGTACGATTGGGGTGAAAAACGATCTCCATCATTTGATTCCAAGCAGTCAATGGGTTCCAAGGGGTATCTGATGTAGGCGCCTTCAGTAATCCTATAGGCGTGAAAGAGGTACCTTATTTTTATAGGCTGCATTCAACTTCAAAATCAACCAACATAAATTTAGAAAAAAATCTTTCATGCCCGATTTTATTATGAGATTTAGATATAGTTACCTAGAAAGTCTATTGACTCCCCCGTAACAGACTTCCAGTCCTTAAGCGTACCAGTACGAGTAATTGGTGGGAAACATGTCCGGAAACACGTTTCTTTATTGATAGAAACTCCTTTTTTAAAGAAACATGTTTCTTTATTGATCAAAACTCATTTCTTGCAATTTTTAAACAAGCTTCATTAGTAATTTTTTTTTTTTTATAATTTTTATTAAGATTATGATTTTTGGAGGGCTACAATAAAATTGTCAAAATTTGGATTTCACGATTTTGGACCTTGTAAGTGTTGACTTATTTTTAAGCCAAACTGATGAAAACTTCAACATATTTATAAATTACTTACTGATTTACAGAAATTAGCACTAAGCTCATAAAAATAGAAACGCTGATATACGTCAAATATCTAATAAGAAGTTAATATCTATTTTCATGAAAGTGTAGAGTTTGAAAATACATATATAGTTCTCTAAGGTTTTTTTTAATAAATATTTCAAGTGAAACTCAATATAATCTTCTTGACTTAATTGAAGTATACAAAATTCTTTGGAACTCCACTTTTTTCTTTATAAAAAGAAGTCTATGTCGATGTTGTTGGTCCTTTCAAAGTTTAAAAAATATATAAACTTAAAAAGTTATATAGTCATCCTGTTACTTATAACTTTAAACCTTTATAACTTAGAAGTTATAAAGTTTTAAGCACTATACAACTTAAGTTATAAGTAACATATAAACTACTCAGATAGGACACACTATATATATATTTTATTTGCTTAACTTGCATAACACTTACCTTGAAATTGTAAAGTGTAACTTAGTTATCAGTTTGTTAAATTATTATTTAACGCACATAATGTGTAATTGATTATGATCTTTATTAACTTTTATGTGTTTCATATTTGTTGATTGTTACTTAATTGTTTGTTAATTCATTTTCTGGTAATTGTTACTATCAGTTGCTAGTTGTTACTTTTAGTTCATTAGTTGTTACTGATCTAGGTTGTTAAATTGTATGTTAGTGAACATAATGTTTAATTGTTTATGATGTATATTTGTCTTTTATATTTATATGTGTTGATTATTATTGTCCTTTATATACATATATAACAAAATTACAAATATAAATATATTTAAAATTTTAAATGCCACAAATTATTAATAAAAATATAGAATACAATGATTTTATTTTATTTTATATTAATTTATAAATATTTAAACGAATAATAAAATCATGTATATACAGTTTAATATAATAATGCCTAAGAAAAAAGGTATGTGCCTTAACGACTAGGCCATGCCTAGGCCTCAAGGATCCTTGGTGCCTTGGATTCGCCTTGCCCCTTTGAGTACACAAATACCTATTTAAAATTTGTTGCCTCCACTCTAGATCTTGCGCTCACTAAGAATCAATTTGAGTACTGGACCAATGTCCATCAGACTCGGATTCCAAAGTCAACTAGCATAAAGGCTTATGTTCAAAAACCTCAAGACAATCGTAACCTAATGATCCTCTCGTTTCTTCTCACTAGAAACTCTGTTTCTGACACTCTTTGGAGATCTTCAACCTAGAAATGTCTAAATTCCTTGCAGATAAGATCCATGAAATAATATTACTTTTCCAATGTTCTTCGATTCTCAGCATTTCACTACTTCGTTACTAAAAAATCTATCGTTCCTCACTTTCCACAAACACCATATGCTGGCCAGCAAACATAATAGTGAGACTTAGTGGAAAAAGGCATATCAGACCAATAAGTCACCATCAAGAGAAGCTGGCTTGGCCTACCCCAGACATAATAAGCCAGGGAAGGGGTTTCATCTGATGCTGCTATGGAACAATGGCTCAATAACCAACCGAAAACAAAGGGAAGAATGAATGAACATATGTCCACCTTTTCTAGAGCAACATAGCATAGAACAGGATGGCTAGGAAGAGTGAAGATTCATTTTTCAAGAAGTCCCAATTTGTTCAAATGCCAACACCCTTTGAGAGGATAGAATATTTCATATATCCTTTCACAATATTCAAATGCCATCTACAGCTTATATATCAAAGCCAAACCATATGGGCTCCAATACTTCGACTTTAAACCTTACCATTTACAGCTAATAGCAAAATCCATTCTACCCATCAAATAGTCCAAAGATCCATGTCAACATGGACTGCTTTAATAACATTAGCATTATAAAAAATTTCTAAGAATACATCTACATTTCTCATACCCAAATTTTCATAGGCTTTTACACAGTCAGTCCAAACCCTATCTACCTAGTAACCTCATAATGCCCTGATAATTGACTCAACTCATAGGAAATAAACCTAGCAATAATTTTGCACACATTACTATCAAAATTAATTGGCCAAGGATCCATATTAAATTTATTGAGTGCTGCTGCAAGAATGTAAGACCTAATCAATAATCACCATATAATTTGAGCCAGAGAGGCTATATAAGTCATAAATTTATATTGAGCATCAAACTTAATTTTTTGAAAATCGGTGATGAAGGATGGAAAAATCGCTTAAAAGGAAGTAAATTTGGGCGTTATTATTCTTTTGTCGAATACATGACTAGAGTGAATGTCAGTGGGCGATAACTGGATGCAAGTGATCAATTGATGGTTCAAGGAGAGGCACATGCCATACCATGTTAATATTCAGTACTAAATCGATTAGTTTCCATCAACTAGGTTAGTAACCAATCTAGGTTCTGTAATTAGTGTTTATTCTCGATCATCACTATCACCACCTAGTCCCAACTGTTTGGGCTTGCTTTGCATGTCATGTTTCTCCATTCGTTCTATTTAGGGCTAACCTCTATCACTCCACAATCCTTCATTTCTGCAGTAATAACATCGTATGTTTATTTCTTTGTGGGTTTATGTAGTTTAGATGGTTCGGATTCATATCTAATAGAGTTATGTTTAACATTAGAAGTTGGTTATTATTAGAAGTCCAAATACTAGTTGTTTAAATAGCTCTTAAGGTTTTCTTAAGAGGGCTCTGAGTGGTATATACCAAGTCACAGTAATAGATGATATATAGAGCAGGCTTGCATCAGCTCATAGTGCCTTAAAGAGAAAAAAGAGAAAAAAAAAAAGGACTAATGAATATGAGATAGCCAAAAGGAAAGTTGGTTCTGTGGTGTAATGAAGAGAAGAAATGCAGGAAGGAGATATGATGTAATGCTCTTTTGTGCTTAGAACACAAATGAATAAGCGAGTTCTCGTGCTCTTGCTATGACGCTTCCTGATGTTCTTCATGACATGTTTTTTGTGTTTTTATTACGTGATTTCTTGTGCACGAATATTGTTCATTTTGTGGTTTCCACTGGCCATGGTACCACTCCGGAATATCATATTCTGGAAACAAATTTACATTTATATTTGGAATAATCAATGTTACGGCATGTACAAGATTATCCTTTCAACTTCTATAAATAATTATACTGACAAAATATAGGAAAGGGTCTCATTTAAAAAAAAAATCTTTGCTATAATACCACGTAAAGAAGGAGTTCTTGCCAATTAAAACATTCAATAGCAATCAAGAACAAAGCCAAATGCCTCTCTCTTAGATGGCATAAGCTACAATAACCCGGAAAACCTGTAACCATTCTCTCCTAGAATTTGCTTTCAGATATCGAAATGAACCCATTAGCAAAAACAAGCATAACAATTTTTTAACCTGCACATCATAGTTCAGAAAAGTGGCTCCAAAAACAGATTACAAAAAGGACCTGAAAAAGAAGATGACCCCCAATCTCCGTGGAAAATGATCCATTTTATAGCATTAAGAATACACCCTTCCACAACAAAAAAGCAGAGAAATAAGAAAGATATGAAGGCCTTCCAAAAAGCATTTGTGCCTCTTTATGTAGTGCAAATATCACGCACTAAAGTAAAACTCAAAAGAACGAGACAGGTAATGGTAGAACTCACAGATCAAGTTGAACTGAACATTGGAGGTTAAGTTTATTTTTTTCTTTTATATCCCTAGAAGCAACTATTTTTCCTTCAATCCCATTATTTCTAGACACCAAGGGCACGTTTGAATGCCGGTATTCAAGTGACGCATTAAGTCACCTTAACGCGTTAAGACTTGTAATGGTGATACAAGTACATGGTCAAAAAATTGACTCTTGGGTGATTGTTAGATTGGCAGCAATTGTATCGTAATACTGAAAAACAATAGTCCTCTTCCTTACTGTGCATCCCCGACAACAGAAAAAAACAAAATGACAAAGCATGTAAGCACTAAGCAGCATGAAAATCCAAAGCAAAGCATTGCAGCAAAAACAATATTTTCTCCTTAAAATGTATCACAGGAAAGGCTTCCGAAAATTGATTGAGATGCCAAATTGCCAATTGGTATACAAATTAGGGTTTGGATATGGACTTCTAATCCCCAAGAGGGAAGTACCAAAACTGTCAGAATGCAAGCCAATTCACAGAACCCTCTTAGGGTTAACTGAAACTAAAGCCCACTTGTTCTAATTTAGGAGTCGGAGATTTCAACGAGGGCTTCATTTGGCTTGATCTCACTTGGTTCAACATCAGCTTTCTTCTTCAATCCATTTCCCTCGCCATCACCACCACCATCGAGAGACCTCATGTGCTGTTTGCAGGAAGCTTTGTCATCTCTGGCCATGACGATTGCATGGGTAAATCAGGTTAGAGATATGAGAGTTTTGGAGAAGGAGAACAAGGAGAAGTCAAAATTAGGTTTGGGTTTTTATTGGGCAAGCTAGAGACGTTGAAAAGAGTCGTGGATTTATTTTCTTCATTTGGTTTAGGAAGAAGTTAAAAGAGACATAAGAAAAGAGTCAATTTTACCGACCTATTATAGCTAACCCATCGTTTACGAGGGCCAGAGAGGGTAGAGCCTCGTATTCAATTTTGCGTCATGGTAATGCGGAAAAGTACATAACGCATTTGATGAAACGACCATCAAACAACACTTCACAGTCAACAACACGTGAGAAAGGAGCAAACGCATAAGACACTGTAGAAGACGAGCAATCAAACGTGCCCCAAGTGAATTCGAACTCGGAATCCATGTGGATTAATACTTTTTTGTTTTCCTTTGATAAAATAATTTCATATAGATAATATATCAATTGCGAAAAAGCATTTACAAGGATCCTCAATTCACGGTTCAGATTAAACAAATAACCAGCCTTCACAGGATATAGAATTCAAACAGCTCACATGAAGAAACACTAAGGTAGTTAGAAAAGAAGCACGGTTATTACCTGTTGCCTTTTAGCTTGAACCAGGACTCGGCACAGTGCCGATGTGCAATGCCGAGTTCGTCTTTACAAGCACAGCCAAGCTGGATCAGATCCGAACCCTCCGATTGACGTTCAAAACTCAAGTGACAGATCCTGCAAACCTTCTCACTATCACAATTCTGGGTACTCACTTCTCCGGTGCTGCATTTGATATTGATAACAACAGAAGCTTCTCTCTCTAATTCAGGAATACTTCCTTGTACCTCTTCCGGAGGAACTGAACTCCGCTTCTCCAATACATAGGCTTTAGATTTCAAATCCCCGTCAGTGCCAACAGAATTGGTTTCCACTGCTTGCTCATGGATCACAGCCTCAGAAGCAGCTGAATTTGAAGAATTCTGTGTCATTTCTTGCCGATTATGTATCTCACTATCCATCTTTCCTTTCTCTCTCTCTCTCTCTCAATATATATATATCTATCAATCTATCTCACAACATCCTTAATACTGCAATTACATTTGAATAAACCCTAATTTCGCAGTTTCTGCAGTTAAAATAATGGATGAACAGGAAACCTACACGATCTCTATAATCCGAAGCTCAAACCCCTACATTCACATACAATATAGAACAGTACAAAGTAAAACCATATAAATTCCGAAGCTTTCTTCATTTTCAAACCAGCTTCCTGTCACCTCCAGCTCAAAAACCCTAATTCTCCACAAATCGCCTCGCTCTCTTTCTCTCTCTCTCTCTCTCTCTCTCTCTCTCTCTCTCTCTCTGCCAATTGACAGCTCAGGTCTTCATAAACATTAGTCCAAGACTCACTTCAGATCTCAAATTTCTAATACTACTCACCAGAAATCTCTCAGCAGCGTGTAAGAAAATGGTCAGATTTTCCGAAACCGCGTTGGATTTATTCGTAATTTTGAAGCAATTAGCGGTGGGGATGTTGACCTACTCGCGTCTGCGGGATTTTCAAAATTAAATAATGAAAAAAAAAAGTGGAGAAAATGAATAGTTTAAATAGAGTTGGAAGAATAATGGAGAGAAAACAAAAGGGACACTCAAGAGATATCATATAGGGTCTTTGCTTTCTGAATTGGCAACCACCATGGAAGAAGAGGAGACGCTTCTATCGAGCTCACACTCCTCTTTTTTTTTTTTTCTATTCTTCTTTCTTTTAATATCTCAACGATATTTATCCAATTACTGATGGCGCCTACCGTGTTACGATCAAAATCTATATCTATTTATAAAAATACTATATAAATAATCCTTAAATCTAGGATATCCTCACGTTTATATTTAGAGTGATCATAGTTTGGCAATTTACACGATCCTTTAGGTAAGATCATTCATATTTCCTTACAAATCTCATTTCTACCTAAATATAGGATATCTCGTGTTTATAATTAGAATTAACATAATTGACACTTTGCACTATCTTTTACATAAGATTCCATTAAAATTTCCTAAGTAATAGACATCTTAACTTTAAATACTTCAATTCACTAATTACAAATTACTAAACACTGATTTTAGAACATTGATTAGTGTTAGCATATATAAAATCATCGCATAGAAGAAAAAAAAAAAAGGCGCATTCAATGAATGTGTAGAAGAGGTCACAATATGGAGAGGTTAAACATATGAAATTGAACTTGACACTACTTTAAATCAGACTGAACTCGAGACTGCTTTGAATCGGATGATAGGGTTCTTTTGCATCCAAATATTTGAAATAATAGATCTGGATATCATAAGCGTACAATTAGACGGTTGTATTTTGATCCCACATGACACTCATTGCAAAAAACTAACATGATCATGGATGCACATCAAACTTGGTTCCCTGATCACTTATCAAGACGTCTTATTGTCCAATGGTAAGACCATGATCTCAATATCTATGGTAGATTGTGACAAAAAAATGATCTCCACCTTGATTCAAAGCAGTCTTAAGCACCTGAAACCCAAGTTGAGACTGCTTTGAAGGAGACGATGGGGATTTTATTTCATCCAAAGATTCAACATTATAGATCTTAGATCACGATCCTACCATCAGACGGTCATATTTTGATTTCACGTGTTGCATGCACCTAATTATAAACATGATCATAGGCGTAAATCAAATATGGTTCATAGATCACTTTTAAGGAGGTTTGAAACGTGGAATCCAAATTTTACTTCTTATGATAGGGCCATGATCTCAAGATACTAAAAAGTGTTCACCACCGTCTAATCCAAAGTAGTCAACTATTTAACTTTGTGAAACCTAAGTTGAGACTGCTTTGAATTAGACGATGGAGATCATTTTTAATCATGTACATCAAATGTGGAACTCAAATAACTTTTTGGGAGGTCAATCATACGAAATCAAAGTCTTACCATCTAATGGTTGGACAATGATCTCTACCGTTTATTCCAAGAAGTCAACGGTTTAATCTCATGAAACCTGAGTTGAGACAACTTTGAATCACACGATAGAGATCATTTTTCAACTAAACCTTCAACATAATAGATCTTGAGATCATGGATATACCATCAAACGATATTTTGATTCCATGTGCCACATATCCCTAAAAAGGAATGTGATCAGGGCGTACATCAAATGTTGCACTTGAGTCACTTTTCGGGAGGTCTGCCATGTGAAATTAAATCATATCGTCAGATGTAGAACCATCATCTCAAGATCTATTGTGTGGAAGATTGAGACAAAAAACTATCTACCCTGTTTATTTTTCTGCATGGGTGTACGTAATAGATAATGAGATCACGGGCATACTATAAGACGGTTAGACGTTATGTTTACTTTTTTTGATGTGTACCACATAGAATCACATTTGATATGATTGTAGGCTCATAATCTCACGATCTATTATCTCGAGATCAGGATGAAAAAGGATCTCCATCATTTGCTTCAAAGGAGATCAACTAATTTTACTTAAGTGAGGCGATTGTTACATTAGTATCATGGTAACACTGGTCTTTTCTAAACAAGGTATCTTCAATTACAACTGGAGATTCTTTCTTCTTACCTCGGCTGTCACATGCTACATTGTTGCATGGTTTGAATGAGCTTGCCTGTTTTGAATGACCGCCTATGGGGATGGTTTTTCATCAAAATCTTCAACATATAAGATCTTAAAATAATGGGTCCACCATCAAACAAAACAAATAAAGTATTGATTCCATGTGATACCGATTATTGGCGTACATCAAACATATTTCTCGGATCACATTTCAAGGTAAATTTATAGTATCAACCTTTAAATATTTTAAATAATTATAGAAAAAGATATTATAAATTTTAAATATATAATCATGCGAGGGTCCATATGTTTGCGTGACTTTTTTGATGTAATCTTATTTGAAACCCTCAAGATGTGGAAGTTGTGAAAGTCAAAATTCCCTTTTATTTTTAACGGTTTAAAAAATGATGAACATCATACTAGATTTAAATTGTTGGACCCGACTTCTTTCGAAAATATTATAATTTTATATAAAATAATATATATTATAAACATAGTGACAACTTTTATTTTCAGTAATATTTTGGTAGGGGTTCGTTTCATTTCATTTTGGGTATATTTTTCAGAATTTTTTTATAAAAGTATTATTCGTTATTTAAAATAGATAGCTAAAAATGTAAAAAAAAAAAAAATGCTAACTTCGTTGAAATTAATAAAATTTTATTAAAATTAACAAAATTTTGTGGGAAATCATCGAAATTTCGTTGAAAGTTTCATTCGACCCCTATTTAAACGAATTTCAAAATGATAGTCTGATGATGGGCTCATAATCGATAGATCCATTTTTTAGAAGAATGGGGCGAAATATGATTTTTATCATGTGATTCAAAGGCAGTTAATGCATGCCAACTGGAGGAGAAAGCAGTCTTTTGGAGTGACAATAACGGTACCCTATTACAAATTACTCATTACATGATTTTAAGCATAATAATAATATTTTATTAGAAAGTTAAATAAAAATTAATGAAACACTATAATATATTTGGAATAAGATGGTCATGACTCTAATCTAAATTAGAGTCTCTCAATGGATTTGAGATCATAGCCTTATCATCACACGATCAGATGTTGATACTACATGACACACATCTCAAAAAGTGAACGTGAATCACATTTAATGGTTCACTCTAATCGCATTCACTTTTTTAATGTGTGCTACATGAAATTAACATCAGACTGTCTATGGTAGGCCTATGACCTCAAATCTAACTGTGTGGAAGATGGGAAAAAAATAATCTCCAACTTCAATTTCAAAACAGTCAACCTAATTTAGTTTGCTTAAATGGTGTAGCAATAACAAAAATTAATGTGACGATAGCATTTATTTTTTTTTATTTAGGTTGTTTATTGGGCACACTTAATGAAATTTAATTTAATTTTAATTTTTATTATCTAGGTTGTAATGGGTACCATGATATTTTAGGGTCACATGAAGACGGCACTGAGTTCAAGTTTAATTTTTAGTCCCTATAAAAAATTTGGCCATGCACGCTCTAAAGGAGTTGATTTTGACTAAAGGTTATTATCGGAATGGTCATGCTTGGGCTTAAATATCAGGCCTTATCAGTGATTGAATTCAGACTTAACTAATTTTTTAATACTTTACAATGAAACTTAACCCAAGCTCATCCGAATCCTTTTGGGCTAGACCTAGCCAACATTTTTTAAGCTCAAACTACAAATGTGCAAGGCGTGAAACAAATTTTTGTGCCTGATTAAAACTTGGGCCTCTCGAGTCATCCATGAATAAGGTATTGCTCAAAGATGATGATACACCTCATCTCTACCTAAACTTTGGTGTTGATTGCTAACCCCTTTATAGATGCATGGTATTCACACTATGCAAACATTAAGCCTATGATAATAGTAGGCTATTACGGGTCAGGTCGACCTAATACATGACTTGCTCGACCAAGACTTTTTACTAGGTTGACACATAAATTTGACTGTCAGTACCTGATCTTTTATCTATGAAAATCATGGAAAGCTAGAGATTTTTTAATTAGATCGGGTCGGATTTTTCAATTTAGGTGAGGTCACGCTAGAGGTTTGAGTCTGATTTAATCAAATATCAGATATAAAAATATGTTGGTTAATTCTCACCTTCCAATCAAAACTGGAATAAAAGTCTAAATTAAAGAAAGATATGATCACAGTTCAACTTAAGATAAGTTGATTGAATGTTTGAGATCTCTCATCAACACACTTTTTTAAAGAAACCTTCATTTGTACCTACTGAATCTTTGAGGGCGCCCATTTAAAAAAACTAAATGACTGTTTTGAGTCACAGAATAGAGATCCTTCCTCATCCTAATCCTCCACACAATGGATCTTGAGATGATAGGTGTATCATTAACCGCCAATTTTTACTACCTTATTTAACGAAAAGAAAGGAAATTGAGAAAAGTTTATGTGCACCTAAAGCTGCTATGAACACACTTGATAGATTAATATATCGTTGTCAATGATTTACATTTGTCTCCAACAATATAGTCGATAGATTCTAAGTGTAGGTGCTCAAAAAATTTGTATGTTCAGAAATTTTGAGGAGATTATATTGAAAAAGCTCATTAAAAAAGTATAATTCCAATTACTAAATAATTTTCTATTTTTTATTGTTTATAATAAACACTATTTTTTTTTAATCTTTAATAAAGTTATCTTAATTTTAAATTTGTCTTACACAATCACATATAAAACAGAGATAAAAATCATAAATCACTACAAAAAATAAGACTAATAGCGGCAGTTTTTTTTAATAAAAAACTGCCACTATTAGTCTTGTCGCTACAAAAAACTGCCGTTATAGAAACAATAGCGGCAGCTTTTTGTAGCGACAGCACTAATAGCGGCAGTTTTTTATTAAAAAAAACTGCCGCTAATAGTCTTATTTTTTGTAGTGAATAAAAACATAATAAATTATATTCCCGATATTTATTAAATTTTATAAATTAACACGTGCAACACACGTGCATATTTACTAGTATGTATAAATGTAAAAAAGTAATAATGAGTAATAAGTAAATTTTCAAATTTCTAAATTTATGTTCTTTTATCTTTTTATACATAAATTTGATCTTCTTTTTATTTCCTATTTGTTTTTATAAATATATTGATCATTTTTTTTTCTTACATGTACTAGCTTATAACCATGTCCAACTCATCTCAAGAGTAGAGCTGCAAACGGGTCAAGTAACTTGGCAGCTATGTCCCTCCAAGTCTTAATTGGACCTCCTCTCGACTTCTAGCCTCCAATCAACATGTCCAACCCATCTCAAGAGTAGGGGTGCATACGGGTCAAGTTGGTGTTGCAGATTTTGGAGACCTGACCTATTACACGTCGGGTTTCGGTTTTTATTTGACCTGTCGGATAGGGTTTGACTAGAAAATTTCGACCCGCTTCCTAATGAGGCCCGATACAGGTTAAACGAAAACGCAACTTATATATATATATATATATATATATATATATATATATATATATATATAGATATTTTGTAACTCAAACAGTACTACCATATACGTAAGATTTTACTGTTTTACTTTGTTACTGCTGGTTGAATATATCCTGTAGGAATTAGTGATCCTATGTTATTAACCGGTCTCGTTCAGGTCCAAAATTGCTAGCAGGTCAGGCACGACTTGAAAATGCAATTAAAATACACTAGCAGATCTGGTTCACATTGGCAGTTGGTCCTGGTTTAGTTTTAGGTGGCAGCTCTAGGTCTGGGTTTTTCCAATAGGTCGAGTAAAAGTTCAAGGCGAGATTTTAGACATTAGTAGATCGGCCGGGTTCAGGTTCAGGTCCATGAATAGGGTTAACAGGTCGGTTCAGGTTGACTTTGAACCCGAATCCAACCCATTTGCACCCCTACTCGAGGGATTTCATTATTTTTTCCTTTATAGGTGTCACTCTCAAATTTTCTCTTAGGTACTCTGCTTCAAATTTTATCCTCTCTTATTACCTAACACATTTATCTCAACATATGCAATTCGGAGACATGTACTGTATTTTCTTGTTCTTTTTCATAGCCTAATATTTTGCACCATATAATAAGGCAGGTCTAATACTCGTCTTATGAAAAAGTTCCTTTAATCTAAGAGGAAACGTGGGTCATACAATACTTTGCATGCTTGTCTCCATTTGATCCAACTTACATTAATCCTATTTGAGATGCCATTTTTCAAATCTAATTATAAAGTAGAGCCTAAATAGTAAAATTTATAGCAATGTAGCACTTAATAATTTTCTATTTATCAAATCCTCTTCCACGCTATCATATTTTCTAACTTTGTACTCCATGCATTTTCCCTTTGTTTTGCTAATTTTCAAACCTTCACTACAAAAATAAGGAGTTTTAGTGGCACTTGCTGTTAAGAAAGTTTTTGATAGCGGCATGACTAATAGCGGCAATTTTTGGTAGCGACAGGACTAATAGCAACAATTTTTTGTTTAAAAAACTGCCGCTAATAATCTATTATTTGTAGTGCTTTTGACTTGAAAGCTTTTGTGCATAATTCTAACTTATCATTTGTTTTTGCCATGAGGGACTTTAGAGATGCGATGTGTAAATCCAAGTTGCTACTTGATTTTTGGAAGCTGTGGAGAAATCAATATCTAGAAAGATTTTGACACCTAAAACTACTCTTCCAAAGAGCTAGCTAGGTAGTAAGTGATTTGATTACACGAATGAAAGTGTTTGGCATACCCTTTCGGGGCTGTGCAAGAGCAATCTCTATTTACCCTTTTAAATGGTAAAAAATTCACATCAGATGTAAAGAAAAATTTAATAAAGTTACAAAAATTCTCCACTTAGACCCTTTTAAATAGTAAAAAAATCACATCAGAGGTAAAGGAAAATTCAATAATATTCCAAAAATTCTCTACTTAGACCCGTTTAAATAGTAAAAAAACCACATCAGATGTAAAGAAAAATTTAATAAAGTTACAAAAATTAAAGAAAGCGTAGATATTTTAATGCATCCCCGTCGCATAGATCTTGTCATGCGCGTGATTTGTTACCGCTATCAAAGCCGTTGTTGGGTTATCATATGGACGCAGTCATAATCAACATAAAGGTTGAGTGTAAAATAATAAGTCTGAAATTGGACACAAAGCCTTCCCTTGCCCGAAGCAACGATCCACGCGATTAAACCTTAAATTTGTGATTATTTTGATAGAGTGGGGGGCTTAATTATGTGAATGTAACTATAAAAGATTGCTAGAGGTATGAGAATGTGGATTAGGGTTGTATGAAGTAAGCTAAAATGGATGTGAGTAGAGTTTAAATGAAATTTTGGAGAAGAATAGAGACAGTTACGATTCCAAGGTTTTCTATGAAGATTTGATGAGGTGAGGCGAACACTAGGAACTTAAGCATTAAGGGAACTAAGAGGGATAGTTTGGGGGTGTTTAAGTTGAATGACACTAGAATCGGAAACAATATGTCAACCAAAATTAGCTTTTAAATTTGGACTTGGACTTAATTTCGTACCAAAAGGTACATAATCATTGCATGAGTAATGCACGCATAGCCAAAATGTGCAAAATAAAGCCAATGCAACCCCTTAGGATTGCATCTCTTTAGACTAATCTTGGTTACTTGTTGAGGGCTCGAGGAAGCCTTCAATCCACCCTTGAAGGGAATTAGGTCATCATCATATTATGGTCAAACCTTTGATTCTATTAGTGTAAATTTTAGTTTTTTGTATTACGTCATTTGCAAATAATATGCACCATGAAACCTCTTTTTGCATGCCTAGGGCTACATATTCATAATAAGGGGAAATAAATAAACACTCAAGGCATATCCATGATGCAACCCAACTCCGACAAGAACTCACTCATACATCCATATATTGTTCTTATACTAGTCTCCTACATGTCTTGGATGATCTCAATATATAAAGTCATTGTGCATTTCTTCCTCAACATATAAAAATTATATGTATCGACACTTTATCATAAGTCTTCTCTAAATTAATAAAGATTATATGCAAGTTTTTCCTTTCTTCTAAACTTGTCTACAAGTTGTCACTTTAAAAAATTAGTTTTAATTGCTGATCTTCCTAATATAAATTCTAACTAGTTCTCTAATACACACTACAAAAAAAAAAAGACTATTAGCGGCAGCCATAAACTGCTGCTATTAACAAAAACACTGCTGCTAATATCTTTGTCGCTAATAGTCTTAGTAGTTTTTTTGTTAATAGCGGCACTTTTTAGCTCCAAAAAACTGCTGCTAATAGTATTATATTTTGTAGTGACATTTGTTTTTGTCTTAGCCGTCATTCTACTATTATCTCGTAAGGTTTTACAATTTCACTCATTAGTTTAATGTCTTTATAGTTGGCAAAATTTTAGATGTGTCCTTTGTTCTCATATAAAGGGACCACAGTGCTCTTCATCAATTTCTCAACATATTATTTATTTTTAGTATCTTATTAAATAATGTAGTCAACCAACCTAGTCCAATCTTTTCGAACACAATCCAAACTTCTCCAGGTATTTCATCTAATCTTAATGCTTTTTTTTTTTTCAATTTTGTTAGGGATATTTGTACTTTCAAAATTTGATATCTTATTGATCATCCTTTGATTTAGTTCATCTTCTTGATTTGCTTTCTTCTCATATAATTCCTTATATAATAAATGTTTAAAATATTCTTATTATATATATTTATCTCATCCTCTTTTGTAAGACCCTTTGATCTTCTTCTTCAATATATTGTATCCTATCGAGATCTCTAATTTTCTTTTTCCTAATTTTAGAAAGTTTATAAAAAAATTTCTCTCAATTTTTCATTTTAATCTACCATATAAATTATTGTATGCATTATATTTAACTTTGCTCAGGACTTTCTTTAACTTCTTCTTTTGTGTATACATATTTTCCCACACATCTATAGGTTTTGTTCTATCATTAGCAATGATTCATATTAAATTGCCCTAATCAATGATGGCTCAATGCTCGCATACTATTTATAATAATAAATAAACAACATTAAATGAGCGGTTCTCATGAAACATCTCATTTTCAAAGGATTGACTCTCGACATCTTTACATCATAAGATTATCAAGTTATGAATAGCCTTTTAGTGGGTGAAATTAGGGCTGTCAACCAGTCAAGTAGGGTGAGGCCAAAATTTTGATTGCCCAACAAACCACTGCCCACCCCGACCCGACTCTAACCCATTGTATGCCCGTCCCGCACCGAAAATTTGATCCAACCTGATTAAAATCCCTTACAACCCCTTTTATATATCCCTTTGTACTATATATAAAACATCAGCTCGACCTTGTTTGATCTGAATTGACTCGAAGGTTGGGAAGGATGCTTCACGCCCAACCCGACAAAAGACTAAGACGAGCGGGGTTTGATAACATGCCAATCCGACTCATTGAGAGCCCTAGATGAGTCATCGATGCGGAAGCGAGTTGTTCCATATGGATGGATAAATTGACTACCAAAATATCGACTCAACTTCTCGGGCCTTATATAAGTTAGCTTGTGAGAGTATTGAGCTGACTTGATATAAGGTGCCGTCCCTGTGTCACCAAGGGCAGTGCATGGACCAAATAGCCAGAGATACATATTTGCAGCTCCCGTAGGTTAGGCACCTAATACCAACTAATTCAAAATTTGACCTAGAGGCTAACAATTTTATTTTATTATATTATTATTATTATTATTATTATTATTATTCATTTTGTCTTATTGTACACTACAAAAATAAGGTGTTTTCAGCGACAATTATTAATAGCGACAAGACTAATAGTGGCAGTTTTTGATAATGACAAAACTAATAGCAGCAGTTTTTTGTTAATAGCGATAATTTTTTTACTACCACTATTAATTTTATATTTTGTAGTGGCAGGAAAAGCTATATTGCAGGAGAAGAAGCCTGTCCAAAACCTCTTCATAACTTGCAATGGCCCCTGACAATTGAGATGCTCTGTGAATTAATATTTTAAAAGCTAGCCTTAATTTTATAAGGAAAATTTTAATGGATAAATTTTGATAAACAATTTTACAGGGAGCTTATGTGTCATCACCTGACTCGCTGCATTGCTTGGGCCCCACTACATATGCAGCCAATCATATCGTGCCACATAAACTGCCTACAAAATTATCTATCAAAAACTGTCCATTCGCATGTAACAGTGTCTATTTTATAATTAAAATTATTATTTTCCTGCCTTAAACAAACCTTCATTATTAAATTATTTGCGAGGTTCGTAACTTGTAAGTTGAATCCCGGCTTACTTATAAAATTAAAAAATAATATTATAAAGTTGAAAAGTTATAGAAAACAATGAAAATTGAGGTTGTTGGAGGTTCAATTCCTGCTTACCGAAAAGATTAATTCAAAAAAATTGGTCAACTAAACATTGAGGTGACAGAATCATAGTTGGGCCGACTTAGATAGCAACCCAGAAAAATGGGTGGCCCACGATGCACAAGAAAGACAAATCGAATGATCCTAACCTTCCAAGTGAGGGTTCGGATTGAAGTGCATGAACCAATTGGAGCTCGAGATTGGGGGCATCATCAACTTTATAGTTAAAAACGCCATTCATGTTTTATTTTTTATTCTAAACTTAGAACCTTTACAATAGGCATTAGGTAAACAAGCATACCTTACTTCAAACCCACATTATGGAAGCTTATAATATTAAAATAAAAGAATTCGAAAAGTATACATGATTTGTTATTAAATTACTCTAATAATAATATAAAAATCTATATTCTTAAAGACAAAAAAAAAAATTTAATTATATTTTTTGAAGACTTTAATTTAAATTCTCAAAATAAAATTTTAATTATATTTTTTGAAGACTTTAATATAAATTCTCCTATAGTACCTCCCCACCTCGATACAAAAAATGACACTATTAGTGGCAGTAAACACTATCGCTATTAGCAAAAAAACTGCCGCTATTAGTCCCATCGCTATTGAAATAATAAATTTTTTTTATTAATAACGACACTTTTTACTGTCTTATTTACTCTCGCTGATAGTCTTATTTATTATAGTGTATCGGTTCACTTTTTATGATATATGTCATGTGGAATTCGCATTTGAGTTCACTAATAGTAGATCTCTCATGTGAAAGATTGGGTTAAAAAATATCATTCTCATTTGATTCGAAGCAATCAAAGGATATGTAATATATTGGGTATGTTTCATTATTATAGTAGCCACTAATTTTTCTGGCCTTTGACTTTATTAGGTCAGAGGAGATTGTTTTTCGGCCAGATCTTCCACATCAGAGATCGTAAGATCATGGTCGTATTATTAGACGGCACACATGCGAATTCCAAATTAATTCATCAACTATGTAAGTCTCGAATACAATTAATCTTAAAAGGTGTTGAGTTCTTTAACTCACATGATAGAGATGTCTTTTCATCTCAATAACATCATAGATTTATAGATCATGATATTCAAATCGTACGACAAATTTGATGAGACCATGTAGATGTATCCCAAAAGATGAACAACAAGTCTTAAACTAAGGCTGTGTTTGGCAACAATCTTGGGGAGCATGCTTGTGCCCTAGATCCCCGTCAGCTCCCTGCAAGTTTATCAAACATGCTCCTAGGCCGTGCTTGCGCCTCGCAAGAGTTGAGAGCAGCTGCATCACACTACAAAAATAAGGTGTTTTAGCGGCACTTGCTATTAAGGCAGTTTTTGGTAGCTGCAAGACTAATAGTAGCAGTTTTTGTTAACGACAAGACTAATAGCAACAATTTTTTGTTAAAAAAACTACCGTTAACAGTCTTATTTTTTGTAGTGTCAATTTGACACTAGCTACTAATAATTTTTTGGACAATTTTATATAGTGGACAAGCTGTGGTGTCCAAGCTGTGGTGTCCAAGCATTGAACACACAGTGGGGCCCAAGCACTGTAGCCAGTCATGTTGTGCCACATAAGTTGTCTATAATATTATCTATCAAATTGTCAACCGTTTATAATTTTCCAAATTTTTTTTGAAGTGCAAGCTGTGGTGTACGGTTCATCAATTGAGACATGGAAAATTGTAAACGGTGGATAGATTTGATGCAGACAAAGTGCAGGCGGCTGATGTGGCACGACATGATTGGCTGCACCGACCTAGATTAATTGAGCTTACCGCACTTGCAGCCAATTACGTCGGGCCACATTAGCCGCCTACACTTTGTCTGTATAAAATATGTCCACCATATAACATTGTCGATTGAGACATCTAGGTAGGTGGCAGAATAACACATTTATGGGGCTAGGCGATATATGGTATGCTTCTAACCCCCTTTACAAAAGGGTTTCTTCGATGTGGATTTGTGCATATATATATATATATATATATATATATATATATATATATATATATATATATATATATATAGGAACTACTTGTTAGAAAATATAGGAACTGAAATTTGAAAATGATGGAATGGATAAGAGAAATTGGACTCGAGGCACGTAATTGTTATCTTTAAAACGCTATTCATTCTCTACTCGAGTAAATCCTTAAGTTTACAAAAGGGTTCCAACAAGACGTTTCCAAGATACAATGAGTCCAGAGATTTCCTTATATAGATCTCAAGTACCTTTTCAATATGACTGTTGGACCAACAATCATATTTTGGACGGCTCAGATCTCTTAGAGA
The DNA here is from genome assembly GCA_021018995.1 of Chloranthus sessilifolius. Classification (NCBI taxonomy): domain Eukaryota; kingdom Viridiplantae; phylum Streptophyta; class Magnoliopsida; order Chloranthales; family Chloranthaceae; genus Chloranthus; species Chloranthus sessilifolius. Next base: position 109,690,145 of record CM037591.1, on the reverse strand, counting down.
TCTCAATCGCTTTATCTAACGGCTGAATGAAAGGTTGCATCTTTTTGAATTCAAATTCGAACAGTTGCACACTTTTATAAGCGATTATGAAACAGTTAGGTCTAACGGTCAACATTTGACAAATCCGTTTAGTCCAATAGAATTGAATTGACTCATTGATTAGTAGCCCATTAGGCCCGACCCGGCCCATGAATAATTTGATCGTTGGATCTTGTAGCACCCAAATTTGTCCCAAGGTCCGATCGAAATGCATTTTCGAGAAAGGTGCGCTTCCGAGCTTTTGATGGCATGTATGGAACCTTTAGGAACCACCCTAGAACCCTTAAGAACCCTTCCAAACCCTTAAGAATCACCCTAGATCCCTTAGGAACTTGCCCCGAACCTTTAAAAATCAATCCCAACCCTTACAACCAGTTCTGAACCTAAACCTAACCTTCTAAAACCTTGGAAAAGGGTGTGGTGCACCGGGACCAGTTACGACCTTCTACTACAATCGAATCTCACACCATTGAAAAGTAGAGGACGTCAGCTTTCCAACAGTAAGGATCGCCCCAATCGAAATTGTACATCAAAAGATATGGTGGTCCGAATCTGGAGGGCAAAATAGTAAAATCAGGTGGACCCCCTAGGGATTTGGCACAACCAATAGTTACGCCAGGCCATTCCTCCCAAGAAATGGCCTAGTGCAACTAATAGTTGCGGCAGTTATAATTTTGCCTGACGCAACTATTAGTTGCGCCAGGCCACTTCTCCCAGAAATTAAGCCTAATGCAACTAATAGTTGTGCCAATTTTAAATGTGGACCCCACCCTCGCGAGCCAACTTTCAGGCATTGTTCAGCATTTTTTTACTGTACATAGTTGCGCCAGGCATATGAACAGTAATCATGTCTTTTACCCTGAAATTCGTGATTAGGGTTTAACATGTTGACCACCTCGACCTTTGGGGTATGCTTTGATAGTTTTGTTGCACCCATTCACTACCTATTTACAATCCCTTAAGTGGCTTAAGGCCTCACCCCATCATCCATCATTGGAGGACCTTTTCATATATTTCAAGGCTCTAAAAACCCTAGGAAACCTAAGATTTGATATTACCTAATTACTAACCCCAATTAGCACTTAAGTGGTCTCCTAATCCACCAATTTCCTATAAATAGAGCCCCCCCTCCTTTCGGTTTAGGGGTTGAGAACCTTCAAGAGCACATCAAAGCAAGCCACGCAAGGCTCTCCTACGGTGCTACAAGGGCTCCGGGTCTCCCCTTTCTTCTCCTATCTCCTTTTAGCGTTTTCCATCCCCCCATTTGTGCCGTTACGCCGCCGAATTTTTGGTAGCAACGGAGGGGCACAAATAGGATTCTAAGCCCTTTTGGGCAAGAAAAAGCCATTTTATTTTCTTTTACTTTATTTTTATTTTGGCCATTAGTAGAAACCGCGTTAAGCAGGTTGATCGAGTGCTAACACTTTCTCGATCGATAACCGAAACCCTTACCCAAGAGCCTCTGGTGTGGACCGGATTAAGAGTCATATTTTTAGCACTTCGGTGCTCATAAAAATGATATAGGTATCCCGAGATACCAAAAGCTCCGAGTAGCGACTCTATATTTTTTGCAAGCGAGTGCATCGCCGCGACGAGATCGTCACAAATCCCACGGTTGCACAAATGGCGACTCTGCTGGGGATAGCTTGTAGAGTTTCTCCATGAAATTTGACCTTTTTATTTTTATTTTACTAACCATTTTGCTATTTTTTTTTATTATTTATTTTATTTTATTTTTATTTTACTCACCCTTTCTTTTCCTTTATTTACATGCCTTAGCCGATCGGCGGGCTTACATGTGCATTGTCTTTATCTTTTTCTTACATTTTCGTTATTTTTGGTGCCTTAACCGATTAGCGGGCCTACTTGAGCATTGTCTTTCAATTTTTTTAATTTTTCGTCATTTAAAGTGCCTTAGCTGATTGGCGAGTCTACTTGTACAAACATATTCCGATAGTGGACGCTGGCCCGTAGTGGCGGCACGGGGTCATCACCCTCGTCTTTTGGACGAAAGAAAACTTCCATAAAAAAATTATTTTAAAAAAAAGAAGTTAAAATTGAATCAAGAATAGAGAGCTTAATTAACTTATTTTTACGGGATAGATTTTCAAAGGGTTAGGTTTAGGCACACATACAACCACCCGAGTTTTAGTATGGCGGCAGCCCCTAGTGGTGATGATCTGAAAAGTCCCAGCCCACCTAGTATCTGAGAAGGCGCTTGCGCCGGAGGTATATCGGGTGGGTTCCAATTCCAAAGCTTAAAACCCTTGGGGAGCGCGCTAGCGAGTTATACCGGACTAAAACCCTTTAGGTGCGGTGAGGAGAGAACCAATCACAAAAAAAAATAGTTCAGTTCCCGGAAGCCTAGCTTCCACAAAACCCAAAAAAAAAGACCCACCTTCAGGCTACTGTTCCCTGTTGTTTTAGAATCTGGAGCATCATTTTTGCTTGGCGCAAGTATTAGTTGCGCCAGTGTAAAAATTGAGAATTTATAACTGGCGCAACTATTAGTTGCACTGACTTTAAATCGTCCACTTTTACCTTTGCACAACTAATAGTTGCGCCAGTGTAAAAAAGAGGCCCTACTACCTTGGCACATGTATTAGTTGTGCCAAGTCTGCCTGGATAGCAATAGCCCAAAATCTGAGGCTTTCTCACCTCCCGAGTCCCCCGATTAGTGTGCTTAGTACCTTTATTTGGGCCCCGCCATCTCCGACACCCAATACGCCCCCGCCGGTCAAAAGAAGACAACTTCTTTTTGACTCATTCCAGGGGATCGGGTTGTTTGCCTCGATTTTTATGCCTTCAATAGATCGGAGGTCCTCCTTCGATTCTTTTGAAGTGCGTTAGAATCGTCGCCGCGGGTCTTGAATTAGGGTACGAGAGCCACCCGAGAAGGGAATTCTAAGGCTTCGGAACCTTTGTTTTTCAAAATTTTCTCAAAAAAATTAAACAAAAAAAACTAAAAATCAAATCAAAACAAAAAAAATATATAGTTTGTGGTGTCGGCACAACGACATCATCTTACCTTCCACCGTCCCGTAGGGGAAGAAGGAGGAGGATTTTTGGGCCTTATCCAAGGCACCCTTACCCAACCCGTTCCCAAAGGATGTCGTGGGTAGTGGACCCGGCTTACGCCGATCCTAACTCATCCCCGCCACATTCTCCAACCCACTCCCATTCGAGAGAAGCCTTCACATCCATCCCCATCACCCTATCCCCTTTTACCGTTACCGACCCGTTTGGCGCCCCTATTTTCCCAACCACCACTTCCCAAAATATCCAAAATCACCCCCCCCCCCTCATTCCCCATCTCTTTTCCAACCTACCTTTCCTCCCATGTCCATGCCAAGCCAACCACCCATTCCATCCACATCCCCTTAAAACCCAACACATTTCCCAACCCCATCCATGATAAACCCAACCCAAGTTTCCACATCCACACCCATGCCCCATTTTCTATCTTTCCCATATAGACCCAATCCACCATCCTTCACCTATGTCACCTCCACCTTATCCAACCCCCCACAAGCCCCCTCATCTACCTGGATCATGCCCATTTTTATCGGGGTCATACCTGATTTTTCCCAAACACCCACACTTTACCCATCATCACCCCCCTTTGCCAATGCCCCACCACATTCCTTCAACTCATCCCATATCCCATCACTTAGCATGGCCATGCCCAATTTTCCCTCCACATTCACCCCATCTATACCCAATCATCTCTTAAATCTGCCACCCACATCCGATCCTCCTTCCATCACCATGATGGAGGAGATGTTTCAAGCCTACTCCTTATAAAAGGCTTCCTAAAACACCCCCCATCATCCACACCCCACATTCATGAACCCATCCCATACCCTAGCAAATCTCCATGCTTCACTCTCTCATGATCCCCATCAACCCCCCATAATTCACACCATCCAAACCCCCATCTCCCACATGCCCCAAGGCCCATTGGCCCAAAACCCCACCACCCATGATCTCCAAGGCCCAATGGCCCAACACCCTATCACCCATGATCTCCAAGGCCCAATGGCCTAACACCCCATCACCCATACCCAATGGCCCACGGCCCAAACCCACCAATGGCCCATGGCCCATACCCCTCAAAACCCATTGGGCTAGGTTCACATACCCTAAGGGCCCATTGCCCAAACCCTTACCCAAGGGCCCATGGCCTAAACCCATATAGGGCCCATGGCCCAAACCCACTAATGGCCCATGGCCCAAACCCAAACCCACCAATGGCCCATGGCCCATACCCCTCAAAACCCAGTGGGCGAGGCCCACATACACCAAGGGCCCATTGCCCAAACCCTTACCCAAGGGCCCATGGCCCAAGCCCAAACCCTCCAAGGGCCCATGGCCCGTACCCACCAATGGCCCACGACCCATACCCCTCAAAACCCAGTGGGCCAGGCCACATACCCCAAGGGCCCATTGCCCAAACCCTTGCCTAAGGGCTAATGGCCCAAACCCATCTAGGGCCATGGTCCAAACCCATTTGGCCCAAGCCCAAACCCTCGAAGGGCCCATGGCCCATACCACCAATGGCCCAGGCCCATACCCCTCAAAACCTAGTGGGCCAGGCCCACATACCCCAAGGGCCCACAGCCTAAACCCATATGGCCTAGGCCCATACCCACCAATGGCCCATGGCCCAAGCCCTCCAAAGCCCAATGGGCCATACCCATCAAGGCCTAATAGGCCAAGATCCCCCAAATCCTATGCCGTTTACCCAAACCCAACCTAATCAAGGCCTTGTGGCCCAAACCTACCCTGGGCCCATGGCCTAAGCCCATACTCATACCCTCCACAATACCCCCAAAATTTCACTCACCCCCAACCTTCACAATCAGGTCAAACCCATGCTATACCTCAGACCCAATTTTCTCATGACCCCATACCCCAAGACCATCTCCAAACCTTCCCTCATGTCAAATGGCCTCATCTGGCCCCACCCTTAAACCAAACTACCACTTACCCCATCACCCCACAACACTTCCCTTACACCCAAGGGGCTCACCCAACCCACATCCAGTCCAATCCCATCCAGTTCATACATCAACATAAAAATCTTGCCCTCACTGCACCCTATGTAGACCCGCAGTATAAGGAGGACGAGATAAAAAATAGTGGGGCCTATGTCGGGGCAGTGACCAATGTCAATCCTCCACCTGTAATTACCCCACCCTTGGCAGCCCAAAGTGAGTCCAGGATAAAAATTGAGAAGACGGCTCCCATGTCCAACGAGTCGGAACAGCTGAAAGAACAGTTGGATAAAATCCAGAAGCAATTACAGAAGATGGATGGTGCTGAAATCCATGCCACAGACTTCACAGATTTATGCCTGAGGTCCCCCTGCCCCCCAAATTTAAAATGTTAGTATTCGACAAGTACAATGGCACGGGTAACCCGATTGCACACCTCAAGTCCTATTGTGGGGACATGTGCCAGTACGGGGGGAACGAGAGACTGCTAATAAAAGTCTTTCAGAAGAGTTTGACCGGTTCGGCCCTGAGGTGGTTCACGTCTCTTGAACCATCCATGATGAAGATATGGAAGGACTTGACTCATTTATTCTAAGAATAGTATGTCTACAATACTGATATCGAACCGCACAAGTCTGATTTAGCCCGTTTGAAATAGAATCCCAACGAGGCCTTCAACGACTATTTGGGGCGTTGGAGAGCACTGGCAGCTCAAATCAGAAATAGAATACCAGATGATGAGTAGAAGAACAGGGGTAGAGGTACAGAATGCTTCAGGGGGACCTAGCGAGGTAAGGTCTACCAACAACAGTCTAGTTTTACTGATTTGGTAAGAAAGGCCAACCACTGTGAGGATGCCATCAGGGAAGGACGACTCAACAAGAATGCTTCAGGGGGACCTAACGGGGTTAGGAGGATTTTCGAACAGAGAAATAATAGAAGAACAGGGGCAGAGGTACAGAATATTACAAACACCTGGCCCAATAATAACAATATAGCCCCCTTCTAATTTAAAGCAGCGCAACCAGCTCCCGTCAGGATAGGGCCAGTACAGTGAGCCGGAAATGGGCAGGGAATGCAAATGACTCCGGAAAGGAGAGCTCGTTATGATCGTATTTTTATGCCCTTGGGACAATCTTTAAGTGTACTTTTACCTTTATTAATGGAAAAGGGATTGGTAACTGTGCTCCAACCACGACCTCCTCCCAATCCGATTCCATATAACTTTGACTCGAATACTCATTGTAATTTCCACCAGGGCTCGGGTCACCCGACTGATCGCTGCTTCCCATTACAGCACACGATCCAAGATTTAATCGATGCTGGGAAGATCATTCCCCCTGCACCCACCCAAGCAAACCAGCATGCGAATATTCACCAGGTGCCTTTGCCACCAAACCCTACCGGAATAGCAGGTCCCAGACCCACCATAGGGATGGTAGAGGAGATTGAGGAAGAGTATAAATTTGACCCCTATGATTACATCAGTAACAGAGAAAATTTTATGGTCTCAAGGCAGCGAGACCAAGAAGAAAGAACCATTGGGGTGATTGAGCCCCTGAATCTGACAGATTATTTTCCTATCCCTACACCAGCAGTTGAACCCCTAGATCTTAGGGCCTATTTCCTATCACCCACCCCCATCAACTACGTACAAATAAATGCGTATCAACCATATTCCACCACCCATATCAATTTCCCAATAAACCAACAGACCCCCAATCCACCACTACTAAAAAATTACCAATGGCCTACACCCACCCTGCTATCCCCATTTCCACCACCCATCAAACCCTCATTCCACCACCCATTAACTACCAATGACCTACCTTTACCCCTTTTCCCCCGGTACCACCACTCTCAAGCTTCACCATCCCCATCTGGCTCAATCTAGCCACCCAACCCGCCGCCACCGAAATAAACCAAGTGTTGCCCACACCTCCGGAGTCATCTGTACATACACTCCAAGTATCGGCAGCCATACCTTTCCAGCTCTCGAGACCAACCTGTGATCCTCATCAGGTCCCGCTAAGCTACGAGCAAACATATGTCAATACTGGTGGTAGCAGTAGAGAAGGGGCAATGAACTTTGTCACGCAGTCTGAGAGGATATCAAAGCAGCCAGAAGTACTAGTAGCAGCACAAGCCTAATCAGAGGGGAAGAAGGATAGCACAGTGAACCCCTTCGAAAAAATGAGTCAGGAATATATACTAGAGACTCAGCTAAGGAGAATGCCTGCTCATATCACTGTGTGGGATCTGTTAATGACGTCCCCACTCTATTTCCAAGCATTAATGGAGGCGTTGAAAAATGCACATGTATCGCTCCAAGTTAGCCCAGATGAAGTCGGGCAGATAATTGGTCAAGTGATGGCTCTTAATACCATTTCATTTTCTGACACTGACTTATCAGAGGAAGGAGGTAGCCACTCGAAATCCTTGAATATAACTGTTGAGTCAGAAAATATGAATATCCCCTTAGTTCTAATTGATAATGGGTCCGCATTGAATATATGCCCATTAAGAACTGCCACCAAGATCGGGGTCGATCCATGTATGTTGAGGTCCATGAGAACTAGCGCTAGAGGTTTTGACAATACCAGGAGAGAAATAATGGGAGAAGTTGATCTTGAGCTGTTGATAGGGCCAATGACCTTTTCCATCTTGTTTCAATTAATGAACATCAAATCCTTGTTTAATCTGTTGTTAGGGCGCCCATGGCTGCACGAGGTCGGAGCCATACCTTTCACATTGCACAAGAAACTCAAATTTGCCTCTGGGCACAAGATTATCACAATTATCGGTGAGGGGCATAGTGAGAAAGAGAAGGCCGCTAATAGCATTGAGAAACCCAATATGCTAGATATACCGTACACCACTGAGGATATCGACCTCCATAGCTTCGAATATGAGGTATCGGCAATACTCCCGGAGCCCATTAAGGGCATCATTCCTAAAACTGGAGGCAGAATGGTAGCAGCATTGGCTATGCTCCAAATGTGGGGCTATCAGAAAGGAAGGGGTCTGAGACCGAGATTACAAGGAAGGAAAGAGCCAGTTATCGCCAAGGGGTAGAAGGTATGATTCGGGTTAGGTTACAAGCCCATGGAGGAAGAGGTCCGAGAGGCTAAAGAGAAAGCTAGGGTCGCTGCAGCTACAAGAGCTCGAGGAATCAACATAGAAAATAACCTCGCCCTAGGCTGCACATCAGGGAATCCTTTGCCAGTGCTGAGGTCATAAAGATCGATCAAAATGGGGTAACCATTTGACCCTACACAAACCCACAGCCCCAATCCATCCCACCAATCCCTACATCACCCTTCCAAGCCTAGAGATAGACTTGGCTGCGTTATCCCTCTTCGAGGAACGACGACCAGTACTTGAACAGACTCTCACTGTGGTGAATCACCATAAAACTGTGTTAACGTTTGAGGGTATCATCTCAAACGAAATGGGAATCAATATGATAGAGGCTGACTCCAATAGGCCATATTAGTCAGCACCCTCCATTCAATCAGGTAAAGAAGCGGCCTCTTAGGTATGCAACTGGACATCTTTGACTCAAACCCTAGAAGCGGAGAATGGCCTAAAATTTGGCACCCGTTTCCCAAAAAAAAATAACTTATAAAAAGTGAGATAAGTCCTTGGCAGACAATACCTTGTATATATACAGACTCGTACTGTCAAGGGTCCGTCTTCGAAGAAAACAAAAATCTCAAAAATATTGAAAAAATATAAAATTCTAAAAACATAAAAAAAATACAAAGTCTAAAAATATTATCTTTTAAAATTTCAGATAAAATCCCACAAAAAGATACCTTAATTAAAATACTCGTCCCATGTAAGATGACCCATTTCCTGTAGAAATACAAGAAGAGGTAGGAGTTACGAGTCTGGATGAGGATATCCCCTTGGAGGAGCCCCTCAATGTGCTCCTTAAATGGTTTGCCAAATTTGAGCATGGCCCTTGTCGAAGAGACCGAAGACGTTAATCTAGGAATTGAGGAGATTCCTCGAATTACCAAAATCAGAACATTGCTGTCTCCCGAAGAAAGAAAAAGCATGATCGACTTCCTTCGGTCATATCAAGACATTTTTGCTTGGTCATACGAGGACATGCCTAGTTTGGACACCGATTTGGTCGAGCATGAGTTGCCTCTCTACCCTGATGTGAAGTCGGTCAAGCAGAAGCTGAGACGTCTCTGACCGAGTGGATGTTAAAAGTCAAAGACGAGGTCATCAAGTAGTATGATGCATGGTTTCTCATGGTATCCAAATACCCATAGTGGCTAGCTAATATTGTGCTTGTGCCAAAGAAAGATGGAACGATCAGCATGTGCATCGATTTCTGAAATTTGAACAGAGCGAGCCCGAAGGACGATTTCCCATTTCCACACAGACATTTTGGTCAATAATACTGCCAAGCACGGGATGCTTTCTTTCATGGATGGATTCTCAGGATAGAATCAGATAAAGAATCACCCCCTGGGGAACCTTTTGCTACAGAGTCATGCCGTTTGGGCTAAAGAATGACGAGGCAACATATCAGAGAGCTATGATTGCATTGTTTCACGACATGATACACCAAAAAATTGAAGTGTATATTGATGATATGGTAGCCAAGTCATCGGAGCGAAGTAATCACTTGATATACCTTCAGAAGCTGTTTGAGAGGTTGAGAAAGTACAGGTTATGTCTGAATCCACAGAAGTGCGCTTTGGTGTGATGTCCAGAAAATTATTAGGATTCATCATCAGCAGGAGAGGGATCGAGGTCGACCCAATCAAAGTCAAAGCTATCACAGAGATGCCACCACCGTCTACTGAGAAAGAGGTTAGAGGGTTTTTGGACAGAATACAGTATATTAGTCAATTCATTGCGTAACTAACTCCAATCTGCACGCCGATCTTCAAGCTACTAAGGAAGAACTCGCCCGTTGAATGGAATGACGACTGCCAAGCAGCATTCGATAAAATCAAAAGCTATCTCCTCAATCCACCTGTTTTGGTACCACCTGAGCCGGGGAGACCACTCTTAATGTACCTCTCTACGACGAAAGTCTCAATGGGATGCATCTTAGGGCAGCATGACGAGACGAGAAGAAGAGAGCAGACCATTTACTATCTGAGCAAGAAGTTTACTGATTATGAAACACGTTATTCTCATCTGGAGAAAGCATGCCTGGCTCTTGTATGGGCCACTCAGAGGCTCTGCCATTACTTGTTATCCCAAGCTGTTCTACTTTTAGCCTGAATGGATCCATTGAAATACCTTTTCAAGAAGCCGACCCTCACTGGGCGGATTGCACGATGGCAGCTTTTATTATCCGAGTTCAACATCACGTACGTCACTTAAAAGTCGATTAAGGGACATGCACTCTCTGATCATCTTATCGACAATCGTTTGCCAGATTATGAGCCTTTGAGAATTGAATTCCTTGATGAGGACATCCTTTTTATGACAGAAGATGATATAGAAGAAGTAGAAGATTGTTTGATAATGCACTTTGACGGGGTAGCTAATGTAGAAGGTTAGGGAGTTGGCACCATTCTAATTTCGCCGAAAGGATCCCACGTACCCCTCTCTATCAAACTCAGCTTCCCTTGCACTAATAACATGGCTGAAATCGAAGCTTGTGCCACTTGTCTACAGGTGGCTCTCGATCTGAATGTAACTCACCTCCGGGTGTTCGGTGATTCGCAGTTAATTATATGTCAGACGAATGGTGACTGGAAGACAAAAGATGAGAAACCGATCCCTTACCATGAGCACCTCGAGGACCTGGTAGCTTACTTCCAAGATGTAGCATTCTCATATGTCCCCTGAATAAGGAATCGCATTGTCGATGTACTAGCAACTTTGGCGTTAATGATAGAAATCCCGTATGGTACTGAGATGAAGCCGATCATGATCGAGCAAAGGAATGAGCCGGCCTTCTGCCTCCAGATTGAGGAACCTATAAGGCCTGATGATGAGCCACCTTGGTTCTCAGATATCAAGAATTTCTTCGAGACACTAACTTTCCCTGAGGGAACGTCCAAGACGAATTGACGAACCATTCAACGTCTAACGGCATGCTACGTCATTTGTGGGGAATGCCTGTACAAGCGATCCTACAATAATATTTTGTTAAGGTGCCTTACAGAGGGTGAAGCGATCAGTATCATGAAGGAGGTCCATGAGGGAGTATGCAAAGCCCATGTTAGTGGTCACATGTTTGCTAAGAAAAATCTGCAGCAGGGATACTTTTGGACCACTATGGAATTGGATTGCTTTAAACATGTTCAGAAATGCTACAAGTGTCAGGAACACTCCAGTCTGATAAACGCTCCTGCTATCGATCTTCAGTATATGACCACTCCTTGGCCATTTGCTACCTGGGGACTTGGCGTCGTCGGAATGATTAATCCAAAAGTATCAAATGGACATCGGTTCATCGTCATCGCCATTGAATACTTCACCAAATGGGTAGAAGCGGCGTCATATGCCAACATCATAGCTAGTCACGTCGAAAAGTTTCTCAAGGATAATATTGTGTGCCGATTTGGAGTACCCAAAGATATCATCATGGACAACGGTACAAACTTTGTGAATAAGCGCATCCGAGCCTTCTGTGAGCAATACAAGATCAAGCAACATCTCTCGACACCTTATCGGCCTCAAACTAATGGAGCCGTAGAAGCTGCGAACAAGACGGTTATCCGCACCCTAGAGAAAATGGTCGTCACCTACCAAGATTGGAGCGAAATGCTACCGTTTGCTTTGTGGGCCTACAGAACATCGATTCATACCGCTATAGGGGCAACACCGTTCTCCCTTGTATATGGAACTGAGGCCATCCTACCAGTTGAGGTTGAAGTACCCTCGCTCTGAATTCTTATAGAATCAGGCTTACTCGAAGCAGAGAGAGAGAGAGAGATCACGCTTTGATAAGTTGAGCTTACTGGATGAGAAAAGGCTCTTAGCCTTGTGTCATACTCAAGTTTACCAGGGGCGAATCGCACACGCTTACAATAAACATGCCTGCGGTTGAGATCTAAAGGTAGGAGACACTATACTAAAGAAGATCTTCTCATCCCTCCACGCTGATCTGAGAGGAAAGTTCAAGCCAAACTAGGAAGGACCTTACGTCGTCCGAGAAGTGCTACCGGGATACTCCATTTGCCTTGCCACCATAGACGGAGATCATCTTCTTGAGCCCATCAATGCTGGATACGCCCGACGATTCTACTCTTAGTCTATTGGTGAAACATATACGTGACTGCTTAAGAACCACTCAAAAGAGGCCATCATTCCAAATATAGTAGCCAAAAAGCATCCCTAAAAATAATGATATCCTTTGCTACCCCATTTGAGCCTGGGCCTTTCTTTCAGTAAGCCCCTTCCCCCCCCCCCCCCCCAAAAAAAAAAAAGTGTGTACATATACAAAAAAGGGGAAGTAAAGTTACCATTAAAATCTAAAAAAATTGAAAAAGTAAAACTTCAAAAAGAGATTGTCTGAAATGGAGCAAAAAGAACAAAAAAAATGTGTAGAAGAATCACAGGGCATGTATAGTAAAAATCCCTAAGGGAGAAAGTATGTTGAGAAAACTGAAGCCGTATTAAGGAAACCCTTTTAGCCTAGCATACCTCCAAATCCTAACGTAACCCATGGCCAAGCTACACCCTGAAGAAAGCCCTCTTTTAGGTTTACAAGCAGTCATAAGATCTGTTAAGTCAACACAAGCCAAGTTGTGAGACGACACCAAAACCCCGTCCAGCCGGCTATGACGAAATCGACGTCTATGTCGTGGCTGTTGAAAAAAGAAATGAAGAAAAAAGAAAAAAAGAAAAAAGAAAATAAAAATATAAGCTCAAAGCAAGATGGATGTGGTGAAAACTCGAAAGGGCGTTACGGGTAAAAACAACGAGTTTATGTAGACCAGGTGAAAACCCGAAGGGCGCTTGGGGTAAGAGAGCTAAGCCCATGGACGTGGTGAGAACCTGAAAGGGCGTCATGGGTAAAAAAAGGAGATAAATAAAAAAAGAAAAGGTTTACACTGATTGAGAAGATTGATGCTTGAGGAACCCTCTTGATTACTCTCTTTGATACCCTTTTTTCGGCTGGGCCGCTCATGCTAGTTCAAGACAGGTCCCAACCAGAAATGTCTTTGTGAAATTGTTTTGTTAAACTTATGACTCAAGGTAAGGAGAAAGGTTTGACTCAATCCAAAGGGATTAACGTTCCGACCTTGGTAAAATCTGGAAACTCACTCAGGTTCGACTGCATAAAAGAGTTCGACTATGCTCAAAATGGGACCTGTTACTCCGTCTCACTTTCAAGGCATAAAAAAAAAGCTAAAAATAAAAAAATCCAGAAAAATCCAAATACCAAAAAATGTGCATATATTTCTACTCATTTCCATGTACATATTTCCATCATCATATTTCAATCTCAAAAATGAAGGAAAATAATAAAAAATCTCCGAAAATAAAAATCTAAAAAATATCTTGAAATTGAAAAAGTGTAGGAAAAAATTAACTTCTTCTTCTGTTATTTAGGATGCATTTTCTTTATATATGTATAAACAAAAAAAAGAGACTGACGTTTTCTTAAGAATGTGCAGGAACATCAAAACGGTCCAAAGCCTCGAAGCCGGCAACCTCTCGACGATGGACAAATCAGATAAAGCACCTCACCACCGACGTCAGGTCTATTAAAAAAAAAAGAGAAAGAAAAACGAAAATCATTGTGAAAAAAAATAAAAATAAAATAAAATTAAAAATCTGTGAACTTTTTATGCACAGCTACGCACTCGCATATTTTCGATGAGATAAAATGTCAATATTTTACCGGCAATGTAGCTGTGCAAAATTAATGTCCTAAGTCTAAGGTTCGCCTTGGATCCATGGATCCTATTTCAAAGTAGGAGCGACGGTGTCAATTTTGGTCAAACAGTCAATGCTTGGATCGGATTGATTCCACTGCTATATCTTCGCCCTGATCGCTCCATATTTTGGTTTTAGGTGAACTTGAGTGCCTTACACTTCAAGTTCGTCACGCGATATTTTCGGAGGTGTAGACTCTTCGTTTACACTGTCCAAGCGAGTGCCCTACGAGGTTTGAGGTCCGGATAACTCCGTCCTCTAAAAGATTCATTGTTGGATTGATTCCAACCTCTCAGATGTGAAACTACGCCAGACAACTATGTGCAATCATGTATTTAGAAGGGCTCATTTCCCTTTTATTTTTTTGCAGGCTTAAAACTTGTATTGGCAGCGGTATCCTTGTAAAGTATATGCCATGCATCTGGGTATCCGTATGATGGTCGTTTATTCCCGTAAATTAAACTCGGGCAGGTTTGGGTTGGGGCTTCCATCGCCTTTACTGCTTATCGCCCCTAATGGGTGCATGTTTATGTATAGTTGTTCATTTATAACTTCATTGATGACAGAGGCCAAGATTGAGTATCCTTCGGTGGACACCCAATTCTGACTCGGTCTTTTCGATATCACATGAACTTGAGTACGTTGGCTTCAGTTTCGTTGTAAACTATTGTGGAGGCACCGGCTCTTGATATGCGTTGTCTGGGCGTGCGCTTCCCGGGGTTTGAGGTCCAGATAATGCTTGTTTAAAAAAAAATGGAAAAAGCAATCTTTAAAAAAAGAAAAAAGAGAAGAAGAATAAATTTGTATTTTCAAGCAGAAGGCGGTAAAATGTCAATATTTTATCAGCAATGCAGCTGTGCCATATTAAAGTCCCGAGTCGGAGGTTCACCTCGGATCTTTTGATCCTGCTTTAAGGTAGGAGCAACGGTGTCGGTCCTGGTCAAACAACCAATGTTTTGATCAAGTCAACTCCACTGCTAAATCTTTGCGATGAGCGCTCTGTTTTGGATTCATGTGAACTTAAATGTCTTAAGCTTCAAATTCTCCTTTGGAAAAGGTCAATCATTGGTTGAGACCAACTTGTTGAGAATGAGATTACGTATCAATCAAACTATTTCCAACCATGCATTCAGAAGGGTTCATTCTCTTTTTATTTTCTGCAGGCTTAAAACCTCTATGGGAAGCGGTATCCTTGTAAAGTGAACGCCATGCGTCTGGGTATCTGTATGATGGTTGTTTGTCCCCGTAAATTATACCCGAGCGGGTCTGGGTCAGGGCTTCTATCACTTTTGTTATTACTTATTGCCCCTGATGGGTGCGTGATTATGCATAGTTAATTGATGTTTATGATCATTGTCAGCAGAGACTAGAATTGGATATCCATTTTGGGAGACACCCAATGTTTGGTTGGATCTGTTCATGGTAGTTGAAACTGGATGCCCTAGGTCATGTTGATCTGGGGCACGTTTTTGAAAATGACACATACTCTCAAAATGTGTTGCGACGTCTATTCGCTCCGCTCGGGTAGTCATGCTAAATAAACTTCGGGATCGATGGGTTCGCCTAAAGACCTTAAACCCTGCTTTTAGTAGGGGCACCCATGAATAGTCGGAGGGGGCCATCAAATGCCTCATACAATTGGACGCAAACTGTGGAGCCTTAGGTATTTTTGCTTCGCGCCTATCTTTGAATGTGGGTCGATCACCCCTCTTACTTGCAAAGCTGTTGTATTCAGAATGAATCTCGAACATCAATCGCCTTCAAATTATCTCGAGAAGCAGACATATTTCCCGACTAACAGGCTTTCGCAACTCGAGAAGTGAACATTTTTCCCAGCTATTGGGCTTTCACAACTCATTCCACCTCGGTTATGCCCAGTAATGTCGCTAAGCGCTTGGGAACTGATTACTTGAAGAAATGAATGTTTAGCCTGACATTCAGGGCTTTCGTCTTCTCACCATGTTACTCATCTGATATTTGAAGTTCGTTTTGAATGCAACAGACCCCGTTAGTAATGCCTTGGGCCTCTTCGGATGTCTCTTTCTTTGACATTAGATCATTAGTGATTGGATACCAAAGAGGGGCATTTGTAGACACCCAAATTTGGCCCAAGGCTCGATCGAAACACATTTTCGAGAAAGGTGTGTTTTCGAGCATTTGATGGCATATATGGAACCTTTAAGAACCACCCTAGAACCCTTAAGAATCCTTCTAAACCCTTAGGAATCACCCTAGATCCCTTAGGAACCTGCCCCGAACCTTTAAAAATAAATCCCAACCCTTAGAACCCATTCTGAACTTAAACTTAACCTTCCAAAACCTTAGAAAAGGGTGTGGTACACCGAGACCAACTATGACCTTCTACTACAATCAAATCTCACACCATTAAAAAGTAGAGGACGTCAGCTTTCCAACGGTCTAAGGATCATCCCAATCGGAGTTATACATCAAAAGATATGGCGGTCTGAACTCTGAGGGCAAAACAGTAAAATCAGGTGGGTCCCTAGGGATTTGGTACAACTAATAGTTGCGCCAGTTATAATTTTGCCTGGCGTAATTATTAGTTGCGCCAGGCCACTTCTCCCATAAATTAAGCCTGGTGTAACTAATAGTTGCGCCAGTTTTAAATGTAGACCCCACCCTCGCGAGCCAACTTCCAGGCACTGTTCAGCGCTGTTTTACTATACATTTACCTGGTGCAACTATTAGTTACACCAGGCATATGAACAATAACCATATCTTTTTACCTCGAAATTCATGATTGGGGTTTGACTTGTTGACCACCTCGACCTTTGGGGTGTGTTTTGATAGTTTTATTGCACCCATTCACTACCTATATACAACCCCTTAAGTGGCTTAAGGCCTTACTCCATCATCCACCATTGGATGACCTTCTCACATATTTCAAAGCTCCAAAAACCCTAGGAAACCTTAGATTTGAGATTATCTAATTGCTAACCCCAATTAGCACTTAAGTAGTCTCCTAACCCACCCCATTTCCTATAAATAGAGCCCCCCCCCCTCTTTGGTTTAGGGGTTGAGAAGTTTGCTTAAGAGAGAAAGAGCTCAAAGTAAGAAGTTCTTTCTCCCTTTTGTGCACCATTTTCACCTAAATTTCAGAATCTTCCAACCTCATTTCAAGCTTGTTCTTGCATCAAAAACCCTTAGCCTAGGTGTGTGTGATTCCCTAGCCTCCCTTCTCTACCTCTTAACTTCAAGTCTTAGGAGTTAGAACCCTATTTCATACCATATAAAGCCTTTAAGAGCACATCAAAGCAAGCCACGCAAGGCTCTCCTACGGTGCTACAAGGGCCCGAGGACTCCGACTCTTTCCTTTCTTCCTTATCTCCTTTTAGCATTTCCCATCCCCTCATTTGTGCCGTTACGCCGCCGAATTTTCGGTAGGAACGGAGGGGCACAAATAGGATTCTAAGCCCTTTTGGGTAAGAGGAAGCCATTTTCTTTTCTTTTACTTTATTTTTGTTTTGGCCATTAGTAGAGACCGCGTTAAGCGGGTTGATCGGGTGCCTAACACCTTCTCGATCGATAATCGAAGCCCCTACCGAAGAGCCTCTAGTGTGGACCGGATTCAGAGTCATATTTTTAGCACTTCGGTGCTCATAAAAATGATATAGGTATCCCAGGACACCAAAAGCTCTAAGTGGTAACTCTATATTTTTTGCAAGTGAGTGCATCGCCGCGACAGGATCGTCATAAATCCCACGGTTGCACAGATCTACATAGTCAAAAAATAAACCTCTCCTTGTGACGATGCGTCTAAAGCGCCAATCGCCACTCGCACACGCGAACGAGGCGGCTTGTCGCTAGATATACTCTTCTCTTCTTATTGTCAAACAATAATAGAAGGTGAAAGGTTCTATATATATCATTGTGCCACTTTTACATTTGCCAATGTGGGACTATTCATTTGCGTACAAAAAAAAATGAGAACATTAAACTAAGAAAACAAAAGAAAGTTTTATTTTCTTTAAAATTATTTAAAATATTTATTATATTCTAAAGTAATAAATAAATATAACACTACTTGCACACAAGGTTGTAGGGCCTTCACCCCAAGGATCAAAGTTCGGTTTTCGTTTCGGTTTCGGTCTTGCTCGAAACTGAAATTTTGACCGAAATCTAAAGATTTCGGCCGAAATTTTGAACCATGCTTCACCCTTTCTATTAAGGGTACCTCCGTTCGCACCCACCTATTTACTGAAAGCGCCCACATTCACATTGCACCTATCATTCAGTCAATTTTTGATTCTATATGTCACAGATCCAAAAAAAAAAGCCCTAAATTTACGCTTGAATGTGATTTGTGCCATATGATTCAAGGGCCTTTTTGAGGTCTGTGACACATGGAATAAAAAATTGACCATATAATATATGTGTTATAATCTCAAAATCTATTGTGTGAAAGATCAGGGTGAAAAATGATTTCCATTATCTGATTAAAAGGAACCAATGATTTTCAAGGGGTTTGGGACATGGGCGCAAATAGAGGAACCCAATACAAAAAGAGAGTCCAAAGAAAAGTAGAGATACATATACAAAGAGCTTCGGTGATGCTCTTTGTATAGATACTCAAGCCCACTAATTAACATCAATAGAGCTTCGGAGATGCCATTACCCCATGGAGCTAGATGGGTCAAGAGATCTATCTCACCGAATTAGAGTGTACAAATTTGATCCGGTATTTTATATATATATATATATATATATATATATATATATATATATATATATATATATAATTTTATAACTTAGGGTCTCCCAAGCTAAGCCCTAAGGGATGTCCTCGTCGCCACCATGTAATAAGTATTTCACTATTTACACACACTACGGGGCATCCGTTTATAAAGTGCCGCTAACACTAAGGGAACATTCGTTTTGCTATAATTGGGAGAAATCATGCGTAATCTGTATTTTTTTGGGTAACGGTCAGAATTTTTATGTGGAATTCTCATTCGTTTCACCGTATTCCACCCTCGTAATCAATTGTAGCGATTGCCTGTAATTTTTTGGGCTTACGAGCCTAGGGCCTCGTAATAATATTATATTACCTACAATTTCCGAAGTAGCCACACAATGACTATATTTATTACAGCTCTATCACCTTTCCACTGTAACCTTAAGCCCTCATTAACGGCTTTTTGGAGTTCATTGCAGATATGAATTTTATAGCTGCTAATCGTCAATGATAGAGGGTATAAACCCTATTTTGAGAGGTCGTCATCGAGCAAAGCACCTTTGCGTAGGGTATAAACTCTACTTGCAGAAAATCTTACCAAAATCTAGGCGTTGCAATGGAGGTAGGATGAATCTGTCCCAAAATGGTGCTCAGGTTCGTTCATTGTCTCAACGAGGAAGACTAGTATGATGGCTATGATCAGATGGTTGAAGTAGAGATTTTTGGGCGGCAGATCTGTTGGAAATGACCAAATAGATCTAGGGATGCAGAATTTCTCCTACAAAAGGGCTTCATCTCCTCATCTTCTCACAGCCGACCCATCTCCAACAAAGGTATGCAAGTCTTAACATAGCAGTTTCAATTTCCTCCTTTCATAACCCTCATTTTTGCAATCAAATCTTCCTTGTTTTTGTGTTGCAGGATACATCGAAGCTGAAGCCCTAGGGAGCTTTTGATCAGGTACTTACCCTGTTATTGTTGTTGATTTATGGGGCAATTTCTTCCTTTCAAAACCTACAAATTTGCTCTGGTTTATGATTTTTTTGTAATTTCTGAGCCCTTTTTTTAATTTATTACCTTCAAATTTGCTTTGATTTGTGATTTTTTGCTCCGATTTATGATTTTTTTGTAATTTTTTGCTCTGATTTATGGGGTAATTTCTTCCTTTCAAAACCTTCAAATTTGCTCTGGTTTATGGTGTTTTTTGTAATTTATGGGCCCTTTTTATAATTTATTACCTTCAAATTTGCTCTGATTAGTAATTTTTTGCTCTGACTAAAGATATTACATTAGCTTTGGGCTCAATAATCCTTCATATTCATCTTCCAGTGCTTGAGGTAGATCGAAATGGTACAAAGTGACGTGAGGCTGAATTCCTGTAAAATCAACTCCACTGAAGAAATTTTTAATATCAAATTATAACTACTACAATTATTTTTTGAAGAGCCATATTTAATTTCAAGAAAGCAAATGCCTGAAATTTGTAAATGCAAGTGCTTGTGAGGATGATTTGATTATGTAGAGTGCCCCATCACGAGATTAACCAGATTCCTCTTTAAAAATAAGTGTGTGGAATGCATCAAGAGAACAAAAAACAATAGATAAAGAAAGGGAGCACTGCCTCTCCGAGTACCATTATTGATGCGTTTATTGATGAGATTATTGTAGTATTGCAAGCCTTTTGGATTGACATCTCCCCTACCAACTGAATGCATGGAATTCAACCAGGGATCAGCGTAGAGTAGGAGATAGAAAATCTGTAGGCATCCAAACCCATATATTATGTGAGCTCTACATCTTTCTGCCATTTGCAAAATGCATGGATGGTTTCTGGAGATTGTTTCTCTTATAAAAGATGCATGGATGGTTGTTGGAGATTGTTTCTTTTATGAAAGCTTGTGCATGATAAACTTTAAACCTTTTTTGTTATACTTTACCTTGTACTTGTGATATTGGTCTGCTGCTATGTCCCTTGTGCTCTTGTCTATTATCTTTCCCTATTTGCACAAAAAAAAAAAAAAAAAAAACTGAGATGTGGCAATTGAATTCCCTTGAAACAAGGAATTTTTACTTTCAGATGGTAGGGGAGCTGTCAATCTAAAAGGGTTTATACCCTTATTATTACACTTTAACTTATTTTAAATGTGTTTTATCAAGAATAATGTACGTTTTGACTTCTACTGCTAAGGGAGTTGATAAAGTTGCGCTCGAATTTGATATATGATGGTAAGCTATTTAGAAAAAATTAATTAAGAAGAAATACATAGTAAAGATTGCCAAGGGAACCAAAAAGCTTAGCAATGATACAGCTTTTAGAGATCAATAATCTTGTTCAATTAAAAATGTGCAATTTTGAATGTGTAGTAGATAATGGCCACAATACTTATCTTCTCCATACGTGTAAGGCGAAATTCCTTTGACTAGTAGCCAAGTTTTATTTTGCGGAGAATGTTGTAGAACTCATGGAGTTTTTGAAGCTGAACAAGCTCAAAGATGCCTGAAGCATTTTGTCGTGATCAATCGGCTGTCCACCGAGTAAAATGGTTCCTTCAATTTGACTAACATTTTTTTTAACCTCCAAGAGATTTCCCCCTCTATTACCGTACCATCTAGACAATACAATAGTAGAATAGTGGATAGAGGCTGCAATTATGATGGCTGGAGGCATGATAATGCTTGCAGCTTACTACTATATTAGTCAGGTACACAGTTCTAGACAATGCGTGCATACCTCCATACTAACTAGACACCAAATTGTGCAAGAAACAATTGCCGAACACGGACTCACGCCATTCGGTCTGTTTCGAATGCGAGTGCCAATTTTTTTGAGGTCTACTCGACTTATAGGGGGTTCCTTCATAACACAAGGCACTTGTTAGTGGAAGAGTAAGTAGCAATTTTTATGCTTATGTTATCTCACAACATGAAGAATCATGTCACACAAAATCGATTCCAGCACTCTGGCTCAACAATTAGCAAATATTTTAATACTATTTTAAATATTATTTTATGGCTTCATGTTGAGATGGTTTTCAAGTGCTTGCTACTGACTTTATTAAAGACAGTTATAAGAATGGGAAGAATAAAAGAGATGAGTGAAAGAGTGAGAGTCATGGAGTAGCAAGCCTAAACATACACAATCCTGCAAGATACAGAGTCTTTTGTAGCAAGTTTTAATAAGTAAGAGTTTGTCCCACAGGGAAGTTGATCTTAAGCTCCAAGGGAGCCATCATTAGTAGGCCCTCCATATCTGGCTACAGATCTGGCAATCCTAAACGGAAGGGGATTTAGTGCCACTAGAATCTAAATTCCAAGGTATCCTAATGTCTAAACTATAGAAAGGGTTAAGAGAGAGGGTGGAGGGAGAAAATAAATAAAAAATGGTGAGAAGTATGTTATGCGGTTCAGATCTGGTGGATTTCATAACTCAGATTCAGATCTGCTGCTATAGAAGTCCTGTCCAATGGCTACGTTGTCACCACTGAGGAGAAAGAATCCGACTCATCTCTGTGCTATGATCCAATCCCTTTATGGCTATAACCTGTCCACTTTAATGGTCACAGACTATCCAATTGGGGAACCACAGTCCAGAGATGGGTTAGAACAAGTTTATCATTGTAGGCACTACCTCATCCATGCTACAAGCTCAAGAATCCGTAGGGAACTTCAACCTCTAAAATGCTATGTGTGGGGCTATGCGTGTATGGGAGCATGTTAGCCCAGACACATAGAACCAGCAAGAGTTTGAGTATAGCCTTAGATCCAGCTGTCCACTGCTAGAGAGACTACAGTGATCCAGTCACAAGCCTACAATCTCTATAACCAAACCAGATCTGCCATCTGATGGCGGGTCTTCACAGATACAGGAGAGTCTGCCTCTGCACAATCCCTCACAGGGCTACAAGCACAAGTGCAGAGAAAGACTATCCGTCTTGAGTCTGTGGATTGGCTTCACCCTAAGGCTATAGCCTGTCCACTTAAATGGTCACAGACTATCCCAGAGGCTATCCTCCTCACAGGCTCAAGATAGAAATGAAACATTGTTGCCACCACCATGTTCACAAGGCTACAAAAGCTCATTGTTTCCATGGGGATTTCAGATCTAGTGGGTCCTGTGGTGGGGTTAGGCTTGTATGGGAGCATGTTAGCCCAGACACATATGTCACTTAGATATGAGTGAACCACAGTCTCAGTCCTCCATTGCTTACAATACATCCTAGCAGTGGGAGATCTCAAGGTAGCAGCCTTGCACATAACAACTCACAAACCGAAATCTCAAAAATGTAAAACACACGATTGTAAAATTCCATTAATCTATCCCAAATAACTATACATAGGCATAGCCAGCAAATGCTGGACTATGGAGAGAAGAAAAAGATAAAAAGAAACTACCTAAACCTAATCTACCCTTACTGGTAATCTACAGCCGATCCCAGAAGAAGAAAACTAAATTCTATCTAAGAAGAGAAAAAAAAACCAAGACCCCTAAACCTAAACCAAGCTTAGGTTTATATAGCAGTCAGCTTGGTGGTGTATCAGGGTTAGGAAACCCTAATTTTAACGATGCCACATGGCTTGATATTGTTCCTTGGATGCCTTGGGGCGCGTGCATGGGAATTGGAGCATTGGAATGCGTGTCCTAATTGTTGGAAGTTCTCAAAATGTCCTCTACAGAAGTGAGGGAGAGTTAAAGTTCAGAGCCTCGCCAGGTAGCATTGGCTTCCAAGATTGTCGCGTGGTAGAATGGTCTTCGCGAGATTGGATAAGCTTGAAATTCTAGCCGTCACAAAATTGTCTTAATTGCAGTTGAAACAGTCGCGTGATAGAGCATTGAATTCTCGCTGGATTGCTTTGGTCTTCGCGAGGTTGCATTATCCTTATGAATGGTGCGGGAACTGCGCGAGCATTTCATTTCCCAGTGGATCTTCGCGAGGATCCTCGCGAGGCGGTGATGTGCATTAGTTTCTGAATTGCGCGAGAGATTTTTCTGAAGTTTTGTATCCTGCGGCTATTGCATGACAGCTTCTTGCAGAGACACCTGGAGCTCTTCTCCTCAGTTGATCTGAGTGAATCGCGTGAGGTATGAGAGTTGCTTTTCTTGAGCTGCGCAAGACTGCGCGAGCATTTATATTTGAGCTTCGCGAGAACAACGCGGATACTTGGAAATGAAGGCTTGGGAAGCTCGCGAGGACTGCACGAGGCTTAACTTCTGAATCTTCTGAAGCCTAAGAAAACTGTGCGAGGTTCAAATCTTTGTCTGGATTCAACTTTCACCCTTCTGAGGGGGTTCTGGGGGAAAAGTGGGCCCCTTAACAGGGTTCAGGCTTTATTGTAGCTGCTGTTTATTGCCTACAGAAATGACTTAACACAAATTTATTAGATGGCTAAGGGTCTAACAACGGCTAAGTTAAGGGGTGAAAAGTGGTACTTTTCAAGTCTTAACACTTCATCACGATATTATAGTCCCGGCCACTGAAGCTCTCCCACTTCAGATAGAGCATAATCCACGATTCTTTCCTTATTTCAAGGTAGAGTTCAATATTGATATTATTCTGCTATAAATTTAAAATTAAGCGAGGTGCTTTCATAATACTAAGCTAGCGACAATTAAAATATAAAGGATTGCATAGGAGCTATTGACGGCATGTACATCACAGCTTGGGTGCCAAAATGTGACCACCCGTAATATCGGAATCATAAGCAATTTGCCTCAGAGAACGTACTTGCAACTGTTTCGTTTGATATGATGTTTCAGTATGTGCTTGCGGGTTGGGAGGGATCTGTTGTCGACTCTTGAGTTTTGGCGAACTCACGTCCTCAAAATAGGTTGACTGTTCCCGTTGGAAAATACTACCTTGTAGATGGTGGATATGCTAACATGATAAACTTTATTGCACCTTATCGGTGAGTTTGCTATCACCTAGGAGATTTCAATAGCTCCAATCCACCGCATGACCCGAAAGAATTGTTTAACCAATCTCACTCTTAATTAAAAAATGTGGTAGAACATGCATTCGGTGCACTGAAGCAACGATTCTTGATCCTCACGTGCAAGGCTCGTTACCCTTTACTCACTCAAACAAAGATTGTCATTGCATCTTACGTATTGCACAATTTCATCCTCACCTGTCACGAACACGATTCGGTATTTGAAGAATGGCAGGTTGTGATAGAGTTAGATCATGATGACAACAACGTAGTGACTGATGCAAAAATTTGAGCATCACAAATGAGGGCTGAAAGAGAGATTGTCTGAGAATATCGCGAGAGCATCGTAAATGCGCTATGGGAGGGGCGTGCTCCGTGATATGTAGGAACATGTATGTAATGTAATGTCAGACTATTTTTAAACTAGAGAATATCCACTTATTTTCATGACACATACAAATTTAATCAATTGGTACACATACAAATGGAGATAAACTATACATATGGATATTTTATAGATTTCATCATTAGCATTAATTTCGTATAAGGTGACATCTTATCATCCATATATATGTATATATTCGTGAACAGATGGTTCGCTACTATATTATTTTATTGGACAACGTCCCAGGATATATCGTACTTGAGAGGAAGATAAAGTCCAAGTAGACGGATACTTGAGCGCTTGCCATGTTACCGTGCGCACCCTTGATGAGGCTATTCAGCGATATAATAGATTCCATAGAATACCAAGCCCACATGCAATGGATGTAGTTGGGAGGGAGGAAACTGACTGGCTTTGGAAATCAGTTGTAAAGACTTTTTTTACTATTGTACTTTTCATTGCTTTATATGTAAGCGGGTTGCTGTAAGAAAAAATTAAGATGGTCAGCTTAAGATATGTATTATTTCTTTATTTCAATGTGAAGATGGTCTTTTAATGAAAATATTATGTTATTTCCTTAGTAATTTTTTTTCCTCACTTTGCATTTATCGTATATTCACTTAAATATGGTTATGACAATTATGATAATGATGCAGGAATGGCTGATGATACAGAATCACATGCTTCAAATCTAATTACTCCGCCGAGACTTGTGTATCTGTCAGAGGTAATTGATGTTGAGATGTATGTCATGTCCGTAAAGCGCCCTACTAACAACAATGCCAGTGAAGCTATTACTATCAATTTCGATGAAGAACCTATGGATGAAGAGAATGAAGCTGACGAAAAAGATGAAGACGAGGAGGAAGAAGAAGGACGCCGAAGTCGAAAATGAGGATTACCAAGAAGAAGATGATACCTTAGATGACGAATCAGATTCCTAGAGCGACGACAACTCTGCATCCATTTCAATGACCCTATGGACAGTAGTAGCTTTTGTGATCAATATAACAATAACATATTTTATATTGGAACGCGACTTTAGTTGTGTTCTAATTACTTATGTGAAAGAAGTTATCGTAGAATGCACTCTTTCGTGACCAATGATTTTGTAATAATTTCTTCGTACATGGAATGCTTGAAGTCTACTTTCAACTATCTATTTTCTAAACTTTCATGAGGTTGTGCAAATTTCACGCGCCTAAAACTCCGACATCATCGGCCTACCGCAGTAAACCTAATTTACTGGGATAGTAATGCTTCATGAGGCAAAATATCTTAATTTTGGAGATTCTCTCAAAATTTTCATGCAAATGGTTCTTTTCAGTGTAATATATAACAGTTATAAAAAGTTGTTTTTACGAGGAAAAATTATAGCGAGAAGAACGCTCAGATTACAACAAAAAATTACATGCGATATGAATTTTACAGGTAATCCAGTTAGCATTATATTACCTGTAACGTCTATATTACAAGTAATTTATTATGCTGAAACAAACATACCCTAAGTGCTAACAAACACATCAAAGTCGTTTGACAACAGCGACAACTCCTAGTGGGTAAAAATCTGATCTGACATTAGAGGAGAGTTACTTCTATCTTCTAATTGCACAGAGGATATGTAAGCATAAAATGTCATATATTTATTTGGTTACTTGATCTCGTTTATTTAATTATAGGGTGTCAACGGTTAGACTGGCAAAATAAGAAAATGTTTCTCAGTTCTTATGTCTGGTTCCAAACAGTCAATGTTTTAAATATGTACAATTCAAGCTTAGAGGAAAGAATCTTGGGTTGTATAAGGCCCTTATGTAAAGAGATTCCATTTGTCGACCAACTTTCCCTACTACATTGGACATCCCGCTTTTACATACACCATGTAGGTGCACACCCGTCCATATTAGAGTGCATAGCCATTCAAATTTGAGTTCCATCTTTGGGTCTAGGATTGGTTCAAATTCTTCTAATCAGTGCATACATGCATCAGACGGCGCATCTTGTTTTTTGATCGGTCTCAGACGGCTCATATTTACTATATAAGGTGAGAAGTAGGAGGTTGAGCCAACAAACAAAATGATTAAAATTTTTATAAAAGATAACAATTTCTGTCATGCCCTTAGCCTTTGGACTCATACCGCGAACGGCTCTTGCACTCGCACCTTCCGATCTACAAATCGGGTCAACACGACACACTTTAATTATCGAATTCAGTAACAGTATCTTTTCATAAAATGGAGAAAATACTCAATGTCTTTAAATAGAAATTTACCTGATTTAATTGCGAAAAAGCTCATTTTTTTAACCTTATAGTTTTTTAATTTTGATTATTCATTTCTTAGGAAAAATTCAAGTTTCTTAAAAAATTATACTTGTTGCGGAAAAATGAGTTAAAATAAGGTAATACAAATTTCATAAAAATGATTTCAAAGTCTACAATATAATAAGACTAGTAGCTAAATAAAACAGTAAACCAAAAGTTGGTCTTGATCAAAAGTAAATCAACCGTATAAAGGTCAAGACTCAATATGTGTGTCACATGGTCCGCCCACGTATGTGCTGAAAACTTCGTAGATAAATTGAGTTGAACACTTTTAGCTCAATGGGTGTTCGTAGATCTCTACCCGACCCGCTTCGTCTAGCTCTGGCTGGGTGGCTACTGCTCTGTGAGAGCTTGGATTTCGATACCCTAAAACCTGTACCATCGGCACGACCCTCGAGGCCGTGCCCCATAAACCTGCACAAGATATTGGTATACCCAAGCAACAATAAAGTAAATTTAAAAGCATAAGAACTGATACCGAGCTAAATCTCCATTTTTAAATAGAAAAGTTAAAATACGTAGCCCAAAAGATGGTTCTGATCTCATGCCACTACATGAGCAAAAGAACCCACCCGAATCATCAGTGATGACACAACAATCACCCTGGATGGTTCGCCAAAAGAATATCTCTCAATATTATATTTTCTCAAAAATAAGGCTGGACATACTAAGCTGCACAATATCTCTCACAAAACATTATCAAAGTACGTAGGGGTCCTCTAAAAGAAGTCCTCAGGAGGGGGCTCTAAATCCTCCCTAGGCACATAATCCGAATCCTTCGAACCTACGTCTCCTGAAGCAGTAGCTGCCGCAAGCACCGGACTTGTGACATATAGTGTAATGGGCGAGCTATATCGTAGCTCAATAGGGAAACGACAAAATGAACATATAAATCAATCTTTCTCACATATATTTCATGACATTAGAAGCATGATTCATCAATAAAAATAGCTGAAAAACAGTTTTAAACCATAACTTAAATAATCCTTGACGTACTATAGCCTCGAGCCCTAATGGAATACCCTCCATCGTCATCTAATCAGACTATTTTTTTATATCATTTTTCATTCATGTACATACTACCCAGGTCCCTTCTTCATAGGCGAGGGGGTATAAATCTCACATACATTCCTGGGATATCATATTGGTGTACGAATTGGCCGCTGTATCGGTCACGGATATCCTATCGAGTTAGTCGCAGGTATCTCGACGGGTCGGTGGGGTATTCTCTAAACCTTAAATCAAATGTGCACTATATATAATTATTCACTGTGTGATTGTGCTAATTATAGTATATTAGGCCTGATCAATTCTCATTTTATTAACTTCACAAATTTCCATACATCCCTGGGATGTAACCAGCTTAATGCATCAGACAGATGCCCTTATAATATTCACATCCCCTGGGGA
This sequence comes from Chloranthus sessilifolius, assembly GCA_021018995.1. NCBI lineage: Eukaryota > Viridiplantae > Streptophyta > Magnoliopsida > Chloranthales > Chloranthaceae > Chloranthus > Chloranthus sessilifolius. The sequence goes on along the minus strand of CM037591.1, from coordinate 109,661,502 downwards.
CGTCACATACTCATATCGTAACTCATTTCCTTACATAGTCTTCACACACACACACACTTAAGTTTCACATTTTCAACACATAATTATTCATTTCTATATCACTACATACATACTCTTGCAAATTAAAGTACATGTTCAAAGCGTTCCCTACCTTACGCGTATAAATTCTCATGCGTCAAGGTCCATTGCGGCTCCCCATGCTCGCATTCAATTGTTTAACCTATTTAACATCATAACATACACAAAATATCAAGAACGATGCATAAAAGAAGGTACAAGACCCTCCCATAACTCTAAAGTCCAAAACAAAAGTCAACAGAAACTGTCAAAATCGATTAATCGAAATTCCCAAAATCGATTAATCAATCCCAAATCGATTGATCGATTTACAAATCGATCAATCTATTTTTCCAGGCTCCTCATTTTCCAGTCACTAGGAGTGCACAGACGATTAATCAATTTTAAATCGATTAATCGAAATCCAAAAATCGATTGATAGATTTTATTTCGATCAATCGGTTTCGGGCATCGGTGCCCAGATCTACTATCAGGTCAAAATCAATTGATTGATTTTCAAAATCGATTAATCAATTTTGATAGGAACTCTGTCCTTCTCGGGCTCTTCTTCCAACTTTCTTCTCTTTCAATTTCCCATTCTTTTCTACTACTTTTAATTTACCAAATTTAACCGTATAACCACAACATTATATAAAGTGTAATCTCAAGAAATCTCACCTCAAATCAATCTCTTGATTGATTCAATGTCTTGGTCATTGGCTAGGGTTCTTAGCTTCGGCTCCAATGAGTTCACCTACGCGTTGCCTTTGAAATTAATGCTCACGGACGTCTTCAATCTGCAATCCTCACCAGACTACCTAGCATTTACTTCTTCCTTCCCTTCCTCACACTCTCTCTCTCTCTCTCTCTTCATAAATCCTCTACACCAACCAAACTAAAAAGAAATAACTTCTCTTAAGTTATTTAAGCCTTTTAACCAATTTTATGTTTTGGTGTAAAGCACATATACCCATAACAAGTGTATATGATCTCGTAATAAAGTCTAACACTACGGACATGTGCACATTCACATCAAGACTACTTTAATCATAGTCATCGAGTTGACTTTCACTTGATCCAACTCATGACCAGTCGGGCACGCATCCCGAGGATATGTTCAAGGCCCAAATTTCAGGAATGTTATATTCTCCCCACCTTAGGAATTTTCATCCTCGAAAATGTACCTAAGGGGTTTCCGTCATGGAAGACCCATACACATAAGCAGATGACAATCTACACAATGTCATTACACAAATCCTGTATAAACTTAATGACATTCACATACGATGAACAGTAAACAGAATTTGAAATAAATAAAGATCTAAAGTGCATTTGCCTATTCCTGTACATTCAAGTTCATCTTTACATTTTTCCAAAAAGCTATATTTCCAAAATGTTGCCAAAATGCATATAATAATAACAACCCAAAACAAATACAACTCAAAAAGAAATTACAACTTTAAAAAAAAATGCCAAAAGCTAACAATCACACAGTCCCATCCCCGGGCTGATCCTCGTCATCATGCTCGTGAGTCCCAGAACCCGATGCATTAGGAGCCCATGCCCGCGCCATCGCGATGCGTTGATAGTAGTCGCTGAACTGCATGGTCATATGGAGCAGTGCCTCGTAAAAGTTCAACTGGTAGTCCATCCGAGTGTGGCTCTCCTCCATCTGTCTGTAGTGCTCCATCATCTGGCGATTGTTCTCCGCCATGAGGGCGATAACATCATCAATAGTACCAGGTGCAGGGGCCTGAGATGCCCATCTCCGGTGAGAACGCACATGAGCAGTAGGAGTGGACTGTGAAGGAGAAAGGGGTGGTACTAAAGGATGCTCCTCTGGCTGTACAGGGTCAATAGGCTGCTCCTCAGGTGGTACCGGGTTAGGAGGCTGCTCCCCCACTGCTGGTAGGTCCTGCGGTGGTACAAAAGGCTACTCCCCCGCTGCTGGTGGGTCTTGCTGTGGCGGTGGGGCATCACCAGCATGGGCAGGTGTTGGTCCCTCAAGTGGTAAAGCCTTCTTCAATAGCCTATAGTTGCGGCCCCACGAAGCGATAGAATAGTGCTTCACATGATTGGTGGCCCTCGGCTCAGTGGGCGAAATCACATACTCTGCAGCGGCAGAGTAACACTCTAGCATGCTAGAAATGAGCTGAGCGTAAGGCATACGCTCCTTCGGCCTTAAGGGCCCCTTCATCATTTTCCCCTTAATGTATATCATACCCTTTATCACTAATTTGATAGCATTGAACCAGGGGCCGTAGTATGCCGCGTATAATGCCTGTTGGACCAACTCTACCCGCTTGGTATCATGGCGCATGGGATAGAGGTTGCACTTGATTATTGAATCAAGCATCCATAAGTGAGGGGGGTAAGTCAACCCTCCCTATTGATTTTCTGGATCCCTTGTTCCCCCTTGTCATCTTGGTTCTGATTTCCTCAAAATTTACGGGTTGTGGGAAAGGAGGTAAAAGGTTGGTCTTTGGTACATGTGTGAGAAAGTACTCTAAGGACTCATGGACGTGGTGTAGGGTAAAAAGGTAGTTACGGCCATCAATCTCGGTCGTAACAGTGTTATCCACTCGACCCGCTTTTAGGTTTTGGTAAAATAACCTAACGAGCCTAGGGTAGAAATAACCATGCAAAGGTTTTAAAAGATTTCTAACGCCCGCATTAACGAGGTATTGTCAGGCCCACTTGGTTTCTCACTCAACCTCGGGGTCCTAAAAAAGAGCTTGGTCAATGATATATTCGTATTCAAATTCTTTGGCAGCCCACCATTCATTAGGTTGGGGTAAATGGCCGGGTGGTGGTGGTGGTGGTGGTGACGAGTCGCGTGCCGACGCGTCCGTTGAATATAATGATGATGATGATGATGGTGAAGGTGAAGGTGAAGGTGGTGGTGGTGCGGCGTTTTTACCCCGTACCGGTAGCTTAGAAGCCACTTGCTTCGAAGCTAGCTTAGTTTTATGTGGCATCGTAGGTTTAAAAGAGAAAAATACTCGAAACCTAGGGCTAGAACTACTCAAAATGAAAGGAATTCAAAAAACCTAGGGTTTACCTTTCGTATGTGATTCGGATAGTTAGGGTTTTGATTCGAACTCGATCCCCAAATCCCTCGAATCTTCACAAGTTTCACTAGCCCAAGGAAGAAGAAAAAGGCGCTCAAAAGAGAAAATGAGTTTGAAATTCGAAATGGGAAGAAAATACCCAAAACTGTTATATATAGGCAAAAATTGATTAATCAATTTTCAAAATCGATTAATCGGTTTTCATCACTTAAACTCAGCTGCTCAAAATCGATTGATCGATTTCAAAAATTGATTGATCAATTTTCAAAATCGATTAATCGAATTTAAATCGATTAATTGAAATTGACTATTAATAATTTTCCAGGTTTCTTAGCTCACTGGCGTGTGCTAGTCGTTCAATTGAACGATTTCAATTAATCGAAATCCAAAATCGATTAATCGATTTGTAAATCGATTAATCGGTTTTGAAAGAACTGCAAAAAATTTTAACTTGTTATTTTCCTTCACTTCCTTCTGTTTCTTTGTCAGATTTTCTATGGTTTTGTGGAGTACATATTGGCCATCCTTTTCATGATGCAATTACTATCAAGCCATACATTTTTAATTACACAAAATATTCATTTACGACCAACATTTTTTTCTTTGCATTTCCTAAAGTTGACATAAACATGCAACTTTTGACTACATAGATGTGTCAAACTTACAAACATACATGCACTGATACAATTGGGCTCTCAGCTCTCCACAAATAAGTCCGGATACTACTCTCATCGAACTAGCACTAAAGAAATAACCTTCGTGCGTTACACTTGCTCCTTTCTATCTAGTATCTGAGCCGCTTCTTCTATCATAGTTATATCTTCGTGTATTTCAAGTGGTTAACTTCCCAAGATATGGGTAGGGTCATTCACATACTTTCGGAGCATAGAGACATGGAAGACATTGTGTACCCGATCAAACAATGGTGATAATCTAACGCGATATGCGACCTCGCCTACACGACCCAAAGCCTCAAAGGTCCAAGGTAACGGGGACTCAACTTGCCTCTCTTTTCAAATCTCATAACGCCTTTCATGGGCGATACCTTCACAAACACATGCTCACCAACGGTGTAGTCCACACTCGTTCTTTTGATATCGGCATAGCTCTTCTGTCTACTCTGCACCGACTTAAGTCTTTCTCTAATCATACGAACAATGATAGCGTTATCTTCAAGCAACTTTGGTTCCAATACAAATTTTTTGCCGGTTTCTTCCCAATTGATAGGCGATTTACATCGCCTTCCATAGAGAGCTTCATACGGTGCCATTCCAATGCTCTCTTGGAAGCTATTATTGTATGCAAATTCGATCAACGGTAGGTGTTGATCCCATGCTCCTTGTAATTCAAGCATACACGCTTTGTGCATGTCTTTTATCACTTGGTTTATCTGCTCTGTTTGCCCATCGATTTGCGAATGAAAAGTCGAACTAAAATCCAATTGCATACCCATGCCTCCTTGAAACTTCTTCCAAAACATTGAAGTATATAACGGGTCACAATCAGAGACTCTGTGCAACCATACTATCTCCTTCATATACAATTCCGTGAGTTTTCCTACTATGTACATCGTGTTGTAGGGCAAGAAGTGTGTCAACTTGGTCAATCAATCTATGATTACCTAAATGACATTATATCTCTTTGTTGTACGCGGTAACCCAACAATGGAATCTATAAAGATTGATTCCCACTTCCACTCTGGTATGGGTAGAGGCTGCAATAATCCAGCAAGATATTTGTGGTCCACTTCACTTGCTGGCATGTCAAATACCTTGACACGTACTTGGCTATGTCTTGCTTTAAACCTCTCCACTAGTAATTCTTCCTCAAGTCTTGATACATTTTAGTGCTACTGGGGTGGATCATATATTTCAATTTGTGAGCCTCATTGAGAATAGTTTGTCACAGATCAGCATCAACTGGAATACAAAGGCGTACCTTGAATAGTAAGGAACCATCCTCTTTCACTGAGAACTCTAGTTTGATACCCTCAATCACATCTTATCGAATCTTGGTTAACTCCGTGTCTTTCATCTGTAGCTCGTGAATATGCTCAAAGATCATCAGTCTCACTGTGATGTTGGCCAAGAAGGCCCCTGTAGCTTGCACCTCAATATTTGTATCATACAGTGAAAAATCTTCAAACAACTTTCATCTGTGCATTCCCATGATCAGATTAGCTAATTGAGCTAAACCTTTTGACTCAAGGCATCGGCTACTACATTAACCTTGCCTGGATGATATTATATGGAGCAATTATAATCTTTGAGAAACTCCATCCATCTGCGCTGCCTCATATTTAACTCTTTATGTGTAAACATGTACCTGATGCTCTTATGATCGGTGAAGATCTCAAAGGTCTCACCGTACAAATAATGTCTCCAAATCTTCAATGCAAATATGACCGTTGCTAGTTCCAAGTCATGTGTCGGATAGTTCTTCTCATGATCTTTCAGCTGTCTCGACCCGTAAGCAATCACCTTCTTGTGTTGGTTGAGCACGCAACCCAAACCATTATGTGAAGCATCATTATATACCGTGAAACCTCCATTGCCTGAAGGAATTGCTAGCACTAGAGCTGAAGTGAGTCTCTTCTTGAGTTCTTAAAAACTCTTTTCACACGCTTCACTCCACTCGAATCTCCTATCCTTGTGTGTCTTGTAAGTGGTCTCGATATTTTAGAAAATTCCTCTACAAAATATCGATAGTAGCTAGTTAGATCTAGGAAACTACGGACATCTGTCACCGTCTTTGATTGTTCCCATTTTACCACTGCTTCAATCTTAGCCAGATCTACTGTGACACCATCCTTTGAGACCACATATCCCAAAAAGCTTACTTTTTCTAACAAAAACTCGCACTTACTGAGTTTGGCGTACAGTTGGTGCTCACGTAGAGTTTATAGAGCAACTCTCAAATGTTCATCGTACTCCTTCTTTGACTTGGAATATATCAGGATGTCGTCAACGAATACCACAATGCAAGTGTCTAGGTGTGGTTTAAACACCCAATTCATCAAATCCATAAACGACACCGGTGCATTCGTCAAACCAAACGACATCACTAAGAACTCATAGTGTCCGTACCGTATCTTGAATGTTGTCTTCTAGATGTCCTCTGCCTTTACTCTCAGCTGATGGTATCCAGATCTCAGATCGATCTTAAAAAAATACCTTGCTCCTTACAGCTGATCAAATAAATCGTCAATCCTAGGCAAAGGAAATCGATTCTTGATGGTTTGTTTGTTTAATTGGTGATAGTCAATGCACAGTCGCATTGACCCATCTTTCTTCTTTACAAATAAGACTGGTGCTCCCCAAGGAGACACGTTAGGTCTTATAAATTCCTTTTTCATGAGCTCTTTCAACTCCTTCAACTCAGCAGGAGCCATTCTATATGGTGCTTTGGAAACATGCTCTGTTCCAGGTGTTAAGTCGATAGCGAATTCCACCTCTCTATCAGGAGGTAATCCTGGTAATTCCTCCGAAAACACATTCTCAAATTCACGTGCAACTGTAATATCTAAAATAACGTTCTTCCCTTCCTTATCTTCCTTCAAAAACGTCAAGTAACCACTGCACCCCTTTCTTATCAAGCGCTCGGCCCTGACTGCGGACACAAGTGGCATAAATGTCGATCTCGTTCCCTGAAATTGGAATGATCTCCTTGTATTAGGTCTGAAGATGACAACTTTGTTCTTACCATCTATCGTTGTACAATGTCGTGATAACCAGTCCATGTCAAGAATCACGTCGAATCCTTGCATGTCCAATAGAACTAAATTTGCCGATAGTTCAAAAACGTCTCCATCTCTGATGGTAACTATCACTAATTTACAAACCCTTTTCATATTGACCGATTCCTCAGCTGGAATAGATACTGCTAAGACAAAATCCAAAGCCTCTGGTTCAACCTTCATCTTTCTAGTAAATCGAGGAGCAGTAAATGAGTGGGTAAACCCCGGGTCTATCAACACTCTAGCCTCATAAGCTACATAACCTCCCTTTCCACACAAGTCTAAGGTACCTATATCACACACACACACACACACACACACACACACATATATATATATACACATAGCATACTATATACATCAAAATTTATGGACAAGAATTAGTCTACTCTACTTCCTACATGAATACACCTTCTCTATCTAAAACTTTAAGAAATTAAAATTCTTTATTTAAAAGAAAATCTCACCTTAGATCATGTCATTGGTATTATGTCCTTCTTGGGCAGTAACAACGTAGGCTCTTCCTTGTACGATCGGCTTCCTTGCTTGTATCGGTCTTGGCATGGAAGCAGAAGCCGTTCTTTCCTTACTCATCTCAGGACAATCTTGGATAATGTGGCCCATCTTTCCACATTTATAGCAACCCTGAGTAGCCCTTCTACACTATGTTATTTTATGAGACTTGCCACACTTAGCACAAGTCTATACCGTAGTAGATGCTGCCCGTGAGAAACCCTGGGTAATTGCTACTCCAGTGGTGCTCATATCTGATCGGCCTCTCCGACACAAGCACAAGTAATCTCTGATAATTTGTCTGCTATGCCGGTCTGACATAACCGGTTTGGAACGGTTGTCTCTGTATGGGTGCCATGAATCACGGCTTTTTATTCACCGGTTCATAGTTCCCCATCTTACTTTGATCCATCTTTCCTCGCCCTTGTTGATCTCTTCTTCTGTATCTATCTTCATTGCCCTCTTCTATTACCAAAGCCTTACTCATGACCTCTCCATAGGTCTTTAACTCAAATGCCGCTATCTTTCCCTTGATGTCCGGCTTCAAGCCGCGTTGTAGTCTTTTAGCTTTCATCAAATCCGTGACTACAAAATCAGGAGCAAAACGAGCCAGCCTCATAAATTCTATGCCATACTCTCTTACCGACATCCTTCCCAGCTCGAGCTGAAGAAATTTAACTCCCATTTGATTGCGTACTACTTCAGGAAAGTACTGTTTACTAAATCTTCCACAAATTCCTCCCATGTCCATGGCAATCCCGGGGTTTCCTGAGCCCTAGTCCTAGAGACAGACTTCCATCATGGGCCTGCCTCCCCATCTAGCATATACGCTGCCCAACGGACACTCTCATCTTCCGTGCACGTAAGCACGCTGAATACTTTCTCCATTTCACTCAGCCAATTTTTCGCATCCATTGGCTCCGCTTGCCCTGAAAAGCTCGGAAGACGCATTCTCCTAAACTCTGTGAATGTAGAGGGCAATGCCTGTGTAGGACCTACTGGAGGTGTAGGTGGTTGATGCTGGTCATTGGCATTATGAGCTGCCAAGGATGCTGCTTGCTGAGCCATGGTGTTTGCCATGATTTTCATAGTGTGCATCATCCTCTGTTACTCTTCTCTCTCTTCGTTTCTTTCTCTAACCCTTTCCTATTCTCTCTGATCCCCATCTTGACGATTTCTCTCTTGACTCTCTTCTTGGTCTTGGCTCCCCTGATTACTGCCTCCTAGGGCGTTACTATTCTCCAACAACACTCTATTCGTAACCGAGATGAAACCGTCTCTGCTCCGCAAGTTTCTCTCATGGCCGCCTCGAGGCGGTCCTCTTCCTCTAGAAGACATAACGCTCTGCACATGAAACCATAGTTTCATTAGCAGGTTCTATGATCTGACAAAACCAAGACTTATAAGAAATTTTAAAAGAAATTACTTTGATACCAACTGTGATAGCCTGAATTTTAATATCCCGAAACCCGTGCCATCGGCATGACCCTCGAGGTCGTGCCCCATAAACCTGCACGAAACATTGGTATACCCAAGAAACAATAAACCAAAGTTAAAAGCATAAGAACTGATACCGAACTAAATCTCCAGTTTTAAATAGAAAAGTTAAAATACGTAGCCCAAAAGATGGTTCTGATCTCATGCCACTGTATGAGCAAAAGAACCCACCCGAACCATCAGTGACGACACAACAGTCACTCTAGATGGTTCGCCAAAAGAATATCTCTCAATATTACATTTTCTCAAAAATAAGGCTGGACATACCAAGCTGTACAGTATTTCTCACAAAACACTATCAAAGTACGCAAGGGTCCTTTAGAAGAAGTCATCAGGAGGGGGCTCTGCATCCTCCCCAGGCACGTAATCCGAATCTTTCAGATCTATATCTCCCGAAGCAGTAGCAGCCGTAAGCACTGGACCTACGACGTATAGTCTAAAGGGCGAGCTACATCATAGCTCAATAGGAAAACGACGAAATGAACATATAAATCAATCTTTCTCACATATATTCCATGACATTAGAAGCATGATTCATCAATAAAAATAATTGGAAAATAATTTTAAACTATTGAAAGCGTAATTGAATGTATCTGTTACTCTACATGTGTTACTTGTTCTCAACTTATTCACAAAAGATAAAGATCGGGCTAAAACTTAAATCATAACTTAAAAAATTCCTCGATGCACTATAGCCTCGAGCCCCTATGGAATACCCTCCATCGTCATCTAATCAGACTATTTTTTCATATTATTTTTCATTTATGTACATACTACCCAGGTCCCTTCCTCATAGGCGACGGGGTATAAATCTCACATATATCCCTGGGATGTCATACTGGTGTACGGATTGGCCGCCATACCGGTCAGGAATATCCTGCCGAGTCAGTCGCGGGTATCCCGCTGCGTCTGTGGGGTATTCTCCAAACCTCAAATCAAGTATGCACTACATATAGTTATTCACCATGTGATTATACTAATTATAGTATATTAGGCCTGATCAATTCTAATTTCATTAACTTCACAATTTTCTATACATCCGTGGGATGTAACCAGTTCAATGCATCACACAGATTCCCTTATAACATTCACATCCTCTGGGGATGTCACATACTCATATCATAACTCATTTTCTTACTTAGTGTTCACACACACACTTAAGTTTTACATTTTCAACGCATAATTATTCATTTCTATATCACTACATACATGCTCTTGCAAATTAAAGTACCTGTTCAAAGCGTTCCCTTCCTCACACATATAAATTCTCAAGTGTCAAGGTCCATTGCGGCTCTCTATCCTAGCGTTCAATTGTTTAACCTATTTTACATCATAACATACGCAAAGCATCAAGAACGATGCATAAAAGAAGGTACAAGACCCTCTCAGAACTCTAAAGTCCAAAACAGAAGTCAATAGAAACTGTCAAAATCGATTAATCGATCTCCATATCGATTAATCTAAATTCCCAAAATCGATTAATCGATCCCAAATTGATTAATCGAAATTCTAAAATCGATTGATCGATTTACAAATCGATCAATCGGTTTTTCTAGGCTCCTCATTTTCCAGTCACTAGGAGTGCACTGACAATTAATTGATTTTAAATCGATTAATCAAAATCCAAAAATCGTTTGAACAATTTTATTTCAATCAATCGGTTTTGGATATCGGTGCCCAGATCTACTATCAAGTCAAAATCGATTGATCGATTTTTAAAATCGATTAATCGATTTTGACAGAAACTCTGTCCTTCTCGGGCATTTCTTCCAACTTTCTTCTCTTTCAATTTCCCATTCTTTTCTACTTTTTTTAATTTACTAAATTTAACCATATAACCACAACATTATACAAAGTGTAATCGCAAGAAATCTCACCTCAAATCAATCTCTTGATTGATTCAATGGCTTGGTCATTGGCTAGGATTCTTAGCTCCGACTCCAACGAGTTCACCATGCGTTGCCTTCGGAATTAATGCCCACGAACATTTCCAATCTGCAATCCTCACAAGACTACCTAGCATTTACTTCTTGCTTCCCTTCCTCACTCTCTCTCTCTCTCTCTCTTCATAAATCCTCTGTACCAACCAAACTAAAGAGAAATAACTTCTCTTAAGTTATTTAAGCCTTTTAACCCATTTTATGTTTTGGTGTAAAGTGCATATACCCATAATAGGTGTATATGATCTCGTAACAAAGTCTAACACTACACACACGTGCACATTCACATCAAGACTACTTTAACCATAGTCATCGAGTTGACTTTCACTTGATCCAATTCATGACCAATAGAGCATGCATCCTGAGGACACTGTTCAAGGCCCAAATTTTGGGGATGTTACATACTCTGTCTCTGAATTTTTTTGTCATGAAACAACTGTAAGCGGTGAAGCTTAATAAAGTATTAACTAAATTTATCAATAAAATTTCAGTAATTTCTTATAATTCAACCAATGTTTTTAATTAATTTTCATTGCCTATCTATCTTATTAATAATATAATATCCTTATTTCTACGTTTCAAATTTATCAATCTACCAAACAATAACTCATTAAGCATCAATAAGACAATGATGATAATGTTCAAGGATCCATTCGATATAAGGTGATTATTCAATTTCCTATTTTCAAGACGTGATCAATCATTAATTCCAATTATCAACATCAATAAAGCAATGTTAAGTTCGATTTTCAATCATTCATTCTATAAGTATCAATTCTATAAATATCAACAGGAAGACATGAATTTCAGTTACCAGTTTACCAATCTTTCAATACCATCAAAGGAGTATCAAGTTATTTCAATGTAATTATATCAACGTTTAGTCATTTAATTAATTACTCGGATATATTCGGCTATCATAAAATTAATAACATTAAATAAAAAATTTGATTTAGTTGGTTTGGTAATTTATTAATGTATTTTATGAAATTCGATGCGATACTAACACCAATCATGGTATCAATTGTCAATGTTGCGCAAACAAGCAGACACTCTTCTCCATTTAGTCAATCAAGACAAAAATTGTATTGACCCTGTTAGTCCATCTGGGACTCAATCATCTTCTAACATTTCAAACTCTTTCAAGTTGCCCATTTCGAGCCTGTTTGTAAGAACAGTGGTTAGCATGCGAGGTTCCGATATCAATAACAGTATCATCTTTCCACTTTCAATTTCAATATTCAATATTAATCATTCAATATTCAATGTTCGTTATTCAATATTCAATATCCGATCTTCGGTATTCAATGTTCAATATTGAATTCAATGCTCAATATTTAGTATTTCAGTCTTTTTCAATATCAATAGTCTTGTAATTTATTCAATATTTTCGGGTTCAATTTCATTTCAGTATTATTTCGATATTGTTTGTCAATCATTTTTCAATGGGTAATTTACTAGTTTAAATTCAAATTTCAAGTTCAATCTTAATCTATATCAAAGATCAATAATTCAATCAATTTCTGCGTTCAATCAAGGATTAACAATCCAATTAATTCAAATCCTAAAGTTAGTATTTGACTTCTACCAAATCAATCATTATTATTGTTATTGATTCAAATCCATAAACATAAGATGATTACTAAGCATACTAATCATCTAAATTAGTTTATACTATACGTAGTATTACCATAACTCAGAGTCCATCGGGGACTTGTATTTATAACCAATTTAGTAGGATTATAAGAGATATATATCTCTCTAATTTTTTCAAAATCAGTAAGGAACAGTTAATGTCAATCACTAGTTGCACACAAATAGTGTTTAACTATATTTTTCTCCATGCTCATCAAGTGTGCCTGTGTGAGCATGGATCCTCTCAGACCCTTCGCGGCGATGCACTCGCGGTGGAATAAAATGTAGAGTCGCCACCTGGAGCTTTTGATGACCCGGAAAATCTTTAAATCATTATTTTGAGCACTGAAGTGCTAAATATGACTCTGATTTACCAGTCTTTGCCAAAGGCTCTTGGGTAGGGGCTTCGGTTATCGATCGGGAAAGGTTTAAGCACCCGATCAACCTACATGTAGCGGTCTCTTTCCCTTGCCCGAAGGCAATACGGTCCTACTAAGCTTTGGGCCAAACCGAAATTTCAGCGGCGTAACAACTTGAATCCTTGGATGGAAGAAACACCAAGAAGGTAGAGGAAGAGAGGGGTGAGCCAGAGCTCACGGGCCCTTGTTGCTCCGTAGAAGACATTCGCTTCGGCGTGCTTCCGATGGCTTTAAATGGCTTAAATGGTAGAGGAATAGGTTCTAATGTTAGGATTCGGTAGATAGGTAGTGTGGGATGAAGCTAGGGACTAAGCTTGACTAACAAGGGGTGATCTAATAGTTGAAAATGGTTGAAAAGGATGAACTAAGCATGCTAGAATTCTGGTTGAAGAATGCAAAATAACACATATTTTTCTCTCGCTAGGGCTCTCTCTCTTAAGCTTAACTCTCAACCTTAATTTTTCAACCCTTTTGGGAAGAGGGGGGGCCTCTCTATTTATAGAGAAGAGGTAGGTTAGAGGGTCACTTAAGAGCTAATTGGTTTAGCAATTAGGTAATCCTCTATCTAAGGTTTTCTAGGTTTTTAGGGTCCTAGAGGTTTGAGAAACTGATTTCAATGGTAGATGATGGGGTGAGACCATGGGTGACTTAAGGGTTGCCAATAAGCTTAACGAGGGTGCAACCAACCTTAAGACACCCACCTCAACCAAGGGGATGGTCAAAGGGTCAAACCAGATGGAGGAAATTCGAGCATTTAATGACAGATACTGTAGCTAAGTTGGGCATATATATTACATACGCCCAATTTTTGCACAGTAATTTTCATGAAAACCAGGGGGAATCTGAGAAGATGGGTGCCCGTGTTGGTGGCCACTTATGCTGGGCGTATGTATTATATACCGCCAAATTTGGTCTAAATGTCAGCGATATAATACATACTACCAAATTAGCATTTGTCGGGCGTATGTAATACATACGCCTGAGCAAAAAGTCATGATTTTATGTGAGCCTTTATTCGGCCATAACTTTTGAACCACAACTCCAAATTTGGTGATATTTGGCTTGCTGGAAAGCTAGAGAAGTCCTCTCTCCAATGGTATGTGGCTCATCCTCAGCAGTGGTATGTATAAAAATTTATAGCTCTCCTCCCATCAAATGCTCAGAAGGGTTTAAGTTGAGTCTGGGAAGGGATCCTGGGGTTTAGGAGTGATCTCTAAGGGTTGGGAGAATGGTTCTAATGGGGTTTAGGTGATTCCTAAAGGTCTCGATAGATTTCCAAGGGTTCAGGGGTGCCATCGGAAACACAGGGGTGCATTTCTCCCGGAGTACAAACCGATCGAGCCTTGGGCCGAATTTGGGTGTCTACAGATGCCCCTCTTTGGTATTCGATCACTAATGATCGGATGCCAAAGACAAGTATCATAACCCCAGATTTTTGAAAACCATACACATCACATACCATGCATAATTCCATATTTCATACGCAAGTATTAGTGCCTCACAAGGAAACCAAATTAAAACTACATATACACACTTACTGTGTATATGTAAAATTTTGTAGCTTTCACTATATAAGTGAAAGTGGGGAGGAGAGTCTCTCCTACGTAACCTAAATCAACCTAGATAGAAAGAAGGAAAAATAGAGAGAAAAAGGAGAGAGTTTAGAGGAGAAGGTTTACAAAAGAGGTGAGGTTCTTAGTCTTTCCATAGAGGACCTTGAAGGGCCTCACGATTGAAAGAAGTTGGATCAAACAATAGGGGGACCGTCGAGTAAGGTATGATTTAAATGTTTTCGAATATTTTTAGTAGAGTTTAAACTAGGAGTCGAATGATCTTAGACACTATTAATCCTCTCATGAGGAAGAGGATAATCTCCGAATGAATGGAGAACATACACCGTTTCGTGGCTCGCTTGAGCGGTAAAACGGGCTCGCTCGAGCGAGGCATCTCTTAAAATCCCAAATATCTCAAATAATAACTGCTCGAGCGATGAATAGTGCTCGCTCGAGCGATGAATAATAATCGCTCGAGCGATAAATAGTGCTCGCTCGAGCGATAAATAGTGACCGCTCGAGCGAGGATTTACAACCGCTCGAGCGAGGTCAAGTAAAGGTCGAGGTTAAATAATCGTCATTTCATGAGGACTTCCTTCCAGCTCTCTAAATTCTTTTGGGTATGATTCATGAGAACTGTGTTTTCAAGAGGTCTAAGGACCTTCTGAGTAAAATTGTGTCTCATAAAATGTAGGTTCAACGTGGGTTGTTGCGCATAAGTTTCTGCGAGAAAGGAACGCGTTGGATTGTGTTGAGGTAGGGAATATTCTTGAAACATGTGCATTATTCCGTCAATTCATATATGTAGTGTAATCCAATTAAATAGTAAAGTACTGCATGATAATTATGAAAAAGGGTGTGTGAGTGAGTTTCAAACGTGATAGTCTTGAGGTCCCCAGGGGACGAAAATTTTTAAAGTAAACATCTGAAGGATGCGATGGAATCAGGGGCATCCCAGAGATGCAGATGAAAACTAACAGTGAAACGGAAGTAATGTGATAAGGCCTGATGTAATATAATTAGCACAATCACGGTGAATAACTATATGTAGAACACATTCGATATTTTTATTATTTATGGTTTGATTAGAATACCCCACCGATGTGACGAGATACCCACGACTGACTCGACAGGATATCCGTGATCGGTATGGCGGCCAATCCGTACATTCATAGAACATCCCAGGAATGTAGATTTAAGAATAGACCCCGCCACCTATGAGAAAGGGGCTTGGGCAGTATTCCCAAGGAATACATATAACAACTGTCTAGTAAGATGACGATGGTGGGTATTCCATCGGGGCTCGATACTATATTGCTCGGGGACTACTTAAGTTAAGATTTAAGTGATTAGGCCAAATTCACAACTAAACAAGTAAAGAGATTAAACAAAACCATGCAAAGTAACTGTCGAAATCATTATTTTTATTCCAGTTATTTCAATTATTTTTCATAAGTGTTACTCTATAATTTATGCTTTTAAAACTGCTGACATATGTGTGAGGGTTAATCTATATGTTCTTTTTGTTTCCCTACGAAGCTAGGATGTAGCTCACCCCCCCCCCCTTAGACTATACGTCGCAGGTCCAGGACTAGCGACAGTAGAGACTTCTGGAGACGCTGATCCAGGGGATTCGAATTATGTGCCCACAAAAGAGTCAGAACCTCCTCCTGAGGAATTCTTCTAGGAAACCCACTGTATACTTTGAGAGTGAGTGTAGAGTATTAGGTACGGCTTGGTATGTCAAGCCTCTTTATTTGAATGTAATTAAACATTGTTTCTTTTGATAAAATGTCTGGGATGAACAATTATCACCAATGGTTTGGATAAGTTATTATGCCCATGAATTGGCATGGGGCAAGGACTGCCTTTCGATATCATGATTATTTATATATGAGAACTTGTTTAGAGTAGGTACGTGCGCCCTAATTACAGTTTTGGCTTGTATATACCAATGTATCGTAAAGAATTCCAGGGCACGGCCTAGAGGGTCGTGCTGATGGCACGGATTTTGGGGCACCAAAATTCAGGCTATCACAATTCTCAAACATTCATGGTGATGGTGAGTGTACATAAGCCCTCTCATTTAGGGATATCGTCCATACCTCAAAGCTAACAGTCCCTAAGCGCATTGCGACATTACTGGGCATAACTGCGATAATCACGAAAAGTGTAAGCCCGCTAGCCGGCATATCGTCCACTTCCTGAGGGAAATTATAGATTTACGATGTTGAGTATTAATCTGAACCAGACAGCTCCATGAAACAGGGTGATCGATCTATGCTTCGGGATCGACGCGAGGTACACAAAGCGAAGGCCTAAACAATGTGTCCAATCCTATGGGGTATTGACAACTCCATTGGATTGGCCACGGGTGCCCTTACCTAGGTAAGGCTCGGAGTTTCTAGGTGAACCCATCAACCTCGAGGTTGCTTTAGCATGATTTACCCGAGTGGAGCGAATATTGATATCGCAACACATCTTGGGAATGCGTGCCCATTTTCAGAGTAATTTTTGTATATTTTTTCAAACTTTCTTTTGTTTCGAGGCCTCTAAGCAAAGCTCAAGGACCTCTGGCAATTTTATTCTTGCATAACTCTTTAAGTGGATCAAATGTCAGTTGATACGCTTTAAGAATGCGTGCGCTCCGCCGGGGATGGGTGCATCTTGGGGATGTGCTTGTTCCGATGGCGAGGTGTTCCTGATTCACATGAACCGGAGTGCCTTAACTTGAGACAAAGCTAAAAAGGATCGGGCTAGAACCAAACATCCATCGAAAGAGATGGTCAATTCTAGCCTCCGTCCCTAATGAAATCACATCTTACTAACTATGCATAGACAGACACCCATCAGGGGCGATAAGCAGCAAATAGGCGCGAACGAAAGCCTCAACCCTAAGGTACAATTTACAAGGACAAACGATCATCCTGCGGATACCCAGACGCAAGTGCGTACATTCAACAGGGACACCGTGCCTATGCAGGTTTTAAGCCTGTGTAAAAGAAAGTAAAAGAGAATGAGCCATTTGGTTTGTATGTTTGCACATAGTTTGGTTGGTTGTAATTTCATTTTTGACGGGTCAGTTTCTATTGACAATAGACTTTTCGAATGGTCTGAAGTCGGATGCATTCTTGGTCAATCATAGATCAGAAGGTGGATGATCGGAGCCAAAGCTTGGAAGGTGGGGCTAACCTACTTAGGATTTTAATTACATAACAATAGGTTGTTATTCCGAACCTTCTCCTTCTTTTTCTTTTTCTTCTTTTCTTCTATTTTTTTTGCTTTTGTCAGTTCGAGGCTTTGAGCATGCTCAAACTATTTTTATTTTTGCAAGTATCTTTAGGCAGATCAACTTGCCATATTGATATACCTTAAGGACGTGCGCATTTCGGTGATAGGTCCTTGGTTTGTCTGCCGGACCAGGTACGGGGTGTCCCTATGTAAAACAGGGTTCGAGAGTTTTCGAGTGAACCCGATCATTCTGAATTGATTTAACACGGTTCTCGGAGTGGTGCAAATAGTCATTGCGATGCTCTTTTGAGAACTAGTGTTGTCTTTCGACATTTTTCCTTTTTCTCCTTTTTCGTTATTTTATGTGAATCTTTTTTTTTGTGTAAATTTTTTTTTTCATGATTTTATGATTTTATGGGAGCACTTGGCGGGCGCTTACAGATCTAGATCCGCTTATTGTAGCACGGTCCCTTTGGGACAATCGAAGGGAGCTCGAGGAGCCATTTGGGGATACGCACACCATCGCTTGATGGTACGTGAGCTCCTAAGAGGGACCGGGCCTTGGTCCGTAGCATACAGGGGGGTCCGTCGGGCCTCAAAGCCAAAAAATGAGCGGGTAGTTTTAAAACTGCTAAATTTGGCCAGGCGTATATAATATATACACCCGGCAAATCTACAACAAAAAATGGCCAGGCGTATATATTATACACGCCTGACCAAAATTGGCAGTTTTAAAACTGCCCGAGCCCGAGCACAAAAGGGGCCCCCTCTTTCAAACTCTATCTTCTTCCCTCCTTCTTTCTCAAGTCCGGGACAGCCCCTTAGGGTTTTGGCATTTGATTTTGCTTGAGTTCTATCACCGGGATTTGTGTGTGTGGATCAGAAATGTTCGTCCTCTGCCGGTTTTTGGATCTATTTCTTCTCCCCTTGAAGGGAATCATCAACCCCTCTTTCATCTCCTTTTTGAATTTTGATAATGCTTGATGCTCTTCCTTTTTATGGTGACAAATTGATGCATTTTTTTTCAAGTATATGTGATTCCTTGTGCTTATGCTCTTCTCTCTTCTTTTTTTATTTTTTTATTTTTTTATTCATCATCATCCCCCTCTTTTTTTTTTCTCTCCTTTTTTTTTTGTTTTTTTTTTTCATCATCATCCTTTTTTTTTTCATCATCATTTTTATTCTTATTTGTTTGTTGCTTTTGTTTGTTTTGTTGTTTTTTTTTTGTGATGGATTAGTGCACATGTATATTATTTTTATTTGCATTTTTTTTTGTTTGTTTTTTTTGTTACTTTTTTTTTCTTTCTCTCTCTCTCTTTTTTTTGGTTTGAAATGCTTGATGTTCTCTCTTTTTATAGTGCATTTTTTCTTTTCCGGTATATGCGATTCCTTAGGCCTATGCTCCCCTCTTTTTTTCATTTTCCTCTTTATTCATCACGATTCATTCTTCATTCATTTTTTTGATGGATTAGTGCATTTTTTTTTCTCCTTTTTTTTTAGCAGCCCTTTCTTATACCGATGTGTTCCATATTTTCAGATGTCTGGCGACGAAGGGCAGGATCCACAAGAGGGGCCCGAGATGACCTATGGTCCTCATGGGGAGCAGTTCATTATTTCACAGCGCTCCTCCCAACCTTGGTATGAAATGTAAGGTGAAGCCGCCCGTACTAGCCTCCTTCATTGTCAGCATACCTATATTTTCAACTTTGGTATCGCTGGCCAGGTAAACAGATGAGCCCTTTTTCTTTTCCTTTGATGCCTTCATTAAACCTCTTTGCTCCTATTTGACCGATGCCTTTTGTCTGCAGCCTTTGCCACACATTATGTTCCGAGGTGGCTGGTTTGACCTCATGCGCCTCATACTTTATCTCCCCCAGGTGGTGAAGGACCTACTTGCCCAAGCTGGTTTTGGGGATTTCATTTTATGTCCCGCCGTGAGGGCCGATACGGCCTATCTAAAGGCCCTAATAGAGCGCTTTCGTCCCGAGACCATGACGTTTCATATGGCCATAGCTGAGATGACCCTTACGCCCGCAGATTGGTCCATGATTACTGGGGTTCGCATTGGAGGGGTACCAGTGATACCTGTCCGCACGCCTGATAGGGAGGAGGTGACTCGACTGATAGGGGCCTACCCAACCTCCGGGAACGTTCGCGGTTTCGAGGTCAAGCGATCCTAGCTAGTTGGCTTGTTCGAGCCTCATGAGTTAGTGGATTTGGGCCAACCTGATGCGGCCATCAATCTTGAACCAGAGCGTGCACTGATGCTGGCCCGCATTTCTCTGCTGTTCCTCCTTGGCAAGACTCTCTTTTCAAATACCAGCGGAGGGCGGGTCTCATTGTCCCTTCTCAGTCTTATGGTGAACTGGGACACTGTACATCAGTTTGATTGGGGAGGTGCTGGTTACGCGGTGCTCATGTCTAGCCTGGTGCGAGCCGTTCTTGAGGACTCCAGCTTCGTTGTGGGCTTCTAGTCCGCACTTGAGGTATTTTATCCTTTGGTCTCAATTCGTCCTCCCCTTTTTTTTTGGCATATATGTTTTTATCTGCTTGCTTTCTCAGGTATGGGGGTATCTGCATTTCCAACCTGGTCGCCCTCTACTTCTCTCGGAAGTTCCCACGTTCCCCCTTATGAGCAATTGACACGCGAACCGCCGTCGGGACGTGGGTATGAAGCACCTGGAGTTAAGGCTGCGCTCTTAGTTTGATCTGCTGATCCCTGAGCAGGTATAACAATTTCTCTCTTTGCAAATTTGATAGCTCTTATATACTGTGGGTTCTGACCAAATTTATAAATCCCTCCTCCTTTTTGTTGAGAAGGTCATCCTTGATCCCCCTTCCTAACTCCGGTCAAGTGGGCCCTTCTCGCCTTTTATTAGATCGACGCATTATTTTCTTCTATGGGTCTTGGGCTAGGGCCTATTACCTAGGAGATAGGGTGATTCATCAGTATCGACCTCTTTCTGCTGTGCCCCAAGCTCCTCCAGCTGATGTATTGGCTCCCGAAGGTTCTACTAAAATGCTCACTACTCGCTTTCTCCACCACGGGGTCCCCATTGATGACCTTCTCTTTCCTGGGGGATATCAGATGTGGTATGAGTCTCTGCCCTATCGTTCTCTGCTGCCCCGATTCGTGCCTAGCACCAACTTTTTGGCTTTTGGCGGTCCGCGATCTCAGGTAATGTTCTTTCCTCTTTCTATTAACAGCCTTCCATATGATTACCTTAATTGCCCTGCTATTTGAACATTGTTTCTCTCTGTAGTTTGGACATGATGATGATTCAGATGAGGGGGGTGTGGCAGTTGTTCCTGATGAGGCAACCGGTGTTGGACCTTCCGACCCTTCCGGTGTTGGCGCTTCTGGTAGTTCGCCAACTGAGGTCCAGGGGACTTTTAAGCGCTTGGATGATGCCTTTCTATCGCGTATGTGTGCCGATGTGGCTGAGAAGGCACGTATATCTGCTGAAGCCATTCGGGTTCTACCCCCTGAGCTGATCCCTGGGGTAATCTCTCCCTTGTCACCTTGTTCTTTCATTTTCTTGGATCATGCCGATGGCTTGTGTGACTGATACTTCTCTCTTTATCTTTTTGCTGCAAGATTATGAGTCGGCCGTAAACCAAGCCGAATATTACCGCAACATTTTCGGTCTTAGGGAGGTTGAGGTGGTGAGTGAATATTGACCGTATCTAGTCATCCTCATATTTACTTTCTGCTTGTTTCCCTAACTGATGGCCCTTCGTGTGCTTATGCAGCGTGCTCGTGAAAAGGAGTCGCGCTCTCTGCTTGGCCGCATCTCTCAGGTGTGGACTCGGGTGGGGGAGACCTGTACCTTTCAAAGCGCGACCCGACGTCGGAAGAAGTCAATGGGGGCTGCCCAGGATTAGTTCATTTTCTGAAAATTTGAAACAGTAAAACAGTTTAGATTTTGAAATATTGGGGAATATGTAATAATTTTCCTTTGATTTTTTTTTTGGATGGTCTTATGACTTTTATGGTTTATATGAATGCTCCGTTTGTTTTTCTCTCTGCCCTTATGTTTTTTTGTTTGGCATGACGCGGGCCAGAGCCCCTCCAATGATGGGGGTGAGCTCACGTGTGATTACCCGCATATGACCCACGAATACCACGTCATTCGAGGGTTTCCCATGGGTGTGTGAGCATGCCCGACCGTAGGCTGCCCTGGGAGAAAAAGTAGGCTGAGAGAAACCCGTCCCTCCCTTGGGGAAGGAAAAAAAATGCATGGCCCGATGTGAGGGAAGCCACACCTCCCTGCTTTTTCAAGTGGGCGTATATATTACATATGCCGAGCAAAATTTTTGAAAATTTGCCAAGGCGTATATAATATATATGCATAGCAGAAAATGCTCATTTTTTACCTGGGCGTATATAATATATACGCCAGCCATAATTTTTTTCAGTTTTTGCTCTGGTGTATATAATATACACGCCTCGTATAACTGGGCTCGACGGGTTCCTTATAATCTGCGCCCAGCCTTCTTTGCCTCACTAAACACCCGGGCTTTGCCTTTTTGCCCCTCCTTTTTCTTTCTTCTCTTTCTTCTCCTTTTTCTTTGACAAGCGGGTCCATTGCCCTACATTGACTGAGCTTTATATAGAACATCTTTGTATGTCTATGAACCCGCTTCCCGGCCCAAATTCTTGTATGGGGGATGGGGTTAGTGTACTTCCCTGTTTGGATTCGGGGCCGAGTTTTTTGCAAAAGTGGTGCGCTAGCTTAGCTGAGGGCGAGCTCACTGTTCTAGATCGCCTCGGGTTATCCCGCCTTTCCTGTCTCCTCGCGGTTCCTCTGTTGCCCGACCTCCTACAGGTGGCTTTGGCGTAATGGGACCATAGGGCTCATGTCTTCATATTCGGGTCCAGGGAGCTCACCTCAACCTTGGAGGAGCTAGCCTCCATCACCGGCTTGAGGATGCATCGGGGGCTTGCCAAAGTGGTGCCCAAACCGAGGTATGCAAAGGCGGTCTACGTAGTTCTTGGTTTGAAAAAGGGTGGGTATGAGAAGGGCTTCGCCGGCGGGCCCACTAGGTGCTCGGTGAAATTCCTGAGAGAACTTTTTGGCGACTCGAGTCTCCGAAAGTTGCCTGTCTGGGATCCTTTCAATGTGAAGGCCTTTGCCCTTTATTTGTTATCGGAAGTTCTCTTCTTTACTAGGGGCGAGAAATTTTCCCTCGGGTTATGCAATGTCTTGATCGAATTGGAGGGAGGCCATTCACTGGTACGCCTAGTCTTGGCTGAGATGTATCGGAGCCTGGATGCCTTGGCCTCGGGCTAGATTGGGATTCTTCGCGGGAGTCCACTCCTCATTCAGATTTGGCTAGGAGAGCATTTGGCTATCATGGGGCCTATGCCGAGATTCTTCTTGGTAAGAGGGGATGTGGCTCTGGGCTTTCTGACCTGCTGCTCGAGGCTGCCCCATGGGAGCATCGAGAAATTGAGCCTGTGGCTATCTGATGCGGAGTTGATTTGGCAACTTCCCTGGCTGGACGGCACCTTTCCGATTGTCCGCTCTCGGGATTGTGAGGGTATCACGCTTTTGGGGTTGACTGGTAGTACCTATTATTTCCCATCTCGGGTGCTTCGTCAATTCGGATATACCCAACACGTGCCGTGCACTGTGAGGCCACCCTTGTGTTCCCTGATATTCTCTCGGGGTTCTCTCAGTGACCTAGATCGCATAGCAGCCCTTTGGGAGACCCGCCAATCGGCGCACATGTGTAGCTTGGTTCAGGGGGGCGTCCTCTCTTCTGATTACGAGGTTTGGCTGGCATCTGAGAGCTTACCTGCCCCTAACCCGATTTCGGTAGATGCGATAGAGACGGGACCCTGGCCATACAAGGAAATGATGCACCGGACTAGGATTGAGTCTCTTTCTGTAGAGAAGCTAGCTTTGACTCAGGCTTTGGGGAAGGAGAGGGCCAGAGCCGAGATGGCGGAGGTGAGAGCTGCTACGGCCGAGAGTGAGGTTCTTCGGTTGACTGGGCTTTGATCGAGTCTTGCAGTGACGCTTATGAGGGCGAAGAGTCTTCATGGTAGGTGGTTGACCGATCGAAATGCCCGTGAGGACTCTCTTCTCGCAGAGATCAGTGCCTTGAAGCGTGGTTCCTGCCTCTGACCTGTTCCTGCACATACCATAGATCATATACACAGAGGGGGGGGCTGATGCCCCTTAACAGAGATCTCCTTCCTTTTTTTGGGTTGTTTCTTTTTGTTTGTTTTATACTTGTACAGAAGGCAGAAAGTAAAAAGTGTGTCATGTAATCATGTTGTTATCTTTTTGGGATGGGACACTTCATACGTGATGCTTGTAAGAAAAGAAATAAAATCTGCTATATATACACACACACACACATATACATATATATTTATATATTTTTTGGTATTCGAATTTTCTTCCATACGTCTTGCGACGTAAGGTTTTTTTTTTATGGAAAAGGAAAATCTATTATTTTATTTTCTTTTCAAAATTTTCTCCTACACAGGGTGAGGCTTTTTATGGGAAAGGAAAATCCATTATCTTTTTAAAAATTTTCTCCTTTTTGTGATGTCGGTATTTTCAAGGCCAACTGGTGGGTCCTCCTTTTGAGCATGGTCGAACCCCGTTTAGGAGTTTTCGGTGCTTCCTTTTAAACGTGGGTAGGTCATCTTCCCCGAGATTGATTGATCTTCTGGCCTTACCTTTGGTCATGTGTCAGACGATGCGGTAGAGACGACATACTTGATTAGGATCCGATCTAATTTTAACATGAGCAACCCAACAAAAAAAGAGGGAAGGGGCTCAAGGGGCCCAGACTAAAATAGGCGGGCCGGAACAGATCCTCTCCTAATCTCTCTTTTCTTGACATTTTTACTCACAGCGCCCAAGACGGGTTTTCGCCATGCCTGTCATCCCTGTTTTTACCCGTAGAGCCCTTTCAAGTTTTCACTACGTCCATGGGTCCGCTCTCGTATCCCAAGTGCCTTTTCAGGTTTTCACTTGGTCTGCGTGAGTTCGCTGTTTTTACTCGCGGTGCCCTTGCGGGTTTTCACCACGTCTATCTTGCTTTGAACTCAAAATAATTTTCTTTCTTTCTTTTTTTTTTCTTTTTTTTTATTTTCTTTTTTTTTTAGAACCAGAAAGTCACGACATGGGCAAAGATTCCGTCATAACCGGCTGGATGGGGTTCTGGTGTCGTCTCACGACTCGGCTCATGTTTACTTAACAGATAATATGATTGCTTGCGAACCTACAAAGAGGGCTTCCTTCAGGGTGTAGCTTGGCCATGGGTAGGGTTAGGATTTGAAGGTATGCTGGGTTAAAAGGGTTTCCTTGCTATGGCTTCAGTTTTCCCAAAATACTTTCTTCTCGTGATTCTTCTACATACATATATTTTTTTTTGTTATTCTTTTTCCTCCTTTTGAGACAATCTCTTTTTGAGGTTTTATTTTTTTTTTCAATTTTTTTTTGTTTGGATTTGATAGTAACTTTATACACATGCATCTTTTCTCTCTTCTTTTTTTTTGGTATACGTATACGTATATATATATATATATTTTTTTGGGGATGGGTTTATTGAAAGAAAGGCCCAGGCTCAAATGGGGTAGCAAAGGATATCGTCTTTTTTAAGGATGTTTTCGGGCTACTGTGCTTAGAATGATGGCCTATTTTGGGTGGTTCTTAAGCAATCACATATCTGTTTTATCAATACTTACCTTATCGCGATAGACTAAGAGTAGAGCCGTCAGACGTATCCAACGTTGATGGGCTCAGAAAGATGATCTCCGTCCATGATGGCGAGGCAGATGGCGTATCCCAGCAGCACTTCTCGAATGACGTATGGTCCTTCCCAGTTCGGCTTAAACTTTCCTCTTGGATCGGCATGGAGGGATGGGAAGATCTTCTTCAGCACAGTGTCTCCTACCTTTAGATCTCGACCGCGGACACGTTTATTGTAAGCGCGTGCAATTCTCCCCTGGTAAACTTGAGTGTGGCATAAGGCTAGAAGTCTCTTTTCGTCCAGTAAGTTCAGCTGATCAAAGCGTGATCTCTCTATCTCTGCTTCGGGTAAGCCTGATTCCATGAGGATTCGGAGTGATGGTACTTCAACCTCCACCGGGAGGACGGCCTCGGTTCCATACACAAGGGAGAATGGTGTAGCCCCTGTAGCGGTACGGATCGACGTTCTATAGGCCCAAAGCGCAAAGGGTAACTGCTCGCTCCAATCTCGATAAGTGACGACCATTTTCTCAAGGATGCGGAGGACTACCTTGTTCGCGGCTTTCACGGCTCCATTAGTTTGAGGCCTATATGGGGATGATCAATGATGCTTGATCTTGTATCGCTTGCAGAAGTCTCGGATGCGCTTATTCACAAAGTTTGTGCCATTGTCTGTTATGATATCTTTGGGTACTCCAAATCGGCACACAGTATTATTCTTGAGAAACTTCTCAACGTGAATGACCGTGATATTGGCATAGGATGCCGCTTCTACCCACTTGGTGAAGTATTCAATGGCGACGAGGATGAACCGATGTCCATTTGATGCTCTCGGATTAATCATTCTGACAACATCAAGGCCCTAGGTAGCAAATGGCCAAGGAGTGGTCATGCAGTGAAGATCAATGGCGGGAGCGTGTATCAGACTGGAGTATTCTTGACACTTGTAGCATTTTTGAACATGTTTGCAGCAATTTGATTCCATGGTGGTCTAAAAGTATCCCTGCCGTAGGATTTTCTTAGCCAGCATGTGACCGCTGACGTGGGCTCCGCATACTCCCTCATGGATTTCTTTCATAATATTGACCGCTTCACTTTCAGTGAGGCACCTGAGTAAGATGTTATTGTATGATCGCTTGTAGAGGCATTCCCCGCAAATGACATAACCTGCTGCTAAACATTGAATGGTTCTTCGGTTGGTCTTGGATGTACCCTTTGGGAAAGTTAGGGTCTCGAGGAAATTCTTGATATCTGAGAACCAAGGTGGCTCATCATCAGGCTTTATAGGTTCCTCAATCTGGAGGCAGAAGGTCGGCTCATTTCTCTGCTCGATCATGATCAGCTTCATCTCAACACCATAAGGAATTTCAATCATTGATGCCAAAGTTGCTAATACGTCGGTAAAGCGATTCCTTATCCGAGGGACGTATGAGAAAGTCACATCTTGGAAGCAAGCTATTAGATCCTCGAGGTGTTCATGATAGGGGATCAGTTTCTCATCTTTCGTCTTCCAGTTGCCATTTGTCTGGCATATGATTAACTGTGAATCACCAAAAACTCGAAGGTGAGTTACATTCATATCGAGAGCTGCCTGTAGACCGGCGGCGTAGGCTTCATACTCTTGGTGAAATCAGGATGGCGCCAACTCCTTGGCCTTCGGCATGCGATGCCCCGTCAAAGTGCATTACCCATGGTTCCTCTGCTTCTTCTGTATCATCTTCTGTCATGAACATGATGTCCTCGTCGGGGAACTCAGTTCTCAAAGGTTCATAATCAGGTAACGGATTGTCGGCAAGATGATCAGCAAGCGCCTGCCCCTTGATCGACTTCTGAGTGACGTACGTGATGTCGAATTCAGATAACAAGAGCTGCCATCGTGCAGTTCGGCCAGTGAGAGCAGGTTTCTCGAATAGGTACTTCAACGGATCCATCCGCGCTAGAATTAGGACGGCTTGGGATAACAGGTAGTGTCGAAGCCTTTGAGTAGCCCACACGAGCGCTAGGCATGCTTTATCCAGATGAGAGTAGCGCGTCTCATAATCAGTGAACTTCTTGCTCAGGTAGTAGATGGCCTGCTCTCTTCTTCCTGTCTCATCATGCTATCCTAGCACACAATCTATGGAAAATTCCGTCATGGACAGATACATTATCAGTGGTCTACCAGGTACAAGTGGTACCAATACTGGAGGATTTAGGAGGTAACTCTTGATCTTGTCAAATGCAGCTTGGCAGTCATCATTCCACTCAACTGGTGAGTCCTTTCTTAGTAGTTTGAAGATCGGTGCGCATATCGGAGTTAACTGTGCAATGAACCGATTGATGTACTGGATTCTACCTAAAAAGCCTCTGACCTCTTTCTCCGTGGACGGTGGTGGCATTTCAGTGATGGCCATGATCTTGGTCAGATCGACCTCAATGCCTCTCCTACTGACAATAAAACCTAATAGTTTTCCTGACATGCGTCGAATGCGCACTTCTGGGGATTCAACCGCAACCTGTACTTTCTCAACCTCTCAAACAGCTTCTGAAGGTTTACCAAATGGTCATCCCTTCCCGGTGATTTAGGAATCATGTCATCGACATACACTTCGATCTCTCGGTGCATCATGTCATGGAATAGGGCCGTCATTGCTCTCTGGTAGGTTGCCCCAGCGTTCTTGAACCCGAATGGCATCACCTTGTAGCAGAAGGTACCCCAGGGAGTGATGAACGCAGTCTTTTCTCGGTCGGCCTCTGCCATCTTAATCTGATTGTAGCCTGAGAACCCGTCCATGAACGAGAGCATGTCGTGCTTAGTAGTGTTAACGACCAAGATATCGATGTGGGGTAATGGGAAGTCATCCTTAGGGCTTGCCTTGTTGAGATTTCGGAAATCAATGCACATTCGAACCTTTCCATCCTTCTTTGGCATGGAGACGATATTGGCCAGCCATTGTGGGTACTTGGATACCATGAGGAAACTCGCGTCATACTGCTTAATGACCTCGTCCTTGACCTTCAACATCCACTCAGGTCGGAGACGTCTCAGCTTCTGTTTAACCAGCTTGCAGTCAGGGTAGAGTGGCAACTCATGCTCAACCAGATCGGTTTCTAGACCAGGCATGTCTTCATACGACCATCCGAAGACGTCTTGGTATGATCGGAGGAAGTCTATCATACCCTTTCTCTCCGCAGGGGACAGCGATGTTCCGATTTTGGTGATTCTAGGGACCTCTTCGGTGCCCAAATTGACGTCCTCCATCTCTTCGACGTTCGGGATAGGGTCGTGTTCAAAATTAGCAAATTGTTTAAGGAGCTCATTGGGGAGCTCATCAACTTGACCTTCCTCGTCCAGACTCGTGACTCCTACCTCTTCTCGTATTTCTACAGGGAAGGAGTCGACTTCGCGTGGGACAGGTATCACGACATCATTTTCAATTTTATTGAGAATTTTAAAGGATAATATTTTTGGAATTAGTATTTTTTCTATTTTTATGGTTTTTTGTAATTTTTCGGAGGTTAGCCCTTGGCGCGGTGGATCTCTATATATATAGGGCAGAGTGTCCCAGAGGCTAACCTCATTTCTTACAGGTTATTTTTTTTTGAGAGCCGGTGCCGTATTCCCAGCATTTGGTGGCTCCCAAGGAGTTGGGGCAAAGATGCCCAGTTACTTACCTGTGAGGCTTGGCCTTTACCCTTTTGGTTGGAAACTGCATCGGTAGACTCTTGCAGTTCCCCCTTCAGCATGTTTATGGAGGAATCCTCTGGAACCCTATCCTCTATGGTTAGGATGGGCCTAAAGTGGCCGGTGCTAGAGTGACAGGTGGACTGGGGGATTTCTTCCTCAAATAAGGAGAGGGCAGCTAAGTCCACCTCGAGGTCTGGGGGGGTGATATAAGGGTTGGTAGGATGGGCAGAAATAGGCTTGTGCGGGGTTACCCTTGTCTCCCCATTCAGATCAATCTTTACCACCCGGCGCTCACGAAGGTTTGACGGATGTGGGGTCGGGCGGGAGTTTCTTCTTCCAGGTTGATTCCTCTGACCCTGGCGGCTGCTGCGGCTCTTATCTTTTCCTTGGCCTCTCTGACTTCTTCTTCAAGGGGCTTATAGCCCAGGCCAAATCTGGTTTGCTACCCCTTAGCCCTAACGGGGTCTCTTTTTCCTTGAAGGCATGGGCCTAAACCCTTCCCTTTTTGGTGGTCCCATTTGTGGAGCATGAACACAGTTGCATCCATTCCTACCCTAGTTTTGGTAAGGGTTTTCTCAGGCAACTCAAGAGTAACGACTGAAAAGTCATACTCAAATCGATAGAGATCGGTGTCATCTGCTGTATGCGGCATGTCAAGCACTTTCGGATTCTCAATATGCAGAGCGCTCCTCTCCCTGTCTTCTCTGCTCTCACCCACGATGGTCACGATTCTTCCGTCTAAAATGAATCGAAGTTTTTGGTATATAGTTGATGGTATTACCCCGATCTCATGCATCCACGGCTGGCCTAATAGTAGATTTAAATGTAGATTTGATGTCCATCACCTGGAAGGGGAGAGTGAAGGTTTGCGGCTCGATGATCAGGTCGAGGTCTACTTCTCCTATGATCTCTCTCCGGGTGTTATCGAATCCCCTGACGCTTGTTATTGATGGCCGGAAGGTGTTGAGGTTCGCACCGATTTTGATTGCCGTCCTTAGAGGACATACGCTCAATGCCGACCCGTTGTCTATTAAGACCAACGGCACCACCAAGTTTCCTACTTCCACTGTTATATTCAAGGGTTTAGAGTGGTTATTCCCCTCGAGCGGCAGATCCGCATCAGTGAATGAGATGGCATTTAGGGTCAATACTTGCCCAATTATTTCTCCCACCTCGTCTGGGGTCACGTGGGTGAAAACATGTGCGACTTTGAGTGCTCCCATTAAGGCTTGAAAGTGGAGCGGGGACGTGATTAACAAATCCCAGACATTAATATGTGCGGGTGTCCTCTTAAGCTGTGTCTCCAACACATGCTCTCTGGCCATTTTCTCGAAGGGGTTTCCTGCAGCCTGCTCTTTCTTCTTCTCTTCTCCTCTACTGGCCCCCGATACTTCTGGCTGTGTAGAAATCCTGCCTGACCGAGTGATAAATTCGACTATCTCTTCTTGGTTGCGACCAACATTCATGTCCGTCTGCTCGTAACTTAATGGCACTTGATGCGGGTCATAGGCGGGTTTCGGGATGAGGAAGGGAGTGCATGGTGATTCTGGGGCGAATTGGGCTGAATATGTCGGATTCTCGGGCCCAACCAGGTTGACTCCAATAGGGGATGTAATGGTACTGGCGGGAATCAGCGAAGTTGGGTTTGAGGGTGAGGAGGGGGTTTGTGCAGGCGTTACCGGGGCATGGTAAGACCAGTGGTGATTGGGAGCGGGTGATAAGGAGAGTGGGTGAGGGGTTGTTTGTTTGGGTGGGGGTGGAGCTGGATTGGGGGCAAATGGTGAAGGGATGGTGGGGGTGTGGACTGGATGGGGTGACTGGAAACGTCTTGGAGTGCGGGGTGATAGGGGTATGACAGGGGTGTGAGTGATATGAAGGGTTTGTAAATGGGGTGGCATGGTGGGGCGATGATGGGTTCATGGATAAAATGGGGTAAACCGGGGATGATGGAGTTGTGCATGGGGCGGGGTGATTTGGGGATGGTGGAGTTGTGTATTAGGTGGAGAGAATTGGGGGTGTGTATGGGGTAGGGTAGTATGGGGATGGTGGAGTTATGTATGGCGTGGGGTGATTTGGGTGTGACGGAGAGGTATATGGAGTGGCTGATGGTGGGATGGGGTGATTGGGAGGTGGTGTGTACTGTGGGATAAATTGAGAGTGGGGCGGATATGCATACGATTGCGGTGGGGCTGGGCCCGTTTGGATTTGATAGGCAAGAGCGGGAGTGGGAAAATACTGCCCTAAATCTAAGGGCTCCTCTTGGTATGCCGGGGTGGGGAAGTAATCGGCTAAATACAGCGGCTCGATCATCCCCACAATTGGTTCACCCTTGTTCAGCCTGGGAAATGAAAACTCCTCTTGACTACCGATGTAATTCAAGGGGTTTAACTCTTCCTCTTCCTCTTCTACCCAATGGATGTTAGGTCTGGGGCCTCCTAGATGTGGTGGCAGAGGGGCTTGATGGATGTTCTGATTCTGCCCTTGAGGAAGCGGCGGGGGAATAATTTTTCCCGCCTCTATTAAATCTTGGATTGCGTGCTTTAGTGGGAAGCACCGGTCCGTAGGGTGACCTGGCCACTAGTGAAAGTTATAATGCAGGTTCGGGTCATAGTTTCTTGGTATCAGATTGGGGGGTGGGCGAGGCTGGAGTAAATTGACCAGAACCTTGTGTAGCAACACTGGCAATAAGACACTTAATGATTGCCCTAACGGCGTGAAGACCCGTTCGAATCGTGCTTTCATCTGTTCCTAGATGAACGGGGCCCTCGGTCCATTGTTCGGCCTTGGCGCTTGTTCAAAACGAGTCGGGGGTGGGTGTGCGGCTTGGAGCTGTATCGGGGTGGTATTGGCCTGGGGATAAACGATGTTCTGCACCTCTGCCCCTGACCTTCTTTCAACCCTTCGTTCGGCGGCTTTCCGAACCCTGTGGCGTCTTCGCAATGGTTGGCATTTCAGACCAAATCAGTAAAACTGGACTGCTACTGATATACCAAGAATTCCGCGATGACTGGGAGCGCTCCCTTGGTTATCAGTTCAATCTGCTCATCATCCGGAATCCGGTGCGTCACCTGGGCAGCCAATGCCCTCCACCTCCCTAACTAGGCACTGAAGGTTTCATCATGTCTTTGCTTCAAACGGGCCAAGTCCGACTTCCTTGGCTCTATGTCCATGTTATAGACATATTGTTCTTGGAATAAGTGTGTCAGATATTTCCAAGTTTTGGTCATGGACGGTTCTAGGGATGTGAACCATCTCAGTGCTGAGGCCGTTAGACTCTTTTGGAACACTTTGATGAGGAGTCGTTCATCTCCGCCGTACTGACACATATTCCCACAGTAAGATTTTAAGTGGGCGATGGGGTTGCCAGTGCCATTATATTTATCGAATGATGACATCTTAAATTTTGGTGGCAGGGGGACATCCGAGAATAGATATAAGTCTGAAAAGTTTGTCGAATGCAGTTCTACTCCTCCCATCTTCGTCAACTACTTTTGTATTTTGTCTATCTGTTCTTTCAGCTGCTCTGATTCTTTTGAGGCTGTAGCTGGGACTGTCTCCTCCTGATTTTGTTCGGCCCTAGGTGTGACGATGATGGGCCTGGGGGGCCGAAACTGGTAGCTCTTCTACTATTATGGATCTCGTCCTCCTCGTACTGTTGGTCATTGTACTGGTGAGGGGCGAGGTCTGCTATTTGGACCTGGGGGTGATGGGTTGGATGACCTGGTGGGGCCACAAAGCTTGTAAGGTATGGGGAGGAGTGAATGGATGAGTGGTTTGTGGATGAGTGATGTGCTGAGCTGGGTGCACATTCTGGGGGTGATGGGGGTGTGGTTGATGTGGCGAGATGTTGTAGGCGTGATTTTGAGGAATGGGGTGGATCAGATTTTTCGTTGGAGGCGGGATGGGGGCATAAGGGGTATGGGTGAATGAAGGGTACTGGTGAGGGGGTAAGGGGTTTGTGAACGGGCTTTGATGAGTGTGGGTGGATGGGCCTTGGGTTTGGGCTTGATGGTTTTGGAAAGCTTGGGTTGATGGGCCTCGGGCCTGGGTGTGGGGGTTGGCATGATTTTAGGCCAATGGGCCCTATTGGGTTTGGGCTAATGGGCCATGTGGGTATTAGGTGTGGGATGATGGGCCTTGGGCTTGGGGTTTTATAGGTTTGGGTCCAAGGGCTCTGGGGGGTTTGGAACTGGGCCTGGATCTGATGGGCTTGGGCCTGAATTTGGTGGGTTTGGGCCTCGGGCCATGGGCCTGAGTTTGGGTTTGATGGGTTTGGGCCCATGGGCCTTGAGGATTTTGAGCCTGGGTATGGTGGGCTTGGGCCCATGGTTCTAAAGACATTTGGGCTTGGGCCCATGGATTCATGTGGGTTTGGTCCTATGGTGAGTAGGCTTGGGTCTGTTGGGCTTGGGCCTGGGCCTGGAATTGAGGTGGGGGATCTTGGATGGTATGAATGATGGGTGGTTGGGCATGGTCACGGGGGAATGGGGTATGGAGGTTTTGGAGACTTAGATGTGGGGTTTGGAATGTAGGACTCCGAGAGGTAGCCCACAGGGCATACATCATTCTCATGTCCTCTATTGAGGGCATAGATTCAGGTGTGAGATTGGAGGGTGATGGCCCATTCAAGGACGGAGGGGTTGGGTGAAATTGGGCATGACCCGGGTATGGGGGGTATGAATGATTGTGCTTGGAGGGTGTGGATGTATGGCTATGGAAGACGGTGGGTTACTGGTCACACCCTGAGAAAAGTTGGGCATGACCTGGGTAAATAGGGAGGTATGTGCGGATGCGGATGGGCCATGTGATGTGGAAGGCAGGTGAGATGAGGTGAATGGGATATAGGATGTAGGAGGCAAGGTGGACGGGATGTGGGAGGTAGGCGGGGGATGGGGCTCCCGATGGGGTTTTTGGGAGTAGGGGGTGCGGTAAGGGTGTATGGATGGGTGATGGGGTTGTATGGGTCAGTCGGGAAATGATGTGTTTCAGTAGAGGATGAGATGGGGGTATGTTGAGAAAATGTAAGGGCGGGGGATGGGGTGGATGCGGACACGGGTGCCCCAAATGGACCCGTGACATCGAACCGGGATTGGGTGAAGGTATTGGGGATCGGGTCTTCTCCTATACAGGAATGGGATGGGGATGATGGCGGGGATGTATCGGCACTCGACATGATCCGCTGACGAGTGTTGTATCGATGCCTTGGGTAAGGGCCGAACACTTTCCTAGTTCTCCCTCTACGGGTTGGGTTTGAGGTCGCCGTAGTGATGGTCACACCGAAAGTGCGCGTATACAAGGATTTTTGATTTTTCTATATATTTATTTTTTGGATTTTTCAAATGAAAATTATCTCCCCTATTTAAATGAATGATGATTTGGCGCCCTAGAAAAATTTCCGTCTCGGGTGATATATGCACCTTTAGTAGGTCCCACGGCGGGATCCAACACACTTCGAAAGAAGCGAAAGGGAACCCTTTCGTTCTATTGAAGGTGAGGGAATCCACGCAAACGACTCGATCCCCTGAAGCAAATCAATGAGAAGTCTCCTTCTTTTGACTGGGCGAGGGCATATTGGGCGTTACAGAATGATGGAGGCTACTGTGGGGACTAATACCGCTAATTGGGAAACTTGGGTGGTGGATTGGACCTCAGATCGGGCTGCTTGAACCTAGTATATACTGGGCATATGTATTATATGCGCCTGACCAAAATTAAGCAGATTTGGCTGGGCGTATATATTATATACGCCTGACTTAAGTTTGGGGATTTTGGCTGGGCGTATATATTATATATGCCTGAGTATTTCTGGGGATTTTTGGCTGGGCGTATATATTATATACGCCTGGCAGAGATAGTTCTGTCAGCTTGTTTTGATAGTAAACAGCAAGCCCGAGATGGGTCTTTTGGACCGATTTTCTGGGAGGGATGCCCCCGAGGACTGTTGTGTATGTTATCAGGTCCCTCCTTTCCGCTTCTTAAGGATACACGACTGAATTCAGGCTGTCTATGCTCTCACCATTGCGGGTTTTACGGCTCGATCAGAATTGGCAACCCAACCGATATACCTCCGGCGCAAGCGCCTTCTCAGGTACTGGAAGGGGTGGTTCTTTTCAGGATCATCACCACTAGGGCTACCGCCTTACTGGGAACCGGGTAAGTTCTATATGTGCCTAAACCCCCCGAAAACTACCCAAAACACGCAAAAATAGATTTGATTATGTCCCCACATTATTGGTTAACTTTTAATTATAGATTTTAAAGGGGAGTAAATTTAAGTCCAAGTTCGGGTCGAGGATGACAAGCCCGTGCCGCCTCAACGGGCCGGCGTTCAACGGTGAGATATGATGACTGAAATAAAGAGCGCACGTAGGCCCGCCAAATGGCTAAGGCTCGTAAATGACTGAAATTTAAATGACGTGAAAAGTAGATGCAAGCCGGCCCGCCAAACGGCTAAGGCGACTTAAATGACAAAATCGTAAAAACTAAAATTTAAAGGCGCAAGTAGGCCCGCCAATCGGCTAAGGCACTTAAAGAACTGAATCGTAGGGGTGAGTATGTCAGTAAAAACAATAAAAATAAAGAAATATAGCAGAAAATTAGAATAAAAACAGCAATGGTTAGTAAAAAAATAAAAAGAAAGACCAACAAGAGGGGAAGCGCTAGGGTGATTTCCCCAACAGAGTCGCCATCTGTGCGAGCATGGATCCTCTCGGACCCTTCGTGGCGATGCACTCGCGGTGGAATAAAATGTAGAGTCGCCACCCGGAGCTTTTGGTGACCCGGAAAACCTTTAAATCAATATTTTGAGCACCGAAGTGCTAAATATGACTCTGATTTACCGGTCTTTGCCAAAGGCTCTAGGGTAAGAGCTTCGGTTATTGATCGGGAAGGGTTTAGGCACCCGATCAACCCGCATGTAGCGGTCTCTATCTATGGCCAAAAATAAAAATAAATGGGCGGAGCTTCCCCTTGCTTGAAGGCAATACAGTCCTACCGAAATTTCGGCGGCATAACGGCTTGAATCCTGGGACGGAGGAAACACCAAGAAGGTAGAGGAAGAGAGGGGTGAGCCGGAGCTCACGGGGCCTTGTTGCTCCGTAGAAGACCTTCGCTTCGGCGTACTTCCGATGACTTTAAATGGCTTAAATAGTGGAGGAATAGGTTCTAATGCTAGGATTCGGTAGATAGGAAGTGTGGGATGAAGCTAGAGACTAAGCTTGACTAACAAGGGGTGATCTAATGGTTGAAAAGGGTTGAAAATGATGAACTAAGCATGCTGAAAATCTGGTTGAAGAATGCAAAATAACACATATTTTTCTCTCGCTAGGGCTCTCTCTTTTAAGCTTAACTCTCAACCTTAATTTTTCAACCCTTTTGGGAAGAGGGGGGGCCTCTCTATTTATAGAGAAGAGGTGGGTTAGAGGGTCACTTAAGAGCTAATTGGTTTAGCAATTAGGTAATCATCTATCTAAGGTTTTCTAGGTTTTTAGGGTCCTTGAGGTTTGGGAAACTGATTTCAATGGTAGATGATGGGGTGAGACCATGGGTGACTTAAGGGTTGCCAATAAGCTCAACGGGGGTGCAACCAACCATAAGACACCCACCTCAACCAAGCGAATGGTTAAAGGGTCAAATCAGATGGAGGAAATTCGAGCATTTAATGACAGATACTGTAGCTAAGCTGGGCGTATATATTACATACGCCCAATTTTTGCACAGTAATTTTCATGAAAACCAGGGGGAATCTGAGAAGATGAGTGCCCGTGTTGGTGGCCACCTATCTTTGCGTGTATTATATACCTTGACCAAATTTGGCTAAAATGCCGGTATATAATACATACGCCTGACCAAACTGGGGCCAAATTTGACAGGCGTATGTAATACATACGCTTGAGCAAAATGTCATGATTTTATGTGAGCCTTCATTCGGCCATTACTTTTGAACCACAACTCCAAATTGGGTGAGCTTTAGCTTGCTAGAAAGTTGGAGAAGTCCTTTCTCCAATGGTATGTGGCTCATCCTCAGCAGTGGTCTATATAAAAATTTGTAGCTCTCCTCCCATCAAATGCTTAGAAGGGTTTAAGTTGAGTCTGGGAAGGGATCTTGGGGAGTGATCTCTAAGGGTTGGGAGAATGGTTCTAATGGGTTTTAGGTGATTCCTAAAGGTCTGGATAGATTTCCAAGGGTTCAGGGGTGCCATCGGAAACACAGGGGTGCATTTCTCCCGGAGTACAGACCGATCGGGCCTTAAGCCGAATTTGGGTGTCTACAGTGCCCTCTTTTGGTTTGTTTTCAATATTTTTTAATATAGTGTTGTGAGTTAAAAAAAATAATAATTGTATTATCTTCTCTAGTGCTTGCATTGGTTAAGGTATTCAGGAACCCACTTCTGCTGTGTGGAATTACCAAGTGTAGGGTGTTTGGGAGTTCTTCTTGATAAAACATTTTTTTAGCATTGAATTCTGTGAGTCAACTTTACACTGAATTTAGTAGCTTAAAAGATCGTAGAGCTGGATTATAAAAGTTAAAACTCTCAGTACAATGGGTTGGGCTTTGGCGGGGCCATGGTGAACCCAAGCATGGCTCGACTGATTTGAACTCAGCCCTAGCCCGGCTCAAGCCTGTGATGGGCTTGTAGCTCCAATCTTGAGCCCAACCCCACTAAACTTTCAAAGTTCAAGCCCAGCCCAGCCTAGCCTAGCCCATTTATTTATAAATTACTTATTGATTTTTAAAACTAAGCTTTATATTCATAAAGACCGAGAAATTAGTATATTACAAATATCTATTAATAAGTTAATATCTATTTCCAAGAAAGTCTAGAGTCTAAAAGTATAAAATATACAGCCTTTAAGTTTTTTTTAAATATCAAAAGTGAAACTCAATACATATATTATATAGTTGATCCCAACGGGCCTGACAGCTTAACCTCAAGTCTAGGCCATTTAAATTTCAGGCTTAAAATGCTAGATCAAGCCCGACCCACAGGCTTTATGTTAGGCCCAAACCCTCCTTAAATCGGGCCAGCCCTAAGAGCTGGGCCGGACTATCCACCCTCAGTTATATACACCAATTTTACACAGAGGGTAGCTAGGGTTTTCTTCTAGTGGGGCTGACTATGCTTGACATATGTTAATAGTTATTTTACTGCAGATTTAGGGGCTTGTATACCATTGGATTTGGAGGCTTATACCTAAAAGAAGGATGTATAAGAATCTCTACAAATTATTAAAAGTTAAATGAAAATACAACCCTAGAATGGTTTTTGTGGCCTTGACCCTGATTGTACACGCCAACATGATCTAATCCTCTCATCATATCTCCATGCATGTGTACTATAATGTTTAATCTCTTCTACAAATTAAACATTATAGTATGGTCGAAAGGGAAAATGAGTAAGTATTAATAACTGGCACCAACATTGGGTAACTTTGTATTTGGGTCACTTTTTGAGATGTGCACCATGAATTAACATGTGTACGGTCCAATAAGTACACAACAAGGGAAAATATATATATATATATATATATATATATATATATACTTTTGACCATGCTATAATGTTTAATCTATAGAGGAGATTAAACATTATAGTAGTGTACATGCATGGAGACACGGTGTAATATCCCGAAAATTTGAGCGTTAAACAGTAACCTCGGGATCCATGCTCGACTGGTCGTAGGTTTGACCATGTGATGGTCAAACAGTGGACTCATGAAGTAGTGTACTAATGTGAGATTAGTGTGACCTAAGTAG
Source organism: Chloranthus sessilifolius (assembly GCA_021018995.1). NCBI lineage: Eukaryota > Viridiplantae > Streptophyta > Magnoliopsida > Chloranthales > Chloranthaceae > Chloranthus > Chloranthus sessilifolius. The sequence goes on along the minus strand of CM037591.1, from coordinate 109,622,711 downwards.
AGAGTTAAATGTTAGTTAAAAGTCACATACACCTATCTCTGGTGTATGTGCTTAACACCAAGACTAGGAAGGTTATAAGAGTTTAATAACCTAGGAATAATTATTTCCTTGGCCTAGGTTAGTGAAGGAGTTAAGAGGAGAGAGAGAGAGAGAGAGAGAGAGAGAGAGAGAGAGGAAGGGGTTAATGACAAGGGGGTTAATGTGGCTAGATTGAAGGGCTGAATAGAGCATTGAATGCCGGATTCAACGCATGAGGAGCCGTTGAAGCGAAAAGCTGAAACCCTAGCCACTTAACCAACAAATTCATCCTTGTAGAGATTGGTTTGAGGTAAGTCCTTATTGGATTTAAATGCATAAGTCTTGATGGTTAAAATTAGTTAAATGTAGTTAAAAAGATAGATTAAAGGCATAGAAAAAGGGAAAGAATTGATAAGGAAGAGATTTGGAAGAACAGCCCGAAAAGGGGCTGAGTCTGGCCAAATCGATTAATCGATTTTGAGAATCGATTAAGCGATTTTGGTCTAGAAGTTGAAAAAGCAAAAATGCCCGATTTCGATTAATCAATTTGGAAATCGATTAATCGATTTTGAATGTCGATTAATCAATTTAAAAATCGACTAATCGACTGGGTACCTCCAGTGGCTGGAGAGATAAGACTTGGAAAAATCGACTAATCGATTTGGAGAATCGATTAATCGATTTTGGATTTTGATTAATCAATTTGGGATCGACTAATCGATTTCGAATTTTCGACTACTCGATTTGAGAATCGATTTAACCATTTTGGGAATTTCGATTAATCGATTTGGGATTGATTAATCGATTTTGGATTTCGATTAATCGATTAATCGATTTAGGGTTTGATTAATCGATTTTGGGAATCGATTAATCGATTTTGACAGTTTCACTTGACTTCTTAATTGGACCTTGAGGTTCATGGAGGGTCTAGGACCTTCTCTATTGCATCTTTAGTGATATGTTGCATGTATTATGATGTACCATAAGTGGTACGTGTGAGAGCAAACATAAGGAGCCGTGTGGGACCTTGATGCTTGGACCTTCAGAGACCCGAGGTAGGAAACACCTTGAATATGTACTTTAATTGCAAGAGCATGTATGTAATGATATAAAACTCAAATTTGAAAATATTTTAACTGTGTAAATCTTTGTAAAAAGGGTACGTATGTGACACCAAGAAAGTAAATGAGAACGAGACATCCCCAGGGGATGAGAAAGTGATAAAGGCATCAGTGTAATGCGAGTAATTGAGATCAAGTAAGCTAATGAAAATGAGGCATTCCCAGGAGATGAGAAAGTGATAAAGGCATCAGCGTGATGTGAGTAATTTAGACATCCTAGGGATGTAAGTAAGATTGAATAACGACTGATAAGGCCTAACCGATATAAAGTAGCACTTTTACATGGTGAATAACTATATATAAAGCACATAATATTTTTGTTATTTAAGGTTTGAATAGAATACCCCATCGACGTGGAGGTATACCCACGATTGACTTGGCAGGATATCCATGACCGGTATGGCGGCCAATCCGTACACCGGTACGGAGGTTTATTCGTACACAGTGAGCACATCCCAGGGATGTTGAGATGAGATTTAACCTCGCCGCCTATTGAGAAAGGAGCTTGGGTAGTATTCCCAGGGAATACATATAACAATTGTCTATTTAGACGACGATGGTGGGTATTCTATCGGGGCTCGATGCTATATTGCTCGAGGACTACTTAAGTTGAAGATTTAAGTTTTGCTTTAGGCCTAATCAGTATAATTCATGAACAATTAAAAATAAATGAAACATGTAAACCACCAGTAAACTTCAAGGCATAATCATCATCTTTTACACTATTTTACTGCAAATGCATAGACACATCATGCTTAGAATATCATGGAATATATGTGAGATTTTGATTTATATGTTCATTGTGCTGTTCCCTATTGAGCTAGGATGTAGCTCACCCTTTAGACTATACGTCGCAGGTCTAGTGCTAGCATCGACCGAGGCTTCGGGAGGCGTGGATCTGAGTGATTCGGATTACGAGCCTGGGGACGAGTTGGAGCCCCCTCCTGAGGACTTCTTCTAGGAGACTCCGCTGAGTACTTTGAGAGAGTAGTTTTGAGAGCTCATTGGTATGGCTTGGTATGTCAAGCCTTTATTTTGATATACAATGTCATTAACTAATATATTCTTTTGGCAAACCATCTGAGGTGATCTATTTATCACTGATGGTTCGGATCAGTTCTCTTTTCATACAGTGGCATGAAAGTAGAATTGTCTTTTGAGTTTATACTTAGAATAGAAATTTACTTCCGCATTGTGTAGTTATTGTTCCATTTTGTCTTAATATTGCTTGTTATACCAATGTTTCGTACACAGTCTTAGGGCACGGTCTAGTGGATCGTGTTGATGGCACAGGTTTCGGGGTGCCGAAATCTGGGTTACAAATCTCCTAATTCTAAATATAGTTAGGAGATTTTTTAGAATTGTCCTAACTATATTTAGAATTGTCCTAACTATATTGGTGCATGTGTACTATAGTTGAATTTGAATCTATTCCTTACATTTTTTAATCTGAACATGTATAAATTTAACATTGGATCCCTAATTCTAAGAATTGAAATATGACATTTATGGATCATGAGGGTTCGTTCTTTCCTATGGGGCTTATGGAGAACCGAGTGATCGTTTGGGGATGCTTGGCGAGTGAGTTGGTTCTTGCCCAAAGGTAGACAATTCACAAATCTTGTAGTTTTTAAATCTTAGATATTTTTTCTATTAAGATCACTAGGTGTACCATTGCGCTGAGTGTTTGTGTATGGCCCAAAGGTGTTATAGGTACTTGACGTAGTGTGTGCGAATAAAATAGTCTTGTATAGAATGGTTAGATAGGATAACCCTATTTGCCCAAAGATATAGGAAGTGTCTTATTCTAATTAAATCATAGAGGCTAGGTCTATGACGTATTTTACGTAGTGGAAAGCAAGGGTAAGTCATGGTGTCTGTCCAAAGGTAAGTCGTGATGTTGCCAAGTGCTTTTCTTGAAATTGGCATATGCACATAGTGTCACTTTATACGTTTGAACCAAAACCCCTGGTTTAAGCGAAAGGGATTAAATCTAAAGAATTAATTAAATTTTATTTTTTTGTTGACTTTTTTTTTAAAAGGTGATCCTAAATTTAAATTTTACAGCAATGGATCTCTTGTCAATTACCAAACACATAGCAGGAGTTGAGCCTCTTTCTGGGTTCAACTTCAACACTTAGAAAATGACTCGATGTTGGTTTTGAGATTTTAGACATGTCCTTTGTATTTACGACACCTAAATCTGCGGCGGTTACCTAGGATTCTCCTGTCAAGGATAAGAAATTTTTTGAGAAATGGAATAAGGCTAACTCGTTAGCCATGTTAATGATCAGGGCCACCATTAATGTCTCTTTCAGGGGTGGAATACCTACTACAAAGACCGCTTCTGAATTAATCGCTCTTATTAAGAAACAATATATTGGTAGTAAGAAGCAGGTCATATATGATTACATGCATGATCTCATGCACCTTCGGTATGATGGCAGTGGGAATGTAAGAGATCACTTATTGAAATTATCTCAACTCTATTTGGGTATTAAAGAATACGGACTTAACATCGATGAAGAGTTGATAATGTACATTGGGGTTGCTTCCCTCCCTAAGGCTTTCGATATTTTTAAGGTCAATTGTTATTCGTAAGAGCAAAACTGAGACTTGAACAAATTAACTCATATGTGCGCCATTGAAGAAAAGAGGCTTAAAGGCGAGCGACATGAGTCTGCTCATTTGGAGACTTCTAGATCCAGTAAAAAGAATTTTAAGAAGAAGGGCCCTAAGAGGAATCAAGGAAATCGGCCACAACAAAAATCTCAGAACAAGGGTAAAGGAAAGGGTCAAAGTTCTGAAAAGGCAACACGTACTCAGGGTCAGTCTGAAAGTGTAAGTGGTTACTGATTTTGCGGCAAGGAAGGCCACTTCAAGAGCAAATGCGTGAATTATAAGAAGTGACTAGCGAAGCAGCCTGAAGGTATTTTTAGAGTTTTAGTACTCTCTCAGACATTTTCAGTTGATTGTCCTCCTCATTCCTGGTTGGTTGACTTTGGTGCTTTTGTGCATGTTACGCACTATTTTCAGGTGCTCAGAAGCAGGAGAAAACCCAAACAGGAGGATAGGTTGTTCCTTAAGAACGACCAGGCGATGTAGGTGGAGAGCGTTGGCACATGCGATTTAGTTTTGAACTCTGGACATACTTTGACTTTACATGGGACATATTTTATTCCTTCCTTTAGAAGGAACATTATTTCGTTATCTAGACTTGCAGACTGTGATTGTATTTTTAATTTAAGTAATATGGGTTTGGATATTTCTTTTGATGGTTATGTGGTTGGTCATGGTATTTTAGTTGATGATTTATATTTGCTATCTGTTGATTCTTCTCGCACCATTGCTTTGGTTGCTGAGGCTTCGAACTCAACACCTTCTATGTCAAAGCACTATTTACTTAGGGATGATTTTGCGGCCTTATGGCATAGAAGGTTAGGCCACATATAAAAGAAAAGACTGGAATTATTAGTTAGATCTGGTATTATTAGATCATTAGATTTCACTAATTTTGAAAATTGTGTGGATTGTATGAAGGGTAAAACTTCCAAACAGAGGAAGTTCTCCGCCTCTCGGGCTACTGAGGTTTTACAGTTGATACATACCGATATTTGTGGGCCTTTTCCGATTGCTGCTCGTGGTGGCAAAAGATATTTTATTACCTTTATTGATGACTACTCCAAATACACATATGTCTTCTTATTGGAGACGAAAGATCAAGCTTTAGAGGTCTTCAAGACTTATCAGTTCGAAGTAGAAAATCAATTTGGGAAGAAGATAAAGACTATGCGTTCAGATAGAGGTGGGGAATACTTTAGTAGAATGGGTCCTGATGGTGTCAATCATGGACTATTCGTGGAGTACTTACAGACCCAAGGTAATGTTCCACAATATACTTCTCCTGACACTCCGCAGCAAAATGGTGTTTCAGAAAGAAAAAATCGTACTTATCAGGAGGTTGCTCATAGCATGCTAAGTCACTCTACACTTAAAGAAGAGTTTTGGGGTGAAGCCTTGAAGACAACAGTTTACATTTTCAATAGGGTTCCTTGCAAAGCTATACTTGAAACTCCTTACAAGAGATGGACAATTAAGGATCCAAAGCTAGGACATTTACATATATGGGGTTGTGAAGCTGAAGCTAAGTTTTATAATCCCAATATTAAGTTGGATCCTCGCACAGTTGTTATTTTATCGGTTATGGATATCGTTCTAGGACTTGGAGATTTTATTGTCCTTGAAGAGTCATTGATATTGCTGAAACTCATATAGCCAATTTTCTGGAGAATGGCGAATCCAGCGGGAGTTCACGTCAGAATAATATTACTTTTATTGAGAACTCTGAATTTAACTTTGTGCCTTCATCTGGTGGTAATGTTTTTCTTTCTTCACCACCTGATCCTATACATGTTGATACTTTGATTCAAATAAATCCAGTGACAGCTCCAATTGAAGAAGAATGTCCTATTCCACCTCATGTTTCACCAGTACCACCAGCTCAGCCCCGAAGATCTGAGCATCAGCGTAAACCTGCTATTCCAAATTTCTTTGAGGTGTATGCGCAAGAGGCTTAGTTTGAGGGTGTTGATCTTGATGATCCATCGACCTTTCAGCAGGCTATTGGTAGCAATGAATCCTCACACTGATAGGAGGCCATGAGAGAAGAGTTATTATCCATGGAAAAGAATAAGTTTGGGACCTTGTGAATTTGCCAGCAGATCGCAAGGCGGTTGGATGCAAATGGGTTTATAAGACAAAAAAGGACTCGAGTGGCAATATTGAAAGATTCAAGACGAGACTTGTCGCGAAGGGTTTTAGACAGAAAGAAGGCATTGACTATGATGAGACCTACTCTCCAGTCTCTTCTAAGGATTCGTTGAGGATTGTGATGGTTTAAGTTGCACATTACAATCTCGAACTATATCAAATGAACGTGAAGACTGATTTTCTAAATGGAGACCTTGTAAAATACATATATATGTCCCAGCCAGTGGATTTTGTGATTAAAGGAAAAGAACAGCTAGTTTGCAAATTGAATAAGTCCATTTATGGACTCAAGCAAGCTTCTAAGCAGTGGTATTTGAAATTCGATGAGGTTGTCACTAGTTATGAGTTTTAAAAAAATATTGTTGATCGTTGTATATATCTCAAAAAGAGTGGGAGCAAATTTGTCATTCTGGTTCTCTACGTGGATGATATTTTACTTGCAAGTAACGACATTTATTTTCTCTATGATACCAAGAGTTTTCTCTCCAAGGCATTTGATATGAAGGATTTGGGTATTACTGAGTATGTGTTTGGCATCAAAATTCATCGTGATAGGGCTGCCGGTTGTTTAGGTCTTTCGCAGAAGGCCTACATAGAAAGTGCTTACACGATATGGCATGGATAGATGCGCTCCAAGTGAAGCACATGTTTTGAAGGGTGACGTTATTTCCCAGGATCTACAACCCAAAACTGAGGTAGAAAAGTAACAAGTAGATCAAAAGGAGTATACTTCAGTTGTGGGTAGCCTTATGTATGCAATGGTTTGTCTACGTCCCGATATTAGTTTCGTTGTCACTCTACTTAGTTGATATCAGTCTAATCCAAGATTAGCGCATTGGAAAGCTACGGAGAAGGTACTTCGTTACTTATAAAGAATCAAAGATTTTATGTTGACCTATCGTAAATCAGATGAGCTTAAGGTTGTCCGATACTCAGATTTCGATTTTGCTGGTTATAAGGATAGTGTCAAATCGACAGCAGGTTATTTGTTTCTACTTGCGAAAGGTGTTATTTCCTAGAGAAGCGCCAAACAGACTTTAACGACAAATTCGACTATGTACGCCGAGATTATTAGTTGTTATGAGGCTACTTGTCATGCATTATGATTAAAGAATTTCATTGGAGATCTAAAGATTATTGATTTCATTCATCGTCTTCTTATCATCTATTGTAACAATGAGGTTGTGACCAAGTTTGTGAAACACAGAAACGTTACTAGGAGGAATAAGCATTTCGATGCCAAGTATTTCGTTGTATATGAGAACGTTCGAGATGGTGTTATAGAGATTCCTCACATTAGTAAAGAGCTTATGATTGTAGATCCCCTCACCAAGGGTTTACCACCCAAGGTTTTCAAGGAATACGTGACCCGGATAGGACTTGTTGAGTTGTTGACTCAGTTCTAGATTTGCTTTTATTTGGACATGTTATTATTATTTCTTTTCTGCTATGGATCATGAATTTTTTCGCTGTATTTATATACATGCTTTTATTTTGAGCTCAGATTATTATATTATTGCATGTTATCATTCATAGGTTATGGGATCATTACTCATAACACGGTGGCGTTTTGTCACAAGGTATGGTGGCGATTGTCACAAAATAGTCTGGAGTATTTGACACTCAAGTTTGTTTGGGCTAAACGTGAATTGGCTCCACGTTGGTAATGTCTTCATAATGAAAAGGTGACTGGTTTGTCACAAAGCGGGATGCAAGGTTACATCAGAGTGACATGCAGTGGCATGAAACAGGACTCCACGAGAATGAGTACAAGACCAAGCTTTAAGAGTACTATAGCTCTCGTGCCACATTGTTTAAAATAATCACGTAAAGGTTAAGGATGTTGAAGTTTCAAGTAGTGTTAGTTTTGTGATCATGAAACTCTCCTAGTGTCAATATTGAGAACACTAGTGCATTCATGATCCTCACTAATGGTGCTTGAAATGGAGATGAAAGAATATATCTCTCTAAGATTTTCAAAATCGGTGTCCCGTGCCATGTTTTCTTAAAATAACAATTTGGACTTGGTTTCCAAAATATTTCAAAAAAAAAAAAAAAAAAACCCCCAATTAGTGTTAAGGTCCAAGTGGGAGACTGTTTGGATTTCACGGATTTCTGTGGCCCTTAAGTCACACGTCATGGTCAAAATTAAATAGTCCAAGCTGTTAACTTAGAGAGATAGTGAAACACTAGTTGTGGTCAAACTAGAAGTTTCTAATTAAATCAAGGGCTGTGATTTTACCCTAACTTAAGTGTGGTAATCCTAACCGTTAGATTCCTTGATGGGCAAATTTCTAACCTATTTAAAGGGATGAAGAATCCCTCTTTAATGTACGTGCCAATTGAATACCCATCTTCTCTACGCTGTGCAAAGAAAAAGAAGACTCTCCATCATATCGTCGCCGAATTATTACTCGGATCGCTCAAGGCTAAATCCTCGAGTGAAAAACTCTACGGTGTAATTATGTAAGGTATGCTAAAGTTTAATTTAATTCCGCTTTTGATTGAAGGAAGATCCTAATCATGTCCAACACAGCCATCCTCCAATTGCTTCCAGACGAAGATCATGCATTGTTGATATGGTGGGATGCCTTCTTTGTCTTGGATCTTTGTTTTGATGTTGTCGATCGTGTTCGACGATTCGACTTCTAGGGTTATGATTTTACCCGTTAGGGTTTTGCCGAAGATCTACATCTTCGATGGCTCGTCTTCTTCAGCATCTGAAGGAGAAGACAACTCCCGTCTTCCTCTTCTTGTTGTTTTTACCAACTAGCAAGCGAAAGTCGGTTCTTTTTTCGATTTTTTTTTTTTAATTTTCTCGGAATAAGTGGATCCTACTTTAATGCCAAACACTTGCAAATTACGATTTTGTAAAAATTTTCAAATTACACAGACACGATATTCAAAAATCAAGGAGGTTAAGGGGTTGTGCATGCTTTGCTTTCATATTCAAAAATCAAAGAGTTTAAAGCAGTTGTGCATGTGGGCGCTTTGCTTTGAGAGATTGCTTCTGCTCTAATAGAGGTACCGTTATTAGTATGTATCGCACAGGTTTTGTTTTTTTTCACTACCAAAACTCATTGTCTGATTTGAATATTACTTTCCAACTCCTTGCAGTACCGAAATTTATTTAACAATATCATTTCAGAAAAGTAAAAAAAAATTATTTAACAATCACAAATTCGCTGTAAAACACTAATATTTTAAGTAGATTTACTGAACTTCTCATTGGTCAAAGCCGAGCTGCCACGATTTTCTCAACTTTCTCCGTCAACCCAAGCACCACCGAAACCTCCCGAAACGCCGCCTTCCGTATCCCCGCATACACGTCACCCTTCCACTTCTTTTCTGCTAACGACTCTCCCAGGCGCAAAGCAGCCGCAACAGTTTCCTCCGGGCTATCGTGCGCCGAGTCAATAATCCCCATCTCCACCGCCTTAGCCGCCGTGACTTTATCGGCTCGTAGCGTAATACTGCGACGAGCCGCCGGAGCAGGGATCTTTGACCGCATAAGAGCCATGAACGAATCTGGAAACGGGAGGCCTATATCTAGCTCGCTCATGTAGAGAACCCCACGGTCTTTCCTCATCAGGACGTAGTCGTGGCTCAGCGCGAGCATGAAGCCGGCGGCTGCGGCATGGCCCGATACGGCGGCTATGGTGGGCAACGGGAGGGAGAAAAGATCGGCCATAACTTGCTCGAATCTGGAAACCATAAGGTTGAGCCGATCGTAGAAGCCGGATCCGGCGGCTTTAGCCCAGTTGAGGTCGAAGCCGTTGGAGAAGAACTTGCCCTCGGCAGTTGTGATGAGGACCGAGCCGGGAGTGGATTCGGCTTGGATTCGGCGTAGGGAGCCTTGGATGGCGTCGATTAGGGTTGGGTTTAATCGGTGCTCGTCGTCCCCGGTTAGGGTTAGGAGGAAAACGCGACCTCGCTTCTCTAACGTGCACATCGTCGTTGACTTTGGTTCTTTGATTCCAGTTATCTCTTCCTTTTTTGTTGTGTGGAAGATCGGAGTCTCCATATCTAATCTGTATCAATTAATAGGTTTTAAAGGACTTTACGACGTGGGAGATTTCAGAGATTGCGTGGACGCTAGTAATTAGGTTCCCATTGGGTAGGGTACCTCTAAACACGAACTTTGCACTCAATAGATCTTAGATCAGGACGCCCCTATAAGATGATTAGTTTTTACTTTTTCATGTCACAAATCTCCAAAAAGTTGCCGTTGAATCATATGGTATATATTCCACTCAGACAATCTTAGAGTCATTTTTTTTGGATTTGGGATAAAAAATTGACCTTAAGTGCGAAATGAAAAATTGATAATAGTCTATGATATTAATATTTATTGTGTGAAAGATCGAAGTAAAAATTATTCTCTATCATTTAATTAAAAGGAATCAATAATTTTCAAGGGATATGAGAGGTTGGCGCACCCAAAATAATACTTTATGGGCGTCTATGTGGAAACGGTTAAATCGCATTAAATCAAGCGATGCTAATTATTTTTCATTTCCACCTTTCATATAATGGATCTGGAGACCCTAGCGTGCTATCATATAGTTAAATTTTTAATTTCATGTGGCGCATGTCCCAAAGAGTGATTTTAGGAACACATTTCGGGATATGTGTTGTACATAATCAAAAGCTCAACTTTGTGATGTCACACCATTGATCAAAATATCGGTTTCGGTTTCGGTTTCGGTCAGGACCTGAATCGTAAATTGGTCAAATTTTTGAAAATTTCGGTCAAAATTTCGATAAATTTTGGATATTTTTTAAAATATGCTCCGAACTTTACCGAACTTTATTTTCTTAATTTTTTTTAAGCTATTTAACATTATTAGAACAGGTATATACCATGGATCAAAATATTGGTTTCGGTTTCGGTTTCGGTTTCATTCATGACCCGAACTGTAAATTGGTCAAAATTTTGGTAATTTTTGATCAAATTTTTAATAAATTTCGAAAAACGTAATCTGAAGATCATATGTACTTGCACTCGCTTTTTAAGTGATTGCACTAAGGTTAAAAAAAAACTTTCTATTTTAGGGACATGTGATATGTGAAAATGCAATCTAGGCCGTCTGATCTAAGGTTCATGATCTATAGATCCTTAGTGGCCAAGATTGACACCAAATATAATCTTCATCATGTGATTAAATATAGTCAAAGGCTATTATATCATACAGTAATTTGATATCAGACGGTAATTTGAAAATGCAATCTGGGCCGTTTGATCTAAAGTTCATAGTCTATAGATCCTTAGTGGACAAGATTGGCACGAAATATAATCTTCATCATGTGATTAAATATAGTCAAAGGCTATTATATTAGACGTAAATTGTGTTTTGCTCAAATCTTATCTATCAAGGATCTATAGATCATGAACTTTATATCAGACGGTCTAGATTACATTTTCACATGTCTCTTGTCCATAAAATAAAAGGTCATTTTTTTACCTTCGTGCAATCACTTAAAAAGTGTGTGCATATGACTTACTCTAGGCATACCCATCTCTCCCTCTCCTATTAAAACTCATTCTAGCCCATATCATCTAAACCCATCTTTGTCTCTTTGCCTAACGCAGAGCTGAGAAAAAAAAAAAAACCAGAGGAGGAGGAGAAGAAGAAGAAGAAGAAGAAGAAAGGAAAAAAATAGGAAAAAAAAAAAATCAGGTACCTCCTCCTTCTTCTTCTTTTTTTTTTTTTAAAGAAAAAAATGGGAAAAAAAAAAATTAGGTACCTCCTCCTTTTTTTTTTTTAAGGGAAAAAATGAAAAAAAAAATAGAGACAAGAAAGTAAAAAAACTGGGTTTGGTTTTGTTTTTTTTTTTGCAAAAATCAGGTTTAAACCCTATTAAAAAGAGAAAGGAAAAAAAATATATATATTTTTTTAACAAAAACTGGGTTTAAACCCTATTAAAAAAATTTCAAAACTCAAATATACTATCTATTGGCCGGAAATTTGAATTTTTAAATTATCGGCTGATAATTTGAAATAAAGATCCGCTTAAAAGGAATGAAAGACCGAACTAAAGCATAAAGGGAACTAATCCAAGCTAAGAAAAATTACCTGGCCGAGAGGGCCGCCGAACACAAGAAAATTGGCGCTAGGTACAAAGCACGGCAGGATAAACCGGTACGGCAGGCACTCATACCAAAGATGATAGTCCCCGAGCACATGGAGAGCATGAATGGAAAGCCCATTGTTGAAGAAGGCCGTGGTAAGCTCCTCGATACTGCCAACAGGATACCAAACATCCGCCGGAGGATCCACAGGTATGGCATAATGGCCCTGGAACTGGTGCACGACTCGCTCCCCCAGATAATAGAATTTGGCCCATGCTCCATAGAAGAAAATGACGTGGCGATTGTTAAATAGGTGGGAAGCGCCTACAGCTGCTCAGTCCCAGAAGGGGGATGCAAGGTACGAGTCAGGGAGGATCTGCCCAAGTTGAAAGAAAAAGAGAGAATCCAAGCAATTAGAACATCAGTAAAGGGAGATTACCGAGCTAAAAATAAACAAAGTTGAAAGAGAGTTTTACCTGCTCAGGAACCATCAAGTCGAGTTGGAACCTCAGACTCGTCTCCAAGTGCTTTAAACCTACATCGCGGTGCCGAGCCTAATTCCAGTTGCTGAGGAGGGGATAGGTAAGCATCTCCAAGAAAAGAAGCGGGCATCCAGGGTGAAAGTGATGGTATCCCCATACCTGAAAAGGGGGGCATTGCACAAGAGCAGGTTAGTAGCATATATGGATCATTCAAAAAAATTGGCAAAGGCAAAGGAATAAGGAATTACCTCCAAGGCGGCCAAGAATCCAACAACAGACTTTGAATCCCCGGTCGTGACTCGAGACAAATTGTACATTAGCCATGCATACCCTGCCCCTCCCTAGTCATACCTGTGGACGTCACCCCAGTTGTCCATCACACTCTGCAAGGTTAGGCTGACTCAGGCACCGCTCGCGTTGGTGAAAAGGGTCTTACCAAGCAGGACCAAGAGAGTGATGCAGGCTAGGACGATCGCCCGCTCTTGCGTGACGTAGAGCACCCTGTCTGGCTGACCCAGATCCACTAACTCATCAGGTGTGTAAAGCGAGGTCAGCCAAGACATCTTGACCTCGATGCCATGTGTCTACCCGCGAGGAGGATAGACCCCAATCAATCGAATGATGTCCTCTCGACTCGGCACCGTGAGATCGGATATCGGTATCCCCCCTATCCTGATGTCGGTGATCATGGCCCAATCGACGAGCATCAAAGTCATCTTTGCATATGGCATGTGAAAGGTCATCGTCTCGGGGCAAAACCTTTCAATCAGGGCTTTCAGATAGGCAGCGTCGGCCCTCATGGCAGGGCAAGATAGAAATTCTCCGAAACCCACCTGTGCCAGAAGGACCTTTACTACGGGAGGGACGTAGAGGTAGAACTCATGGAAGTCGAGCCACCCGCCACGGAATACAATGTTGGGCAGGTCCTGCACCCAAGAAAATGCGCATCAGATCACATGGGCAAAGCAAAAAATTGTATTGAAAATGAATTGAACCTCTCTTTTACCTTGCCCGCTATCTCGAAATTGGATCTCAAGCCATGGGCCCGCTCTCCGCTCTACCCAAATGACCTGTTCCCCCCGCGAGCCATATACAATCTCGGGCCCCTCCTCGTAGCCCTCCTCGGGAATATGCTCACCCTCACTCGACATTCTGGGGCAACAAAAAGCAATCACGTCAGAGCAGATCAATGATAAAGAGCTATGATATTCTATGCTACAAAAGGAAGGTAAGTATGCTCACCCTTCCCCCTTCTTTTCACATATTTTCATAAATAAGAAATACACATGCCTAAACAAAAAAAGATCCCTTTTAGGTTGAAAACGTAAAAAAAAATCTTTTCTTCAGAAAATAATAATGAATAAAGTTTCCCCTTCTTTGAAAATAAAGCAAGTTAGAATCAAATAAAATCATTATTTTATGTTTCTAAAAAAAAAAAAAAAAACCTTTCTTTACACTTAGAAGAACAAAAAAAATCCTTTACTTACAAAAAAATCGTAAAAAAATAATTCTTTGCTTTATTTTAATAAAATAAAAACAACAAAAACAAAAAAAATCCTTTACTTTACTTATAAAAAATCGTTAAAAAAAAAATCCTTTGCTTTATTTTATTAAAAAACAATAAAAACAAAAAAATTTCTTTACTTTACTAACAAAAAAAATCATCATACAAAATTTCTTTGCTTTATTTTAATAAAAACAAAACACAAAAAAAGAGAGAAGTCTTGTTTTAGGTTTTTCTTTTATAAAACAAAAAAAAAAAACAAAAACAGAGAAAAAGTCCTTATGTTTTTTTTTTTAAAAAGAGGGGGAAGAAACAAAAAATATATTTCTTTCTATTCCTAAAAACAAACCCAAAAAAAAAACAATCTTTTCCTCTTATGTGCAAAAAGAAGCAAGGCCCTTTTAAATACAAATAACTAAAAATAAAAATATATATATAATAAAACCAAGTCCTTAGAACAAAAAAACAAAACAAAAACAAAACACAAAAAAAAAAAGAAAAAAAGAAGAGCCTTTTCCTTAGTCGATTTTCAAAAATATATATGCAAAAAGAAAAAAAGAAAAAAAAAATCATCATCATTCTCCTTAACTTTCAAAAAATAGAAAGCAAAAATCATTTCTTTTTCTAATAAAAAAAAAAATCTCTTTCTCTAAATCAATATTTACAAAAATAATAACCCAAAATCCATTGCTTTATATGCAAAATAAAAACAAAAAAAAGTACAAACAAAAAGCAACAAAAAAAACCATTCCATATACACAAATAAAAACAACAAAAAAATTATATATATTACGCACCAATAAATCCATGAAATAATAAAATAGGGCATTGTTCATAAAGAATCATCCATACTTCAGCAATAAACATACACAATAAAAATAAACCAGTACTCATCAAAGAATACAAGATCATGATCATATCTACAAGAAAAAACAAAAAAAAAAATCAAAGAAAATGAGTTTTAATGGTTACCTTTAAAGAGAAAAGGGGTCTTTGATCTAGCGTGAGCCGACGATCGATCCACACAAGCAAAGTAACAGCACTGCGGCATGTGTAGAGGCAATGTAAAGGAACCCTAAGAGGGGGATGGTTTTCGGTTTCAAAGAGGAAGGAGGGGGAGAAAAATGCGAAATAAAACCCCTAGCCCGAACTCGGGCTGTTTAAATTCCCCCCAGCCAAGCCTGGCGCAACTAATAGTTGCGCCAGGCAAAATCGTGCCCACCACTTGCTTGGCGCAACTATTAGTGGCGCTAGGCTATTTTGAGGCCCCTAGTGGCCTAGCGCAACTAATAGGTGGACCAGACACTTAGGCCGAGTCTCGGGCCTGGTATGGGCCAGATGGGAAGACCGGTTCCCCCACTCTTTTTGTTTGTTTTGTCCCTCTGGCAGATGCATGCGCTCCCAAGGCGGCATTTCGATCATCCTTCGACTTGCCAAGAGAGCCGTGCCAGAATAAAAGCGAACCGAGATCAATAAGCACCCCAATCCTACACAGGAAAATATAAAGAAAAATAAAAAAAATCCCCACAGAGAAGCCAGAAGTATTCACAAGAAAAATCCACATAAAATAATAGCTTCAAAATTCTAAAAAATCACATAAAATAATAACTTCAAAACTCCAAAAAATCACATAAAATAACAGTTGAAATTTTCAAAAAAAATGCACAAAATGATAGAAAAATCAAAAACAGATTTGTATTCCCCACAGAGACGCACAAGCATAAGGCGGTAAAATATCAATGTTTTATCAGCAATGCAGTTGTGCCATATTAAAATCCTGAGTCAGAGGTTCACCTCGGATCTTTGGATCCTGCTTTAAGGTAGGAGCAACGGTGTCGGTCCCGGTCAAACAGTCAATGTTTCGATCAAGTCAACTCCACTGCTAAATCTTTGCGACAAGCGTTCTGTTTTGGATTCATATAAACTTAAGTGTCTTAAGCTTCAGATTCCCCATTGGAAAAGGCCAATCGATGGTTGAGACCAACCTGTTGAGAATGAGATTACGTGTCAATCTAACTATGTGCAACCATGCATTCAGAAGGGTTCATTTCCCTTTTTTTTTTTTTTTTTTCTGCAGGCTTAAAACTTGTATGGGCAGCGGTATCCCTATAAAGTGTACGCCATGCATCTGAATATCCGTATGATGGTCATTTGTCCCCGTAAATTATACCCGAGCGGGTCCGAGTCGAGGCTTCCATCGCCTTTGTTGTTGCTTATTGCCCCTGATGGATGCATGATTATGCATAGTTAATTGATGTTTATGATCATTATTAGTAGAGACCAAGATTGGATGTCCCTTTAGGGAGACACCCTAATGTTTGGTTGGATCTGTTCAAGGTAGTCGAAGTTGGATGCTCTAGGTCATATTAATCTAAGGCATGTCTTCGAAAATGGCACGTCCTCCCAAAAAGCGTTGCGACTCGGATAGTCATGCTAAATAAACTTCGGTGTCGATGGGTTTGTCCAAAGACCTCAAACCCTGCTTTCAGCAGGGCACCCGCGAACAGTCAGATAGGGCCATCAAATGTCTCGTACGATTGGACGTAAACTGTGGAGCCTTGAGTATGTTTACTTCGCGCCTATCTTTGAATGTGGGTCGATCACCCCTCTTACTCATGAAGCTGTTGCATTTAGAATAAATTTTAAACATCAAATACCTTCAAAATCATCCCGAGAAGCGAATGTCTTTCCCGACTATAGGGAGTTCGCAACTCATTCCACCTCGATTATGCCCAGTAATGTCGCTAAGCGCTTGGGAACCGATTACCACGAGAAACGAATATTTAGCATGCAATCCAGGGCTTTCGTTTTCTCATCGTGCTACTCATTTGATGTTTGAAGTTCATTCTGAATACAACAGACCCGTCAGTAATGCCTTGGGCCTCTTCGGATGTTTCTTTTTCTTTGGCATTCGATCATTAGTGATCGGATACCAAAGAGAGGCATCTGTAGACACCTAAATTTGGCCCAAGGCCCGATCAGAACACCTTTCGAGAGAGGTGCCATTCTAAGCTTTTGATGACATGTATGAAACCCTTAGGAATCACCCTAGATCTATTAGTAACCTGACCTGAACCTTTAGAAATCAATCCTGACCCCTTAGAACTCGTTCTGAACCTAAACCTAATCTTATGAAGCAAATGGTTGAGGAGGGGTACACTGAAACTATCTATGGCCCTCTACTATGATCAAATCTTATACTATTGAAAAGTAGAGGTCATCATCTTTCCAACGGTCTAAGAATCGCCCCAATCGGAGGTATATATCAAAAGATACGACGAACCGACATAAGAGTAAAATCAAGTAGCCCCCTAGGGATTTGGCGCAATTAATAGTGGCGCCAGTGATAATTTTTCCTGGCGCAACTATTAGTTACGCCAAGCCACTTCTCCCAGGATTTAAGCCTGACATAATTAATAGTTGTGCCAGTATTAATTGTGGACCCCACCCTCGCGAACCAACTTCCAGGCACTGTTTAAAATTGTTTTACTGTACATTTGCCTGACGCAACTATTAGTTGCACCAGGAATATGAACAGTAATCTCTAGATTTTGCCGTAAAAATTATGATTAGGGTTTGACTTGTTGACGACCTTAACCTTTGGGGTGTGTTTTGATAGTTCTGTTGCACCCATTCACTACCTATTTACAACCCTTCAAGTGGCTTAAGGCCTCATCCCATCATCCACCATTGGAGGACCTTCTCACATATCTCAAGGCTCTAAAAAATCCTAAGATTCCTTAGATGTGAGATTACCTAATTGTTAAACCCATTTAGCTCTTAAGTGGTCTCCTAATCCACCCATTTCCTATAAATAGAACCCCCCACCCCTTGGTTTAAGGGTTGAGAAATTTGCTTAAGAGAGAAAGAGCTCAAAGTGAGAAGTTCTTCCTCCCTTTTGTGCACTATTTTCACCCAAATTTCATAATCTCCCAACCTCATTTCAAGCTTGTTCTTGCATCTAAAACCCTTAGCCTAGGTGTGTGTGATCCCCTAGCCTCCCTTCCCTACCTCTTAGCTTCAAGTCATAGGAGTTAAAACCTCATTTTTCACCATAAAGGCCTTCAAAAGCTCATCCAAGCAAGCCACGCAAGGCTCTCCTACGGTGCTACAAGGGCCCGAGGGCTCCAGCTCTCCCCTTTCTTCTCCTATCTCTTTTTGACTCTTCTCATCCCCCCATTCGTGCCATTATGCCGCCAAATTTTCGGTAGGAACGAAGGGGCACAAATAGGATTCTAAGCTCTTTTGAGTAAGAGGAAGATATTTTCTTTTCTTTTACTTCATTTTATTTTTGGCCATTAGTAGAGATCGGTATTAAGCGGGTTGATCGGGTGCCTAACACCTTCCTGATTGATAACCAAAGCCCCTACCCAAGAGCCTTTGGTGTGGACCGGATTCAGAGTCATATTTTTAGCACTTTGGTGCTCATAAAAATGATATAGGTATCCTGGGACACCAAAAGCTCCAGGTGACAACTCTATATTTTTTGCAAGTGGGCGCATCGCCGCGACGGGACCGTCACAGATCCCACGGTTGCACAGGAAGGTATGAATCGATCGATCGAATATGAAAGGTAATTATTTATTATATAACATGGTCTCAGTGCAAAGTCGATCAATCAAACGTTGAATCAATCGATCGACTGCGCATAGAAAATATGCCAAGTCATTCGATACAAAATCGATCAATCGGTCTAGGAATCGATCGATCAAAAAAGAACGGTAATTATATATATAATGGTCTCGGTCCAGAATCGATCGATCAGCAATTATAGTTGATCGATTGAAAATAAAAGTAAACACAGCCGATTTGGTCCCGAATCAATCGATCGAAAATGAGAAATCGATCGATCGATTGTAACAGGTCATTAGTAATTTTCGTTTCGGTTCAGAATCGATCGATCAATTTTCAGGATTTCATCACAAATTAGTGTTCCAAAAATAACAATAAAACATGGATAAAGATGAACAAGAAAATAATTAAAACAAAACCATGATTATAGTTAACCATTTTATTATCTTGTATATTAATATATATATATATATATATATATATATATATATATATATATATATATATGTGTGTGTGACAAAATATACGAGTTCATTTATTTAACTCGCTGATACGCGATCGAATATACCCTACACAATGGGATCTAAGAAGAACAAGATGGATTGATGGATACTTACCTCTTGAAACATGAACGGTAGACCTATGACGATTAGGGTTGAATAGATTGACATCTAACGCCATAACTCGTTCAAGATTCTTCCTTCTCCTTCCTCATTGATCTTGATAGTGGAAAGAGATCACGGTGATTCTTGTGGAAGAACACACGAGAGTTTTTAAGGAAGAGGTTAAAGAGTTTTAGAAAGGGATGAGTTAACAAGAAGTTGTAACAGGTAGGATTTCTTAAGAGAAGAAAAGAATAAGAGATGACTAGGGTTTCTTAAAAGATTAGAATAAAAAAAGAGAAAAGAGTTATGTAACTTAAATAGAGTTTTCTAAAATAGGGTAGGTTCTAGTGTGGAGCTCTAACATTGTGCATAGTGAAAAATATATCTAACACCATTAAATTATTTAAGAAAATTCGGGTCATTACATTCTCCCCCCTTATAATATTTTCCTCCTAAAAAATTATGTACCTATGGTGATAAGCTTTGGGTACTCCATAATTTTGACTTTTCGCTCTCAAGTGGCTTCCTTCGGTAAATGGTGTTGCCACTAAATTTTGATGAAGCGTATAGATTTACCCTTAACAAGCCTCTTCGTTCGAGCTATGATGCGAACCGGCTTCTCTATGATGGTCAGATCATCCCTGACTTCAATTGGTTCAATATCAAGGACGTGAGATGGACACGACAAGTATTTACGCAACATGGACACTGAAACACATTATGTATATCGGCGAAGTGTGTCAGAAGTGAAATTCGGTAGGCCACCTCGCCAATATGATCAGTGATTACGAAGGGTACCACGTATCTCGGACTTAGTTTCCCTCGCATTCTAAAATGCATGATTTCCTTAGTTAGTGACACACGGATGAAAACTAAAGCTTCAATCTCAAATTCTATCAAGTGTCTTCTACTGTTGGTGTAAGCTTTCTGACGGTCCTGAGCCTCTTTCAACTTCTATCTGATAACTCTAACCTTCTCGGTTGTCGATTGTACGAGTTTCAATCCAAGCATTTTTCTTTCACCAAACTCGACCCAACAAAGAGGTGTTCTACAGCTTAGGCCATAAAAAGCTTCAAAAGGTGACATCTCGATGCTTGCTTAGTAGTTGTTGTTATAGAAAAACTCGATCAAAGGAAGGTAGTCATCCCAATTCCCTCAAAAATCTAACATGCAGGCTCGAAGCATGTCTTTTACGATCTGATTAACTCTTTCCGTCTGCCCGTCGATTTCTAGATGGAAGGCTATACTGAAATCTATTCTCATACTCATTGCTGCCTGAAATTTCCTCCAATGCTCAAAGGTGAACTTCGTGTCTCTGTTCGACACAATGCTCACAGGTACCCCATGAAGCATGACTATTTCCTTAAGAAACGTCTCAGCAAGTTTGTCCCCACTATCGATATTCTTGAAGGGCGCCGACTTAGTCAATCTATCTATGATAACCCATATGGAGTTACTTTGAAGTCCTTGGGAATCCAACTATGAAATCCAATAGATGTTCTCCCACTTTTACTCGGGAATCGATAGCTCTATAAAAGACCGGCATGCTTTTGGTGTTGAACTTTCACCTGCTGGTATACCAGACATCTGGAGACATGCTGAATATTTCGGTACATCTTCGTGCTACCTAGGTACACTGAATATCCAAATTTATGTGTTTCCTCGAAAATCTTGTTCCTCAAGGTTGCAATATTGGGAACATACGATTTATATCTAAATAGGAGGGTCCCATCAATGCGTGTAGAAAAATCATGCCCTTGGCTAATTATCCCATAACCTTCAAAACTTCGGGATCTAGGAACTACTCGATTTTGATACGATCAACAAAGGTAGGCTTGACCATCATACTAGCTCGATACGCTCCTTCAATTTTGTCAAGTCGCACATCCAACTGAGCATTCTCATCGAGCGACTTTCAAGCTTTCAGATGTGCTAGTAGTCCTGAGGATTTCTAACTTAGAGCGTCTACAACTACGTCTACAACTACGTTTGCCTCGCTTTCTTCTCCTTAAGAGGAAGATCCCTCACCATTCCTTCGTGGAGGCATCATAATCCTATTTCAAAAGCAGAGACTTAGAACTCTTAACAACATAAATCCTTAAAGCCTAATAGGAAGTAAAGCCTATTCTCTGATACCACTCTGTCACAACCCCAAATTCTACCCCATCCCGAGGGCCTAGAGTTCTGAGTTATGACCCACACGCATCCCATATATGTCATGTAAACAAACACATAATTAGAGTTCTCATGCAAATATGGTTCCATGAAATTTGTGAATCCAACAAATGAAGGTGGAATATAAGGGCAATCATAAATAATTAAATAACTACGATAAAATCCAAGAATATCTCATAATTAAAGCAAAAATAAAGATCAGGCATAAATAGAAGTACGAGGCTATAAATAAACGATAACAGTACCAAACTAACCTTGGTACCGAAAGTGCAACTATCAATAGTCAGCACTCGGGTCAAATCAGCACCAAAGTCCTTTTAGTAACCTATTGCGTCGCCTTCCCAAGGCTCCTGGTACTCAACATCCATGGGAGCAACTAAGTAAGTGCCAATAAGATTATAGTAGCGGGTATCCACTCCTTCAATATAGTCACCTGAAATAAATAAATGTCACGATGACTGAGTTGCTAAATAACGTGTAACTCAGTGGATACACTAGCAATCCACCCCATTCTACTCAGGTGCATTGTGGGTGCATCACGTGAGTGATAATAATAATATATCAAAGCAACTGAAAGAAAGAAATAATAAATTTTGACGTATCGTAGAGTTTGTAACATACCATAAATACAAAATCATGATCTAGATACTCATATCCTAACGTACCTCACCATATCTCATAACATATCTTATTATTCTCGCACATGCATTTATATATCGCATGGGTGTATCTAACATACTCATAAATCCTATACAACCTGTTCCAGAGTCATTGTTGAAGCCTACCATGTGAGGGTCACTATAGTAGCTTACCGTCATATCATAACGCCCTCCATATCATACTCATATCATACACCTCATCCAGTCACAGGAGCAGTCGGCAAAAGTAACTCATATCATACTGTCTCCCAGAGACCCGTCTTGACTGAAGACATTGTGGCTCTTACAGTGGCTACATAAGAAATGACACGTACCAACTTAAATTCTTAATCTTTTGCTGGTCTACACAGCGATGTCTTATTATCATACTTATAACTTATCTTATCTTACATACTCATATCTTAACATTATCATGCCCCTCGCACCCGGCCCCACGGTCCGTCAGCGGCGCCAATGCGAGATGGTGTGACAGGCACAAGTTCCTTTCTAATTATATTCAAGTCCTTATCTTTTTCCATGTAATTTGCCATATATAGTTTTTATAATTTATCAAAGTATGCGCGAAAACCTTGAGTCAAACACTATCAATTTAACCTCCCAATTTCGTTAGCCTGACGAGCGGATTCAGAATTTAAGGTTCAGTCGTAACAGGTTTCAAAATGAATAAAGCAACATAATGAAGACAACTTTAGAAGAACTTTTCTATAAAAATAAAACCTTAAAAGTCACACTATTTAAACAAGCCCAATTACAACACTATAATCTTTTATTCAAAAGTAATGAGCTTCAACTAAACTAAAATAAAAGAGAAAGATCCTTTAAAACTTGGTGCATGTGCTGCTAGCTCTATTAATAAAAGGAGCTTCAAACTATTAGCTCGTTGTCACTCTTGGGTCCTTCTGTGTCCAGCTTCCCTAATCCTTGCTGGGTGGCTGCTGTGTGGCCTCTGAAATTTTTGGGTCATGAAACGACCATATGTAATGAAGCTCAATAAAATCTTAGTTTGCATTGACTTAGGATTCTATTACATGTAGTATATAGATTTTTCATAGGTGCATGTGTAAGTGGGGTTTCCAGTAAATGTGACAATATAATTAGGTATGGATACATTATCATTTATAGAGAGACTTACGAATGTGACATTAGCAAATCAAATATTTACATGTTTCTTAAAGGTATTTCAGAGATGATTAGGTGGGGTTTCCAGTATGTACAATTACGAAAGATCGGACTAACATTTATTCACAATTCTAAGTACAACTATACTAAGCATATTCCAATCAATTTAAAGTGAACATCTATGAAGAGCAGCAATTCACAACTAAACAAGAATTAATGAAATTACATCGAAAGCATGAAAATATAATCCTACAAGGTATGGATACATTATCATTCATATAGAGACTTACAAATGTGACATTAGCAAATCAAATATTTACATGTTTCTTAAAGGTATTTCAGATATGATTAGGTATAGACTTCGGTTATTGTAATTGGGTATAGATTACTCTTATTATAAGTATCCCTTAATTATTATTATCTTTCAATTAATTGGTGTTGATACCAGTACACCACCCATGGGCCAAGATTCAAAATTTCAAGATACCAATGTTTGCGCGAGCAAAGGCTGACACTCTCTATCATTTAGCCAATCAAGGCAAGGATCAATGACCCTATTGGTCTAATTAGACCCGATCCTCAACTGACATTTCAAGAATCTTTTCAAGTACAGGGTGCTCCTACGAGTATGTCCGTAAGAACAATAATCAGCTATGTGAGGCTTTCAGGTAAAAGATAGTATTTCTTTCCACCTTCAAGATTTTCGGATTCGTTGTTAAGTATTTAATGTTCAAGCTTCATAAATTTTAAGATTTCAATATTTCCAGGTTCAAGTATACTTCGTTTTAGAAGTTCGAGTTCAAGTTCCCATTCCGGGTTCAAGATTCAAGTATTCAAGTATCCATTTCGGGTTCAAGATTCAAGTATTCGAGTATTCAAGTATTCAGGTATTCAAGTATTTGGGTATTCAAGTATTCAAGTGTTCAAGTGTTTGAGTATTCAAGTATTCAAGTGTTCAAGTGTTCAAGTATTCGAGCATTCAAGTATTCAAGTGTTCAAGTATTCGAGCATTTAAGTATTCAGTATTCAAATATTTAAGTTCGCTTCCAAGTTCAAGATTAAGCACAAGTTCAAGTTCTACTTCAGGCATGCATTCAAGTTCAGATACAAGTTCTAGTTCTAGAAGTATCAAGTTCAAGCACGTCACTGTTCAATTCACTCCAAGTACAACCATGCCACTATTCCAGCTATTCTAAGTGCAGGCATGTCACTATTCCAGCTGTTCTAAGTACAACCATGTTACTATCAAGTTTCAAATTCAATGACTCGATCCTAAAAGAGGATCTTGTCGGCTTATCTTTAATATCTAATGGGCTCATGTTTATCATTATCAATACAAAACTCGGTTGTGTCTAACAATAATTGAGGCATCGAGGTGTCTCTTCTACAAACCCTAGTTATTTGAGTTAAGTCAACTAACTAGTATTTAGGTTCTTCCTTATCCTATTACTTCAAGTATGGGTCATGGATAAAAGTCATGGGTCCAGAAAGGGTTTAGTATTTTTATGGGTCCAATTAGTCCAATGATGTATGAGTTCAATTGCGTCTAAAGAGTTATGGGTCTAAATGGGTCCAACAGGTTCAATGGATTCAATACTATATGGGACCAAAGGATTTAAGGTCCAAAGGATCCATTAGGTTCAATAAGTCCAATGCTATATGGGTCTAATTGATTTTAGGTCCAAAGGGTCCATTAGGTTTCAAACTAAGGTTGCGGTCCTTTCCAAGGTCCGGCTATGGGTGTTTCAGTTTTCACGGGCCTTAATTGGTATGCCCTGGGCCTTGCTCGCAATTCAGTTTACCGAGCTATGGGCCAGGTCCTTAATCAGACTCTTGCTCATCCTATCAATCCTATTTGCTTAAGAGTTCAGGATTTGGGACCTCATCGAGTTACCAAAGAATTCCATCGGGTCCTTTGACTTAGTTGACCAATTTCACATGGGTTTTATCATATGTTAGCATCATGAAGCCATGTTTTTGGATCTGCACAATTAATCACGGGTCTTGGGCCAAGGTCCGAATGCTAGGCTTTATTCAATATATTCAAAATTTTCGAAGAAGTGATGGACAACTTGTAGTAAATTGGTCTCCATTTTCGGCTTCGATCGAATTTTCGCATGCTTCCAAAAATGGGCAAGATGACTAATGAGAGTATCTTTCATAAGCAGTGGCATCCAAAAATATGATTAGGACTGATCACAAGAGACAAATCACCGAGATCTGTTCTATTTTATCAGGGTTTTGGGCCAAAATTATTAGGCCTCGGTGTTAGATCTATAACTTTCAACTCCGATAAAGGAATCCAGCACTTAGCTACTCTTTGGAAAGATCCGCGATTTGCCCAATTTTTTCATTTGCATTGTTCGGGTCAAAAGTCAACGTATCATTACATGATGGGGTCCATCCGATCGAAGGTCAGTTCTGGTTTCTGGCTGTGTGTCATTTACCACATTCCGGGCTATAATTTGCCAAATTTTTTGCCGTCAATTCCAATCAAATCGAGATGTGAAATTTTTACCAGACAACTGTATACTAAAGTAAGTGTCCCACTTATTCCATATTTTTCCGCTAATATTTAGGGCACGGAAACTAGAGCTTAGTACAGTTCTATTTTTAGGTGCAATGGGATAGATTCGCCACATCGCAATCCGGGTGTCGAAACTTTCAAACTGTACGGGGTTCGAGTCTGAAATTTTTAATGAGCATCGGGAACTCAGTCAAGTATATCCCATAATTTTTAGGGATTTTTCTGAAATTTATTTCTATTTATTCTCAGTTCACTATTGCGGGATTGATTTTCTATGGGTTGCAAGGTCCACTGATTTGGGCCTTAGATGGGATCCACTTAGTGGTCCACCCGGTGCCACTCTTTTTCAGGTCTCCGTCGAGACATTCTCAACTAATCCCAGGTCCATCGGGATCGAGCTTCGGGTCATCATGTCCATTCAATTAACGCTAATAGGTTGCTTGTACTTTTCTAGTTACCGGTGTCCATTTTATTTCTAAAGTTATCGAATCAGGCTTTGGGAGCTATCCGATCAGGCCTATCTTATTGAGTAAAAATCAAGTTTTCAAATCCTTTATACGTTAACCCTATAAGGGTCCTTTCAATTACATTTTTAAATCTTATTTTTTTTATGTCAAAATTTTCGACCTATCCATTCATCTAATCCTATCCATTCATCTAACATCATTGAATTACCCATGATCAAATCAATGGTCAAACACATAAGTTTCTAGAAATCATATTCTTTTAACATTCATCGGAGAAAAAAATCATAAAAACTTATCATTTAAAATGAGCTAGTTCTAGGCATTTCCATCGGAAGAAATCTTAGTTTATCTAGCAAGCTTTCAATGAGGTCTATCGGGACCATCCGATTTATTAATCATCATAATTAATGATCAAACCCTTTTTTTGAGAAGTGGCCATGGGAATGTGTCCATGCCCAGCCACTTATTGTGCCAGCATCTATACTGATACTATACAAAACCTCAAGGGGTTAGGCGAGCTGGCCAGGTACTTTCTTCCAAAAGCAAGAGACCTGAGTTTGAATCCCCTCCCCCCCCCCCTTGAGGCCACCCTGGGGATTTATATCCTGTGCTGACCCGACATGTGTTGAACTTGGGGTGCGCATGTGCCCCTGGGATTAGGCGGGTGCTCTAAGAGGCCCGGATACCCAGGTTATCAAAAAAAAAATACTATACAAAAATTTAAGGCACATCGAAATCTAGAATACATGTAACTCAGTCAAAAGATTGATTGATCTAAGACCACACATCTCAAACATGATCAAATCAATATAGAGTGCATCAAAACAGAGATCACACATATTTCATTCATCTAAATGCACCATCACAGCATAGATTTTATAACTAAGTTATGTAAAGAAATTCATCAAATGTCAATTCTATACTTTCTATAGCAAAGATGCATTTTTGACCTAGAATTCCGTGAAATGACTGATGAATCACAATGATGAACAATTAACAAACTTAATCTTCTAAGTTTATATCATGTATCTATATGGGTCTTTTATTCTAAATTTCATGACATAATCCAAATCTTCAAAATAGGGCTAGTTTTCTAAATTTTGACCTTCTAGGTCAATCTAGGCCATTAGATGGCCTTGCATGTGCACCAAGACCACATGCATGGTACCGTATGGCTCAGGTCCATGTCTCATCATGGTATAACAAAAAATATATACATTTAGATGCATTTTTATGTATTAAAATCATATCATTTCTAAGTAAATTTATCAAAAATAGACCTAGTTTGACCTTCTTGGTCATTTATGACCATTAGATGGCCTTGCATGTGTGTGACAATCACATGCGTGGTCATCTTTATCACAAGTCCATCTTCATTCCAGATTATATAACATCTCTATCTACAAAAATTCTACATTTCATTTTACAAAAATACATGAAATACCCATATGAGAGCATAGTGACTTGATTTAACCCAATTTGGGTCTATCTAAGCCATTGGATGGCCTTCCCTTCACCAAGTCATCACCAGAAATCTGCTCTTATCCCTTGGTGTCAAAGGGGGAGTTCCTTTCTTGCTTGTCTTGCCCAAAAAAAGATTCTCATTGGAGAAAGACTCTCCCGTGGCAAGATAGTCCAGCCGCTTTCTTTATCTGATCCATGAAGGAGTGCCCCCAATAGAAGATGGCGGGAAGTACTGAGCCAGGAGATAACCTTTTCTGGATGGAAGGGGGCTCTTCTGCGTCTGATGAACTTGTGGAAAATTCAGGGGGACCTTTAATGCCCGTCACTATGCTATTTGGCACCTTCTCTCTCTGCTTTCCTTATTTTATAAAAAAAAGACCTCGAGTGGACCCCCGCCCACACTAGTCCCACCCAATACAGCTAATCTACACGAGTCAGGTTCATCTAGAGGTCCAGTCACCATCACACAGCCGAAATCACCTCGAACCCAAAACTTCCTTTTTTTCCGTCGCTCGTAAACCTTCAAACCACCCTGTGCCCAGTCAATCACACCTGCTACTCTCTGGCCCTCTGAACTATCTAAGGCGCCTGCAAAACCTACTACAGGAAGTAAGCAGCAAATTAAACTTGCTCACCTCTCTCAATAATCTCCTAAACCACCTGAATCGCACCCGGGATTGGAAACTATCTCAAATTGACTGAGCGTCGGCTTTACTGGAGAAGAAGGGGGGCCGAGCCAGGAATGCTTAGTGCCTGCAGCTCGGGAGTCGTGACAAGGCGAGTTTTAGATGCTTGGACTTTACCTATTGATCCCCCCTTAGACGCTTCTCCAGCTCTCGCAAGAATTATATGGGAGTCATCCTTGGAGGGACTTCCTGAATGACCATACCGGGGAATCCTACCGTACTCTGTGCAGCTATGGTTATTGGTCCTGCAAAGCCTCATTAGGGAAGCAAGAAAACGAGCAAGAACATGACTAAGTAATACTCAGTATTGGAACAAGTAATACTAAATAATGAGCAAGAAAACTTGCAAGCAAGCCAACGGAACAAGCAAGGCCCATATCGGTTAGGACGCGCTAGCGTGAAAGCCACAATAAGGGAAGGGTCAGGTAATAGCGTTAGCACACGCATACGTTTTCTTGCTGGCGTGCTAACGAACAAGAATAATTAATACTTAGTAATGGCGCCAAGTGCTCAAATTTTACATGCATGGCCATCCCATCTCTGCCTTATACATCAGTCAAGAGTTCTTTCATGCTTTCAAACCAAAAAAAAAAATCACTTCCAACCATTAAAATAACAAGAAATTCTCAAAATCTCAAAATATAGTGGTCTAGGCTCATTTGGCCATCATGGACCATTGGATGACTCTAGATTGACCTTATAGATCACATTCATGAATTCTAAGAGGTTGGTCTCATGTAAGAGCATGGTCATTCCAAACTTAGACATCCAAAATCAAAAGAAAATTGCACACTCTATGATAAAATTTACATAGTTTAAGACTAGGAGTCTAAATAAAGATCTAGCTAAGATTTTATCTTAGCAACTCCAAGCTCCTTATTGGTTTTTCTTCAAAACGTGTGATGAAGAAGGTTGAGATGGAGCTAAAGATGATGTATGTTGGCGTGGGTAGAGTGGGGAAGAGATTGATGGGTTTTGATTTAAAATCTAAAGGTCGGATTGGAAGGAGGAGATCTTCTAGCTAGGGTTCTAAGGAGTTTTTATGGAGTGGAGAGGAGAGGATGTGGATGAAGTTGAATGAAAATGGGAGCCCCTTCATGAGGAATTTGAATTTTGCAAGGGGAGAGGGGACACGGGCTGAAATTTTTTTGCCACATGGCACCCCTTAACTTCCCAAGCTCTTATTCCTCCAATTTCCCAAGATTCCCATAATTTGAATTCTCTCTCTCTCTCTCTCTCTCTCTCTCTCTCTCTCTCTCTCTCTCTCCTTGTCCCAATCGCCCTTGACCTTTGACCCATGTTGACCCTCCCATCACACCTCACATTTCATAAAAACTTTTCTTTTATGGTGGTTAGGGTCCTCAACTTGTGTGAAAGTCTACTTTCTAAATAATCTTATAGTGCATGCTCTTTGGTGCATCTTGGACCTTAGATTTCCCCAAAGTAAATTAGGTGGTGTAAGATGAGTCAAACTTTAGTCAACTAGATGGATGGTAGAGATTAATTAGAGAATTATAAAATTATATTTTCAAATTTTAAAATTTAGAGAAATTTATTACAATTGCCCTTAGGCTTCTAGGGAATTTACAAGGATTGCCACCCTTATATGGAAAACACTAACACCCAATCTTTAGTGTTAATACATCGTCAAACTTTCATCTCATGGGTCAATCTTTGACCTATGCATCTAAGAATCTTGTTACAAATTTAAAAAATTCAAATCAATGGTGATGATCCCCTTGTCACCCTCAAGGTCCTAACCCATTTCAGATTAAACCTCGGGTCAAACATATATGCATGCAATAATCCGGGTAATTTAAGGTATGAGATGGTGTGTGTGTGTGTGTGTGTGTTCACTACTTTTTCTAGCACACCCATTTAATTAAATGGGGTGTCCTCTGGGTGCCACTACCAATAATCAAATTTTTATTGTTTTAAGGTGAGTACCACTATCAGTAGTCAAATCCTCATTTATGTAAGGTGTGTGCCACCGGTAATAATCATTTTTTCCAATTATTTAAAGTGGGTGTTTCGAGAATTTTTGTGGACATGGCCTCAGCCAGTTACCTAGCTTAGTCAGGTCGCACTAGTGTCCAATCAACCTTTGACCATCACAGAGATCTAGGGGCAGGTGTTACAAACATACTCTTACAACTTAATTCTAGGACGAGTTATAGTGCGGTAACTTTACTGCGCCTCCCAAGGAATATATTTTGTAGTAACTTGGATGTACTTCATGTTGCAGCTCTTACTATTAAAGAGGGGTTACATCCATACATGAGCACCTACATTTCAAGTTTCATGTGACCGTAAAGAAACTTCACTACAGCTAAGACCTAAGCATCAAACCTCATATCGTATCCTATCATATTAAAACTCAGGATGATAGGGTCACTGCATATGTCACAGTATACAACATTGTACTGAATCCGTACTCACCCTACTTGTCATGATGTCTCATACCACCATGAGTTGTAAGGCATATGAATATGATGTATTCCTCTCTTCGATACCATCTAAGTAAGTCACCACGCCCAAGAGTAGACATAATCTCATACGCTCATGTACATATGACCTAACATGCCCATAACTCGTATCACATTATCAAGATGGAAGCATAGAACTATCTTACTTACAGAATCGATATACATTCAGAATTCATTATGATTATACATATATATATTTACATAACACATCAATACAAATATAGAATAGAGTAGTTATTAGTGTAAAATTGAAAACGTGGAGGTCCGAGTTCGATTTTTACGAGAGAATCGAATTTCTAACTCTTAATATTGTCGAATAGGTCGCGTTGAAGTGGTAAAATGGATATATATATATATATATATATATATATATATATATATATATATATATATATATTACAATAATTAAATACTTAAATTAAAAGACATTACAATTCAAGGTTAGGTAAATCGCAACCATCGATCGAAACATTCAAGTAATTAATATGCATTAAGTTTTGATCGTGCTAAAGTGAAGTTATATAGATTAATAATGTCAACTGTTCGGACGAGAATCGATCGATCAGTTTTGGAGTTGATCGATCAGAATTATAATTAATTATATTATTCAATTCATGTCAAAATCGATCGATCAAAAATTTGAATCAATCGATCGATATCATATACGAAAATGAGCAATTCTATTGGTCCAGGATTGATCAATCAAAAGGTATGAATCAATCAATCGAAATTAAGGTGTATAGATTAATCGATTTTATCCAGAATCGATCGATTGAATATAAGGAATCGATCGATCGAACATAGGATGCAAAGAGAGATTTGGTTCGGTTCAGAATCGATCGAATATGAAAGGTAATTATTTATTATATAACATGGTCTCGATGCAAAGTCGATCGATCATAATTTGGAATCGATCAATCAGCTATGCACAGAAAATATGCCAAGTCATTCAGTATAAAATCGATCGATCGGTCTAGGAATCGATCGATCGAAAATGAAAGGTAATTATATATATATATAATGGTCTCGGTCCAAAATTGATCAATCGACAATGATAGTTGATCGGTTGAAAATTAAAATTAAAAAAACATAGTCGATTCGGTCTAGAATCGATTGATCGGAAATGTGATATCGATCGACTATAACAAGTCATAAGTAATTTCCATCTCAATTCTGAATCGATCGATCATGAATGAGAATCAATCAATCAATTTTTGGGATTTCAGCACAAATTAAGGTTCATGACCAGTCACATAATATACCGTTTTACCACCTTAACTTAGTGATGCTAGAACTTAGTTTGCTACTAATAAGTTATTGATGTACAGATATTAAGGAAAAACAGCAAAAGACGATTGAACAAAAAGTAAAATCATCGCATACTGAAAGACAAAAATTGTGTTTTACGATTTTACGGAGTGCTGCAAAGAAAGTAGAAAATCGTAATCTACGATTCTGCAAGAAAAGTCTTTCAAGAGTGAAGTACGATACAAGAGAAGACGATGAATCGTAATAAAGAATCATTTTATAGGAAGTTGTTTTGAGAGAAAAGACGAACAATTGTAAATAAAGAATCATCCAGAGAAGTAAAAGCTAGAAAATCTTGATTTACGATTTTACAAAAGAACACTTT
Organism: Chloranthus sessilifolius; assembly: GCA_021018995.1. Taxonomy (NCBI): domain Eukaryota; kingdom Viridiplantae; phylum Streptophyta; class Magnoliopsida; order Chloranthales; family Chloranthaceae; genus Chloranthus; species Chloranthus sessilifolius. The sequence goes on along the minus strand of CM037591.1, from coordinate 109,590,350 downwards.
TCGAAGCTATTGATCACGTGTGAGATTTACACCATCATGCATATAATTAGAAGAATTCTTGACTTAAAAGTCTGGCCAATCACGGGTCTGAGAAGATTGGCGAAGAAGACTTTTAAAGGACTCTACTGCTGAAATAAAAGAGAAAATTCATAAGTACATCAACTGATTGAAAGTAAGGAAAGATAAAATTAGAAGTAGAGTTATATTAGGGCACTTTTGTTTTAGTAAATTTTTTTATTAGAATTAGAAGATTTGTAAACCGACCCCTTATGATTTAAAAATAAGAGGGCTTGGTATAGGAATTAATCATCGAAGAAATTCTTAGCATCAATTGACGCCTGAGGTTGGATTTTCTTTCAATCATTAGAGTAGTTTAGTTTAGATATCCAAGGTTCCTCGATCACAATTGATGATTGGGATAGAGAGCTAGAAGACTAGAGTAGATATCTGTAGTTTCTCAGAAGCAATTGATGACTGTAGCCGAGGGGTGAAAGATATAATTTTATTGCTTTCTAGTTTAGATTTATTTTATTATAATTTACTGCTTTGTAAACATCTTCAAATTTTAATTTTAAGTGACGACTTAGGTTAAGGTTTGCAGATTAGTGTAATGGTTTTTATTTTCCATCTTTGATTTTCTAGAATTTGATTGACGCCCAAATTTCTGGTAGATTAAAGATTAGTATAAATCTATATTAAAATATGCTAGTTTTTTATTGATGACCAAACTCTAAAAGACTGAGATATAGTGTAACGGTATTTTAAATTTGTAAATATTCGATAGCTAAAGATTGTGATTAATGACCACAATCTGAAGAAGGAAGATTTATGATTTATTTTCTACAATTTAGTTTAAGAAATCATTTTTTATTCATATTTCTCAAGTAGTTTAGGATCTTAAAAGATAAATATAAGTTTTCAGAAAATTAATATATATAGTATAAATCATTTCTCGTGGGAACGATCCTATGCTAGTATTACAATTTCCATTGTGCACTTGCAATAGTTAAGACTTAATTAGATATATACAGAAGTAAGCCCAATCAAGTTTTTGGCACTGTTGCCGGGATAGCGAGTTTTATATTTATATTAGTTTAAGAAAACAAGTATTTATCTTTCGCTTTTTTATTTCTTTATAGTTTTAATTTTCTTTGATCCCTTCTTAAATCTTTCGCAGGTTTATTCGAAGTAACGAATCAAGGTTTCAACTTCCCCTGATCAGAGAAACTAGAGGCTTAGATTTGTTTCTCTCTCTGCCTTCTAGAATAAAAATTAAATAAACTTTAAAAATATAAAAATAAAATAAAATAACCAATTATCCTTTTTGTATGCATCACACTCGATCTCAAAGTCTAAATTTCTTCGAGTGTGATCCAAAATTTGAAAGGACTCTCCTGCGTAATTTGGCAGGAAACCAAATTCCCACAAGAGAATCCTTAACCATGACTAACAATCTGTCAATCCAAGCACATTTTAGCCCAATAGCTTTGACTGAGCCCTCGTGCATAGTTATACCAGAGGTGCCTGTGGGTCAAAATTATGAAATCAAGCTCAATACGCTTCAATCTCTACCTACTTTTCATGGGCTTGATCGAAAAGATCCCTACTAGCATCTGAGGGATCTTCATAGAGCTTTGCACAATGTCACAACTATCAGTAGCCAACAAAGAGGTCATAAAACTATGTTTGTTCCCATTCTCTCTCAAAGATAGGGAGAAGGCATGATTAATTTCATTTCCTGTAAAAGTATTACTACATGGGAGGAACTGCAGTCCAAATTCTTGGTCGAGTACTTTCCAATTGATAAAATTAACCAAATTCACCAAACAATTCAAGACTTTAGGCAAAAGTCGGGAGAACTATTTCATAAGAGTTGGGAACGGATGAAGGATCTATTATGGAAGTGTCCTCATCACGAGGTATCAAATTGGTTGATAGCGCAAAGTTTCTACTAAGGATTAACTGAGACTAACCAGTCGACAGTTGATGCCGTGAGTGGAGGAGCCTTTATGGCTCAAAATGGCCAACAGTCCTGGAACCTATTCGGGAAACTGGCCAATAACTCAAAGCAAAAATAAGCTCTGCTTAGATATGATCCAGATGTCACTCGCCACACCCTGGTCACGAGGGGTGAACTTTACGATATCAGCAAAGATAAAGTAAAGAAGGAGGATGACATGAGTGCGAAAGTTTTGGCTCTTGAACAACTAATCGCAACATTAATGGCTATCAAACCTAGCACTCTGGATAGATCTTTGGCAAGCTATTCTAATTGTCAGCATTAAAATTTTACTAAAAAATCAGTTACGCCATCACACCAAGAGATGGTGAAAAATGAACAAATAATGGCCTTTCAGAGGGGAGACTATGGGAACACATATAACTTAGCGTGGAGGAATCACCCTGAATTTAACTATGGTTCCACAGGAGGAGCACAACTAGCACCATCGATTGTGTAACCTCGATTCCCCCAGACCCAAGTTTCCACCAAAGACCTCAAATGTCGGCTGCACAACCCCAATTTGAACCACAAAGCAGTGCACCTGACGCCACAGTTGTTCAAATCCTTCAGGATTTGTAGCAATAGTCGCATCAGCACTCGAAAGATTTACATCAGCTTGCTCAATTCTCTCAAGTGATCCATTCTCATACTCAGTCCATCACGAAGCTGGAAAGCTGGGTAGGCCAGCTAGCTTCCCAAGTGGCGAAATGAGAGAGTGGCCAATTGCCGACGCAACCAGTCAACAATCATAGAGGACAAGTATTCATGGGAGAGACATCGGCTCCCCAAAATCAAATATAAAAACCTCATGGATCGTCGAGCTACCAACTCATCCATAAAATATGTAGAAATATTTCTTTTTCTTTTTTGTTTAGGCATTATACTACGGCCCAAATCATTGAAAAATGATGGATCATAATATAACTCCCATTGTATATTATAGCGACCAATTGTATGGATTTACGATTGATCGTCGTATGTCTATCAGTGAAAGCATAGTGATATGAGGGTTCGTACTTACCATTGCTGAAAAGCTAGAGTCGACCGACGACTCTAGGTTAAAACACGCATTGTGACTGGTTCAGTAGGTCATCAGTGAGATAGGGCCTATATATTTGGGGAGTGGATACGTCGGCCCCCATTGTCGAACCCTCTATTTTTGCTCTTATCTTTCCCTCTGTTTTTCAAAAATCTATCGACTAAGACTCAACCGTTTGTTTTTTCTTAAATTTTCCTTATATCTCCTGTTTGATTTTGGAAACCCTATTCAAATTTTAAGCAACATCTTAAAACTAGGGTTTGTTGATTAGTCAAGATCAAGGTAATAATCTCCATTCCTAAACGGAGGAGTCGCTATAATCAATTGCAAATTTATATATGCAAATTACAATTTACTAAATAATATTCTATACATCTTACAGGAAAGAAATTGCAGTATGTCGGAAGTAACGGGCAAGCGATAGAGGGAGGAAGAAGGAGACGGAGGTAGCAGTTTTGATAACTCTCCACTTATTAACCGCTTCGCACGGTCTATTGCCCTTAAAGCCAAATCGAAAGCAGCAGACCTACCCAGAAAGAAAGTTAAGCTCTCAGGGTTTGATAAAGGTAAAAAACTAGCATCCGCCGACGTTACAACAAAGCGACTCCCAAAATCAATGAAACATCATATTGTGGGAGCCAAAATCTTAGTGGATGTTACCTTATGGGAAGAATGTGAAATAAGTAGAGGGGCAATCTAATACTTTAACGATGTCGGGCTGTAGTACTTCCTAGAGCCTGGAGTCACACAAGTCTACCCGAGATTGGTACGACTATTTTATAAAAATATGGTTAATAGTAGCAATGGTCCAGAGCCAATTTTGTCCACAACCATTGACGGATTCCCAATTGCAATAACAAAGGCAATGGTTGCTGGGGTGATGAATACACCCTTGGAAAGACCTGAAGTGTTCCCTGATAATCCGGCAACCACTATTTTAAGAGAACAACGCCATATTCTCCCTGACTTTATTCAGATGGAGACAGAGCTACTAAGAACACCCCCCCAAAGACAGATCATTTTTCTTGAGAAAAGATGTAGAATCACTGAGTCTACAGATTCACTTCTTCGATGTCTTAATTCACAAAGTCATCCACCCAACGGGTGATGGGACACAACGAAGAGCACTCTTCGTAAGAGCCTTATATCTTATGGCTAATCGCTACTAGTTCAATATTTCAGCCTACCTACTAGGAGTAATCAACACCGTAAGGGAAAAGTTGAACCAAGAAAAATATCAAACAAAGAAATTATGTCTACCCTTTGGAGGGTTAATTATAAATTTATTAATGAATGTGGGATACAGCATTGATCCCAAAGAAAAGGCTTTTCCTAGAACAGAGGATAGCCTTACCGCCAAGGCCTTCAGGAGAACTCTAAGTGCTGCAAACAAATAGAAAATTTCTATTTCAGCCCGCACAGAGAGTGTCTCCTCTATACCCAAGGACAAAGATGAGACTGACATGGAGCAGCTAGCAGAAATTATAGCCCCAGAAGAAGTATTTACGGAAAAGGGAATGAGTACTTCTACCCAATCTCAAGAGAGATCAAAGGTTGGCTCTCCAATACATGAGAGATTAGCTAAGTTAGAACTGCCAGTTGCAGATGAAGCTAGTCTGTATGACTCAGCTTTGGACTCACCAAGAGGGCCTGCTATGCCCCCTTCAATTGAGGTAGACAACTGCCAATTGTTACATAAGTAGAGCCTGTGAGCCCAATGATAGCAGTAGCAGAAGAAATTCCTCTACCAATGGACCAGCAGATTACTGAAATGGCTACTGCTAGTCATGTTCCTGCACTAATAGTCTGCTGTTCCACCCACAATTCCTTCCAACATTGAGCAGACTTTTACAATCCAAGCATCAGAAGCAAGACTAAGTTCTGAATTACCAAGAGGGGGTTTTACAGAACTGTTAAATGGAAAAGAAGTACCCCGCGTTGATCCTCCAGTCACCACCACAACAATCCCTGAACTAGAAAGGAAATTAAAGGTAGTAGAACAATGGCAGCATATAAATGAACGAAATCTATTGCCATTACCAAGTGTAGTAAGCAAATTAAGGAAAGTAGGGCAATGGCAAAATACTTATGCCCCGAATTTGATTCCACTACCAGGTGTGGTAAGAAAGTGGATGGATGAATTCCACAGACTGAATAACAGAGTCCTAGAGACTACACTCACTGCCCAAGAGCGCTCAGAGATAGTGAAAAGCTTAAAGTAGAAGGCTGTAAAAGAATACCTTACACATTGGAAAGCAGAAATAGTAAGGAAAGTACAGGAAGCCCCTCAGTCACTTCATACTCAACTGGTGCAACGGCGTGAAGAAAGCAATGCATTGAGATAGACCCAACAAGCCTGGGAGGGCGAGAAGGAGTACGAAGACAAAGTCGCAACTCTGATTGAACAATTTGGAGGATTAATAGAAATTCCATATGATACAAAACTGCAAGAGAAAAAGCTCTCAAAGAATACCAGCAAGAACTCTATAAATAGTTGGATGAAAAGAATCATCTACTGATCGTAGCTGAAGGAAAAATTCTGAAACTATAAGAAGATAACAATTCCCTCAATTTAATCAATGCTGAGCAGAAGCAAATTATTGAGTCTCTTACAAAGAAATGCTAGGATGCAATTGCAAAAGAACAAAATGAAGTAGAAACGTTGAGAACGGAGATACAACTAAACTCTGTCGTGATTAAAAATTTGATTGCGGATCTGAAAAATAAAGAAAAATTTGAAAAGGAGCAACAGAGTCTGGAAGGAAGCTCCTGCAGAATGATAAATGGCAGGGAAAACACAGATGAGGCTGAGCCTACAACACAAAGCGAACCACTCTCAAAAGAACAAGATAATTACTCTACATATGTGGTGTCTGACTCGAAAGAAGACTCTACTACTTATGTGGTGTCTGACTCGAAACAAGATAATTACTCTACAGATGTAAAAAAATCGTACAATTGAAGAAATTAATATGAAGAAAAAATGGGAAAAGATGAAAAATCGTGAAAAGACAATTTAGAAAGAAAAGATGGAAAATCGTAAAAAGACGATTTTATATCAAAATGGGATTCTACAAAAATAAAAATGGGAAGAAGCATCCAAATCCATGGATACTTACTGAAGTAGAAAAGAAGAAAAAGATAGGAGAAAGAATAACTAAATTCTCAAAAAAAATTTGAATCATTTTACCTTTCTTTGACACCTTCTACAAGCTAAAACCCCATTACAAGCCGAAGGAAAGATCTTTTTTATTTACGATTTGTAAAAACATAAGCCTAGTAGAGATATGAATCATAGATACTGTGGATTGCACAGGAAATCATATGAATAGAATAGATTATCTTTTTCATGAGATTAAAATTTTTATAATTATCCTTTGACTGAATTCTTCTAAATACATTGAGAGAACCCAAAAGTTTTGATATTTTTTCTGAGAGTATGCCAATAGTGAGTTTTTGAATGAAAATATTTTCTAAAACTATAGTTTAGAAAAATCTATGAAGAATAAACTATTCACTGATGCACACACTCTGTGCTTACTATGAATAGAAATTGTTGGAGTTCTAATCAAGGATAACTGTTATAATGGAAAGTAAGGATAAAGGATTGGTAAAGTTTAGAAAATCATAACAATCATGTAATGATCAACTTAGTTAGTGTATAAAAATTAGTTTAAATTTTAACTTTTTCTGTTGAAAAATATTTTGAAAATTTTTTAAATATATGAAGTTTGTAGGTAACTTCACTGAAAACCTTCAAGAGACTACAATCCTCCACTAGGGATCACCTAAGGATTTAAAGGCTTGTTGCATCTACTAAATGCAATCTTGCTCCCTACGAAAGTAGCATTTAAAATTCTTAGTTTATGATGTTTTATATTTCCTTGTTTGCTAGGGACTAGCAGAGCATAAGTTTTGGGGTGTGATCAATCACATAATATACCATTTCATCACCCTTAACTTAGTGATGCTAGAACTTAGTTTGCTACTAATAAGTTACTGATATACAGATATTAAAGAAAAACAACAAAAGAAAATCAAAATATTAATATTCGTCAAAATGAACCATAAAGCAATAAAAAGACGATTGAACGAAAAGTAGAATCATCGCCTACTAAAAGACGAAAAATTATGTTTTACAATTTTGCAGAGCGCTGTAAAGAAAATAGAAAATCATAATCTACGATTTTGCAAGAAAAGTCGTTCAAGAGTGAAGTACGATGCAAGAGAAGATGATGAATTGTAATAAAGAATCGTTCTATAGGAAGCTGTGTTGAGAGAAAAGACGAACAATCGCAAATAAAGAATCATCCAGAGAAGTAAAAGCTAGAAAATTGTGATTTACAATTTTACAAAAGAACACCTTCTAAAGCTACTGATCACGTGTGAGATTTACACTATCGTGCATATAATAAGAAAAATTCTTGGCTTAGAAGTTTGGCCAATCACGGATCTGAGAAGATTGACGAAGAAGACCTTTAAAAGACTCTGCTGCTGAAATAAAAGAGAAAATTCAAAAGTGCATCAACTGATTGAAAGCAAGAAAAGATAGAATTAGAAGTAGAGTTATATTAGAATACTTTTGTTTTAATCATTTCTTTTATTAGAATTAGGAGATTTGTAAACCGACCCCTTGTGATCTATAAATAAGAGGGCTTAGTATAGGAATTAATCATCGAAGAACTTTTCAGCATCAATTGACGCCTGAGGTTAGGTTAGGTTTTCTTTCGATCATTAAAATAGTTTAGTTTAGATATCCAAGGTTCCTCAATCACAATTGACGACTGGGATTGAGAGCTGAAAGATTAGAGTAGATATCTATAGTTTCTCAGAAGCAATTGACGACTGCAGCTGAGGGGTGAAAGATATAATTTTATTACTTTCTAATTTAGATTTATTTTATTACAATTTACTGCTTTATAAACATCTTCAAATTTTAATTTGAATTGACGACTCAGGTTTAATATTTTCCATCTTTGATTTTCTAGAATTTGATTGACGCCCAAATTTCTGATAGATTAAAGATTAGCATAAACCTATATTAAAGAATGCTAGTTTTTTATTGATGTCCAAACTCTAGAAATTTGAAATATAGTATAACGGTATTTTAAATTTGTAAACATCCAATAGTTGAAGATTGTGATTAACGACCACAATCTGAAGAAGAAAGATTTAGGATTTATTTTCTGCAATTTAGTTTAAGAAACCATTCTTTATTCATATTTCTCAAGTAATTTAGGGTCTTAAAAGATAAATATAAGTTTTCAAATATATATATATATATATATATATATATATATATATATATATATATATAGTATAAATCATATACTTGTGGGAACGATCCTATGCTAGTATTACATTTTCTATTGTGCGCTTGCAATAGGTTAAAACTTAATTAGATATATACAAAAGTAAGCCCAATCAATTCCAAAATTAACAATAAAATATGAAAAAAGAAGAACATGAGACTAATTAAAATAAAATCATAATTAGGGTTAACCATAGGTTAAAACTTAATTAGATATATACAAAAGTAAGCCCGATCAATTCTAAAATTAACAATAAAACATAAAAAAAGAAGAACAAGAGACTAATTAAAACAAAATCATGATTAGGGTTAACCATTTCATTACCTTGTATATTAATATTTATATATGACAAAATATACGAGTTCATCGATATGCGATTGAACGTACTCTACGTAATGAGATTTGAGAAGAACAAGATGGATTGATAGGTACCCACCTCTTGAAGTGTGAACGGTAGACCTATGGCAATTAGGGTTGAATAGATCGACGTCTAACGCGATGACTCGTTCAAGATTTCTCCTTCTCCTTCCTCATTGATCTTGATGGTGGAAAGAGATCACGGTGGTTCTTGTGGAAGAACACATGAGAGTTTTTAGGGAAGAGATTAAGGAGTTTTAGAAAGGGTGAGTTAAGAAGAAATTGTAACAGCTAGGGTTTCTTAAGAGAAGAAAAGAATAAGAGACGGTTAGGGTTTTTCAAAAGATTAGAATAAGAAAAAAGAAAAGAGTTACGTAACTTAAATAGAGTTTTCTAAAATAGGGTAGGTTCCGGTGTGGAGCGCTAACATTGTGCATAGTGCAAAACACATCTAGCACCATTAAATTATTTAAGAAAATCCTGATCATTACAATATCAGATACATATCAGTCAAAATGACTCATGTGAGCCCACCCCCTTTGAAACTTACATGAAACACTCTTGAAACTAGAAACTCTCTTTGTCACAACCCCAGATTTTTGGGATGAGTGCACGTCATGCATTATATACAGGTATATGTGTTTCACAAGGAGACCAAAACGAACCATAGACACTATGTGTGTACGTGGGAAACACACTAGTATTTCCCTAACTTATATGTATAAAAGTGAAAGAGAGATGAGAGAAGAACCCTTGCGTAACTCTATTTTAACCTAAATAAAGAGAAGGAGAATACAAAGAGAAAGAGAAGAAGAGCCTAGTAAAGAACTAGGGTTTCATTGGGACTCAAATCGGCAGATGAGTTGGAGAAAAGGCTGGAGGAGGAACATTGGAGGCATGTTTGCCTAGTAGAATTTCGAATCTTAAATCATCAGACTTGCGCAAGACTCATCGTCGGAGGTATGTAAAAGGCATGATAGATGCTTAGGCATGTTTTAAATAATAGGAAGGATGTTGGTTGAATGTTTTTAATAATGTTAAGGTTTGAATGAAGAGAGGATTTGTGTTCTCAATCGGAACGAGGAGTAAAAAAAAAAAAATCATCGCTCCTCGCTCGAGCGGTCTAAATGGCTTGCTCGAGCGAGGATGAATAGGAAAAATATAGCTCTGGGCTCGCTCGAGCGGTCCCCAAAACTAAGGGGAAGCTCGCTCTAGCGAGGTCCCCAGTAATGCTTCAGTGGCTCGATTTAACCGCTCGAGCGACCTCGATGTAACCGCTCGAGCGAGGTCTGTGACCGCTCGAGCGAGATCAAGTGACCGCTCGAGCGAGGTCTGGTGACCACTCAGTTCTTGAAATTTTCGGATACAAGAAACTTGGGGGTTGTACACCCCAATGGTTCTAGTGACCTTTCTAAGCCTATGCTAAATTGAAATGTAGGTTTGACGCATGATCGTGAAGTATAAACCTCTACAAGAAGGCGTGCTTTGAAATTCGTCGAGGTAGGGAATATTCTTGAAACATGTGCATTATTCCGTGAAATTCATATATATAGTGTAATCCATTTAAATAGTCAAATACTGCATGATCCTCATGAAAAAGGGTGTGTGAGTGAGTTTCAAACGCGAAAGTCTTGAGGTCCCCAGGGGACGAAGAAAAAAAAAATCATATAGTTAAACAAAGAAGGATGAGATAGAAATAAGGGGCATCCCAGGGATACAGATGAAAACTAATAGAGAAACGTAAGTAATGTGATAAGGCCTGATGTAATATAATTAGCACAATCACGGTGAATAACTATATGTAGAGCACATTTGATATTTTTATTATTTAAGGTTTGATTAGAATACCCCACCGACATGGCGGGATACCCACGACTGACTCGGCAGGATATCCGTGAGCGGTACGACGGCAGATTCGTACTTTCATAGCACATCCCAGGGATGTAGATCTAAAAATAGACCCCGCCACCTATGAGAAAGGGGCTTGGACAGTATTCCCAGGGGATACATATAATAACTGTCTAGTTAGACGACGATGGTGGGTATTCCATCGGGGCTCGATGCTATATTGCTCGGGGACTACTTAAGTTAAAATTTAAGTGATTAGGCCAAATTCACAACTAAACTAATAAGGAGATTAAACAAAACCATGCAAAGTAACAGTTGAAATCATTATTTTTATTTCCAGTTATTTCAATTGTTGTCCATAAGTGATTACTCGATAATTTTATGCTTGTTAAATTGCTGACATATGTGTGAAGGTCAATCTATATGTTCTTTTTGTTTCCCTACGGAGCTAGGATGTAGCTCGCCCCCCTTAGACTATACGTCGCAGGTCCAGGACTAGCGAAAGACTTGGAGAGCGATCCAGGGGTTTCGGATTACGTGCCCACGGAAGAGTCAGAACCTCCTCCTGAGGAATTCTTCTAGGAAACCCACTGCGTACTTTGAGAGTGAGCTGAGAGTATTAGGTACGGCTTGGTATGTCAAGCCTCTTTATTTCGAATGTTTTTAAATATCGTTTCTTTGACAAAACGTCTAGGATGAACTGTTATCACTAATGGTTTGGGTAAGTTCTTATGCCCATGAATTGGCATGGGACAAGGACTGCCTTGCGATACCATGATTATTTTTTTGAGATTTTATTTAGAGTAGCTACGTGTGCCTCAATTACAGTTTTGGCTTGTATATATCAATGTTTTGTAAAGAACCCAGGGCACGGCCTTGAAGGTCGTGCTGATGGCACGGATTTCGGGATGCCGAAATTCGGGCTGTCACACTCTTAAAGACTTTGTGTCGTCATTGCGACTTGTCGGAGCTAAGGAAGAAGAAGAAGTCATTGTTGTGACTTGTCGAATCTTGAGAAGAAGATGTCATCATCGTGACTTGTCAAAGCTAAGGAAGAAGAAGTCATTGTCGTCGTCGTCGTTGTCGCTATCGCGAGTTACTGGAGCAAAGGAGGAAGTAGAGGACGAATATTTGTATGAAAACAAAAGTGTGTGCTTTTCAAGATTCTCAAAGAAATAATAAGTACCTACATATAAAGGTGGGTGCTTTTAAAATTTGGCATGTGTAAATAGGGGTCGGGATGCTACCTATCAGGGTAGCGTTTTGGCACTACCTATGAGCCCATTGGATGCTATGTGACCCTCAATTGAAAGATTAGATGTAACGGTAACTTAGGCAAGATCGATAATGTCTCACCCAAAAAATTTGAGCAAAACTTGATGCTTATCCACCATTAAAAAGGCAGTCCAAGTTGGTGAAAAATCAATGCACTGGGATAGGCGGGCTTACCCTAGTGATAAGAAATTCGACGGGCCTAACTCAATCTCACAAAACCGACTTAAAAAAATTGGCTTGTAAGGTGAGGAGTCCCTAAATTATATATAGCCCAAGACTTCCAAGTGGGACTATTCTAACACACTCCCCTGCATGTGTTGTCAATTGAATTGGTTGACATACCATGATAAGAAATCCAATAGGGCTAGCTCAACCTCACAAAACCGGCTTGTAAGGTGAAGAGTGCCCAAATTATATATGGCTCAAGACCTCCAAGCCTACAAGCAATGTGGGACTATTTTAACATCTTTAAGTGTTGATTTGAAGTGCAAAAAAGTCCTAAAAGTAAAATAAAATAACAATGGACTGTCCTATGGATGTAGTATCCAAAATGTTGATCACGTCACATGGCACATGACATGTTATCTAGGCCTCATGGGGAGTATTTGGGGGCTACCCTCTTGGGAAGCATCCCTTTTCCTGTGTAAATAAAGGTACCCTTAAAATTTTACTTTTTTGCCTTTCCTTTCATGGGTTAAAGATATGATTTTCCCTCAAAAGTTTTGCCTCAAAAAATTTCACCTTTCTTTCATGGGTTAAAGATGATTTTCGCTCAAAAGTTTTGCCTCAAAAAATTTCAACCTTTCACTAAGAAATCAGTAATTAACCAAATTTTTTTATGGTCATTGATAAACTAGTTGCATGCCCAAGTGGCACCTGATCATCAAATTGGATGCCACGTTACACCGATTTCAACTCTACAACTTAAGTGTAGGCTCCTGCTGTCCTCTGTATATATATATATATATATATATATATATATATATATATATATATATATATATAGGATAATGAAAATGAACAATGAACTGATATTTTTAGAACCGTTGACATTGTTGATCGTATAGGGCCTCATTTTTTTTCAAAGTCACTATTGAAATCATCATTCTTATATCCATGTAGCACCCAAACAAATGTTTAGGTGCCTCATGAATCTAGGGAGATTCTTCCTTAGGCTTCAATCTTAGGGAAGGAGTCTTGGTTCATGCCTCACTTTAAAAGCATCTAAATGAGAGAACAGTTGGTGAAAAAATTTCTAAATATAGTTAAAATTGTAACTTACTAATTAGCCACATTTCGGACTGGATTCTCTGTTTCTAAGAAGTAGTTCTTATGAGAAGATACATTTTTGTACCAACAAAATTTTCACAATTTGAACCTCATCATGGACCGATTCATAGTTGGACGGTGATTGCAGGCAGGACCCATGGCTAGGAGTGACAATGGACCCAATCGGAGAGCACAAGCTAGCCTAAGTTAAGACCGTCCACAACATCTGAGCCAGGGTCCAGCCAGTGGAAATTATTAGCAAGCAGGACAGAGTGACGGTAGACCTAAAGGGAAATCCCTTCGATACACCGGCCCATGCCTGACCCATAAATTACAGATACCCAACATCAGTAGCCCTGTTCGTTGACATCCCTAATCATCCACAGAACTACAGAAGTATCAGAAGGTGCGACGATCAAGCCTTCTGATTCTCATTGTGTGTGTGTGTGTGTGTGTGTGTATATATATATATATATATATATAATTTTTATTTTTTCTTGCAAGCAATGGGTTCGACCTCCTGTCACCTTCCAATCATGAATCGGACAATAGTTGCTCAAACATTTTAAATTTGAACCTGTATTGCAGCCATAGAAAATAAGTTTAGCATGCAAATTTAGCAGCCCCTCCCTTTCATTAACTCATTCAATCCCCTGAGCAACTTGAACAAAATGTCCCATTCAGGGTGATGTGCGCTATCTCTCACCACAAAAGAATGCACTCCTCTGTTCACTTCTATCCAACTACAACCAACTCCCTTCTTCACCCCTCTCTCCTTCATCATCTTCCGCATCACCTCCACATCTCCCCATCTCCCAAAATCTGCATAGATATTCGATAACATGACATAATAACCTGAATTCCCACAGTCCGACTCAATTATTTGGCCTCCCGTATAAATTCCAATCTTCAAATTAGAGTGAATTTTACATGCCCCAAGCAATGCCCCCCATATACTATCACTAACTTCCATTGGCATTGTTTTTATCAACTCCAAAGCTTGGTCTAATCTTCCTGATCTCCCCAATATGTCCACCATACAAGCATAATGTCCTTCTCTAGGACTTATTCCAAAGCTCTTCATGCTGTTAAAGATCTCAACCCCTTCATCAACTAGTCCTCCATGGCTGCAAGCAGATAAAGCTGCAATGAAACTGACGTGATCCGGGTGTTTCACCATTCGAAAAATTTCAAGAGCATTCCTGCTGAGTCCGTGAATAGCATACCCTCCTATCATTGAATTCCAAGTAACCAAGTTCTTCTCTACTGTCTGATCAAACACCCTTCGCGATTCTTCAATCCTTCCGCATTTCGCGTACATGTCAATCAGAGCACTGCCCACAAACATTTGATTGTCGAATTTGTACTTGAATGCCCATAGATGGACTTCTTTTCCTTGACGTAGGCCGGAAATACCACCACAAGCCGAAAGAATGCTTGTAATGGCAATTGGGTTTGGTTCGGTTCCAGTTTTAACCATCTGACTAAACATGTCGAGTGCTTCGTTGAAGTATCCATTTTGCACATAACCCACAATCATCGAACTCCAAGAGATCACATCTCGATCCCTGCTATCTTCAAAGATGCAACCTGCATCTCGAGTCAAACCATATTTGCAGTAAACAGATATAAGAGCATTTCTAACTCTTCTATCCAATTCCAATCCGCTTCTATAACAGTAACAATGAATTTCTTTACAATAATTGAAGTACTGCAAGTCCGAAACAGCCGGAAGGATACTTGCTATGGTTATACTATCTGGTTTTAATCCCGAACTCAACAATTCAAAGAAAATATTCATTGCTTGATTGGGTTGATCATTCTGAGAGAAAGAAGATATGATTCCGCTGTAAGTAATTACATCCGAATCAAATCCAGCTACCTTCATATCACAAAGAAGCCGTAAGCTCTCATCGAAACAATCATTCTGAGCATACATAGAAATGACAGCATTCCACGCAACATTATCGGGTCGAATAATGCCATCAAAAATCCGACGAGCTTCTTTGATGCTACCTAACCGCCCGTAAACAGAAATAAGAGAATTACGGACTGTCAATTTTGAATCTTGTCCATTTCTTGTAACGTAACCATGTATTTCTTTAACAATAGATATCGAGGAACAAATTGTTAGAGCACTCACGAAGGTCACATGGTCAGGTTTCAACTCACTTTCCACTAGTTCTCGAACTTTGACAATGGCTTCTACATCAAAACTATTCTGTATGTATGCAGAAATTATTGAATTCCAAGAGACAATGTCTCTCAGAGGCATTCTTTCAAACACATATATACTGTCCGACAAACTACCACATTTCGAGTACATGGAAATGAGGGAATTTGAGACAAATATATCTGATTCCAAGCCATTTTCTACAACTAAACTATGGATATCCTTGCCTTGCCGAAGATTCGATAGCGAAGCACACGCCTTCAAAACACAGGAAAAAGTGTGAGAGTCTGCTTTCAACTCCTCCCTTTTTTGGTGAAAGAAATCCAATGCCTTCTGATGGAACCCATTTATGGAATAGCCCCTAATCATGGCATTCATTAGGAACACATTAAGATTTGGAGCCCGATTGAAGACCAATTCAGCAATTGCGAGATTCCAGCATACAGAATAGAGACTGATGAGCTTCGTTGCGAGGAACGAATCTTTCTCCAACCCACTCATTACTATCTTTGCATGGATTAGCTTACCCAAAATCAAGTTCTTCTCGATAAAACAGTATTCGAGCCATTGTCCATAACTTTGTGCAGCAAATATAGAAGAAACAGAGGTTTGGGAGTAGTAATTCGATGAAATTGATCTCTTACAGAGTGTGCCAGATGAAAGATTCAGAAAATTCAATTTGGAAAATGCGATCATGGACTGGGGAATTGAGTTGAGAGATGAAATGCGTGTCATGTGCTCTGATTGAACGAGAAGAGAGATTCCTAGAGCTTAAACTGGATTCCCATGGCAATAAAAAGTCTGAAATTTTAGAGAAGAGGTGTATGGAGAGGTTATATTTGTTTTGTATTAGTTGTTCGGAGCTGAAATTCAAATGGGTTCATGGAAAAAGTAGCCGTTGGTGGCTGGCTTGTTACAATGGAGATACCATTATACTCTGAACCCTCTCCCGCCAACACCGGAGAGTTGCATATTAAAATTGTGTTATAGAATCTAATTTCACGGTTTTATGCGCTAAGATTACGTGTAGATCATCGCTTTCTCCTCTTAAATTAAAGGAATTTTGCCATGTACCTCTTAAATCACAATTTTACTTTCATCAACAAACTGATTTAACTGCTCTTAACTGTCAAATGTATTATAAAATGGTATAATAGCCCTTACCTTCCGTCTTATATATATATATATATATATATATATAAAGCATGCAAGCCAGCAAACGATTTTAAAGCCGGCAAAGGTCTTTCAAAGCCCTCCAGAGGTCCTTGAGAGCTTTCAAAAACTCAAAAGGGCTTTTAGAGCCCACGGAAGTCTTTTAATGTTAAAATTATAAAATAAAGAAAGTAAGAAGATGATGAAAGAGAGAAGGAGAAGAAAAATAGCTGCAATCGATTGTATAAATAAGATTACAAATATAACCGTCAGCGATTATCTAGAAGTGGGAATGAACATGGCAAAGTAGATATGGTAAGTGGATAGTTATCTAAATAACTATATTCTGATACGAAAATTTATAATGTGAACGTTGAGAACATCCAACTTGGAAGATAAACAGTTACGCATTTACGTAACAACCACAGACAACCATAGAGATTCACGATGATATCTCTCAAACTCAATCTTGCTTGTTGGTGGTCACCGCTTGTCTATGAAGTCCATCACTGTCGCATCCCGCTCGTCGTAGAGTCTGTAGGAGCCGGTGGCTAGATAAAGTCTGATCTCTTCCAAGAAGACGAATTATATGACAAATCTCTTTAAATAGATCTTTAAAAAAATAAAGAGTCAAAGAAAATGTGGGAAAAGACATCCATATAGATATAGAAGGTCAGAGAAAATGTGGGAAAAGACATCCACGTAAAATATAGAAGGTTAGAGAAAATGTGAGAAACGACATCCACATAAAGTATAGAAGACCAGAGAAATTGTAGGAAAAGAAATCCACATAGAATATATAAGGCCATAGAAAATCAGAAAATGTGGGAAAAGACATCCACGTAGAATATAGAAAGTCAGAGAAAATGTGGGAAAAGATATCCACGTAGAATATAGAAGGCAAAAAATGTGGGAAAAGACATCCACATGGAATAGAAAAGGCCATTAAGATCAAAGTAGAAAACTCACATCTATTAAACAAATCAATGTGAAAAATGCATCTACATGGATAAGAAGTCATCTCTTACTAGATGTAAAAGAGATGAAGATAAAAAAATGAAAAAGGAAAATAAAAAATTTATGCGTCAATAAACTTCAAGAAAATATGATAGCGGAAGCAATGTCAGGATCATGTCTATGGCTTGTTTCTCTATTCACAGAGAAGAAAGTGTATAAATAAGATTACAAATATAACCATCAGCGGTAACTGATATGTGGTAGTTATCAAATAAAATATTTTCTAATATTTAAGGGCTGCGGTGGGCTTTTGGGCTTTCAACATAATCATATTGGTTTATAACGATCAATAAATAATATTTTAACATATTTATGTTTTTGACGTGAAATTCCACATAAAAACGAAAAAAACAAAGGTGATTTTCTCATTGATGGTGAAGATTATTTTTCGACTAAAAAAACAAAGGTGATTTTCTCATTGAGTGCTTTGACTAATATGAAGATTATTTTTCGACTCAATCTTATAAACAATGAATCTTACCATCATGAATTTTTATTTTACGAAGCACACATCCCAAAAAATTATCCTAAATCATGTGACAAACAGAATGCTCAAATATGATTTTAGAGTCATCTTTTGGAATGTGTGGCATGTGGAATAAAATTGACCATCTGATGATGCGCATTGTGGATGAAAAATAATTTCCATCCTCTGATTCGAAGCAGTCAAATATGTCCTCGTGCCCTACTACCCGAGCTAACACGTGTGAGGGTAGAAGGATAATTACAAAGGATGCCTTTTTCGGTCAACAGCCCATTATATTAGGGAGCCATTACTTGCACTCGAATAGTTTGCCCCTTGCAACGAATTTACAATCAAGACTTGCTTTTCCATCAAAAACAAATAAAGAGCTGCTAGTTTGGTAACCTCTGCTGTGTGAAAACACTATCTAAGTTGTTTGATTTGAAGGCATGATTTAAAGATAATAAGCACAATAGATTAGCACACAATATAAACTTCATCATGTGATTAAACGTAGTCAAAGGCATGATTAAATATAGTCAAAGGCTATAATAGATCATATGATAAATATCGTGTTTTGCTCCAATCTTATGCACAGGAGATATATAGACCATAAATTTCAAATCAGAGTGTCCAGATGGCGTTTTCACATGTCACATGTTCCTAAACTACCAATCCATTTTTTTTAATTCGGTGCATGGGCCAACTTTCAGAGTGCAAGTAATTGCATATGTTATACTATAAATATTTTTCTTTAATTTAGTGGACAGGGATCCAAAAAGCCGCTTTTGCCTAGCACAAAAGAGAGACATGTTTATATACAAGCAAAATTGTTCAGTCATCACAAGATTCAAAATCCTATGCGCCTTCTGTTGGCAAGGTTAAGTTCATCTGCTCCCATAAGGCCATAACCCAAAAAGTAAATCACAAACCCCTGCCTGGTAAGTACTAACATCAATCCACAACATATTACACCCACTATTTATCTGAATAAATTACCAACCGATACACTCACTCAGAAAAATAAATAAAATATATATACATATTTTGTTAAAAGAGCTTTTTTCTATATATTTCAAAGGAACTTTAGATTATCATCCATTATATTTCAAAATACATGCCGATAAAATAGTTACTTCGGTCTGTCATCGCCTGATATCCCCTTATGGGTTTTCCATGGCAGTAATTTTCCTAGACCCCTACTACATGTGTTACATCAGCGCATTTAGAAGAGCATGATGTTTCCAGTTGGTGAACAAAAACATGATGTCAAGTTCGATGGAGCAGTAGTAATCACCTAGGCCCAGAAAGCTCCATCGCTTCAATAATGAACGAATATTCTTCATGAACACCGTCATAATGCCTAGAAAAACTGCAAGCCCTGCCACAAAGGATTCCCCCTTGAGATTCGTCAATATGGTCTGCTGACCCAGCCCCACCATCCAACACTTTTACAACTTCCGACATCTTTGGCCGGAGGCTGGGATGAGATTGAGTGCACAATAGAGCCACTCCTACAACTTTCTCCAGCTCCGCCCTGTCAAAAGAACCATTAAGATCTCTATCGACCAGTACGTCCAGTCTCTTTTCCCCATGAAGAGTTCTAACCTGCATAATTTTTAAACCTTGAGCAGATATAACTGTGTGGATGAAAATGTAGAAGTTAAAAACTGCTGGTCCTAGATTCTTCTATTGGTGAAAATTGAAAAGAAACTTTCTTATAACATGAGGCAGTTTGTGAAGAGCACCCAAATCTATCACTTAAAAGAAAATTTCCAGCATTCACTCCAGCATTTAATGATCAGTTAGGTACTTCCTCTCTTTAATGGTTGCAATTTCATGGATATTTAAACCCCATTTGGCAACACGTTTCAGGGCCCTGGAATCATTTTTGGGCCCTGAAACGTGATTCCGGAGCTAAAAGAAATTAATTTTGTAAGAAGCTGGTCTATTGATAAAAAAAAAGAAGCTGGTCTGACCCGCTTCTGGATTCCCACTGAAGAACAGAAGATAAAATTGGACAAGAATTCAGAAGTTGGTCCGACCTACTTCCAGATTCTCGGTTTTACGGGAATCAGTTGGCAGAAGCCATGCTGCCCCAAACGAGGCCTTGTGTACTACAGAATAAATTGAGAGGTGGAGGAAAGACAGCACTGCAGAAGTTAAGAATACGAAAGTATTGAATAAATTTCAAGGGCTAAAACTTATGGGGGTCCATCGCAAGCCTGATTCATGATCATGAGCAGCAATGAGAAATGAAATCTATAACCAGAAAAAATAGAACATTCGATCATGAACCGGACTGTGGGGCTCAAACACCGAAGATTTTATGCATGACCACTGAATCTTTTTCTCTACAAAATAATACTTGAATAAGTTACTTACCCAGTCAAGAATCATTCCCTTTTGAACCAGACCATTTCCGGCATCTAAAGTTTTTTGCCCTGTTATGAGTTCCAAAAGCAATATACCAAATCCAAATACATCCGTTTTCTCAGATGACTGCCCCGTAGAAAGATACTCCGGGGCAATGTGTCCTATGGTGCCCCGCACGGCAGTAGTAACATGTGAATCCCTCTGATCTAACAGCTTTGCCAAACCGAAATCGCCAACCACTGCATCAAAGCTTTCATCGAGTAAAATGTTGGCAGCCTTAACATCCCTGTGAATGATTTTAGGGTTACATTGTTCATGTAAGTATAGCAGTCCACGAGCAGCCCCAATGGAAATTCGCATTCTTTTGCTCCAATCCAAGGATGGTTTTTCATGGCGAGGATCTGGACACAGGAAAATAGCTCAAAGTGAATATACAGAATAAGATCCATGTGCATACTGAATTTTGGGTAGAATAGACATTATTTTCCAAAATCTGATGATTCAAATGCATGAGCAATTTTATTTTATGATCGGTAAACGCATATGCAAATAATTCAATTTGAATATGATTCTGGTTCATTTTTTATGGAAATGGTGCTTCGACAAATTTGGAATGAGAAGGGGCAAAAATATCCAGGTTACCCTTTGTAGAGAAAATTTTGAAACAAAATGTAATATTCAATCCCAATAATAGTAATAACATAAATGCTATCAGTTTACACAACAATTAATTGCTGCCATGAAATTATGCAAATTTCTGTTCTGTAAACAATCCACGCATAGTTTAGACAATCGGGATTTGGGAAGAGCCTTCCATATTTGTCCAATTTCTAGCAATAAAATTGCATCTTTTGGGACCACAGAGAAGACCAGGTGTCAACGATCATTTCAATGAGCACAAGAGGTGGAACTGGTGTTAACCCAAGAGACATACCTCTTAAGCGATCAGCGACACTTCCATTTGGCATATACGGATAAACAAGCATCCTCTCATTCGATGTCATACAAAAACCATACAAGCGTAGGAGGTTCCGGTGCAGAGCTAAGCCAATCATCTCTACTTCTGTTTGAAACTGAACTTCTCCAGTAAAATTGGGATCTTTCAACCTTTTTACTGCCACTACCATCCCATTCTGCAGAAT
The DNA here is from genome assembly GCA_021018995.1 of Chloranthus sessilifolius. Lineage (NCBI taxonomy): Eukaryota > Viridiplantae > Streptophyta > Magnoliopsida > Chloranthales > Chloranthaceae > Chloranthus > Chloranthus sessilifolius. The sequence continues at coordinate 109,568,925 of CM037591.1, read as the reverse complement.
CCCCTTATAAACCACTCCAAATCCACCTTGGCCTAAGATACTTTTGGTATTAAAACTATTGGTTGCCATTTGAAGCTCCCGGAATGAGAACCTTTTCAGATGACCCATATCAAATTCGCAATCTTGCTGCTCTGGAAAAGAAATTAGTCCATTGTCAGAGCTTTAGTCATATATCACCTATATCAATAGACAATTTAATATCTGACTTCAGAGGTACCATCATAAGAAAAGGGGGCACGCCACCTACAGCAATGCTTCCAAAAAACAATCAGCATTACTAGTACTAAGAGGGTGCAGCTGAGGCTTGCAGCAACAATAATCTCCAATTGATGACTATTGGATTTTCGTCCTGGGTTTGTCTCTGTAAGCAGAAAAAACAGTTATATATATATTTAAAAATTAGAAAAAAATTATAAATTGAGTTTAGTCATCTCGTAAATTACGTTTTACTGGTTCAGGAACATCCACACAACCCTTTAAGAATGATGAAGCACAAAGAAACCTATTCCCTGCAACACTACAAAATGCATGTATAACTTCGTGTTATGAGTACAAAACAAAATAGCTGTAGGAAATAGGCTCCTGTTCTAAAGTGCTACAGTACTGCTGAAAACATGGCATCCTAAGGTACACCCGACCACAGATCAATCATAATAGATTTGAGTAAAGGCAGACAATAGCCCAGTCCTGCTCCAGACTAAATTCAAGATAGGTAAGGAAATAAACAGGACCGACAAGACTAATAATGTGGACTAGATGATGAAAATGTGGAGAGCTATGGTGGAAATAACATATTTGATATGATTGCTGCTCATGGTGGAATGATGAATTAGATTTGTACCCTTCATTGTGTTTCTAGGCAAGCAGTCCTATCCACCCTAATGTTACTAGTTATCATTCACTAAGGTTTCCAGGGTTTTTGCTTGATAGCAACATTGCAGGGCTATGGCGATGTATATGTACGCAAGCAGTTGGGAGTCTTGAGACTCACTTAGTTACCAATCAAACGGGGTAGGTCTCTGGGCTCCAAAGCCTATTCGCTGCCGGGGTAACGGCAGCTCCTTTGTTTGGTCTTCACTATGTTACAGTGTATCTTGCTTCTTCAGATATTGGCCAAGTATCTCACTTGGATAAAAAAAAAATTTGGATATAATATAGGGAAATTTGCATTTTCGGCCCTATAAGTTTGCTTATTTGCATAAACGGCCCTATAGTTTGAAACTTTGTAGAATAGGCTAGCTCCAAGCCAAGCCGTTTCCACGTCAGCACCGACTTGTTTTTTCATTGTTATATGTTTATTTTCCACTATTTTTTGGTGTCCCTTTTTCCGCTGATCATCTTATTAGAGTGTATCTTATTTAATAACTACCATACATTAGTTATCTCAACCAATTGTAGTTATCTAAATCAATTGTAACGCATGTTAAAATTCTAAAATACAGAAGAAAATAAAAACAAGATAAAAGAAAGAAGATAGAAATAACAGGTAAGTGCTGACATGGAAACGGCTTGGCTTGGAGCTGACCTATTCTGCAAAGTTTCAAACTATATGGCTGTTTCTGCAAATAAGCAAACTTATAGGGCTGAAAATGCAAATTTCCCTATAATATATAGCTTTTGTAGATTAATACATGTGTATATATATATATATATATATATATATATATATATATATATATATATAGGCAAGCATTCTTACCCACCATCATGTGCTTAGATATCATTGCAGTTTCCAGCGTTTTTGCCTAATGGCAATATTACAAACCTGTGGCAGTGAATCATGCTTTCCGGTCTCAGGTTGGACGAATTCGCCATAATAAGACCAGACTCTCACGGAGAAAAGCTTTCGTTGAATAGACTCGGTGACGGCCAAGAGATAAAAGTATTGCAATTAAGGGTAAGAGTTAGTCTGCAAGTGTTGGATAATGAGTTGTAAATGCATGTGTCAGCTTTTAATGATAAGGCTCATACTTTAGCAGAGTTAACTCTCATACAATGTGGTTGAGAATAGTCGCTGCCATTTGTAATTCTACTTTCCAAGTATTTCCTCCCCAAAGGGTTATTGAAGTTTCCCAGCAGCTTTGCATTTGCGAAATAGTGAGATCTGGATGCGTTTGTAGGTCCTCTTTTGACAAGTCTCTTGTTATTATGACAACATGTCTAATTGGGACTTTGTTATGTGTTTCACCCTGTAATATTTGTACAATGAGTACCTTTAAATTCACCACCGAATCTTTGAGTTCACCCACACTGAAATTCATCAACTGCTTTGAATCAAATGATGGAGATCACTTTTCGTCCCAATCTTTGACAAGATGGATCTTCAGATCATGGGGGTACCATCAGACAGTCAGGATTTTTTATTTCACGTGACACAATCCCCAGAAAGTAACCTTAAAATCAGGTTAGCGTGATGAGTTCCACGTGATGTTAAGATCACTTTTCTGGGATGTGTGCCATGTGATATCAAAACTGGTCGTCTGATGGTACGCCCATGATCTCAAGAAATGATCGCCATCATCTAATTCAAAGCAGTCAATGGGTTTTCAAAGTGGGTGAATTTAAAGGTACCGTTGTACAAATATGGGATTCATTTACTTCCCTATCAAATCACAGGAATTTACATGTAGAAACACAAGCACGCACATGCATACCCACATCAACATACGATACCCACACATGCAGGGAATGTACACTGCTATGGAAGCAGGGAACTACAACAAGCAGTTTTACATAGTTCATCCAATGTGGACAACAACCACAGAGATTCACGCCAGTTCACTATATTTTGAAAGAGAAATCAAACAAAGGAAACAAACCACATCTTCATGGAAGGTGTGTCCAAATAAGGGTATGTATGATCAGCCTAAACAAACTCATCACCCACACAAGCATATGTACATGCACGATTATGTGGCCTTCTTCATCTCCGTATAATTGGATAAACCCTCACCATAAAACACTAGATAATAAGGTTGAAACTTAAAACACCTCTAGGATGACTATTTTGATAGCCGAATTTCCTCAGAATTGGTCAAATTCAAGGATTTTCTAATAAATTATAGTTTATAGCAAAAGTTCAGTCATTTATTTATGCCTGTGAAGTCAGCTGATGGTTATCACACCACTAAATTTCATTCTCTCTAACAAAATATTAGGAGCCCTTTATGTCCAAAATGTGTGGTTAGCAATTGCCTCATTTTAACAGAGTGAAGGATCAATTTCTTCTGCTAAATAGGAGTTTTTAACTGTTTTAGGTTTGATGATTGAATATTTCTGTGTAAATAAGGGTAAAGGATTTTAGTTACTCCACGAATAACAAACTTTTTCAGTAATGATTATTTTATTTTTTTCGATCAATGTGCTTGAGGTTATTGGGTCCTCACCCATCAATTAAAAGAGAAATTTTATCATTAGCCAAACCAGTAACCTTTTGACTATGAATTTTCCAATCTATCTATTTAGAAAAAGGAGACTGATTCCCATGACATGATCTAGCATTGGACTAATCATGGACTTCACATAGGTTGAGCCAACAGAAAATTAACAGTTCATATTGCAAATAGGACACAATGAACACATGTATGAGGTATCTCCCTGGGTTGTAGTTTGAAAACTCATGTGCGGAGCAGGGAATCAAAAATTCTCAAAAGATTAGGAAACCGAAGCACTTATGAAATGTTCCATTATAAAATCGTAAAAAAAAAAATACAATGTGATTGTGTTTTTAGATGTTTGCAACCTTCATGTACAAAATGACAAAAAAAACTGCATGCAACTTCAAAATTGAATGAGTGAAATGCATCTTGAGGGAGGAATATTAATAGCAGTAAGTGCTATGAGCAATTTGAGGTCTGAAAGGAGAGGAAGCAAGATTCCAGAGCAGAAGCAGCACCCTTAATTGGAATATTTATGCTACTAAGAACTCACCTGTAATCTTTTGCAAGTATTCTTGTAGCTGGACCGCTCAGATTATTGAATGACAAATCTCTGTGACATACAGTTTAGGTAAGTCTCATAATTAAAAGATAGCCGAAAGAGAAAACACATTTAAGCTAAGTGAGACACGTACAAGAATAAAAGACCTGTGAGATTAGCAACAAGACCAGGAATCGGACCGAACAACTTGTTTTTGTTAAGGAGCCTAGAAAATTGGCATGTCAAAAATTCACCACAATGTAACATTACAAAAAAAAAAAGCAAATCTAGCACCTCCCAAAGGCAAATTCAGCTTGCAACTAAAGTTTGAAGGAATGCTCACAAGTAACTTAGACGAGTCAGAAAACCCAAAGAATTTGGAATTTCACCATCAAATTGATTGCCTGACAGGTCGAGAGTTTGAAGTACTGAGAGTTTCCCAATCTCAACTGGAACAGGACCTGATATTTCATTATTTTGCAATATCCTGTGACATGCGTTAGAACTATCTTAAAGGTTCCTTACATGAGCTCTTGGCAATGAACAAACCATGTAAAGACAGCAATTGAAAGAAGATAATTAATAACTTTGGAAATGAGAGATTTTTTATTAATAATTACAAAGAACAATTTAGATAAACCTTGCATGATAGCGTATGTTGATTGAAGGGGACAAGTTAGCAACAACGTAGTAACATGCATTCTGATAAATTCAACAACACCATCATAGTAAAGTGCCCATGAACTGTAACATGGCAATGGCGAGGCTGCTTCTTCATTTTGGCAAGGTTGAGGGTGAGATATGGAGACAGCTCTAGCAGATTGGTGAGAGCTCAAGTATGTTCAGAAGCTTTCTGCAATCATGTTATATGTGCATCGGATTTTGGAGAAGGAAAAACACTTCCATGTTTTTGAAAGGTCTGGTCTGAAGACAATGGCGGAAGCAGAGTTTGTCCTTTCATGTAGGAGATCCAAGAACAGATAGTTCAAAGACATTCAGTGCCATATCTGTGGTGAGTAAGCCCAAATATAGGAAAGACATCATAAACAGTCTAGAATCCAGGCGTAGTGACGGTGGGTGCTTCATATGTGAAGCAGGCCAGCACCATACTTTGAATCATAAGAAGAAAGATTGCCAATAATCAATCATCAAAAATTTAAGGGCAAGCATCCCAAGGCAGGAACTCTCAAAATTGTTGGAGCCTCAAAGACGTGAGAACCATAGGATGGCTCACTAAGGTTTTAATGTTTTCAGAAGAAAGACTGAGATGGTATGTATATAGGATCAACACAGGAGCAATGCATATATTCATGGCAACATGATGCCGGTATCTGGCCTTGCCGATACCAATACTGATACATGAACAGTATCAGTATCAATAGTTATCGACCTATATCTATTGATACATATCAGTTTCGGCTGCTATATATCTACATTTTGTTCCTTTTTCTTTTTTGATTACATCCCATATCGGACAATACTGACCGATTCGTATATGCATTGGCGGACACATATCAGTCAGGGCATTGACTGGTACGGTGGCTGATACCAAGATTTAAAACCATGCTAGAGACAAAAGTAGTGGTAATGGCAATCCTGTAGTGGAAGAGTCACCTTGCAAGGGGTGATCATGCACCTAGCAGCCTTAATGATTAGGCATCAATTTGACAGGATTCATGTATCTTTCATCCATATTCGTATGGAACTTAATGAGATACCAAATAGGCTTGGTAGAGAGGGTGTGGGAAGAGAATCACTGCTTATGGGCAATGTACATACCATATTAGAGCTCTTTGTAGGAGTGACGAATTTTTGTATGTTTAATTTTTCTAATGCCTCGAGGCTTGAAAAGAAGCATTAAACTTGCATTCTACTGGCAAAAAAGCCATCAGAATTATATCTGAAGGCATTGAAGCTAATGATTGGTCTTCATTTGTGCCTTAGAGAAAGGTTGGCATTCCACCACCAGAACTCATAATTCAACTCTTTCGGTAATCTAATAAATTTCATCAATCACCACAAAATATAAGGATCTTAGTAATTATATAGATGAACCCCCATGAGTCTCGCAGAACTGCTAAAAATAACATGAGAAATTTTTCCTCACTCACATTGTACGAAGGTGACTCAAATTCCCAATGCTTTGAGAAAGCATTCCAGACAAGCTCATGCTAGCCATTTCTCTGTAACCAATAACACAAATATATATGTCAAGCCCCAATATGACAAGAACAAAGTCAAAATTAAATACCAACCAAAATATGTAACAAAAAGGTTTAGTTATGAGTCATAGCGTTTTAATGCCTTACACCCCTGACTACTATATCGGTGAGTTCTAGTGCTTTTCTCCTTTATTATTCAAGTGTTTACCATTAAAACCTGTTCAACATTCAGTATTTAAAGGCCACTATGACAGGGGTAACATGTTATAAGAGATAACATAGCTCAACTTAATAAAAAAAATTAGGAACCCTGAAAAGAATATGCACCTGTAGGGAAAACGAGTATACATAAATACATACATGTAGGATTTCAGGGAAATGCATTTGAATGCACAAATTTGAGTGCTAGATCACGTGCCACATGGCATGTGATCGCAAATGGCTCACATCCTCTAAGGTTCAGCCTATCCTAGAGGGTTTCAAAATAAAATATATATTTTGGACTTTTTTCCCTTCATATCATAGCTCAAATTTCTTGATTCACCGCCCCAAACATAGTGCATTGAAAATTTTCACCTTTGACCCAAAATTCAACGGTGGAAAATCACCACTTTTAATTTTTGTTAGATTGTAGTTAATCAACCTTGGTCATGTTGCCATAGCACCCGATTCTCGGGTTGAATGCCACATGGCACCCAACTGGTTCAAATGCACGGCCCAGCCATGCATTCGAATGCATAATCTGGGGCGATGGGGTCAAACCCACTGCTGGGGCAGTGAGTTTGAACGTTAGATCATATGCCATGTGCTACGTGATCACGAGTTGGCCCACAACCTCTAAGCGTTCACCAATCCCTCTAGGGTTTTAGAAAAAAAGTTGGACTTTTTCCCCCATAGATATGGAATTTCCGCCCAAAAAATTTTCCCCCATAGATATGGTTTTAGAAAAAAAGTTCTTTGCCCATAGATACAAAAATTTCCACCCAAAAAATTTGATACTTAAAATTTTCACCCCCAGCCAGGGTTCAACCCTCCTTCCCTATATATATATGGAATGTTATAATAGCCTTTAAGGGATTTAACAGCCTTTATAATGAAACCCAATACATAGGGCTTAGTGGAAAAAACCATCCACAAAACAATCAATTTATCATTATTTAGAGTGATAATTTTATGGGCCGATATCATTCTTTTCTCATAATAAAAAAAGAACAAACTCAATATATAAATAATCTCTTGTAAAGGCCAGTATTTCGAAAAAATTTTATTTAGGTTGGTAGCATCTTACAAAAAGATTTAAACTCATAAATTTGGAATACCAATAGCGTGCTTTTGCTGAAGAATTAGTATTAAGCAGTCTAAGTGTCATGTGACTTGGTACTTCGGTCAATTCTGGAGATTTGTGCCAAGTAGAATCATGTGTGTCATCTGATAGGTGTGCCATGATTTAAAGATCCTAGACGCAAAAGATTGGGACGTAAAACGATCCCCATCATCTGAGTCAAAGCAGTCAATGCCAACTAAAATTAATGACTACCACATAAATCTAAAATACCATTAATTTTAGATCGTCTTTGACCGCTTTGAATCAGACGATGGAAATCATATTTCAACGTAATATATTGCACCATAGATCTTGAGATCATGGGAATCATGGTTCCATATGGCACACATCTCAAAAAGTGACACGAGTGCCAAGAGCATTGTGACGCACTTAATACCAACTCTCAGCAGAAGAGCATATATATTTATTTATCGAAAGCTATTATTATGTAGGGTTTAGCATCACCAAAGTAGGCAGGGAGGCCCAACTCTATTAGCAAGTGGCACATGTGCTCATTGTTATCAATCAGTCACTTCTACATGTGCAATAAGCCAAAAATACCAATCATTGGGTGATCCAACCCATCTGATCAATAAGTTTTTGACAGCTATTGTCAATAACAAACAGAAAGAACACTGATTAGCATTATTTGATTGTTATGCTATTGGTACTATCTTCCATCCAAGAGGTAACCCATTGCTTGGATCCCAACTCCCAACCAAATAGGACATGCACAGGTCATAGATAGGGATGGATCGCTCAAGTAATTTATGCATCCTCAAGACTTTAATATTTAAAATAAATAAATAAAACTAATTGTCAATGATTTGAAAATGACTTAGTATTAGGTCTCCCAAACCGGGTGCCAACATTGGCATTCAAATCAACCTCCGTAAATGGGCTGATAATTTTGAGTGTCAAATCAATGAAAGTTCAAAAGTGATCTCTCACTGATTTGCATGCTCATAAATAGCAACCTTTGGACAGAAGGAGATTGACCCAAGCTGTCACTCCCCTCGGATATCCATTCAGCTCTTTAAAAATTTATGGTGATAATTTCATTGATTTAAGAAAATTTTATATATTAAACATATTTCCAAATTCCAACAGATAAACAATAAATGGAAAATAATAATAATAACAATAGTTATTATTGTGATTACTATTATTATTATTATTATTATTATTATTATTATAAAAACAATAAATTCCTGAGAGAATGTCACTGAGATTTAGACCCTTAAAGGAAAGGATGTTGTTAAATTACAATATTGCGGTGTTAATCAACATTAAAGACATCCATCAACAAACTTATTTGTGAAGCATTCCAATTTTTTATTGACCATCCAAAGCAAGCAACTAATTTGACGATCAGAACCATTTGATCAAGAGCACAGTCTATTCAATAGATGGCCCATCGATATTCTGAATCAAATGGGAAGTAAATGCACTGATTTCTCCAAACTGGAACACACTATCATATAACATCTCCTATGTAGATTGTAGAATTATAAAACAAAAATGAAAGAGTAAATGTCAATAATTCTCAAAACGCGACAAATTAGAAAACTTACAGAGAGATCACAAAACCCTCGGGCGAGCATCCAACCATCCTCCAAGTACAAGGGTCCACTGAATTAATATCCCATCCATCAAGAACATGAAGAACATCTCTCAGTTTACTCTTCACAGACATCAAAGCAGCCACTATACATCCAAAACCAAAAAAAGTTACCCTAAATTCAAATTATTATTATTATTATTAGTAGTAGTAGTAGTAGTAGTAGTACTATAATATATCAGAACTAGAATTTCCGCCAACCTTCGTAGTTAACTCCCTTGGGAGAAAGAAGAGGCTCCGAAGGGGCTCCAAATCCAACCAGATGGAGAAAGAAGAAGAAGGCCAACAAAAGCTTCATAATTACGATGCTCTGGATAGAGGAGAGACCAGAATTGCAGATTAGGGTTTTGACTTGATGGGTTTTGTCCTAGATCTGCCATTGAAGGTTCTCGGAATCGCTGACCTCGGGGAGCTGTATATTTAAAAAACCAAGAAAAATCAAAACCCTCGGAATAGGTGAAGATGGAGAAGACGAGCTCAAAATTCCGAGATCTCGAGATTCGTAGAGAGGACAGAGATTGTTTTTTTTAATCAATCGTAAACGTTGACGAAAATGAGTGAACCAGCGGAGCACTGCTCCCACCTCCCCCTAACTAATCTTTTCTTATAACTCAAATATTTTGTAATATATTTTACACGCCTAAAATATGTTTGTTTCCATATTCAAAAAAACAATAAAATATGTTTGTTTCCGTGTAAGCACTGCACAGTCATAAATTTCGGTACATTTCCGATTAATTTCGATCATTTTCAAAAAAACTTTAAGAAAATGTTAGAGATTTAAAATATGTTTAATATTTAAATAAGTTTACTAAAATATATATTAAATTAATAACATATTTAAAATAAAATAAAAAAAAATTTAAATATATATTACAAAAATTACCAAAATTTTTCCGACAATTCCCCAAATTTCACAGAAATTTACCGAAATTTTCCTTAGACCCCCTTTGTGTATGTCATTATATATAACATGTGTATTTATTTACAAACTTTTCATTATAAGTCATAAGCCATAACATTAAAAAAAAAGGATTTTTTGCATATACCCCCATGAGATATGCCAATATTACATCAAACCCCCTAAATTAGGGGGATTTATTCTGTAGCCCTTTTGTGTTTTTGTTTCATATACCTCCATGCCATTAATTAGCCCTAAGTTTATGGATAGAGGGACTATTTTGCCCTTAATGAAATCAATATTCTAAAAATACTACCATTCTAAAAGGCCCTTCATTCATCTATATTTACAAGTTATGCCATTAAAATTTACCACCATTCTCAAAGGCCCTTTATTCACCTTTATTTACAAGTCATGTCATTATTGTGTACCACCATTATAAAAAGAGTACTTTTAAATCTACCCACAAAATTTTTGAGTTCACCCACGCCAAAACACGTCGACTGCATTGAATCTGACGATGAAAATTGTTTATCATCCTAATCTTTCATAAGATCAATCTTTAGATCATGGGTATACCATCAGATGGTCGATTTTTTATTTCATGTGATACACACCCATAAAAGTGATCTTAAAATCAATTTTAAGCGTGCACGTGATGTTAAGGTCACTTTTCTTATATGTGTCACATGAAATAAAATATTGACTGTCTGATAGTATGCCGATAATCTCAAGATCCATCGTGTAAAATATAATAAAACATTTTGTGGGTCTTGAAACATTTATCCTCCCAATGTTTCACACCATGGATCTTGAGATTATCGGCGTACTATCAAACGGTCACTTTCAAAAATAGCCATAATGAACCTATCCCATATCGCAACCAGGTCCATACATATTTTTCTGAAGAGAAACTAAGAAACTTTGCAAGTATGTAATCCTAGTAAAAGTAACAAGTCGAAATTTGTCTTAACGAACTAAAAAATATGATGAATCGGGCCTTTCAATTCAAATGTGCAATCAAGGTTGCGTCATATCACATCAAACCCCACATAATAAATAAGTTGAAATTACGTAGCATTAAAAATATAAGAGCAATAAACCTGACATAAATGACAATACTGGTTTTGCATATCTCATATAATTGCTGAAAATGATATTAAGTTATATACTTATATTGTACAGACTTTGGTTAACATTTGGTACTTATCCTGTGCTAAGGGTAACTGGTCAGGTCGTGCTCAGTCCAGCCTTTTTAGGGTCAAACATCAAAAGGGGTAAATTATTCAAGGCCTATCATATGTTTTTATGATATTTCACAGGATGGATCTTGAGATTATTGGCATACCATCAAATGGTCAGTGTTTTATTTCACGTGACACACATCTCAGAAAAGTGACCTTAACATCACGTGCACTCTTAAAATTGATTTTAAGGTCACTTTTATGGGTGTGTACCATATGAAATAAAAAATCGACCGTTTGATGGTACACCCATGATCTAAAGATCGATCTCATGAAAGATTGGGACGATAAACAATCTCCATCGTCTGATTTAATGCAGTCGATGTCTTTCAGCATGGGTGAACTCAAAAATTTTGGGGTGGATTTAAAGGTACTCCTTTTAGAATGATGGTAAACTATAGTGGCATGACTTGTAAATAAAGGTGAATGAAGGGCCTTTAGAATGGTTGTAAACTTTAATGGCATGACTTATAAATATAGATGAATGAAGGGCCTTTTAGAATAGTGATATTTTTAGAATATTGGTTTCATTAAGGGCAAAATAGTCCTTCCATCCATAAACTCATTGCTAGTTAATGACAATGGAGGTATATGAAACAGAAACACAAAAGTAAGGGTTGCAGAATAAATACTCATAACTCAGGGGGTTTGATACAATATCGGCATATCTCAGGGGGGTATATGCAAAAAGCCCTTTAAAAAATAAAAAAATAAAAAATAGTGCATATCGTATGACGATAATTATATAACTACTATATAATAATAATTTCCTAATTTAAGTATTGTAAGTATTGTATATTCATGCATGCTTTTAGAGGTTTAGGACAGAGCAACCGGTGGGTTATAATCCCCACACCTGCTCTCGCCCTTTGTGTGGATCTCCTCTCAATGTGCTACTCCAAAAGGAGATCATCTTTTGTAGAGGCACTACTTGTTTATGTCATATGGCACCCTAAAAAAAACAAAAACAAAAAAAGATACTAGAGGCTCGTAAGTCAAAAAAAAATTTTATATCTTTTGACATTACAAAAAAATTTATAGCAACTTAAAAACCATCATTCTCACAAGAAAAAATTGTACAATGGAGATTGTTTTCATCCCAATCTTCCAAAAATAGATCTTCAGATCAAGCGCACCTATCAAGCGGTCATATCTTGATTTCATGTGACACGCATCTCCAAAAGTGATCGTGATCATGGGTGTACCTATCAGACAATCACTTTTGGAGGATGTGTGTCATGTGGTATCAACTTGTGACTGTCTGATAGGTGTGTCATGATCTCAATATCTATTGTGTAGAGGATTGGGACCAAAAACAATCTCCAACGTCTAATGCAAAGCAATCCACAATTATTGCCTGTTAAAGAGAGTGCTTTTCACAACAAAAACGAGTGTAGCAAGAAGGCTGGCTCTTCTTATCTTGACAGCTCGATGTCGGATCCGAAGGAACGAGAAGTTGTCTAAAGTAGCTCCTCCATTACAATGACTCGACCTACGACGCTTGAAAGAGAACCGGTGTAGAGGATCTGTTTGCTTCTCCCCACTTCCGATCCCTCGAGTGAATTCATATAGATAATCAATATAGGGACCACGAAATCCCATTTGAAAGCTCTCGGGGGATTTATGTTGGGACATCTAAAGTCAAGGCCTCCCCAGCCAACCCCTGAAAGAACTAGTGAAGCAGTCAGTATCCCTTCCTCTGCTCCTCCCCTTACCGATGTGGAATTGATAAAGAAAGAAATGCTTAATTGCAATGTCAGAGGGTTGAGCTTTGAATTCATGGCATGAACAAGGGCAGCGCGGCCGGGAAATCCATGTTTGATAAGGAATTTAATGTATTAAACACATATTTCCTTGAGGGGGGCAGCCCAGGAAAAGTTCTCGAGGGTTATTCTAAACCCATTTTCCTCCGAAGCGAAGGGACGAGCAGCCTAAAAGTCTGAAGTGATGAATCTATATGGATCTATCAATCTGACTGTCACAACCCAGATTTTTCACTGATTTGTGCACGGCACGCATACACACATAGGTATATGTGTTTCACAAGGAGACCAAAACGACCCAAATACTTTAAGTGTGTACGTGGGAAACACACTAGTATGTCCCAAAAATTTTAGATATAAAAGTGAAGAAGAGAGAGAGGAGCCCTTACGTAAATCTATTCTAACCTAAATAGAGAGAAGGAGAATATAGAGAGAAAGAAGAAAAGAGCCTGGTAGAGAACTAGGGTTCGTTGAGACTTAGGTCGGCAAAGGAGATCAGAGGAAACGACGGGAGGACGAACCAGGGAGGCCGGATAACCGAGTAGATATTCAAATCATAAATCAGACCGGTGCGGTTTTCATCGTCAGAGGTACGTTAAGGACATGATAGATGCCTAGGAATGTTTTAAATGGTAGGTAAGAGGTTGGCTAAATGTTTCCTTGTATAAGATAAAGGGTAAATGATGAGTGGAAGCATATTCTCGATCTTGATCGAGGGACAAATCGTTGTTCCTCGCTCGAGCGGTCTAAAAAGGCTCGCTCGAGCGAGGATGAACAGATATAAGCATGACTCTGGGCTCGCTCGAGCGGTCCCTGAAACTAAAGGGGAGCTCGCTCGAGCGAGGGTCCACGGTCATATTTCGAAAGCTCGATTTAACCGCTCGAGCGACCTCGATTTAACCGCTCGAGCGAGGTCAAGAGACCGCTCGAGCGAGGATAATTGACCGCGCGAGCGAGGTCTGGTGACCACTCAGATCTTGGTTTTTGTCGAATATGAGAACTTGGGGGTCATACACCCCAATGACTTTAGATTATTCTAAAACTATTTTTAAAAAAATTGTAGGTTGATGCGTTATAACCCTCTACGAGCAGGCATGCCTTGAGATTCGTCGAGGTAGGGAATATTCTCGAAACATGTGCATTATTCTGTGAACTCATATGTGTAGTATAGTCTATTTAAATAGTGTATTCCATAAACCCTCATGATAAGGGCGTGTGTGTGTTCCAATGTGGAAGATCCTGAGGTCCCCAGGGGACGAAAGATAATATGGTTCAATCAAAGAAAGGTGAAATAGAAGCATGGGGCATCCCAGGGATGCGTAAGAAAACAAACAGAGAAACAAAAATAACGTGATAAGGCCTAATGTGATATATTTAGCACAATCACGGTGAATAACTATATGTAAAGCACATTGATATTTTTATTATTTAAGGTTGATTAGACTCGGCGGGGATATCCGTGAGTCGCACGGACCAATCCGTACATTTATAATACATCCCAGGGATGTAGATTGAGAATAGACCCCGCCGCCTATGAGAAATGGGCTCGGGCAGTATTCCCAGGGAATACACATAACAACTGTCTAGTTAAACGACGATGGTGGGTATTCCATCGGGGCTCGATGCTATATTGCTCGAGGATTACTTAAGTTAAGATTTAAGTGATTATGCCAAGTTCACAACCAAACTCATAAAGAGATGAAACAAAACTATGCTAAGTAGTGGTCGGAACCATTGGGTTACCCCTGTTACTCAAATTGTTGTACATAAGTGTTTTCTTGAGAATTTTATGTTTGTTAAGTTACTGACATATGTGTGAAGGATGATCTATATGTTCTTTTGTTTTCCCTACGGAGCTAGGATGTAGCTCACCCCTTAGACTATACGTCGCAGGTCCAGGACTAGCGGCAGCAAGGACTTCGGGTGAAGTTAATCCAAGGGCATGGGTGTCCGTGCCCACAGAAGAGTCAGAACCTCCTCCTGAGGAATTCTTCTAGGAAACCCGCTGCATACTCAGAGAGTGAGTTGAGAGAATACTATGTATGGCTGGTATATCGAGCCTCTTTATTTAGAGTGTTTTAAATTTCTGCCTCTTGATAAGACGTCTAGGATGAATAATTTCAATTAAATATTTGGGTAAGTTCTTATGTCCATGAATTGGCATGGGACAAGGACAGCCTTGCGAGATCAACTATTTTGTCTTTTATTTCGATTTAGAGTAGTCGCATGTGCTTAAATTACAGTTTGGCTGTATATATCGACGAGTTATGATATGAATTTAAGGCACGGCCTTAGAGGTCGTGCAGATGGCACGGATTTCGGGATGCTGAAATTCGGGCTGTCACACCGACCATCCAAATATATGCCCTAGGATCTAGGTGCATGATCAATCAAAACAATAAATTAACAATTCATAAATAAAAAATATATGTGCGCACCTTGAGTGTGAGTCATGATAATGGGTTGCCGATCTTCAACAATCTCCTCGCTCTCAATACCTCCTAGCACAATGGGGATGCCTTTGCTAATAGGGAGGGTTGAAGTGTGTCGAGCAATCGTTGAGACTAAGCATCTCTTATATTTATAGCTAAAGAGTCATTTCCCATTAAGGATTTGAATTACTAATTATATTGTGATTGGAAATCACAATCGTACCTTAACTAAAAGACTTAATTATTAGTTGTTTATTTTCTTCAAATTCACCGAATTTGCAACTATTACATCACAAAATTGATCTTACACCATTCACCGGTCAACGGATTGACCATAGTGACAACCATCAAAATAGAAACTTCTAACAATCTCTCACTTGACACACTATGTCAATAAACTTTGATTACCAAATATTAGCTAACTTTCTTTGAATGGCAAGTCCTAATCAATCTCAATCAAAGTATTTATAATTAGTTCGATCCAGTGACAATTCTAACACAGAATCAATGTAGTCAATATATCATGTCATCAACACATGACCATTCATTAGTTACTACATTAGAATTCATCACCGACATGGATTCTAACTAGTATGATTTCACATAGATTGCAAGTTTATAAACTGAATGGTGATTACATATAAATTCAATCTATTATTGGTCCTACTTTATCATCATCTACTGGCACCATATATTCTAAAATTTTATTTGCATAAAAATAGAAAAACAAAGATAATTCTTATTTCTGAATCAATTTAAACAAATATATTCACTCTTATACATCCACTCTCAAAGGCTATTAAAATTATCCTTTAATCTCATGAGCGCAGTGCTCCGAAAAGAGCTTGGGAGGTAAGCCTTTAATGAGAAGGTCAGCTAACATGAGTGTCGTACTAATCTTTTTAACAAATATAATTTGATTCTGAACTTTCTCCCTTACAACAAGATATTTGATATTCATATATTTGGAACCTCCACTAGTCTTCTTGTTATTGGAGATAACTATCGCAGCGAAATTGTCATATAATATTCTCAGTGGCCTTGAAATACTATCAACAATTCGAAGCCCTGAGATAAAATTTCTCAATCATATCGCTTCACATGTTGCCTCAAAACATGCAACGAACTCTGATTCTATAGTAGACGAAGTAGTCAGCATTTACTTAACGCTCTTCCAAAATATATGTCCACCTTCAAGCATAAATATATAACCCGATGTAGACCTATGGGTGTCTTGACACCCAGCATAGTCGGCATCTGAATAACCAATAACTTCAAGGTTATTCGACCTTTTATATGTGAGCATGTATTCTTTTATCTCTTGTAAATAGTGAAAAACCTTTTTGACTGCTTTCCAATAGTCTAAATCAGGATTACATTGATACCTACCAAGCATGCCAATTATATACGCTATATCTGGACGAGTACAGATTTGTGTATACATGAGACTCCCAACTGCCGATGCATAGGAAATTATTTTCATCTGCTTTCTCTCCAAATCGATCATGAGACTCTGAAGTAGACTAAATTTATCACTAATTTTAGTTGGTGTAATATTCCAAAAATTTGCATTAAATGATGACCTCGGGATCCGTGCCCGACTGGTCATAAGTTTGACCAAGTAGGAGTTCACTAGTTGACTCGAGAAGTGATGAACGGATATGATGTGAATATGAGGTAAGTAGGTGGAGTGTAGTGTAAATCTGGAGTCACATACACCTATCGAGGTGTATGTGCTCAACACAAAGAGAGTAGGGATATAAGGGTTTAAAGAACCCTAACTTCATTGTTTTGGGTTGTTGAAGAGAATTAAAAAGAGAGAGAGAGAGAGAGAGAGAAGTAAAGAGAGTTGTTAAGCAAGGAGTAAATGCAAGCCAAGGGAGAAGGATTCGAGTATTTAAAGCCGAATTCAACGCGAAGGATCCTTTGGAGCTAAAGCTGGAACCCTAGCTATTCCAACCTCTAGATCCAATCAAATTGAGATTTGATTGAAGTAAATTTTGTTGAATTAAATGTATGGATTGTAGGAGTTTAATTGTAGTCAAGAATACTTAAAATCATAGGATAAAGGCTTAGAAAAAGAAAGAAAAATAGGTTGAAAAAGAATTGGAAGATCAGCCCGAGAGGGGGCTGAATCTGATCAAATCGATTAATCGAAATGGGAGTTCGATTAATCGATTTTGGTCTGAAAGTTGAAAAGTCAGGAAAGCCCGATTTTGATTAATCGAAATGGTTTTCGATTAATCGATTTGGATTTCGATTTAGAAATTGACTAATCGACTGGGTACCTCCAGCGGCCGGAGGAAAGTAACCTGGGAAAATCAACTAATCGAATTGGAATTTCGATTAATCGATTTCAGATTTCGATTAATCGATTTGGGATCGATTAATCGATTTTGTAATTTCGATTACTCGAGTTGAGAATCGACTTCATTAAGTTAGAGACTTCGATTAATCGATTTGGGATCGATTAATCGAATTTAAATCTCGATTAATCGATTTGGTCTCGATTAATCGATTTGGTTTTCGATTAATCGATTTTGGAAATCGATTAATCGATTTTGGGAATCGATTAATCGACTTTGACAGTTTTGTTTGACTTCTTAGTTGGCTTTGAGATTCTCGAAGGATCTTGGACCTTCTTTGTTATATCTTTAGTGATGAGTTACATGTGTTATGTTGTACCATAGGTGGTACGTGTGATCATGAGCATAAGGAGCCGCGTGAGACTTTGATGCTGGAAAATTCAAAGACTTGAGGTAGGGAACACCTTGAACATGTACTTTAAATTTAAGAGCATGTATGTAGTGATATAATTATCAAATTGAAGTTATTTTAAATCGTGAAAAGCTTTGTGAATATGGGTGCGTGTGTGACACCAAGAATGTGATAAAGGCATCTGTGTGATGCAAGAAATTAAGAACAAATAATCTAATAAGATTAAGACATCCCCAGGGGATGAAAAAGTAATAAAGGCATCAGGTGTGATGCGGGTATGTGTACATCCCAGGGGTGTATACATAGGATTGAATAATTACTGTCGAGGCCTAACTGATATAAGATAGCACACTTACACGGTGAACAACTATATGTAAAGCACATGATATTTTTGTTGTTTGAGGTTTGATAGGATACCCCACCGACGTGGCGGAATACCCACGACTGACGCGACAGGATATCGGTGACCGATACGGCGGCGAATTCGTACACCAATACGGAGGTTTATCCGTAACCGTAAGTACATCCCAAGGATGTTGTGTGATATTTAACCCCGCCGCCTAATGAGAAAGGGGCATGGGTCGTATTCCCAGGGAATACATTTTTACAACTGTCTAATTAGATGACGATGAAGGGTATCTCATTAGGGCTCAATGCTATATTGCTCGGGGATTACTTAAGTTGAAGATTTAAGTTTTTGCTTTAGGCCTGTTCAGTGTCATTCATGATAAATCAATAGTAAAGTGAGATATGTAAAGTACCAGTAAAATTGAATGCAAACTACCAGCTTTTAAACAGTTTTTCAAGCACTTGCATAGATACATCATGCATAGAATATCATGGAATATATGTGAGTCTTAATTTATATGTTCATTGTGTTTGTTCCCTATTGAGCTAGGATGTAGCTCACCCCTTTAGACTATACGTCGTAGGTCCACTGATAGCAGCAGCTGAGGCTTCGGGAGACGTAGATCCGAGTGATTCGGATTACGTGTCTGGAGACGAGTTGGAGCCTCCACCCGAGGACTTCTTCTAGGTGACTCTGCTGTGTACTTTGACAGAGAGTAGTTTGGAGAGCTAGTTGTACGGCTTCATATGTCAAGCCTTTATTTTGTTGAACATGTAAATAAATTGAATATTTCTTTTGGCGAACCATCTAGGGTGATCTGTATATCATCGATGGTTCGGGTCGGTTCTTCGTTCATGCGATGGCATGAAAGTAGAACTGTCTGTTGCATATGCTAGTTGGGCATATTAGCTGTTTCCGCTTTATGAGATTAATTATTTTAATTATTTAATTGTGCTTGTTATACCAATGTTCCGTGCACAGTTTTGGGGCACGGTCTGGAGGATCGTGCTGATGGCATGAGTTTCGAGGTGCCGAAATCCAGGCTGTCACAGTTGGTGTCACTTTTTCTTGAATAAAAGGAATAGAAATTATAATATGATTCTCCTCAAAAGTGATTTCCTAGGCTCAATACTCCCACTATTCTCACAGTCCTCAAAGAATTTCGCATATCGAATCTCAACAATCCTAATACTATGAGTGGGGCAATAAAATTTGTAGCCTTTTGACCTATCAGGATAACCATTGAAATAATAACTTATAGTTTTAGGAGCTAATTTATCTAATTATGGATTATACACATTTGCTTCAGTTAAACAACCTCAAATATGTAAATATCCTAAAGTCGGTTTTCTTCCTACTCATAGCTCATAAGGAGTTTTGGGAACAACCTTACTAGGAATCCAATTCAGGATGTGCATCGCTGTTTTCAAGGCTTCTTCCCACAAGAACAAAGGCAACTTAGAGTTACATAACATGCTTCTCACCATATTCATAAGAGTACGATTTCGTCGCTCAGCTACACCTTTCTGTTCAAGTGTTCCCTACATGGTGTATTGAGCAATAATATCATGCTCTTATAGATGCATGGCGAATGGTCATGAATTACGACATGTTTCAAAGTATCTACCATAGTACTCTCCGCCTCTATCAAATCTCACAATTTTAATCTTCGAATTGAGTTATAACTCAACTTCGGCTTTATAGATTTTGAACATATCCAGGACCTCAGATTTCTCATGGATGAGAAATATATAACCAAAACGAAAGTAATCATCAGTGAAGGTAATAACATACTTTTAGCCACCAATAGCAAGAGTTAGAAACGATCTACAAATATCAGTGTAAACTATTTCTAGCAAACTCATGCTTCTGAGAGAATCCTTTCTTATTAATCGTTGTGAGTTTTCCTTTAACGCAATCTACACAAGTATTGAAGTCAGAGAAATTGAGCTTATTGATTATATCATCTTTAATTAACCACTCTATTCTATCTTTAGATATATGGCCCAAACGTTTATGCCATAAAATTGAAGAGTTGTCGATTGCTTATTTTTGTTTCTTACTAACTTTATCATTCACATGCATAAAAACTAAAGATTGGGCATAAGATGAATCCAAGTTCAATTTATAAAGATTGCCTACTAGTGAGCCACCACCCACAATATCAGAATCAAATAATAGAGTAAAAACATTATATCTAAATTTAAATTCAAAACCTAATGAATCCAATTTAGAAATTGGGATAAGGTTTCTAGTAATACTTGAAACGTAAATAGTATCAACTAAATCCAAAATGAAATCACTATCTAAAATAAGGCAGAGAGTCCTAATGGCCTTCAAGTCTACTTTCACTCTATTTTTGAGTTTGATGGTTCGTTCACCTTTACTTAGCCTCCGGCTGGATTGAAATCCCTGCATTGAATTATTTATGTGAAAAGTTGTACTAAAATTTATCCACCAAGTGTTGCGTGGAGCATTAACATAAAGTGATTCAAAACACATAAAGACTAGGTCACTATCTTTCTTAACTAGCCAATCTTTATATTTCTGACAATTCTTCTTGATGTATCCCTTCTTCTTACAGAAGTGACACTTGATGCCAGAAGTAGATCCGTTAGCTTATCCTTGTTTAATTTTCGACGAAGAAACTTTCACGTTCTTTCCTTTATATGATCCATTCTTTCTCTTAAAATTTTCTTTCGATGGGCCAAGAGTGGCGTAATGAGCACTTTCAGGTTTTTCAGCCATAAGTCTTTCTTCTTCTTGAACACAGTGAGTGATTAGCTCATTCATCTTCCATTTCTTTTTCTGCATGTTATAATTTATCTTGTATGAGCCAAATTACACAGGAAGAGAAGTCATGATAAATTAAACAAGATAACCCTCAGAAAAGCCCATATCCATTTCTTTCAATTAAGTCACCATGCCACTCATTCTCATAATGTGCTCCCATACGCCACTATGACCATCGTATTTTATGGTTCCCATTTTAATAATAAGACTACTGACAAGTGTCTTAGAAGTCTCCTGAAATTGTTCCTGAATGGCTTGTATGTATTTCTTTGCACTGTGCGAGTCAAGATTACCTTCTCAGATCGTATCAGTAATGGAACTCTTTATGATCATAAGGCTTATACAATTTGATCTATCCTGTTTTTCTAGATCTATATAGTTCACTGCCAAGTCCTCAGCTGAGGCATCGGCAGTGAACACTTTGGGTTTATCAAATTGTATAACATAGTCAAGATTCATGCAATCGAGAATAATTTGGACTTGTTCTTTCCATTTGTCATAGTTTGAGCCATTCAAAAATTTAATAGAATATGATTGGGTTTCCACCAATCATATTAATAATAGAAGACGGGTTCAATGTTGTATAATAACTAAGGGCTTTATTATGTCCACATACAACTATAGTAACGATCTATTCCATAATATAATATTTATAGTGTTTTTACATAAGAGTTAAATTATGTCAAGGAATATAATAAAAATAAAATCAATGTGGTTTTATTAAGAAGCAATTTGTATCATTATGACCCTCCGTTGGGTTGAGTCATAATACACTAGCCACTTCCTCAATCTATATTAATGATTGTAGTACTAATTATATCGTTATGACCCTCTATTGGGTCGAGTCACAACATACTAGCAGTACCCACACACAAAATAATGAATAGTAAAATATAATCATCACACAACATTAAGTGATTCATCACCGTTGGACAAAAATAATCCCTTAAGTTGTAATGTCAATATTTACTACACACACTTTCACTAAATTTATAATACGGTCTTTTACAAAAATAAACCTTATTATGAAAACCACAACACTAGAAAAAATCATTACCGTTGGACAGAAGAATCCTTTCAAGTCATATTTTCTATTTGGGTTTTTATAATATTTTAGATGATCACAAAAGTGATTGAATAATAATTAAAAATAAGTCACTTAAGATATGTAAGTAACCAAATTCAGCTCATGTTGTGGATAAGTGTTAAAAATTAATAATAATCATGGATAACATTATTTAAGTACTAGTCTTGGTGCTAGAGTACAATCTCCAATACCCAACTTTAATTAAAAACACTCAAATATATAATAATTATCCGATGAAAAATTATTAAAAGGACATCAGATCATGAAAATGTCACAACAGAGAGCTCATTTTCAAAAATAGACCTAAAAAATAAATTCGAAATGCCCGAGAAAGTCAAAAAATATATATAATGTCCAAAAATTAGACTTATAGATAGCCTAGAAATTGCCCCAAAAGAATGAAGAAAAATATGGGTCAAAATTAGGCCTTAAGGGCAAACATGGCAAGTGAGGCTACCAAGTTGATCAATATGCACGCCCTTATATCTCTCCTATTTCTTTTAGCAATTTGATGTACAAAATCATAATATAAGAAATATGAAATGCCGCATCGAAGATGATGGCCACGTGACAAGTGATGGCTATAACTAGCAAATGAGGGTTATTTCTCTTGAAGGAAAGCAACTAAGCAACTTAAGAAGAGGAGGATTATAATTGCTTGATGAGGAAGAAAATTAATGATAATGCTTTGACCAATCAAACACCAATCAAGGCTCTGATACCAATTGATGAATCTATATGGATCTATCGATCCGACCATCCAAATATATGCATTAGGATCTAGGCGCATGATCAATCAAAACAATAAATCAACAATCCATAAATAAAACATATATGTGCGCACCTTGAGTGTGAGCCATGATAATGGATTGTTGATCTTCAACGATCTCCTCGCTCTCAATTCCTCCTAGCACAATGGGGATGCCTTTGTTAATAGGGAGGGTTGAAGTGTGTCGAGCAACCGTTGGGACCAAGCATCCCTTATATTTATAGCTAAAGAGTCATTTTCCATTAAAGACTTGAATTACTAATTATATTGTGACTAAAAATCACAATCATACCTTAACTAAAAGACTTAATTATTAGTTATTTATTCGCTTCAAATTCATCGAATTAGTAACTATTACATCACAAAATTGATCTTACACCATTCACCAGTCAGCAGATTGACCATAGTGACGACCACCAAAATAGAAACTTCTAACATGAAGCTCTCAGGGCTCGAAGTCAATGGGTTCGTTAGTCTTCAATAACTTGGAATCATCAAGAGGGACTGCTGAAGATGGATTGAAATAGACTATACTGGTCGATGAGTATTTCAACAACCCATTTTCCAAGAGTCTTCTCAATGAAACTATTCATTGAATCCCCCCTTTTGAAATTGAGTGCAATCACTGCATGTACTCTCATTTACTAACTTTTTCAAGCAAAAGGGAACTTTGGATTCAGTCTGCTCACATGAGGCCACCTTAGGCCTAAGATCGCAGTTGTATACTTGTATTTAAGATAAGCCCCCACCCATCATATATCATAAAAAAACAAAAAGAGATAACCACCAGCAGGTGCTTTTGGTACTAGGGTCACTTTTGGTAAAGCCATATGCAATTATTGGAGTACCTTTATTTGCAGACACAGAATCTTTGAGGGCACCTACCAAAAAAATTTGACTGCATTGAATCTATCAATTTTTTATCCCGCTTGACAAACATCATGCTCAAGCCTAATTTAAAGGTCGCCTTTTGAGATGTGTGCTACATGAAACTAAAAACTGAACTTTTGGAGGTACACCCATGATGTCAAGATCAATTGTATGGAAGATTGAGGCAAATTCCATGATATTATTCGATTTAAATTGATCAATGGTCTTCCGCATAGGTTACCTCAAAGATCCGGTAGTACATATAAAGGTACCCATTATTACATTAGTTACCTGACAATATTAAGATCTTAGGTGCAAACCTTTGACTGAAAAATGATTTCCATCGTATGATTCAAAGCAGTTAAATGTCATCTAAAATTAATGTATCTTGGATTTATATAGTAGCCGTTAACTTTCAGGTGACATTTGACTACTTTGATTCATATGAAACAAATCAATTTTTTTCTCAATCTTTTACACTAAAGATCGTGGGATGTAACCCACCCATGAAATGAAATGATACATGATATTATGGGGTAACATTCTAAATGGTGGCCGAAATACCAAGTCACCCACCAAGCCACCGTCTACTACCTAAAAAGTTGGGCCAAATGATGCCATGTGTCAGTTTTTTTTTCAGTCCAAGTGACCAAATATGTTAAAAACTTTTTTGAAACCAGTAAATGTCCTATCATAAAACCCAAAAGACGAACTTTTTCATTTGGGGGATTGGTCAGGTCCTACCAAGTAGAATCGGATCAAATTTTCAATCCTACCCCATCCGGTGCCTTTGGAAATCAGAGAATCTTGATGTCAAGACCCGAAATTCTACCCCATCCTGAGGGCCTAGAATTTCGAGTTATGACCCGCGCATATCCCGGATATGCTAAGCAGGCATACAATTAATCAGAGTTCTCGCACATATCTGGCTCCACGAAATCCGTAAAAGCCAACATATAAAGGTGGAATATAAAAACAATAATAAATACTAAATAAATGCGATAAAAAGAATCCAGGTAATCCACAGCTAAAACAATAATAGAGGTCGGAGACAAATCCGATAAAGGGAAACCATAGTGTCAACAATAAAATATAAAGTCAACTTAATACTGATCCCATAAATATCAATAGCTGGCGCTCAGATCAAAATAAACAACGTGGTCCTCCTGATAATCAGTGGCGTCGCCCTCCCAAGGCTCCTAATAATCAATGTCCATCGGGTCAACATACTCAGCACCAATCGGATCAAAGGAACCAACGTTCACTCCATCAAGATAGTCGCCTGCAACTATTAGATTATCGTGGGATGAGTTTACTTAGTCACGTAAACTTAGTAGATACACCACCAATCCACCCTGTTCTACTCGGGTGTATTGTTGATGCATCAAGTGAGTGATAAATATAATATCTCAAGAAATCAGATCATGATCTAGATACTCATATCCTAACGTACCTTATCATATCTCATATCATATCATATTGTATCGTATCTTCTTTCATTATTCTCACACATATGTCTGTACATCGTATGAGCATAACTAACATACTCATAGAATCTTAAACGACATGTGCGAGAGTCGTTGCTCGAGCTACCATGTGAGGGTTACCATAGTATCATACCATCATATCATAACGCCTTCCATATCATATCATATCATATTATATGCCCCATATAGTCACAAGGGCGACCGGCAACTCATAACTCATAAAAACTCTCAGAAACCTGTTTTGACTGAAAGACATTGTTGCTCTTATGGTGGCTACGCAAGGAACGACACATACAAAGACTTAAGTTTTTAATTTTTTATTGGCCTATATAGCGATGTCTTATTATCATACTCATAACTTATCTTAGCATAATATACTCATATCATAACATACCTCTAAGACCTGAATCCATAGCGAACACGGTGCGGTAAGCTTCATAAATCACGCTTTTCAAAGGATGGGTTTCGTAGTAATCTGTATGTACTTCGTGTGGCAGCCCATACTATCATAGAGGTGTTGCACTCGTACATGGATGCCTATATTTCGAGTTCCATATGACTGTGAAAAGAACCCCACCATGATTATGGCTTAAAAGTCGAACCTCGTATCTTAACTCATATCTTATCCTATCGTATTAGAACTCTGGGTGATCGGATCACCGTATATGTCACCATATACGAGGTTACGTTGACTTCGCACTCACCCTACTCGTTATGATGTCCCATACCACCATGAGTTGTATGACATGAGAATATAATATATTTCACGCTTCGATATTATCTTAGTGAATCACCACGCCTAAGCATAGGCATGATCTCATACACTCGCGTACTTATGATCTAATATATCCTTAACTCGTATCGTGATTAAAATAAAAATATAGAATTATCACACGTACAAAAAGGTTTTCATTTAGATTATCGTTATTTATATATATATATATACATATATACATATATATATATATATATTTACTTAACACACCAATAAATATAGACTAGGGGGTAAATGTGTGTTTTTGATAACTTGAAGGTCAAAGTTCGATTTTCACGAGGTATCGAAATTCTAACACTCCGTATTATCGAAGTAGTCATATTGAAGTGATAAAAGTGGTATATATATATATTATTATTTGTTATTATTAAATACTCAAATTAAATATTATTATTTTAAAATTTAAGTGCATCACGACCATCGATCGCAAAGTGCAAGTGATTAATGTGCATTAAGTTTTTGGTCATGCAATAGTGTAATATTAGTGTGAATCAGGTCGTCCGTTCGAACGAGGATCATTTGATCAGTTTTGGAATTGATCGGTCGAAAATATAATATATAACTTATTCAACTCTAGTCTAAAATCGATCGATCGATTAATGGAGTCGATGGGTCGAATTTAAAGTAATTTAAAATACAGTGGTTTGGTTCTATTCGAAATCGATCAATTGGTCATAAGGTCGATGGATCGATAAAAAGAAGAAAATAAACATCCCACATAATTGTCCAATTAATAATATTAAATCAGTATATATGTAAGTTATCTTAATATAGTAATAAGTTATATTAATATAATAGTAAAGCACTTGAGTGCTCTTAACCTATATAGCACATAATGATTACATGTTATATATATAAATAAAATAATATAAAATAATATAACTCATTGATTTTATACTTAAAAATTTCATAGTGGTCATTAGCTTTAATGAAATATAATATATTTAAAACCTACTAGCAATTGATGGTTTACTATATATAGTAATCTTCAGTGAAATGATAGAATACATAGTTAGGTTCTGCTACAACCACTAGGGTCTCACAATAATATTGATATGGTGCATTTCACCTATAATAGTTTATTTTTAGGTGTAACAATAATAGTGTTCTGAAACTAGGTGTGGTTACCATGCATCTCATCTCGACAAAACCAATTACTTCCTATATATGCACAAAACAATTAATTAAACCAACGACCCCAATATCTCCTCTCAATTTTTATCACAGAAATCAGGTGGCCAGAGACCATCATCTATAGCCACCCATCACACCGTACCCATAATCTCCAAATATGTATATATATATATATATATATATAATCTCCAAATATATATAATAGTAAAAATTCATTTTTTCTAAGGGCAAAAGAGTAAAATCATAAAAACTAGCATATATTGGAGGAGAGACCCAATACGTTTCACCTGTTAGAGGGGAGCTAGTAGATTAATCTACAGGGAAATTACCATATATATATATATAATCTATAACTTATAAAAAACGCAAAGCTAAGACAAATTCTCCCTTTCATTTTTGGGTTCAATTACTACAAAACAAAACAGGCAAAAGACGAGAAGACCAACAATCTCTATGGACAAAAGACCCTTCGGTTCTATCTATCTAATCTATAATCTATTATAATCTATAATCTATCATCACCTTTAAAAAAATGCAAAGCAAACGAAGGGTTTTTGGGTTTTATCACTATAACACAAAATGGACAAAAGATTAGAAGACCAACAGACCCTTCGGTTGTATCTAATCTATAGAAGATCTTAAAAGGAGTGAGACGAGTTATTGAAATAGAAAGAGGAAGAACTCGAAAACCGTGGTAAAGCACGAGAAGCTTCGGTTGGAACTAAAGAAGTTGCAGAAATTGAAGTAGTTCAAACCCACCATGGTTTGCTATATTTTCCTCTTGAAATTTTATTTTTGGTTTAATATAATCTTTAGTTTTTGTTCTTTTTTTTTCTATCATGTAGAGTTTCCCTCTTGTTCAGTCTCTAATAGAAAAGGAGCAAGAGAAGAGAGAGAAGAAAAAGAAGAAGAAGAAGGGGTTCCACTGATAAGAAGAAGCCCTGCCCTGCATATATACTGTTGTGTAAAGATCAGTGGAATGAGGTAAGCGAAAATGGGTTAATAGAAATTTTTGATCTAACTTAATTTCATTAATCAATGATCAAATATATAGTCATTTTTTTTTTTACTTTGATTTTTTTGTCCTTTTCAATTTAGGTTAAGAAAGAGAACCCAGATGCTGAGTTCAAGGAAATCTCCAACATAATAGGAGCAAAATGGAAGAACTTGAACGCTGAAGAAAAGAAGCATTATGAAAAAACCAAGCTGATAAAGAAGATTATTTACAGATCCTTGGTAAGGAAAAGTGCGAGAATGAGGCTATGACGCTTCTTGAAGAAGAGCAGAAACAGAAGACGACAATGGAGTTGTTAGAACAGTATATCCAGTTCAAACAAGTTTGAATAAGCCCAATTTCTATATAAATGTCACAACCCGAAATTCTACCCTATCCCGAGGGCCTAAAATTCTGAGTTATGACCCGCACATATCCCGGATATGCTAAGCGGACATACACCTAATCAGAGTTCTAGCACAATAATGATTTCACGGATTCTAACAAATAGGGTGAAATATAAATGCAATCATAAATACTGAATAAGTGTGATAAAACCATAATCCATCAATAAAATATAATGAAAGTCGGAGACAAATCTGATAAAATAAACTATAAAATCCGCAATACTAATATCAATAGAACTCAATACCCAGCCCACAATGATCAGTAACCGGCACTCGAATCAAGATCAGCATCGTAGTCCTCCTGATAATCGGTAGCGTCGCCCTCCAAAGGCTCCTGGTACTCAATGCCCGCGGAATCAATGAAATCAGCGTCGGCGAGATCTAGATGGCCGGCGTCTACTCTACTAGCCGGTGATTACGTTGAACAGTGACCTGATCTAAACACTCATATCCTAACGTACCTTACCATATTTTATAACATATCATACAATGTCTTATTATCATTCTCGCACATACATCTGTACATCGCATGAGCGTAACTAACATACTCGTGAAATCCTAAACGGCATGTGCCAGAGTCGCTACTCGAGCTACTATGGGAGGGTCAATATAGTATCATACTACCATATTATAACGCCCTCGTGTCATACTCATACTCCACCATCCAGCCAATAGGGAGACATAATGGCCAAACTCACTCATAACATACTCATACTCATAATCTCTCCCAGAGATCCGTCTTGGCTGAAAGACGTTGTTACCCTTACGGTGGCTACACAAGGAACGTCACGCACAGAGACTTAAGTTCTTTATCTTTTGCTGGCCTACACAACGATGCCTTATTATCGTATTTATATCATAACTTATCTTATCTCATACTTATATCTTATTATACCCTTATACTTAATCCTATGATAAACTATAGTGAGACAACCTTCCTAATTCACGCTTTCCAAGAAAAAGGTTTTATAGTAACCTGAATGTACTTCGTGTGATAGTTTATACTACCATAGAGGTATTGCATCCGTACATGGATGCCAATATTCTGAGTTACGTGACTGTAAAAGAAACCTCACCACAGCTAAAGCCCAAAGCCCGATTCTAGTATCATATCTCATATCTTATCCTCTCATATTAAAACTCGGAGTGATAGGATCACCGTATATGCCACCGTATACGAAGTTACATTGAATTCACACTCACCCGACTCGTCATGGGTCCCATTCCACCATGAGTTATAAGGCATGTGAATACGGTGTATTCCTCGCTTCGATACCATCTCAGTGAGTCACCACACCCAAGCGTAGGCATGATCTCATACACTCTCGTACATATGTCCTAACTTACTCAAAACTCATATAATGTAATTCAGATGGAAATACAGAAAGTCAGACGTACAAAAAGATTTATATTAGATTATCTTATATTTATATATATACATTTATTTACACACATTCCAATACAACATAGAATAGGATAATTATATGTGTATTCTCGATAACGGGAAGGTCGGGGTTCGATGTTCACGAGGTATCGAATTCCTAACACTTCGAAGAGGTCACGTTGAAGCGATAAATTGATATATATATATATACTAATTAGATAATTAAATTAAATGGTATTTATAATTATTAAGTTATGATTTGTCATGACCATCGATCGAAAAATCTTACGATATAATATACATAAGAACTTTGGTCATGAGAATTAGAAAATAATATTAAATTCGAATAGTCTTAAGTCATTCAAATTAAATCTGACTTGTTGCTCTATTTTGATCTCTAAAATGTCAGATTCGTGAAATACCTATTTCACACAAAGTTGTAAAGCTCGTTATCTTCTTTCCAATGCCGTAAGAATCGCATTAATCCGAGGTCGGAGTAAAAAGTTATGACCAAAATATAGGGACCAACACATCGATGGTCGCGAGCTCGGGTTCGTAGCCGCAAGTTCGGACCGAAAACTTTAAGATGGTATAATTTAGTATTCGTTCAATTAAAATAAAAATATAGTTTAATTTTGGGTTTAATTAATTTTAAATAAATAATAATATAGACTTGCAACAATAATATATATTATTATAGTCTTAGTAGAAGGATAAATTTCTAACTATATAGATTTGAGAATAAATAATATTAATATAATATTATGCCAATTAAGTCAATCTATCAAATTTATAAATATTAGAGTTTAATTAATTTTATAGATATAAAAGATGAAGTAACATATTAAATATGCAGCCCTAATAGAAGGTAAAATATTAATGGCCCAAGTAAAATGAATTCTTGAAAAGAAAAGAGAAATAACATATAAATCCAACTTATAATTATACAACTTTCAAGGGAAAATATAATATTAAACATATAGGTCTATTAATTTATGAGATATTTGGGTTTAAATAAGATTTTTAAACCCGTCGATGTGCGATCGAATGCATCCTACGCTACGGGATCTGAGAAGAATAAGATGGATTGATGGGTACCCACCTCTTTAAGCATGAACCGAAGATTAACGGTAATTTGGGTTGAAAAGGTCGATGCCCAAGGCGTTGGTTCGTCTAAGTCTTTAGAGAGAATGATTTTTTATTATAGAGAGTATAGAGTTTTTTAAAGTTTTATTTATAATGATTTTTTACACGGAATAAGAATTCATACTTAACTTGGATAGGTTGAGAAAAGGTTTCGTTCTAGTGCTTTATATAAGCACCAAGGCAAATGGTGTTTCTCTCCCGAAATTACAATTATACCCTTTAACTTGCTTGATCACTTAAAATGGGTATAACTTTTTATATTCTTGTCAGAAGTCATCAAATTATATATCGTTGGAATCGTATCGACGAGCACTTCGCAATGAGTCTAATATTGATATAGGAAAAATTAAAATTTTTCTATTTTAAAGGGTGAGTTTCGATTTCGATGTGGAGCGTTAGCACAGTACATAGTGTGGTGTATCATATAACACCGTTAAAATAAAATCTAAAAATCCGGGTTGTTACAATAAACCTTTGGAGCTTTTCCATTTTCACATTAAAAAAATACTTCTTTTTTTTTTAGCTGGAAGCAAAAAAGGGAAACAAGAAAATCAGGAAAGAAAGAGATCCTTTACAACCTAAGAGGCCCCTGTCAGCTTTCTTCCTATTCTCAAATGAATGCCGAGCAAAACTTCTTGGAGAGAAGAAGCATGTTTTGGAGGTGATAAAAGAACCCATCTTCAAATCTTTCTAAATTCTCTCTCTCTCTCTCTCTCTCTCTCTCTCTCTCTTCTAGTTTTCTTTCAAATGGTTTTGTTGGATAGATTGCTAAAATAGCTGGAGAGGAATGGAAGAAGGTGACAGAAGAAATGAAATCACCTGACGAAGAGGTTTGTTCAATTTGTCTCATCACACACCATTCTTTTCTCTGGTGCCAAGCCCACATTACAATTCCCCATTTTAATGTATCTATTATCATGATTCATGCAGGCAGTTACGATATAAAAGGAGGAGTACCTACAACAAATGGAACTTTACAAACAGAAGAAGGATAAGGAAGCTGCAACTCTTCAGAAGGAAGAAGATAAATACAAGAAAGTTCATAAACAAGAGGCCCTACAACTTCTCAAGAAGAAGGAAAAAATCGAAAACATAATTAAGGTTTGTTCACTAATTAAACCTTCATTGTCAATTATACTTAAAGGATTCATAATTGACATTTAATTGTGGATTATTTGCAGAAAATGAAACAAGCACGCCAGAAGAAGCAGCAGAATGAAGAGAAAATTTCATATCCCAATAAACCAAAGAAGCATGTGTCTTCTTTCCTTCTATTCAGGTAAAAAGGATTTAATAACCGATATGATATCTCTACGGACAACAAACCCTTTAATTCTATCTAATCTATAATCGATAATAACCTTCAAAAATGGCAAAGCAAACGAAGGGTCCCAAAGACCAACAGTCTTATAGACAAAAGATCCTTCGGGTCTATCTCAATGCATGGTAAAAAAACTTCTTTCTATGGTTTTTTTCTTTCTTAGTTTTTTTTGAGGAATCAGCGCATGGTAAAAAATTTCTTTCTGGGGTTTTTTTCAGATCGATTTTGATGGGTTTTTGGTGGTTCGTTATTATTTTTTAAAAATAATGTTGATGGGCTTTTCTGAATTTTTCAGGGTTTTTTTGGAGATTTTTTCATTTTGGTTTGTTATGGTTTTTTTTAAATAATGTTGATGAATTTTTAAGGATTTTTTTAGAGATTTTGTCATTTTTTTAAAAAAAAATTTGATGGCTTTGGGTTTTGTTTTTGGGTTTGGGTTTTTTTCTGTTTGATTTTTCTCTTTCCTTGAAGGATACTTCACAGAGACAGTCTTCACAGAGACAGTTATGAATCAGGGTTCTTGTTTATATTGTGATCGTTGATTTCGATCAGCATCTTCATGAACCGCAAGGTAATTTTAAGATCTGTATTATTATGATTTTTTTCTTTTCGTTGTATGATGGAATTTGGGTTTTATTGCTAGGGTTTTTGTGATCAGAGATGAGGTTGAGAGGTCTCAACGGCTCACCAGAATTTTTTTTTTTTTTTTTCTCTCTTTGATTTTTTTTATCTGGGCAGTTTTTTTTTTGGTAAAGTTTGAATAGGTTTCTGTCATTGCGTAAGTCTGCTCTCAGTGAATTTTTTTTTTCTGAAAAGCAATTTTCGGCATCAACTACAAATATGCTTGGCTCCCAAAGTTATAGTTTTTTCAAATATATTGAATAAGGATAAATTCATTTTATCCAAATATTTTTAAACAAAGAAACCTTGCCTTTTTATGGGTGTTTTTTTGTTAAACTTTTTTTTTCCATCACAAAACCTTTGTTTTTTTTTTTTAATGACAAACCCTCTCCGGAAGCCTCTGATTCACCCAATTGACCCCTAATTATGAACCCAATTTCTATTTAGATTCATTTTAAAAATAGCAATTTGCGAATTGCTAACCCCGATTCGAATCGAATCAAGCGAAGTAGCGCACTTAGTAACAATGATTTTTTATTTCAGCCATAAAATTCTTTTTTTTCATTAGAAAATCATTGTTTTATCTATTTTTTTTAATCAGAGAACCCTGATTTTGGTTTTTTTTTTTTTTTTTAAATCATAAAAAACTTAAATTCTCTTGTTTTTCATTTTTAATTTATTTTTTGTCATCACAAAACCCTTGGGGTCCAAACAGGCAGATATATATATCTAATATGAATCGTACATTATATCTAAATACCTTTTGGGCATTTTCTTTTATTATGTCAAATTATTTCTGATTTTATATTTTAAACTGGTAGCCATTTTCACTGCCCATCAACCAATGGTTTGGTTTGGGAAGAAGGCATTCATATTGTTCCTAACATGCTTGAAATTTGGCTATAATCTCTCTTAATAATGAAACTAATCGATTTTATAACAAAATATATTCCTTTGTTACGGATCCATGTTTAGTAAATTGCTGGTATGCTGCTCTTTTCTAAGGAAATTATTTAGGACAACTTCTTAATTGCAAGTGTAGTTGAAGCAATCTCCATTTTACGTCATAGCATACTCACGTAAGCACTGGACCTCTTTATCATATTCTTTAGCGTGGTTCCTTCGAAAGAGTTTTGAAGTTGAACCATTTTCTGTAACTTTGAATAGTATCTGCCTGATAATGAAGCTTCACTTCAATGAGTCTTTTACTAAAAATACACCTATTTATATCAACTTTAGGTTTTAAATTATTACTATTTTTCTTACATTTTTTCTGGAAATTAATATTTCTGATCTAGAGGCTGATCTGATTCATTTTTAAACTGAATCAGATCAATTTAAATAATCTAAGTGTCATAGTGCTTTAGTTCAATAATCTAAGTGTCATAGTGCCAATTCTGACTTCATGAATTTGCCCGAAAATACAATATGCAAGATTGTATGTACTTAGAGTAGGAGTTCTAATGGTCGAGATAATAAATTTTTAGGGCTTAGGTTTAGTTTCTTGCTTAACTTGAATGGATGCTGGCTGTCACCTTAATTTGTTCTCTTTTTATTGAATTTTTTTGCTTATCTAGACAAAAAAAAAAAGAAGGAAACCTGCAACCAAAATATGTTCAAGTTAATAGCTTATCTAAATACGAGTTGTACTTATCTCTCTTAATAACTAATAGTCATACATTATGTCAAAATATTAATCAATTAATTCTCTGTATGTCTTATTAAATTTCAAGAACCTGTAGTTTTACTTCATTTAAAATTTATTCCCTTAAACCAAATTTGCAGGTAGATCCATCATTCTTTGGGGACTAACCTTACTCGACTATTTACATATATATTGGACAATGAGTTTCAATTTCTATTATTTGTCATTACCTGTAATTTAATTATTTTTCGTTATGTTACTTACCATCTACTTATTTATTTCAATGTTACATAGCGAGATGGTTATAAAAGTAGTGGTTGAACAAATCTAGCATGCCCTGGTTTTGTGCAAGTACGTAAAGAGATACCTCTTGAAATTTCTCTAGAGCCAGTTTCCATATATAATGGCCCTCAATATGAAATTGTACTGTCTACATTCCAGGTAATAACATATTATATACATCCAGTTTACTTTATACATTTCCATGCACCCTTAAATCAATTTTTTTTTTTTAAATAATAGTTATTGAGATGCATTTCAATTATTGGAAATAAAAATTTAACTCTTTTGAAAGAAAAAGCTCTCTCTCCAACTAATTGCATTTAACACATGGTTCATTACAGGAAAAGAAGACTGGAGATTGGTGGTTAGTATATGGTGATAATAAATTTTTTTGGGATATTGGCCAAAGTCAATCCTGACTACTTTAGCTAGCAGTGCTTCTCGAATTGATTGGGGAGGTGAGGTTGCCTACCCGGGTGCAACTACTAGCCCTCAGATGGGCAGTGGTCACTTACCTGATGAATGATTTGGAAAATCATGTTATGACAAAAAGATTAAGGTAGTTGATAATTCCTACACAATTACAGATTTTCCTAGTGATGCTTATATTATTAATGACCCCAAATGCTATAAAGCAAAAGATGCCAAAAACTTAAGTGGTGACTTGGGCAGGGTTATTTTTTTTGGGGGACCTGGATATTGTTAGACTTGATTAAAATTTCAAAAATAAGAGGCTTATTAGAATTACCATGATCAATAGATTACTCCCAATATAGGTTTATCAAATAATATTTATATAGACCATTTAATCTCTCCTTAGCATAACGAAATTATATCATCAATTAGGCCATGTTTGATATCTTGGAAATGCCAAATATTGGTGGAAAAGAAAATCAATTTTTCATACGTTTCTATTTGATAGCATTATAAGGAGATGGAAAGGAAAGTAAGCGGGCCCCATGCAGAATCTCGGTAAGACCTGTCTTGGCAAGCCAAGAACTGAAGCATCCAGTAGAAAAATATTCAACAAACGCTAAACTTTTGGTCTAATCCTACTAGGTTTTTGTAGATTTCAACTTTTATCAAAACTTTCGAAGTTCTAAATCATATTTCAAGCATCACTTGTAACAGGTGCAGACAAGCATGTAATCTTATTAAACCCTCATTAATTTCTTAATACATAGGCTCCTTCCGAATCAAGTTTAGAGCATCATAAGATATCTTACTTCGAACTTCTAAGTCTGATTTGGTGAGAGGTACCTAGGCTAAATTGTACATTTTTTTTTCAAACAGTAAAATTTCTTCAGCACAGTCTTATTGGAAAAATGCAGTAATTCGTAAGAATCTCAAAATTGAACTTAAGCTATTATTTTTTTAAGTTAAAGGTGATTCCTTTTTGCATAGAACTGTTTAGTGCTTCTTTGTCGAAAAGATTGTTCTTTTACTCTTAATAGTAAATTTTCTCATGTTCAAATAATGTTTCTTGCTAATTAATGTTGCAATCATTTTCTTATTCCAACTCAAAGCAGGTATGAGAAAATCAGATAAATGATTAAAAAATGTATAATTTACTGAAAAAATCCTTACCCTTCAAATTTATATGAAGCATTTTATGAGGTAGAAATTCCATTTACTATTACAGGTTTGTATCTAATTGCAATTAACTAGACTAACCTTTCGGTAGATACTTCAAGAAGAGAAAGGCATTATGTCAATGTCGGTTAGTATGACAAATTATTATCATGTATAGAGCTTCTTATGTTAAATGTGAAATCTATGCTAATTTCTTATCATATATAGAGATTGTTTGTGCCGATCTTGCTTTAGGATTACATCTGGTCTCCAATTTGATTTACAGGTTAGGTTTTATAGGAACATGTTCTTCCGCTATAGTGATATTCGAGTTTTTGCCCGATGAACACAGCACCGTCACTTATACAGCTCTAATAGATTCATACCTTTGGTTTCCCCTTGTTAATAAGCCAAGCAACGGAGAAGAGTTTCGAAGAAAAATAGTTCACTAATATATACGGGACTGATGTCGATCGTGAGCTACTTCATCCCAATCTTGAAATTAGATACATTTCACTGTCAATCAATGATTTTCTTTTTCTACTTAGATGTCCTTCCTTTGTGATTATGAAAAATACATCGCTTTCTTCGTGGTTGTAGAAAGTCTTCTATCTTTGTAGAACATTTGATAGATTATGAAGCAACTAATTGATTTAATCTATTAGCGAAGAGAGATCAAAACCAACTTGTTAATGTTTTTGCATTGCCTAGCATCCATCATAATTTGAAGATCGAGGCTCAACAAGAAAGGGAAGATGCAAATCAATTCTTCTATAGAATAATTTTGTCATCGAATATAAATAATCATATAAATTTGATTGGAAACTCTAGAAATTTTATAAATCTCTAAGTTTGAGGCCCTATCTCCGAGTTTCAGTAATTAGAAACAATGATATGCTTTGTTTCTATTTGATTAAAGAGCAACTTTTATGATTTGCGCATGATTATGTTCTCTGATTAATGACATCAATAGAAGGAAGCAAACACGAATAACTTCTGAGACTAGCTTTTTTTTATTAATGAAAGTTGCTTCAAATCCCATGATATTGATCATTATAAATAAGTTGCCCGCACTTACAAGGCCCACTAGTATATATATATATATATATATATATATATATATATATATATATATATATATATATATATATATATATAATCTCCCATCATACCCTTCAACCAATTTGAAATTGCGTTAATGTGCGTGCCACAGTTAGAGAAGTCAAGTATATATATGGTACGTGAGTATCATTTAAAAATAACTTAATTATATTACTAAAATATTGGTACTCGAGTACCACTTTCTTTATATATAAATATAATATAATATAAGATAGGTTATGTATAGATACACAGTATGTTAAAGTGGTTTATAATATAGTATTATATTATATTATTCATTTTATACGATTACAAAACAAGAGGCTCAACTATTGGAAGAGAAGGTTAATAAATAGAAGGGGAAATTTGCATTTTCGGCCCTATACGTTTGCGTATTTGCAGAAATGGCCCTATAGTTTCAATCCTTGCATAAATGGCCCGCTCCAAGCCTAGCCGGCTCCACGTCAGATATATATATGCTTCTCTATGCAAGGATTGAAACTACAGTTTCTCTAGCATTTTTTAACACTTTCTTTCTCTCTTGGATAGCCATTTCAAGATTCGACTAAAGTTCATATAACATAAAGAATACAACAGGCTAGGTAAGATATCGAGTATATTATCTTTTTAAGTTATTGATTTCCAAAATTTTCAAAATATTGTAGGTAGACCAAGATATGTAAGATATCGGCCGATATCTTATGCTATCGACCGATATCTTAAGATATCGGACGATATCTTATTCTATCGATCGATATCTTAAACTATCGACTGATATCTTAGGATAGGGTTTAGTTTTAAGACTTAGGATATTGGCCCGATATCTTAGGATATCGAGCGATATCTTATGATGGACTTTTACCTTAAAGTTTTAATTTTTTTAAATATTTTTAATATTGTAGCGCTAAGTCAAGTATAACTCTCTATAAACAACCAATTTTCATTTTGTAAATATTGTAGGCTGAAATGGATGTTCCCCTTCTTTGTCATTTTGATTTCGTCCGCGTGGGAGATAATACTTACAACGGAGGACGTCGGAGGATTGTCACTGTCACGGAGAATATATCATTTAATGAGTTTATAGAGAAAATGTACAAAGTCAGTCGGACACGACCGGAAGAACATTCTATTACACTAACTGTTTCATTACGCATAGGGAATGAGCTTGTATTTGCCGAATTGTCTGACTCTGATGATCTTACAAACTTATTCAGAGCATATCGTATCGATGATGGTGTGATAAATATTTATATCGAAAAATCATTAGTCACTACTGTAGTAAAAATTTTACCGTCTTTAGAAATATTTCAATCGTTCCAGGAAACAAACGAAGATGATCATGGTGTGAGAACAGAATATTTGATTGAAAATCAAGAAATACGGTATGAAGAGGAGAACATTATTGCACCGATGATAGTCGACGATGATAAAAATATGAATATATGATTTTGCCCATACCGTAAGCTTCTAGAGCAACCCTCTTCAGACATTACAATGAGTGAAGGCGATGAAGATCAAGGATATTGTCATCAAATGAATCCAATGCATGATACATCTCAGTTCAACTTCGATTCGGTAAATCAGTGGGAAACATTTTTAGTCGGCCTTAGTCCATATCAATGGTCTTCCGAACAAATAGCTTCGGAGCCAACGATAATCGAGCCTTTAACAGAACAGCCTCTCATACATCAAACATTCTCGCATCGGCCAACATCAATCCAAACAACTGCACATCAACCAAGCGTACATCGACGGGCTTAATCCCAATCATGTAATAACCATCTAGTCGATGACGGTGATAGTGATCCTGAAAATAATGAAGCACTGCCGTCTCCCACTTCGCGTGTTGATACTAATAGGGGAATTGATCAACCTTTGGTGGGCGAAGACTTTCAGCTTAATGACTCGGAAGGAGAATATATGAATTCAGACGATGAGGAACTCTATGAAGGGGGAACAATTACCATTGGTCAGGCGTTTAGAAATAAGAAATCCTTTCAAAAAGCTCTTAAAGAATTTACAATGACAAATAATTTTCAGATTAAACTAATAAAAACCAGTCCTCTTCGAGTTATGGCGAGGTGTGTTGAAGTAGGATGTGCTTGGCGAATACATGCATCGAAATTAGTAGGCGTAGACACGTTTGCTGTGAAAACTTTCCACCCGAAATATACGTGCGGAATGCCAGCTTTTGGAAGCGGGCATCGCCAATGTACGACATCGTGGATAGCTTCATTCGCGAGAGATAAGCTATTAAAGGGCTTTGACGAAACTCCTGCTTCAATAATTTTTTATATTGAAAAAAAATACGGTATAACAGTAGGTTACTGGAAAGCATTGAGAGGAAAAGAAATGGCGTTGAATGACATCCGAGGTAGCTGGAATGAGCAATTTAAGATGTTACCGTCATATGTTGTCGAATTACAGCGAGTCGATTCAGATGTACAGACCGAATTGTGTCTCGAGTCTGATAATGCATTTCAGAGATTCTTTGTGGTATTCAGACCTTGCATTCGAAGCTTTCGTAATACTTTACGAAGAATAATTGCGGTAGATGGAACGCATTTGCATGGACGATACAAGTGAGTGTTGTTAATAGCTACGGGGATAGACGGGAATAGACATTTATTCCCTATAGCGTTCGGCGTTGTACCGAAAGAAAATGAAGATCATTGGACATGGTTCCTTGATCTATTAGAGAGACGTATAATCGGTGACTTTGAAGAACAGTTTGTATTGATATCAGACACTCAAAAAGGTTTGATGGAAGCAATGGAAAAAGTTTTTTCTAACGCCTTTCACAGCTACTGTATGCGACACTTAGCTCTAAATCTGTTTGATAAATATAAGGATACAATTTCTAGACCGCTTTTCTGGGTTGCTGCCCATACATTTTCGGAAGCAAAATTTAAAAGAATTATGCGAAAAATAGAAGACGACGCCCCCCCGGAATGTGCAAAATGGATTAAAGAAATTGGTGATCATTTCTGGGTGCGCGCTTATTTTCAAGGGAGGCATTATGATGTGTTGACAACTAATATAGCTAAAAGCATAAATAGTGTGTTGAAAATAGCCAATGAGGAAAATATTGTGAGCATGCTAGAAACTATTCGCACAAAGGTAGCCGAATTTTATCTTCGTCGTCAGGAGGAAGGAAATAAAATCATACATGTGTTAACACCGATGGCCGAAAAACACATAACAAGAAATTCAGGATGGGCCCGTCGAAAAAATGTTATACCATATGGTCGTGATATATTTCAAGTTAAACGTGATGATTACACTCACAGTGTAACATCCTGAAAATTTTGACTATAAACAGTGTACCTCGGTGTGCGTGCCCAACTGGTCACGTGCCCGATTTTTGTGAAATCACTTACGTGAGTTAAATTGGGTTTGGTCTTAAGTAGAAAATGACCGATTTGGACTAGGTGTCAAACGTTAGATGATTTCATAAACACTATGTGTTGGTGCATTGGCTCAACACCAAATTCAATGGGTAGATGTTTTGGGTGTGTAGGCCCCATACCGAATCAAAGATCATTTTTATGATGTAACACCCGAGTTAGGTATACCGATTTTACATGAAAATTATTCCTTGGGATGAGAGCTAATATACCTAAAGTGGTGCGTATGTGTTTTGTATGGGAACTAATCCCATTGAATTAAAGAAAAGCAAATAGCTTCCTTTAGAAGCTAACACCCGGTTTGCACTATTTTGGGAGTTTTGGGTTTTAGAGAGAGAAAAAGATGAAGAAGGAGGAAAGCTTGTGGATTTGTGTACTCCGAGCATTTTATTTACATGAAGAAGGTTTGTGAGATCGTGTAAGGGGAAGATCGCCGTCGATTTCGACGTTTGGTTATGGTTTTGTGAGATTTGGAGCCGTTTAAGGTTTTGAAACCCTCTTCTTGCAAAGAGATCGTGGGTTTTGATCCATAAATTGTAGCATGAGTTTGGGTGAAGTGTGTGTGGAAGAATTGCCGTTGATTTCGTGGGCTTGGTTGTGATCGTGGAGCACGGAGATGATCGAGGTGGGTTTGGAAACCCTTTTTGTTTAACGAAGAAGACGATCCGATCTATGAGTAGATCGCCGATTTAAAGAGGTAAATAACGCAATTCTTTCATCTATTTAATTAAATATAGGTTGCTTAGATGTGTGTAAAAGATTAGAATCAAAAGCATTGAATTTTGATGTAAAAAAAATGGGTTTCAAGGTTCGAACCCGAGAAGTGCTCAGAAACTACCAAAATCGATTAATCGATTTTTGAAAAAACATAAATTCAAGAGGAGCTTCACGAAATCGATTAATCGAAAAAAATTTTGATTAATCGATTTTGCCTGGGCTTGCTGATACTACCGTAGTATTTTAGCCATAACATTTTGTGTCGAACTCTGATTGACGTGATTCTTATTGAGTTGGAAAGAAGATAGCAAGCCCTACAACTTTCGTGAATTGACCAACTTATGAATCAATTGTTTTAAGAGTCAAAAGGTAGTAGCAATTTGGGTCAAATGCTAATTTTTCGAGAAACGAAACCAATTAATCGAATTTAATTCGATTGATCGATTTTTAAATTTCGATTGATCGATTTGGAATCGATTAATCGAATGGGTATTTCCAGCGACTTAAAAAAGGTACAGTTTGAGAAAATCGATTAATCGATTTTGAAATCGATCAATCGATTTTGGAATTTCGATTAATCGATATAGGGATCGATTAATCGATTTTGACTGTGCTCGCCAGTACTGCTTTGGTATTTTGACTATAACTTTCTGCTCCGACTTCCAATTGATGCGATTTTTAAGGCGTTGGAAAGATAACAAAGAGATCTACAACATTTGTGTTTTGACCAACTTATGAATCTAAATTTTTAAAGGTCAAAATTTAAGGAGAAAGTTATATCAAATTCTAAGTTGGCACAAACTTGCCCGTTCCGACTCGGTTTTGAGAAAATACTTAAATAGGTCTAAGTTATTAGTGATTGGAGTTAATCCTTGATGCATCATTGTATGCGTGTGATGTAGATTAAGGGTGGAAGGCCATCGATAGGACCTTGCTTGCTTCGAGGTTAAGGTAGGGGAACTTCAACACAAACTTGCATGTTTAACTTTGATTCATAGTTTCTTTGAGGTATTTATATGAAAAAAAAATGATAAGTTTCTTTGATGTGTTTAGATGAAAAATGATAAGTTTTCTTTATGTATTTTGATGTAAGTTTGATAGTAATTTGAACTCTTTGCAAAATAGAAATTTGAAATCCTTGAGTCGAAAATGGTGAATTCTGAACTGTGAACTTAACCTAGAATTTCTACTATGGTATTCGATTTTAAACTTGATTTTTAAATGGTGAGTTTTAAAACCTTTGAACCAGGAATGTGAGCTTTGGATCATGATTTAGAAATCTAAACTAGAATGTGAACTCGGAATCGTTTAGTCTTGGAGATTTGTGAGAAGGTACACCCTTGAACCGCTGTGGCGGGATTTATGTACACCCATGGACCGTTGTGGCGGGATTTATGTACGCCCTTGGACCGTTTTTACGGGATTTTACGTACACCCTTAGATTTATTGTGCTCATGTATGCCCTTGGAGCATTTTTACGGGATTATCCGTACACCCTTGGACTTGTTGTACTTATGTACGCCCTTGGACCGTTTTTACAGGATTTTACGTACACCCTTGGATTTGTTGTGCTCATGTACGCCCTTGGATCATTTTTACGGGATTTTCCGTACACTCTTGGACTTGTTGTGCTCATGTACTCCCTTGGACCGCTTTCGCGGGATTTTACATACTCCTTTGGACACTGTTGTGAGTCATGTACGCCCTTGGACCGTCTTTACGAGATTTACGTACACCCTTGGATTTCGATGTAGTCATGTACGCCCTTGGACCGCTTTTACGGCATTTTACGTACTCTTCGGATTATACTTCATGAATCAAACCATAAGTCGTGAGATTAAAGTGGACCGCTATGGGCGGATATTGTGTATGTGGACCGCTATGGGCGGATTATATGTATGGGGGCCACTGTGGGCGGATTATGCTTGTCGTGGACCGCTATGGGCGGAGTACAAGTACCTTGTGGGCCGCCGGGGTAGATTTGAAATCAGTTTTGAAAGATAAATAAATGTTTTGAAATCACTTTTGTGTATAAAAAGGAAATCAAT
Source organism: Chloranthus sessilifolius (assembly GCA_021018995.1). NCBI lineage: Eukaryota > Viridiplantae > Streptophyta > Magnoliopsida > Chloranthales > Chloranthaceae > Chloranthus > Chloranthus sessilifolius. The sequence continues at coordinate 109,524,933 of CM037591.1, read as the reverse complement.
TTTGAAATCAGTTTTGTATGATAAGGAAATCAGCTTTTAAATCAGTTTTATGTGAAAAAGGAAATCAGTTTTGAAATCAGTCGTGTGATAAGAAAACAATATTTGAAATCAGTCTTTGTTGATAAGAAAAAAATATATATATATATATACCTTTGAAATGAGTTTCAGTATTAAATAAGAAAAGGTTTGATTATGACATTGAATCTATGCTTCCTTATGATAAGATGTGAATGAGTATTGAATTTTCCTCTACTGAGCTAGGATGTAGCTCACCCTTTCAACTATACGTCACAGGTATAGCTTCTATGTAGACACCAGACTTGCAGATTGAGGAATTGAGGAGGGCTATGATGTTCGGGGTCGTAGATTGAGTATTTTATGGAGATTGGTGAGTTCAGACTTGGTACCCTTTAAATACGTATATAATTTTGTACACCACTGTTTGGTGATGTTGGTACATCACCGGTGGTCGTTGTTAGTTATTGTAATATTAGATGTTAGAATTAGAGATTTATTTATGTCATATGTATTATCTGCTTTGATTTCCCATTAGTGTTAGAAAAAAAAAAAAAAAAGTGTCTCAAAATTCAGGTTGAGAAAATCCGGGCTATCACACACAGTGTCGATTTAGAATCGCGAACATGTACATGTAGACGTTGGGCTATTATCGTGCCGCATTATCGCGCCGAAACAGAGAAAGAGAGATCCCCCAATTTTGTGAACACTGGTTTACCAGTAACTTATTTAGGAAAACTTATAAAGAACACTTTGTCCCGACCATTGACAAGCGCCAATGGACTTCGCAAAGAGACGACCTTCAAGTTTTGCCTCCCCACAAAATACGTCAAGCCGGTCGTCCGAAGAAAAGGAGAATAAGATCTAAAGGCGAAGTTCGACCACTACGATGTAAAAATTATAACAAGTACGGTCATAACCGTCGCTCGTGTAAATTTGTTAATATTTGAAATTAACTTATATTACTTCAAAGTTTGAGATTGAGATCAGATTTCTAAAGTATTTCATATTATTTTATAATATAACAAATACGGTCATAGCCTTTAGATTAATTTTAAATCAGCGACCGCTGACTTAAGATATTGGCCGATAACTTAAATTTGCGTCCGCTAATGAAAGTCATCGGCCGATATCTTAAGTCATTGGGGAAAGGAATAAATTTATTTATTTGACCTTATTAGTCTGAGTGAACCTTGGACCTAGTGGCGATCGAGCTTTCAAATGATCCCATGATTGAAGAGTATTTTTTTTTTCTCTTTTTCTTTCCTTCAACATCAACAGATTGGACCTCAATAAAAGAGCGATCAACATCCTTGCCAATATCATCATCTTTAAATTCTGATTCTCTGTTTTCTAGTACACTCTATAAGGGTGAGAATTTATTAATCGAGTTCGCCGCCAATTGATTAATTATTTTTTTTTAGACTAATAATTTCATTTTGGAATTGTGATTGAGATATATTATTGGGCTTAGTAAATCATTAACTCAAAAAGGATTGGAAGTTGTCAAATTCGCCTCTAATCTATTAGTAAATCAGCGGAGCCTTCCTCTCTCGAAGCAATCATAATTGACTCTTATTGAAGGCTTGGAGATTATGAAGTTCAACCCTTTTTTAAGGAAGGATTGGCATAGAGCCCTACCAAAGCTATCCAGCTTCACAATTCCAATCGGTCGATGACTTAAGTCATCGGACGATATTTTAAGTCATCGGCCGATATGACTTAACTCATCGGCCGATATCTTAAGTCATCGGCCGATATCTTAAAATATCGGCCGATGACTTAAGTCATCGACCGATAACTTAAGATATTGGCCGATATTTTAAGATATCGGCCGATGACTTAAGTCATCGGATGCTAATATAATATGCGGCCGCAAACTTAATTTATCGGGTATGGTGAAATCTAAACATTAGATAAAGAATTGTTTATAAGGAATTGTTAGACAATTACGATAAATTGATAACAACGAAAATTATACAAGTTTATATAAATTATTTACAATTTTATCAAAAAAAATATTTACAAAAGTCTATAAAATTTTACAAAGATATGAAAGTTTAACTCTTCTTCCCAAACGTGCACATTAAATGTCCGATTTCGGCTCAAAATTGTTGCATATGTTTTTCTTCGAAATCAATAGGCCGTTGTTAGGAGAAGTATTCTATATACTTCAAAACGTATACACCGCAATCCCAATCGTTTCTTTGGATCGGGAGAATGACACTGTTGAATGCCGATACCTTCCACTGTTGATCGAAAACTAACTTCAAACCGACAGTGTAAAGAAGGCGCGGAAGGTGATTCAATAGACATTCTTTATGCGCTTCAAACCTTTTTGAGCACTCTCGGTCTGCTGGATCTATTAACTTAATTTCTCGATCAACTAATGAAATTATAGCCAACGCCCAGTGGCTATATTTTTTGCTATGCATCGGAAGATAAATTTGCACATAAACGGAACCGAAATTTTAAATAATAAATTTTATTTAAAAGTCGTTAACGTTAAATAAAGCGAAGTTTAGTATTAAAAAATGTACCGTTCCACAGTCGACCGCGTGAATTCTGCGATTATTATTTGTCAGTAGTGGTTCCAGCGCTTTGAATTGTGACGAACCTTCCATTCGTCACAATAGGCCTGCCACTTATCGAAGTCGCTCAGCGCAGCTATACCTTCATTGTCGATAAACTTTTCAAATTTTTTTCGTCTGCCATAAACAAGGTCTGAAACAGGATAATGTAGTAAGTAAATAAATTAGAAGAAGTGAATTAAGAGTCGTGATTGAAAAGACAAATAAAAGAAACAAACGAAACAATAAATAGTTAAAACCTTACCAGGGCAGACGCAGAAGCGAACCAGCTTTTTTCGGCATTGGCCGTAAACATTGAATCGTTTATAACTTTAAGGACTCTCGAGTACGCGTCGATGACTTCATTGTCGAGTCACGAGCGTCCTTTGAGAACCTTTAAAAGAGCAACTGTGATGTCAACACCCATGATAGTATTGACGATCACATTGTCCTCGTTCTCCGGCCGGTTCCAAAAACTGAGCATATATTTTTGCTCCATTGATTTTGGCTCATCCTCCTCCTCCTCCTCCACAACCAATCTTAGTTTTTTTATTATTGCTTTACCGGTCGGAGGCTTTCTCTTCTTACGAGCACGCAAGTCATATCCTTCGACTTCATTTTTTGTAGTTGATAGTTTCACTATAATTGATTTTAGTGATGTCGGCTGTGACTCACGAGAAGGTTGCGTAAGAGGAGCACCATCATCACTCACATCCACCAAGGGTTGTTTAGTAGGTTGAGGAGCGGTGGGTTTAGGGGCAGTAGGTTTAGAGGCTGTGGATCGATGGGTAGGTTGAGGAGCGGTGGGTTTTGGGGCAGTGGATTGATGGCTTGGTTGAGGAGCAGTGGGTTTTGGGGCAATGGATTGATGGTCTGGTTGAGGAGCAGTGGGTTTTGGGGCAATAGATTGATGGCTTGGTAGAGGAGCAGTGGGTTGAGGGGCAGTGGATTGAGGATGAGTGGCGGAAGGAACGAACGTGTCAAATAGCACAGAGGTTAGAATATTATCCTGCATAATTGCAAAAAAAATACATCTTTCATAACTTTTATTATTTTACAAAAAATAAAAAAATTAACAACTGCATTATCGATCGATAATGTAAATTATCAGTCGATAATTTACATTGTCGGCAGATAATTTACATTATTGATCGATAATGTAAATTATCATCCGATAACTTACATTATCGGACGATAAGTTATATTGTCAGCCGACAAGCTAATTTTGTATTAATTTGTAAAAAACTAATTTTTTTTTTTAATTTGAAAAGGCTTGGTTTAGTACCTTTGTCAAATGAGAGATGACCGCATCAAGATCCTTCCGTATTGCTTCATTTTCTTCTTGTAGGGTCTTCTTATCTCTCCCGAGTTGTTCAATGGTGAGTGCTTGCTCTTTCAGCAGCGTAAATGCACGCCGAAATTCTTTTTTCATCTCTTATACAGTCATGCGGAGCGTATTGCACTCTTTTCTAAGCTCCGTTACTTCTTTAGTTATGTGCGGTTGCCTAACTGGCTGTTCTCTTGTTGGCTGGGGCCTAATATCCAGTTTGCCCTTTGGTTCAATATGTTGACATACAACGACCTCAAAATCGTCGTTTTCGTCGCTGTCATCATCGTCATCCTCATTATCGTCATCGTCGTCATCTCGGCTATTCGGCTCTTCGGCTCTTTCTTCCGGACGTATCGCATAACTTGGGATATCATCATATTCATATATATTTTCTTGGCAGTAAGGCTCTTCTCTTTCCTCGGTCTGTTCCTTCTCCCTTTTCATCTCTCTTTCCATCTCTCTTCGCATCAAAAAGTATCGAACCGATTTATACTGTAATTCGTATTTTACAGCTTCAAGCTTTAAAATAACTTTAGACTTAAGAAAATTTTCTCGATATAAATTAGAATTACGGCTGAATTTCGGGCCTTCCCATTTCATTAGCCTGGGTAATGGATCTTTGAGCCCAGTAGGAGCAGTGGCGACTCCAGGAAAGTGCTCAAATGCCCAAATCTGTAAGGCGATAGTGCATCCGTAGATGTTGTATTGCCCCTTTTCTGACCTTTTCGCCATTTCCCTTCTGCCGCTCGCTTTTGATATGCTATCTAATAAATTATTGTAAACTATCAGGCCCCACGGTAACTTGTTGAACTCTTTAATGTTATCTACTAATTCCAAGTACCGTGTATCCACTTCCTAGTATGTGTCCGAAAGTAAAAAAGAACATATGAAAAACAATAATGATAGTTTCAAAAAATAATCGTTGGATAAATCAGCACTATCAATAATTTCTTCAATACGAGGTCTTTTTGCCGACTTCCCCCGAAAGAATTTGTATCGAATAGTTTGTTCCTCTGGCATAGCCACCTTCTCAGACTCAGGTTTCGTCAACATGTTGAGGCCTAAAATCAAGGCTATATCGATCTCTTGCAGGAGTACATTGCTGTTCTTGACCTTGAAAACATTATCTTTAACCCAAAAACTTAAAATAGCATCAATCAAGTCTCCAACGAATCCTAATTTCTCATTAATCCTAAATAGATGACCGAATATTGAATCATCTAGTATCTTCTTTCTCTCTTCGTTACAGTGCATGTAAAATTTCTTAACACCAACTCCAAAACATTTTCCGATGGGCTTTAGAGTCATGATCATTTTCAATCACTTAGTAGGAACTGCAATATAAATAAAACCCAATTAATTAACAAAATAAGTGATTTAACTACCGATAACTTAAATTGTCGATTGATAACTTAAATTGTCGATCGATAACTTAAATTATCGGGCGATATCTTAAATTATCGGGTGATAACTTAAATTGTCGGTCGATAACTTAAGTTATCGCCCGATAATTTAAGTTATCGATGGACAATTTAAGTTATCGGTAAGTTAGCGGATTAGGTGGAAAACATTGCGGATGACTAAATGTGTTTAAATGTAAAAAAATAAATTACCTATAAATTTAATGTGACCTTTTTCCGCTTTGTCGCCGCTAAGCCGCCGCTCTCTTGGTTTTTTTAGAAAAGTTAAAAGTAAAAGTAAAAGTAACGAATGAAAAGTAATAAAGTAACTTTTATACTTTATTTAAAGGGCAGTGCAAAATTTCGCAAATTGCATAATAGAGGCCCTTGCTGACGTGGAGTCGGCGGAGCCGGCTAGGCTTGGAACTGGTCATTTATGCAAGGATTGAAACTATAGGGCCATTTTTACAAATACGCAAACGTATAGGGCCGAAAGTGTAAATTTTCCAAAAATAAGAGTCTCCAACTCTGCCCTCGTCATTTAATAAATTCCAGATCAATGGATTCGTCTGAGTCTCTATCGATTGATACTATAATTTAATACGCTATTACTGTTGCGATTCCGAAAATAGCATTTAACAAAATAAATAAATAATGATAGTATAATTAAATTTAGTTCCAAAAATAATATTTAACAAAATAAATAAATAAATAAATAATAATAGTATAATTAAATTTAGATCACAATTAATAAAGGTTTAAAACTTTTATAAGTATCAAATAAATACAGCTTTAAATATAAAAGCTTTTGAAAAAGCAAAACGTGTACTTTCTCAACTAAGGTAGGTTTCGGTGTGAAGTATTACCATTAAGGATAGTGCAAAGTAGATCTAACGCCATAAGATTGAGTGCGCTAAAAATCGGATCGTTACACTTGACTTTCTTTGATTTTTGCTTTTTATAATAAAACGTGCAATCAAAATTCTCCTATTTTCAAGGGCAGTGAATAGAGTAGGACTGAAATCAAATTCTGCTTTGGAGGACCTAACTGTTAACCATTCGTTTCTATTCAGCCTCAAGCTTTCTATAACGGTCTTATCATGTTTTCTACATTTATGATTAGATACCAATGATGATGCATATTAAAACTTTCAACAGTGTGAGCCTTATAAACATTTTGGTGGCTTGGCGCTTCCAAACACATGTTGGCAAAAATGTGGGTTAGACTCCTCAAACGCCAACAACATGAGATGAATCCAAAATTTTAGCCACCAAAGAGCAGGTAAATTCTCGTTTGCTTTTTTGATAACTAAGGGTATTTTTTGTCATTTTGTAGCTTAGAAAGTGATTTAAGTCAATTTTGACAGTTTCATACTAGATCGGGATATGTTTAAAATTACATATCAGAATTGACAAATAAACTGAATGCGTGCTTTAACTGGATATGATATAGCTCTTTGCTAGCTCCAGGCACAGCAGAGTTCACGTGTTTTAATTGGTTCACATTCTCTTTTCTAACTCCCTGCAAATGAGGATTTACCTATTCTAGCAGCAACCATCCTGCTCTCTACTAACTCCCTATTAGAGCAAATAAAATCAGCTCTGACAAAGAGTGAGTAGAGAGGAGGGTAGAACTGTTAAACATGTAAATCTTGCTTTGCAAGAAGTTATAAAAAAGAAAGGGTACCTGCTAAGGCAGGTAGCAGGATGTTAGCAAAGAGGATGAGAACCTACTATAACATATAAACTCTGCTATAATAGGGGCTACCAAAGAGCTATGCCATATGCAGCCACAAGCAATTGAAAATTAACAAAGATCGGTCACTAAATATAGCAAATTGTCCATTTTCAAAAGCGCTCTCGTCAGTGAAAGTCAGCTTTTGACAAAACGCAATATATTTAGCTCCAAGAAAAGGAATAGTGATTTTTTTTTCTAGCATGCTACAACTTCCAAGATTTATACCATTGCATATAGTTAAAAAGAAGGGAAATTTACCGGATCGGCCCTGTTAGATACACCTTTTCCGTCTTAGACCCTATATTTTCACCTTTATCCAAACCGACCAGCTTTTAGCCTAGCCATTTTCAGCTAGCACAAAAAGTCATAAATACCCCTTCTTACACTTTTTTCATTCTACATAACTTAAAATTTTAAATATTTGCATGTTTCTATATTTACGCAATGTAAAATGAGATCTATGCCGTCTTATTTGAAGGCCACAATATAAACTCGATGGTGCCAAAGATAGACACGAAAAAAAATGCGATATCATCTCTTTTATATATATATATATATATATATATATATATATATATATATATATATATATATATATATATATATTTTTTTTTTTTTTTTTTTTTTTTTTTTTTTGGAAACAATCGATGTCAACTCTTTAATCAATCGATGGCAACTCTTAAAACAGTCGGTACTGACAGCTTAAAAAGGCAATATCGATTGCTTACACAGTCACCATCGACTGTTAAAAAAGAAAATTTTACATATCTATCTTTGGCACCATCGATTTTATATTATAGCCTTCAAATCAGACGGCATAGATCCCGTTTCACATCGCATAAATATAAAAAATATGCAAATATTTAAAATGTTAATCTTTGTAGAACGAAAAAAAGTGTAAGAAGGGGTATTTATGACTTTTTGTGCTAGCTGGAACCGACTTGGCTGGGAGCTGGTCGGTTTGGTTAAAGGTGAAAATATAGGGCCTCTGACGGAAAAGGTGTATTTGACAGAGTCGATCCAGTAAATTTCCCTAAAAAGAATGACTGTCATTTTTGGGATCTCTGCCATGTGAAACACCATCTAAGTCGTTTGATTTGAAGATCATGATGAAAAAATCTTCAAGGCAAAAAATAGGCACAAAACATGATCTCTATCATCTAATTTGGCATAATCAACCAATGAACCAGATGATGGGATTTGACTATATTGAATCGTATAATAGCGTGCCAATCTTTAGCCTCACTAGGACTATCAAAGGATCGGCCCAGCCCTAAATGTACGGGTGTCAACGGGTCGGGTTCGGGCTAGATTTTCACCCGGCCCGTTTAAAAAACCAAAAAAAAATTGGGCCCGGCCCAGCCCAAATAGCTAATCAGGCCAAGCTGAGCCCGTTTATAAAATCCATAGCCCGAACCCGACCCAGTTAGCTATTCGGGTTGGGCCGAATTCAGGCCGAACTTATAGTTTTTTAAAGGGCATTTAAAAAAAAGAAAAGATTCAAACTAAACGGGCTTGGCCCGACCCGTTTAGCTGAAATACAAAAAAAGGGCCCGAACCCAGCCCATTCGGGCTGGACCGGGCTAAAGCCCGGCCCGTTGACAGCCCTATCTAAATGTTAGGGCTAAGGCTAAATGTTGAGCGCCCTAGGGTAAGACTTGGGCTGTCAAAATAAAAGCCCTAAAATTTTAGGTCGAGCTAAGATAAGGCAGGTCCCGACCTAGCCAGAGATGTTTGATATATATATATATATATATATATATATATATATATATATATATATATATATACAAATGATCATATGACTCGAGTCATGCGAGATACACCCATGACTCGAGCCCCCTAGTGGTTAAACGTTGCATCAGTGAGCTTTAAAAAGGCAATTGATGTAGCATGCAACCAATAAGGGCTCGAGTCATGGGTTTATTTCCCATTACTCAAGTCATATATATATATATATATATATAAACTGTTAACTTGATAATTTCATCCTTCTTAGTTCTTACATAGTTTATATTATAATTTATATTTAAAATTATCTAATAATAGGTATTTCCTATATTTTTGTAGTATAAGAACAACAAAAAGACTAAAAAGAAGTAATGTTCGAAAGCCAAGCCCTAGCCCTCTATGGCTTGGGCTAGGGCCAACCACAATAAGGCCTAGCCCAAGGGCTAGGGCTAGGGCCAGGGCAATGCAAAAGCCCGGCCCATTGACAGCCCTAAGCCTCACAGATGTACATCATGGTCTTCAAATAATACAGCTCAAATGATGTTGCAAGTGGCACAGATCCCAGATATAGTGAAGTCTTTCTTCTTTAATCATGTGGCAAGGTACAAATCTCGTCTGCAAGTTATAGTTCCATTTTTTTATCACTCCCTCATATTTATTTTTATTTTTTTTCTTTAACCAGCTAAATTGATAATGCACCAAATCAATAGAATACTCTCTTGGAATATAAAAATTAATCCAGACAATGATCAGGGCCAACAGAATCTGTCTTCCAGCTAAGATTTGGAATTAAAGACATGTACACAAAATCAACAAGCTTCCAAAAAACACATCCATGGAGCATAATAAAACTAAAGAACCCTAGATTATAACAGTACAAAAAGAAACTAACCACTAGTACTAGTTCATCAAACCAGCCTCCTTCTCCCACCGTGATTCTCGCCAACTTTCTAAACACTCTCCATCTTCTTACACGTACAGCTGTCTGATCAAATCGAACGAAATTATTTTATGATCAGATTAATATACACAGTCAGAAGGTCGGGAAATGACACAGCTGCCCAGTTGGTTTATAGCTTTGAGGAGCTGAAGATCAGACTTGCCAGACTGAATGCATGATCACCAGGAGGGCATTCTAGTAAATCTTATGTGCCAGCTGGGTGCATGAAGCTCATGCCGAACTGCCGCCTCACATGCTCCGGTACCAGCTTGTTGATGAGCTCAGAAGAAGCACTGGATAACTGCAGCCAAAATGGTCAAAAAGAAGGCAAGAAATAATTATATCAACAGAAGCCACCACAGATTGGCAAAATAAAAAATAGGCATTTAAATACACCAGGCCTTCAGTTCTAATCATGTGCAAAATAGCACATACATTCAAACTCTAGAAAGGATGGTAGAATATTTAATATTAATGCACCCAGGTAAGGCTGCACCGAGTTGACCTGACATGTCGAGCAACTCAACCCATTGGGGGATGGGTTCGGGTCCAAAATCCCAATCCAATGGGTTGAAACTCTTAACCCGTTTATTAAACAGGTTGAGTTCAGGTATTGGGTTCTAACCCAACAATATCCTTGTCCAACTTGACCCAATCCTACCCGAGTTTTTTAGTAATCAGGTAGGGTTGGGTCGGGTTCAGGTTGAAGTACACCATAATCAGGTTGATCTTAAACCGACCCAACCCGACCCAATCCAACCTCCGCTTGTAGCAACCCTAACAGGACAGGATATTAAAACATGGGTCTGGCTGAAAAGGCAGCAAGCTCCTCACATCAACAAATAGTTAGAAACTAGAACAGCTCCTAATTGAAATAAATTTGATTTACTTAACAGAAATACGAATTACAAAACATTCAGTTAAAAATTGTATCCAACTTGCCAATTGATTGGAAAGCAGTTAAAAAGAACGAGACAATATGATGGTTTCCCCAAAAACTAAACTTTTTTCCTGTAAATCAAATTAAATGGAATTTTTGATTGCCTTGTGTGTGTGCCCGCGGGCGTGCAGGTGGGGGGTCTCATGTTCCAGTAAGACATTCTTTTCTGTTTCCTTTTATTTGTTTGGAAAACAAAATATTTCTCATAAAACTTATACACTGTATGTAGGGCTTTCAATGGGTATGGTCGACCCAATGGCTGATCCGGGTTCTACCAGGTAGCTTGACCCGTCGGTCTGGGTCGGGCATGAAGCATCCAACCCGACCTTCAGGTCGGGTCAACTAAAAGGTCGGGTCAACCCGACCGAACCGATATTATATATATATATATAGAGGGTCAGTGGCAGCCGCAGGATTTTCCTAAAGGGGAGGGGGCACTCGATAGTCGATGGTACTCAATGATTTTTAGGCCCAATGCATTCTAAATAGAGATGGGACAAGGTTACACTTTCATAGGGTGTAAATAATGGTACTCAATGATAAACTCTTTTAGTGTACCTTTGTTCACGCCCACGCAATCATTGAGCATCTCAAAACCCCTGAAACTGGGCGACTACTTTGAATCAGACGAAAGAGATCGTTTTTCATCCATCTTTCTCACGAGGAATCTTGAGCCCATGAACGTACCATCAGACGGTCTATTTTTTATTCCACATGGTACAAATCTCCAAAAACAGAGATCAACTGCATGTGACTAGATTCCACATGGCACACATCACACTTAAACGACATTTTTTAGGGATTTGTACCGAGTGGAATAAAAACTAGACCGTCTGAAGGTACGCTTATTGATTTCCCCTAATTTCTCTCTTCTCGCTTTATAATATTCAAGAAAGGGGTACGGGTATTTGCAACCAAGATTCGGTCTTAACAACTAACGGTTCCAATCTTAGCACGGTTGACTGCCCTGAGATTTTTTTTGTTGCAATCTTCCACACGAGATCTTCAGATAAGGGGTACGGGTTTTGCAACCAAGATTCGGTCTTAACAACTAACGGTTCCAATCTTAGCACGGTTGACTGCCCTGAGATTTTTTTTGTTGCAATCTTCCACACGAGATCTTCAGATAAGGGGGGTTTTTTTTTTTTTTTTTTGGGGGGGGGAGGGGGGACCAACCCACCGTTGTATGTAGATCCACTCCTGTATAGGGTAATTGTCACCTGACTCGAGTCATGATCCACTCCTGTATAGGGTAATTGTCACCTGACTCGAGTCATACATGACTCAAGCGGGTGACCGTCAAATCACATGACAGTCAACGTTTGACCACAATCTGGCAATCACCCGCTCCAGTCACTTGGTGACCCAAGTCAGGTGATCATCTCACACACACACACACACACACACACACACATATATATAATCAAGAAAAATGGGAGGGTTTAACCGGGCCGGTCAGGCATATGCCCTTTTACTCGTCTGGCAGCTACACATTTGGCCCAACAAGAGTCATTGACATCCCTAACTGTATGTACAGTTGACGTTTACTGCACCAACTAATGAGTCTAGACGTACAAATGAATCAAGAAATTTGGAAGATATTGAAAAAAAAGATCGGAAATAATGGATTTAATAACCAATCATCACACTGAAGGCAGGCTAGTTTAGAGACGTACTTCTTGTTTAAAGTTGAAAAGAGGAGGTAAAGGGCGACCATTTGGCAGGCGGGCATTTGGCTCCCGGAGTTCATCAAAGAAAGGATGGGCACATGCTTCTAGCTGCATTGATAAAAAATTCGGATCAGCCAAACATTTTGATAAAAGTAAGCAGAAGTAGTAGATTTTTTTCCCCAGAAATAAAAGGACGAAAATATTACTGTAGGCAGCAAAAATAGAAACTCCTAAATTCAGACTTCGGTCACAAACACAAACTAGAGTAATAGATATGAAGGTAACAAATTCTAAAAGTGGAAGCCTGGATTGACAAACTGAAACTGTGCAGTGCAAATTAAAAAACCTTAAACAATTAATAGAAGACATTCATTACCTAAAATAACAAATATTTGCCATCGGTCAACTAAGAGAGGTTTGTAAGTCATATACCTATGCCCATTCAAAGTAAGGGACAACTATCTCAAATTGTACAAAACCCTATTTTACAACAGTTAATAAACAGGAAGCAGAAAATTTTCTCATGAAAAAGCGTACTTCAGGGAATGCAAACAAGGTGTTAAATACCCATGCAAAAGAGTGGGAAAGTCAAACTCACTGCAGTACAGCGGAGACTCGGTGAGTATTGGAGAAGGCGTGAAGCAAGATCGATTGCTTCTGGCGGCATCCGCTTGTGGAAAACCTGAACCAAAGAACAGAATACTACACAGGTAAGAAACGACAAGACATGAAGTAGTACCCAGCAGAAAATTTTCACCAATTGCAAATTTAGTATATTTTTGTGAAGAAGTTACTTAGCTACTCCCGATAAAATGTCATGAGAAAAAGATTAAAACTATTTATGTATTAGTTGAGATAGGTAAATAAAGAGACCAATCACTGACTATGACAGGGTGCGAGGATAAAAATTAATAACAAAAAACTACCCTCATTAAAAATGTTAGTGTGAGAATGATAAAGATTTCATTGTTTTTTAGTTATTATCATTGTTAAGATTGACCAGGAAATTCCCATGGGCCTTTGGAAAATTCTAGCTATCCCCAACACATACCCAAAACATAAACAAATATAGCTTTCTCCAACACATACCAAAAACACAAACAATGCATAGTTTGCGTTAAATGCTAGGAGGTAATCAGCAAAAATATTTCATACAAGTATTCAGTTTTTTGGGGGAACCAAGTGGACTCAAAAACCTGGCTCGTAGATTTCTGATTTGAGTTTGGGTTTTTAAACTGTGTGAAAGACTGAAGGGGATACATGCTAAAATGTGAAAAATACAATCTTTATTGGTATTGCAATCAGTAGTTTGTTGAGCAGATATACCTCATTTTAAACCGGTAAAGAATTTTAATATTTCAGTCCTTAACAGTATACAACCAAGAGAGATAATAAGAGGTTGTCCTGGATGTGTTACTTATCCAATAAGAAACGTTCTGATATATGAAGAGTTTCAGGGTGGTATTTAAATCTGGGAACACCAGGTGCCAAATGAAGCTGAGTGCAGAAGCACAAAGCATACCTTGTGCCAAGGGTGAGCTTTTATCTGTGGAAATCTAAACTCAGTATAATGAGGGTTCATACACCGAATTTCCTCCCGAGTTGGAGTACCTAGAACCTGCAGGAAGTCATCTGACAAATTTTGGTAATTTATCAAAATTGTATTATTTTGCATACCATAGAGGAAGTTTAAAATGCTGTACCTTGATGATCTCAACAAGCTGATCCACTGCGCTTTCTCCAGGAAACAACGGCTAAAGAGATCGTGAAAATTGAAAGAAATCAGCAAGTGAAAATTACGGCGCCAGGCCAAGAAGTATCTTCAAAAAGATTGTCAAAAAACACATTTTGATATTGGCTGACCTGTCCGAGAAGCAGCTCAGCAAGAACGCAACCTGCAGACCATATATCAATTGACGTTGTATATTCTGTAGCCCCAAATATGAGTTCAGGAGCCCGGTAATAACGAGAGCATATGTACGATATGTTTGCTTCACCCTTGACCTGATATACCAATTACATCCATGATAAAGAAAAGATTCATACAAGAGACATCTGTGCACTCACTAAGGCAGCAAATTCCAACAATTATGCACACGTGTGCACCCGCACACACACAAAAACAGAAGTCTAGCAATGATTGTCACTACCATGTTATCCATGTGATTGAATATGAAGGGAAAAGGTTCATGCTTTAAGCCAAGATAAAAATATTTTTTTTTAAAAAGCCTGTTTATGGCAGCTATGCTAGCCTCTCATTCAAGTTAATTCCCTTTTTTTAGATGAAGAGAATGAAAAGGGATGAGAGGATAAACTGCATCCCCCAACCCAGAAATCGGTTCATCTTGCCAGTGATTCATTTGCTGAACCAACGCTAGACAAAACCTATCAAATTCAAATTTTGAGACAGAGAGAGGAGAGCGGGGTGAGAATAATCCATAAAGAAGGTTCATCACTTGCTTCAGAATTGACGGTGCATCAGAGACTTCATCCCTTATGAAATGATTTTAGCTACTGAATCTTCTAAAGCTGACTAAGATTTGGGCAGTTTTTTTCTTTGTCGGTTACAGCACTTTATGTATCAGCTAAAAAGAAACATAATCCTATAGCCAGAAGCAAACTAAAAGCAAGAGTACAGAAAATAGCAGTGACAATGTCATCAGGAAAGATAACAGAAAACCAACTGGAAAAACTTAATTACAGTGCCATCTACTGCCTATAACCAACAGAAAAAACTTAATTACATTGAAGATCTATTGCCTATCACCAATGCAGACCCTCTCTTGCTAGCAAGAGGATCAGATTTGAGAGCGATATGCTAGAACTTGATACGCGGACCCTCCACAAATTTTAGCTAATCCATTAACCTCCATCTCCATGTATAAACTTCCCAGAGTTCATTTATCTTATCATGTTAGCCGAATGAAGGTGTCAAAACTCGACCAATACCAGTATGTATCAGCGATACGTATAGGTCTGGAAGAGAACTGATATAGTGATACCAATACCAGTCTGATATCGGTATCAGACCTGGTATCGCTATCGATCTCATTATCAGCTGAACCTGTCGCATATTGGTCAATACACAATAGTATCGGCCGATCCTATTTTTTACTATTTTTATTCTTTCATAAATAATAAATAAAAAATTCAGCACCGGTCTCAGCTGATCGATATCAGTCTAACGACTGGACCAATACCCGATTCTGAGGTCGAGTTTGATAACTTGGGCTGAATTTCCTACAATATAGAAATCAAAACTTTCCATCAACATGATCAGGAGACCTTGAGCAGCTCGTGGACCTCTGCCTCCAAAAAATTTCAGATGCCCTATATGGTGAAATTACTCTTGAAGGTCGTGGACTCTCTCTCTCTCTCTCTCTCTCTCTCTCTCTCTCTCTCTCTCTCTCTCTCTCTTAGCTACAGGTGGGGCACAATTTCTACGATCCAGACCCAAACCCAACTTTAATTCAAGTCTAAGAATCGGATCTAGCCAATCGAGTGTACCCGCTCTATGAACACCCCTAACTGTTCCTCTCTTTCACTTCAACAACCCACCACCCCATCTCCACAAACCAAAATGATACAGTTCCTTTTGCCGGATACGGACTAAATGTAAATCCAGCATCACCTAAAAAGACTCCAAACAGGATGTGAAACTCGTTCCAAATCCTTCTATCAAATTTGCAGTGCATAAGAATGTAATCAATTGACAATCTCACCTATAACATCCTATTATTCTGCTTGACAAATAGACAAACTAACCGGGCAGGAGATAATTTTACTACACTGTAGGGAATACAAGAAGAGCTTTGGGGCTGGACTATCCTAGACAACAATCATAAGGAAGCACACCCAGAAACGTGTTTCCTCTTTTTCCAGCATAAATTGCATTTATTAGGGACAACAATTACTGATGTTGTAGATGGCCAAAGATAAAGATTTCGTCAAGTGCTGCTGTCAAACAGAAACCTATGCGTTGCCATGGAACCTTTTGTGACCCATCTTTGGTGACAGCATAGTAACAAAGTTCAGTTCAGCAGAAGGCGGGGGTTGGTTCAGTTCGGTTTAATTTAGGTAAATTTGGAAAAGATTCAGAAAACTTTTGGACAATAAATAATAAAAAATTATAATACATACAAAAAGATATTTTAACCTATTTAAAGTTAAAAAATGATGTTTGCAAGATAGGTGAATTACATAACCTGCATGCATCACTAAAAAAAAATTATGTATCACAATCATAAAAATTAGGAAATTTGAAGAAGAAAAACAATTGAATCAGCCATTAATTGACGAAAAATTCAGTAAGCCACCTATTCGGCAAAAGTTTTCGGGGTTGAGAGAACTGCAGACAGAGTTGATATTAAAATAATCTTTGGATTCAAGTTGCCACATCCTTTTGTCTTCCCCTTCAATTGGAATGTGGATGCTTCCTAGGTCAATATGATGCTTAATATACTAGTCTATTTCAGAATATTTCAGGTTTTGCTGAATAGGGATTGACCAAATAGGTGTTCCATTTTCATTTAATGGAGATATAATATAATATGAAGATGTGTGTTAGTAACACTAACACACATCTTCATATCGTATGAGATATGCATAGTGGGTTTAGTCCCACATTGATTAGGAACTAAGTTGTGTCTTGTATATAAAGGGCTCATCCATTGTAACTTGGCTATCTTGGAATAGAAACAATGTACTCTTTAGCGCGGTTATTGTGCTCTCTTTCTCTTTCCCTCTTCTTTTTCCCCTTCTCATTCTCTGTCTAATAAACCTGAAATGGTATTTCTTCGCTTTAGTTCTTAATTTATTATTTTCTACATGATCAATTTTATTGCCCAAATTGCCTCTCATTCCATACATTTCCACTTCTCTACTCCATAAAGTGGTCCGTTCTTCGACCATTCATTTCCTCAAGAGTGCAACTATCATCTCCTTGTGTTGTGTCTATGTATTCCAAGTCCCCCCTGCTTCCTTAGGCTTAACAACCGAACTCCAATCAACCAAATCGTATCTCCTTTGATCTGACTCATCATTCCAAAGGCAGTTCCATTACAACTTTTTAATGTACTTTACAAAACTTTCCGGACAATAATAAAGGAACATACATTAGACAAAAATGCTACTTCGGCAAGCTGTAGTCCACCTTTCCAACTGGCAAGCTTGTTTAATATGTTTGACCACCAGATCATATTGCTGTTTTGAGGGTTTTCCAACACAAAGAAGTCTACCTAGATATAGATTAAGCGGCTCCCCAAGAAGGTAGCAAGAGCCTCAACGATAGCTCACAAGTTTCTTCTTCGACCTCGATGTTGTATAAATAACTTTGTAAAGCATAACTTTTTGGCCCATCTCCACTTCATAACACCTCAAAGAAGACTCAAGGATCACCAATTTCAAGGGAGACCACTGTTGTCATATGCGATCGCATATACAATTATGCGATCGCATATGCGATCCTGGATGTGTTTTTCGCATATGCCATCTTTCACATATGCCATGATGGCATATGCCATCGCATACATAGTATGCAATCACATACATCTCCAACAGTCATATTTATGACCATTGGAGCTTTTTTTATTATTGTTTTTGGTTTTTAGGGCGCTCCCCAAAGCCTATAAATGGGGGGGGGGAGGGGTCCTCGTCCTAATCCATACCACATCCATCCAATGTATGATTCGTGTCTTTTTGGTATCTTTTTTGAGCTTTTTGTGCTCTCTTTTCCTTCTTTTGTTTAAGATACTTTTACTTAAATAATATCTTTCTTCTTTACTCTTTTCCTTCTTTTTTGTACTATTTTCTTCTTTACTCTTTTGTACTATTTTCCTTCTTTTTTGTACTATTTTCTTCTTTACTCTTTTCATTTTTGTACTATTTTGTTTATACTATAGTACTATTTTGTACTATATTTTCCCTTATAACTTATGGGTTATATACTTTTATTTCACATTCTAGACACTACAAAATTAATAGAGCACAAAATTAACACAAAACATATTACTGATCAATCTGGAGAACTTTGGGGATTTTTTGAGGTTTTTTTGGGTTTTTTTGAAGAAAAAAAAAATGATGCAATGTCATAGGTCGCATATGTGATTTGACTACATTGAGGGAGACCAACCAGTCACTATAAAAAAAGTGTTATCCGTAAATTGAAGGTGCATGCTCAATGCCTCGCTCTCCCAAGGTGATATCCTAAACCTAGTTCAACTCATCCCCTTTGGCTACCATCCTACTTAGCGTTTGAGTGATATGAAAATAGAAACAAAGAGATGGGTCGTATATATGCATTCCTTCACCCACCAACTCTACCATGAACCAAACCCCATACTTTGGAGAAGATAATCAAAGTTTTCTCATTCGACATAATCATAGGATCTCTTCATATTAAGTTTGCATAACTCCCAAGTCCTCTTCATTGTGCCTCCAATTGAAACTAGAATGGACTTCAACTTTCGGGTTGCCCCTTTTCATTTCATATCACCTGCACCCACCTTATCATAAATTCGTAATCAATCAAAAATGGCAGGTTTAGTAATTCTCTTTCGTCTTTGGCACGTCTCTTTTCCAATTTGTAACATAAGAATTTCTCATCTACGCCCTCCCCATCTCTTCTGATTCTACAAATAAATTCCTGATTTCTTCCTCGCTCCTTTTGAAAATTCCAAAATTTTACACTAGTTTCCTAGCCACTTTGAGGAAAGATGTTGAAGCCTCACGACCATCAATTAATTCAAATTGGACTCCACAATAGTAGTTTAAAAGTTCGACACTCGTCTGGGCCTCACATTGGAGTCAAAGGATGAAGACTAGGATTAGGATCACTTCCAGAATAATACTCGCATTGGGCATGTGGACTAGGAAAGGCTTAATTATAAAATTGCAACCAAGGGGAGGGAATTATTTAGTACCAGTGGAATTTATAAACCCTATTTTTCTGAGTTGGAAAAAAATTGTAGCTCCAGTTACTTGACAGTGGAACTCAATCAAATGTTGGGTTTTTCAGTAAGTACTGTAACTTTAAAAAAACCAAAAAAAAAAAAACCACAAGGAAAACAACAAAAACACGTCAAAACAAAGGAGTTAGTGAATCTGAAAAAAAGAACACCATAAACATATATACAAGGCAATCCTACTGGTTTACCTGCTTCTAGTCCATGCCAAGAGTATGGAATAATAAAGGAGCCCAAATCCCCCATCTTGTTGGAGGTGTTTTCTAGTTTCCATGGGAATTCTATCTGGTTCTTAGCCCACCCTAACATTACAAAAGTCGTTTCCATGATTAGCAAGGTTTTGATTTTTGAAGATGAATGTCCCATTAGGATACCATCGAACAAATATTCATTGTGGAGCAATCTCCTATGGGGGTACAGGAATTGACAGTGAATCCTCCTAGTCCACTAGTTCGAACAATTTGCAGGCAAAAATTGCCTAGATATACATATAACTCATCTTTTGAGAGAATGTGACCTAAAAGTATTTAATACATGGTAGTCAAGGCGAAACTATAGCCTCCCTATAGCCTCGTCATGGTAAATGGCGATGGGAAACGCTATATACAACCAAATAGTAATGATGGCTAAATAGCAACGCCATGGTGTCACCAGGCAAAATAGCACTATGGCGTCACTATGCACACTACGTGATTTTTTTTATAATAACGTAACACTTGTAAAATAGAAAAGTTATACGTATGACATTGATATAACTTATAATGCTTATTATAACATTTTTATAATGTATAAGTTACAAAAGTCAACTTACAAGTTACAAAAGCCCAACTTATAAGTTACAAAATTGTCGACTCTCTCTCTCGTCACGAAACCTCAGCGTGTTACCGGTAGACGGAACCTCAGCGTTGGCGACACTACGATATGTGTATTTGATATTTAAATATTTTTTAATATTCTATATTTGTTTATATTTCTTATTTATTTATTTATTTATACTTATCATGTTGCAAATTTGTTGATATTCCATATTTTATGTATATTTGTTTATGCCTAGAACATGAAATCCTTAATATCAAAATCAAAGTATGATGCTTCAATAGTTGAATTTTTTTCTTCCTATATTTTTTTTAATTTTTTCTTCCCATATAATATATATAAAGAAATTAAAAAAAGTACTACAAATTAATAAATATAATAAAATTTTAAAAAACTAAAAATTAACATATAGTCTCGCTATGGCGTAGCGACTAGCGAGCCGATGACCTCGCTACACCACCTTAACTACCTTGATTTAATAACCTTATGATTTGTATGAGAGTCCATCCCTTTCATTTAGAAATGATAGAAAGCAAGAAACATATTTAAATCATCTACAAGAAGGCTTGTATGTTAGAAAATTAGAATGCTACATGTGTACCCTAAGGAGGATGCATGGAGTACAACTAACAACAAAGGATATAATTACAAACAAGTACGTAAGAGAGTTTAGGGTGTCCCTAATAAGAGAAAATTAAAGAATATCGTTCGAGATGGTTTGTGCATGTACATTAGAGACTGACATGGTCCGTATCTGAAGAATTGAAATGTTCCAAGCACAAGGAGAAGAGGAATACCAATACAGGCTTGGAAAGAAGTAACAACACAGGATTATGTAATTTTAGCTTTGAACAAAAATGAGTGGATAAATATGATTCACAAAGTCTAGCTTCGAGCCCAGCTTACCCATCAAAAAACAGAAAATAAGACTCGCAAAGCTGACACCCTAATAGATGTACATTGTGATGTTGTGATGTATTTCTGTAAGAAACATGCTAACACCACTACTGTATTATTATTTGAACATTAGTCATAAGAATGAGGGAAATATGATGTGGGGGGTAGAGGGAAGGGTTAGGGCGAAGAGAAGAGAGATAAGAAAAGAAAAAGGGAATGAGTTGTTTTACAACTCATTCTCGGTCTATATGGGAGTGACACCCCCAAAAAAAAAATCGAAGTCTCGAACGATATGATCAATTTACCATCTGAGATTATGACTAATTCAAAATATCGGACGATACAAACTGTACCAAGTTTGTATCATCCGATATTTTGGACGATACTTAAGGGGTACGATACATACTGTATGTATCGTACCGTCGTTGTCTACTACTAGTACGTATGTCTGATACATTATCTTTACTAATATAATGAGAGTAGGGCATTCAAAATCCCTTAGCTTTAGTTTCTAATTTAAACAAGATAAGGGGCATTTATGTAATTTAAGTAACCCATATACATACATACATACATATACACTATTTGTGATATCTATGGTCAACAATTAGGCTAATTGATCGATTAGTTGATCCTAGTAGATCAACTTGTGATTGAAGGCTTTTTATGACATCAATCACCTTACTTTAATAATGTTTGAGATGTTTTCCTCAAACACATCATATGGTTGTATAGTAATGCCCAATACTAATATACAAGACATTATGGCACTATATGGTTTTTCATTTTGATTGAATCCTCGAGCTTTCATGTTCCCTAATCTTGCGCTCCATATATTTCAACTTTATTCGGGAAACTTTTAAGGGCTTTCTCCAAAGTCAACAACTTATCATTTACTGATTTCCTTGTTGACTAATTAACTCCACTGAATTTGCAAATAACATACACAATGGAACCACATATTGTATTTTTGTTGTTAATTCATCCATAACAATGCAGACAAATAGGAACTCAAAGCAAACAATTGAAGCAACTCAACTCCGATCAGGAACTCAATCATCTCTCCACACATAGATCTTACAATAATTATCGTCCTTTCAACCATGTCTTAGATAAAGTCAATATATATGTTTAAGATGCATTACTCCTTAGACCTTAACATCCAGTGGGTTATTCATCTTGGCACCCATCATATGCCTTCTTTCAATCAATAAAAATATATATGTCAATTTTAATTCGTCTTTCTAAACATATCCATAAGAAAAATGACTTCAGTTGTTGATATTCTTCGCATAAACTCAAACCGGTAACTGGTTCTCAAATGCATTTGACTTTCGTCTTAAAGGCTGCTCCACCACTCTCTCCCAAAGTTTTGTAGTATTGAGTACGTTTAACATCTCAATATTAGGCATATTTTGGATATCCCCTCTACTGCTATTGCCATGATTTTGGATATCCCCTCCACTGTTATTGTCATAATTTTGGGTATCCCCTCTACTCATATTACCACAATAAACTTAATCAAATCAACCATTGCATTATAATATGCAGCCACCACATTAAACATTATCATATTCCTTTCAGTCATTTTAATTTGATCGCTAATCATAAAAGTAATTAAGTGTAATATTTGATAAGGTAAAACTTTACAATGTCCAAATTTCAAATTTTAAAACAAGTGAAACATTATTACTAGACAAATACATAAGCAACAGAACCTGCTCAACATGGCCAGTCCACCAACCCATCACATCTGTTGGGAGTTTATGGACTGGGCTATAAGCGAGCCGTGCTTTACAATTTTAGTATGAATCTAATTTTAAAAACTTGAACCGGAATAGAAAATGAAATTCATTATTACTTTTTCTAAAATTCAGAAATGCAATACAAAACTATCATGTTCTGAAGCATCTAATGTAACATGGCATAGCTAATAATCGAGACCATAATTGAGTTCATAATACGAACATAAAAACTATTAATCCAGCAAATCTTAAATGGATTGATTTAGCCAGTTTCCAGGGGGTGAACTAAATTATAGTGAAATAACGGAATGCACACCAGAATTTTTGCACTCCCAAAGTCACAAAGCTTAACTTGATGAGTAAGAGGATCAACCTGCAAAATTAGCACCAAGGGTAAGAGAAACAGCCACAATTTTTCATGACAGAAAATACAAGCTTCAGAAGCCGCAATGTCATACAAAATTAAAAAAAAAAAAAAAATTAAAAACACGACTAAAAAAAACATACCAATAAATTTTGAGGCTTCACATCCCTATGACAAACACCGGGGACACTGTGAATATAAGCCAACCCCCTAAATATCTGATGCAAACACCAAGTTAATACCAAAAAGGAGGCAATAGAGAACCAGCAAATGAAAAATAGTATCATTACTTGGTATGTATATAGTTTCACGTATATAAGTGGCATCCTCTGGTTCACATTGCTGTAATGTTTCAAAACACGATACAGTGTTTCAGGTACATATTCCATGACCAAGTTTAGAAAAAGCTCATTTTTGCTTGTGGTGGAGAAAAAGCAGTGCTTCAGACAGATCACATTGGGATGATCCATCGAACGCATTAATTGGAGCTCCCGATTTTTATAACGCCTGTCCTGTAAGACCTTCTTTATAGCCACAGTTTCTCCAGTTTCCAAACACTTAGCCTGGCCATAGATAAGCAGAGCATTAAATCAGAGAATAAAAATGTGCAATAAAGAATGAAATTATTGGAAACTGGGCCAAGCCCAAGAACTATACCTGAAAAACGATTCCAAATGACCCTGTCCCCACAACACGCTCTGCCATGTAACTAATAGTCTGTGAAATGTGAGAGAAAATTTAGCTCCTCAAAAATGTAAGAATGTAACCATTACTTCTTGCCTTCAAAAAACACATATATCTAATTTTATACTGCAAAATTATACTCCTATTCAACTTCTTAAAGATTTGACAAAAATTTCCTGTTAAACACTTTCTAACGCTCTTTTTTCATCAGATCAATAGAACAGGTATAGGCCTGAGCACTATTGATGGATCTTGGGCCATCTATGTTCTATACAATACATGAAACATGTGATCAGAGTCACATGTTCGAATTGCCTACATCGTGGGCCCTCATGTGATGGGACACATTCAAAAGAACCATCCATCTATTATCTGATCAGTCAATTTCTGCATATTAAGTGTGGAAAGCTGTGGCATGCAATTCCACAGTCCATTTGCAGACTCTAAAAAATGCTAGGGGTCGTCCTATCAGCTTGAATTTTGGAATGTGTACCATGAAGAGATTGGAATCATAATTAAAAAATCGGGTTACTCCCTACCAATAAAATTGTCAAAATTGTGAACCACATGGAATGAAATGATAAGGAAAAACTGAGAGCAATTCTTTTAATAAATGATCATGTGTGCCATGTGCGAGGCTCAAGATCTCAGTTTTCTGGTACGTATTGGCCAGCTCCAAAATCGGTACCTATGTGATGATATGTATCGATCGGTTTAGGACGATACATTAGTATGTATCGGCTGATGCATACCAATATATATGGGCCGATATACTGAATGTATTGACCCAGTGACCTCATCCAGAATCTGGTTCAAGGCCATGTGTACAATTAAAATAGCATCAATAATTCTCAAGTTCAAGCATGCTATAGTGTTATATTACACTAATTTAAGGATTAAACAGGCAAGGCCATATTACCTTAAGTAGAATTTTCTGAAACTAGATCATATTCTCAAAGCTGCAATTTAAAATCTCATCAGCTCCAATGCATGCTAGTTTTTTCGTTTGGATTCAGGTAACAGAAACATTATATCAGTTGACACTATCTCGCTACACCACTTGTATTAAACAGTGAATTGACTGGTTTAGCGGACAACATTGATACAGAGATTTTGGTACACACTCAAAGCATTACCATTCACAACAAAAATCAACTCTAACATGCTCTGATCAGTCATTTTTAAAGCAGAACGAATGGTCAATTCCTAAGATCTAGTTCTGACCTGCTTTGATTCACCATTTTTGCCTCCGATTGTGGTGGAAATAATGTGACCGGTAACCGGATCATTCCCCTCGACCATGGGTGCTGATATTTCCTGCAATATTCAATCCAAGAATTAATATCAAAGTTGCTCACAGGTTAACAGGTCATAGGAATTTAAGTATAGAATAAGAAATATAAGGGACAATAATCCAGTATAGTAGACAGAAAGATCCATAATAACTAACCATAACACCTGAAGAGATTCAAGGACCCTAAAGAGCTAACTAATAGAGAGCAAATAATAAAAGAGAGGCAGAGAGTGAAATAAGATGATCCATAAAACTCATAAGATATGTGAATAATAAGTTGAAGAGAAAGGTGATTCCTTTAAAGCAAGCATCGAATGCCGGAAAGATTGCAGATCAAAGAAGCAAAGATCAAAGCATACGAAGAGAGAGAGAGAGAGAGAGAGAGAGAGAGAGAGAGAGAGAGTATCTAACGGAAAACAACCTCATCAAGTAAACCACAGGAAAGTAAATCACAAGAATCAAACAAAGAACAAACTCTTCGAAAAAAATACCAGATGCTCATCACAAGGAAAACCTAGAACACATCAAAGATCTAATAAAAGTAACAAATTAAAAACAAGATAATACAAATGTAGACTCAATGAGGTAACCGATCTTAAATAAACACCAAAAAAATCAAATACAAAAAAAATGGATTTAACAAAAATAAATAAATCAGCAAACAACCAAAAAAATAAAAATAAAAAACCGCAAATCGAAAACCTACCAAAAAGAACTAACAAGATAAGCAGAGAAACAAAGATAAACGGGTGACCGGGAAATCACCGGAAGAAAATGCAAACATCTGGCGTTTGATTGAAAAAAGGTTGCTCGTTACCGGCTATTTTGGGTAACCCTACTGCGACAAGGGAAATAAAGAAAGGAGAAAAACGAAGAGATGAACAGAAAAGAAGGAAGGAGATCTCGACGGAATATACCTTATCGTCTGCCATCTCCGGCTGGCGAGGCGCGATCTTCACTTCTTCATTCTCTGGTGGATGAGGCCCCAGTGGCAACGAGGCCATGTGAAACACAGCTACTTACTCTCTCTCTCTCTCTCTCTCTCTCTCTGTCTCTCTCTCCTCCCTCCAAATATAAATAGGGAGTAATTATACACTGTTTATTAGTACTATCAAGATTTTGGTGCTTCGCATATGTAGATTTGATCAACAATGGGTTCAAAAGGTAAAGCGAGCACTACTTGGCCACAAGCTTTATAGGCCATCTAAGCCTTTCTAATTTCAAGGTCACTATGTAAAAAATATATTGGGAAAAGATTTAGCATTTGATTCAAGAGAGTTAAAGCCTATCATTTGGAGATTGTGTTTTGTGTCAACCTTTAATCTCAAAGATCTTTAAATTATGGGTTAGATGTTATTTCTATTTCTAACCTCTTACCCTATCGATCTTAAGATTTTGGGCATTCTATAATACTGTCATATGATTACTCTTTTATATCACATGGCACATATCCCACAAAGGTCTTCAGGGATGGTTCTATTCATGCCTCTCCAAATTTTGAGGATGCTACATACGAAAAACAAATGATGGATATCATTTTCCATCTCAATCTTACACACAAGGGCTCTTGACACCATAGAGTAACATCAAAGGATTACATTTTTATTTCATGGGGCACGGATCTTAAAAAAGTAGCCCTAAAATTATGTGGCACACGTCACACTCAAAAGGTAATTTAAGGCTTATTTTTTCAAGATATGCGTCATGTTGAATAAAATTATTGATCCTTTGATGATACACTCATGGTCTTAAAACTCACTGGGTGAAAGACTACAGTGAAAAGTGTTCTCTATTGTCTAATTTAAAAAAGTCAATGATTTCTAGAGGTACCCTACCATTAATTAATTAAATTATTTTAATTAGACACCAAAGATTATAATAAAACAGGTTAACAAGACATTTACTATTTTATGTGAGACTTATGTCATGTTTTCTAAATTTTGATCAATTGGACGGCTATGATTGCACTTCATATGGAATTTTTTATATAGAATTGGGGAGAGTACTACTGCTCGTCAGGGTGTAGGAAAACAGGGTTTAATAGCTCTTCTTGGAAAATTTATAAGAAGATAAATGTTTAGATGGAGCAAAGTAGAAAATAGCCCCCTTCTCTCAACCAAAAAATAAAATAAAACATAAAAGTTGAAAATAACCCCTACGTTGCATTTAAATACCGAATTGGCCATTGAGTGAATATTTACGTCAATGCCCTTAAGCGGGGTAGTATCCGACAAAAGCTGCCGAAATCACATGGTGGCGGGGTCATTTAGTTTCTCCAACGGAGGCTCGATGTGAAAGGTGAAGGATTCTCGTCATTATGCGTTTGTGCAGGGGTATTTTCAGAAACTTTTCAACATTAGAGTAACGATTGATTTTTAGTACGACAACTGAGGTTTCACCCTCCACAAATCTAAGGGCGACTCCAAAAATCAAAGGGAGCTGATGCCGAGTTTTTGTATTTTAATCTCAATTGCGCACACTATTGATCCCGAGTTCCAAGGCCAATCATGGACCGTTCAATTTTGATTCCACATGACACATGTCCTCAAAACTAAACATGATTATTAGTGTACATCAAACGTGATTCTCCAAATAATAAAGGACGTATGCCTCAATGAATTAAAATTTGAGTTACTAATCTCAACATGGATTGTGTGATAGATTGGGACCAAAAATTGATCTCTATGTTTTTGAATCAGAGTAGTCAATAATTTTTTGTCATTAGTACTCTTAGGGGGTGTTTTGGGTACCACATTCTTTAAAGCATGCTAGCTCTCTTGCCCGTTTATTGCAAGAGTAGGTTTTATCTGCTATGAAGGAGAGTGGGCAGAAAGTTATTTTATCACTTAAAATAGCTCACCTCTAAAGAAGATGAGGTGGAAAGCTATGATACCAAATACCCTTATAAATCCCTCTCGAAGTCAATAAGCGCTCTTTAGCCCGAGAGAGCTAACACAAATGTAACCTTTAAGAGTTTTGGTGTTGCAAATAGAGGTACTCTTTGCAAAAATGATAACAATACATTTACTTTCAACAAAAAGTTCTTTCCTAGCAATAAGGATACGTGCTAAGACCGTTGAGTGCTTTGGATTAAATATGGAGATCATTTTTAGTCTTAGTTTTGCACACAATAGATCTTGAGATCATAGCCCTACCTTAAGTCAGTCACATGTTGATTCCATGAGAAAAACATTCCAAAAAAGTGACATGAGAATCACATTTGATGATATGCCGATAATCACAATCACTTTTGGGATGTGTGCCATATGGAATCAAAATATTACCGTCTAATGGTATGCCCATAATTTCAAGATCCATTTTGTGGTTGATTGTGAGAAAAGACGTTCTCTAATGTCTGATCAAAGAAGTCAACCGTTTGCACACTTGAAAATCTGAGTTGCCAAAAAAGAAAGTCTATTACAAATAAAGTGTTAGGGTTCGTGAGACCGAACTTTATCGCAATGAATATGACAAAAGGAGAAGACACCAAAAGAAATCACACACAACACAAAAGATTTTACATGGTTCACCCGATCTTGAGATACGTCCACGGAGTATGTATTATTTTCGGAACGTTTACAACGCAAGCACTCTCTTCTCTCTAGTGCACTCTCAAACAAGATCTCACTCGGATCTTCACAACCAACCCGCTGAATAAACAATGATCGAATTATTCGAGACAAAGATCTGCTAGAATACGACGATGATCCCAATACAAGAATGTCTTCAAAAAGATGCTCCGCTCCCCAAGTTATTCTTCAAATACTTTTTTCTTCCAAAGTATTCTCTAATTTTCCACTTTTTAGAAACCCTAGAAATAACAACCTATTTATAGGTTCCAACTCTCATAAGGAAACTTTGACTAAAACCCTTAAATATTCCCAAAATGGGCCAAAACCATTGAAGTGATCGCCCAAAGTCAATCAATCGAGCTTCGAGTTTGATCGATCGATTTTGACTATAGAGTTTGTATAAATTTCAAAGAAATTATTTATCGATCGAGCATCAGAATCAATCGATCGATTTTGAACCGAGAGCACTCTTTCAAGTCTCTCATGTTACGCGTGGTTCAACCTACATTACATAAAGTTACAAACAAAAGATAGGGTCACACTTGGTTGTGTCTAAAATAATTGACAATTTAAATGACTTGGATTATCAACATATTTTATCTACTGTGAAACGGGTGCTACTTGTTCTCTCAAACAGACAAAAAAAATAGGGGTACTACTTGTCTAGCTAGTATGTTATTAGGATAAAATGTAGCTGATTGTGTAGGATAAAAGTTAATAAGTACAACGTGAGTAAATAATATTCTTAAACTAACATGATCAAACCCGTTGACTGTCGTTTCTAATGTTTTATAATTTTATCATAAAGAGAGTTAACCCTAATCCAAGCCTTTTCACCTAAATAGCAGGTCAAAAAATGGGACATGCTTATCAATTTATGCTATTTTAGTTACCAAACCATAAACATAATTTTTCCCTACTTCTTATCAATAGAAGTAAAGAATTTTGGTGGTTGGAGTGAGGGATTTTTTAATTTTTTTAAGTTTAAACCTGAAAAACGTATGATTTTATTATTAAAGTCATTGGTAATTATTAATTTTTTTTTCCTTTTTATTATGGTCTAGAAAAATTTGTTTAGACTAACTGAGCAATAATATAATCCACTGGTCGGCCCCAAGGTTGGATGAAAGAAATGATTGACAAAAATTCAATAAAATCTTTATGGCAAGGCATATAACAAACCAAACCGCTCACAAATAATTGGGACAAGGGCCACAAAGCGATGATTTTATATAAGAGATAAGGGAAAAAGGCATGTATATCTATGTGTGCTACAAACGTATGTCATTTTAATTTCATGCAAATCCATAAAATGGCATACAAGATTCCTCTAAGAGTTCGCTAGTCTCCTTTGAATTTTATTTTTTTCTAAATAAAAATTCTTCATGTAGGGTTATGATTAAAGAGGTTAAAAATTATCGGTTTCCATCCCAAAAATCTCACAATTCATTTTAAACACCTTTCACTAAGTGAAAAATAGTATAGTTATAATCTTTTTTTAATGGTTAGTGATTAACAATATTTATGCGCACGTGGGACCCGATCCTTGGATCATGACACCCAGTTGGCCTGATAGCCTGTTTGGCTGCCCTTGGATATATGCATATTCTTGGGCCTCATAAGTTAATATCGCTTTAACATGGCTAACGTACCATGGTTTGAAAGTTTTCTAAGAAAACAAAGTATCTCGACGGAGAGCTCCATATAGGTAGCATTGTCAACGGGTGGATCTGCCTGTTACCCAATCCGTTTTTTGAATTAGGTTCCGCACATAAACTTGAACTGTCGGATTGATGCCAATCGAGTTATTTATTTAGGTTGGGTCGGGAATATACTTTGGCCTATTAGGTCAAATAGACCTAGATTTGGCTTGACCCAACCCAATGTATTGACAACCCTACATATAGAGAGGGAAAGCTTGTTGCAAATAAGATAATCATCTTATGTGTTTTCTCCCTAAAATATGGCAAGACTGAGAGTACGTGTTGCACTTTGAGTGTTTGGTTGCGCTTTAAATGTTACACATATATCACTTTTTTAGCATTACGCGTAACAAAAAAGGCACATTGATCGGTCTTCCAAAAGATACCAATTTAAGTACCCAAAGTACTGTTTTATGATATTCAAATGAGGTAATTACTAATGATTTTTCTAGTTTAGTGACTTATGGGCAAATTGCAAGTTATTGATAAAATGCGTCAAGAGAGGGCAATAATCATGGATTAATGCAAAACCATTGTCAGACTAAGAAGGAGCTCCAAAAGAGAGAAGAATGTGATGAAGTATGAGTCAAGAAACACTTTGTGGCAAGTAGCAAAAAGTGATTGAAGATGAGTGTGCAACTGTGGATTTCATCAATCCGTCGCGACGATGCGCTAAAAAAAATGGAGTCGCCACCCGGAGCTTTTGGTGTTCCAGGATACCTAAAATCAAGATCGTGTGCACCGAAGTGCTCGATTTGACTCCAATCCGGTCTACGCCAAAAGCTCTTGAGTAAGGACTTCGGTTATCAATCGGGAAAGTGTTAGGCACCCGATTGACCCGCTCGTAA
The DNA here is from genome assembly GCA_021018995.1 of Chloranthus sessilifolius. Lineage (NCBI taxonomy): Eukaryota > Viridiplantae > Streptophyta > Magnoliopsida > Chloranthales > Chloranthaceae > Chloranthus > Chloranthus sessilifolius. The sequence continues at coordinate 109,493,714 of CM037591.1, read as the reverse complement.
GCGGTCTCTACTATGGCCAAGTGTAAAAAAAAGTATAAAAATGAGAGGCATTTCCTCTTGTCCGAAGACACTCATATCATATTTGAGCCCCCCGCAATCACTGAAAATTTGGTGACGTAACGGCTCAAATTCTAGGATAGAGAAAAAATAAATAAATAAGATAAAGGAATAGAGGGGAGAGCCGGAGCTCTTGGGCCCTTGTTGCATCGCTATGAATCTTCGCATGGGTGCCGATTCCAATGAGCTTCCGATAGCACAATGGCTAGAGCAAGGTTCTAACTCCTAAGGCTTGAAGGTTTTGAAGGCTAGGTATGAGGGTATGATAATGATCTAGGCTAAGGCTTCAAAACTTTAAGAAGGATAGATTTATGGTGGAGGATGTGATGGTATGAGGGAGAGGATGAGTTTCAAAGCTTGAAAATATTAGGGCTTGAAAATGGGGAGAGAATTCTCTAGAGTTTTTTCTCTCCTTTAGAGATTTTTCAAGTGGCTTAAACAAGAGGGAGGGGGCCTCTATTTATAGATGGAGAGGTGATTAGGGGGGTGCTTAAGGTTCTAATTGGTTTAGAAATTAGGTAATGGTAAATCTAAGGTTTTTGGGGTTTTTAAGAGCTTATAGAAGAGGAAGTTAGGTTTTAATGGTGGATGATGGGGTGATAACTTAAGTGACAAAATGGTAATTTTTAAAGTTTATTGGGGGCATAAGAGTTCTAAGGAAATAAATCCCAAGCTAGCCTTGGGAGGGTCCACAAGTCAAACCCCCAACTCAAAAATTAACCATTTTTTAAGAAAAATGGCTTTTTCTCAATTTTGAGAAGTTAGGGCCTGATTTTACAATTTCCTGCATAAATTCATATTTTTCAAATTGCTATAACTTTTAATGTACAACTCTAAATTAGGCGACTCTTGGCTCGTTGGAAAGCTGAGAACTTCTACTTTCGAATGGTATAGGCCTTAGGTTGGACAACTATCTATGTGAATTTTGGCACTCCTCTTTTCATCAGTTATTTTGATTGTCTCGAAACGGATTTTATGAGTCCATTTTAGGCTTTCTAAGGGTTTGGGAAGGTTAGGATTGCTTCCTAAGGGTTTGGGAATGGTTATAAAGATTAGATTAACTTCTAAGGGTTTGGGAGGTGCTTTCGGAATTTCGGGAGTGCGCTGTTCTCGAAGTATGAGTCAATCAGGCCTTAGGTCAAATTTGCGTGTCTACAATGAGAAAACAATAAGGCAAAGAAACTCAAGTCAAAATTCGGAAGAAAATAAAGCATGGCTAAGTTTGTGGCCATGAGCCCAATTGTCGCCATGGCCCCTAGTTTTTGTTCGCGAGCCTAATTCTTGTGGCTACGAGAATGGATCTGAAACTTTGGTGTTAGTGCTTCGAATGTCCAGATGTGCGCGGAGATACTCATAAATCCATTTTTAAAAGTTTTGCTTATAAATAGTATTTTGTAATTAAGGTATAACATCTTTTAATCTTTTAATCATAAAATAATTAGAGTTAAAGTTTAGTTTTTATTCCTTTGGATAAAAAAGAACTCAACATTGAAAATTTGATAATTAATACTGAAGTATTATATTGATGAGATCGGATTCGCACTACGTGAAAATCCAAAAGAAACAACAGCCCATGACTGTCGTTTTCCCCAAAAATGACAGTTTTAGACCGTCAAGTGAGCTATCCTAGAAAAAGCAGTAGCATTTTTTAACGACAAATGTAGACTATCATTTATTTCATGAAAAATAATGACTGTCTTCGACTATCAACCATAAATAACGGTTTTTAACTGTCATTTTTATACGTAATTTAAAAAAAAAAAATACTCACACCATTTTTTTACAACCCATTATGACTGTCATTTTTTTCTAATACAATTACGGTCATAGATGAGAAGAAAAACGACAGTTTTACGCTATTTTTTATATATATATTTAAAATAATAATAATAATAATACATTAATTTAAGAAATCAAAATATATATATTTCAGAAATCCTAAGCATCACTCAAACCCAAATATATATTTTCTTTTCACCCTCCTACTTTGTTGCCCAACTTTCTATTATTTTTTATACCTACAACATATTTTTTACCTAAAACTATCACATGATATAAAGACTTAAAAATATTTCGAATACTTTCACCACTTTAACAAGAGAAATGCATATAAGAAAATAAAAATAAAAATAAAGCTCAACACATATGACCCACCCATCCTTTGAAAGGATTTTCAGCACTAGGTGCGACCATGTCCCAGACCTTCCAAGTCCGATTATCTCCATCAAGTTTGCTTTTCAACAAACCTATATCATGTCATTTCGACTTATCTATGGCCAAAATATTAACATTGTCATCAGTGTTGATGTTCAACTGGTTTGTAGCATCGGGAAAAGTTAAAAAAAGAAAAGAAAAATGTAGTAAAATGTGAACTGTCAATCCCAAACAAATCTACCATGTGTAATATGGTATGATCCTCGCTTACCCGTCTCTTCCTTGTTTGAATTAGGCATTCCATCATCTGTTTCACAAAAGTAACAAACTCAGTTCATAATATCAACAAATTAAAAAAAAATTTATTACACAAGTAGGAATACTTCAGCCCTCGTGAAAATAACAAAACAATATCCAATCAAAGAGAAAATAAGCCAACATTGAACATAAAAGAAAAAATCAAATGCAACTTCTGCAGACCTGTTCTTAGGCGTTTGGACCTTGAATTGGACTTTACAAGATTAATGTTGTAGAGTTGCTTCTTTCTCTAGGCCAAACACCATTCCCTGACAAAAACAATGATGGGGGGCTTATCCAATTCCCAACAACCTGCATCTATAGCAAAAGTTCAAAATTTAAAGAAAATAAAACAACTAAACAAGTAATATAAGATATATTTAGAAAATATTTTCCACTATGTGGTGTCCCTACAGATTTTTTTTTAGGGAAAATGGGGTTAGCGCCAACTTCCATTATATCTATTGAATTCGATCTTTCACCACTCAAAACTGACATGTACATCTTTCAGGGGCACTGACATCTGTAAATGTCAGATTTTGACATGTAATAGTATTGCAAACTGCAGCTTGCGCTCGACTCAATTCAATTATAATTTGTACGAAATTAGTAAGCTAGTTCATTTCATGTATTGCTTCTTTTTTTAAAAGTCTAAAAAAATAAACGAAAGTGCAGAGTTCTAATTTTTTTCTTCTAAATTTTCTCTAAATATAAAAAAAATATCAGTCTTGATGTTTTAAAACAAGACTTGACTAGTAGCTTTTTAGAATATTAGTTTAAAAGAAAAAGAAACCACACCTTGCTTCAGGTAAAAATTTGGTTGGGAGATATAAATTCCGACTCAAGACCTACAGGTAAGATACTTGTAGAAGTTATGCATCAATAGCAGTTATACATCGGTATCAGCAGAGATGAAACCATGCTTCCTATATCATCTTGTAGTAATAAGAAGCAGGGCCAGCATGTGACAGCCCGGGTTTCGGCACCCTGAAACCCGTGCCATCATCACGATAATCTTGATCGTGCCCCTTAACTAAGCACGGAACACTGGTATATCAAGCAACAATAATGAACTGAAAATAATAACTAGAATTACGGAGTAAAGATCATTTTAAAAACCTCTCAAAAGACAGTTCTGCCTTCATGCCCTGCATGAATGGAGAACCGATCCGAACCATCGATGATTGCCAATCATCACAGATGGTTCGCCCCAAAAGAATAATCCCGTAATTTAATTACAGTGTTTAACCAAAGACAAGGCTTGACATACCAAGTCGTACCAACACGCTCACAAAACTCTCAAAGATGCACAACGGAGTCCTTTAGAAGAAGTCCTCAGGAGGTGGCTCCAACTCGTCGCCAGGCGCAAGGTCCGACTCACTGAGGTCAACGCCTGAAGCCTCAAAGACGCCAATAGAGGACTCATATGATAGTCTAAAGGGGTGAGCTACATCCTAGCTCAATAGGGAATAAAACACAGTGAACATATAAATTAAAACTCATATATATTCCATGATATACTTATGCATGATGTGTCTATGCAGTTACTGAGAAAAACAGTTGAAAAGGAATCACATTTTTTTTCTGATGGTTTACACATGTCTTTTAGTTAATCATGAATGACATTGAAATAGGCCTAAAGCAAAACTTAACCTTTCAACTTAAGTAATCCCCGGGCAATATAGCATCGAGCCCCGATGAGATACCCTTCATCGTCATCTATATAGACAGTTTTAAACGTATTCCCTGGGAATACAATTAGTACCCAAGCCCCTTTCCCCTGGGGATCGGTGGCAGGGTTTCAACTTATCTCAATTCAACACCCCTGGGATGTGCTTACTGTGTACGAACAAGCCTCCGCACTGGCTTACGGTTTCGCCGCCGTATAGGTCACGGATATCCTACCGTGTCAGTCGTGGGTATCCCGCTACGTCGGTGGGGTATCCTATCAAACCTCAAATAACAAAAATATCAGGTGCTTTACATATAATTATTCACCGTATAAGTGTGGTATCTTATAGCAGTTAGGCCCTATCAGACATTATTCAATCTTAGATACATCCTTGGGATATATCTATTCACTTGCATCACACCTGATGCTCTTATTACTTGACTTCCTCATCCCCTGGGGATGGCTCATTATTAGATGCTCTTATTGATGTCACACACGCACACTTTTCACAAAACCTTAAGCAATAAAACAGATTTTAATTTGATTCCATATCACTACATACATGCTCTTGCAAAGTAAAGTACATGTTCAAGGTGTTCCCTACCTCAAGTCTCTGATAAGTCACGCATCAAGGTCCCACGTGGCTCCTTGTGCCCAAGTTCACACGTACCACCTATGGTACAATATAACACATGTAATACATCAATAAAGATGTAACAAGGAAGGTCTAAGACCTTTCAAGAATCTCCAAGTCAAACTCAAAAGTCAACAAAAACTGGCACAGTCGATTAATTGAACTCCAAGGTCGATTAATCGAATCTGGTTCGATTAATCGACTCCCAAAATTGATTAATCGAAATTTAAAGTCGATTAATTGATTCCCAAATCGATTAATCGAGATTCCCATTCGATTAATCGAATCCCCATTCGATTAATCGAAATTCTCTACTCCGTCCATTCGATTCTCAATTCGAGTAATTGAATTCCCAAAATCAATTAATCGATCCCAATTCGATTAATCGAAATCTCATTTCAATTAGTCGATTTCCCCAGGTTCTTTTTCCTCCATCCACTGGAGTCCACTGGAGGTTCTCAGTCGATTAATCGACACCAAAATCGATTAATCGAAAATCAAAGTCGATTAATCAAAACTCAGTTCGATTAATCGAATTCGGGTTCTTTGACTTTTCAACTTCCTGGCGAAAATCAATTAATCGAATCTCAATTTTGATTAATCGAATTGGCCAGATTCAGCCCCTTTTTGGGCTGTTCTTCCCAATCTTTTCCTACTCTTTTTCCTTCATTTTTTTCTTCGCCTTTATCATATAATTTAAACCATTCTTAACTACAATGAACTCACATAACTTATGCATTAAATTTACAAGGATTTTACCTTCAATCAATTTCAAATTGATTAGATCTAATGGTTGGAAAGGCTAGGGTTCCAGCTTTTGGCTCTAACGGAATCCCTCGCTTCGAATCCGGCCTTAAATGCTCGAATCCCCCCTTCCAATCAGCTGCAATAACTCCTCTCTTTACTCCTCTCTCTCTCTCTCTCTTCTTTACTCTCCTTCAACAACCAAAACAATTGATTTTAGGGTTATTAAACCCTTTTATCTCCCTTCTAACTTGTGTATTGAGCACATACACCAGAAGTAGGTGTATGTGACTCCGGATTTTGTCACATTTCACACTTTCACTTAATTTCTCACATCTCATCCGTTCATCATATCCTACGTCATCTAGTGAACTCCTACATGGTCAAACCTATGACCAGTCGGGCACAAATCCTGAGGTCACTGTTCAACGTAAAATTTTCAGGATATTACACAGCATGTCCCGTACCTGTTAAAAAACAGAGCAAGTAGTTTGAAATCAAACAAGGTTTATGGAAAAGCAAATAGTTTATGGAAAATATGCATGAATGACTAAACAAGGTTTTAGAACTAAGGAGAGCATCGGTTGTTCTAAGAAAATGAATAGATTCCTCATTTATTCGTCTCTGTAAAATAAAAGGGAGTCATTCCTTGCACACATAAAATTGGCTCAAGTACACAATTTAGAAGAAATATAATTCAAGATAGTTTGTGAACCAACTTATGCTTTTAGGAAATTGGCAAACTATGTTGACTACAGGGAATGCTCATGCTCTTTTTTTTTGCTAGAAATGATGTTTGGATGGTGATCTCAATTTTTTTGTACACAGCAACATCTGTGGCTTGCTGACTGATGGAATGGAAGCACATGGTTGTTCTCTTCGTAAGAGATTTTTTTAATTCCAATTTGGCCTGGTCTAGTGCTTTATTTGGGAGTCCAATAGCTATCTTTTCAGGGTTCTCAGTACTTCGACCAAGGGCAGCACTAGCTTTGTAAAACTCATTCGACTATATCAATAAAGGCCTCCATCAGATCATTTGAATTTTATTTCCATCCTCTGGTTTTAGAATCTTAAATTAGTCCATTTATCATATGTGAAAGCATGTTTAGGTTTACCTGTGAAGCCCAGTACCCTATAATTACTCAGCAATCAAGTCACATGTAAGGACTGGTAAAATTTACCTTTTTGTACTTTTTTGTATTTCTCATCAATTTCAAGACCCATGCAAAGGTACATCTAAACTTTGTAGAATCCTTGACCTTAGCGAATGCTGCTAGTTATACCTTCAAATTTGTGTAGTCTATTCTATGGCATAAATATTAGGTCTAATTGAAGAAAAATTTACATAGAATAATGATCAATGAGGAATCATACAAATATGGAATGTGACTCCCTGTTGATAGAAACAACACAATAAAAGAAAAATCACATAAAAAGACACCAATGTAAGGCAACCAGGCCTGCAAGAATCAGGGATGTTGCAGCAAGTTTTAAAAAAGTAAATAGGGGTATGTCCACAAGGAAATGTGTTACAGAATGTAGTAAATCTCCAGATCTATGAAAAATCTGGCACTCTAACCTATCCTAACTTAAAACAAAGAAAAAAAGGAAAGAGGAGAGGTTATTTTTTGGGCTTGTCACTTTACTAAACTATAGAAAATTAAATCTAAATGCTAATGCTCCATAGATGAGCAGAAAACAAATTTCAAAAAAATGGAGAAAAGGTTTTAGGGAATTAAAATCAAATGTGGAGAATAGCAACTTGGGATTTGGTCTTCTCTAAAAATTGACTGGTTAAACAATAATGCAGGGGATTGGTATGCAGCTATCCTTCATCTGGCTATAAGCATAGATGCAAAGTAGAAAAAAATCCAATCTAAACCAGAGGATTGAATTGATCTTAAGGCTATGATCTGTCCACTTCAATGGTCACAGATCATCCTAGGGATTTCTTTCAATCCAAAAGCTTCAATTAAAATAATAAAATCACTACAGATGATATGGATGCAAGGATACAAGCTCAGGCATCCACAGGAATAGTAAACCTAGGAAGATCAAATGGCTACCAAGAGATCTAAAGGTTAAATGAATGGGCATTCCCAAATACATAAATCTGATTGAGAACCTAATGGAACCACAGGATCTATAGATTTAAATGAACTTTACAGCCAACAATTTATTGATTCAAAATAACTTACAATACATTATTCTCATATCTAAAGTCTGTGCATCATCTAATCCTCATTCAAAGCTCTCAAACCTCTCAATTTTACATATCTACCTCACCCTAGCTGCTACAAATATTTAGCCAACCATGGTTGGGCTAAAGAGAGAATGGGGAAGAGGGAAGACAGATGGAATTTTGGAGGAAAAGGAACTCGAATTTGATTTCTGGCCTCTCTCAATTTCTGGACGTTCTTCTGTTAAGCTTCTCTTCTATTTATACTCTTCCCCTCTGTCTCAAATCTGTTTCAGCCAATCAGAACTCAAGGGAATAATTCTATTATTTTGAGCTGCTGATGTGACAAATTTTACTTCTAGAATCTTCCACCAATTGGTTCAAATTGGACAAGTACATGTGGGGGAGTTAGAGAATTTCTCATTTGTTCCCATTTGTATTCCAAAAATACCCTCAAAGGTTGTTAGCATGCCTCAAGACATGTGCAACAGAGCACTGAAGTGATGTGTTTCTCAGCTGGAACTAAGAAGTTCCAAAATCATGCTTTGAGAGGTTCAGAGAACCTCTCGACAGGTTCTAAACATGATTTCTGCTCCATTTGATAGCTTAAATGTAACCTTCGACAAGTTCTGTTGAACTGCTCGACAGGATAAATTCAATGCTTAATTGCTGCGCTAGCTTCAGCCATCATTTTGACAGGTTGATGTAACCTCGCGAGATTCCATGCAGCTTCAGGTATCCTCTTGCTAGGTTGGCTCTGACTGTTTGATAGGTTTAGGGAACCTCTTGATAGGTATAGTTTTGGCCTTCTGCACTTCGCGAGGATGGTTGCTTCAGATGACCTCTCGACAAGATCTTCTGCACTATTCAACATGATCTTTGCTACAGTTTTAATCTATTCGATAGGTTCTTCTCCTTTGCAAAACCTCTCGATAGGTTGAACTGACCTCTCGACAGCTTCCATTCAGCACCCAGACCTCTCGATAGGTTGAAATAGCCTCTCGACAGGTTCTTTTCTTTGCTCCAACAACTTGTACATAGCTTGGGGTGCTGGCTTTCATTTGTCCAACACTCAGTAGCCTTTGAGGGGTTCATTCTTCATCAAATGCAGCTGTTGGTTTCCTCCCATGTGTACACAATTGGATACATGTCATTGCCATAGAATATTGAGGCTCCTTGAATCTGCCTGATGGCTTGCCTTTTGGGCTGCATGGATACATGTTGAAGCAGCATGCCTCTTCTTGACATTTTTAGATAGATTTCTTCACTATGACTGCAATTTATTGTTAACTACAAAACACACTTAAGACACATTATTAGTCAACTCAAAAGTCCATCAAAAGTCAGGTTAGGAGGTGAAAAATGGTATTTTTCACTAATTAACACACCCCCAAATCTAAGCTTTGCTAGTCCCTAAGCAAAGGAAAAATTAAAAAAAAATATTGAAACTGCCACTTTTGTAGGGAGCACATATGCATTTAACATATGCATCAAGCCTTTTAAAACCCTAGGTGATCCCTAGTGGAGGAGTGAAGTCTCCTGAGGGTTTCCAGTGAAGTTACCCACAAACTTCAATATGAGCATAATTAAATCAAGTGCAACTAGTTACAAGTTGGATTCCAACAAATTCATCTTCATTCCATACCTTGCTCATTCAAATTCAGAAGTTTCAAAGCAATAAATGTAAAGAATTTAATAACTATATCCTTTTTCAAACTTATCACAACCAATCTGAAATCATCAAGAGAACAATATGTGCAAAACAGTATGTAGTTTTACCATTAATTGGAGAAGTAGTTTTAAACAATGCCTAAATAAATTCAATTTCAGACCCAATTATCTCACAGGCATACTCTTACAAATGATTTTAAAGGTGTTCAATTTCACTCAAGCTCAAGAGGAGTTACAGCCCTCGAATAGGACTGCAAGCATGAGCATAGGCAGTTGCTCTAATTCCTGAAATCTTCTAACTCTTTCCACCATAAATCACACAGCTCCTCATCTCCACATAACAGCTCAATCAACTTCAGATCAATAAGGTCTTTTTATTAGGTTGTAATGTGGCTTATGGGTGAGGTTTATAAAGAATAAAAAGGTTATAAAGTATTCGAAATTTGAGAAATCAGCAAGGTAAGGAGGTGGCACGCACACCTTCTTCATTTCAGCATAACTTCATTTTTCTTGTCATTTTTCATATTTGAAGTGGCCATCTTCTCATCTTCTTTTTCAAAATTTCCAATGAAGTGACTTCTCTTTCTTTTTCTCTCTTTTATTTTATTTTTCTTTTTCTCTCTTTCTGTATGCTTTTCTTTTGTACTTTTCTCAATTATTTTTTTTTATGGGCTGGAATGCCACAACTACACCACTGATACAATATTTTTCTTAGATTTTCTCCCTTCTCCTTCCACCAAATATCAGACCTTGCTCCTCTAACGTCACTTCACCCTCCACTTCCTGAATTCTTAGATTGAAGGAAAACTGAAACAGGTCAAGAGGTTTAGGAAAAAAAATATTTTGGTTTTTGCCAAAGAAGAATGGGATTTTCAGGCTCAAATGGTGTATACAAGGGCAGTTCAAAGGGTAGGGATTTTTAGCTCAAACTGTCCAAGGGATGGCCTTTTATTATATCTTCAATGTCATGAGTAATGTCAATTTGCTTCAATTTGGAGTGCCTAACTTCTAGTGAGAAGAACTAAATTCAAACAGTCCTTAGAGCAGAAAAAAAATGCCAAACACTCTTCAAATAGAATTTTACAAGCCCAAGTCTCACTGGGTATGGTCCTACTTTGGATTCACAAGGCATGTTCTTACTTTTTCTCTCCTCAATGGTTCAGTATATATTGATTATGACAAAAATTTCTTGATGATCTCCTTCATGGAAGTGCTAAAATTTTAAAAGATCTTGGCATTAAACAGTCTATCCTACATTTTAAATCTTCCTTTTTCAAAATCACTCAGTTGAAATTCTGCTAAATTTATTTTGATCCTATTAACACCATTGCACTTGGCTTAGCTACCTCATAATTTTTTAAAATTACCCTGCTATACCTCCAAACCTATGAGGAACAGTATCCTCACTGTTTCAAAAATATAACAACTAAAAATAGTAGAGTACAAGCAGAAAAATAAAATTACACAAAGTAAGATAAATATGAACAAAAGAGATATAGACAATGGCACATAAAAGGAACATTTAATTAAAATGAACTATATTGACAATAGTTACATAGATGACAAAATACAGAGATGACAAAAAGAAAACTATATACAACCAAACTACCTAGAACAATAGTATTTGAACTACATAGTCTAAACACACCCACTATCTACACCTAATCAGACTCAGTATCTGATTAGGCATATTTTTCTTCATAAGGATTCTTGTCCTTCTTAAAACAAAAGGAGGGGTCCAGGCATATTTTTCTTTATAAAGATTCTTGTCCTTCTTCATTGGCTCTGCACTGGCAGCATCAGGTGTGGATTTGATTGCAGCTGGCTTCTTCTTCTTCTTTGGCTTTGTGTCAGACTCCTTGATGGAAATACCAGCTGACTCAGCAGATTTCAGAGATGGATAGAGGGATAAGGTCTTTACAAGTCTTGAAAGCATGATGGATTTGTCTTTGTAGACCTTGTACGAATTGAGGGAGTTGAGGAACATCTGCCATAGCTTCCATTCCTCTTTCCTATGAGCCTCTAAGACAGGTTCAATTTCAAATAAATAGGCTTGTTGTGTCAACGCCAGGACTGCTTCCACCAAAAAGCTGACATCCTCCCCAACATAGGGGTTGGCCTCTATAGCTTTGGTGAGGGATGGCAAAGGTGAAATGGTGTTGGATCCATATGGGACAATGGCCCAATGGTGAGGGTCATCCATGGAGGAAGGGGTGATGGGTAGCTCAGGCTGTGGAAGTGATGGTAAGATGAAGGAAAGTGGCAGCTCCACCTCCTCAACAACTGACTTAGGTGGGGTGGAAGGGTAGGTGAAGGGTAAAAATGGTAGGTCTGGTTCTGTTAGGTCAATCTGGATAAAGGGCAGGGGTGCATCTTCCTCTTCAAAATCAGTTTGAGTAGCAGCATTGCAAGTAACTACTACAGGAGTTAGCTGAGGAGATGAAGGTGTGGTAGCAGCTATGGAAGTGACCACCACAGGGGAATATGGAGGAGAAAGATGTGGTGGTGATGAACTGGGTATAAGGGTAGGAGTAGTAAGAGGTTGGGTAGCTGAGGTAGATGGAATTAAGGTGGATTAAATGGTATGCAGACATGTGGTTATGAGAGATTGATTTTCTGTGTTAGTCTGAAGTTGGGCTAAGATGGATGTAAGAAGGGAAAGGATCTGGGCAGAGGCATCTGGTAAAATTTGAGTTTGGGTAATAGGTGGAATGGCTATAATGGGCTGGAAAGGGGATGTAGGCACCTGCTGGAATTGGCTAGGTTGTGGAGAATCAGGTAAAGGGGAGTACTCATGCCCAATATCTTCCACAATGGAATCTATTAGGGATGAATATCCCTAAGTGGTGAAGTGTTCCATCTCCTGGGTATGGATAGGTGACATGGAGGTCAATCTCAGAAGGTATGGATAGTAAAGAAGAAGTAATTAGGTGGTCAAATGATGTAGATGTGAGTGGAGCTGTTGGCTCCGGGCTTAAAGGTTCTAAGGTTGGGGATGTGGCTTGCTTGGTTTTTCTCTGGTAGGTGGTTGTGATGGGTGGTGAAGGCAAGGTTAATATTGGGTTTGTGGTAGGAGGAGCTGACATAGGGGTGATTGTGGTGATGGTAGAGGGAATGGATGTGCTGCTGGAAGGGATGGGGACAAAAATGAAAGGTATGGAGGTGGATGGGAGGATACTGGCAGAACTGGCAATAGCAGAGGTCACAGGAGTAGGAGTAACAACAACAAAGGTAACAACAACAGAGATGACTGATACAGATGCAGAGGTCACAAGTAAAGGCATTGAACTACTACTAGCAGAGGTAGGCAAAGGCATTGGCCTAGCTGCTGGAGCTGTAGAGAGAACAGGTGCAGTTGCTGAGCTGGGCACCTGAGGGGCTTCTTTCTCTGGACTCTCAGGTTTCTTCTTACTCTTCCCAACCAGAGTCATACTAGTGGACCAGGCTCTTCTTCCAAACACCTTTGGACTCAAACCCTCAGTTGGTTCATCTTTCTTTATCACATATTTTCCTTTCTTGAGCAGAGCAGCAATGAGTCTATTGTAAGGCAATCCTGCCAACACCTGTCCCTTTTTTATCTTGTCATGCACATCCACCATTGCCTCAAATATTAGTTGAGGGGCATTAAAGAATTAGTCCTTGGAGAAGAAATAAAGAGCATCCATTATAGGAGTTCTTCTCTCCTGCTAATGTCCACTGACATATACATTCTTTCTCAAAATTGTATCAATGAAAAGCAGGTTGGGGTCTAAATCTCTACTCATCAATGACTCCCCAGATCCAACAATGCCCTGAGTCAAGTGTCTAGCCATGTTCCTAAAGGACACACTGTCAGGGGCCCCCAAACTGCTGGCTGGATCATATAAAAATGGGACTCCCAATGCCAACCCAATGTCCTGGTAATTCACTACTAGCTCCCAGTCATCAACCAACACCACAAGGGTAGGATCAGTTAATCCTGATATCTTCTTTTCCCTTATGTTCTGATACCATAATTTGACCAATCTTGGGTAAACAATCTCTTATAATGGAGTCAAAAGAGGCTTCAGAGATGCCTTTTCCAAGTAGGCCAAGGTCTCCTTACACTCCTCTACCTCAGTAAAATAAGGTAGGCCAAAAACTATCTCAGGAATCAGATCTAAAGAGTCCACAAACTCATTAGGAGTTGTCAAGGTCACAGGTAGCTCAATCTCGGGTTCAGGGTTAGGTCTAGGCATTTCCTTAGTAACCTGCTCAACAACTTTGACTTTCTTGGCTTTCTGTGCCTTCTTGGGTTTGTCCACAACCAGTTTCCTCTTAGCATTGGGTCAGACTTTGGCTATGTGGCTAACCTACTAGACTTTTTAGTGGATTTTGGGGTGGATTGTGAAGGGGATTGGAGCAAATCGGTTAAGGTGCCCTCAAATTCGGCCATTGGGACTCAAAAATCCTGACAACACTTCTCAACAACTACAACAATCTTCTCTTCACCACACACACAGAAAAATCCACCAAAAATATGGAACTATAATGCTGAACAATCACAAGGATGAAGTTAAAGAAGAACTTACTCAAAAACCTAGGGCTTCTCGGAACTTGCAGTACCCAGAACTAAATCGGCACAAACCAGGTGCAAAATGTCGGCCTTGCAAAGCTGATGTAATTGGAACAACGACAGATAATTGGAACTAGAACCAGTGAGATAGAGAAGAAAGAAGGAACTTGAAACTCATGCAAAGGAAGAACAAAACTTTCAGCTCAAGGTATCGAATGGATTGAATGAACCTATCGCAAGGTTTTAAACAAGTAAAACACTATTTCGACAGGATGGAAATAAGAATTCGACAGGATGAAACAACCTGTCGAATAGTTAAAATCACTAGAAAATGTCGACTCTCAGGCTGAAGGTTTCGAGAGGTTCATCAAACCTCTTGACAGGTGCACAGGCCCTGTCGAAATCTCATTAAATGCCTTCAGTACCTATCGAATTCATCTCACATCCTCTCGACAGGTCTCAATACCTGTCAAATTTCACAAGAGGCACCTTCAGTACTTGTCGAATTTCACTTCAAACCTCTCGACAGGTTGTTTTGTAATCCAAAATAACTTCTCATCAGTACACAATCCTCATTCTACATAGATTCATCAATCCTCCTCTGTTTCCATTTATTTCTCATGCATTATGGACCTTGCTATCCTTAGCACAACGGACTTATTATACTAAATGAAAAACTAAGCAAAATTGGCAACCTATATACAATGGCAAACATAATTGAAAATAATAAACATCATTCTACTTACAGTAATGATACATAATGTACAATGTTGACAATCATTCATACTTTGGAGGTTCTTGAAGGTGAATGGTCACCACAGGCTCTACTATATTTTCAACACAGATTTTAAGCCTTTGATCATTGACTTTCATGATCCTACCATTCTTTGGATCCATGATCTCAACAGCTCTAGATGGAGAAACATGCATTACAATGTATGGTCCCTCCCATCTAGATTTCAACTTGCCTGAGAAAAATTTTAACCTTGAATTAAACAACCATACCTTGTTGCCTACAGCAAACTCCTTTCTCAGCAAATGCTTTTCATAAAAAGCTTTGGCATTTTCTTTGTAGATTCTTGTATTGGAGTAGACTTCCAATCTCAGCTCTTCAAGTTTTGACAGTTGCAACCTCCTGTGCATACCCGCAACAGTTAGATCAAAATTTAATGTCTTAATAGCCCAGTAAGCTTTATGTTCTAATTCCACTGGTAAATGACATGCCTTGCCATACACCAACCTAAAGGTTTCCTAATTCTACTATGAGTCTAACAGTGTGAACCTGTTATAGTGAATTAATCTACTATCCTAGTATGAGTTTAGTTACTTTGGTTTCCTAATCCTACTAGGAGTCTATTAATTCAAATATTCTAATCTTACTGAAAGTCTAATTAATTAAGTGTCCTGATCCTACTAGGAGTCTAATTAATTCAAATGTTCTAATCTTATTAGAAATCTAATTAATTTAGTTTCCTAATACTACTAGAAGTCTAATTAATATTAGTCTCCTAATTGTACCAGGAATGCAAATATATTAATTATGGTGGAATTCTAATTAAATCAAGTATGATAATTGTACTGAAATTCTAATTAAAACAAGTATATTACTTTTATTGAAATTCTAATTAAAGCAATTATACTAGCTCTACTGAAATTCTAATTAAAGTAATGAATTAATTCTACTGAAATTCTAATTAAAACAATGAATTAATTATACTAAAAATCTAATTGAAATAAAGGAATTAATTTTACTAGAATTTTAATTAAAATAATGGACGTGATTTTACTAATTCTAATTAAAGCGATGAGTTAATTCTACTAAAAATCTAAAAGAAAAGGGGTTTTGGGCCCGCTATGTTAAGGAGGATTGGCCTCGTTCCCGAGTACCCTCCGTAAGCTACCTTAGGCAAATTGGGTGGCTGAGATTAAAGCAAGTTGAATTTTGGATTATAAGTTGATATTTTTTAAAAATTTTAAAGTTGATTTCGAATTGTAATCATGGATTGAATTATGAAACTAGAAATTAAGAAAACTGAATTATAAATTGAGATTTTGACAATCTTAAATTAAGAAATTAAAACTAAAATTTAAAATCTAAAGACTGAATTCGGGACCCAAATCAGAAAATCAGGCCGTATAATTAAGGACTGGTTTTAGAAACTAAGAACTAGAAACGGTGAACTAGAGCCAGATATTAAAAATTACGGTTTAAAAAAGGGTGCTACGGTCTAAGACTGAAATTTTAATACTAATAATTAAAACTAAAAAAAAACTAAATCTTAGAACTAAAACTAAGGTCGGAAACTAAAGACAAAATTCTTACCTAAGGCCGGGGCTGTAGAGAGGAATCTCAAAATTCGAAGCTTGAATCTCAAAGCCATGGCTCTGTTTCTCTGTGTTCGTTCTCAAAATTCTCAGCCTCGAAATCCCCAAGCTCTCCGAAATTTTTTAGTCCCCTCTGGGGCGAATTTAAAAAGGTCTTTTATAGGTTTTTTCCTAATTAAATGCTCTGTTTTAGGCGTTTAACTGAATTGCGCGTCGGTTTCCCGGTGGTTAATCGCTTTGAGTCGGTCACCGACTCAGTGAGCGACCGGCTGACTGGCTCAGCCGAGTTTCCTTGTTCTAATCACGTTAGGACTAATTGCGCGCCTGATTTGTGGAACGCAATCATTAAGTATTTCATTTGAAGCGCTTAATCGTGGAATCTTGGGGGTCAAGGACTGTGAGACTAGGTCGGGCATAAGCCAATTGTGCGCCTATGGTGGGACGCTTAATCCGATCGCGCATGCCATGTGGGACGCGTAATCGAGTCTCGAGGTGGTATGGGGAAAGGAAGTCTGGTATGAGAGGGGACTGATTGCACGTTTGTGATTTTGTGTGCAATTGAATTGCATGTGTGGTTTTAGGTGCATAATTTAGGGTTGTCCGGGTCCGGGTCGGGTCTGAAATGTTAGACTATTGTTTTAGCATGTATTTCAACTATATAGTATTATTTCAGTATATAGTCTCCATACGTTAGGACCTGAGCCACAGACCTATTATTTCAACCTGTGTTCAGCCATGTACTATTGTTTTAGTGTATGGTTCTCACGTTAGGGTTAGGGGATCTGAGCCACATAGCTATTGTTTTAGCCTGTGTTCAGTCATGTACTATTGTTTCAACATATGGTTCTCACATTTAGGGTTAAAGGGGTTTGAGCCATAGAGCTATTATTTCAGCCTATGTCCAGCCATGTACTATTATTTCAGTGTATGGCCCCCACAGTAGGGTCATGGGGGCCTGAGCCACAGAGCTATTGTTTAAGCCTGTGTCCAACCATGTATTATTATTTCAATGCATGCTCCCCACATTAGGGTTGTAAAACTTTCAGAGAAGGTAAGTCCTTTTTGAAAAGTCATGGGTAAGGTCAAAGGTTGACCAAATAGATTTGTATATTCCGAGAGAACAAAATGGGAATGTTTACAGCTTGGGATGTGGTCTTCTATGAAAATTAATTGGTTAAACAACAATGCAGGGGATTGGTATGTAGCTATCCTTCATCTAGCTACAAGCACAGATGCAAGGTAGAAAAAAATCCAATCTAAACCAGAGGATTGAATTGATCTTAAGGCTATAATCTATCCACTTCAATGGTCACAGATCATCCTATGGATTTTCTTCAATCCAAAGGCTTCAATTAGAACAATAAAATCACTACAGATGCTATGGATGCAAGGCTACATGGAATTTTGGAGGAAAAGGAACTCGAATTTTATCTTTGGCCTCTCTCAATTTTTGGATCGTTCTTCTATTAAGCTTCTCTTCTATTTATACTCTTCCCCTCTGTCTCAGATCCGTTTTAGCCAATCAGAACTTAAAAGAATAATTATGTTATTCTGAGCTACTGATGCGACTGATTTTATTTCTAGAATCTCCCACCAATTGGTTCGAATTGGACAAGTACATGTGGGGGAGTTAGAGAGTTTCTCATTTGTTCCCATTTGTATTCCAAAAATACCCTCAAAGGTTGTTAGCATGCCTCGTGACATGTGCAACAGAGCACTGAAGTGATGTGCTTCTCAGCTGGAACTGAGAAGTTCCAAAATTGTGCTTCGAGAGGTTCAGAGAACCTCTCTACAGGTTCTGAACATGATTTATGCTCCATTAGATAGCTTAAATGTACCTTGCGATAGGTTCTGTTGAACTGCTCGATAGGATAAATTCAATGCTTAATTGTTGCGCTAGCTTCAACCATCCTTTCGACAGGTTGATGCAACCTCGAGAGATTCCATGCAGCTTCAGGTATCCTCTCGCTAGGTTGGCTCTGACTGTTTGATAGGTTTAGGGAACCTCTTGATAGGTATAGTTTTGGCCTTTTGCACTTCGCGAGGATGGTTGCTTCAGATGACCTCTCGACAGGATCTTCTGCACTATTCGACAGGATCTTTGCTATAGTTTTAATCCATTCGATAGGTTCTATAAACTTCTCGATAGCTTCTTTTCTCCTTTGCAGAACATCTCGATAGGTTGAACTGACCTCTCCACAGCTTCCATTCAGCACCCAGAGCTCTCGATAGGTTGAACTGACCTTTCGACAGCTTCCATTCAGCACCCAGACCTCTCAATAGGTTCTTTTCTTTGCTCCCACAGCTTGTACATAGCTTGGGGTGCTGACTTTCATCTGTCTAGCACTCAGTAGCCTTTGAGGGGTTCATTCTTTATCAAATGCAGTTGCTGGTTTCCTCCCATGTGTACACAGTTGGACACATGCCATTGCCATAGAATTTTGAGGCTCCTTGAATCTGCCTGATGGCTGGCCTTTTGGGCTGCATGGGTACATGTTGAAGCAGCAGGTCTCTTCTTGGCATTTTTAGACGGATTTCTGCACTATGACTGCAATTTATTGTTAACTACAAAACACACTTAAGACACATTATTAGCCAACTCAAAAGTCCATCAAAAGTCAGGTTAGGAGGTGAAAAATGGTATTTTTCACTGATTAACACACCCCACCTATGCCATAAGCCTTACCATTTTGCACCTAGGATACAAAAGCTTATTTGCTTTTGTTTTGCCTTTGGTGTGATTGTGTGAGTGACCTGACTAAGTAGTATGAGAGGATTTGATCGCTCTTTGGAATTTAGGCACAACCAATTGCCAAGTGCCAACAAGGCAGTGCAGAGTCTTTCAGGACTATATGAAATAAAGTGAACCATTTTAGTATATGCCAAAATGATGGAAAATCATGGGTAATGATATTGTTTCCACATAAGTCCTTATATAAATGTTTGAAAGTTCTACATAGGTCTATGAATGCTGAAGCAGTATCGAACCCATGACCTATTCTCTGAGGTCTATATTCCTGATTGAAATTATGCAAGCATGTGAGTATCAAGTTGATTGAGTGTGTTCAAATTGATATCATTGTGCCAAGTTTCACTCATGTAAAACTTGATAGACATGAAATGAAGAATGCTTCTTGATATGGTATCAACATACCTAGACTTAAAACACGCTATAAACTCTGTTACAATTGGGTTTTAAGATAGTGCAGGAGATTAGTCATAAACAGATTATAACAACAGTTATTATAATTGGTTAACACACATGAATCCAGGTGTAAAAAAAGAATCCTACTACACAATCATAGATATCTCAGAAATTTGTTTAAACCCCATGAAATTTGCAATGATGCGTACCCTCCTGCAAATCCGATTACAATTGCTTGATTTATTTCTAATGATGCATTCATTTGATAGCAAAGACTTGTAAGTACAGAAATTGAAAAAAATTGACACTTCGAAAAATTTGCAACAAGCCATATATACACCCCTAGTCATAAGACCATTAATAATATTAATAATTCACATACCTGACTTCAGGGGGCATTTGAGGGAGAACATGCTGCACAGTAAAATCCAAATATCCAGCTGCACAGTAAAATCCAAATATCCAGCTGCCTTCAATAAAATATCAAGACAATTCCACCTGCTCTCTGCTACAAAAAGCACAAAGAAAATGACAATGAGTTAAAGCAGCCAATTTAAACTCATAAGCAAAACATAAGTTAATTGCAAGAATAGAAAATATAAAACATAAGTTAAAAAAGAGTAGATTATATGGCTAACATAGCTAGATTGGAAGGAAGAATTAGTGCTCTAGAACATGACATATACAGCTTATCCCTACAGAGAGGGAGAGAGAGAGAGAGAGAGAGAGAGAGAGAGAGAGAGACCTATAATTCAGCTTATCCCTTTGCATTTTCTCTCTACATGCCTTGCAAATTCTTGCAGGCTCTTGATGGATGCTAGAGATCATGAAGAGAAGTGACTTTAGGGCTGGTCAAATCTAGGTGACTTCGACCACACATATAGTATTGTTGAAGACGCCATGTACAGAATTGTTGGCTTTAGGACACCCTGAGGTGCATAGGCCCGCCCACCTAACACCAGCTCAAATGAATTTAGTGTCAATGGACTCGTCCCGTCATTCAAATGATTACAATAGCTGATGGAACATAACATGAGCACATTCCGGCTAATTCTAATTTTAGATTAGGCTATTTAAATTCATTTACCTCTAAGCTTAGATATAAGATTAATCCCTGCCCATACTTAAATACAAGAATTGAAGGCATCTTCTACTACACAAAACGTACAATGACTAATCAGCACAGACAAATTTCTACAGAGTGATACAAGATAATGGGCATTACATTGTTAGCAAAAGGGGAAAGAAGCTGAGGTTCAGTCTAATAATTTAAAGTACGAGTTTTATAAACTCTGTTTTTTAATATTGGTGGCTTAAAGAGGAACAAGGGGTAGTAGTCATACCTTTCTAGCCAGCATCAAGGGGAGATATATGGCGTCGACAATGTCAAATCTTGTGGGTACAAAAAGATTTTTTTTCAGAATGTTAGATCAGTTTCAGATTGGCAACTGAGCCTTTGCGCTAGTTATAATGACCACAGGTATAAATAGAATAATTAAGAAACAAGTGTTACATCAGCCCACTTGATTACTAGCTAATCAATTAAGTGAGTAAAAAAAAAATATAGTGAGTAGTGAAAATAAGAAGAAAAACTATCACCCTATACATTGAGGTTTAAATATAAATAGACTAATTAAGGAACAAGTGTTAGATCAGCCCTTTTGATCACTTGCTAATCAATTAACTCCTAGCTCAAATGTGAGAGTAATCAATAAAAATTTGAAAAAAGTGCAAAATAAGTACATTGAGGTAAAAATATGATAAAATGATTAAGAAAAAACACCATATACATTTAGGTAAAAATATGACAAATTTTAGATCAACCTATTTGATCACTTGCAAATCAAGAAACTCCTAGCTCAAATATGAGAGAAATCAATAAAATTTTGAAAAAGAAAAGAAGAAAGAGACCCATTTACATGAACCAAAAGCTGTGATGGGTTAATTAAAAACAAGTGTTAAATCAGCTTAGGCAACAAATAAAATAGCGTAAAAGAGTAGATATACCAGAGGTAGAACAGAAGAGTAGGAGAACAATGGAGAGCTTGGGATAGACATGGCTGGTTTTGCCTGATATGTTGGATTCAAGAAGAGAGAGAGAGAGAGAGAGAGAGAGAGAGATGTGGTGGGAGAGGATTGAGGTGGTGGGAGTTTAAAGGAAACAGCTAGTGTGTGGAATGTGGTGATGAAACCTATAGAGGAAAGGAATCATGCGCTTTGTAACTGACCCCATGCACTCTCTTTCCTTATTTCATCAACATGCTAGGCTAGGCATCATCATAACTCTCTCTCTCTCTCACTCTCTCTCTTACACACACATGACTGTTAGAGCTGGGCCAGATCGATGGCTATACTGAGCTTCACTTGAAAAGATAAAGCTTTTAGGATCTTCAGCATGGCTCGTGCGCCTAGTGGAGCTAGGGCACCTAAAGCTATACAATATAGAATCGAGTTGAAGCATATGAAACTTGGTTGAGTTCAGCTTAATATATATAAGTTATATATATAATATAGATAGCGGTTAGGTGCCCCTGTGAACGTGCCCCAATGGTCCATGTGGAGCTTAACGTGACACAAAAACAATGTTTTTGTGCCATATGGAACTCGGATGCATTGTTTAGATCAAATTTTACATAAAAGAAAAGTTTTCAAGGCAAAACTTAAACAATGGACTCATTCCATTGGTCTACATTTCAAGGCTAAAAACAAGCACGTGGAGAGGAGTTTTTGAAATATTTTATTTTCAAAAATGATCTAAAAAAAATAATCTTGCTCCACGGAACACCAAAACAACCTTACTCCAGCTCAAGTTCGACTCAAGTACGCATACACTTCATTTGAAGGCTCTTGATCTATGCTTGAGATCAGCTACGTGTACCTATTGGTTCAGCCCAAACAAAACTTATAGCAGGCTGGGTCGAAAACCATGAAAATTTGTGGTAAGAAAATTAATTATGTGGCCTAGTAATTATTTGTGGTGGGCAGCGAGCGCTGCCAAATGCAGCCTAAAATACCATCTCATAAAAAAAAACATCTCCTTATTTGCGTGCCAACACATTTGGTAAGAATCCCATAATAGGAAACTGATGTTTTTTAGATCATTTTAATACTAAAAGAGTCACACACAACATAGGTGCCACACACACAGAAAAATAAAAAATAATAATTGGAAAAGACATCATAGACCTTAGATTGGTTTCGAAACTAGAACTTCTAGAGGAGTTTGTAGTCCTCAGAGCAATATAAGGATAGTAGCTAACTAAATAAAATCTCTTTAGCCAGGTACGAAAAAGAAGAGAAAAATCAACTAAATGCTCCTGCATAGAATAAACAAATCCAAGTTTACTAACAATTTCATAACAGTATATTGGAATGAAGTTTTAGTGTGTGCATGTTCCTCAT
This sequence comes from Chloranthus sessilifolius, assembly GCA_021018995.1. Taxonomy (NCBI): domain Eukaryota; kingdom Viridiplantae; phylum Streptophyta; class Magnoliopsida; order Chloranthales; family Chloranthaceae; genus Chloranthus; species Chloranthus sessilifolius. The sequence goes on along the minus strand of CM037591.1, from coordinate 109,470,900 downwards.
TCATGTGTGGTGTTAGGTTCCATGTATGTGATTCTCTAATAACTAACTGAAATCCGTAGTTTCATATGGTAAAGATAATATTCCACAACAAAAATTAGGTGGATTTAGGATTTGGTTTTAATCAGCTGTTCCTGTTGTCAAGTTTTTAGTAATCTACCCCTAGAAAAGATCTATGTTCCAACCAAGAGATCATTGTTTGTAATAGATGTATTTTATCTGTTTATCTAGATCTTTACAGATTATTGCAGGGAATCATATTGAAGATTATTCTCTGGACCATTACAAGCCTTTAACATCATGAATACCTACCAGTTATTTATGAATTCTCCTCATATCAGTTATCCAGGATTACTTCAACCTAAATATAAAATTGGTGTTTCATTTTGTCAAATATCTGACCACAATATACGATTAAGCAAAATCCAAAGAGTATTAAAGCAACAAACATACATAATAAATGACGGTAGGCGACTCAAGTTCTCCCGGGTTATTAGTCTCACTGACATGCAAATCTCAATGAGAGAGAGAGAATAATGTTACTGTATAAGATTTCATAATCATAAAAAACTAAAAAGAAAAACAGATTTAAAGAATCCTGAAAGAAGTGTAATCATAAACAATCATGCAATAAGACTTCAAAAACAAAGCACAACACATGCAATTGTGTATTCGTAGAGGACCAAAAGGAGAAAAAATAAGTAGAATTGTTAAATTGTGTACTGGCTACGTTCCATACTAAATGGTTGGAATCATCTAATCACCATGGCTCTTGCTTACAACATAGTTGACCCAAGCACCACAGATGGGTGTCTTGCTCAATAGTAACATCATCCTCATCCCCATTGTATCTTTTTCTTACCATTTGATTCATGTAGGATCATTAGATAAAACAATAAAACACCTAAAACTACAAAAACCAAGTAAATACAAGTAGAAAAAAGAAAAGTTTGATGAATTCAAGACATAGAAAAAATAAATCACTAAATTTCTTATGGACAATTCTACAAACAAGTGCAAGGATTATACATTTTGTCGAATTCTTGAGCCACAAAAAAAAAATTGAAAATTTTTTTGGTTGCATTTTACACTTGTTATGCAAAAAAAACAAAAAATATACATACCTAAATGGCAAAGATTAGAAAATCTGTCCAAAGAACCAGTTCCTTAAGTTTTTTAAAAACTGTATACATCATCACCAACCAAACAAAAATCACAAAATATTATCGTTTCCATAACTATAAACCCTAATTTCCACAAAATATATATCACAAGATTTCTTTCCAAATCTGAAATTCAACCGAAACCGACTTTCGATTCTGGTTTCGGCTTCAAAAAACTAAAAAAAAAAATTGAACATAACTGAAACCGAAATTTCAGTTTTGGTTAACGAATATCACACCATCTATTTTTCAAACACGAAATGCTCAAAGTTTCTTTCTACAGATCCAATCAAACGAAACAAAAACCAATCGCAAGCATACACAAATAGAATCCCAATGAATATTCCATTCTAGTCAAAAACATAAAATCCTAAAAAATAAACATAAAAATCCATTAATACCACAACAAATTGAAATAAAGAACTACCGAATTACCAAATCAAATCCTCTAAGAAGAAAGCCAATTCAAAACCTTAAAACATACTCCACATTGTAAGTTGTAACCAACTTCAGAAAGAAAATTGTATATCCTAATTTTAGCATAAAAAAATACCTTAAATCCCCAATTAAATCATCCAACATAAAAAAAAAACCTAAACCCTAAGTTATAACATTAAAAAATATCACAAAAAAAAGGTCTGACTTGAAAAATCGATCAATCGAACCAATATCCTCAGGCCCGAGCATCGCACCTTTGTCCTTATCAGAAGCGACTCTCCCTTGGCCTTTTGATCGAGAAAAGACTACATTTAACGCATTTCTTTATGATCCAATATCCCGAGTGAGAAAATATCACATCTTCTCCTTCTTCTTCCATGTAACAAAGCAAAGCTAGTGTTTAGGGTTTGGTAGCAGAGAAAGAAAGAAGCGGATAGGAGGTATTACAATTTAGGTCTTTTTTAATTTGTGCAGAGTTTGGTATTTATAGGGTATATTTGTTATAGGGGCAAACTATATATTTGTTAGAAGGGCAAGTTTGCCCCTATAACAAATATACAATTATCCGCCTATCCTTTTCTTGAAAAACCATGATTATAACCAACTAAACGGCTGCTTTAGGCAGTTGATTTGTTTACTACTACTTTAATCAGTGGTTAATCTTGCCCCACTAATGTTGTATTTTACACATTTTCACATAGTATCGTGCATGTTGCGTAGATCCGAGATGAGAGGCTAACTCTCTTGTTCAAGGAGAAAGTGAACCCTAAATAAATAGATAATTTCCCTTCAGTTTTATCATTCTTATTTTGAATATTGAATCATATGACTAGGTTATTCTAAATGAATACTATGCTATCATTGAAAATTCGTCTATAGTCATTGATCTTGTAGCTTATTAATACGTATAAGATGTAGTGTGATTGACTAATATATTGTAATTGTTTATCCTTGATACATTATACCTTCTGCATGACTCATGTCATTCGTGAATGCATCATAGTAACTAGGATAATGTATGAATAGATCATTAATCATATTCTTTTCGAATTATTTTACTTGTAGTAAAACGAGAGTAGATATTAATTATTTATAATTGATTAAATTGAGGGGAGAGAATCTAATGAATCTAGGGTGTAATTGTATCCTTGAATGTCAGCATATTTATTTTATTTGTTAATTTTGAATCATCAAAGTTAGTTGTTTAATCTTTCACCTTTAATTTATTGAGAAGCGTTAATTCACCATCAAAACCATTCCAACCTTACTAGAAATTAGGTTTAAACACTCTTGCAATTAGGTAGCTTTACTCGCTCGTTGTAGGTTCGGCATTAGTAATACTTGCCCTTGTTCCACGAACTTGTACACTTGCAAGGTTATAATCTTTTAAACGATCGCACACAAGCTAAGAGCTCATTTGCTTAAGGTATTATGTCTTACGAGCACAAAGTCTAACAACTATATTTTATTGTGGCTCTTTGTTCAATAATTTTAAGAGGCTATAGAAAAATTGTCTGCGACTGACTGTTAGTTCAATTTGTGTTGATGTTCTTTATTATAAAAGTGGTCAAAATATGACAGGAATAAAGAATGCCAAAAATAAAACAAGAGGGCTAAAGATGGAATTAGAACACAAACACCACCTGCAAGATACAAGATTGTTGCAACAAGTTTTAAATGAAGTAAGGGTTGTCCCACAGAGAGTTGTGGATCTAAAGGTAGTAATTTTCCAGATCTGCTACAGAATTGGCAACTCTAAACCTAATCTATCTTAAACTAATACAACAGGGTAAAGAGAGGGTGTTGGGTTTGTCACTAACTAAAATAAAACAAAAATAAATGCAAAATCAGAAATAAAAGAAAGGGGATTAAAGAAGATTAAAAGTGGTTTGGTGAAATAAATAAAAAAATAGAGAAGTAGGTACTTAGGGACTAATTTTTACTACAAAAAGTATTGTAAAGCAAAGCAAGAGTTGGATCTACAGCAATCCTTCATTTGACTACAAACACAAATACAAGGAAGAAGAATCCAACTCAACCCTGAGATATGGACTAGTCTTAGGGCTATATCCTGTCCACTCAAATGGTCACAGGATATCCCATAGATATAATCCAGTCATAGGGGTTAAAGCTAGAATAATAAAACCACTGCAGACACTATGTCTGCAAGGCTACAAGCACATGCATCCATAGGTGCATGAAATTCATAAAATCGAATAAAAATCACAAGATGAAATATTACAACTAGCTATTCATTGCCAAAAAGAAGCTTACAATGATATGGCCCTCAAGTCTACAGTCTCTGCAAGAATCCAGATCTCTTCACTATGCTATTACAAGCAGTTTACAACTCAAATTAGTCCTAACTGCTACAACGACTTAGCCAGACATGTCGAGCTAAGTAGAGAAGAAAAACAAAAGGAAAAGATGACCTAAACCTTAGAAATGAGCTTAGCTCTCGTGTGTTTGTGTAGTGTGATCTCCCTTACAAGCATGCTTTCTCTTCTTTATATACACAGCAGAAAACAACTTTATTCTCTGGCCATTTAGAGGGGAGGAGAATTTAAATAGTTAGGATCTACTGACGTGGCCTAATTTCAGCCAAGTATTGCCCCATTATGTTAGGAAAAATACAACACACTTAGACAGGTGTCTCATGTGCTGCAAAAGTTCTAAAAATGCCCTCGAAGTCCATAAATATCTGCTGGGTCCTGAGCCTCGAGAGGGTGAAGGCTTCAGAAGACTTCACAGTGTATAGCTCGAGCAGATAGACTACTTTCTGAAGGTTGCTCGAGTGGATGAAGTGTTGCAGTCTAGATTTGCTCGAGAAGTAGAGTTGCTTCTGAAGACAACTCGCTAGGATAGCTTCGAAAGGTACAAAACTGCTCGAGAGACTGAATTGCTGCAGGAATGATATGCTCGGTACTGCTCGACAGGTTGCTTATGAAGGCTTTTAATCTGCTCGAAACTGTTCGAGATGAGATTTCTACTTCTCAACAATTGCTGCAGCTCTCCTTTAGGTATGGGTTCCATTTTTCTCTCATTGTAGAACTTCTAGGGTCCAAGGCATGCTGAACAACCCATTGAGTGGGGACCACCAAGGTTTAATCTCTGTATTTCCATCAACTCCACTGCTTGACTCCAATTCTTCTCTTCTTGGCACTTGTTACATGGATTGCTGTACCATTTTGTAGATTATTGCTAATTATAAAATCATACTCAAAAATTAATTATTAAACATCCCTAAGGTCTAGTAACGGCTAGGTTAGGAGGTGGAAAGTGGCATAATTCAATGATTAACACTGACCCTCTCGCTCTCAACAATTCTATTTATTTTTCTCTATGTTTCCATGGCCAACAACAATCCCATACACAAAGATGACGGAGACCTTAGAGGACGTCATGATTACATCGATATTGGAGCTCAAATCGCCCCAATTGTCAAACTTGAGGAGGTTTCCATGACTACTCAATAATAGAAAAGAAGGAGAAGAATCGTCCTAGATCTTAAAATGTGCTACATCTGTCATCAATACTGGAAATGAAAATATTGCAGAGATTGTTAAATTTCAAGGGCCAAAGGAGGAAGATATCACATTTGACACAAAACTGAGAGGAAGAGGATTTTGGGGTTTCTAATTTTGAATTCAATTCACCTTATTAGCTTTATTATACAAGTGTAAATTTGTAGTATAATTAAATAATTCTAATATGTTACCGAATTAGAGTAATTTTAAGAGAAAATAATGTCATTTTCATTAGCAACTAAGAGCATTGATTGACCACTTGTATCAGTTGATCCACTAAGAGTGAACAATGTCCTTATTGCAAACATTTTTCTTGTTGTTGCTGGTTGATTGTGGATAAGCTTGTCTTGTTAGTTATCATGTCTAGAGCTGTAGCTCAATAATTGGTGGTGGAATACAACTTATGACAAACTATTGATTGTATAGTAGTTAATAGATTCACAAGTTTATTATTGTAGAATGTTGAATTTGAACAAATTCTGCATTAAATTTGAGCTTGGGAGACAGTTACTATATGTATTAATAAACTTAATATGGAGTTGACATTGTCGAGGCTTATCTATCTTTAATTAATTTAAGATACTTATGTTGGATCGGGAATAGTAAAACGCAACGAAAAATAAAAATGATCCCGAACAAATACCATGATTTCAAACCTTTTACATAAAAATAAATATTTATTTAATTATTTATGCATACCTTGATTTTCTTATTTGATTTACGATGACGAAAAATTCATGTGAGCATAGATCCTCTCTTGATTACCTTTCTCAATAAGCTTTACCTAATCTCCAACGTAGAATCAAACTATGAGTCTTCCCGCTTCGAAAATCTTCTTCTTCTCTCACAAGAGTTATGGAGAAAAAATAACAAAGAAATTAGGTTAAATTTTTTTGAGAGACGGGCTTCAAGAGAAAATATATAGCTGTAGTAAATTTTGAGAAAAGACGTAGACGTCATATTTACTACAATGACATACATGTCTTATAATATTAGGTTGACATTCTATATTTAATTAATTAAAATATTAATTAATTAATCTCATCAACTCCAATGATTACATCTATAACCCTCCCTCACAAAGTATATCTACCACACCAAGAATCATGCTCACTAAACACATGATTGTGCCAAATCGCTAATCTCACTCCATCAAATCAAATTCAAATGGATACAAAATGAATCATCATCTCTCATATGATGACCAACGCTGGGTATGTTATCATCAAAATAATCCAATGGCGTGAGATGAAGCGTTCGTGACTAGTCTATTCTACTTGAGGTAGTAACCCACATGAGATAATTGTGACAATATGTTGTCCCCACGCACCCCTAGTTATGGACATTCTAGGTTTGCAACTTTGCATAGAATTGGTCAACTAGATCTAGCTAAGGTATGGGCATAACCCTACCTCTTAGTTGCATACTAATGCTCCCTAATAATACAGTCTCCAACGAGTAGAGATCCAATGGCCCAAAACAAATACAAACACACCATCATTTAGTGATAACAAATATGAAAAGAAAGAGAGATCTTATTAATCAAAAGAAAGTGAGAAAAAACTCAACATAAAGTGAATAAGCAACAATAGAGGAAAAATAATAGATATGATCCCTGAGATTGGTTCATCTCAGGGCACGCTCCAACTGTTGCTAGCTAATAGTTGTGCACATATCTACCTTCTTTGTGCAAATTTAGATTGTGGACACACATTACCATAGTTATCTCCTTTTGATACACGCTTGAGCTTGAGTATGATTATAGTGAATGTTGATACACACTACCCATTTACTTCAAACAATTTTATTTTTTATAGAAGTCATCTCATAGTTGAATCTAAACTTGAACCAAATATATAGAAGTCAATTGGTCCAAACCAGTAAGAACACTATAAACAATGTAGATTGGATACCTTAAAATTTCAACCAAACATGCTAATTATGCAACATTCACTTAAGGAGGGACATAAACAACAATAATGGACAATAGAATTTATAGCATGTCATGTAATGTGACGATGAAAAAATGCTAAGAATGTAACTCAAGCTACGAATTAAGGCCTTGCAAAATTTAATGTGAAATCCGACCATGGAACGACATCCGATTCACTACGTGAAAATGAAGAATAAGCAACACTACTTGCTTAAAGAAAACCACGGACTCTGACCGTTGTGGACAAATCAACTGATACAACTGTCCAAAACCGTAGTTTCTAAAATGCAACGGCCTAATATTGTATAATTAAGCCTATTCGAACCTGTGACCTCAAGATATAAAACAAATTGGGCATCCGTTTCTCAAATGCAACGGCCCGGTTTGTTATAGGTTAGGCGATTCGAACCTCGGCCCTCTAAGGTATACTAGGCGCCAATACAAAAATAGCTTATAAGGAACTCCAGAGCGAACAACGGCGTCTGTCACTTCTCCTCTTTGCCCTTCCTATTCCTCTTCATTTGATGCCATCTTCCTCGTCGAAGCTTGATCGATTCGGTCCTCCTCATCTCCAAAATCTAAAGTTTGATTCAATGCAAACCTCCTCATCTCCATAAGTCAAGCTCGATTCGACGCCATCCTCGTCTCTGGATGCCACTTGAAGCCATTAATGGTGAAATTTATCTATGCATCAAGATTCGATATGCCTAGCGATTAAAGCTCGCCAAAGCGACATTGAAGAAACGATCAGGTAGGGGTTATATTTTATTTTATTTTTTCTAAAATATTAAAAAGGATTATACCCAAATCACTAGAATTTGGCATACCCTAATTAGAAATAGTTTTTCTGAAACCAATTTGTTTTTGATTATCCAAAATATTTTTTAAATTTGAGTTATGGTTTCTATTTTCTTTTATTTTTTCTGAAGGATTATTTTATTTTTTCTTATGCAGCTCCTCCATCTTCGAAGCCTGCTAAATCCGGTTGGTTACCCTATTGTATTTCGAGGTATTTTCCCAAATTTTGAGGTATTTTCCTAAATTTTCCTCTGTTTTATATGGTTTGCTATCTAACATCCGGGTGCAGGGATCAGACCGAAAACCGATTGGTTTGCTATTCTCATGTTCTATTACCCTACTGTTTTATATGATTTGCTATTCTCATGTTCTATTTTCTCTTCCCATAATTTTTGCATTTTTGTTTTCTAAATACTAAATTTTTTTAAGAAAGTCTTTTTTCTTTCTTAAAAGGATTACCCATGCTATATGTTGAAATGTTTTTTTTTATTTTTATGAATTTATATACTCAAATTATGTACTCGCCTCATATTCGATGTATATATTTACTTTTTTATGTTAAATTCTCATTATGCTTTTTTATTTTTAAAATGTCATATGTATTGTATGTATAAGCCTGATATATATATATCTATATATATATATATATATAAAAGTCATATAAGCGACATTATGCAGTTTTGTTGGGTACCTAGGAGTGCAGATTCGATTAACTAAACTAAAACTTAAAATTTTGATTTTTCGTTCGATTCAGCCTGAATGGAAACTGAACGGAAACAAATTGGTTAAATACCGAAAACTTGTAATCGAAACAAAGCGCAAAAAAATCATTGATTCCACTTGGTTCGGTTTCATTTATTCAAAAAATTTAAATATTAATTCTCTTTTTTTCCGGTCTTCTTTAGTTTTCCAACCGGTTTTGGTTTTAGGCGCTCAAAACTGGCCCGAATTGATTGGGAATCGGTTAAGTTCTTCCGATTTTATGTCCCAATTGGCATTTTCCGATTTTGGCCACTAAAAAGCAAACCGATTGGGAATCGGTTCGGTTCTTTTTGCTTTTTGGCTGGTTTCAGTCCAGTTTGGCGGGCCAGATTTTTGGTCAGTTTTCTATGTAAATTATGTAAAAAATTATGCTAATTATGTGTTGAAATTATGTTAGAATCATGGTATCAAGTGTTGGCCGACACATACATATCAGCGATCTGTATCAGTATCTCCGTCAATCGATGCTAACTCAGTTTTTGAGATGTCAACCGATATTGACTCACTTTTCAAGATGTGAAATCAAAATCTAACGATGTGATTGTATGTTCATGATCTAAAGATCAATTAGATCAAAGATAGGTGCGAAAAACAAACTCCATCAACATGAGATTGGTCCCCCCGTACAAGTCAGACCAGTCCACTATGAGATTGATCGGTCACTTGTAGGGAATTTTCACCTAACATAAAACGATCAATCTTATATAAGAACGAAGTATCATATGAAACCTAAGGAAATTTTCATCTAACCCATTTTTTCAATTAAATTAAATTTCAACATATGTCAAATATTTAGACCCTGTTTGCTTATGCTTAATAAAAGAAATGAAAAAGTTCAAGGTCTGGGACCCTATTAGATAATAAGAAAAATGTTGAACACTGTTCGATAAAAAGTAAAAGATCAACTTGTGGACTTCTTGGATTCATACGATAGAGATCCTTTTTCACCCCTAATCTTCCACACAATGGATCTTGAGTCCATGAGCTTACCATAATTCAATCTTCTTGTTTTCTAATCTTTTGGGTTGTTGAAATTTTGTTTGTTGTTGTCAGAAACTCCAGTTTTGCTGGGTTGTTTCTATATTTTAGGAAAATGATAACTGGCGCATAGTTTTAAAAATGGGCCAGGGGCTGACATGTATATATCGTGTTAGGCCTGATCTATTTATATGAAGCCCCGACTAAATATGAGTATACAAGTCACCCAATACCGCTCATATTATGGTTCAAATAAGCCATTATCAGTCATATGGGCACCTATCACTTGTGCTTTTTCTCTCTTTCTCTCTCTCTAAAACTTCAATTTTTTTCCTTCATTGTTGTGATTTTTCCTTCATTTAGTTTTGTAGAATGTCTTCAACAATCCCAAGTAAAGAGTGGATGACGGCAAATCATACAACTGTGGAATATATCGAAGGTCTTCATTCATTTATCAAATTCGCAAAAGAAAATGTAGAAGATCCTGATTGGTGTTGTTGTCCTTGTGTCAACTGTCGAAATCTTAAAAAGCATAGCCTCGTGATTATTATGGAACATTTATTTTGTGATGGTATAGATAAGTCTTACACGATATGGAAGCACCATGGAGAATCATTTTCTAATAGTGTCACAACCCAGATTTTTGAGATCTGTGCATGGCACACTTGGTTGCACATCGGTATATGCGTTTCACAAAGGGACCAAAACACCCAAATACTTAAAGTGTGTACATGGGAAACACACTAGTATATCCCAATTGTGATAAATATAAAAGTGAAGAAGAGAGAAGAGGAGTCCTTACGTAAAACTATTCTAACCTAAAAAGAGAGGAGGAGACTATAGAGAAAAAGAAAGGGAAGAAAGGAGCCTGGGAGAACTAGGGTTGCAGAAACTTGGCTCGGCAAGGGAGATCAGAGGTAATGACGGGAGGACGAACCAGGGAGACCGGATAGCCTAGTGGGTTTACAAATCTTCAATCGAACCTGTGCGTGTTTCATCGCCGAGGTTAAAAACTTATAGATGCCTAAAAATGTTTTAAATAGTAGGAAGGATGTTGTATGTTGCTTTATATAAGATTAAGGTAAAATGAAGGATGGAGGCATGATCTCGATCCGATCATGGACAAAATCGGTGTTTCGCCGAGGCGGTCTAAAGAGGCTCGCTCGGCGAGGATGAACATAGAAAGAAAGACTTGGGCTCGCTCGAGCGGTCCCTTAAACTAAAGGGAGGCTCGCTCGGCGAGGTCCGTATCTTAAATTTGAGCTCGAGCGATCTCGATATGACCGCCGAGCGAGGTCTAGAGACCGCCGGCGAGGTCAGGACCGCTTCGAGCGAGGGCTAATGACCGCGCGAGCGAGGTCTGGTGACCACTCAGATATTGGTTTTCTAATAAGAGGAACTCGGGTGTCCTACACCCCAAAGACCTTAGATCATTCTAAAAGTATAATTCTTTAAATGTAGGTCGATGCACCATAACCTCCGAGGACAAGCGTGCTTGAGATTACGAGGTAGGGAGTATTCTTGAAACATGTGCATTATTCTCGTGAACTCATATGCGTAGTAAAGTCTATTTAAATAGTAGTATATACATTAAACTCTCATGATAAGTGTGTGTGTGTAAAGTGTGAAGAATCGAGGTCCCTGTGGGACGAAATATAATGTGGTTAAATGGAGAAAGTTGAAATAGAAGTGTGAGGCACCCCAGGGATGCGTAAGAAATAAAATAGAGAAACAGAAACAATGTGATAAGGCCTAATGAAATATATCTAGCACAATCACGGTGAATAACTATATGTAAAGCACATTGATATTTTTATTATTTAAGGTTGATCGAATACCCACCGACGTGGCGGGATACCCACGATCGACTCGGCAGGGATATCCGTGACTGCACGGGCGGCCAATCCAGATAGTTGTAACACATCCCAGGATGTAGATTAAGAATAGACCGCCGCCTATGAGAAAGGGGCTTGGGCGATATTCCTGTGGATACACATAATAGCTCTAGTTAGGCAGCGATGGCGGGTATTCCATCGGGCTCGATGCTATAGTGCTCGAGGATTACTTAAGTTAAGATTTAAGTGATTAGGCCAAGTTCACAAACAAATTCATAAAGAGATTAAGCGAAGCGTACTGCTAAGATTGGTTGGGAATCATTGCTTTATTTTTTATCCTTCAAATTGTTGTACATAAATATTTCTTGAGAAATTATGTTGTTGGTACTAACATATGTGTGGAGATGATCTATATGTTCTTTTGTTTTCCCTACAGCTAGGATGTAGCTCACCCTTAGACTATCGTCGCATGGTCAAGGACTAATGGCAAGGACTTGGTGAAGTAAATCCAAAGGCATCGGTCTGTACCACGAAGAGTCGAGAACCTCCTCTGAGGAATTCTTCTAGGAAACCACGCATACTTTGATAGTGAGTTGAGAGAGAGTACTGTGTATGGCTTGGTATATCGAGCCTTTTTAATTTGAATGTTTAAGATACTGTCACTTGATAGACCACCTAGGAGGAATGAGTATCATTAAACTGTCGGGTATGTCCTTATGTCCATGAATTGGCATGGAACAAGAACAGCCTGGTAGGATCAACTAACTATAAATTCTTATTGTTGCTTAGAGTATTCGTATGTGCTTCAATTACCGTTTGGCTGTATATATGACGAGGAGTTATGATATGAAGGTAAGGCACGGCCTTGAAGGTCGTGCAGATGGCACGGATTTCGGGATGCCGAAATTGGATCCTGATTGGTATCAGAGCGTTTCTTTCCAGAGTTCTGACTATCATATCGTCAGAATATAGGGACTTCTGCTAACGAGATTCTAATTCTCATGCAGACCGTTATGTTTCCCTAGAGGGAGAGGCCGACCCAGGGGTGGCCATGATAGGAATTTGCGCAGTAGAGATGGGTTCGTCTCACCTACAAACAGAGTGCCATTGGGAAACAGGGAGATTCCCGAGAGTAGTGGCCAGGGAGGAAATCAAAATCAAGCGAGGAGCAAGATCTAGATAGACATGATCGAGACCAAAGGAACAAGATAGGGTGAGAGAAAGGAATGAGGAAAGAGAAGAGCGAGAATGATGCACACAATGGAGACCATGGCAATCGCCATGGCACAACAAGGCGTCCTTGGCACGACATACTGATAACCACAACGAACACCTACCCCTCCGAGGACTTACACCTTTATTGGCTTGACATTCACCGAGTTCAAAGAATGAGACCTCCAATTTTTCGAGACGGTGACACAATGGCATGAAAACTGGTTGGGAGAAATGGAGAAGGTGTTTAGCGTACTGACATGCACGGAGGATGAGAGCGTCCGTTGGGTAGCATATATGTTAGATGGAGAAGCTGGACCTTGGTGGAAATCGATTAGGTCATGTGACGAGAGCACAAGAAACTCCAAACGTCTGCGTGGACTTGGGAGCCAATTTGTAGAAGAATTCAATAAACAATATTTTCACGAAGTTGTGAGAAATCAGATGGAGACCCAATTTTTACAACTAGCACAGGGAAGAATGACCGTGAGAGAGTATGGAGTGGAATTCATGAGACTGGCTCGCTTCGCCCCAGACTACGTAATCTCAGACGGGATGAAAGCGAAGAGGTTCAACAGGCTTACTACGACATCCGAGGGGTGTTGCGCCTTCCACCAAGACTTATGGAGAAGTAATGAGGCATTGGTGGTTGAGGAAGAAAATAATAACCGATACCGGCAGAGGGAACATCAAGGCAGAGAATGCACCGATCTGAATAGGACTGGGGGTTATGAATCGTCATATAAGAAACAGAGGTTTATAACACCAAATCAGAAACCGTCATTTCCGTCGGGTTATGGGAGAGCTGCTCCACGATCGACTCATCAAAATTATCCGTTGCTCGCATCAGGGAGATCGATGAGGTATCAAGGTCCCACTTATTCCAACAGGACCACAACTCCACAAGTTTTTCCGATAGCCGCTAATTCATTTCCAAGGGAAACTTGTGCTAAATGTGGCAAGTCCCATAAAACAACAGACTGTAGGCAAGGAATGCGAGGCTGTTTCAAATGTGGCAAGATAGGTCACATGATGAGAGATTGCCCTGAGACAGCCAAAGAAAAGACGGCTCCAACCGCCATGCCACAACCAATTCAAGCTCGAAAGCCTGTTATTCGAGGAAGAGCCTACGCAGTTACTGCCCAGGAAGCAGGGAGTGTACACGACATTATCCAAGGTGAGAACTCCTTTAAAATAGAGAATTTCGATTCCAATATAACTCTAGATAAAGAATGAGTTTATATTAGGATATATAAATATATGTATCATATTAAACGTAAGGGTGAAAATTGTTATGGATATGTTGTGTACGTATATGCATGTATTGTAATGCGTTCTGATTCTGAGAAAGGGTGCTACTAGCACATGACGCGAAAAGTGCCGATAGACCTGTGGTCTACCCACTCCTTCATTACCCTAGATTTGCGAAAAGAATGAAGATTGTTAAACCGGACTTTGTGTTATCGGTCCATCCCAACAGGAGAATTAGTGGACATGGAATTAGTCGCGCAAATCGGTAGTAGTAAGCATTAGGGATCACGTTGTCCACGAATTAGAGGCAAATCTAATATGGTTGGACATGGATTCGATGTGATCCTTGGCATGGATTGGTCATCCCAACATTGCTAACAAAGGACTGCAAGGATAAAGTTGTTGTTTTCCGTCTAACACGAGGAGATCATTTCGATTTCAAGGGAGAGGTCGACTCGTACCACTTATATCTCATGAAGAGCGAACGCGTTAATTAGGAAAGGGTGTAGTGGTTATTTGGCATTTTGAAGGAGGATAAAGAAGAAAAGAATATTATCGGACTTAGGCGTAGTGCGAGAATTCCCAGATGTATTCGGAAGAATTGCCGTGATTACCTCGAAAAGAGAAGTAGAATTTGCAATCGATTTGGCACCGAGAACGGAACCTTTCAAAAGCACCTTATAGAATGGCTCTGCAGAAATGAAAAGAATTGAAAGAACAACGCAAGAGCTCATGGACAAGGGGTTTATCGACCAAGCGTGTCTCCGTGGGGAGCACCGGTGTTGTTCGTGAAAAGAAGGATGGGTCGATGCGTTTGTGCATCGACTACCGCCAATTGAATAAAGTCACGATGAAGAATCGATATCCGTTGCCAAGAATAGATGACTTATTCGACCAATTACAAGGAGCAAAACACTTTTCCAAGATCGACCTAAGATCCGGTACCATCGAGTTAAGAGTCGTACGAGGACATTCGTAAAAGCGACTTTTAGAACACGGTATGGACACTATGAATTTTAGTGATGCCATTTGGGTGACAAATGCACCGGCGTCGTTTATGGATTTGATGAATCAGTGTTTAAACCACACTTAGACTCTTGGGTTGTAGTGTTTGTTGATGACATCCTAATCTACTCAAAATCAAAAGCGGAACATGAAGAACACTTACGTGTCGCTTCATTTAACTTTGCGTGAACACAAATCAGACGCCAAGCTCAAAGAATGTGAGTTTTGGCTAGAAGAAGTCAGCTTTACGGGACATGTCGTCTCCAAGCATGGTGTCACCGTGGATCTGCTAAGATCGAGGCGATGGAATCGGGAACAACCAAAAACCGTGATGAGATATCCCGGAGTTTCCTGAATTTGGCCGAGGATATTATCGGCGTTTCGTTGAGGGGTTTTCAAAAATATCAGGACCTCTCACAAGGCTTACAAGAAAGGACTCAAGATTTGAGTGGAGTGAGGCGTGTGAAAAGAGTTTTCAAGAACTCAAGAAAAGACTCACCTCAGCTCCAGTGTTAGCCATTCCATCAGGCAGTGGAGGATTCGCAGTTTATAGTGATGCTCAGATAACGGGTTGGGTTGTGTATTAAATCAATATAAAAAGGTAATAGCTACGGCTCCACAGTTGAAAGAGCACGAAAGGAACTACCCAACACACGATCGAACTAGCGATCATATTTGCATTAAAAATATGGCGACATTACCTATACGGAGAAACATTTGAAATTTTCACTGACCATAAAAGCCTCAGATACCTGTTTACACAGAAGGAACTAAATATGAGGCAGCGTAGGTGGATGGAATTCCTCAAAGATTACGACTGTTCTATACAGTATCATCCAGGCAAAGCTAACGTAGTGGCCGACGCCTTGAGTCGAAAGAGTTCCGCACAGCTGGCTAGCCTAATTTCAGGTATACATCGATGGAAGTTGTTAGAGGATCTAGCGTTATGTGGTGCAGACATCCAACCACAAGCCACAGGAGCCTTCTTAGCCAACATATCAGTGAAGCCAGTGATATTTGAACACATACGAGAACTACAGATGAAAGACCCGATTCTAACACGGATACATCAAAATGTAATAGAAGGTACTACGAGTTTTAATCAAGGAAGACGGTTCCTTAACGCTCAAGGCGGCTTTGCATTCCGGACAACGCCGAATTGCGGCGAACGATTCTTGATGAATCACACAGGTCAAGTTATGCGATCCACCCAGGAAGCACGAAGATGTATCAGGATCTGAAAAAGAATTACTGGTGGAGAGGGTTGAAACAAGATGTGGCAGAGTATGTTTCACGGTGTTTGACGTGCCAACAAGTGAAAATCGACCATAGACACCCCGCAGGCCTATTACAGCCCTTACCCATACCGGAATGGAAATGGGAATCTATCTCAATGGATTTCATAGTCGGGTTACCACGAACTGCAAGGAGGCATAACGCCATTTGGGTGGTGGTGGATCGATTAACTAAGTCGGCACATTTCTGCGGTACAACACGATGTACACAATGGGAAGATTAGCGAACTTTACATGAAGGAGATCGTTCTACATGGGATTCCAAGTAGCATTGTTTCAGACCGAGACCCATTATATACGTCAAAGTTTTGGAGGAAATTCCAAGAAGGAATGGGAACTAAGTTGGATTTCAGTACGGCATTTCACCCGCAAACAGACGGGCAAACTGAGAGGGTCAACCAAGTCATTGAAGACATGCTTAGGGCATGTATGTTAGAATTGCAAGGATCGTGGGATCAACATCTACCATTGATTGAGTTCGCTTATAATAATAGTTTTCAGACGAGCATCGGGATGGCACCGTATGAAGCTTTATACGGAAGACGATGTAGGTCGCCAATCAATTGGGAAGAAACTGGGGAGAAATTTGTTTTGGGACCCGAGCTACTTGAAGATAACGCTGCCATTGTCCGCATGATCAGGGAGAGGCTAAAGGTGGCTCAGAGCAGGCAGAAAAGTTATGCTGACATCAAGCGGACCAGTGTAGATTTTAAAGTGGGGGAACATGTGTTCGTGAAAGTATCACCAATAAAGGGAGTGATGAGATTTGGGAAGAGAGGGAAACTAAGTCCCCGCTATCTCGGACCGTTTGAAGTTTTGGGTCGAGTGGGAGAAGTAGCCTATCGCATTGGGTTGCCACCATTGTTTGATCAGGTACACAACGTGTTCCACGTGTCTATGCTTAGAAAATATCTCAATGACCCTGATCACGTGCTGGCCAATCATTCGAAATGCATGAAGATATGACCATGATTGAAGGACCCAAAGAAATTGTAGATCGAAAAGAGCAAAAGGTGTAACAAAAGTGATTCCCTTAGTACTTGTTCGATGGAAGAACCATCCGATCGAAGAGGCAACATGGGAACGTGAGGCTGATGTTAGAGAACAATATCCCAAATTGTTCGAAGTTGCCAACTGAATGATTTTCATTCGTTTGAGAATGTGTAATTTCGGGTACTATGAAGGTTAGGTATGTTTTCTTTTGATATAGGATTGCAAATAATGTTTGAGAAATCTTTTGTTCAACTCTTAATTGATGAAACTAGTGATGTATTCAAACCTAAACGAGCAAGAAGGTACCCAGAAACATCTCTGGTCTCGCTCGAGCGACCACTTGTGTTCGCTCGAGCGAACTACATAAAATTTAAATTCTCTTCTCGCTCGAGCGAGGTCTAGTGACCGCTTCATGCGAGGTTTTGAACTCCTTCGGCGAGGCATTATAACCGCCGGCGAGGATAATATATAATAAAAACTAGTTACATTCTCGCTCGGCGAGAATAGATGACCGCGTATGCAGGTATATTTGAACCACTATAACCGCTCGAGCGAGGCACTATAACCGCTTCGGCGAGAAGGTTATCTTGGCGATTTACGTGCTCGCCGGCGAGGGCTAATGACCGCCGGCGGCGGAACTATAAATATGAGACCGATGCATTTCATCTTCAAGTGAGAAGGGAGAAGCGATCGGGAAAGGGTTAGGGCAGCCGTTTTCAACCATTTTTCTTCCGATTCCAAACGGATTTGAGCAATCCGATCCGTTAAGACGATCATCCTAGGTAAACTCTACCTATTTCCTAAGGTTTTTCCTTCTTTTTTTGCATTATTATACTAAATGGCCTCAAGCCCGAACCCCCAACCAAAGAAACGGATGGCGACTCGGTCGCCACCGGCGCGCAACAAGGCGCCACAAACCTCGCAACCATCATCAAACCCACCCTCTACACCAATCACACTGGATGATTGGTGGGGAGCAAAAATTTTTGAAGCCGAATGGGAAATACATCCCTCTTGCTTCGGGGATCCGGCGTCCACCCAGTGGACATCGGACTTCATAACCAACAATCAACTTAAGTCCCTCCTTACGCCATTCGGGGATCGATACTACCCGAGGCTAGTGAAACTTTTCTACCAAACCTTAAACATGAGCATCGATGAGGACGCCATACTTGTTACCATCGATGGTAACGAGTTAGTTTTTAGATGTGCCGACATCTCCTCGACCATGAAATGCCCCCACATCTACACTCCTAGCCCACTCATCCTACCACCCTTTTCTGGGAACGTAGATTTCCCAACGATCATCTCCGACATCACTAGCGGTAGGTCCGCCTCGGGACAGTCCATCACCCGATCACAACTACCGCCGCGCATGTGGCTTTTAGACATAATCTTCAAAAAGAATTTGCACCCCACCGGCCATGACCAAGAACGCCGAGATGCGTTTTTGCGAGCACTACACACCGCATTTCACAATAGGTGGATCAATGCACCTATGGTCATTATAAAAGGCATGGCGCATGCCTACAGAAGAAATAATACCGATTTTCGAGGGCGAAAATCTTATAAGTTGGGGTGATTGTCACAACCCAGATTTTTGAGATCTGTGCATGGCACACTTGGTTGCACATCGGTATATGCGTTTCACAAAGGGACCAAAACACCCAAATACTTAAAGTGTGTACATGGGAAACACACTAGTATATCCCAATTGTGATAAATATAAAAGTGAAGAAGAGAGAAGAGGAGTCCTTACGTAAAACTATTCTAACCTAAAAAGAGAGGAGGAGACTATAGAGAAAAAGAAAGGGAAGAAAGGAGCCTGGGAGAACTAGGGTTGCAGAAACTTGGCTCGGCAAGGGAGATCAGAGGTAATGACGGGAGGACGAACCAGGGAGACCGGATAGCCTAGTGGGTTTACAAATCTTCAATCGAACACATGCGTGTTTCATCGTCAGAGAATGTTAAAAACATATAGATGCCTAGGAATGTTTTAAATAGTAGGAAGGATGTTATGTTGCTTTATATAAGATTAAGGTAAAATGAAGGATGGAGGCATGATCTCGATCCGATCATGGACAAAATCGGTGTTTCGCCGAGCGGTCTAAAGAGGCTCGCTCGGCGAGGATGAACTATAGAAAAGAAAGACTGGGCTCCCTCGAGGGGCCCCTTAAACTAAGGGGAGGCCGGCCCGAGCGAGGGTCCGTATCTTAAATTTGAAAGCTCGATTTAACCGCTCGAGCGATCTCGATATGACCGCTCGAGCGAGGTCTAGAGACCGGCGAGTCAAGTGACCGCCGGCGAGCTAATGACCGCCGAGCGAGGTCCGTGACCACTCGATATTGGTTTTCTAATAAGAGGAACTCGGTGTCCTACACCCCAAAGACCTTAGATCATTCTAAAAGTATAATTCTTTAAATGTAGGTCGATGCACCATAACCTCGAGGACAAGCGTGCTTGAGATTCACGAGGTAGGGAGTATTCTTGAAACATGTGCATTATTCGTGAACTCATATGCGTAGTAAAGTCTATTTAAATAGTAGTATATACATTAAACTCTCATGATAAGTGTGTGTGTGTAAAGTGTGAAGAATCGAGGTCCCCAGGGGGAGAAATATAATGTGGTTAAACTGAGGAGAAAGTTGAAATAGAAGTATGAGGCATCGAGGGATGCGTAAGAAATAAAATAGAGAAGCGAAACACAATGTGATAAGGCCTAATGAAATATATCTAGCACAATCACGGTGAATAACTATATGTAAAGCACATTGATATTTTTATTATTTAAGGTTGATCGAATACCCCACCGACGTGGCGGGATACCCAATGACGACTCGGCAGGATATCCGTGACTGCACGCGGCCAATCCAGATATAGTTGTAACACATCCTGTGGATGTAGATTAAGAATAGACCCCGCCTATGAGAAAGGGGCTTGGGCGTATTCGGGGATACACATAATAACTGTCTAGTTAGACGGCGATGGCGGGTATTCCATCGGGCTCGATGCTATAGTGCTCGAGGATTACTTAAGTTAAGATTTAAGTGATTAGGCCAAGTTCACAAACAAATTCATAAAGAGATTAAATGAAGCTGTGCTAAGATTGGTTGGGAATCATTGCTTTATTTTTTATCCTTCAAATTGTTGTACATAAATATTTCTTGAGAAATTATGTTGTTGGTACTAACATATGTGGAGAGATGATCTATATGTTCTTTTGTTTTCCCTACGAGCTAGGATGTAGCTCACCCTTAGACTATACGTCGCAGTCAAGGACTAACGGTGCAAGGACTTGGTGAAGTAAATCCAAAGGCATATGTCTCCAGACTACGAAGAGTCAGAACCTCCTCCTGAGGAATTCTTCTAGGAAACCCGCTGCATACTTTGATAGTGAGTTGAGAGAGAGTACTGTGTATGGCTTGGTATATCGAGCCTTTTTAATTTGAATGTTTAAGATACTGTCACTTGATAGACCACCTAGGAGGAATGAGTATCATTAAACTGTCGGGTATGTCCTTATGTCCATGAATTGGCATGGAACAAGAACAGCCTGGTAGGATCAACTAACTATAAATTCTTATTGTTGCTTAGAGTATTCGTATGTGCTTCAATTACCGTTTGGCTGTATATATGACGAGGAGTTATGATATGAAGGTAAGGCACGGCCTTGAAGGTCGTGCAGATGGCACGGATTTCGGGATGCCGAAATTCGGGCTGTCGCAAATAGTCATACCAATTTGGGGACTAGTACATCGACTTCTAACCCAAACGAAGATAGGTTTCCAAGAATGGAAGATATGTTGAATAACACATTCGGAGGTGTTCGTACTGAAGATTTAGATGCTTGCTTAAATGATGCTTATGATGAAGATGACGAGCAACGTCCACATGATTTACATGATGATGCGGGGTATAGTAACTTGATGGAATGTGCATTAGAACCTTTGTATCCGTCATGTAAAAATGAGCACAGAAAATTGTCAGTCACGATTGAGTTGTTGAGCATGAAAGCTAGGCATCAGTGGTCTGATAAAAGCTTCACAGA
The DNA here is from genome assembly GCA_021018995.1 of Chloranthus sessilifolius. Classification (NCBI taxonomy): domain Eukaryota; kingdom Viridiplantae; phylum Streptophyta; class Magnoliopsida; order Chloranthales; family Chloranthaceae; genus Chloranthus; species Chloranthus sessilifolius. The sequence continues at coordinate 109,449,665 of CM037591.1, read as the reverse complement.
AATGTGAAAATGATAAAAACATACTTCAAGAAAATACTTTGCGGATACCACATACAATGCGAAAAAGTTGATCAAGTCTTTACGTATGAAATATGAGGTTATTCATGCATGCCCCAATGATTGCATATTATATTGGAGAGATCATGCAAATAAGGATACTTGTCCTACATGTGGTACGAAAGGATGGAAGCCACCAAATGCTTCAAAGCCGAGGGCTAAGCGTTGCCATGGAAGAAATTAAGATACTTTCCATTAATTCCGAGGCTACAAAGAATGTATAGTGTATCGTGATTGAGAAAATGACATGGCATGCAAACTCGATTGCAAATGATAGTCACATGCGGCATCCGTAGATTCTTCTTGTTGGAAATCAATTAATGTTCGTGGAAAGAGTTTGGTTTAGAGAACGTAATGTTCGTCTAGGACTTGCCACAGATGGATTCAATCCTTTTGGCAATAAGAATAACTCTTATAGTTGTTGGCCTGTTATGATTGTTCCCTACAATCTCCCTCCATCATTGTGCATGCGCAAGGAGTTTACAATGTTGAGCATATTGATTTCCGGGCCCAATGGTCTGGACATGACATTGATGTTTACTTGACCATTGCTTGTAGAATTAAATGAATTGTGGTCCTGGAGCAACAACATATGATTCCTATACAAAACTAGGTTTAACATGAAAGGAATTTTACTATGGGCTATACATGATTTTCCAGCATATGGTCATCTTAGGGGTTGTAGGTCAGCAGGAAGATATGGTTGTCCTATTTGTAGTGAAGAGGTTGACTCCGTATGGTTATATCACGGAAAGAAATTTGCTTACATGGCCAAGAAAGTTCCTTACAGATTTAAATCATCCTTTCAGAACTCAGAAATCCCAATTTAATGGTAAGGAAGAACATAGGAAACATCCACGCCGTATGAGCGGTTCAGAAGTTTTAAGTAAAATGGAAACAATTCGCACACGTTGGAAAGGCAGGAAAGAAGAGGAAAAAGCCCACGAATGAAGAGAGTTATGCATGGTCAAAGCGATCAATCCTATTTGACTTACCATATTGGAAGGTGATAAAATTTTCCTTTCATTTTTATTATGTGATCTCCAATAAACTTTGTTTGAATACTAATTTTTTACTTTATAAATGTAGGATCTTCCCGTTCGTCATAATTTGGATGTAATGCACGTGGAAAAGAATGTTACGGAAAATTTAATTGCAACGATTATGGATACAAAAGGTAAAAGTAAGGATGGAATTGAGGCCCGATATGATCTTAAAGAAATGAAGATAAAGAAAAATTTATGGATTGTGCAGAAAAATGACAAGGTGTATTACCCTAAAGCTCCATTTGTCTTATCTCGAGATGAAAGAAAACTAATTTGTGAAACATTGTATAATTTGAAAGTTCCCATTGGATACCTGTGTTGTTGATGCATGCATTCAAGAAAGAAAAGCCATTGAGAGCAGCTATCCGACAAATGTCAATATTTTTTAATGTCCTATGTTCCAAAGTTATAGATCGGGTTGAGCTTATAAACATGAGGAGACGCATGATCGAAGCACTGTGCGTGTTTGAAAAGTACTTCCCGCCTTCATTTTTTGTTTCTATGATACACCTTGTTGTTCACTTGGCGGATGAGGTGCTAACATGTGGTCCTGTTCGATATCGATGGATGTATCCATTCGAAAGGTAAACCTTCATAATATGACTTTTAAAGTATTTCTTTTTACTAGTATTATTGATATCTAATTGAAGAAAATTGTATAGGATGATGAAGACTTACAAGCATTATGTAAAAAATCAGACTTATCCAGAGGGGTCTATTACAGAGCAATATCTAATGGAAGAATGCATGAGGTACTGTATGGAGTATATGCCAAATGATAATGCAGGAGGGCATAAGCGAGGAGATATAATGTTCATGGATTATGATGTTACACATGGTTTCCCTCTCGATAAAAAAGGAAAAGTCTATTACCTTCAAAACTTGCAATTCCAACAAGCGCCAGAATGGATTCTCACATTCACCAGAAAATGTTGAATGGGAGATGTAAGTAATATTTATAAATATCGTCATTATTTTTCCTCAATTAATATTGAAATACTTGATCTAATTAACACTCAACATTTATAGGAAGTACCAATCTAACCTCCAAGGCCACAAGTCATGTGATAAACATCTGAGGGCCAACTACATTCCTTGGTTAAGACAACAATTAGAAAAGAAGAGTCTTCTACCTTGAAGAGTCTTGATGGTCCGACTTCAAAGCCATATCGTATAATTCTTATGTGGTTAATGGATATCTTTTGTACGAGAGTCGTAAGCAGTACAAGCACGCAGTAATAGTGGAGTCTCCATGAAGGCTTTAACTAATTTTAGGGCTAGTGTCAAAGATAAGAACCTTGTGGAAGAAGAAGTCACTTATTATGGCATCCTCAAACAAATACTTGAACCGAATTATGGTAACTTTAAAGAAACAAAGCCTTTCATCGTGATTGGGTACGATAGAGAAGATAAAACAAATGGATGTGTTGTTGATCGAAGCAGGCTTAATTTTTGTTAATCTTGGGAGGCTTATGAGGAGTTCACATGAAGATGACGAGCCGTTTATTCTTGCCTCCCAAGCCACCCAAGTCTTCTATTGCAAGGACCAAACTAGAGTGATTGGTATGTTGTCTTAGATGCTCCAAAGAGATTGACTCGAAATGTAGATGCTTATGAAGATCCATTAGTATTTGAGGCAAGAATTAATGCGATACTTTAGCATCGCCATTGGTTCTTGATGTCATGGAAGATGATGAATACTAAAATATATTTCTCATTTTTTTGTAATTACCATTGGAAGATGATGAATACTAAAACACAATTCTCTTTTTTACAATTTTGTTCCCTCTACATGCCTTTGAAATACTCATGTGGTCCACTCTATGTTCTCTCTACATGCTGTAATTACCATTGGAAGATATACTCTATTTTTACTAATAAACATGGTTTTGACATGTCTTGATACATTATATGGTCTTGGCAAATACTATTTACTTATTTTCAGTAAAGAATTGAGCATGGAAACATATGAACCTCAATCAAGTCGTTTAGAACAAAGCAGACCCGAGAAAGGTTTGTCTAATATTTTTTTTAAATCTATTCTTTTTTTAATAATCGATGTTTAGATATATTGCTAATAACATATATTTTGTCTAGGCATACGGAAACAAGTTAAGTTTAATGAACATGGGCAGCCAATTGGAACATATTCATCGAGCTTGTCGACGTTAGTAGGTCAGGTGGCAAGGACACATTGTCCACCTACATACATGACATGGCATGATGTGCCAAAAAATGTGAAGGATAAGATATGGAGCACTATCTTGGTGAGTACATATATTATTTACTTATACTATTTTTGGGCCGATTTCCTCCATGATTTTAACTTATCTTTATATTATTATAGGATGAATATGATATTGAAATTCAACACAAAGCTATAGTATTATCGAAAGCTAATGGATGTTGGAAGCAATGGAAGCATGAGCTTCGAAAAAAATATGATGAATATGAGACGGATGGAGAGCGGAAAACATCCACCAAAATGTGTGAAGTTGGAAGATTGGAAGACATTTATTCACATATGTTCTACCAAAGAATATGCATACGTCGAGAAAAGGGAGAAGTTCTAGAGAAAGATGACAAACCCACACACCGGTCGGGGGAGCAGCTAAGATGGCGAGGAGTTGGTAATCTCAAATATTACTTTAATATAATTTTCTAAAGAAATAATGCTTACTTATGATCATTGAATTGTACAGAAAATGCGTAATCCTAATGGTGTAGTTACCGTGATGTAACTGCTTATAGCCACACATACCAAGAAAGACGGACATGCCCTTCACAATTTATGATTGAAAATTGGTCCGCTTCCTATATGTTATTATTCATTTCATTAACTTCAATAGTTATAAAGGATGTGAGACTTTATCATTATAATATTTTATCATTATTTATTTTTACGGATGAAATTAAGAAAATGGTTGAAGATAATCCGGTTGAAGGAGAAGCAATTTTAGATGATGACCACATGTAAATGCCTTCCTCTCAAATTAGATGATTGAATTATTGCTCTTTAAATCAATATCGTAATTATAAATAAAATTGAATCCTAGGTTTTTGGTCGTGATAGAAGAGGTTATGTACGAGGTATGGGTAGAGGTATATCAAAGACAACTTTTTCCTCATCAGCTCCTTCTAGGGAAATAGCTTCACGAGAGAAGAGAGCACGTGCAAGTGTGGAGTCGAACTATGAAACAATTATGCGACGACTTGATGAGGAGACTAGGGCACGCAAGGTACTTGAGGAGAAATTCAATGCATTACCAAGACAAGATAGTTCTCATGGAGCACCTATGACTCGTTTGAGTGATCAGTTGAGTTCTTCTTATCAGGTAAAAATTTAAATATCCAATCAAAATTTCTATTTTACCTCATATCATTAGTGAATATCGATCAATTCATTTATTTTTCCTAAATTTATGTAGGAGACAATCATCGTTTCATCTAGAGCGGTCACATAGAACAACCACCTCTCACCGCATATTAACGAACTTCAAGAATAAGAATGTTGCCATGGGACGTGTTGATAGAAATGCAAGTCAATCAAACTTATCATATACAATCATAGTAGATGGCATATCGACATCAACTGCAGATGTATGCTCGTGATGGAACCTTAGGAGATATTACAGGGTGATATAATTACATGGCCTAAAAGTCTTGTTCATTTTAGTTGATTGTACTTAGAGGTATATGGCCAATTCCTTTTTTATGGGTAACACAAATTCCACTACTTCACTATTTCGTTAAAATTACTTATCTCTAACGGAATATCTAAATTATTTAAGTTTCTCTCTACAGGGTTTTGTTGCTGGTCTACAATGAGCATCTTGATGGGTGACAGGATAATGCTATACACTCAATTCGATGTCAATTTATACTTTAGTACAAGATAAATTTTGAATGTTTGGTTTAGTTGTGTGAATATTTTATTGAAGGGAATCTAAATTATACTTTCAATTTTGGTGAATATTTTAGTTTGGTAAATGATCTATTACAATGAATGAAATTTTTGTAGTATTGTGCTAAATATTTAAATAATTTTTCGAAGAGCACACAAAATATTTTCTTCGTAGGCTTTGCAAAACTCTTAACATCTTTTGTGTAGTGGGTATTCCTTTTTCAGGTGTTTAGCATTACTTCTCATGAGCAAGTGCTGAAATTGTAGAGCTTTGACTCAAGGGGAGCTGACACGTCTAGCGTTGGAGTGATGGATGTGCAGGTAACAACAATATAAATCTTTCTTACTGTTTTTGTTTGTTGCAGATTTTCTTTAAGACATTTATTTTTCTTCACAAATGCTAATCTTGGCCAGCATTCCATCTAATTCATCATAATCATTGCCTTGTCCTTGGACTTAGAGTCGACATCGTTCCATCTAATTCTATTAGTTGTTGGCTAATCTGGTAAATATATTTTTCATTGTAGGAGGCACAACAATTTGTTAGGAACTGTGGTTGAAACTGATTGCGTCAAATCAATGAAGGTTGAAACTGTGGTTTCAATGATTGTGTGCTCATAAATAGCAGCTGTGCACCTCCCATGGTTAGACTATTTTTGCTCAAAGGGATTGACCTGAACACAGCTGGTGGTGCTCGAATTTTTGATTCTCTGGTTTAGTAGATTTCAGCATTGGGTTCAATTTCATTCTCTATCACTCTCTCTCTCTCTTCAAATTAGTTCATTTTAGGTTCGAATATTTAGTTGTCTACATTGAACAGTGATACTGAATTGGAATGAAGCTAAACGATCTATGGAGTTCAAACAAATTGATAGCTGAAAATGATCTGTTGTTTGATTTAGGGATTCCTGGGGGACTTGTGAGCTGCTTAGGGTATGCGGGGTCGCCCGACTATCCGTGAAGCATCATCGATGTACAAACGGATGCTGTCGAGAGATCAAATGGATGTAGTCGACGGAGAAGATGATTCAGGTTACTTTTACTTTTTTGAGTGTTAGTTATAACTTAATTTTATTGTTGTGTGGTTATTTTGCAGCTGTAGATGTTAAATTTTTGCAGTTTACAGTTCAATTTTATAAAGAGTGATCCAAATTCTATTTGAGTTTATATATATATATATATATATATATATATATATATATATATTCACAAAATGTGTGATTTTTTGAGAATTGATAGCTATGATGCTCTATATAGTTCATTGAAGCATTAACATGTTATGAACTGTTGTATCTCGACGAGAATTTGATGTGAGATCTTCTTCTATGCTCACCAATTGCATTGACACTAGCCAAAATTGCATTGACACTAGCCAGAAGTGAACAACATGTAATTCGTCCCGAGAGTAGCTCCACCAACTGGAACACTTAGGGGAGCTCCTGTGTTAATCACTTACAACCTGAATGCCTTCTGCAGTGATTGCAGGGCTTTCTAAGGCCAGCCCAGTATGCTGGTCCAACTAGTCCAAAAATCCCTGGAAGGAGAACTATCATTTAAAATGGGCATAAAAAATGAAGAATAAATCTTACATGTCCCGGAAGGTTTGATCAAAGTCTTTCTTCATGGTAACAACAGTTGTTCTCTCCAAATGCAATCTCCTTCCAATACCTTTTTTATCAAACAAAGATGATCGAGCACTGGATCAAGTTTCAACAAGATTCAGACCCGGGTGCTCGCTGAGTCCAAATTATTGAACAATGACAAAAGATCAAGACGTATTCCAGAACACTGCTTAGAGTTAATCCAGATCCTTTTTCCCTTTTTTGGGCAATCCAGATATCTTTTTTTTAATGGAAAGGGAAGCTTTCAACCAATATCTTTTATAAGTTAAATAATAATAAAGTTAAAATAAAACATACAGTAACTAAATTTTCTACACAAGAACAAAAGCTTCATACTTAAAAAAAAAATGACTAAAATATTTTTCAATTCATATTTATAGCTTGATACATATCTATTTTCTGTCGGGTAACATGAACCATTTACTGATCCTGATCACCTGATGTGAACCACAATTAAGCCTGTTTCACATCATATCTATCACAGCTACTGATACAGACTTGTATTGGTTTGCCTTAAACAAATAAATCAGTTTTTTGATTGAGAGATTTGAAACACAAATAAATACTAAAACATTCTAATTCATGAATGATACTAAAAGATTAACAAGGATGAATTTGATAGCTAAACTCAAGATACAAAATAAATTCAAAACCATAAACAGCACAGATGGGCCAAAATCCAACCTAATAACCACAAGCATAATCATCTAAGCCTCAAAGATGCAAAGAATGCATAGAGTGAGACATCTACTCTTCCAGCTCCTGTATCTTGTAATTTGCAGTTTCCAAAAGTAGCTCCAATTCACCTACCTTTTTTCCAGCATCCTCTGCTTTGGAGTGAGACATCTGGATCAAGTCTTCCAATTCAAGGCCACGCTAATGTGTCATGGTGGCCCGGCCCTCATGTTCGGCACATTGCTCTGCAACGACCTTCAACTCCTGTTCAAGCTTTGAGTTCCTTAGAGATGACTGACTCAAAGAAGATTCCAATTGAATTATCTTATCTGCATAATCTTGCACTGGCTCTTCAACAGAGCACTTTGCTCCTCGGCTCCACTCAACATAGTAGTGAGTTCGGTTGTTTTCCACCGAATTCTTTTAATTCTCTATCAATGTTGTTGCTTTTATGTTCTGCCAGATTTTACTGTTGCTCTAGCTCCAAATTCTTCTGTACTTCAGATATCTATCGCATCTCGATCTCATTCAGCTGAGATATTGCTTCCTCTTCTGTTGCATTTGAGGCTCGAACTATGTCCTCTAATTCTAGGTGCTTTTCTGCGTGAGCGAAAGTACCTTAGATTCTTAGTGCAGTTCATCGAGTGACTTGAGCTTACATTCTAAGTGCATTTTGGGATGAGCTACAGTATGAATCGACTTAAGGAAATTTTCATCTGAAAGCTTTAACTTGCTCTCAAGATCACTGCAGCCCTCTTTCAACTGCAATATATTACTAAGTCTGCATAACTCTTCAGATCTTCTTTCTCTCCAGTCACCTTCACCAATTCCTCCTGCACATGAGATATCTGCACTTCTTGGTTTTTCAAGCTAGCTGTTTCCCTCATCTTCACCTCCTCTTCAAGCTTCGACTTAATTTCTTCAAATTCAGAGATCTTTGTCTTCAGTTCTTCTTTGGATGCCAAGGACAGATTTTCTGAAGCTAGTATATCATCCTTCATCTGTACTTCTGAAGCTTTATGCAGAGTTAATTCATGTGTTGCTTCATTTAATAAGCCTTCCCCATAAGCAAGCTTCTGCTCCAAATCCAGGACTTGTGATTTTGAAAGCCCTAATTCACCTTGAACCACAGAAAGCTCCGCCACCGTACTCTTTAGTGCTGCTTCTATGTGGAATTACTTCCGTTGAATGCCTAATTATATATTACAGCCACTGTTTTTCCATAGAGCTTTCTGTTTTGTACTTTACCTAGATATTTGGGAGATGAAATCTCGCCTGCTAGCTGACACCATAGTTTTTTGTATGTGCTATCAGGTTGGCGCTCCTGCCCGTGTTGGACTTGTAACTTATGAAGCTTGTGATTGTTTAAATACCTATTTATGGGCAATGCAGGTTAGATGCCGTGTGGACATGTTTAGAAAAATAACAGCAATGTTACTAGTGGTGACATGACTTCGATAGTGGACATGTCTAGAAAAATAACAGCAATGTTCATGTCCAGGAAAATCACAGCAATGGACGTGTCTTGGAAAATTACAGCAATGTTCACGGATTCACAAAAATTTGAAGGAAGTGTCGGATCTGGTAGAATTCCCCTGGCTTTGATTATTGAAGGTAACAACCTCCTCATGCATAATTAGCCTATAGTTTGTTAACGTTTCGGCCGATATTGACTGATACAATTAGTATATTCAATCCTTATTTTCAACAAGTCAGAGCATCTAGGATTTGAGTTCCATGCAATGTGTGTTTTGAAGAAGTTCTATATGCACTGTGACAACTTGACCTCCTGAGAGATTAGTGGGGCCTAGGTAGGGATTGGGCGAAGTCTTGGCTGTGAGGCCCAATAGTATTCCAAATTTATTTTATTTATATATTTATACATTTGTTCAGTCTCTTATAACTTATTATTCAGTATCTTTTTCATTAAACTTTTGATGTTGTTTTATCTTTAAAGATTGATTTTGCTGAAATTTTTAGAAAATCTCTAATCCTTCCACATTGTAATTACATGGCTCTTCACTTACCTGGGTAAATTAGGGAAATTACCATGTCACTGTTTGGAATATTCCCTATTTAATTTCTGAAACTTGACTGATCTATAGATTTGCAAAGCAGCTAGATTCATCTGGGGGAATTTGGTTATTTTACTCTGTTAGGTGAAAAGGATAAGATAATGTGATGAATCTCAGGTGGTTCACGGCATTCTGTCTCTTTACGTAGTAGTATTCAAAATTACACATCAGAGATCCTGATCCCTATGTGATTTGATTTCCAATTTAATTTGATTATTCATTTGTTTTGTTTCCCCTCTGATTTTGTTACTTGTTAGCTCGAAATGCACAATGCTGGTGACATTTTTCTGAGTGGAGATCTCATGAATGATCCAACCCGCGCGCGTCTCTACCAGATGTTTCACAGAGTAGTACATTTCATCGGTACATCAAGATCATCATTTACAAGTAATTTTAGAAGATCGTCTCATCCTACGGATGCTACTGCAGGCATGTATCAAAGTCCTTTTTTTATCCTTACCGTCAGCGCCTATTTGTATTCCAACTTTACTTTTCTCTTCTTCCATATTACCAAGAATTAATATAAAGATCTTTATTAGGAAAGAGCTGCTGAAGTAATCAAACGCTTGTCTGAAAGCCATTGGACTTCTACTTGTGTTATAACAATGGGAAGGTTTCAGAGCATATGTAATGGATCCAATGAGGCCTCTGCAATCTTGAACTACTTATCCAGATGTGGAAAAGCACAGTACCTCTCAATGGGCAAAAAGGATTTCATTCAGGTTTGACCGACTGTCCTTCAAATCCTTTAAGATGGACCTCCTTACAAGCCACTATTAATTTGTGTGGCGCTACTTGGCATACTTCTTAGGTCAATCCAAGTATTCCACCTGGATGGTCATTATCTATACTGCATCCAGTCCAAAAATTACCCCAATCAAAGGATTTTTTACCACAAAATCATAGCGGTTTATTATGGACTGTTAAAGATATGATCAATGGTTGGTATAAAGAGCATCAACCAGATGGTTCAAAGCCTCCAATATGTGTGGCTTTTGGGCTCACTTCATATCAGTATATGATCTGCCACTTTGATGAGTTGGATTGCTCAAACACTTGTGCCTCGTGGCTTAATACTAGGCTTCTGAGGAGGTCCATCTTAGAAGGCTTCTAAGGAGCCACTACCTCTTTAAAAAGTTCTCTTGATCTGGGCTCAATTAATATCTGAGGCTAGTCTACTGTTGACAATTATGTTCAAAACTCAGTTGAGATTCGGTCTAAACTCTTCCAAAGTTGGCGAGTCGACTTAGTTATGCCTAAAAATTACAAATATGCCTTGATTGTGGTTTAAGCACATGACCCGTTTAACAGTAGGATATCACCTTAACCAGCTGGGGATGCACATCCATCTATGCTATCTGTTAATTATTTATATTTACAAGCATGCATCAAAACTCGGCCGATATTGATACGTATTGGTAATACATATCAGTTTTGTAATATATATATATATATATGTAATGTTCTCATAATTTTTATTCAGGTTACGCTTGCTTCATTCACCTCAACATGAAATAAATGTAAAGGATTGGGTCGGATTATAAAGGTATGCGTCTGGTATTCGGAGCAAATTCTATGCACTTGATTTCTTAATGGCGTCGAACATGGTATCAAAACTCGGCTGATACCGCATATCAGCGATACATATTGGTTTCGCCAAGAAACGATACTGATTCCACCTTGATAGAGGTTTCAGGGTGGTATCGGTACCAGTATTGGTATTGGGCCAATACGTCAAGATGTCGATATTATTCTTTCTATTTTTTTTCGAAAAAAGACCAATTCGATGTCGGCTATCGTATGCATCCAAGATGGACCGCTAATTGATCTATCTAGAGTTTGATTCCTTGGTGTTGAATATCTTTTATAGTATATCTCTTGGCTTGCGGGATTATTGTCTGCATGCGAGGATCCAGGATGGTTGAAGGAGTTAAGGAGGTTAAGGTTACCATCCCGGCAGTATTTTTCAATTGTCTTTTCTGGTTTCATTAATTTAAAAAAAATCATATGAATGGAGTGAGTGGTTTGTCCGAGTTCTATATCTTAATTTACGAAGATAGCTATCCTTTATAACATAGTGGTGAAGAATGTTAGTATATTCAATCCTTATTTTCAACAAGTCGAGCATCTAGGATTTGAGTTCCATGCAATGTGTGTTTTGAAGAAGTTCTATATGCTTTGTGACCATGCAAATTTTGAGTATCATTTTATTATGAAATTTATTAATGTAAGCTGATTTATTTTATGGCAGAAAACTCGTGGTATGGGAGCTAGGCATGAAAACACACAAGAAGTGGGCGGACAAATCATAAAAGAAAAGTCATCTTGACAACGAGTTGAAATGTGCTCAATAAAAGGTGTCAAGCAATGAGACATTAAAATTACGCCATTGGGCTTATTAGCAATTCGAGTCATGCTCTAAGGCAACCTTGTTGAATGTATTTATAGGATATTGTTGAATATATTAATATAATATCTTTGAATATTTTAATGAGATGGTGTTGAATGTATTAATACGATGTTGATTTTATTTTTGGCTTATTATTTTTTCATTTAGTTGAATGGATTATGAATTTTGTCCCTTGTAGAGTGATCTGTGGTTGATACAATAATTGTAATAGGTAAAATGGCTCTCATTATAGTAAAAAAAATGAAAGATTTTCAAATTAAAAAAGAATAAAATAATAAAAAACAACGGTCCATACCGATTGTTTTCATATACCACTGATTTAGGCCGTGGTTTCGAAATTAAAAAAAAACACTTTTCCCATTAGGAACAACGGCTTAACATTGTTGTTATTTTGCAACAGCCACAAACAACGGCCCATAACCGTTGTTTCTCAGAGGGAATTAACAACGGTTTGTCACCGTTGTTTACATATACCACTGATTTAGACCGTGGTTTCGGAAGAAAAATAACAACAATTTTTTTCGTTAAAACAACGGCTTCAAACCGTTGTTCTTTTGCAACGGACATGGACCGTGGTATATCTGGTACAAAAACAACGGTTTCGGACCGTTGTGTACAATAACCACTGCTCTATAAACAACGGCCCTTGCAACGGCTCAAAACCGTTGCTTATGATATTTACAACGGTTTTGGGCCGTTGTTTTTTTCCGATTTTCACGTAGTGATTTGTTGTGTACAAACATACTATTCACATAGATTGGATAATATTATTTAAGTGACTAGAATACATAGTTGTGTTGCCAAATGATGGAATCTTACGTCTTTGACGTATTAGAAGTTAAAATAAAATGATCATAAACAAAAAAAATTGGTCATTTGACACACCTTCATGCTTGGAATATGGTTACAACCTAATTACGCATAAGAGAGCTTAAATGTGCATGTCCATTACTTGCTCCCAAATAGACCTACAAGCATCTTGTCACATACAATTTAGCACGTCACACAATCTGAAATTACATGTTTATATTGATTTAAGTTATTCTAGTGGGGGATATGGTGTTATGGATTTGAGGCACTCCAAAACTCACATTGCTCAAACAATTCTATTGGCTTCAGTTTGCATTGAAATGCCAGTGCATTTTTTTCTTGTTACTAACATATATTTCCCTTAATAGTTTATTTATAAGCTTCTCAAGAATGATCATAGTTTTTTTATCTATATTAGTTTTAATAGTTCATTTATATTCTTCTCGAAGCTCTTAATTAGATGGTCAAGGTTTTTCTGATCTATATTTAAGTTATGATAGATACAATGTACACGATAGTCTCCCTTATGAACGGTATAGATTGAAGTACAATATTGAACACTTGTGTGGTACATATCCGTGTGTAAAGGATAATAGTGTGCTCACGAAATAATAAATTTTTCAAGCTTATGAAGTAACTTTTAGCACTACAAATATATCAACATTGTCGAATGCATACTTTTGAGGGATTTGTGTTGGGACTTAAATCTCATAACCTGCATGAACGCCCAATGGTCAACCTTGTAAACGATCAAAATATACGAGATTCAAGTTCCAAAAATGAAAAAAAATTGCTTAAAGCTTTTCCGAGTCTTCAACCTGAAGATTTGCTTGAGATCTTTGACTGTATATCCTGCGAGATTATGTTACCTCTCTCTCCATCTTATTTTTTCTTATATGGGGTTCTTGGCGAGATTGAGAGCACGGGGATGGTGGTCTCGTTTATAACGAGGTGGTATCATTTATAACAATGTCTCTTAGTTTCTTAACTCATCAAGAAAATTAAGAGAGTGACATATCACTCTCTAAATGGATAACCACAAATCAATTAATAAACTTGCTTCAATCTTTGATTGCATGAATTAGGGTTGTTAATTTTTTGGACCAAACCAACCCAATCAGACCAAACTATCGGGTTTGGTCCAGTTTGGACGGGTACTGGTTTGGGTTTGGTTTGGAAAAAAGGAAAACTGAAAAGTTTGGTTTGGTTTCAGTTCCAAGCCTCCCCAAGTCGAAAATGACCGAACCGAATGTAGTTTGTAAGTAATTATATATATATATATATATATATATATATATATATATATATATATATATATAGGCGGGGGTTTGATTAATTTTAAAGGGCATTTAAGTAAATGCATATTTTTATATAAAAACCTACCCCTGTCTTCAGCTTATTCCTAAATCCTAAAGCGGTAAAGTAGAACTTGTAGGAAAACCGGATGAGAAGTTGAGAAAATTTTGATGTACAAGTAGAACTTATAGGAAAACCGAAACCGACTGAACCAAACCGAACCGAATCTAATCGGGTTGGTTTGGTTTAATAGTTGGACGATTTGGTTTGGTTTGAAAATCTTGAAACCGATTAGGACCGGAATGGTTTGTGATTTTGGTCCAAAACCGACCAAACTGAACCGAATACACCCTTAGCTTGAATAAACACAATTGCCTTGAGAGGCATGCGGTCAATGAGTTAACGTGTAGTCCGCATATATCTAACACTTTGTTGTTTGTAGATGATAGCTTTTGTTGTGACAATCAAGCAAAAAGTGCTTTAATGAACTTAATAACTCTAGGATGTTAGTTAGTGGGAAAAATAATCTTATTCCATAACATATTGACAATATTATTTTTTATTTTTTGCTCAATATCGTAAATAAAAAATTTGAAATAAATATTTTTTTGGCATACGCATTAACATGCAAATTCAATAAAATAAATATATTTTTATTTTTATATAAAAGAGTAATTACTTGATTTCCATTGATTTATCCAATATTTCTTACAATTTTTAATACTATTTTAGTCATGTGTTTTAATTATAATTAGACATGCTAATTTTATAATGTCTTTAAATCTAATATTAGATGTATTTTAATGTGGCAATAACCTATTTTATTAGTGATAAAAAATAAAGGGTGATAACATAAAATGTCTGACGTCCGATCAGGTACTAATTCGAGATTAGAGGAATGATAATCTATCTATTCACATAGCTTAGATATAATTTTTTTTATGTTCAATACAATTGAAATTCCTAAAGAGAACACTTATTTAAGTGTTTAATTTCTCTCAGACTACATCGTCATATGATGATCTGGCGATAAAGGGCAACATGCATCTTCAAGCAATATACTAAACAATTTCAATTTCTTGATTTAATTTTTTGGACTTGCTCAGAGAGCCAAAAGATATTTCAATGGTCTAATGTTTAGAATCAAATAAACAATAGATCAATGACCAACAGAGATAGGAGTAATGTTATCGATGGGCCGCCTCGTCACCCGATCGATAGTTTTTAAACCAGCTTGAGCATAAAAATTTGGTCGATCAGGGTCGGGCCGACTTGGATTTTGGTGGTTAAGGGGTTTCTCGTTATAGAGTTTAATTTCTACACTCGAGTATAGCTCACATGGCAATTGATTATGCATTGCACCATATCCCGTAAGGGTTCACCAATCCCTCGAGCTTTAGAAAAAATTAATAACTTTTTTTATCTTTCATTTCTTGTCGTAAATTTTTCACTCAAAAAATTTGCCCTTAAATTTTTTAACATTTAACCAAAAATTTAAAGGCGTGGAAACTGTTTCTCTGTAAATGATCATTGATCGACCTTGTGCATATACACATGATACCTGATTCTTGGATTGGGTGTCACGTGACATCCAAATGACTCAAAGTGTAGAGTTCAACTCTACACCTCAAGTACAAGCTATTGTGTATATATATATATATATATATATATATATATATATAGAGAGAGAGAGAGAGAGAGAGAGAGAGAGAGAATGAAGGCTAAATACCATCATATATGTGTGTGTGTGTGTGTGTGACAGTTGCAGAGTTGCACCAAAAAGAGTGGTGAGAATAGCCCTAACCAGAGTGGTGAGGACAAACTACATAACCAAACCTCACACCTTATAAAGAAAAGGGAGGGAAAATTAGACTAGAGAATGAGATTCGAAACCACAACCACCACCCCCACAGTGGGGGGAGCATATGTTATAGCAGTCTCTCAACCTATTGAAGTCAATGATGTTACATTAATATTTCTTCTATTATTATTTATTATTATTTTTTGAGGATGTCACACCGCATAGACATCTCAAATGTAGTTCATGTGCAAACGTGCTCGTAGAGATGATCCATTTTTGACACAACACACTAAGAGAAGACCTGCTGCATAAATGGCGGGAGCATGCATGAGGATTAGAACCCATGACCTGTTGCTTCCACAAGAGAAGAGTAATGAATTATTTTTTAAAAAATTCCTATTAGATGACTTTCTATAATTAGATAAAAAAAAAAGAATTTGCATGGTGCTTAGAACCATTAAACTTATGCCGTCATATCGATTTGAGCATGAAGCATCCGACCCAAACTTTGAATCGGGCCAGCCCCTAAACCACTCCAAAATCGTCTGACCTGACGTGATCTTTCATATAGGGATTTAGGGTATTATGAATAGGTCAACTGCTAGACCCCACTTAAATTTTAAGGTTGGGTTGGGCATATACTCTTGACCTATTGGGTTGCACCCAAGGGTTGAGTCGAGTCAGATGGACCAAATTGTCTGACAGAGCAAAATTAATTTTGACCCAATCCGACCTACTGAAAATCTTAACCTTTTGACAAAAATGTTTATTGATCATGAGCATCTAATGATTGGATGTACTATATATAACCCAAGAATTGTAACCATGCTTTCTTGATGGTGAGGGTGATCTATTGATGCAGGCGACCTAATAAGTCTTAAATTGATCTCTCTTCACCTTATGTGTGAGATAAAATCCTCACCTTCTCACTTTTAATTCAAATAGTGTCAAGCGGCACAATTTTTTACTTATCTAAGCGATCCAAGTGATAGAACATTATTTCTGTTGTGTACTCTAAAAATGATCAAAAATTATGCCCATTGGAGGATTGTATATCATTGAATCCAAGTACTTTAATATGAACCTTTAATTATATATGAACAACGGTCCCTATTAAAACTTCATAGATGGAATAATTTGAACCCTTGAATGAGCAAACATTTTGGCTGGATAGTTTTCTTATAGGAGCCATTACTTGTACAAAGTTGGCCCTTCACACACTTTTAAACAAAGACTTGGAATTTTGTAAATTGAGACAGGTGAAAGTACCATTCTAGACGTTTGGTTTGAAGACCATAATCTAAAGATCTTTGGTGATCATATGATTTAATGCAATCAATCTTTTTATAGTCTTTGACTGCATTAAATCATATGATAGATATCATATTTCACGTCAATTTTTTGCATTGAATCTTTAGATCATGGCTTGCTAACAAGACGGGATATTTCCACATGGCATAATTCCGTAAAATATAAAGTTTTTCTTTTAAATTGTGTGCTTAGGGTAGCTTTATATGTGCAAGTAATGGTTCTCTTTTTGTTCATAATAGTATACTCACTTGGACGACTTGGCTTAGAAAAAAAAAAAGGTTAAACATATGTCAAAATAAAATAAAATAAATAAAGATGGTGAGGACTTTATCTTAGTGAAGAGATGAGCTACCTTTCACCAATTAAAATGCCTTCGACCCAAAGTAAAATGAAGAAAGTTGAAGACCACTTTTTGTTTATTTTTTCTTTTATTATAAGCTACGATCTACTCATACTTAATTACTTAATTTTTGATCAATATTTTGACTAGTGGTGTTGGATTACTCAAGCATCATTCTTCGCAGCTAAGAAAGGAGTAGCTTGGTACCAACTGCCAACCAAAGTAACAAACTCAATATCGGTATCGGATATTGATTTTTTGAGGATTGATATGAATCGGCCGATACGTCTCAAAATTTTAAAATAAATAAATAAATATGGGTATTAGCCAATACCGGTTACATATTGGCCGAAACCTGATACGGGCCCGTATCGGTTGATACCGATATCGAGTTGAATATTCGATATGTATCGGTGCTGATACGTATCGTTTTGCTGAAAAACTGATACGTATTGATATCGACCGATATTTGATACCTTGCTACCGAGTATCAATTGCATTGGTATTAGGCACCCAACCTAGCACCAAGTGACTTCCTTTGAGGGTCATTTTCTAGGACACATGGCATGTAGTTTCTTCAAATGTGTCATGTGATCTAAAGATATATGGAGTGTCTAAGATTGAGTTGAAAAAATATTTTGTTCATTGATTCAAAATAATCAATCTTTCTAAAATTTATGGTCTCAAATATACATGATAGTTGTAAATTTTAAAAGACATTGACCTTTCTAAATCATGTGATAAAGATTTTTTTGTCCCAATCTTTTACATCATAGATCTTAGATCATTGTCTTCATATCACACAATACACCGGAAGAAAACATATATATGCCACATGTCCCAAAAGTGACCCATGAACCCATCTCACATTGGCGCTTCGGTTATGTAGCTAATAGGTGCCAACTCTAATATATTTGGATGAAATTAGTTAAATATAAATGTCTAGTTTTGGATTTGGCTTATTTTAAAATTTGAGCCAACTCAGCATAAAAGGCTGTTTTTCATTAGTTTTTCATGCACGTAAACTCTAAAGTATATGTCCGTATCGTTGACTCATATTGGTGCATAAAAGGCTCTTACACGCTCTTCTTATGTTTTTGATAGGAAAACAGGCAGTTTCATCAACTTAAATAAGAAATAACAAAGTTGCAACACAGATTATTGAGGAACGTCCTCTACCCAAATATTACTAACATCACTGTTGTAGCTCATTTCAGGAAGTGCATTTATTTTCCCTACGCGTGTGGTTGCAACTGGCAACTCGGAACGATGCCATTTTAGGAAGAGCATTTATTTTCCCTACGCGTGTGATTGCAACTAGCAACTCGGAACGATGCCATTTGAAGCCTGATGCCTTGTACCATCATAATGTATGTTGAACGATTCTCTGTTGTACTATTTTGAGGGAATCGCTTTCCACCACTACATCCTGAATCCCGATATCCCAAGCGAAACGTAGGCCTTTAAGGATGGCCATAAGTTCAGTATTTGGATGCCCATGGCTCATAGCTCCTTGGCCATAAGTTCAGTATTTGGATGCCCACGGCTCATAGCTCCTTGGCCATAAATTCAGTATTTGAGCCAAATGCTCCCTGCTCCTAAATCCCATAGAAGAAGCGAACCAAAGTCTTTCCGCAGTCGGACACTCCTTGAGAGCGTGTAAGACGGTTTCGGAGTCGCAACCACACGAGGCGTATGTGGCATCTACGATAATTCTCTTCTTGGCTAAATTTGATCTGACCAGTAGGATTCCCTTGCAAGCACCCCAGATGAACAATTTAACTTTGTTCGGAATATGGCAAATCTTTTTTCTTTTCCATAGGAGATGAGAATTTTCACGTAGAGAGACTTGAGATCGATAAACTCTTGGCAACATAATAGGCACTTTTCACAGTTAATATTCCCTAAGGATTAAAAGCCCACGCTAGAGTATCTTCGCATTCTTGGGAGGGTAGAGGGCGCATCCTCAGGCATGAACCGGTCCTTTATGGTCTATGATTTCCATCTTTTCGGCTGGCCCTCAATGAGATCGTTAACCATTCTGATTTGATTATCATCTCAGGGAGTCATAATAGCGAAAGTGGAGCCCCGAGGTATCCATTTGTCATCCCAAATACTAATGCTTCCTCCATTACCCACCCTCTTCATGGGTCCTTTCTCCAAAATTTATTTTGAACCCCAAATGCTCCGCCACAAGAACATCGGTTTAGACACCAATTTTGATGCCATAAAAGATGAATTTTGGAAGTGCATCGCCTTTAGGACCCGAGCAACAAGTGAATGAGTATTTGTGACTAGACGCTGTTAGGGACCCCATGAATGATGGAGATTGATTGACTATGCTGAATTGTTGTCTTTCAATAAATATTGTCTTTCCTTTTCAATAAATATTGTCTAAATTATTCACGTACGTATTGTTTTCCTTAATTGAGAAATGTCTTTTGTTGTAATGGTTGTTTAGCTATTTAAATGCTTGAGGCTAAGAATACAATTACTGAATGAGTATTATCTTCAACTGTTGTAGTTTTTCTTGAATTAAACCAATAAGGGAGACTTAGGATCCCTTGAAGTATCCTACAAAATTACTATTATAGGTAAAGCACGCAAGGACAATCCTTGTTCTCTACCTATTCACGAACCCACTACGAGGTTGCAAACCCGAGCATGTAACAACTTGGTATCAGAGCCAGGCATGTCCGACCACCTTCTCGAGCAAGTAGAGAGTGAGCTTGGCTCATTAACTACGGGTCAAAGAAACTACAACGAGCTATGAGGGCTAGTGAAGAGCGCCTCTTGAAGCATATGGAGAGCATGTTTGCTCATTTTTCTATGCGGGGTAGAGGACATGACGATGATGTCGAGTCTTCTCGTGGGCCTTGTTGAAGCACTTTAGGAGGAGGCTCTCTCGCACCAAAAATCACAAAGTTGAATTTCTCACGCTATAATGGCATGGATGATCCAATCGGGTGGATTTATCAAGCGGGGCAATTTTTTGAGTTCCAAGGCACGGAAGAGGCAAAAAAACTTGGATGACAAATGTCTAATTGTGGTATCAACGTTTCAAAAATCGGCGAGAAGATATCAATTGGAAAATTTTCAAGTACGAGATGTATTTACGCTATGGGCCTTCAAGATACCAAATTTTTTTTTGGGATCTCACCAAATTTAAACAAATTAGAAGCATCCACGATTACTAAATGGACTTTGATCGTTTGTTACATCGAGCTGGCCATTTGTCTGATGAATACAAGTTGGGTGTTTTGTGAGCGGATTAAAGGAGACAATACGAGTTGACGTACAAGCATGTAATCCTAACTCATTGTCCGCCGCTATCAGTCTGGCATGACTCTATGAGTCTCGTATGTATGACAAACGGAAGGGAGTGTACGTGGAACCTCAGATGGCTCCATCCTGTTATATTTATTTATTAATTTAGAATATAATAAATATATTAAAAAAATTTTAAGAAAATAAAATTTTCTTTTGATTTCTTTCTTAGTTTTGTGAGTTTATTTTTAGGCAATAGGTATTCTCATTTTTATATACAAATGAATAGTCTTACATTGGTAAAAGTAAAAAATGTCTAGGCTTTATATAGAACCTTTCACCTTCTATTATTGTTTGACA
Source organism: Chloranthus sessilifolius (assembly GCA_021018995.1). Lineage (NCBI taxonomy): Eukaryota > Viridiplantae > Streptophyta > Magnoliopsida > Chloranthales > Chloranthaceae > Chloranthus > Chloranthus sessilifolius. Next base: position 109,428,691 of record CM037591.1, on the reverse strand, counting down.
ATAAGAAGAGAAGGGTGTGCCTAGTGGCGAGCCTCTGCGTTCGCGTACGCGCGCGCGTGTTCGTGGCGATTGGCGTTTAGGCGCTTTGGCGCTTTAGGCGTGCACGCACTTTACACGTGCGCATCGTCGCAAGGAAAGGTTTGATTTTTTGATCAAGAAGATCGAACGGTCAAATTATTCATGGGTGGGGTTGGGCCTAATGAGCCACTAATCAGTAGGTCAATTCGGTTCTATTGGGCCAAACGGATTGGTCAAATATTGACCGTTGGACCCAACCGTTTCATAACAACTTATAAAGGTGTGCAATCGTTCGAATTTGAATTCAAAAAGTTGCAACCTTTCATAAAGTCGTTGGATGAAGCGGTTGAGATCTTTGAAAGATCTGAGCCGTCCAAAATATAACTGTTGGTCCAACAGTCATATTAAAAATTCTATATAAGGAGGCCTTAGGACAAATTTGAAAACTCTTAAATCTATCAAAATCCTTGCATAAACCTAAGAATTTCCTCTTGCTTTCTTCTTTTGGTGGTACTTCATCAGATTGAGTTTTCTGGGGCGATCCTCTACTGTTGCAAAGTAACAGATCGCATCTAAAAGATTGGGCTCATTGTATCCTGGAAACGTCTCACTGGAACCCTTTTGCAAACTCGAGAATTTATTCGAGTAGAGAGCGAATAGCGTTTTAAAGACAACAATTACGCGCCTCAAGTCCAATTCTCTTGCCCATTTTATCATTTTCGGATTTCTATTCCTAATTTTATCTAACACATCCACCATGGGACATCCACCCTTACCCTCAACATCTCTTACCCAATCTCGTACCCTGTAAGAGATGCCCTAATTTAAACCCACATTATTTGAAAAGACCACGGGTCCGATCAGGTGTGTACCTAACACGGGACACAAAAGACATTTAACCTTGCAGTTGTCAAGCACGTAGTCATACATTCTCACAACATGTAACAAAAGTACACACAAGCTAAGCCAGCCCATATACTGACTAAGGTATACTAGGACTACATTGTAATTTTTACCTTGCCATACATTTTAAGCTTTTGTAATGGACTTATATATAAGCTGAATCTCAGATATTTATATTGTGATATATATATATATATATATATATATATATATATATATATAGCTAAGTATAGCAGCTTTTACATTAAAGGTAGTCCATATACGTCTTTTAATATATAAGAGTTACACTTGACATATGTAACTAACAAATATAATAAACAAAATAGTTGAATCAAAAAGGTAGTATCTCTATAATGTATCAAGGTATAAGTGCCTCACACTTAAATTGATACCTCAACTATCCAGTTGGAAGGGTATAATAGCTTTACACTCAAGCAAAACCTTGGTTTGGCTTATATGGTTGTACAAGAGCAAGCTAGTGCCAGCTTTGCATGAGATGCCACCCTTAAACAACTTATAATCGTAATTTCGTTAAGAAACCTCCATGAGTGCATGAGTCACTCTTCGACTCCATGCACACAAAGGGAACATACACCTTTATAAATCTCACCATCTCATTCCTTCTGCTGGCTATGACTTAGTTGACAACCATAATGCAAATAGACCCTCCCTGTAAGAAACTACTTTCGTAAATCTGCTGCTACTGCTATATTCTCAAAACTCATATCTCCATTCCAATCTTGTCAAACCATAGATTTGACACCGTGAGTCACAAAATGACCCTCTGAGTCGGTTGTGAGTATTTCGATCAAGGAAACATTGACCTTAAAGCATCCTTGTGACTTTAGCTTCGACACATAAGTCATGAGTTCGGCAAACCCAACACCGACCCACGTTCGGCGTCGTTATACCCACAAGTGCACTTAAAAGGTATGCTGTAAACGAATAGACTAGATACCATGCATTAGTGTGTCATAGAGAAGCGATATCATTACTATCGATCCCATAAGATCGACTCAACAACTAAACAAATAAAATCTGTGTGAAGGATTTCGGAGTCAAACTTTTCGACAAATGCACTCCGAAACGTTCATACCGAATGTATAAAATAAAAAGGGGCCTCTGTGCTATAGAGAGCAAGATACTATAGCTATATTGGCTAAGAGACCAGAAGAATTAGGAAGTAAGAAGAGCACTAGAAGGCACCCCGACAGACTTGTGCCTCAGGCTTGTCGCGGCAACCTCATAGGGTTGCCACAGCAAGGTGCTCAGCTGGTGAGCTTGTCGTGGCAACCTTGTGGCTTGTTGAGGCAAGCCCATGTTTGGCTTGTGCATTAGGATTGAGGTGCCTATTGGTCAGTTTCTGGGTGTATGGATTGAATCTACAGCTCGTTAACTTTGTCGAGCATGGTCTAAGATGACCCAGTATGCCAATTGTTATACTAAATTCATGCATATGAAACTATAGGTGCAACTTGGTGCACATGAGAAGTTTTGAGAAGTTTATACGATAGCGGTGTTCTTGGATCCATGAGTGCACATACAAGCAGTTTCACGTAAGCGTGTGTGCAGGTAGGGTATTTACCTTCCTGACTTATATGTTGGTTCTCATTCATCTTTCATTTGCAAGCTATTATGTGTATAAAAATGTCAGATGGATACGTATGGTAATAATAATAATGATAATAGTAGAGTCTAATAGACAGAATTACTGTTAGATAGCAGTATTTGAAATACATGTTTTTGCATGACTCAGCTGCTGTTGATGTTACTAGAGAACTATGATACTAAGATCAGTATATCATGATGATACTAGATCAATTGGATATATGGTTATGCACCAAGGATACTAGTGTAGAAGCATGTCATTGAGTATGAATAATGATGCACATGCTAATTTTCGTTCACTATATCCTAGTTTTAGTTCTGTTATACTACTCAATTGAACATGCTAGTTTATATATCATGTATGAACATGTTTGTTTTAATTCGCTATATGATAAAATAATTTCAGTTTGAGCATGCAAGCAATTTTAAGGTATACTTCGTTGATATCATGCATGGTTCATATTTCATTATTCATATCCTACTATCTTTGATGTCCTCTACACATTGTTGCTTAGTTTTTAGTTAAGTGATCCCGTTAAATCGCGAGCTTGATTGTCTCAGTCCAAGTGATCCCGCTAACTCGGGAGCTTGACAAGTGATCCTGTTAAATCGGGAGCTTGATTTGCTTGTTCTTGTACATGTACGTTTTCTTGTTCAGCATGATTCCTAGTATCTGTTCTATCATATTCAGCATGATTATATGTCAGCATGCATGATACAATAGTCGCATGATAATGAATTGTTTAGACTATAATAAATACAATATAAGCTAAAATATGCTTTGAATGATATTTTCTGCAATTGGATGTGAATAAGTACTCTAACATATACATTAGCACTATAAATATCTTTATTGAGCTTTGATATTAGCTCATTCTACGACTTCAATGTCTTAGTTGCAGATCTCGATCCGGAGCACGTAGCTGACCCCACTTACCAGCTGGACGAGGAGGAAGAGGACGACGAAGAAGACAACGAGAAAGAATTTGCTAAAAATTTCTTTCCCAAATAGGTTTGAGAAAAAGAGAGAGAGAGAGATGTCTTTTGATAACTTGTATAAATCATGTATGATATTTTGTTCTGAGATGTATAGGTTTTCTTTTTATTATTTAGATGACGGGTGGCCGTCATCGATGAAAAACTATACATCGTATCTGTTAGCCTTGTTTATAGAGTTTGATAGTTTCCTGCTTAGATGAGTAAATATCAATTTGTTTTATCATATTATTGCATGTCAGAGTAAGTACATTACTTCCGCATTTGTAATACTTTATACAATTTAAGACACCCTTATATGATAGGATCATGTTAGGTGATCCGACGATGCGACCTTTCCTATATTTGATAACAGGAAATATCGGTTGTCACATACCCCCACCATCAAGAGGTTGAGTGTGACTGAGTTGCAAGAAAGGAGGATGCGCGGATTATGCTTCAATTATGATGAAATTTTTTTCCCGAGCCATCATTGCTAGAAGTTATTTTTAATAAAAAGAATTTTTTCTTCTATTGAGGAGCCGTTGGATGAGACGACCATGGAGGAGGAAGCAGAAGAAGAGATTCCTAAAATTAGTTTTCATGCTATTTCAAGAAATGCGGCACCTCAGACCATGCATTTTCTTGGAAAATGAGAGATTCCGTGGTTACAATTTTGGTGGATTCTAGTAGCACTTATAACTTTTTGAATTCAAAGTTAGCTACCAAAATGAGAATTTATTGTGACAGCCCAAATTTCGGCACCCCGAAATCCGTGCCATCAGCACGACCCTCAAGGCCGTGCCCTGGCTTCTTTACAATACATTGGTGTATACAAGCCAAAATTGTAATTAAGGCGCACATAGCTACTCTAAACAAATTCTCATATAAAAAAATAATCAATGTATCGAAAGGCAGTCTTTGTCCCATGCCAATTCATGGGCATAAGAACTTACCCAAACCATTGGTAAATAACTGTTCATCCTAGACGTTTTATCAAAAGAAACGGTATTTAAATATATTCGAAATAAAGAGGCTTGACATACCAAGCCGTACCTAATACTCTCAACTCACTCTCAAAGTATGCAGTGGGTTTCCTAGAAGAATTCCTCAGGAGGAGGTTCTGACTCTTCCGTGGGCACGTAGTCCGGATCCCCTAGATCAGCGTCTCCAGAAATCTCTACTGCCACTAGTCCTGGACCTGCGACGTATAGTCTAAGGGGGGTGAGCTACATCCTCCAGTCTGTGGGAAACAAAAGAACATATAGATTAACCTTCACACATATATCAGCTTAAAAGCATAATTTATCGAGTAACACTTATGAAAATAATTGAAATATCCGGAATAAAAATAATGATTTCAATCACATACTTTGCATGGTTTTGTTTAATCTCCTTCATCGGTTTAGTTGTGAATTTGGCCTAATCACTTAAATCTTAACTTAAGTAGTCCCCGAGCAATATAGCATCGAGCCCCGATGGAATACCCGCCATCGTCGTCTAACTAGACAGTTATTATATGTATTCCCTGGGAATACTGCCCAAGCCCCTTTCTCATAGGTGGCAGGGTCTATTTTAGATCTACATCCCTGGGATGTACTGTGAAGGTACGGATTTGCCGCCGTACCGCTCACGGATATCCTGCCGAGTCAGTCGTGGGTATCCCGCCACGTCGGTGGGGTATTCTAATCAAACCTTAAATAATAAAAATATCGAATGTGTTCTACATATAGTTATTCACCGTGATTGTGCTAATTATATTACATCAGGCCTTATCACATTACTTCCGTTTCACTGTTAGTTTTCATCTACATCCCTGGGATGCCCCTGATTTCCATCTCATCTTTCAGATGTTTACTTTATAATTTTTCGTCCCCTGGGGACCTCAAGACTATCACGTTTGAAACTCACTCACACACCCTTTTTCATAATGATCATGCAGTATTTGACTATTTAAATGGATTACACTACATATATGAATTTGACGGAATAATGCACATGTTTCAAAAATATTTCCTACCTCGACGAATTTCAAAGCACGCCTTCTCGTAGAGGTTTACACTTCACGATCATGCGTCAAACCTACATTTCATGTATTTAGCATATGCTTAGAAAGGTTACTAGAATAATTGGAGTGCACAACCTCCATGTTTCTTGTACCCATAATTTCAAGAACTGAGTGGTCACCAGACCTCGCTCGAGCGGTCACTTGACCTCGCTCGAGCGGTTAAATCGAGGTGGCTCGAGTGGTTAAATCGAGCCGCCTGAAGCTTTACTGGGGACCTCGCTCGAGCGAGCTTCCCTCTAGTTTTGGGGACCGCTCGAGCGAGCCCAGAGCTATATTTTTTCCCTATTCATCCTCGCTCGAGCGAGCCCTTTAGACCGCTCGAGCGAGGAGCGATGATTTTTGCTCCTCGATCAGATCGAGAACACTATTTCTCCCTTCATTCAAACCTTAATATCATTAAAATCATTCAACCAACATTCTTCCTATTATTTAAAACATGCCTAAGCATCTATCATGCCTTTAGCATACCTCCGACGATGAGTCTCGCGCAAGTTTGATTTAAGATTCGAAATTCTACTAGGCTAACAGGCTTCCAAGGTTCCTCCTCCAGCCTTTTTTCCAACTCTTCTGCCGATTTAAGTCCCAACGAAACCCTAGTTCTTTACTAGGCTCTTCTTTTCTTTCTCTCTATATTCTCCTTCTCTCTATTTAGGTTAGAATAGAGTTACGCAAGGGCTCTTCTCTCCTCTCTCTTTCACTTATATACTTATAAGTTAGAGAAATACTAGTGTGTTTCCCACATACACACATAGTGTCTACGGTTTCGTTTTGGTTTCCTTGTGAAACACATATACATGTATATAGTGCATGACGTGCACGTATCCCAAAAATCTGGGGTTGTGACATTTATCCTACAAAGAAATGAGAAATTTCGGTTCAAGTGGCAGATGAAAATAAAATGCAAAGCGAAGGATTGTCTGAAAGGCTCGCTATTTTGGTACAAAAGGTTTAATTCCATGTGGATTTTTACCTTTACCGGTGGAAGGATATGATGCCGTTTTTGAAACTCAATGGCTAAAAAAATTGGGTCCCATTATTTAAAAATTCAATGAGCTATGGATGCGAGTTTGGTGGGAGGAGAAATCGATAGAGTTACATGGGACAAGAGAGCTTAGCAATAAAATCATGGGTGTGCATAAATTAGAGGAGCAGTTGCGGAAAAGAAAGAGTTTTTCTATTACAATTTAACTTTTTAAAGAAAGGATTGGAGCTTAGAAGTAGATCTCTCCCATTCTACCCTAGTTACCAGCAGAATTGACACTCCACCCACTTCCTCAAGCCATTCTGAAAACTCGTAAAATAGAATGAGAAATGGAAGCTCTTGTTCATTGAAAAAATATCTTCCCTGCTGAGGCCACATGTGAGAATCAAGTTGATTTCAAGGCCCGATTTCCATATTTTTTCCTTGAGGACAAGGAAAATTTTAAGAAAGGAGGAGCTGTTAGGAACCCCACGAATGATGGAGATTGATTGGCCAGCTGCCTATTTAATTTGTGCTGAATTGTTGTCTTTCTTTTTCAATAAATGTTGCCTAAATTATTCACGTAGGTGTTGCTTTCCTTAATTGAGAAATATTTTTTATTGTAATGGTTGTTCAGCTATTCAAACGCTTGAGGCCAATTATAAAATTATTAAATGAGTATTATCTTCAATCGTGTGTTGATTAGGAGTTGTGATTTTTCTCGAATTAAACCAACAAGGGAGGCCTAGGATCCCTCGAAGTATCCTACAAAATTGTCATTATAGGTAGAGCACACAGGGACAATCCTCGTTGTCTACCCGTTCACAAACCCACTACGAGGTCGTACCATACACATAACGCCATACCTGTTTATAAAGCTTTGCCATGTTGAGAGTCAGGAGATCTTTAAATCCCAGACCGCCCTCCAATTTAGAGTTACATAAGTTTTTCCAAGAGATCCAATGGATACCTTTTAAATTATTTCCTTGTCCCCACCAGAAATGCGAGATGCAGAAAGTGATAGAGTTCAACAAGCTAGTCGAGAGTTGGAAACAACTCATGGCATATGTTAGGATAGCTTGGGCTACAATCTTTATAAGTGTTTCTTTCCTAGCTTTGGAGAAATTTTATCATTCCACATTTGAAGCTTTGCCAAATTCACTCCTTGGTGTAGCCAAAACCCTTCATTATCGACCAACCTAAGAAATATGGTAGACTGAGGTATTTTTCATGGGGAGTAGCGGCTTTCAGCCCAAAGAGATCCTGTAGCTCCTTTCTTCTCTCGTGCATCACCTTTGCGCAAAAAGACGTGGAAGATTTTTCCAAATTCATCATTTGTCCCGACGCCTCCTCGTATTTGTGGAGTAAACTGATGATCATTCGCCATTCACTCTGATTTGCTTTGAAGTAGGTTAAACAATCATCAGTCAACATGTGTGAAATCTTTGAGGCGTTCCTGCAAATATGAACTCCCAATATGGCCCTGTTTAGAAAGGGTTTAGTGCACATAGAAGAAAAAACCTCTGCCCAGGGAATAAATAAGTAGGGATTAAGCGGGTCCCCTTGCCGAATTCCCCGAGATGACTTCACATATCCCGCTATGGAACCATTGAATAGGAAGGAGAAAAAGACCGTAGAGATACACTTCATAATCAGAGACACCCATCTGGGTGTTGGGTGCAAAGCTGAATTTTATGAGGCTCTTCTCGAGAAAACCCCAATCGACTCGGTCATACGCCTTGCTAACATCAAGTTTGATGACACATAAACCATCCCCTTTATTGTTCATGTGGTTGAGGAAATGGGTGATTTTGTAGGCTACCAACACATTATCAGGGATAAGTCTTCCTGACACTAATGCACTTTGATTCGGGAAAATAATGGATGGAAGAATCATTTTTATGGATGGAAGAATCATTTTCGACCTATTAGCAAGTAGTTTTGAGGTAATTTTGTAAATAACATTGCATAAACTAATGGGTCAAAAATCTTTCAAATTTTTTGGATTTTTAACTTTTTGGACGAGGACGATATGTACATGATTTAGATCAGAGATATCAGAGTTGCCATTCAAGAAATCAAAAACAACATATAGGACATCAGTATGAATACACACCGTCTGGGCTGTGCTTTGAGGGCATTCATTTGGGTGAGTGCAGTTTGAACTTCTTTTGATCTGAATTCAGCTAGGAGAGCTCGATTCTGGTCAGGCGTCACCTACACACTTGAGATCCTACTAATGCCCAATTAAATCTATACTTACTATTTGTAAAAATAAGAAAATCATTTTTGTTTTCACAATTTTTCATACAAAAGCTCCCTCAAATGGGGGTCGAAAAAAAAATAAAAAAAAACAGTTCTCTCAAATCATTCATTATGAAGCCGTAGAGAAATAAATCAAAAACCAACACATTCCTACATTAAGGTAATTAAAGATAAACCAAATACTTGAGACAATAATCAAAAACCAACACATTCCGTAGAGAAATGCGTGTTAAATACTGTAATTAAGGATAAATAAATAATCCGTCTAAGGTCCTACCATCCCACGGCCAGGTGTTGATCCCACATTATTGCACTCGGCCTAAAAAAGAAAGGTTCTCGCCTATACTGGAAACCCATTCATTGGGTTGAATTAGATGATGAAGATCAATTTTCATCCCAATTTTTCATATGATTGATCTTGAGATTATGGGTATACCATCAAAACGATTAGTTTTTTATTCTAAGTAGCATATAACCCAAAAAGTGACTCAAAAATCATGTGGGGCACTCAAAGGCGATTTTAGATTCACTTTTTGGGATTTGTGCCATATGAAATAAAAAATTGACGGACTTATGACACGCCCATGCTCTTAAGTTCATGATCATGGGCGTGCATCAAACAAGGATCTCACCTACACTAAAAACCCGTTGATTGGGTTGAATTGGACGATGGAGATTGATTTTCATCCCAATTTTCACAAGATTGATATTGAGATCATGGGCGCGTACCATCAAAACATTCAATTTTTTATTCCACGTGGCACGGATCTCAAAAAGTGACTCAAAAATCATGTGGGACACATCACGCTCAAACGTGATTTTAAATTCACCTTTTGGGATTTGTGCCATGTGAAATGAAAAATTGACATTCTTATGGCAGGATCAAGTAGGTAGAAGATTTGAATGAAAATTGATCTCCATCATCTTATTCAACTCAGTCAATGGGTTTTTTATGCTAGCGTCGTCAGTAATTGGGTAGGCTAGAACATAACTATCGACTACAAATTTACATTGAGGGGCTACAACTTGCACACAAGATTAGTTTCGTGGTACATAGTTTAGAAAGAAAGACGGTATTTTTCATATTTGTACCACATTGAACGCCATCTAAGCAATCTGATTTGAAGGCCATGATATAAAGATATTTGATGACAAAGATTGGCACAAAATATGATCTCTATTATCTGATTCAACACACTCAAAAGCCCATATGATGGTACACCATTGATCTCAAGATCAATTGTGTGAAAGATTGAAATAAAAATTGAATTGTTCTATTTACACCCAAAAAATTATTAATGGCACCATAAACGAAAACCATTGATTTCTTTGAATCATCTAGTGGAAACCATTTTTCATCCCAATATTTTACATAATAGATCTTGAGATCATGGGAGTATTGATAGTCAATTATTTATCCCATGTGCTACACATCCCAAACAGTGATTAAAAATCACAGTTGAGCATGATGTGTGCCACATGATTTTTAGTTACTTTTTTGGAATGTGAACTATGTGAAATAAAATAATTGAGCCTCTTATGGTACACCATTGATGAAAGGAAGCATTGTGTAAAAGATTGAAATGATAATCGAAACGCTCTATTTGCACCCATTGAATCTTGAAGGGCACCATAGCCAAAAATCATTGACTATTCTGAAACAGTGATGGGAGTCGTCCCAATCTTCCCCATATTGGATCTTGAGATCATGGGTGCACCGACAATTAATTTTTTATTTTACGTAGTACACATCTAAAAAAATGATTGACAATCATGTTTGAGCATACTCTGTGTCACATGGTTTTCAATTATTTTTTGGGATGAAAGATTGAAATGAAAATCGAGTTGTTCTACTTACAGTCACCAAAATTTTAATGGCACCATAGCCGAAACTCATTAATTGCTTTAAATCATCTTATGGAGACCATTTGTCATCTCAATCTTTTACATAATCGATATTGAGATCATGAGATTACTGACAATCAATTATTTATCTCATGCGCTATACATCCCAAAAGTGATTGAAAATCATGATTGAACATGATGTGTATCACATGATTTTCAATTACTTTTGTGGAATGTGTGTCAGGTGGGATAAAATAATTGAGCCCTATGATGGTACACTATTGATGCAAGGATCTATTGTGTAAAAGATTAAAACGATAATCAAAATGGTCTATTTGCACCCATCGAATTTTGAAGGGTACTATAACCGAAAATTATTGACTGTTGTGAATCATATGATAGAGATCGTTTGCCGCCCAGTCTTCCCCATAATGTATGAGATCATGAGTGTACTGACAATCAACTTTTTATTTCAGGTGTTGCACATTTCAAACATGATCGAAAATCATGTTCGAGCATGATGTCTGCCACATAGTTTTCAATTACTTTTTTGGCATGTGTGCCACATGGATTAAAAATTGGCTGTCTAAAAGTACACCATTTACCTCAGGATCATTGTGTGAAAGATTGAAATAGAAATCAATTTTGAAGGGCACCATAGCCAAAAATCATTGATTGTTTTGAATTAGATGATAATGATCGTTTTTGTCCCAATCTTACCCGTAATGGTTCTTGAGATCATGGGTGTACCGATAGTCAATTTTTTATTACACGTGATACAAATAACACATCCCAAAAAGTGATCGAAAATCACATTTGAGTATGATATGTGGCACATGGCTTTCGATCACTTTTTTGGGATGTATGCAACATGGAACCATAAATTGACTGTCTGATAGTACACCATTGATCTCAATGAAAATAAAGTCGATCTTCGTCATTTGGTTCAAATCAATCAATGTTTTTTTGAATGTAGTGTCCTTAAAGATTTTGTGGTATAATTACAGGTATCCTTTAAAGGAACGGCTTGGTATTTGGAGGACTTAGACCAAGTGGAAGCATCATCTTAGCCAACAGATTTGAAGGTAATGATCTAAGGATGTTTAATGCAAAAGATTGGCATGAAATAAAATTTCTAATATGTGATTCAAAGCAGTCAAATATGGATCGGATGATGGGCATTATTGTGTTGAGTCATATAATAGAGATCGAAGATCTTTAGATTGTAACATTTAAATCAGATGAATTCGATGGTGTCTCCACATTTAAATTAACACGTGCCACGCATGTGCACTTTTACTAGTCCTAACAAAAGGAGTATTTCAGCATGCGTGGATTGGGAGGAGGCTTCACGGCAAGGATCAAAATTTCAAGTTTCGGAGGGGACCGAAACCTAAATTTTGGACTGAAATTTCAGCCGAAATTTTCAATCCCATATAAAAATGACCGAAATTTCGGTCTCAAATTATTGTTTCGGTGGGGACCGAAACCGATAATTTTGGCCGAAATTTTGGTCATTTCGGCCGAAATTTTGATCCTTGCTTCACGGGATCATAACTCTTCATATGGTTATCGGCCATCGACTAACTAATCCTCTCGGAAAAAATAAAATTAAAGAAAGTTTATCGGGTACCATTTTTTATACCTAGTGAAAATATAATCACACCAAGTCCAGTAGTGAAAACGCGAGTAATTTTTATCAAAAGAAAAGAAAAAAAAACACATGAGTAATCATGGTAGTAATTAAAAGTCACACTCCTTAATTTGTACAATTCACACCTTACTCTTCACACGGAGCCTTGAACCCCGGTGGAAGACAACCAAGACTATTCTGTAATTGACAATGAGTATCCACTAGGGCTCTCAATGGGCGGGATTAGGGCCGGGTTTGGGTTTAACCCGGCCCTAACCTACTCGGGTCGGGTTCCCACATTTTTCAATCCGGCCTTAACTCGGGCTGCAATGTACTCAGCCCAAGCCCGGCCCCTATCGGGCTGAGCCAGGCTTGGGTATTTTTCTGAATTTTTTTTCCGTTGTTTTTTTCTAATAAAATATATTTGGTTGGGCTATTTTTTGGAGGCTATATTTTCTTAGGCTATTTTTTCTAATAAAATTTGGTTGGCTTTAGCTTTTTTTTATTCTAATAGAAGTTTGAAGGTTAAAATTTTAATTAAATTATTATATTAACATTACAGAGGCTCAAGTACATGTTTTTATTTAAATATTTCATTTTAGTTTGTTGCATAATGATTATAACGGGCAACGATTACTTGAAACAGTTGCATAATAATTTTAACAGACAACAATTGCACAATGGCTATAACGAACAACAATTAATCTTAGGATATTTAAGAAAATTATATTTAATTAAAAGGATTTTTTTAAAAACATTAAAAGAATAAGTATAGCCCGGCCCAGATATCACGTTGGGTGTACTTGATAGAAAGTAACACTTTTTTCAGGTTAGGTGCGGGCCAAAATTTGGGCTGGCCTAGCCCATTGAGAGCCCTTAGTACTCACCCATCAAATTTACAATTGTTCCAAAGTCTAAGGACATAAAAACATAGAACGGTGGGTGGACGACAACCGAGACTATTGCATATCAGTAAATATAAATAGTGGTGGGAACTATACATTTAGGGCATGCTTGGATAAAAACACGGGAAACGTGGGAAAGGAAAATAATATTCTAATATTTTCTCATGAATACTTAAGTTGTAGGAAACCATGAGATTCCTTTATTTCCCGTTGTTTAGATATCCACATTGCCAGCTGGGAAAACGTACGATTAACCAAATCTTGTGTTTAGATACAAATACAGGAAATTGTTGGAAAATAAAATATCCTAACAAAAAAAATAGCCATAATACTACAAAAGATAATCCAAATTAAAAAAACAGTTGCAATATTATAAAAATCATCCACAAAAATGACCATCTACATAAATTATCCAATAAATATTCATACTATTACTTATGATGCCACAAAAAAGATCATCCACATAAATGATCTACAAAAATGGACATCCATAACTATCACCTGTAATACCACAAATCATCATCCAAAAAATAAAAATTATCACCTGTAATACCACAAACCACTATCCACATAAATTATCTAATAAAAATTCATACTATTACTTATGATGCCACAAAAAAGACCATCCATATAAATAATCTACAAAAAATGATCATCCATAACTGTCACCTATAATATCATAAACTATCATTCAAAACATAAAAACTGTTGTCCAAAAAAACTTCAATTGTTTCACGGACGTACTAATTAAATAAAAGAAGAATTTGGCCAACTATAAAGTAAAGAATGCAAAAAGTCCATCCTTTCATCTTCTTCGGTGGTCCAAAAGTTTAGTGCTTTGAATTTATCTTGAATTCAGATTTGAGATGTTGCAGAAACTTATTGAATTAGATTGATACAAGACTATGGCCTGTCTAATCTATTTTAGTTGACTATAAAAGAAACAATGGAGAGTTAGATCACCAGTGTGGATGCCGAATGATAACACCAAGGTTTAAAAACTTGTATTCGCTCGCACATTTCATCGAACGCATGATGTTTAAATTTTAATATACAAAAACTCACTAATGAAATCAACAATGGAATAAAAAGAAATCAACAATAGAATAAAAAATAAATTATTCTTAGAAACAAATTTTAATTAGGTCTTTTCCGTTCTCCTATTGGCTAAGGCATGTCAATGGGTGGATGTGGTAAAAAGGTGGAAATGAATATATATATATATATATATAATAAAAGTTAAAAATAAATAAAGAACAATATATAAATAGAGAGATAGAGCATGATCTATGCCGTTTGACTATGCGATCGCAACTTCAACGCTGATAATCGGGTGCTCGTTGTATAAGAGAGAGAGAGAGAGAGAGAGAGAGAGAGAGATTACCTATTGTCTGAAGGTTGGCTACGTTGGATAAGAAAGCTTCTTCTAGCTGCGTTGGAGAGAAGGAAGTAACAGGCTCGAAAGATAGAAAACCGAGGGACCCCTTCGACATTTATTCTCGGCTTTTAATGGAAAATGAGATCCCTTATTTGCAATCGTCCAAACAACAGTAAACTTGGCAATTTTTTTGCAGTGTGTGAGTTTTCTCATGTTTCCCCATATATTCCTTGAAACCAAACATGCCCTTAGTAATTTGAACGTGGGCAGCCTAAATATTCACTACAATAAAAGTGTTAATTGAGGTGAGATTACAGTTTGATCGAGTGTAAATAACAATATCATAATAATATTATAAAACTTATAAAACTCCTAATGCAACAAATGACCACATAAAGAAGGACTAGAGAGCTTTGAGAGTCTACTAATTTGTGAATGTACTCATGTAGCGAGGAGGGAGATAGCACTTCAATATATATATATATATATATATATATATATATATATATATAGTGAGGAGAGAGAGAGCCTTTAAAAAAAAAATATATATATATATAGGGAGCCGGTTAGGTCCTCCATTAGAGGACGGTCACCGTCCTCCAACATACACGTGGAGCTCCATGTGGTACCTAAAACAGTATTTAGGTGCCACATGGAGCACAAGTGGACGGTATAGATTAATATTAAAAAAAAAAAAATCGAAATTTTTTTTTTAAAATCATAAGTCAAAATTTGACGGGTTTCATTGATTCACATTTCATGATTCAAAAAACAAACGGTGGAGATGAGTTTTCAATTTTTTTTTTTTCTAAGATGATCTAAGCAATGCACCCCAACTCCGTGTGGCATCGAAACAATATTTTGGGTGCCACGTGAAAGTTTGGAAGACGGTGACCGTCCTCCCATGGAGGACAGAGGCTTTTTCCATATATATATATATGGAAAAGGCCTTCGTCCTCCATGGGAGGACGGTCACCGTCCTCTAACTTTTTACGAGGAGCTCCACGTGGCACTTAAAACACTTTTCAGGTGCCACGTGGACTTTGGGTGCATTGCTTAGATCATTTTAAAAACAAAAAAATTAAAAACTCATGTCCACCATGTATATTTTGAATCGTGAAATATGGATCAATGAAAATTGTCAAACTTTGACTTGTGAGTTTAAAATTTATTTTTCGAATTTTTTTTTTAATATTGATCTAAACTGTCCACCTGTGCTCCACGTGGCACCCAAAAAATGTTTTGAGTGCCATGTGAAGCTTGACATAGATCTTGGAGGACGGTGGCCGTCCTCCCATGAACTGAGGCCTTTTCTATATATATATATCACCGTATGCTCATCTGGCTCAGCCATAACTAAATGACCGAAATACCCTATGAAACGTGGATGATTTTTTTCCTTCATTTCCGTTAACGTCCAATTAGGCTGGTGAAGGGGTAATACGGTGAAATCACGAAATTCTTCTCACTCCTGCTGAATATCCGTATTTTTCCGCTCTGGGCGTCCACTGCATGGACTACGCTGCTATTTCTGACTGCCTTTAAGAGCATTCCATCTTCTCAAGAAAGATAGCGTGTTGATCTGCAATACTTGTATGGGTGATTTATTATGTCCATCAATTTTTAGTACAGATTAAAAAAAAAATACTCAATATTGTCTGGCATTAGATCTTTAAATAGTTTTTACTGATAATTTCCAGCAACACCTCAATTTTCCTCCAGTTTGTGCAAAGTAATAAAATATATATATATATATATATATATATATATATATATATATATATATACATGTTTAACACAATGATGTTTCTTGACTTTGAGTTTGAACTTTGACCGCCAGTTGGGTTTCTGCGGTGATTGGGACTTGGTTTTGGTGTTAAAGACTGCTTTGCTGGTTGGTCTTCTGAAGCCTCTGCAGCTTCAGCCCTGCTACAGCTCTCTAGTATGGAAGCGTATAAGTAGAAGACTCTTACACGCGTCTCCTTATCTGCCTTTGGTTTCATGCCTCCTCTCAAGACCCAGTGCAGTTTTATCACTTAAAATAGCTCACGTTTAGAGCAAATGAGCTGTATTATCAAACATCAAAGCATCAACTTTAGAGGCCTGACCACTATTTTAGATATCGGGCACATCTGTTACAGGATGATATGTATCCGGTCCCACCCGATATAATATTGCTCGGATTCAATTCTAGGTTTAAATATAAGGTTAAACTAGGCAAATATCGGGTTGCATTGGCAGATATATATCCCATACTATAAACAATTGAGTGGTAGCTTAGTTGATATCCTCCCTTCTTTGTGCGGTTTGAAGTGGTGATAGGTTCTATAATGTGCATTTGCTTCCTCCCTTATATTAGGGATTTTTTGTAAGATGCTTTACCTAAGTTTAGGAATTGACAAGATCTCTTATCTAATTTGGGATTTGGCAAAATCCCTTACCCAATGTATTTAACCACCTCAAACTAACTGTCATAAATTTTAATCCAATTGCTCGATCAAGAAATCAGTCAAAACTATAGGTAATTAATTGAGTCAAGACTACTTCGTTTAAATGATCTTACAACACTAACTTACAGCCTTTCACTATACACTGTTAAGTGTGGTTTAACAGTATACCATGTGGCGCACATTTGTAATCAATTTAAATTGTCCAAGTGACAATCCATCATTAAAATATGACTACCCAAAAATATGCCCATAAGTGAATATAAACCATTTGATTGACAACCTTTAATATCAACCATTAGAACTAAGAATAATCGTTAATATTACAGATCAGATGATTCGAACCTTGAAAAAAATGTGATTTTTGGGCCCATTGCCCTTATACTTATGGTCTATCAATTTGACGGTGTGAATTACCCACATCATAAACCATTGATGGTGTATGATCATTTAAACACTATCTTGGAGTTTAAATGACGGTCTGGAGAGTCGGTATCTTTAGGTTATCACAAATGTGTGCAAATCGATAGCCGATCAGGTGCAAATCAGTAACCGATTGGGTACAAATCGGGTGCAAATCGGTAACTGATCGGGTGAAAATTGGTAACCAAGGGTATTCTAGGGATTAAAATTTATAACAGATCGTTTGAAGCAGTTGGGTAAGGGATCTTGGCAATCTCAATCTAGGTAAGGGATCTTGCAAATTTAGGTCAAGCATCTTACAAAAATCCCTTATATTAGTAAGGTGAGTGTTCTTGGGTGAGATTTATTCTCATATGTGCCAATCAATGTGAGTGCTTTGTTGTGTGGGATTTATTCCTCAATGTTGCTCATCAACTGTCATACTTTCTACAATATGTAAGGCACATTCAGGTTGTCTATATCGTATAATATCATAAGGAAAAAAAAATAAAAAACAAATGGCCAGAAGGGTAGCAATGGTTAGAGGTGTAAAGAGTTGTTTTATCGTAGACTCGAGAGCTGGGCTTGCACTGGAAAAAACATTTTGTAAAAATAGTATTATATGGTGTTTTTGAGCTCATTTTAGTTCAATATTTTAACTACTATATGTAGAATTCCATGAGCTTAACTCAACCTCACAAAACTGAGGCCATTGACCAGGTGATGTGGGACTATTGTTCACCATCTTGATTACTTGAAATATTTTAAACCACGTGCTATCGTACCCTAGTTTATAGATGGTCATGCTTCTAACAATCGAACTATCATTTAACCAAAGCTATTTGTGATCATACTGACAAATTTCGTTTTCAACAACATTTCGGTAAGGGGTCATTTCGATTCATTTCGGATAAATTTCGAGAAAAATTCGAAAGTTTCGAGAAATTTCAAGGGGAGTACAAAAAATATTAAATATAAATTATATTTAAACTTCATAAAAATTTGATTTATTATTTTTAAAATGAAGAAAATTAGAAAAAAATTATTAATTTCTGTGAAATTTCGTTAATTTCATCGAAATTAATGAAATTTCAGCGATTTCGGAGAAATCATCGAAATTTCGCTAAAAGTTTTGCCCGACCCTTGTTTCGGTAAATTTCAAAGAAATTTTGGAGAAATTTGTTACTATGTTTGTGACTCATTTGGGGTCCTTGACATCTACCCGGGACTCTTTTTAATACGATTTAATGGAGGCAAAGGGTGCTTTGTGATGTAGATTCCTTGTACCAAAATCGAAATGGAAAAATTTTGATTTTCTGTTTTGTTCAGTTTTATTTATTTATTTTTGTCCAATTTCTCAAACTAAAAACTAAAAATCAGCTCATGTTCACGAAGCATCCTTTCAATGAATTAACTCGGAGTTGACTATGTCATGTTTCAAGAGCCTTGAAATCTGTGAGATTGAATTTTAAGTTTTAACAAGTGTCCCTCTAACCCAATGAAAGTGTTGTCCGCTGTGCAGTAAGGGGACTAGTAAGGGGACTATGCAAACACTAGAACCTCTAGACCATAAAAAATTGAAAATCATAACTGGTAGATAGTTGTTGATAGACAATATTGAAGACAGCTTATGTGGAGTGACATGATTGGGTGTAGTGTTTTGCCCCTTTTAGGCGTGCAGCCAGTCATGTCACGTCTCATAAGCTGTCTGCAGCATTGTCTACCAAAAATTGTCAACGCTGCATATCACTTGAGCAACCAAAAATTGTCAAGGCTGTATATCACTTGAGCAATAGTGGGACAACTAATTATTAAAATTTAAAGCCATATTGGGCCTCAGGGTGAATCCTAGGAACTGTTGAGAACAAACTTGAGTTTGAATCCCCTCTCCACTTTGAGGCCACTCTAAGGATTTATATCCTCTGCTGATCCGACATGTGCTAAATTTGGGGTGCGTATGTGCTCCTGAGATTAGGCGGGTGCTCTAAAAGGCTCGAATACCCAAGTTATCAAAAAAAAAGAAAAAAGTGTTTTGTATTAGGCAGTTTCAAAGGGCAGCCAACAAATGTTAGGCAGCCAAATCATTAAACCCGGGCCGGGCCGGGCTCCAGCACCGCGGCTCAATCTCCTTATGCCAAAAATGGTCAAGCCTCGAGAGCTAATTTATAGCTTTATAGAATAGTGAAGAATATGTTTTTGAACTTTCCCTGATTTGGAGCTCAAATTATCAGTGCATCTCTCGAGGTTAACGTAACGAGATAGATCTAAACACCACCAACAGTGCTCATTGCAGATGCCTAAATAAGAAGGCCTTGTTTGGCAAAGCTCAACCAGGGCGGATTTCCTATTCCCAGCTTCTTGTTGGTACCAATTACCATCTTATCACTCGTGGATGCTGATGATACAAATAATGGAAGAAGAAGAGAAAAATAAAAAATTTAAATGCAAGAACATGAATGGAAGCACGTAAAATACGGGCCCCATTACTTAATCTTAATTTGGCTAGTGTTACTACCACACCGTCTTCATTGCAACTCTCCCCATGACAATGTATGAGCACCAAGAAGCATAGTGTGCTCCACATGACATCTTAGAGTCTAGGCTGAGTGCTGTGCCTATCTAACTTTATTTCCCCTGCACTCAAACAGAGCCCATTTCCGCGTCTACATGTGGATTAATGCTTAAAACTTCTTTAGAAGATCCAAAATTGCTTTAGTCTACATTCCAGTTTTCACCTTATATAGTAAAGAGAGAGAGAGGTACATGAAATGATGGAGGGTTATTAGTAAACAATTCTTAATTAGATTGGATAAGATTATAATAATAATGACATATGTGAGTCGGGTCAACGGGCTGGGTTTGGGCCCTACTGGGTATGAGCTAAGGTAGGCAGGTAGGATTGATTAATAACCCGTTAGTAAAATGGCCGGGTATGAGGTTTTAGTCCTAAGAGGCCTGATTTTTGTTGGGCCCATTTAAGGCCTTTCCTGACTTGATCAATCAAGACCATTTATTTAAAATTTATTGCAACTCATTCAATATGCACTTGATCTATGGCCATGATTTTTTCATGGTTGCGATTTAAATTTAAATTGGCTAGTGTTACTACCACACCGTCTTCTGTTGCAACTACTCACTCAAGCACTAGCAAAATACATTGTTGGCGATAGAAAATAGATATCATTTTATGTCCCAATCTTGCATCACAAACATTTAGATGTTAATTCCACGTGGGGGCACATCTGAAAAAGTAAATGAGATTACATCATACCATTATACATGGTGGGATGTGTACCGCATAGAATCAACATCTGATCGTATGATCTCAAGATCTATTATGTGAAAGATTGGGACCGCATAGAATCAAATGATCAGATGTTGATTCCACGTAGCATACATCCCAAAAAGTGAATGTGAATCATGTTTGATGGTATGTTATGATCACGTTCACTTTTTGAGATGTATGCAATATGAAATCAACATCTGATTGTCTAATAGTAGGCCCATAATCTCAAGATCGTTTGTTAGGAAGATTGGGACGAAAAAATGATTGCCATTGTCTGATTTAAAGCAAACGCCTGAGTTTTCATATATTTAAGTAGTGTGGTTGTAACACCAGCCTTCGTTTTTTTAACATCATGGCTTAAGTTGGTACTAGGTACGTATCGTCGTTTCTAAACTGGGGCATATTTCTGTCAACAGTGCACAAGTGGCATAAATATGACCATTATGTAGATGGGATTCAGCCAAAAATTAACACCGTTGCACCATATCCAGCAGCTGATGAAGGTTTGGATTCTCTGATGCATAGTTTCCAACAAGGATCAAAACTTCGGCTAAAATGACCAAAATTTCGGTTTCAGTCCCCACGGAATCCGAAGTGAAATCCCAACATTTTGGGATTTTAGTATGGAGATGAAGATTTTGGCCAAAATTTTGGTTTCAATCCCCACCGAAACCGAAACGAAATTCGGAATTTTGATCTTTGGTTACCAAGTTAGAATTCGGGAACAAATCGGCAAGGCTAAAACACAAAAATGTAAAAAGGGAAAAAATCAGAAAAATTAAGGAAAAATTTGTAAAAACGCATTTAAAATGTAATTTTTCAAAAAAAAAAATCAAGCTTAAATTTTTAAAGGTGTTTCCACTTACCACTGTTTTATTAAAGAGAACGCAAAAGAAATTTTGAAAAGAAAAGCACATTAGAGACTTTTTTTTTTTGAAAAAAAAGTCAATTTTGGTAAGTATGCTCAGATTGAGCTTGAAATTCGGGCTCAGCCCCATTGAAAAGAAAGGCTGGACTTGGGCATATTGGCTCCATGAACATGGTTTCAAATATCGGAATCGGTCACGATCGGTCTACTCAAAACCGATCCCGATCGGTATGGGCGGAT
The DNA here is from genome assembly GCA_021018995.1 of Chloranthus sessilifolius. Lineage (NCBI taxonomy): Eukaryota > Viridiplantae > Streptophyta > Magnoliopsida > Chloranthales > Chloranthaceae > Chloranthus > Chloranthus sessilifolius. The sequence continues at coordinate 109,406,889 of CM037591.1, read as the reverse complement.
CGGATCTAGCGATTCCAAAACTAAAAAAGTTTTGACGGCAAAATTGCAGTAGTTAAACATTTTTTTATCATAAGCTGTCAAATAAGTTGTTCAAATCTATCGTTTAAAATAAAATGCATCATGATACACCATATTTTTATTCCAATTTTATATTTACAACACCTATATTAAGAAAGAAAATAGCTCTAAAGGTCAAACTAAATGGAATATGTTCTCCAATAAACTAAGTTTCACACTTAATAACTAATCACCAAAACCAAATGCGGCAAACTAAAGTTCAACAAAAAAAAAAAAATGGGCAAGAGAAGAAGGAAAAAAGACAGTTCTCTTCATGTTGGAAACTACTGTGCTAAAAACATTAAGAAGCAAACTGTTGGCTCAATTCAAAATAGTGACATCAAAATATGAGGATTGAGAAGATTGTTAATAATTATTAATCTTTATATAATCAATAATCACCAATACTTTCCGATAAAAGAAAAATTATAAAAATTCTTGAAAAGAAAAGGAAAAAAATAAATGACTGAAGACACTAGCGCTTTAGAAGATTTTTTTTTTTTTTTTTTTTTCTGGGCGCAGGGCTTGAGAATTGAGTTACTTTCCTTTCTTTACTTTAAAATTTATATTCGGTGTAAATCGTAGAATATTATTTACGTATATAAACTTTTGTATCGGTGATCCAATTTAATATCACTTGGGATCGACCGATCTGGAGTGACTCAAAATCTCTCATGTGCAAGATTTGAATGAAAAAATCAACATCATCCGATTCAAAGCAGTCAACGATTATAAGTGTAGGCGCGAAATGAGGTAACCAAATATCAAAAGCCCACTTTAATCTGGATAGTTGTTTACCTCCCTGAGGCCTGACCAAAATGCTAATTGAATTGTGGGTTTTATGTGATCCACGGAATGGTAAAAGAAGAGCACATTATAGTGGCCGTTTACCTGCACGGTCAAAAGTGTACTGCACGACTTGCATTTGCATGCCTCCCAAGGTTTGACCGTGCAGGTGAAGTGGGACTGGTCCGTGTACCACATACCGACTCTATGGAACACCCCTTTGATTAGATAGAGGTAACGGATCATACCCATCTTCCCGAACAGCTCCAAGGGCTGAGATTGACTTGTAGCATAAGAAGCAAAGCATCATTACATGCACACACACCTTAGATACCTTTGGATTTTGGATGCTTTGACATCATTTTCATAACACCATCTGATCTCATCGGATGATCTATACCTGCCGTTCAGTCAACGTACATTCCCAAATCCCAATGGTCTCGATTATCCTAAAAATGGGCCGATGGGAAATAATCAAATAACCTAAATTAACGGTTGCAATGATCCTGGCAGTCTAACCTAAAAAGGCTTAATGAGCCGGCACATGCTTCACCCCCAAATGAAACACCACTTACTAAGGCTGTCAATGGGCCGGGCCTTGTCGTATCTTAACCCGGCACTAAATTTTAAGGCTTTTATTTTAAAGGCGCAAACCTAGGGCCTCAAAATTTGGCCTTAGCCCTAACATTTAGGGCTGACCCGGCTCTGTGACAGTTCTACCTCTTCAACTGAACCCCATGTGAAGTTTACTCATTGATTGCGAGTGTGAGAAATACCATGGATAGCTTCTGTTGGAGGTGATTAGGTCCTTTGGTGAAGTGAATTTTTCACCCAACATTTTCCTCTTGAAAAATATTTTTTTGATTTATTAAAGAGGAGGTCAAATTCCGATTCGAGTTTAAGTTCGTTGAGTTATTTTATTGTGATTGTATTTCGATTAAATAAAATCCAAACGGAATAACACTTTCTTTGGATGTTTTCAAGGAAAAAGTTGGAAATAGATTTAAGAATCTCAAGAATTCCAAATCTTTTCAAATCAATAGGAATTTATTGTTTTTTGTTGTTTGGATTGTTTAAGATCACATGAAAAATAGAATGGGAGCGCACTTGTTAGTATATATGACACACCAAACCAAAAAGATGATCGGTAAAATCAATCCCAAAATATTAGGGGGAGAAAGGGTCACTAGGGTAGGGGTCATTTCTTATAACGGAAATGATAAAATTCTATCTAAAAGGTTGAATTTTATGATTTCCCAAGAATGGAAAGTGGGCATGGTTTCTGATGATTTAAGTTCCATTCAAACACGAGAAATAGTGAAATTCGGCCCATTTCTTTTCCTTCCCCCTAGCCCCACATAGCCTAAGTGTTGCCAAAGAGGGCTTGAGCTTTTTCAACGGATTCATTAAGTCTGGAAAATGGATGAAGTCAATGAGGTGAGTCATGATGGGATTTAAGATTCCTAATCGCGCAGAAGTAATGAGTGAGTCGTAATCGATTCTACACATTTCGAGAAAAGTCGAGATAATTTAATACTCGTTAATCCGAGCCGTCAATTATCAGAGAAGACGGTGTTATTTATACGTCACATGAATCCGACGATGATTAATGACACCCTAAAAGGATAAGGGTTTAAGTTTAGAAAAGAAATGAGAACTTGTGAGAAAGAATATGTTCACATCCATAAATTATAATCTCTAAAGTCATATATTAATAGATAACTCTAATATAATTATTATACGGTATATATCACACACACCCTAAGAGTTATACAAGTGACATCTCAACCACTCAAACCAACAAGTCATACCCATCCAATAAACTTTTCTCGACTGTGGGCTTGTGATCATAACTAAGGACTATTTAGACAAATTCATTTTAAGGAAAAATCACATTTGTAAGACTTCCGCAAATTTCGAAATGTTATTGGCCAAAATATAAGGTAGAATAAATTTATCAAAATTCAAAAGAAACTTGAAAAAAAAAAAAAAAAGGGATATCAGACCCAAGCATCATCATCATCATAAGTTTGTCACCACCATTATTGGACCCGAGCATATTTGTAGGTCATGCTTGATATTTATTTTTTTAGTAAAAGTTAAAATTTTATTAGCGCTGATTTTACGCAAATAAGAAAAATTACTTCTTTTTATTTTTTGTAATTATAGGTAAGATGAAATCCAATGTGCAAATATTGTCAACCTTTCATTATGCTATAGGCCCAAGCACTCAACGGGTTGCAATGTAACCTTGAGGTTGCATTTTCCTTCTGTAGCCCACATGAGTTGTTGCAAAATTTGGTAAAAAATAATTCTCTATTATTATTATTATTATTATTATTATTATTATTTTATAACTTCAGGCATCCTAATATTACATTTGGACTATTCCCTAAGGGATGCCCTCGCTCCACCATGTCACAGGTACCCTTTTATCGTAGAAGAGTCGCTATTCTAACAAGCCATCCTGTTATTGCTAAAAATAGATTTTGAGCTCACCATTAGGAGAATTGAGCCATCACTTGTTACCAAAGAAGCTCTAAACGACACTGTTCATTAAATATTAATTTTTATGCTAGCAGATCAATATAATCATGTATTAATTGGGCTTTATCAACCGTATGAACACCCCTCATCCCATCAATCCTGATTCAAAGGCCGACTGATACCCTACAAATTTGTGAAAGTCAGAACTTGTTTGATAGACAGAGATTGTGTTTGGCATTACTCTTTGGAAGAGTGAAAAAGAGAAGAAGCTGCTCTTTCTTATTACAAAGAAATGTCGGGAGCGAAGGATGGAAGAAGATAAAACGAAGGCTGCACGTTCTTTAAAATAAAGGGAAAACAGCCCTCTTTAAAAAGAGCTTGAAAAACTTTACTCTTTTAAAGAGGGATATTTTTCATGTTTCAAAGAATATATCCTCTCCTCTTTTCTTCCTCCAATCCTCTCTCCCATATTCATTTGCAACAATAAAAAGCAACGGTTGCTCCTTTCTACTCTTCTAAAGAGCAATGCCAAAAAGAGTCGATCCCTAGTACTATTCAGAGTGACCAAATTCACCTGACCTTTTCTTTTCAAAAGTCGGTCAAAAGTCATGTATTAGTAGCAACTTTTTCAGCTTAAGATTAAATCGGGACTTTTTGTAAAAACTTTCACCTTTTTGTTATGAACATGAAACAATTTCAACTTTTTCCTTCCTTTTTTTAAGAACTTTTTATTATAATATTTTAATAATTTTTCTTATTAATTTTCCCAAAATTTTACCTTTTTCTTTTCAAATATTTGCAGAATATTATGGATAATTTTAAATTTTTGCTGTAACAACCAAAATTTTTAGACATTATTTTAACAGTGTTAGATGATGCACCACACTATGTATTGTGCTAAAGTTCTACATCGAAATCGAAACCCACCCTTTAAAATAAAAAATTTCTAATTTTTCCTATATCAAAATTAGACTCATTGCGAAGTGCTCGTCGATACGATTCCAACGATATATAATTTGACGACTTTTGACAATAATATAAAAAGTTATGTCCATTTTAAGTGATCAAGCAAGTTAAAGGGTATAACTATAATTTCGAGAGAGAAACACCAATTACTTCGGTGCTTATAAAAAGCACTGGAACGAAACATTTTCTCAAACTATCCAAGTTACGGTACGAATTCTTATTCCGTGTAAAAATCTCCTATTTTATTAAATCTTCTACGAAAAGTGTTAATTAGAGTTGACCTAAAACTTTATACCATTATAAATAAAACTTTAAAAGCTCTTTATTCTTTATAATCATAAATTATTCTCTTTCAAGACTTAGACGAACCGACACTCTGGACATCGACCATTTTCAACCCGAATCGTCGTTGATCTTTCGTTCACGCTTCAAGAGGTGGGTACCCATCAATCCATCTTGTTCTTCTCAGATCCCGTCGCGTAGGATACGTTCGATCGTGTATCGACGGGTTTAAAAATCTTATTTAAATCAAAATATCTTATAAATTAATAGACCTATATGTTTAATATTATCCTTTTCCTTGAAAGTTGTATATTTTGTAAGTTGGATTTATATGTTATTTCTCTTTTCTTTTCAAGAATCCCTTTTGTTTGAGCCATTAATAATTTACCTTCTATTAGGTCTGCATATTTAATATGTTTACTTCTTCTAATAGATCAGTAAAATTAATTAAACTCTAATATTTATTTTATTGATAGATCGACTTAATTGACATAATATCATATTAATATTATTTATTTCCAAATCTATATAGTTAGAAATTTATCCTTCTATTAAGACTATAATAATATATATTATTGTTGCAAGTCTATATTATTATTTATTTAAAATTAATTAAGCCCAAAAATTAAATTATATTTTTATTTTATTTAAAAGAATAATAGATTGCACCATCTTGAAGTTTCGGGTCAGAACTCACGACTACGAACTCAAATTCGCGTCCACGAACCCGAGCTCGTGACTATTGATGCACCTGTCCCGATATTTTGATCATAATTTTTTACTCCGACCTCGAATTAATGCGATACTTGCTGCATTGGAAAGAAGACAACGAGCTTTACAACTTTGTATGAAATAATTATTTTACGAATCTGACGTTTTAGAGGTCAAAATAGAGAAACAAGCTCGGTTCAATTTTGAATGACTCAAGGCTATTCGAATTTAATATTATTTTCTAATTCTCATGACCAAAGTTTCTGTGTATATTATATCGTAAGATTTTTCGATCGATTATATATATATATATCAATATATCACTTCAACGCAACCTCTTTGATAACACGAAGTGTTAGAAATTCGATACCTCGTGAATATCAAACCCCGACCTTCCCGTTAGCGAGAATACACTTATAATTATCATATTCTATTTTGTATTGGAATGTGTGTAAATAAATGTATATATATAATTATAAGATAATCTAATATAAATCTTTTTATACGTCTGACTTTCTATATTTCCATCTGAATTATATTATATGAGGTATGAGTAAATTAGGACATATGTACGAGAGTGTATGAGATCATACCTACGCTTTGGCGTGATGACTCACTGAAATGGTATCGAAACGAGGAATATACCGTATTCACATGCCTTACAACTCATGGTGGAATGGGAGCGATGACGAGTCGAGTGAGTGTGAATTCAGTGTAACTTCGTATACGATAGCATATACGGTGATCCTATTACCCCGAGTTTTAATATGAGAGGATAAGATATGAGATGTGATACGAGAATCGAGCTTTGGGCCTTAATTGTGGTGAAATTTCTTCTACAGTCACGTGAAACTTAGAATATTGACGTCTATGTACGGATGTAACACCTCTATGGTAGTATAAACTAGCACACGAAGTACATCCAAATTACTACGAAACCTTTTCCTTGGGAAACGTGAATTAGGAAAGTTGTCTCACTATAGTTTGTCATAAAATTAAGTATAAAAGTATGATAAGATATGAGTATGAGATAAGATAAGTTATGATACGAGTACGATAATAAGAAATCGCTGTGTAAGCCAGCAAAAGATAAAGAACTTAAGTCTCTGTACATGTCGTTCTTTGCGTAGCCATCGTAAGGACAACGTCTTTCAGCCAACACGAATCTCTAGGAGAGATTATGAGCATGAGTATATTATGAGTGACTTTGGCCATTATGTCTCCCCATTGGCTGAATGGTGGAGTATGAGTATGACATGAAGGCGTTATAATATAATGGTATGATACTATATTGACCCTCCCGTGGTAGCTCAAAATAGCTATTCTGACACAGATCGTTTAGGATTTCACGAGTATGTTAGTTATGCTCATACGATGTACAGACGTATGTGCGAGAATGATAATAAAATATGATATGATATATTATGATATATGGTAAGATACGTTAGGGTATGAGTGTCTAGATCATGACCTTGCATTTATGATATGAATTTCACGTTATGCATGTGATTTTATATTTCTTTTGCTATCTGCTTTGAGATATTATGTTTATCACTCACTTAATGCACCCACAATGCACCTGAGTAGTATGAGGTAGATTGGTGGTGTTTCTACTGAGTTTACGTGACACGTTAAGCTAACAATTGCAAGCGATTACGCTGGTGGAGTAGACGTGAGCCATCTAGATCTCGCCAACGCTGATTTCATTAATCCCGCAGGTGTTAAATACCAGAAGCCTTTGGAGGGCGACGCTGTCGGTTATCAGGAGGACCACGGTGCTGATCTTGATTCGAGTGCCGATTACTAATCATTGTAGATCTGATATTGAATTTTATTGATACTAATATTACGAATTTTATAGTTTATTTTATCGAATTTATCTCCGACTGAATTTACATTTTATTGGTGGATCGTAATTTTATCACTTATTCAGTATTTATGATTGCATTTATATTCCACTCTTTTGTTGGATTTCACAAATTTCGTAGAACCATTTTTGCGCAAAAACTTTGATTAGGTATATGTCTGCTTAGCATATCCGAGATATGTGCGAGTCATAACTCAGAATTCTAAGCCCTCAGGATGGGATAGAATTTCAATATGTGACATTTACCAAGCCCCAAACCGCAATCTTTTCACCAAGGTACTATTTAAGTAGTTTACTATGCAAATAAAATAATTAAATTTTAAAGAAAAGGGGGAGGAAAATTTAATCCCCTTTCAAATGAAGGAAGCATTCATCTTGAAGCAGGCGGCCAATGCGAGGTTAAGGCATCTACGTATCGTAGATGCAATCATAAAGTAATGATTTTCGCAAACAGGTAAGACACCAACATGTCGGGGCAGAAGACAGATAAAATAACTTTGTTCTCTAAAGATAAGAAAAAAAGATGATTAAAATTAGTTTAATTAATTTAAAAAGGTGTGCCAAAATGCTTCACCATAGGCAATTACAGCGCCACGGTTGGAGACTTGGTACTCTGAAAGCTAGAACAGCTGCTACCCACCTTTGAAGTCGGTCTTCGATGTTTCACAAGTGGGACTAGAGATTGCGTGACATCAGCCATCAAAGGCCTATAATCTGCCTCCGCTTGGACGCACATGGCAGCAATGGCAGCCACCTGAATCACCTCCTTCATCGAATACTGACCTTCCACTGATGGGTCCATGATCTGTATAACCTTTTCTCTGTCCATAAGCCGAGGCAACGCCTTTTGTATAGAAGGCAGGAAGAAAAGATTACAACACACAGCATCAGAGATTCAAAATTAAGGGGGTAGGAGACGAGCCACTCAGGTGCAAGACAGAAACCATTAACCTAGAGCTTTGAACTATAGCTTAAAAACCAGATCACAGCTGCATGGCATGCAAGCAATGCGCCATGCGAACCTTATGATGAGCGCAGATTTAAAGAGCATTGAGATCTGAATGAGAATTGTTTACAAGTCGCACAGATTGCATGCCATCCGGCATCCACTGGTAATCCGGTCAGCCACACTATATTAGAACTTATGGCTCACCTGACAAACAAGATTTGATCTAACCATTTAAAAGAATTAAGACTCATGTCCATAAAATTAATTAAATTGAATTTATTTTTAACCAAGGATTGCAGACCAAGATTTCAAGATGACAGAAATGTCCAAGTATTTGTTATTCAATACAAATTATGGTACGTAAACAAGAATCAAAGAAGCCAAAATCTCAAGAGTTGGTATTAGGTCCCTGACCTGCTCTTGATACTCGGGTCACTTTTTGGGATGTGTGCCACGTACAACAACCATGAGTTTCGTGTGATTGACGTTCATGATCTCAAGATTGGCAATGCAAAATATTGGGTTGAAAGACTATCTCCATCTTCTGATTCAGAGAGGTCAAAGTCCATCTAAAATTAATGGTATGTTGGATTACCTGGTAGCAATCAATATTAGATGGCATTTCACTGCTTTGACTCGTCCCAATCTTTGGCACCAAAGATCCTTGGATCATGGTGCACCGATCAGATGACACATGATGATTCCAAGGTGCCCACCTCCCTAAAATTGACCCTTACCTAGAACTAATTCACCTGGCACTCAGGCCGCATACTTGATACTAATGCATAACTCAAACTGTACAGGTCAGTTTCCTAAATAGGAATTTTGCAAGGAGATGCTATTTTAAGATTTTATGCAGAAATGAAGATAATTTAGGCATGTCAACGGGCTGGGCTATCCTAAGCCTAGCCTAGAGCCCTAGCCCTACCCTAGGTAGTTCCAGGCTTTGGGCTTTTAAGTTCTGTTTTTTTATTCTTTTTCTTACTCTTATTATTATTGTAAAAAGAAGTTAGAGAGAAAGGCTATTAAAAACTCTATAGCATTAAAGTATCACAAGAAATAACTCTTACGTATATCAGTAATAGAAAATATAAAGTTAAATAGTAAATTTTAAATTCTAAATATATAGTTTTTTTTTTTTATAACTTTCTAAATATATAGTTCAAATCATGCATACATGTAAGTGTGTGTGTGTATATTTATATATATATAAGGGAATCAAGGAAGGACTGACTGAGCTTACTGGCCCTAAATGTAGGGGGTTTTCGTTTTTTAACCCTAGCTCTGCCCTTGTGCCTAAATAGTGAGCCCAAACTATATCTTTTAGGGCCGGGTTGGAGCAGGCTAAACAGGCTAGCCTGCCCATTGACAGCCCTAATTGTGAGCAAGGATCAAAATATCGGCCAAAAACCGATAATTTGGCCGAAATTTTGGCCGATAATTTCAATCCCATACAAAATATGACCGAAATTTCGGTCCAAGTTATCGTTTCGGTGAGGACCGCAACTGATAATTTGGACTGAAATTTTGGTCATTTCGGCCGAAATTTTGATCCTTGGTTGTGAGCACATTCTTCATGCAGGCTCAAGTAAATTACACATCAACAAAAGGCAGTAGGGCATTTTTTTGGGTTGAGCACTTATAACATGAACTCTCATGGTCATACTTTTTTGTCAAATAACTGAGAGCATGTTTCAGAAACTAATGGCATTTAGATGTGCTCAAGGGGTTTTAACTTTTAACGTGCAGTAGAATTAACTGAAGAAAGAGGGTACTTACCCACGAAACCAGAACACCTTCTCCAGGGGCCCTCTTCATGTCAACTGGAACCCTGCCTGTGAGCAGCTCCAATAGAACAACCCCATAGCTATAAACATCTGATTTGGTTGTTAGATGCCCAGTCAGCGCATATCTGAAAAACGCGTCTCTATTACAAATTTTCTTTTAGGTTAAAAAGGTTAAATAAGAAGTATGTTTATCTCAATTTGCAGTACTAATTGGCATTACCTGCAATTACATGTAAAATTATCTAATAACTAAAGAGGAGTGCATCTTACTCAGGAGCAACATATCCTTGGGTGCCCAACACTCGGGTGGAAACATGGCCTCCAGCTTTATCAGAACCGAGCTTGGCCAAGCCAAAATCAGAAACCTTGGCATGAAAGTTTTTGTCCAAGAGAATATTGCTGCTCTTAAAATCTCTATGAATCACTGGTGGGCTGACGTGTTCATGGAGGTATTCGAGACCTTTTGCAGCATCCAAAGCTATCCTCATCCGGGTCTCCCAGTCCAATTTAGAAATACCACCATGGGAACCTGTGAGTTCCAAAAATCGTACTTAGTGTTTTTGAAGGGAAAAAAATGCATCCATTAAAAAAGTGTTAACATATATGCTCTTTTATTTTATTGAATCACTTGTAGAAGAATGCTTGATGGTTTGTTATCAGTGTTACAGACTTTTAGTTTGTAATGCATCACACTCTTAAAAAGTGTCGTGATGTCAGGAACTGATTTGATGGTGCGGGAATCTCTCTTTTTTTTTCCTTATATTCTGAAGCTGACATGTCATCTTTTGGACATTTGTTACTTACTTTCCTTCTGCTACCGCAGGTTTAGAAGTTTGAATTTGCAATTGACAAAGATATAGTTCCTAGATCCATCAAGCCCTTGATCAAATCCAGTCTTTCAAGTTCCATTAATAAAGCAATGGTACAACTAACACAATAAGATTTTTACAACCAATCAATAAAATTCACAAGAAGCACCAAACAAGCAAGTCACTTTTTAAATTCCTTTGGTTTCAACTTCAATAAGTTTTAGTTAGGATAGAAAGGAGAAATTTATAAAAATGAAGTACCCTGACAACCTAGTGAAACAAACTAGAAGAGACCTTGCTCCAGTGAAAAGGTACAAAACAGAGTTGGGTGCATTGAACAAGAATCAAAGGTAGCATTGGCATTAAAAAACCATGGAAGAAGGCATCTGTTTGTAAACGGGTATTCAAAATAATGCAGAGGCTTTGAGGCCTAAACTCCAATGAAAGGTAGAAGACGACCCAACTGGTAAATAGAATTATGTTTCGAGAAATAGAACCACTTTGTCCTCTATCAGTAGGATGATAGTTTATCTGACATGATACAACAACCGTGGAGAAAAAAGGCACACATTAGACTTGATGAAAACACATCAATCAGAAAATAAACTATGCGATAACTTTCACTAAGCAGTAACATAGACGTCGTTATATAACACTCACAACAACTAAGACAACAGATATAGAAAATGACAAATCCTTCACTTTTATAAATTGATGCTGAAAAAGATTGACCCATAATATGAACGATGTAAAATTTTCATCCTTCAAAGAGATACTTCAACAGGAGGACTACATGATGGGGTGTGTTGTGCATGAACTAGCTTCGCCCAAGATGTCCTATTTTCCACTATTAGATAAACGGTACTACCTTTTAGAACTGATCCTAAGGAAGTATATTAATGGACCAAAATCCTTGATTTTAAACAGCTTGTTCATCTGTTTCTTTCATTCAATAGAATCTTTCCTTGTTCCTAGTAGGAACAATGCCATTAGCATATCTTTCCTTTATAAACACAAATCATCGATGTCAATCCTTTGAAATCCAATCTCGAGGACTCCACGAGTAAACATTTTGAGTTCCCTGGAGACTATTTCAATGCATATTCGCTGTTTTTCTTTACCCGCAAACCCTCATTTTCTCTTTTTGAAGTAAAACGTGGAGGTTTAGAGATATAAACACATTCATTAAAGGAGGAAAATTGAAAGCCTTGGAGAAGAACAATACCTAGGAATTGATGAAACTTCAAGGAAAATGTTTTGTGGGCTGAAGGTGGGTGGGTTTACCCTCTAAGAAAGAAACCCAAAGGCTCAGTAGAACGAAATAAAGCTTGGCTACAAGGTTTTACACAAACACATAAGATCGATTATAAAAAAATACTGGAACTGTGGCTTAAGTAATTAAATTGTGTCCAGATAATCCTTTATTTTGATGTTAATCACTGTTGGCCTCTATCCAGCTAGACGTGATGAATGTCGTTCCAGATTGAAATCACAAAAAAAGTATCTATGTCTACCCCTCCTAAGTTTCAGCGTCAGGGGGAAGGGAAAGTGTGCCTACTTAAAAAAATAGCCATATCACCTTAAAAATTCTGTAGTGTGGAATATAAAATTTTACGGAGGCTGACTAAAAATTGAACTCCAAAGGAAAAATACTGATTATACAATATCTATGAAGGAAAAGAACTTAAGGAATCACGATCCCGACTGCGTATCATGATATGATATGGTTATGACAGGAAGGAAGCAATCAAGAGAGTAGACTTCAACTGAAACAGTATCAAAGGAAAGATAACAAAATAGACTTCTAAAATATTTCTTAAGAATCAAGGTTGCGACATAAAAAATGTGGGATATTGAAACGAAAATCATATATGTGAAAACAAGAAAGTTGGGGATAAGGCCATTTGACATACCCATGGAGCAAAATCATGAGTTATATGCTGATGAAGAAGAGTTACTAACATATGTTGGGGTCTATCAATGCTTGGTTATCAAAGTCATCGTCTATTTTTTTTAGCTAACATATGGTGTCCCAAACTTGGGCTTGGACTAATCCCTACAAAGTGCCATCGCCCCCACCATGCCATGAGTATTTCACGATTTACGAACCTTATGTGGCACTTGTTTATCACAGAAGAGGAGTCATTTCGAACTCACGACCTTGGGAAGCATACCCAAGTTGTCAACTGTTGTGACAACCCCTTGGTGGGTCAAAGTCATGCATCTCCCTACCACCCAACCAGACATACATATTGTACTGGTGGCAAGTCAAATTATTCATGCTACGGCACATGATACAAGCATAAGGAATTAGAAGGAGAAGACGAACAAGGACTTGGAGGGAACATTGGCAGACCCATGTAGGGGCTTTTGGGGTGGGTGGGTTGGGGAAGAGACGAGGAGCCGTGGGGGGGGGGGAAGTTGCCCCTTTAAACTTTTGGGAACATGTGTACTAGGCCTGTGAGGCCTAGTCTAGCTATAGCGAAGGCAGCTGCCCCCTTTTTTACCTATGGTTGCCCCCTTTATAATCTTGAGCTAGTATTAGGTTTTAGGAATTGACCCGACCTCCAGCAGTTTTGGTACTTGAGTTACTTTTTGGTATCTACGCCATGTGGAAGCATCATTGTTCCGTGTGATATGACACCAATGACCTCAGGATTTCTTTGTAAAAGATTGGAACAAAAGGGATCTCTATCATCTGATTCATTGTGATTAAACAATGGTATGTTTGATTTACATGTCAGCCATTGATTTTATATGGCGTTTGATGGTTTTGAATCAAATGATGGAAAATATTTTTTGTCCCTAACATTTAAACCAAAGATCTTTAGATCATGGCACACTAACCAATGGTACACATGTTAATTCTACATGGCACACATCCCCAAAAGGGAGCCAATTATCAAGCCCTCGTGCCGCTAACCTAACCCTAATAAAATATACTAACTCATTTTCTCAAAAGACGGCATGACTTTGCACTTGAGTTGTAGAGTAATAGAGTTGAACTCTATGCTAGAGTCATTTGGGTGCCACAACAGCATTCACAAGGTCGATCAATGACCATCTAAAAAGAATTACTTTTACACCATAGATTTTGTGATCAATGTTTGAAAATTTTTGGGTGAAAAACTCGTATCTTTGACTCATGAAATGTAGAGCAACAAAGTTACATTTAAAAATAAATAAATTATAACTCCCTAGAGGGACTAGTGAACTCTTAGAGGATGTGGTCCAACTGGAGATCATGTGCATGTGATCTGTACTCGAGTGTAGAGTTGGAATTCTACAACTCAAGTGTAACCTTTCTCAAACAACCATAACTTACCCGAAGAAAAGCATGGCTCCACCCCTGGAGGCAAGTAATGATAAGTGACATGAAGGTTTATGGATCAACAAAGTTTACCTAGAACAGAAATGAGTGGAGATGTGGAACTCGCAAAGCCAACCCAAAATAGATGGGACAAGACAATGATGATTCCAGCTTTCATTTTCTACTCTCACCTTCATTTGGAGTAGCTTCCAACAGCTTTCAATTTTCAAAACCTACTCAAAGTGCACCATTATATCTTTTTGAACTCCAAACGGGAAGAAAACAAGCAAACACCTTACCTCAAACATGACCGCCCACACTCTCCCATCAATTCTTAATAAGATTGTCGTGGTATGTACCCTATAGTTGCTCAAATAACTTTTTTTTATTGTGTCACATCTTCTCTTAAAACCCTCATAGCATTTTTTCTTATTAGAGTATGTTTCTTGCAATCGCTTCTCCCTTCCAAGTATTCTTTGAGTGTCCAAGGGAGATGAGACAAGCTAACAAGCCTACACTTTACCTCAAATTTGACCTGCTCCCATCAACTCTTTATAAGATTGTCGGGGTATGTTGATGGGTACATTGCATCCACACGATTACACAAGGTGTATAGGAGGCACAAGAAGTGATTGAAGACACATCAAATTTTTTGGATGGAAGATTGAAGACCTATGTGCACTTGCGTGCATGAATGGAGACCCAATATTTGGAAGACACACACATAGGAGGGAAGAAAGTTGGAAACAAGTTTACTGTTTTTTCTCCGCCCGAGTGAGGGTGACAGTCACTTGAGCGAGGGTGACAATCGCTCGAGTGACCAGTGAGTGTTCAAATCTTGCCCGAGCGAGATTTGAACTCTCTCTCTCTCTTGAGTTCGATCCGAGAATGCTTCAAGAAAGTCTCACCCGAGCAAGATCAAGCTTGCTCAAGCGAATTCGAGCGGGAACTTAGTTTACTAGGCAATTTCGCGGCAAAATTTTTCGTTTTTTGAGTTTGTTTAGACTTGGGACTGCCTATTTCGATTGTTTAGGTTACTTAGGAATTTTTAGCCTATCTAAGGCCATGTAAAGACAATTTTAAGGATAATCTTATGCTTATTGAAATTTGATTGCTTTGGACTATCTATGAGAATTCATTGAGAATTTTCTTCTTCACCGAGTTTAGGAATTGGTGGGAGGCCAATATTTTTGCCCACAATATTTCGATGATTGATACATCTATCTTCTTATCTTCGATCTTCTACCTTCTTATTCTTCGGTGCAAGGTATTAAATTAATTATATTCTATTTGTTGCTTGGTTGTTGAAAATATTCGAAACCCCATAAATATTCTCGTTTATTTGACACTCCTTTATTTCTGCCTTATTTCATCAAAATCCTAGGAATTTAATGGAAGTATGGAGTTGGCAACAACATGGCAAGGTGCGGCCGACATCCTGCTCTCGAGGGGGTGGGGGTCCTGGAGCAAATGGAATTGAAAGAAGCCATCATGGCTAATTGTTCGATGCCCTAGGCTAGAAGAAAGTGAAGTTCTATCCTGGGAACCCATGATCGAATTCCATAAGGACTATCGTGCCGGACTTAACACTTGCTTCAGACGTTACGATTCTCCTTAATTGAATTTCACGATAATCCAAGGTGAATCAAACCTGAATGTTTATTTATTATTGAACTTTTAAATTTCAATTTAATTTCAAGAAAATAGCATATTAGGGGTTTAGACTGTGGTCTTGCATCATATATGCTCTATAGTTCCTCAAATAACTTTTTTTACCGTTTAAAATCTTCTCTTAGTGCCCTCATACTAACCCTCATAGCCTTTTTTTATTAGAGTACCTTTCTTGCAATCACTTCTCCCTTTCAAATTTTCCCCGAGTGTCCCTTCTTTTGAATTCAAGGGAGATGAGACAAGCTAACAAGCCAACAGTTTACCTCAAATATGGCCTGCTCCCATCAACTCTTTATAAGATTGTTGTGGTATCTGCTCTATAGTTCCTCAAATAATTTTTTTATCGTTTCACATCTTCTCTTAGAGCCCTCATACTAGCCCTCATAGGAAAACTTGTCTAAAAGAAAACATACTGACTCATATATACCAAGGATCACGAAATGAATAAGAAAAACAGGAAATCACCAGAAATAAAGCTTTGAATGCAATTAAACTAAAATAAAAATGATATGCATACCACTATCAGGATAGAGATGTTCTTGGAGACCTCCATTAGCCATATATTCATAAACCAATAACCTATGGTTATTATCTGACGAATACCCTAACAAAGCCAGCAGATACGGAGAATGAAGACGGCTCAGCAACTCCACCTGTCATCTAACAACTACTTAGATAGCCAAAAGATAAGGAAATAACAAGAAAAAGGAATTGCTGTTGCAAAGTAATTCTGATTACTGTACAAAGACACCAATGAACTTTTGTAAAAAACTACAGCCACCGCTTACATCGAACTAATCATTTAACCACAAGATTGTTTTTATACTCTTTATGAACTCCATCACAACAAATTAATTGAAATAAATTCTTTAAACGCGTAATTTTTCTTAGACCTTCTTTATAATAGACAAAAAGTTTACAAAAGAAAGAACAGAACAAATATATTCCTAAATAACTAATGTGATCCATGTTTTTTAATGATTTACCAGTTTTGTAGGTCAATGAGCTAAAAGAAAATGAACGATCTAAAGGCATTCAGGTTACTGGCTAGCTTCAGAATAAAAAGCTTATGTGAGAGGTAATGGGAAACAATAATTCACTTACAAAGTAAATATATTTTCAAAAGATAGAAGCAACAGTTGCAGAAACAAATTCTACTGCCTCTGGAATACAAACAAAAAAGGGTAGTGTTTGGAATCGCAGTTTATGGCCCTCTTCACCCTTCTAGCCCTGCAAAGAAGAAAACCATGATACCCAGTTGATTCCCACAAACGCGGCTTTCATTTAAAAAGGGTGAGAATCCGGAAGTGAGTAAAACCCGCTTCAGGATTCTAGCTTTGGTGGGAGCATAGGCATGTCGGGATAAAGCTAACCCCCAGGGCTGAATTTCTTCAAAATGCTCAGCACTCAATTGCAAATTGTCCCTTTGCTTCTAATTATTACAATAAAAATTCTACCAACTTCTTTTCCCCCTTCAAAATTATTTTGGGAAGCAGCTCCCCTTCTGTAAATTCCTCAGAACAATTAACATTCGAAAGCAATGTAACGGACACTAGAGTAAGGTCTCAGATTCAATTTAACACCTATGAAACTGTATTAATAAATAAATAAAAAATAACATATAAAAGATAAGAATACTGTGTATAATTATCAAACCTCCATTTGGAACTCATCTTCTCCCTGTTTACCAGACTGATCCATCAACTTAACAGCAATCTTCCTCCCATCAGGAAGCACTCCCCTGTAAACAGACCCGAAGCTACCATGGCCAACTACATTAGACTTTCCGAACCCTCCCGTCGCTGAATGAAGCTGCTTGAACGCGAAAACCTGAACCCCATTCTCCATCACAACTTGCACATTTGTAGGACCATTTCTTTCCTCATTATTCCCTTCAGAAAAAAAAAAAAAAAGAAAGAAAGGCAAAATGTAATAGAAATCAAAAACTTCCAAACCATTTGAACACTTATTATAACATTATGAAATTGTAAAAGTGAAATAAACACGAATCAAAATGCACTTGCAAATGGTTTGAGAAGTATAAAGACCCTAATCTTGGTGATTCAATAACCAATATTTACTCAGAAAAAAAAAAAATCTTTAGAAATAGAACAGCTAGATTTCCTGAGCAACGATTCACTAACTGCTATTGTACAAAGTGCGCTGATTGAAATAAAGCTATAATCCAAATAAACTGAAAAAAAAAAAAAAAAAATCTCGTAAACGCCAACTCGAAACCATAGCAAGAACCACCGACAATTAAGCAGCTTAAAAACTCACTCTTCTGATCTCTCAAGCGCTTGGAAACCTTATTTCTGATGTAGCAGTAGTAAGCGATCGCAAAGAGCAACGAAGCAACAGCCAAGACAGCGAGAACGATAATGACAACGAAAGCAATTGCTTGCGTCTTCTGCTCTCTAATATCAGACTCCATTGGAAGTTTGAAACGAAACCCTAACAACGTGAAATAAAAAACCCTAGAAGAGCAGCCATTAGAGCTCTCCGTCTGCTCTCAAATCTCAGTTATCTTCTTTTCTAGTGTTTATAAGAGGGCCCGCAGTTTTGGACAAATTGATTTGACGGGTGGAAGAATAATAGAGAGTAGAGAGAAGGAGACGAGGAGATTTTAGTCATTATCATTGATTTTAAAAGAAAAAAGTGAGGAGAAATAGAGAATAAGACAATAGAGTCCATTTCCCTATGTGCTTTAAAAATGCTCGAAAGAGGTGCAGTGCAGAGAAGCGAAGCGCACTTCAAGTGTAACCAGAGCTTTGCTAGTCTGTGAAAAATGTACTACTGTGTGGAGCAGTTTCATGGAGACTGGTGTAAATGAGATGGTTAATATAAAATTATGATTGTAAATGAGAAATTTGCACTTTCAGCCCTTATAGCTTTACCATTTGCAAAAACCACCCTATAATTTCGATTCTTACATCACGGGATGGCTTGGTTTCGACGTTACATCAGGGCCTCCAAAATGTCTGAAATACACTTGTCTCAATTTCTGTGTAAGTATTGTATCTAATGATTCAGTATTGTATCTACGGTTCAAAATCTCCAACAAAACTGGTACGTAAAATTTTTTCGAGCTGGAAGATTCGTACGGAAAAATCGGTATTTTAAAACGTAATCGTATCTATCATTATGTATCTAATGCTACAATGGCATAATTATCATTACTATCAATCTATCTATCTACCTATATATATTCTTTGCCACTATATCATCTCTCTAATCATATAATATTTTCACTATCATATTGTATTTATTGCTAGTATCATTTGTCCATAGATACCATTTGCAAAAACCACCCTATAATTTCGATTCTTACATCACGGGATGGCTTGGTTTCGACGTTACATCAGGGCCTCCAAAATGTCTGAAATACACTTGTCTCAATTTCTGTGTAAGTATTGTATCTAATGATTCAGTATTGTATCTACGGTTCAAAATCTCCAACAAAACTGGTACGTAAAATTTTTTCGAGCTGGAAGATTCGTACGGAAAAATCGGTATTTTAAAACGTAATCGTATCTATCATTATGTATCTAATGCTACAATGGCATAATTATCATTACTATCAATCTATCTATCTACCTATATATATTCTTTGCCACTATATCATCTCTCTAATCATATAATATTTTCACTATCATATTGTATTTATTGCTAGTATCATTTGTCCATAGATACCATTTGCAAAAACCACCCTATAATTTCGATTCTTACATCACGGGATGGCTTGGTTTCGACGTTACATCAGGGCCTCCAAAATGTCTGAAATACACTTGTCTCAATTTCTGTGTAAGTATTGTATCTAATGATTCAGTATTGTATCTACGGTTCAAAATCTCCAACAAAACTGGTACGTAAAATTTTTTCGAGCTGGAAGATTCGTACGGAAAAATCGGTATTTTAAAACGTAATCGTATCTATCATTATGTATCTAATGCTACAATGGCATAATTATCATTACTATCAATCTATCTATCTACCTATATATATTCTTTGCCACTATATCATCTCTCTAATCATATAATATTTTCACTATCATATTGTATTTATTGCTAGTATCATTTGTCTTATTATTGCGTTAATATCAAATGGATCGACTTGATTTTGGATCTGACTTGAAATCGTATCTATTAACTTGATGTTGTGTCAGTTGTTCATATAAATAGAGAGAGAGAGAGAGAGAGAGGAGACTCTCGAACCCCTCCCTGTTATCTCTCTCCCTCCCTTTGATCGTAGTGGCCTGGCTTCATGCTCAATATTTGACAAGGGTATCTTTAAAGGCACCGAGGGAATCTTGTTGGGCACTTAATGCTAAAAATCATTGATTGTTTTAAATTAAACGATCGAGATCGTTTTTCCTCCAATCTTCCACTCAAGGTATCTTGAGATCATGACACACCTATCATAGGGTCATTTTCCGATTCCACATGGCACAAATTCCAAAAACATCGCCCTACAGTCATGTTTGAGCGCGATTTGGCCATGTGATTTTAGGGCCACTTTTGTGGGATCTGTGTCATGTGAAATTGAAAATTGATGGTTTAATGAGCGCGCCGTGATCTCAAGATCCCTTGTGTGTAAGGATGGAGCGAAAAACGATCTCCATCATCTGATTTAAAGCAATTAATAGTTTTTAGCGTAGGTACCCAACAAGATTCAATGGGTGCATTTAAAGCTTCCCATTTGACAAATGCATTGGTATCATCCTTACATTTGTGAGTAATTATATCATTTAGAAATGGATTGGCTCGGAGCCACTCTACATTGCATCTATTGCTACAATATCGTATCTATCAATACGATATTGTTTCTCACTTCAAAATCATATCTATCGATTAGATATCGAATCTGATTCGTGTCATTTATCGATCCAATTTGGGAGTACTTTTATCATTTATCGTCACTTCAGTACGTTAACGTAGTGAGCACTACAATAACGTAGCGACGCTACAATAAGGAAGCAGACGTTACTTCATCGTAGCGATAAGTTAGCGGAAGTCGTGTGGTGACCCTTGGGTTTTGTATCAAAAAAATTATAAAAAATCCTTCGAGTGCGATCAAGGAAGCAACATCTCGATCGCCCAATCGCCACTCAGGAACAGGAGAAGCATGGTTAAAACTAAGAAATAAAAAGTATAAAAAAAAAATTAAGAATACAAGGGTATTTCAAGCATTTTGGAGGCCTGGATGTCATGGAAATGGCTTGGCTTGGAGTTGTTTGATTGTGCAAGGATCAAAACTATATTTTGCAAAAGATAAAAACATGAGAGCCGAAAGTGCAAATTTTCCATGCCCAAAACAAGCTAATAATTGGATTGTCAATCTCAAATAAGCAGGTCCTTAGAAGTTGTAATCATCACCATTACAACATTAACACATCTATTTTAGAAATAAATTAAATCTCTATCAGATACATTAAGAGAACCCCACCCATGACACTCATTTAGGGTGTGTTTGGGTTATCTCTTTTGAAGCAAAGAGCAGCTCTCTGCTCTTTTATAGAGCAGTTTAACATAAGAGTGTTTTTGGTTGCAAGTGCTATCTACTCTTTCAGAGAGTGAAAGAGCTGATTTTAGGTCTCTTTAAAAGAACAATTTTTAGCTGCTCTTTTAAGTGGGTCGAGCGAGCTCTCGCAGGGAACAAACGATGGTGCTTTTACTGTTGCGGGGACTAAACTAGCCTCACTCGTTTGTGCTAATACCAAAAAACCCACTATAAGAATGAAAAGAGATTATTTTTCTCTCTAGCATTCTAGGGTTCAGAGGGACGAGAGCCATTAGCATCTTTTCTCTGCTCTACGAAGAGGCGATCAGTGATTTCTGCTACAAATCAGCGGCTTCTAGAGGTTTTCTTCAAGTGCTTCTTCTTCTTCTTCCTTTTTTTTCCTGATTTGTGGGCTAGGGTTTTTTAAAAAATCCATTTTGAAAATTGATTTGTATTTTTATCAAAATAATTAGATGTCGATTTGGATATTAAAGAAATTCATTTTTTTTCTTTACCTAATGATTAAATATTAAATATTGAATTGACTAAGTTGGTTGTAATTTTGGCTGTTGTGATTTAAGTTAATTAGATTGTTTTTGGGTGTACCAAGAAATCATGGTTAAGCATGGAGCTCAACTGGAAGGTTGATAATATTGAAAATTTAAGGTTTCCCAGCTTACCCATTATAAAAAAAAATACTGAGCAATGATGATCTCATTGATTTCTTGGCCAGTTTCGATTGTGTTTTAGGACCCATTAAATGAAGATCCCAAATTTTTCACGGAAATGAATTTTTCATATGCGATGGAAACTTCATTTTATTTCATAATAAGAACCCACAAAAAAAAGATTTTCTTTGTTAGGGAATAATGGTAGTATGAAATTAGTGGAAAGTTGTTATAGCTCTTAGTTATGGGTTAAAGTGCTCAAAGGCAAATACAAAATGTTTAGCCCTATGTTGCATATGGGCAGCTAGAACTCTGGTGAATTGCCCTTTGGCTAGGATGACAGCTTACCTATGAATAAATCTGCAAACATCTTCATTTTAATTTTCGTGATGATAATAAAATCTCTTTTTGGTGTCTACTGAGATTTCTTTTGCAAATAGTTTATCCAACTGGTACAGTAGTGTTGTAAAATTCGTGGCTATTGATAGTGCAAACATTTCTTTTTTCATATGAATAATCTTTAGGAGTTTTCTTTTATCTTTCGAGACTATAATCCCTCTAAAAAACGGGGGTCTAGCATTTTTTCCCCTAGTAATCCCATATGAGGCAAATAGTAATTTCAATAGAAAGAAAGTAATTTCTGTCATATTACGGCTTTAGCTATAAATGTGATCCATTTGAAAGGAAAGGAATAGTAGAATATCTAGAAAGGTTAGAAAATTGACAAATATGATCCTAAAGGAGATTAGAGATTGTGTTCTAGCTTTGGTTTTGGCAGGTTACATTTCTGTCAAGTGAAAATCCTGGTGAGGGATCATTAACCTAAATTTGGCAGCTGAGGGGAAAGAGATTCCACACTAAGGTTTTGTCTTCACCATATTGAAAATGAGAGAGAATTAGACATTTAGAAGATGTTGATATTCCATTAATTAAGTTTATAGTATTTAGATACCAAACAAGGAATTAGGCCAATGGCTTCAACTAATGAGAGTGGGAAAAGTGACGACCTTGCCTTTAACATCCCAGATGCTATCGGGACGTATTCTCCAATACATCTCGTTATCGACCCTGATGATACAACCTTATATTCATTTGCATTATCCAACAAAAAGCAATATGGTTTTTCTCTTTTAACAAGCTTATTACGGATACAAGTTTTTATTGGAAAATACATCTCGGTATTGGAGCTGAAAGAGATTGACTCTAATACCAAGATTTTCAACCTTGGTACACATTTAAGGTTTTTTTCGATAAGCTTTTTTTTTTTTTTTTCGATAAGCATACCCATTTAAGTTACTTTCATTTTCTGTAGGACCCCACAAGATAAGTGGCCATTTAAGTCTGTTATATGCTTTCGAAGGTTGAGCTTTAACCTTTATCAAAAATTAAAAGTAATAACCCGAGGTTTATCACAGCAATTTGTCTTCCTACTTTTCCATATGTTTGTTACTTTTTAGATCAGATTAGTGAATTCGAGTTTAGAGATTTTCATGTGTTCTTTTTTAGATTAGAACAATGAAGGTGGCATTGGAAACCCACTATCTGAAAATCGAAAAAAAACAACGGCTCAAAACCGTTGTAAATGTCATAAGCAACGGTTTTGAGCCGTTGCAAGGACCGTTGTTTATAGAGCAGTGGTATTTATAAACAACGGTCCGAAACCGTTGTTTATTTACTAGATAACCACGGTCCATATCTGTTGCAAAAGAACAACGGTTTTAAGCCGTTGTTTTAACGGATAAAAGGGTTGTTATTTTTCTTCCGAAACCATGGTCTAAATCAGTGGTATATGTAAACAACGGTGACAAATCATTATTAATTTCCTCCAAGAAACAACGGATATGGGTCATTGTTTGTGGCCGTTGTAAAATAACAACAATGTTAAGCCGTTGTTCCTAATGGGGAAAGGGTTGTTTTTTTTATTCCGAAACCACGGCCTAAATCAGTGGTATATGTAAACAACTTGTATGGACCGTTGTTTTTTTTTTTTTTTTTTTAAATTGAAAAACTTTTATTTTTTTTACTGTAATGAGTCATTTTACCTATTACAAATATTTTATCAACCATATATCACTCTACAAGGGACAAAATTTATAATTCATTCAACTAAATGAAAAAATAATAAGCCAAAAATAAAATCAACATCGTATTAATACATTCAATACCATCTCATTAAAATATTCAAAGATATTATATTAATATATTCAATAATATCCTATAAATACATTCAACAGTGCCTTATTCGAGCATGACTCGAATTGCTAATAAGCCCAATGACAGAGAATTTTAATATCTCATTGCTTGACACCTTTGATTGAGCACATTTCAACTCGTTGTCGAGATAACTTTTCTTTTATGATTTGTCTGCCCACTTCTTGTGTGTTTTCAGCTTGTGCCCAGCTCCCATACCACGAGTTTTCCTGCCATAAAAATAAACTCAGTCACATTAATAAATTTTATAATAAAATGAAACTCAAAGTTTGCATGTGTGTTCAAGAAAACGGTTTATTGCCGACTTTGACCGATTTTCCCTACTTAGATACCCTGGCCGATTTATTGCCGACTCTTGACTTTGTGTATTATTGTCAACCTTCAGTTGAGCTACAAGCCTAACCCATTTTTTCATTCCTTTCTAATTTCGGAAACTTAAACAAAATGTGAATGGGAAAACAAATAAATAAATAAATAACGAGAGAAATGCAACACAGCCAAATATCAAGCTACAATTAAAATCACTAAGAATGAGAACCACAACTTGTTTGTAAATTATAAAATAAAGCAATTGAAAATGCAAAATTAAGCCAAACCATCTTACACTAGACTCCCTGGAATGTCCTTGGAAGAAAAAAGTGGGGGTACAAGCATCATCAAACTTGTATCCATAAGGCCATCTTCTGTTAAAACAACATACGATACTAATAATTGTAAATAAACAAGAAAAGATTCTTTTGAATCATTTAAGGACGCAGCTAAATCCAGAATGATCTGCGAGTTCCATCATATATATATATATATATATATATATATATATAAGTATAAGTGTAATATCTCGAAAAATCACGTTAAACAGTGACCACGGGATCCGTGCCCGATTGGTCATGGGTTTGACCAATTAGGAGTTAAATAGTAGCATAGAGTGTGATGAACGGAAGAGATGTGATAACTTGAGTGACTATGTGGTGTGTGATGTAAATGTGAAATCACATACACCTATCGCGGTGCATGTGCCCAACACACAAGTGAGAGGAGAGATAAAAGGGTTTAATAACCCTAAATTGTGTGTTTGGGTTGTTGGGTGAGAAGTAAAGAAGAGAGAGAGAGGAGTAAAGAAGGTTGAGAAAGGAGTGATTGTGAGTGATTGGAAGGGGGATTCAATCATTAAAGAGGTCGATTCAACGCGAGGAATCCGTTCAAGCCAAAGCTGGAACCCTAGCCTTTCCAACCACTTGATTCAAATCAATTTGAGATTTATTGAAGGTAAAATTCTTGTAGTCTAAATGCATAGATTGAAGAGTTAGATTGTAGTTAGAAATGGGTGAAAATATAGGATAAAGGTTTGGAAAAATGAAGGAAAAAAAAAGGAAAAAAGATTGGGAAGAACAGCCAAAAGGGGGCTGAATCTGGCCATTTCGATTAATCGAAATTGAGTTTCGATTAATCGATTTTGGCCAAGAAGTTGAAAAGTTAGAGGACCCCGATCTCGATTAATCGAATTGAGTTTCAATTAATCGACTTTGAATTTCGATTAATCGAATTGAGTATCGATTAATCGACTGGGAACCTACAATGAACTCCAGTGGAGAAAAGAAAAGAGCTTGGAGAAATCGACTAATCGAAATGAGAGTTCGATTAATCGATTTATAATTTTGATTAATCGATCTGATTTTGGAAACTCGATTACTCGAATTGAGAATCGACTGGATAGAATAGAGAAATTCGACTAATCGAATGAGAATTCGATTAATCGAATGGGAATCTCGATTAATCGATTTGAGAATCGATTAATCGATATTGAATTTCGATTAATCGATTTTGGAGTTCGATTAATCGACTGTGCCAGTTTATGTTGACTTTTGAGTTTGACTTTAAGATTCTTGGAGGGTCTTGGACCTTCTTTATTACATCTTTAGTGATGTGTTTCACATGTTATGTGGTACCATAGGTGGTACGTGTGAGCTTGAGCACAAGGAGCCACGTGGGACCTTGATGCATGATCAAACAGAGACTTGAGGTAGGGAACACCTTGAACATGTACTTTATTTTGTAAGAGCATGTATGTAGTGATATAGAATTCAATTCAAAATATTTTATTGTTTAAGAGTTTGTGAAAAGTGTGTGTGTGACGTCAATAAGAGTAATTATAATGAGTCATCCCCAGGGGATGAGGAAGTAAAGAGATAAGAGAATCAGGTGTGATGCAAGTGAATGGATACATCCCAGGGATGTATCCAAGATTGAATCATGTTTGATAGGGCCTAACTGATATAAAATAGCACACTTACACGGTGAATAACTATATGTAAAGTACCTGATACTTTTGTTATTTGAGGTTTGATAGGGTACCCCACCGACATGGCAGGATATCAACGACTGACACGGCAGGATATCCGTGACTGATACGGTAGCGAAACCGTAGGCCAGTGCGGAGGCTTATCCGTACACAGCAAGCACACCCCAGGGGTGTTGAGTTGAGACAAGTGAAACCCCACCACCAATCCCCAGGGGAAAGGGGCTTGGGTACTATTTATATTCTCAGGGAATACTTTTGAAACTGTCTATATAGATGACGATGATGGGTATCTCATCGGGGCTCAATGCTATATTGCTCGGGGATTACTTAAGTTGAAAGTTTAAGTTTGCTTTAGGCCTTTTTAGTATCATTCATGAATAAGTAAAAGACATGAGTAAACTACCAGTAAGAATGTGATTCTTTTCAACTGTTTTTCATCAGTAACTGCATAGACACATCATGCATGACATATCATGGAATATATGTGAGTGGTAATTTATATGTTCAACTGTGTTCTGTTCCCTATTGAGCTAGGATGTAGCTCACCCTTTAGACTATACGTCACAGGTCCACTACTAGTAGCTGCCGAGGCTTCAGGAGACGTTGACCCCGGTGAGTCGGACCTTGCACCTGGAGACGAGTTGGAGCCACCTCCTGAGGACTTCTTCTAGAGGACTCCGTTGTGCAGCTTTGAGAGTTTTGAGAGATTTTGTACGGCTTGGTATGTCAAGCCTTGTTTTGATTAAACAATGTATATGTATAGATTCGGGATAATTCTTTTGGGCGAACCATCTATGATGATTAGCTATCATCGATGGTTTGGATCGGTTCTCCGTTCATGTAGAGGCATGAGGGTAGAACTGTATTTTGAGAAATGCTTATATAGTGATTTAATTTCGCAGCTTCATTTACTATTTCAATTAAATTCATTGCTTGATATACCAATGTTCCATGCATAGCTAAGGGGCACGGTCAAGATGATCGTATTGATGACACGGGTTTCGGGGTGCCGAAATTTGGGCTGTCACAGTTGGTATCAGAGCTATTTCTTTTAGCAATTCTGGCAATAGTTATTTTGTCAGAACATAGGGACTTTTGCTAACGAAACTTTAGTTTCAATTGCAGCCGTCAATGTCGTCTAGAGGAAGAGGCCGACCAAGGGGAGGCCAACAAAGGAGTCTGCGTAGTGGAGATGATTACATCTCTCCTACTAATAGAGTGCCTTTAGGAGGTACCGAGGCCCCAGGGGGCAGTAGTAGTAGACAGCATGATGATGAGGATCGAGATCGTCAGGATCAAGATCAAAGAGAACAAGAGAGAGTTAGAGAAAGACAAGAGGACAGAGAGGAGCGACAAAGGATGATGCATACCATGGAGACCATGGCAGCTGCCATGGTACAACAAGCCGTATCCTTTGCAGCTCATGCAGCGAGAGAACAACAGCCACCTACACCACCTGTAGGACCCGCACTACCTGTGCCCTCATCCTTTATAGAGTTTAGGAGGATGAGACCTCCTTCATTTTTAGGGCAGGCAGACACGATGGCAGTTGAAAATTGGCTGATGGAAATGGAAAAGGTCTTTAGCGTGCTGACATGCACGGAAGATGAGAGTGTGAGATGGGCAGCCTACATGCTGGACGGGGAGGCTGGGCCTTGGTGGAAGTCCGTGATACGGACTAGGGCTCAGGAGACCCCGGAGTTTCCCTGGACTTGGGAGGAGTTTGTTGAGGAGTTCAACAAGCAATATTTTCTGGAAGTGGTAAGGAATCAGCTTGAAATATAATTTCTACAATTAGTGCAAGGGAGAATGACAGTGAGAGAATATGGGGTGAAGTTTCTACGACTTGCCCGTTTTGCTCCGGATTACGTCGCTATCGACGTGATGAAGTCCAAAAGGTTTCAGCAAGGTTTGAAGCTTGAGGTTAGGGGAGGAGTAGCTCCATTTCAGCTGAGGACCTATGAAGAGGTCATGAGCAAGGCACTGGTCGGGGAAGAAGAAAATACAAATAGATATAGACAGAGAGAGCAACAGAGAGGAGGAAATGATCAAGGAAGATCGGGGAACTACGAACCGGTGAACAAAAAGCCGAGGTTCGTGGCCCAAAATCAGAGACCACAGTTCCAAGGGGGTTTCGGAAGGCCGGCGCAACAACAACACCAACAGAGGTTTCCATTACTTGCGTCGGGGAGACCTTTACGCTATGAGAACCCTGCCATGTCTACTGGCGCTACTATCACATAGGGTTCTCGTACAATTTCTTCCGTGCCTCGAGAGACTTGTGCCAAGTGTGGCAAGCCTCATAGAATGGTGGATTGCAGAGCAGGGACTAGGGGTTGTTTCCGATGTGGCAAGGTGGGCCACTTAATAAAGGATTGCCCCGAGACAGATAAAGGAAAGACGGCTTCAGTTGCAGCACCACGACCCATTCAAGCACGGAAGCCGGTCGTTCATGGGAGAGCCTATGCAGTCACTGCTCAGGAAGCAGGGAACGTGCATGACGTCATCCAAGGTGAGACTCTTTTAAATTAAAGAAATTTTAATTTTTTTAAAATTTTAGATAGAGAAGGTGCATTCACTAGGAATAGTATAGTTTCTCCTGCTAAACACTAAATTTATAATTGAATTAGGAGTATAAATTGATGTGTAAATTATTATATGTATGTATGTATACTATAGGTACTTTGACTATATATGAGAAGGGATGCTTTGTTGGATATGACACGAGAGTGTTGATAGACCCAGGGTCTACCCACTCATTCGTCACTCCACGTTTTGCCAAGAGGATGAAGATTGTTCCAGAGGTATTGGACTTCGTCCTATCTGTGTCTATTCCGACTGGAGAGTTAGTGGACACGGAGTTAGCTTGCAAATCCGTCATTGTAGCAGTTCGAGACCTAGAGGTGCATGAATTGGAAGCAAAGTTGATACTGCTGGACATGCAAGGGTTTGATGTGATCCTTGGCATGGACTGGTTGGCGCAGCACTGTGCAACAGTCGATTGCAAGAACAAGGTCGTCATTTTCAGACCCAATACAAGAAGATCATTTCGGTTTCAAGGAGTGAGGTCATCATCTATGCCACTGATCTCAGCAGTAAGGGCCGAGAAAATAATCAGAAAGGGTTGCAGTGGATACTTGGCTTTCTTAAAAGAGGACAAGGAAGAAAAGAATGTCATTTCTGAGATAGCAGTTGTGCGAGACTTCATCGACGTGTTTCCAGAAGAATTGCATGGATTACCTCCAGAGAGAGAAGTGGAATTCGCCATTGACTTAGCACCGGGAACGGAGCCTATTTCGAAAGCACCATATAGAATGGCTCCTGCTGAGTTGAAGGAATTGAAAGAACAACTACAAGAGCTCATGGACAAGGGGTTTGTCAGACCGAGTGTGTCTCCATGGGGAGCACCGGTCTTGTTTGTCAAGAAGAAAGATGGGTCAATGCGGCTATGCATTGACTATCGACAGTTGAACAAACTCACTGTGAAGAACCGCTACCCTTTGCCTAGAATTGACGATTTGTTCGACCAACTACAAGGAGCAAAGTATTTTTACAAGATCGATCTGAGATCTAGATACCATCAGTTGCGAGTCAAGGTAGAGGACATTTAGAAGACAGCTTTCAGGACACGGTATGGACACTATGAATTCCTTGTGATGTCGTTTGGGTTGACGAATGCTCCGGCGTTGTTTATGGATCTGATGAATTGAGTGTTTAAACCACACTTGGACTCCTGCGTCGTAGTGTTCGTTGATGATATCTTGATATACTCCAAATCCAAGACGGAACACGAAGAACATTTGCGGATTGCTCTACAGACGCTACGTGAACACCAATTGTATGCCAAACTCAGCAAATGTGAGTTTTGGTTAGAAGAGGTTAGCTTTTTGGGACATGTTGTCTCAAAGCACGGTGTCACTGTAGATCTAGCAAAGATAGAAGCAGTGATTAAATGGGAGCAACCAAAGACAGTGACCGACGCCCGAAGTTTTCTTGGGTTAGCAGGCTACTATCGACGTTTCGTCGAGGGGTTTTCAAAGATATCGGGACCTCTCACGAAACTGATATGAAAAGACTCAAGATTTGAGTGGAGTGAGGCATGTGAGAAGAGTTTTCAAGAACTCAAGACGAGACTCACTTCAGCTCCAGTACTAGCAATTCCTTCAGGTAGTGGAGGATACGCAGTGTACAGCGATGCGTCATACAATGGTTTAGGTTGTGTGCTCAACCAACACAAGAAGGTGATAGCTTACGGATCAAGACAACTGAAAGAACACGAGAAAAATTACCTGACTCATGGCTTGGAGTTAGCAGCAGTCATTTTTGCGCTGAAAATTTGGAGACACTACTTGTATGGTGAGACGTTTGAAAATTTCACCGATCATAAGAGCCTTCGATACCTATTTACACAGAAAGAGCTCAATATGAGACAGCGCAGATGGATGGAGTTCCTCAAGGATTATGATTGTTCTATACAGTACCATCCAGGCAAGGCGAACGTAGTAGCCGATGCCTTCAGTCGGAAGGGTTTAGCTCAGTTAGCTTGTTTGATTTTGGGTATGCACCGGTGGAAACTATTGGAAGACCTGACACTTTACGATGCGAACATTGAGTCGAAAGCTATAGGATCCTTTTTGGCTAACATATCAGTGAAGCCAGTAATATTTGAGCATATCCACGATCTACAGATGAAAGATCCGACATTAACAAAGATTCATCAAGACATGATTGAGGGCATCAGGCCGGACTTCTCAGTAAACGAAGATGGTTCTTTATTGTTCAAGGGCCGTCTCTGCATTCCGGACAATGCCAATCTAAGACGAACGATTCTTGATGAAGCTCATAAGTCAAATTATGCTATCCACCCTGGTAGCACCAAAATATACCAAGAATTGAAAAAGAACTACTGGTGGAGAGGTTTGAAGCAAGACGTGGCCGAATACGTGTCACGGTGTTTGACTTGTCAGCAGGTGAAGATTGATCGGACTATTACAGCCTTTACCAATACCAGAATGGAAGTGGGAATCGATCTCGATGAATTTCATTGTTGGATTGCCGCGTACTGCCAAGAGACACAATGCCATTTGGGTCGTCGTAGATCGATTGACCAAATCAGCGCTCTTTTTTCCGTACAATACTATGTATACGGCAGGAAGACTGGCAGACTCATACATGAAGGAGATTATAAGACTACACGGGATTCCAAGCAGCATAGTTTTAGATTGTGATCCACTATATACGTCCAAGTTTTGAAAGAAATTTCAAGAAGGAATGGGAACATGACTAGATTTTAGTTCAGCTTTCCATCCTCAATCTGATGGGCAGACAGAACGAGTGAACCAAGTAATAGAAGACATGCTCAGAGCGTGCATGCTGGATATGCAAGGATACTGGGATGAATATCTACCGTTGATCGAATTCGCATACAACAACAGTTTCCAAACGAGCATTGGCATGACACCGTATGAAGCTCTGTATGGACGACGATGCAAATCACCCCTCAATTGGGAAGAAACAGGTGAGAAATTTATTTTAGGGCCAAAACTACTTGAAGACAATGCCACCGTTGTTCGAATAATCAGAGAGAGGCTGAAGTCAGCATAGAGCAGACAGAAAAGTTACGCCGACATCAAGCAGACTAGTGTCGACTATAAAGTGGGTGAACACGTGTTTGTGAAAGTGTCGCCTATGAAAGGCGTAATGAGATTTGGCAAGAGAGGGAAGCTAAGTCCCCGTTATGTTGGACCATTTGAAATTTTGGGACGCGTAGGTGAAGTTGCGTATCGCATTGGCTTACCACTGCTATTTGATCGGGTACATAACGTTTTTCACATATCGATGCTCAGAAAGTATGTGAACGATCCATCTCATGTGTTAGGAAGTCAACCTATGGAGATGTGTGAGGACATGAGCATGATAGAGGAACCAGTGGAAATCTTGGATCGAAAGGAACAAGTATTGCGCACTAAAGTGATTCCCTTAGTGCTTGTTCGATGGAAAAATCATCCGAACGAAGAAGCTACATGGGAACGAGAGACCGATGTGAAAGAACAATATCCAGCCTTGTTTCCAACGACTTGAGAATCCAATGTAAACTACAAACATGTTTGTAGAATCTCAACAATACTTGTAATTCAATGGAAGTTTTGATCAAAGTATGATAAAGGAACAAATTTTTATATACACATGACCTTGAGGATGTGTTTTGTGGAACTAAGGATCACTTGATGTCATAAACTACAAGAGAAATTAAATAAACAAAGAACTTGAAAATCTACAGAAATTGGGCAAAACCGATTAATCGAATTTCAAATCGATTAATCGATTTGGAATTTCGATTAATCGATTTTGTTTGATTAGTTGACTGGCATGTGCCAGTGACTGGAAACTTGAGTAAGAGTTAGAAAATATACAGAATGAAAATTTGATTAATCGATTTCGATTTCGATTAATCGATTTAGGTTTTCGATTAATCGAACTGCATGTTCGATTAATCGAACCGATTAGGAATGTTAGAAGAACTTAGAGGGATTTACTGAAAATTTTGATTAATCGAGGAAGTTTCGATTAATCGATTTACGATTTCGATTAATCGAACTTTCAGTTCGATTAATTGAATAACTTAAGGGACTTATGAAAACATAGTTCGACTAATCGAATGACTTAAGGAATCCTGAAAATTTTGGAAAGGACTGCACGATTTTGATTAATCGAAGTGAATTTCGATTAATCGATTTTGAAATTTTGATTAATTGAAATGGATTTCGATTAATCGAATGGCTCGCGCCAGTGAACTCAAAAACTTGAAATTTTAAACGGATACGATTTCGATTAATCGAAATGGTTTCGATTAATCGATTTTGACTTTTGACTAATCGATTTTGGAAATCGATTTTGCGCAGCTTAACCTAGTTTTGAATCTCGATTAATCGACTTTGGATTTCGATTAATCGAGTCGGGGCTTATATATATAAAATTAGGGATTTCACTCCCCATTCGAAATCATTTGAGTTTTTCGTTTGGGCGCGTTTCTTCTTCTTCTCTTTCTCCAACCAGCCGAGCACTCTAGGGTTTGCATTTTCGTTGGTTTTCGGATTGGATTCAAGTGCCATTGAATCCAGAACCCATGGTAAACCCTAAATTTGTGTTTTTCCTTTCAATTTGAGTTAGAGAAACCCTAAATTTTGATATTTCACCAAAAATGCCGCCCAAAACCCGGTTGTCTTCGAAGAAGGCGACCTCTAAGCTTTCGGTTCGGCGTAAGAACGCCGCACCACCACCACCTACCCCATCACCCGTGAGGACCCCGTCACCATCGACATCAGACACCACGTCCGGGTCGACAAGCGCGTCTTCACGCGGGTCTTCACGCGAGTCCACACCCATGCCGCCACCACCCACCAACGTCCTTCAACCTAATGAATGGTGGGAGGCTAAGACATTCGAGGTCGAGTACATCATCGACCCAACCCTATTTACAAATCCCGATGTGCCGAGCGAGACCCAATGGGCTCGTAACTACCTTATCAATGCCGGTCTCGGCAACCTTCTCAAACCAATTCGGGGTTCCTACTACCCTAGATTGGTGAGGTTATTTTACCAAGGGCTTGTGGACGGCCCTACCGACGACGTGGTCAAGACCACCATAGAGGGTCGAGAATACATGATCACCCGTCGCCACATACACGAGGTGCTCGAGTGCTACCTCGATTTCACCTCTGAGACCACCCTATTTCCACCCTTTGAGGAGGACCCTCGGTTTGAGGAGATTATGACCCGCATGACCAACGGGAAGAAGGGGTCGAGATCCTCCATCAAGAGGGTCGACCTTCCCTACTACATGTGGATGCTTGATTCCATAATCAAGTGTAACCTCTACCCGCTGCGGCACGACACCGAGCGGATTGATATGGTGCAGCAGGCACTGTATGCGGCCTTCTGTGGCTGGTGGATCGACGCCACCATGCTCATCCTCGAGGGGATGAGATATATTAAGGGAAAGTTAATGAAGGGCAACTTAAGGCCCAAGGAGAAGATGCCCTATGCTCGCCTCATCTCGAGCATGTTGGAGTGCTACTCCAACGATCCCTCCTACACCATCTTGCCTCAGGAGGTGAGGGCTACGGACCGCGTGAAGCCGTTTTCAAAGTCTTCATGGACCCGTAGCTACAACTTGCTGAAGCGGACTCTACCGGCTCCGGGTTCGGCTCCGGCTCCAACAGTAGCAACAGTAGTAGCACTACCACCACCCCCACCACCACATCAGGACCCACCCGTGGGTGGGGCACACCCGGCCGAGCCATTAGTGGAGAGGGCTACCTCTCATACCACAGCCTCACCGACACCGCCAGCTCACTCCGCGCCCGCTACACCCACATCATCATACCGCCGGTGCGCAGCTCCATCCGGTCCTACCATCGAGGAGGTGTTGGCTCGCATGGAGGCCAACAATGAGCGGATGAACCGGAGGATGGACTTCCTTATGTTCCATACCTTCCGTTACATCTACCCGTCGGACTACCAGCGTTACCTCGCTCAGGAGGAGGAGTGGACTGTCGGACGGACCACCTTCCACAGAGGTCCCGTCTTCCATCCGACCACCGCCACTACCGGCGCTGCTCCTTCCACATCTACATCAGCTCCGCCGACCGAGACGCCGCACTTACAGCAGCCGTCGTTGCCTCCGACCACCCAGTCAGCACAGACTTCACCACCTGATACAACAGCTCCAAGAGACCACTTGCCCATAAGCATCGGCTCAGATGGAGCGACTGCCCAAACCGGACCAACCTGACGAGGGGACTGCATGAGCCTCGTGCTCTCATTTTGAGTTCTATTGTATGCATGTATATAGTGTACGCCAACTTATTTGGCGCGTTGTAAAAATTTTCAGAAATTAATAGAAAAAAAAATTTTTGGTGTAAATTTTTCATTATCGCAACCTTTATATTATATGCTTGTCTTTTTCTCATTGCCGTAGTACATCTGAGTCTACTGGGCCACCTCACCTGCGAGTGTGTGGGGGGGGGGGTACCCAGACCTATGCACCTTTGGGTTATTTTCGAGGATGAAAATTCCCAAGGTGGGGAGGATGCAATATCCCGAAAAATCACGTTAAACAGTGACCTCGGGATCCGTGCCCGATTGGTCATGGGTTTGACCAATTAGGAGTTAAATAGTAGCATAGAGTGTGATGAACGGAAGAAATGTGATAACTTGAGTGACTATGTGGTGTGTGATGTAAATGTGAAGTCACATACACCTATCGCGGTGCATGTGCTCAACACACAAGTGAGAGGAGAGATAAAAGGGTTTAATAACCCTAAATTGTGTGTTTGGGTTGTTGGGAGAGAAGTAAAGAAGAGAGAGGAGTAAAGAAGGTTGAGAAAGGAGTGATTGTGAGTGATTGGAAGGGGGATTCAATCATTAAAGAGGTCGATTCAACGCGAGAAATCCGTTCAAGCCAAAGCTGGAACCCTAGCCTTTCCAACCACTTGATTCAAATCAATTTGAGATTTATTGAAGGTAAAATTCTTGTAGTCTAAATGCATAGATTGAAGAGTTAGATTGTAGTTAGGAATGGGTGAAAATATAGGATAAAGGTTTAGAAAAATGAAGGAAAAAGAAAGGGAAAAAGATTGGGAAGAACAGCCAAAAGGGGGCTGAATCTGGCCATTTCAACCGTTGTTTTATGTTTTAACGGCTAATATAAAAGTTCATCAATCGAATGTCACGTCCACTTATAAACATGTTTCTTTGAATTGAGACATATTTCAATGATAGATTGCCACTTGGACAATTTAGATTGATCACAGATGTTTACCACATGGCCTAATGATAATCACACTTCAATGGAGTGAGATTAAAAGTTTAACTTTAATTGATGATGGAGATGTGGCCAATATGTTTCCTACCTTAAAACGTCTGTGTGTGTATATATATATATATATATATATATATATATATATATATATATATATATATATATATAGTGGTAACATTAGCGCGTCATATAGGACTTGCAAGATTCAATGCATTGGTGGGCGAGGAGACCGTGGCTGAACAGGCGTCTTTGATGGGCTTATCCTAAATGCATTTAGAAGGAATAGAGAGACAAATTTAAAAATAAATAAATAAATAGGTTACAAGTAAACTAGGCAACTAGATGCAAATGTTGCCCCACTACAAACCCTATCGGTAAGGATCCAAGTACCACACCATTACAGTTGAGAGCAACAATTGCACTTTTAGCCTGCAAAACAAAATCTATATGACAGAATTCTTAGTACAACAATCTGGTTGTTTTCATTTCAGATAATAAATAGCCAAAAATTAAGTCTTTGCTTTGAGTTGCAGAGCAATTTTCAACTTTGGATGGATTCATGCCCTTTCTTGATTGGTATCTCAATAAATACTTAAGACCTTGTAATTTCAAGAGCCACACCTATGCCGCGTCAAGAGCCATTTTCCAAGTCATTGGCTACTCCACCGGTGTTCTCCTATGCCGTGTCAAGAGCCATTTTCCAAGTCACTGGCTACTCCACCTGTGTTACTTGAGAAATCCCAACAAGAATGGCGGGCACACGTGATTGGCCGAAGGAGAATATGAAGATGTTACTTGTCAACATTGTTTTTGGCATAAGCAAGCCACGCTACTAAGGCATTCTTGCATGGCTTGTTGTAACCATAGTCGTAAATTTCGGCGAAATAAACCGAAATTCTGTGAACTGGGCTACCATGGTTGTAACCAACTGAACGAGCCTTTGATCTGTGTTATTTGGCAAGCCAATTTTTTAATGAACTAATGCTTTTTGAACCTTGAAGAGCAAGGATTTCTAAGAAGTAACATGAGTAAATAACAAGAAATAGGTAAACTAATACTAACTAATAAATAAGGAATAATCCAACAAAAATATTAGTATTGCTTTTACTCTAGTCGACATTTTTACTTTAATGAGATGCCACCAAAAAATAACACTTCACCTTTCAAAAATGCTTAGATTAAGAGCAGGGGAGCCAAGGAAGAAGATTTGGTTATTTTTTTCCATCAGTACTTTCAATTATCAACATGTTTCTAATTATGGTTTTTTTTAAATTTATAGATTTTTTTTGTTTTTCCACTTAATTTTATATTTCAAGCTAACAACTTAATTACTTTCAAGGGTTATGCCTCACCTCATTATGCCCAACCACCTCAACTCTGCCTCTCACATGGGAGGCAAAAAAAGGGACCCTCCCTGATGTGATAACTTTAAATGAAGAGGAGGCCTATTATGTGGCGTGCACAAGAGAGAGAGAGAGAGAACTTTCTTTATCAGTAAGCGAGAAATACAGTAACTATGACTCCGAAAGAGCAGAAAGAGATTTAACCCTCTACACCCACCTTCACTAGAGGAACCATGTCCGATACGTCCTTTATAATGAATCCAATCCTGCTTAATACCATAATCGTTACTTTATGTCCTCCTTATCATTTGCAGTAGTAAGCCATAGTGATGACAATGGATTTTCTCTGTTACAACCAAATCACAAACCCCAATTTGACATCTTTCCATTAAAATCAACCCCATCTTCCAAAAACCGGATCTGGGTTTTCTCTCTGGTTCACAATTTCACCATAAAAAATTACATTTTGACTTGGTTTTTTATCCAAAGAAAATGAGTCATTGTTTACAAAACTCCTTATATGTGTTTTAATCTCTCACCCTTTGGTTTCAATAAACCAACTCTCTCACTAAAACTATGATCTGGGTTTTTTCTGTTATGACCAATTCATAAACCACAAGTTGACATATTTCCATTATATTCCTAAACCTAGAATTGAGTTTTCTCTCTAGTTCACAATTTCACCATAAAAATTGAATTTTTATTTGGTTTTTGATCCAAAGATGGGTCTTTGTTTGAGCAAAAAACAGTTTTATTTATTAACCTTCTTAATAACAAGACAACACCATTGCCAACATTTCGTACCTGGTCCTCGCTAGGCTAATCCTCCTATAATCTCAATACCCTCCATTCTCCATTCGATCGTTTATGATATTTGCTTATTACCATTAACAAAAACACTTTGTATAAAATGATTCGTTTCAAGGATCTTGTAGTGTTTATAGTACCTGCATGCCTCCCATGCCGTAGATCTGATTGTGCAATCTTCAATACTCTTGTTATAAACTCTGCTCAAATGATTGTTATTAGTGGATTTAATCATTTAGTAGTCTTGATGCGACATTGGGAGAGCAATAAAATTTTGTTTACTAGATCCCATGTAAAGGACCTTTACAATTTGTAGAGTAAGCCAGGAACAGACAGGTTCAATATGCAGGCAAGCTAGTTTATATAGGAACCGACTCTCCTGACCGTCATTTTAACACCAATTTGGTGTTTAAATGATCTCACACCATTAATGGTTGTGATGCATTTCTACTTTCTCTGCTTGGATATGTTTTCAGTTGGTTGATAGCTATTTCTGATCACATACCCTCCACTAGTGGAAGCTTTATGAAATAAGAATATTAGTTACTCTTTTACAAACACTTCCAATTATGGAAGTTATAATATCTCTTTGTTTGTAGCATATTGCATAATCAAAATCTTCGTATTCATTTCTAAATCAATTTATTGGTCTCAAAATTTGATTTTTAATTCTGAATCCACTCAAAAATTTTATGTATTAAGAGGATAGTTAATATTACCTTATATGGTTAACTACTTTTGTTTTACAACTTTGGGTAAACTCTCTTCTCCTTATTGAATTGCTGCATTTCAGCATGGGAAAATCATACCAAGAGAGGAGCTTGACAAAATTCTGGCTAAAGAAAAGACTGAACAACTTGAGGTAAAGAAATGATAAAATTTAGGCCTCACGATATAACAATGTAGCAGTTCAATTTTTTCCATAAAATATATTATTGAGCATTTTATTGAGAAAACTAAAGTTCATACATCCTAGAAGAGCAGAGGCGTCTTTGTACCATATATTTGAGTTCTTGTTATCAATGAAAGAAGCCTTTGAAAGAACTCGAATTTCTCAACACACACATACATAAACTTTTTCTCTAAGTAATGTGGCTGCAATAATTACAAAAGCGGGTTGCTGATATCGATGAAGCTATGGTACGAGCTGTTGACATAGGAGAAAATTATGTAAGTTAACAACACACTTCATTTCTGAAATAGGTTACTCATAGTTTGGCTTCTCGTACATAATGACTAGTTTCTGATTGCTAAGTTGGTACTACTCTATGCTACATTTGTTTTCAATAGGAGGAAGAAGATAGCGATGTTGAGCGGGAGTCCGAAGTTGATGGGAAGATTACACGCAATTTGAGTGTTTTGAAAAGTACTCCTGAACTCCGCAACTCAAAGGTACTTTGCATTCTACGCATATACATTGTGTTGTGTGCATTGCCATAGAGTGATTACTGTGGCTAGCTTTTTCAACTTATGCTTGATTGTTTAAAGAAATATAATCATTTTCACTTCAATCGCAAGTATTACCAATGTTCCATTTTCCGTTTCTCAATTTCTCATGCATTTATAGAAGTGAATCTATGTAGGCTTGAGAATGCAATAGCTCATGTCTTCAACCACAAAACTTAGAATCTTACTCGCAGAAAGTAGAATGCATTTTTCTATAATTACTGTAAGAATTGAGTCAGCTGCGCATACGATGGTGATCTCACTTTCCCTCGTCACTAAATTACACGGCAACGCCACTAAATTTTTACATAATTAAAAAAAACTGAATAACATAAAAAGGACAAAAAGCTAGTAATTTATTTGGTAAGTCGAAACAAGTCATTTATTTTCTAACTTATAGCTGAAATCTGTCACTCTTACACGAAAGATGCGTCACTACATTTTTACATAATTAATAAAAATTGCATAACATAAAAAGGACAAAAACCTAGTAATTTATTTGGTAAGTCAAAACAAGTCATTTATTTGGTCACTTATAGCTGAAATTTATCACTTTTACACAAAAGTTTCTTGACATCCATGTGTAATACTAGGATTTTTTATAGATCCTATTCATGCTTGCTGGGTTATAACCATCTTTAATCTTAGCGTTCCATTGACCCCTTGATAAAAGACAACAAATACTAAGTTACTATAATGTGGGTGTTGAAAAAGGGTAAAGCTTTATGTCTTTGACTTTCTCTAGGTGTCTCACCTCAAACTAACTAATTAGATGGCCAGAATTGTGTCCTAGAGGGCCGACATATATTTCTTGTCCTCGCTTCATAAGGGAAGAGCTGCAGTTAAACGTAAAAGACTAAAATTTCTTTAAACTATCAACTGACCAAACCAGAAACAAAATCGCTAGTTACTTGATCTCAACACCTTGAGCCTTCATTTCCATGTATCATGATTTAGAATGCATAAATCTATCCTAGAGATGATCTAACATGTGAGAATTGCAAGCATGCCTTAGATATGCATGGATGCGATGACTCCGATCACGTCTCCTTTTGGAATTTGGAGCATCGACAAGTTCTTATATTTTATATTTTGAATGGTTCGCTGCAGCCTGATGTGGATTTGACTTTTACTTTTAGAAATAACTTATTCAGGAGATCAATGAGCTAAAAGCAGGCAGAGTTGATGAGAAGCGGTTGGTTGGACCTAAGTTAGAGAAGCTTGCTGAGTGCGAGTCTGGTTAAGAAAACTATCATCTTTTGGTTATGACAAGATAATTTGATCTGATAATTGAGTTCTAATGTGTGTGTGTGTGTGTGTGTGTATATATATATATATAAAATTTATTTATTTTATTTTTTTGGTCCAACGTGTAGATTACTTAGTTGAACTTTCGAAAGCGTTTGAATTCCCTCAAGCCCTCAGGCAATTCTTCCAGATTAGGACAACTGAATCTCCAAACTCTTGAGTTTGGAGTTTGGGAGACATGGTATTGCACTTAACTTCACTTTGTTACTCTACAAACTCAACTCTTCCAAGCATGGCAGAGACCAATTCGCCGGATATGTAGCATCATTGTAAACATCAATGGTTATTTTCCTTAGTGTATCAGGGAAACTGTCTGGCAATGCCTTTAACTTTGGGGTACCCGTAATCGTTAAAACAAATGAGAGCACCTCCTTTCGGCATTTTCTCAGACAATTGATTCTAGAACAAATTATAATTAGATTTTTACAAGCTTAGGCAATAAATCTATATTAATAACCATAATAATTCAATGACCAACAATTGTATTGTCT
Organism: Chloranthus sessilifolius; assembly: GCA_021018995.1. Lineage (NCBI taxonomy): Eukaryota > Viridiplantae > Streptophyta > Magnoliopsida > Chloranthales > Chloranthaceae > Chloranthus > Chloranthus sessilifolius. Next base: position 109,365,312 of record CM037591.1, on the reverse strand, counting down.
AATATAATCAAAGATTCATTGTTTGAAGAAAAATTAAAACTCTAAAAAGAATAAAATTCAGCAAGTATGAGGAGAGAGAACAAAAAGAAGAGACGACCCAAAGTCTCAACCCCGACTCTAAAATCCAACCTTTTTGGGTTTAAAATAACACCTAAGAGGAGTCATTCTAATTACTCATGTTTTCTTAAGAGGTGTGATTTTCAAATGACGGAGTATTTGAGCAAATCTAAATCCAAATCAAAGTGTAAAACATAGTTCACAAATGGTGGATTTGAAATCCAGCAACTCAAATCCAAATCCAATACCTCAAATGAATGTTCCCAAACGTAGCTTAAATTTAACTAGAGGCATATTATAAAATTAACCATCAGATACAGATGACTAACCTTTTTCTTGAGTTTGCCTCCACCAGATTTAGTAGGCTTCCAAGATGGAGCCGAGTTGATTCAACGGTTTCAACGAGGTGGGGGAACTCTATTTCGGAGCTGCTAGAGATTAGTGCGTGGAGCCGAGTTCATTTCACGCTTCTTAGGACGTCGAAGGTCAGCTAAACTTTTGGAGAATTAGGGTTTCAAGCGAAGAAGAAATTAGGAGTTGAAGAAGAGTGTAGATTCAAAATTAAGGTGAAAAATTACAAAGCTTAAAAGCTACGCCATGATTGCGATCAAATAAATAGCACAAAGAAGAAGAAGACGCATTAGGTTATTAGCTTTTGCTAAGAAGCATTAGGGTTTTCTGGTGGGAAAAATAATATGAAGAAGCATTAGAGTTTATGGTGGGAACAAGAAGACGAAGAAGATTATTGGTTAGAAGTAGGTTTTGTGCTCCCACGCTCAGTTAGGTTTAGAAAATAGGTTTTGGAAGCTGCCCAATTTTTTTTTAGGAAAAAGGTCATAGGTTCGAACCCTCTTACGAGCAAAAATCGCATTTAACTGCGGCGTTGTATTCATTAAACCTCTGATCTGGGTTGTTGTGTTGGTTGATTTTTATACAACGACCAATGGTCGTGGTTTTGTTTAAGCAAGTGATGTTGTTTATTCTTTATTTTCACTTAGTGACCTCAAGTTCTTGTGATTAAAGAAGAATTCTTCTATTACTCTTAAGTCTTAACTAGATCTCCTTCCACGGAGATACCAAATCTCTTGACATAAATTCAAAGAAAAGTCAAAGACCTTAGGTTTTCTTATTAAGTTGAAACATAGCTGCTTAATCTCACGATTGAATAGATTATGTGAGTTTTTGATATTCCTAGCTATCGATTTATGGAAGAAATTAGTGGGCATCCAGCTAATGGCACTCCAAATTCCAAAATTATGCTATGGGAATCCATTTGGAAACAAATACTTCTATTTTGGTTTGATTTGTGCCATGTTTCAGCATCATATCTGATTTGAAGGCCATGATCTAAAGATCTTTAGTGCAAAAGATTGGCACGAAACATGATATCTCTCGTCAGAAACAATATCTCGTCAATTTCATCGAGTATTGATGGCAATAATGCAACTTTCAATGTCACTTATCGTACCCCCATCATTTGAGATGGTTCCTACTCACATTAGTATGAATCCGAAATACATGCCGTGTTTCAAGGTAAATAACGATTTCAAACATCAATATAAAATTTATTTTTGTTGAACTTATTATCACATGTAACACATACTAATAATCTATTTAATTTTCAAATATTATAAGATTGTGTTGGAGTAATTGATGACACACATATTGATGCCTATGTAGCAGCAGCGCAACAAATTCCATACAGAGTAATCGAAAAGGGATAACTTAAAACGTGATGGCAGAATGTTTATTTGACATGAGGTTCACGTTTGCATATGTTGGTTGGGAAGGCATAGCCAACGATTCTCGCATTCTTCATGAGGCCATTACCAATTCTGACTTAAATTTTCCACATGCTCCACATCGTGCATATCTTTATCTTCAATATTCTTTTATTTTTTTACAGGTAAGTACTACGTTGTAGATGGTGGATATGCTAATATGAAGGGGTTCTTAGCACCATATCGAAAGACTCATTATCATATTTCAACCTTTCGAAATGGTCCACGACTAAGAGGGAAGAAAGAATTATTCAATTATGTGCACTCGTCTTTGAGGAACGTTAGTGAACGTTGTTTTGGAGTTCTGAAGAAAAAATGGCCAATTTGATCAAAAATGCCTCCATATTCATTAAAGACACAAAGATTTATTGTAGTCGCATGTATGGCGATTAATAATTTCATAAGATAAGAGGAAATTGCTGATAAATATTTTCAAAAATATTGTAATGATGAATATGTCAAAGACGAGCCGAGAGAACCTGATGGCGATGTTGAACACGAAGGTTTTTCCCAAAGTTCGAGGGAAATGGAAATTATTCGAGATGCGATAGCTGATGCTATATTAGATAGTCACGGTGGCAATATTAGAGATTTAAAATAAGTGCTATTGAATGTTTAGTATTTTGTTCCTTATTAAGAGATTTCGTCACATGTTAAATTTCGTTGATGACGTATATGTTAATTTTCTTTTAAATGAATGTCATATGATACAATATTTATGATATTACTAGTTTACACCTAATAAGTCTTTAAATTATTTTCTCAACACTTTCAAGGTCATTTTGGTCAACTAATTGTAATATTCTACATATAAGTTGTTTTATCCAACAACAACTTTTATGGGAGTAACTCTAAAACTGTTCTCTCAAGACTGTTACCAAACAATAAATCCAGCAAGAAAACTCTCTGAAAGATCACTCTCAAAAGAGCTGCTCTTAGCTCTAGGGAGCCAACCCAAACACACCCTTAAGGACATTTGTGTATTTGAAAAATGAAAAAAGGTAGCTTAGTACCATGGGCCACATAACTTATCAGATGTTACACTAATTTAGTTATTTAGAAAGAGAGTATATAGCGGGAAAGATTCTTGAAAAGATTTCAAAGATCAGCCCACCCAACAAAGAGATGTAAGGATAATTTAGTTATTAAAAAAAATGATAATTGAGAAAGGGATAATGTCAAAGACCTGTGGAGAGGCATCCTACATCCACACCTCATTACATCCATCAATTAATCCTAACTTGCCTAAAGCATCAACTGCACTGAAGGACTAAAATATTGGGTAAAATTTCGGTTTCGGGCTTGATCGAAACCAAAAATTTGAACCGAAATTTCGGTCCAAATTATCGTTTCGGTGGGGATCGAAACAGATAATTTCGGCCGAAATTTTGATCCTTGGTTGCACTATTAGCTGATCTTTTGGTAAGAGCCAACAAGTAAGTCGAAAAATGACTAGCTTCAAACTTGGTATTATAAAAAAAAAGTAGAAAATGGGTCGTTACTTGCTAGAAGAGGATACATTTTTTTCTTTAATCACATATGACATAACTAATGATTTCATCCCCGTCAACTCGCCCTTCTTTCATTATCCTTCTACTCATAAAAGTAGAAATAGAGTCTATTTTTTCTCACTCATAAACTATTTCCTCCACCTTTAAGTGACTCAATTGCTCTTAAAGAATTTATATCTATATTTTAGCTAGTCCTATGACTGCTCTGACACTTAATGCTATGACCCTGAGTTTTGAGACCTATCTAATGGTGATAGATTGGGTGGAGCACCAAGCTCAATAAGGGTGCTCCACACTCTAACCCACCTTGTATGCTTATTTACCGAAAGAAGACAAGTCCTTTTGGACTCTTTTTTTTATCTCTCTTTCTTTATTTATTAGAAACTCATCCGGGCTCTCTCTCTCTCTCTCATTTGCTATCTCTCTCTCTCTCTCTCTCTCTCTCTTCAACTCTCCTACTTACTAAAGACTCACGAGGGCTAGAGGGGTGAAGAAATCACTCTTTCGTACTTCCTGCAAATCTAAGAAAAACCTTAGGGACCCACCTGCAGCGTCGTCCTCCTCCATTCCCAACATCAAGGCCTGCACAATACTTGTGATTGTTGACACTAGGAGAAAAGACTCAAGTTTTTCCCATCTCCTCATTGGTGCACACTCTCCATCACACAGCCATCTATTTCGACATAGCATCTACGGTTTCTTGGGTGTTGATAACACGAAGATGGGGATAGAAGGAAGCGACATTGATCATATAAGATCAACATTGAGCCTAAATCCTAGGTGATCTTTATGCCGCAATGTTTTGATCCCGTTCATCGCACCGAACACCGATGATCACAATCATGTGGGAAACTTCTTATCTCTTTAATCTATCCTCCCAACACACTTAAGAATCCATGAAAATAACAACGATCGCGAAAGATTGACATAAATCATGTAAAAATCAGAAAATATGGCTTTTCACGGATTCTAGAGACCCTTGTGGGCAAATCCCAAGTGTGGCACATCATAGCTCTCAAATTTGTACAAATTTTATGCGACAAAAATGCCCCCAAATGGCTTGAAAAATCAAAAGAAGGGTTGTCGCCCTATTTAGTACATGGATTGGTGTGTACCACTAGTTTGATGGCACAAATTCCAATGATCCGAGACTTTTTATGGTTTGGTTCACTTGGTAGAAGGCCCGTAATTTTGGAAATAATATTTATCTGATGGTACACTTTATTTTGTAATTCTTATTTTATATTTATCTGTATCCTCAAAATCATTGGTAAACGTGTGTTAAACACTTCAATTATTTAGTTGCTGCATTTTATGTTAAAATAGTGTGATGGTCCTGTTTGACTCTCTGTTGCATACTATTGTGCAGCATATGACCATGCCCTAAGGGGCATAATGTTAATTATCATATGATCATCTATAAATCCAATGGTCATATCTATCTAATCATGACTGCACCTCGACTTTTGAGTCACTTGAAAATGCATGAAAACTCCTTGGACACACTTGAACTAATGCTTGTGTGCCACTTAGAATTAAACCTTATGACCACATATGACCACCTTGACTTTGAGGGCTTGAGCCGAATCAATCCACATGCCTATGTACTTTATGATCTCGGGTAAATATACATCAAATCCAATTGATTAAATTCTAATGAATATATTTATGGGAAAAGTTTATAAAACTTGAAAGTTGTAGAGAAATAATTAAAGGGTTTGAACCCTTGTACATTTATGGTAAGGGGTTCTGTTTGACCACCAATTTGACCTAATTTTCGGTAAAACAAAGGTATGATCCAAATACAGACCGTACCTAATTTATGAAAAATATTATCATTGTCAGGCCTGATCACTCCAGAAGTGATCCGATAGCTTAGAAAAGTTGTCTAAATTTACATGTGAGTCATTCTTATTATAAATCATTTCATGTAGATTTTTCCACATTCGACAAAAGTTTAGTAGGAGAAAATGTTTTTTTTTTTTCCGATCTAGATCAATCATAAATTTTAGATTAAAGTCACTCACATATCTTGAGATGCATGTAGATCCGTGGCTATAGGAGGCATTAGTAATACTAGATTTAAGTCTATTTTATAGAAATTGGGCTATAATCGGAACACATGAGGCCCATACCATTAACCATATGGGTCTATCAAGACCCCCGATCATCATAAATGCATATGGGCCTCCTCATGGTGGCTCGCCTAGTCTACGAACACCTAATATGTACTTTTATCCTAGAAGAGCCGCTTACTCTTTTATGAGAAGCCAGGGCCCAACCCACCTTCTAAGTCTTAATGGATTCATTAGATGTATTATTTATTCATGCTATGAAGCATGTGGTACGCCGATGAGCATACAATGAGATAATCTCGATCAGGAATGAGTGAGCGTTCGGTTAATGGTCTAAATGATCAAATCAATAGTGAAAATCATGAGAAACTCAAATACCCATTACACTGATGATATTGGTAGGGTTAGATTATTCTAAACTCGATCACATTCACCTTAAAATGTCTGTATCAAATATTCAACGGCCTATAAATGATTCAGTCATACCGAGACTAAATGTCATCGAAATCACATAAATAACTAGTCTTTTTTCATCAGATCGAAAAGATCTATCTTAAGAGAATAGTCTATCATCATGTTATGACACATATCATGGAATCATATATCGATTTATATATGACCTCTTTCTCCTTTAGCAGTAAATAGAGTTTCCTAAGAAACTCTAAATCACTTTCTCGCCTGACTAATACCTTGGGTCTCTTTGAAACGTCACAAGTTAAAGCTTGACTTATGCTATAACTTGGGACTGACTTGGGATCAGTTCACTAACCTCTCCTTATGATTGATTTGTTTGTTTGAATCATAATTTGAAATATTACGAGTAATATTAGCTCCCTTATGGGTATAATTACTTTCTTATTATATGATTCATTTGCATTGTGTGACATTCATCACTTAGAAGTACGTTAGAGCATATATATGTTAAAAAAAAGAATAAGATACGACACACGACTTATAAGCTTGTATCATGATGGGGTTCATTTCACGATCATGTGAAACTTAAAATGTAGGCATCCATATATGGATGTAACACCTCAATGGGAGTATGGGCTGCCAGACGAAGTGCATTCAGATTACTACGAAACTTGTCCTTTGGAAAGTGTAGTTTAATGAAGCTTATCGCACCATGACTCACTCTAATTCATGTTGTATGAAAATGATATAATAAGAAAGTATAAGTAAAAATAAGTTAAGATACAGATACAATAGGATATACTGTAAAGACTAGCTGAATATGAAATTAAGTTCTACACTTGTCATACCTTACGTGCCACCGTAAGGGTACACCATCTGCAGCCAAGACGAGTCTTAAGGACAATATGATACGACAGTGTCTCAACATAAAGGGACACTGATTTTTAGGTGCGCAACCTCATCGAGCTGGATGATGGTTTACAATATGATATGGAGGTTAGGTGGTTATCCACACGTGGACTTTGAGTAGTAGGCTCGAGCAGTGGCCCTAACACAGGTCATATATGTAAGATAAGTAAGATATGAAGTACGTTGTGTAGGTGTATGTAGCTACAATAAGACTTAAGACATGTCACGAAAGTTAAGTTGATAAGACAAGTACGAAAAGTGATAGGCATTAGAAACATCATATGCACTAAAATCTGTTATGTCCTTTTAGTTTTATAGTTATGAAATATTTATGAGAATTTCTTTTTTGTTGTTTATATGAAATTATAAGTGATTCACTTTCACTCACGAAGTTACACTCACGATCACCTGGGTAGATTGTGGTGGATCGGTTGTGCAACTCACTGAGTTTACGTGACTGGGTAAACTTATCTCACCAAAAACTAACAGCAGCAGGTAAAGATATGGATTACACTGCCCGGTGGACTTGATGTGTTGGTAGATGAGGTGGTTTATGAGGGTGACGGCGTTGATGACTGATTAGACGATATCAAATGTGTATTAAATATTTAGAAAGATTTTCAGTTGTTGATCGTACCTTTATTTCTGGTCATTTGATATAATGGATTCAAATTTCAATGTAAGCTTAATGAAGGAAATTTTAATATGAGAATAAAAATTGGTTCACGATTTTTTAGAGCTCAATTTATATAAGATTTAGTAAGATATGCATGTCAGCTTATCGCCTTAACAAGCGTGCGATCTTATAACACGAAATTCTAGGCCCTTGAGATCAGCTAGGATTCTTGGTCATGACAGAGATGGTATTTGAGCTCTAGGCTTTACTTCCTTGAGGACAGTGTGACTCATGTAAGTACATTATGATAATTGAGGTGACAGTGATTCTGATAGACCCCAAACTCTAGATCTTTGAGGACTGAAGGATTTTAAGAAAGTGTGACGATCAATGACGTAAGATTTGAAGGTTCAATTGAGGATTTTAGGATTTATTGAAGAAAAACTTATATGAGTTAGGAGCATGTGAGGGAAATTGGAAATGATCTTTAAAGATTGGGGAGCAGTTAGAAGAGACATTTTAAATTATTGGAGAATAATTAGAAAAGATAAACCCTAAATGATTTGATAATTTATAACTCATTATTGTTTGATATGTCGATTATAAAATTAACTTATTATAAGTTATTTTAGATTGAGAAATAAATTATTTCCAGTAATTTAAGATTATTTTGAAATATTTTAGGATCAACGAGATATAACAAATATGCTATTTTGAAATGAAGTTTTAGGAGTTATCGATTCTGAGAGATAATGGTAAATCTCGAATAAATTATTTAAAGAACTACGAGAAGAATGATGTTAGAAAAGTTAAGGATTATAATAGAGGAAAGACATTTCACTGAATAAAATATTTAAAATTTTTTCTTAAGAAGATTTTTACAGATTAAAAGTGACAAGGTGAAGTAATCATTGAAGATTCGAGGTTAGAAATTTAACTAAGCAAGTGATCTTAAGAACCGAGAAATTATAATATATCAGTCAAAAATTTATGACTGGAGATTTGGAGCAAGTGTGACACCTGAAATGTCTAGTGCTAAAGGATAATTAGGAATAATAAATAATTTGATGCTTAAAAGACTGCATCATGATATTATTCATTAAGGATTAATGAATCACAAGTAATAAAATAATGAAAACCTGTGAAAAAGAAGAAATTGGTTTTTGATTCTTATGTGCCCCCATTATTAAACTCATAAAGCACGATTTACACATTGAGTAATATTTGAGGGTAGTTGAGACCATACTAACTAAGTTTCGACTTGACAATCATTCGTTGGGTGCTACTTTAGTTTAATTCAAGAAATTGAGGAAAGATTCGAGGAAAATTTGAAGAATATAAAAATCGAGCGAATATTCGATACAAAGTTCGACAGATTTCGTATCAGAGAAAAAATTGCGATAAAAGTCGACATTATTTTAAATTGATGAATTTTAAGTCGGCTTCTATTGTAATTAAGGAAGAATCATATTGTGGTGCAAAAATGGTTAAATCAAAATTTAAAGTATTGGGCGACAATGAAGATTCACAAAGCCGATTATATAAATAAATAAATAAAAATAATGATTTTGAGTCTAGGCACCCTAAGCTTAATGTGATTGGAAGTTGCAAGCTAAAACTTGCACACAAGATTTATACTACGACACATGGTTAAAAAGAAAACCTTTCTTCTTTTGGGATCGGTGCAAAGTGAAACACCACCTAAGCCATCTAATTGAAGACAATGGCATAAACATATCTATGGGAAAAAGGCAGCACAAAATATGATCTCAACCATTTGTTTGTCAGTTTAAATCAAATGTTAGCAATTGATTATAATCATGTGACTAATTTTAGGGGACGAAAATTTTATAAGGAGGGGAGAATGTTATGACCTAAGTTTTTGAGACCTATCTACTAGTGATAGATGGGGTGGAGCACCAAGCTCAATAAGGGTGCTCCACACTCTAACCCACCTTGTATCCTTATTTATGGAAAGAAGTCAAGTCCTTTTGGACTCTTTCTTTATTTCTCTCTCTTTCTTTATTAGAAATCCAACCGAGCATTCTCTCTCTCTCTCTCTCTCTCTCTAAAACGTCTCTCTCTCTCATCTGGGATCTCTCTCTCTCTCCAACTTAGAAACCCAATCGGGCTCTCTGTTTGTAACGATATTGATTTTGCTAACGTTGACTCATTGACCATTAATGATAATACAACTATTTTGATCGGTTTGACTTTGATCAAACTTTTGACATTTGAAACGTGGTCTTTGGCTCACATATTTTAATTGGGCGAATGCACCCAAACACGATCGTAACTCAAATTCGAACCCAACTCCAATCCGAACCCAAGACCCTAATTAGGCCTTTTAAAAGAAAATAAATAAAAGTTATAAAAATAATAATAATTGTAATAAAAGTAATTATCCCTGATCTTCACGCTCGGACTCAAAATCGACTCTAAAACCAGACCCCCTAGGCCTTATGTAGACTTTTATTGAGAATAAACAAATATACAAAAATATATGCGCGTATGAGTGCAAGTATATGTGTGGTGCTAGATGTACCCACACATATTTTTGTTAGTGACCAACACGGGGGACACTTATCTCTAAATATATATATATAAAATATAATATGATATAATATAATATAGAATTTATATGCAATTCAGATGAGAAAGATTACAACCGAAGTGTATTTCACTTGGTCCATGCTTGAGTGTACCACATGGCACCCAATAAGCTACCCCTTTGTATATGTGCTTAACACCCAAACGTTTCCCAGCCATCATATTTCTCTATATAATTTTAATTTGATCTACTTGGTTGACCGTCCCATCCCTCTCTAGAATCCCAAGTTTTGTTTTATTATTATATCGCCTTTCTATTATTACCATGCTACCTCCTTGTGATTGTTATTGACTTTCCAAATTAGCTACCTTATTTGATTCACATGTCAGCTACCTTTCTTACTTGATTCACACTTGTCTCTCTCTCTCTCTCTCTCTAGAATACTACCAAAACCCATGCACACGAATCTCAAGTCTCTTTAAAAATGTAACAAAGTCGTTTTGAACACTACCGCCCTCACCAAGCTATTGTTTGATCGGGCCACACACACCCTATCTCTCCTTTCTTTTTAATTCAATAATATAATATAGAATTCTTGCCTTTTATTGCTTCTTAATTTTCCCAATTTAAAAGACCCAACGTCTAACTCTAACTCTAACTCTAACTCTCTCTATAGAATAATAGATTACTATTAAAACCCAACCTCTAATCCCCTCTTTAAACGACAATAAAGTGGTTATGGACTCTTCCGTTTTGTTAGCCAACTTTCCCACCCGCCTTCTCTATCTTAGCCATATAAATCTCTCTCGGTCATCCTCTCTCAAACGTCCCTATCTCTCATCTTCTCGCTACATAGCAGCAGCCTACAAAGCATCCGTTTTTCTGTTTTGTCTCTCTGATCCTTCTACAATTCGAGCAGCCCGAATGCCAAACCCCCACTTCTATCATTCTCTCTTTCTTTAACAACATCACGACAACACCATCGTCACACCCTTCTTCTTCTTGCGTGCAACCGAGCACCACATCGACCCGCCATCGAAGCCGCACCACCGGACACCACCACCAAAAAAATTTTGTGTGACGTTAGGACCCGAGGTAGGGGAATTTCAATGTACAATTACGTTTTAGACTTTAAATCATAGGCTTTAATGATGTATTCTAACCATATCTGTGATTATTAGAATTAAATTTAAAATGTTTGAATCGTATGGTATCTAAACATTAGAATTAGTGAAAATAACTTGCATTAATTATTGAATTTTTGAATATTATACCTTTTGAATTGCAACGAAATATTTGGAAATCTTTTTGAATGAAATATAACTTGCATTGAATTATAATCATTAAACCTTTGAACATCGCGTCTTTTGAATTTGAATCTGTATTAGAATGAGAATTATTTTATAAATCATTGAACCATGTATTAGAACTTTGCATACGATTTAAAGAGATTAATTTGAACCGAATCTTGTGCTTCGGCACTTTTGAACCGTTTTGACGGCCCATTGAACCGCACAAGCATCCCTCAGAACGCAGGGGCACGAGCACTTAGAAAATTATTCATTGAACGATGATGGTTAGGAGGAGATTCCCATTGGTAATTAGAGACTCTAGTGCTATATTTGTGCTAGTGATATTTAAGTTATACTTTTTTATCATCATAAATTAAGAAGATGGCATCTGGAATTTGATAATGAAACAATTTAATGAATACTCAAATGAAATCTAAGAAACGATGCTATCGAATCTCATATGGAACTAGAACTCAGAATATGTGCTTTTAAACTATGATATTTTTCAAATTCTGTTTTTGTCATTTATTTCCGTTTGAATTTGTTATTGAACTATGCATTGATCGGATAAGATTTAATTTGGCCTTAAATTTTTTCTACTGAGCTTAAATGGTTAGCTCACCCCGACATTTTGTGTCACAGGTACAACAGTGGTTCCAGATCCCAAATTTGAATATCTCAACTTTGTAGAAAAAGAAGAAGCAGATCTTCCACCTGAGGAGTTTTATCCTTAGATTCTTTTGAAGACTTATCCTTGGTGTAAATTAGATGAACTTTTTTAGATAATTAAAATTATTTTTGGATATTGTGTGCCATTGTTTGTGTGATGAACGACCGTCACCGATGGTTTACTTTTAATTTTACACTTTCGTTATGGACATTAATGTAAATTAATTTAGTTATGAATATTTATGCATTCAATTTATTTATGATAGCTTACTCACTAATCGATGCCAAAGAATTTCTGTAATTTGATTATGAATTATGATCTAGCGATTCGAAATTTTCATATGTTTCGGGTTGGGAATTTCGGGTCGTTACAGTTGGTATCAAAGCTATGGCCTTAGATCTCGTCAAAACATAGACTGGACTTTCACGAGCACTCCTGATTAAACTTTTGTTCAATTGTGACAGATCATCATGGCACCTCGGGGTAGACCAAGAACTGTTAACATTGATGGCTCCTTGAATGGAGTCGGAATTGCCACAGGTGCTAATGACATTCTGTCGGGAGGAGGAAATAACGATGTACGTGTCAGACAAGCCCTAGAGACTATGGCGAATGCAATGACACAACAAATGAATACGATGGCACAACATACTACTCTACTAACCACTAGACAACAACCCATCGGATTTCAAGAATTCAGAAGGATGAAACCTCCTAGTTTTTATGACAAGGCTGATCCAGCAGCTGCAGAAGATTGGATCAACCAGATAGACAAAATTTTGAATGTAATGACTTGCATGGAAGATGAAAAGGTGAGATGGGCCTCATTTTTTTTTAAAGTGACGTCGATCCCTGGTGGAAGTCAATTCAGAGAACCAGGAATCAAACTCGAGCGAATGCTCCATGGACATGGAATGAATTTTTAGAAAAGTTTAACGAAAAGTATTTTCCAGCATCCGCCCGCGAACAATGGGAGATCTATTTTATTTATCTCACACAAGAAAATATGACCGTGTCAGAGTATGAGTCTGAATTTTTAAGACTCTCGCGTTATGCCCCTCTTCATGTGGCTACAGAGTTAATGAAGATGAAAAAATTTGAACATGGGCTGAAACCGACAATCCAAGAGAGGATCTCATTATTTCAGTTGACAACTTATGTCGCGGTAATGGAGAAAGCCTTGATAATCAAATGCGACATAGAGAAAATGTACAAGAGAAGAGAGCAGTAGAATAACAATAGAGCATATCGGACACAGTCTTATGCCGACGATCCAGCAAATAAGAGGGCAAAATTCTCGACTTCAACACCTTTCCGACCTGCCCAGACTGTCTATTCGAAACCAGCTATGTCTACACCTATGCAGTCCTTCCGTACCACACTACCAGCTACCTTTGATGATCGGTAGCACAACGGACTATGCGTTCTATGTCGTTAGCACCAACCGAGTCTTACCCACGATGCGGAAGACGACATAAGTTGAAAGATTGTAGATGGAGCATAGGTTCATGCTTCAATTGTGGCTAGAAGGGATATATGATAAAGGATTTTCCTGAATCGAAGAAAGAGAAGATGCCATCGATATCTACTCAGAAGCCCTCCCGACCCACAGTTCAGGGTCGCGCCTATGCCGTCTCAATACACGATGCCTAAACAACCAACGACGTAATCCAAGGTATAATTACATCATCAAATTATCATGTTATTTTCAATTAACAAATATCTTTGGCATTTATTTTCAATTATAATATTGCATGAACACCACGACATCCTTATAAGTATACAACTAAATTACTTACATGAAACTTAGGTACCTTGCACATGTACTAGAGTAGTGACATCTGCCAACACAAGGCACGTGTCTTGATAGACCCAGGGTCTACGCACTCCTTTGTGACTCCTCAATTCGCGGTTGAATTGAGTATCACTCCTGAACTCTTGGACTTCATCTTATCAGTATCAGTCCCTACAGGGAACTCAGAGTCACAGACACTATTTTTTGATCGGTAATCGTGCCTATTGAAGGCCACGAGACATTAGCCCATCTGATTATTCTGGATATACATGAATTTGATGTAATCCTTGGCATGGACTGGCTATCTACTCATCATGTAAATGTGGATTGCCTTCGAAAGATAGTCACCTTTCGCCCCAAGGGGGTAAAACCATTCAGATTTTATGGTACTAAGCCAAAAATTGTACCTTTTATATCCGCTATTCGAGCTGAACGGTTAATGAACAATGGATGCTACGGTTATCTCGCATTCATACAAAATCAACGAGAAGAGAAGGTCACCATTACCGATATTCCCATCACATGCGCGAGTTTTCCGATGTGTTTCCTAAGGAATTGCCAGATTTACCACCAGGCAGGGAAGTTGAATTTGCAATTGATTTAGCTCTAGGCACATAATCGGTATCAAAAGCTCCATATCGCATGGTACCGATTGAGCTGAAAGAACTCAAAGAGCAGTTACAAGAACTCTTAGATAAGAGTTTTGATGTGATTTTTAATTGTAATGTTTTACTCGCAAGCGCACGAATCAGATTGTATATAGTGGGTGCGGAGTACGAGATCGTTCCCATGAGGACTATTTTTAAATATCTAAAAAGATGAGACAGCAATTCTAAAAATCTACTGAGATTCAACAGTATTCTACTAGTCTTATGATTTAGGTGGTTTGATGACAATTACTGACTACAAACTAAAACTTAATTGATAATTCAAAAATAAAGTTAAAGATGAAGATACTAAATCCTCCCATCTTTGGTCTGTTCTTCCCATAATATAAATCTAAGGATTAAACTATGAGATATACCATTAAAGAAAACATCTTTTATGAAAAGATAAATGGTCAAAACCCTGATAAGTTCCATGTTGCATCCCTGCAATCAGGACTTAACTTCAGAGATGATTTCCATATATAGATCTGGGATCAAGGGCATGGCTCGGCACACTTGATCTTAGATGCAAATAAAATTCATCCCCAAAGTGGGTAAAAATTCCAATAAAAATACCACCATAGATCTGAGATCAAGGGCATGGCTCGGCACACTTGATTTCAGATTAGGGAGTAATTAAGATAAAATTACCATTAGAGATCCAAGATCCAGGGCATGGCTCGGCACACTCGATCCTATGTCATAATTGTGAGTAGATCCACACGATGAAAGCAAAAAGACCATATAACAATGATTGAGGTAAAATTACCGTCACAGATCTGAAATCCAGGGCATGGCTCGGCACACTCGATCCCAGTTAGTGGCAGGAATTTCATCCGTTCGTGATAACACAACAACCATAAAATAAGATCTCATATTTTAATCCTAGATTCATATTATTAAAAGTACATCTCTCGGATGGGAATCATTAGATCTCCATCCCTATGAATTTAGCCACACATGTAATTAAATGACATAAATAAATAAGGAAGGGAAAATAACATCAATTTAATGAATTAAAAATACCTCAAACTTCAATAGAAAACTATTTGATTCACAAGTACGATGATCTTCAGGAACGAAATTAATGTAGGAATCAACTGAACAAAAATAATAAACTGAATGAATGAATACTGAAAAGTTAAAGGAACAAAGCTCTAAAAAAGGAATAAAGAAAATCTCTATTTAACGTCTAACTATGAAAAAGAAAAACTCTAATTCTCTAAAAATTAATTCCTAAAATTCTCTCCAACTCGAAGTGTTGGTCTGGGTTTAAATAGTTTCCAAGTTGCATAGGTGTCCCAGCTCGACAAGTCAAGGTCGATTAATCGACCCTATAGGGTCGATGCATTGACCCTGCAAAGAATCCCTAAAAATCTGCTCTAAAGTGTCAATTCCGTGTCAGACTACTTTTGTCCCTCGATTAATCGAGCAAAAGAGTCGATGCATCGACCTCCCAGATTTTCGTGAATTCCAGCCCACTTTTGCATCAGACACTTCTTCGGTATTTTGGTCATATCGTTCTACCCCGAACTCAGATTGACATGATTCTTATGGTATTGGAAAGCTGACAGAAAGAGCTACAACTTTTGTGTTTTGGAAAGTTCGTGAATCGGACGTCTTGATAGTCCAAATGGAGCTTCAAGTCACACCAAGTTCTTGATGACCCAAAGTTGCAGTGTTTTGACATTATTTTCAGAATTCTTGGACTGTTTTCTGCACTTGGATTGTATTTATCTGAAATACTTTAAATCTAATAATTATCATAAGATAGCCTTCATCGAATAGCTAAATGTAAATATTTAGGGGTGAAATATCATCATATTTTACTACTCATCACACCCCCAAACCTACACTTTGCTAGTCCTCGAGCAAAGCAAACTAAAGAAAAATAAATGCCACTTTCGTAGAGAGCACGATTGCACTTAGCATGTGCAATAAGCCTTTAAACCCCTAGGTGATCCCTAGTGGAGAAGTTACGTCTCCTGAGGGTTTACAGTGAAGTTACCCACAAACTTCAATACATTCTTGAAACCATCGATAAAATTGAGTTTTCGAAACATGATTTTGATAACATATATACCGTTCAAAACTCAAAACCATTAATCAATTCAATATGCGAATTCTCAATTTTAAATAACAATATTATACTAATCATACTAGTGTCCATTCAAATTAGTATAATGCTCAAATCGTTAGATAAGTCATTCATTCATGCTTAAACGTGAAGTGTGTGCATACCCAAACCAAAATTTATCTATCTCAGAACTAGTTCAAACGGAAAACCGTCGGATCTGTTGTTTCGACTCAATCCTCACTTTAGGTATACTCTTGAAATAAAATTACTCCGATGATGGGTAAGTTTTTGCACACATGTGAGAGATCAATACATAGCAAATAAAAAGATCTCACATGATAAATGAAACACGATGTAATCAATGAACAAAAATAAATCTCATAAGAAGATACTTGTATATCCTAAGCATGCCATATCAAGTGTCATAAGTATCACATATCCACTCTCCACAAGGCAGTTACCAATGCAAGATTGGATCATGAAGGTCTTTTGTAGGGTTGTAATGGGGCTCAGGAAAGGGTAAGAAAGAATTGGAAGTTGGGATTCAAAATTTCTGAGAAATCGGAAAGGAAACAACTTTTGATTTTTCTATTTCTTCACTTTTTCTTTTCTCACTCCTTTTTCTTATTTTGAATTTTATTTTCTTGAAGCACCTCATATTTTTTTTTGTTCTTCACAGTTTTCATTTTCTTTTTCTCCCTTTTTTCTTTTTATTTTTGCCATACACTCTCAGTAAACACCACAACTCGGTATCTCTCCACTTACTCTCTTTTCGTTCACTCTCATCCCTCGTTCCTAATTTTTCAGAAATAAGAAGGGTAAATCTGAATTTTCAGAAATTGTGAAGGGTTAAAGGTTAACGTGGCTTATCAAAGAATGTATAAAGGTAAATTTTTCAATAGGCTCAAAGGGATACTAGAAGGATAAATTTATATAAGGTGAGATATTTTAAGCACAAACGAGCAAAAGATGGCCTTCAATCAGGTCCTTAAAAGATAGTAACCTTGCCTATTTATCTTGAGTAGATATACAATACGTTCTAACATAATAATATGAATTTGATTACATGCACAGTCACAAGTCAAAATAAAATGTATGAGATTAGGTAAAATAATTCGTATTCAAAGAAAACTCCGAGTTTATGTATCCACTCATCAATGACGGAAAATTAGCTCTAAAGCTCATTGGGTTTAGTCTTCACGAAGAACTTAAGATTCAACGTTCAAAACAATTCATCGATTTCTAAGTCTTAGCTTGGTATAAGTATAAAAATTCTAATCATTAATATCAAAATTATCCATAAAATATCACATTAAACTTCATCATCTTAGATACAAGTAATCAGAATATGACATCAGTATTCTCAAAATTAAATTCACATGCATCATCAACTAAAGTTTGAAAACAATCACAAAATAATGTGCATGATGACTTCAAAATTAATTTTTTTTTTTTTCATTCATTTTTTTTACTACACTCGATTGATCGAGAGTGGATGGTCGATCAATCGACCCTCATTGTCGATTAATCAAAATTTTTTATTTTTTATTTTTTTTAATATATAATTATTAAAAAAAAAAATAAGTGACGCAAAATAGATAACCATACCCCCAAACCGAAAGATGACAATGTCCTCATTGATTTGAAATAAGTATTGCACTCCCAAACCTGTTGAAAAGTATCTCAACACAAAGATCAGGTGTAGAGAATATATGCATCAAATTGGAACATGACCAAAAATTTATAAAAGGGAATATGGTTACACTATTTAGGGAAATAAAAACAACCTAAACTAAAAAAAAAACTAATAAATCCTAAATCCTAAACCCTAAACTAATCAAGAATCAAACTCCGTTAATCATTGTGAGGCGGACCCATCCACCTTGGTTCACTTAAATCGATGTTCTTAGGCACAGGGAACAATTTCACCTAGAGATCAAGTGGAAATTGATGAGACACCGCCGATGGTATGGATGGAGGCGGTGAGGCGACAGTAGGAGATGGAGATGAGGGAGGTGGTGATGAAATCACATCAATTATCTCGATATCAGTATTGATGCACGGCGTAGGAGATTTGGAATGATTTACCTTCTTTCTAGATGGTTCTCCCCAGGAAGGAATGATCATCGGATCGAGGTCGATGATTTCAACAGTGCTAATCTTAAAAGGGACCGTCCGATGAGAGCGGTGCTCCCGTTTTTTAGCAGTCTCCTCCATCTTTGATAACCATGCGGGCCATGAGAAGGTTGTACCAGATTTAATGGAAAATGAGCCTAAGGGTGAATATAAGGAGCAAATTGATAGAGTTGGAGTAGAAGTGGGAGGAGGTGTCCCGCAAAAAAGAAATAATGAAAAGTGTGGCAGTACGCTTGAGGGATCCCAAAGACGAAAAAAAAGTGGAAAAAATAGAGTCCCAATAGGATTCTGTTCTGAAAAGTGGGGGTCGATTAATCGACCCTGGGGGGTCGATGCATCAACCACGGGGGGGGGGGGGGCGATTCATCGACTCCCGAAGAGAAATTTTTTTTTTTTTCGAAAATTGTGGGTCGATTAATCGAGTATAACCCTCGATTAATTGACTCCATGTGGGCAGAGAGGTGAAAAGTTGCTGATATTGGTATTTCAATTTTGTTGTTCAACTCCTCTAAATGCAACAGGTAATTTGCAAAAATATTGGCAATCCCAAACAGATTAGAAAACACACTCTTTCATTGATAAGCAAGATGATTACAAGGACACTCCTGATTTGACTCCTAAAATAAACAACCTAAACTAAAGAAAGAAAAATAACACAAAACGAAAAATCCTAATCCTAAACTAAACAAACTAAATTATCCCCATCCTCTTCGGCCTGGCGGGCCCTAGAGCACATCTCATCATAACTATCAGGCCACATGCGCTGCCCAATCTGATGGAGGAAGGAACGATCATAGTAGCTTCGGCGCAAGATTGCACCATGTTGTCGCTGCTGCTCCTCATGTAAAGAGTTAATTTGGGCTTGGAGTGAACCAAGAGACACACCCTCCTCGGGTCCTTGATCAGGCACAGGCTGGTCATCCTGGAGTACGCGACGGCGCTGGCGTGGTGGAGCATCAGGGACATTCCCCAAGAGACGCATACTGCGGTTCCATTGGGTCGCACCATAGTGATAAAATGCGAGGTCCCCGAGATCGTCATCCCGGTAGAACGGGAAATGAAGGAAATTAAGCAACTTCATAACATAATGAGGAAAATAGATCAACGAGGCTTCACCAGTGGCCGGGTTGGTGATATCCTCATGACATCGTCACCTGCCATCATGAAGAATCCTGGGCACGCTGATCTACGAATTTTGGTGGGCACCATAAAGAGCCTGAACCCGATCACCGGTGCGCTCAGAAACGTGGCCACGGGGGCAGAGGTTACTATAGACCACACTATCTCAGAACAAAAGCGGGCGCGATAACGCCAATAGCCTAGTGGCAATCCCTGAAGAAAATATGTCGCAGCACATATCATTGATTATATCCTCCTGAGAATTGTCAAGCTCTTCACCCAAAGTGTGATTGTGAGGGCGCTTGCATGAAATGTTAAAAACCTCCGCAATGGTGTACGGATAAACGGGGTGCGACCACCCATCGATTGAAACAATGAAGTGGGCGGTGACATGATTCTCAACGGAGGCGGTCACCCATGTTCTGATAGAATAACCGAACAACCCGTTCGGACACTTTGATCACAGGCGGAGTGAGGAGAAAATGGACGTTGAGAGCCATTGCATAGGCGAGGGAAACGACGCAGATAGGCATGTCCTGAAATGTCGGGAGATCGAAAACATATTCGGAACCCAGGTCTCGAGTCGCGAAGCGACCACTTGGCTGATCACATGGATGCCCTGCGGGTCGGTGGAAAAGCCTTTGTGGAGCGGCAGAGGTCGAAGCCATGATCACACTGTCGGAATGTCGGAGGTAGTCAGGGGAAAAGCAGGATACAACTCGAATGAGAATCGACGAGCGACTGCGGCCTTTAAATAGGCGCAAAGGCGTCCTCTCGGGACGGACATACTGCAAAAAGTTGATTAATTGACCTTATAGGGTCGATTAATTGATCCCATTGGAAAAAGGCGCGTCTGAAATTTCGATGCATGGAAATACACAACGCCTTTAAGTGAAAAGACTCAACGTCCGGAAGTGGAAAAATCGATTAATCGACACTTCCCCTCGATTAATCGACTTAAATCGAGGCAGAAAAAAACAAAAACGTATGCTCTGAAATAAAAGTCGATTAATCGACTCATATAGAGTCGATTTATCGTCTCCAAATAAAACAAAACTGACAGAATTCGAAAAGTGAGCACAATTTTCAATGCTGAATAGTCGATGCATCGACTCTAGGAGTCGATTAATCGACTAATCAAAATGTCAGCCCCCCATAAATGCAGTCTCCTTGAAAAAGGAGACACTCAAAATTGCTGTCGATTAATCGACATTCAGAGGTCGATTAATCGAGGTGAAGGGTCGATTAATCGATCTCTTTTGTCGATTAATCAACGAAAAGCAGAATTTTATTTATTTTATTTATTTTTTTAAAATTTTAATTTTAATTTTATTTTTATTTTTTTTAAAAGGAGAATTGCGAAATTAATCTACAAGGTGTAAATTCATTCCGAGTCCACCAAGATCCCAAATCTTCATGAAAAATTTTCTAAGCAGGATCAGCGATTTATTTAATCGTCCCGATATTTCTCTTTTCAAGGATTTAGTTACACCCCCATGATGTGCCCACGTTTCACTACTATGGTCTCTCTCTAACCTTTCAATTTCTACCATGTACTTGATATTTCTAGAATTACACTCTAGATTCAAACCCATTAATCTTTTTCTGACATTCTGTTGATTATCTATGTATTTAATGAATGGGCAACAAATTTGAAATTCCTCTTTTTTTTCTAAACCGAATTCACACTCATCGGAAAAAGTTATGTCTCCCTTATCAGGTGTTGTAAGGGTGCCATTTTCTTTCTCTCTCATCTCAATTTGATTCTCAATTCCCTCCTCGACATAAGTATCGTTTCATTCCATTTCCTCTTTTCCTCGCACTTGCACTACCTCAATGCTCGTTATGCCATTCTCAAGCTTAGTGACCAATTAGTCATCCTCATGTTCTTGAACAAAATCAGATGAGTCCTCTTGAAGATGTTCTTCATTCCGATCGGTATCAATGAGGGACTCCTCTATTTGAACTTTCATTTGTAAGTACTCGATCATCTGACTAACTTGAGATTGTATCCTAGAAATTCTTTGAGTGTTGGTGTGCACAAACCTTTTAAATATTCTAAGGAGTAAGAAGAATTTTGGGCTAGTTCATATGGTTCTGTGCCTTGAAAGTATTGAGTTTGCTGTGAAAACTCATATGAAAATTTGTTGGGATAAGAACTTTGATCATCGTTATGCATTATATCACAGATTGGAGGTTGATTAAAAACCCACATGTCATTAGATTGACTCTGCCAGTCATGAGTGTTCCAAACAGGATTTGGCTGGACTTGTTCAGGGTAATAATTTGAGTTGTTCAAGGGACACATAGGTGAAATGTGCATCGAATTTCCACAAATAGAACATAATTTTAGATTGGATCCATGCATTGACATGATTTCACCAATAACACCAATTTTTTTTTCTTTTTTTCTTTTTTTAATTTTTTAATTTTTTTTTTAGCAGAGATACTGTTTTAATCCATGGAAATTTCTAAAATTAACTGTCTATTTCCTAAAAATTCAGATTTTCTTGATTTAGTCCCTGGCAACGGTGCCAAAAACTTGATGTGATTTTTAATTGTAATGTTTTACTCGCAAGCGCACGAATCAGATTGTATATAGTGGGTGCGGAGTATGAGATCGTTCCCACGAGAACTATTTTTAAAGATCTAAAAAGATGAGACAACAATTCCAAAAATTTACTGAGATTCAACAGTATTCTACCAGTCTTATGATTTAGGTGGTTTGATGACAATTACTTACTACAGACTAAAACTTAATTGATAATTCAAAAATAAAGTTAAAGATGAAGATACTAAATCCCCCCATCTTTGGTCTGTTCTTCCCATAATACAAATCTAAGGATTAAACTATGAGATATACCATTGAAGAAAAATATCTTTTATGAAAGATAAATGGTCAAAACCCTGATAAGTTCCACGTTGCATCCCTACAATCAGGACTTAACTTCAGAGATGATTTCCATATATAGATCTGGGATCAAGGGCATGGCTCGGCACACTTGATCTCAGATGCAAATAAAAATCATCCCCAAAGTGGGTAAAAATTTCAATAAAAATACCACCATAGATCTGAGATCAAGGGCATGGCTCGACACACTTGATTTCAGATTAGGGAGTAATTAAGATAAAACTACCATTACAGATCCAAGATTCAGGGCATGGCTCGACACATTCGATCCCGGATCATAATCGTGAGTAGATCCATACGATGAAAGAAAAAAGACCATATAACAATGATTGGGGTAAAATTACGGTCACAGATCTGAGATCCAGGGCATGGCTCGGCACACTCGATCCCAGTTAGTAGCGAAGATTTCATCCGTTCGTGATAACACAACAACCATAAAATAAGATCTCATATTTTAATCCTAGATTCATATTATTAAAAGTACATCCCTCGGATGGGAATCATTAGATCCCCATCCCTATGAATTTAGCCACACATGCTGTAATTAAATGACATAAATAAATAAGGAAGGGAAAATAATATTAATTTAATGAATTAAAAATACCTCAAACTTCAATAGAAAACTATTTGATCTACAAGTACGATGATCTTCAGGAACAAAATTAATGCAGGAATCAACTGAACAAAAATAATAAACTGAAGGAATGAATACTGAAAAGTTAAAGGAACAAAGCTCTCAAAAAGGAATAAAGAAAATCTCTATTTCTACGTCTAACTATGAAAAAGAAAAACTCTAATTCTCTAAAAATTAATTCCTAAAATTCTCTCCAACTCGAAGTGTTGGTCCGAGTTTAAATAGTTTCCAAGTTGCATAGGTGTCCCAGCTCGACAAGTCAGGGTCGATGCATCGACCCTACAAAGAATCTCTAAAAATATGCTTTAAAGTGTTAATTCCGTGTCAGACTACTTTTGTCCCTCGATTAATCGAGCAAAAGAGTCAATGCATCGACCTCCCAGATTTTCATGAATTTCAGCCCACTTTTGCATCAGATACTTCTTTGGTATTTCAGCCATATCTTTCTACTCCGAACTCAATTGACATGATTCTTATGGCGTTGGAAAGCTGACAGAAAGATCTACAACTTTTGTATTTTGGTAATTTCATGAATCTGACGTCTTAATTGTCCCAATTGAGCTGAAAGTCGCACCAAGTTCTTGATGACCCAAAGTTGCAGTGTTTTGACATTATTTTCAAAATTCTTGGGCTGTTTTCTGCACTTGAATTGTATTTACCTGAAACACTTCAAATCTAATAATTCTCATTAGATAGCCTTCATCGAATAGCTAAATATAGATATTTAGGGGTGAAATATCATCATATTTCACTACTCATCAAGTTTTATTAGACCGAGTGTTTCTCTGGAGCACTCGTTCTGTTCGTCAAGAGGAAAGATGGTTCAATGAGATTGTGCATTGATTATCGTCAGTTGAATAAATTGGCGATCAAGAACCGTTATCCACTTCCCCGAATAGATGACTTTTTCGATTAGCTCCAAGGCGCTAAGTTCTTCTCAAAGATAGATATGAGATCAGGATACCACCAGCTGAAAGTCAAGGCAGAAGATATTCCGAAGATGGCCTTTCGCACAAGATATGGCCACTACGAATTCTTAGTGATGCCATTCAGTTTGACAAATGCACCAACATGATTCATGGACTTAATGAACAGAGTGTTCAAATCGTATCTCGAGCAGTGTGTAGTTGTCTTCGTAGATGACATCCTCATCTATTTGAAGACAAGAGAAGATCACAAACAGCACCTACGTGTCGCCCTTCAGACACTTTGTGATCATCGATTGTATGTGAAGCTAAGCAAGTGTGAATTTTGGCTGGAACAAGTTAGTTTCTTGGGGCATGTTACATTCGAAGAAGGCATAAAAGTTGACCAAACTAAAATTAAAGCCATTATAAAATGGGAACAACCGAAGACGGTAACCGAAGTCCGAAGCTTTTTGGGTCTAGTTGAGTATTGCAAAAGATTTGTTGAAGGTTTCTCTAAAATTGCAGGACCGCTAACTCAGCTAACAAGAAAGACCACGAAGTTTTAATGGAACAATGCATGTGAAAAGAGCTCCCAAGAGCTCAAGGACAAGCTAACTTCTGCATCAATCTTGGCTATACCGTTAGGCAGTGGCGATTTCGTAGTATTTAGCAATATATCACATAGCGGTTTGGATTGTGTACTAAATCAGTACGATAAGGTTATCGTGTATGGTTCTCGACAACTCAAGGACCATGAAAAAAACTATCCTATACATGACCTAGAATTGGCAGTAGTTATTTTTGCCTTAAAGATTTGGAGGCACTATCTCTACGAAGAGACGTTCAAAATCCTTACCGACCACAAAAGTCTAAAATAACTCTTCACTCAGAAGGACTTGAATATGAGACAAAGAAGGTGGATAGAATTTCTCAAGGATTATAATTGTACCATTTAGTACCACCTGGGGAAAGCTAATGTAGTAGCTGACACTCTGAGTCGAAAGTCATTTGCTTAGTTATCAAACCTCATCACAAAAATTCATATAGATGGCGATTATTTGAAGATATATCACTATATGACAAGAAGTTTGAGATTAAAGAATCTAGAGCATTACTGGCTAACATCACCATCAAGCCAACAATATTCAATAATATCCAAGAACTCCAAATGATTGATGAAGAACTTATGGCAATTAGACAGGGTGTAATCAATGGGGATAAACCAGATTTCTCCATCAGAGAGGATGGTTCCTTACTATTCAGAGATCGATTATGTGTACCGTTAGATATCGACCTTCGACGCCTTATTCTCAAAGAAGCACACAAGTCAATATATGCCATCCATCCTGGTTGTACAAAGATGTATCAGGATCTGAAGAATGGCTTCTAGTAAAGAAGCTTGAAGAAAGACATAACAGAATACGTAGCGACATGTTTGGTGTGCCAACAAGTGAAGGTTGATCACCGATACCCCTCGGGTTTACTACAGCCCTTACCAATACTTGAATGGAAATGGGAGGCTATATTCATGAATTTTATACTTGGATTACCTAGAACCGTGAAGGGAAACAATGCGATTTGGGTGATAGTTGATCGCCTAACCAAATTCGCACATTTTCTACCATACAACACGAGGTATACAGCCAGTCAGCTAGCAGAGGTGTACCTCAAGGAAATTGTCAGACTACACGACATTCTAGCTAGCATCATCTCAGACAGAGATCCGATGTACACATCAAAGTTCTGGCAATGATTTCACGAAGGAATGGGCATAAAACTGGACTTCAGTTCCGCTTTTCACCTGCAGACAGATGGTCAGACCAAAAGGGCGAATCAGATTATCGAGGTTGTATGCTGGATTTTCAAGGGTCATGGGACAAGCACTTGCCTTTGATAGAGCTCGCCTGCAATAATAGTTACCATACTAGCATTGGAAGGGATCCGTTTGAAGCACTCTATGGCCGGAGATGTAAGTCTTCGCTCAATTGGGAAGAGATCCGAGAGAAATTCATATTAGGCACAGAGATTATTGAGAGCACAACTGAAGCGATTTGGTTGATTCAAGAAGATTAAGAGTCGCTCAAAGCCGACAGAAGAGCTATGCTGACCTCAAGCGAACAAGTACCGAATTTCAGGTGTACTTAGTGAAATTATTATCTTTTTCCCCTGTAAGCCATATGCATCACTGAGACAACACATTTTCGTGCAAGTGGGAGACAACGTCTTTGTAAAAATCTCGCCCACCAAGGGTGTAATAACCTGAAAATTTGCGTTAAACAGTGACCTCGGGACCCATGCCCGACTGGTCATAGGTTTGACTAAATAGGAGTTCACTAGTTGACTTGAGAAGTGATGAACGGATGTGATGTGAATATGATGTAAGTATGTGGAGTGTAATGTGAATATGGGGTCACATACACCCATCTAGGTATATGTGCTTAACACCGAGACAAGAGGGATATAAAGGTTTAATAACCCTATTTCTCTTTTGTTTGAACCATTGAAGAGAGAGTTAAGAGGAGAGAGAGAGAAGTAAAGAGGAGTTATTGAGGAGGGGGTGAATGCAAATCAAAGGGGTAGATAAGAGCATTCATTGACGGATTCAAAGCATTTGGGATCATGAAACGAGTGATGGAACCCTAGCCATCAAAACCCAACAAATCTATCCCTTGATGGGATTCTTGAGGTAAGTTTTAAATTGAAGTTAATGCATAGATGTAGGATGATTAAATTCTGTCAAATATGCTTAGAAGAGTAGATTGAAGGCTTAGAAAAGAAAGGATAGAGATTTGGAAGAAAGAAGATTTGGAGACTCACAAATCGATTAATCGAAATGGGAGTTCGATTAATCGATTTTGGCCCAGAAGTTGAAAAGTCATGGAAGCCCGATTTCAATTAATTGAAATGAATTCAATTAATCGATTTGAATTTCGATTAGTCGATTTGGAAATCGACTAATCGACTGGGAAGCTCCAACCACTGGAGAAATGAAACCTGGGGAAATCGACTAATCGAATTGGGATTTCGATTAATCGATTTGGGATCGATTAATCGATTTTGAGATCTCGATTACTCGATTTAAGAATCAACTGCTTTATGTTGGAGACCTCGATTAATCGATTTGGGATCGATTAATTGAATTTGAATCTCGATTAATCGATTTTGAGAATCGATTAATCGATTTTGGTTTCGATTAATCGATTTTGGGAATCGATTAATCGACTTTGACAGTTTTGCTTAAACCTTATAGTGAACTTTGAGATTCAGGGAGGGTCTTGGACCTTCTTTGTTACATCTTTAGTGATGAGTTACATGTGTTATATTGTACCATAGGTGGTATGTATGATCATGAGCACAAGGAGCCGCATGGGACCTTGATGCTAGAAGTTTCAAAGACTTGAGGTAGGAAATACCTTGAACATATACTTTAATTTCAAGAGCATGTATGTAGTGATATAATCATCAAATTGAAGTTGTTTTTAAATTGTGAAAAGCTTTATGAAAATGGGTGCGTGTGTGACACCAAAAATATGATAAAGGCATCTGTGTGATGCAAGTAATTAAGAACAAGTAATCTAATGAGATTGAGACATCCCCAGGGGATGAGGAAGTAATAAAGGCATCAGGTGTGATGCGGGTATATATACATCCCAGGGATGTATACATAGGATTGAATAATTACTATTGAGGCCTAACTGATATAAGATAGCACACTTATACGGTGAACAACTATATGTAATGCACATGATATTTTTTTTATTTGAGGTTTGGAGGATATCCCACCGACGTGGCGGGATACCCATGACTGACGCGGCAGGATATCCGTGACCGATACGGCGGCGAATCCGTACACCAGCACGGAGGTTTATCCGTGACCGTAAGTACATCCCAGGGATGTTGTGTGATATTTAACCCCGCTGCCTAGTGAGAAAGGGGCTTGGATCGTATTCCCAGGGAATACATATTTCTACAACTGTCTAATTAGATGACGATGAAGGGTATCTTATCGGGGCTCGATGTTATATTGCTCGGGAATTACTTAAGTTGAAGATTTAAGTTTTGCTTTAGGCCTGTTCAGTTTCATTCATGATTAAATCAATAATAATGTAATACATGCAACTTACCAGTAAATTGAGTGTAAATCATCTGCTTTTAATTAGTTTTCTAGCAAATGCATAGATTCATCATGCTTTGAATATCATGGAATATACGTGAGTTTTGATTTATATGTTCATTGTGTTGTTCCCTATTGAGCTAGGATGTAGCTCACCCCTTTAGACTATACG
The DNA here is from genome assembly GCA_021018995.1 of Chloranthus sessilifolius. Lineage (NCBI taxonomy): Eukaryota > Viridiplantae > Streptophyta > Magnoliopsida > Chloranthales > Chloranthaceae > Chloranthus > Chloranthus sessilifolius. Next base: position 109,336,923 of record CM037591.1, on the reverse strand, counting down.
TCGCAGGTCCACTGATAGCAGCAGCGGAGGCTTCGGGGGACGTGGATCCGGGTGATTCGGAATACGTACCTGGAGACGAGTTGGAGCCTCCTCCCGAAGACTTCTTCTAGGTGACTCTGTTGTGCACTTTGATAGAGAGTCAGTTTTGTGAGCAGATTAGTGCGGCTTGGTATGTCAAGCCTTTATTTTTGAAACAATATAATTAAACTAGATTATTCTTTTGGCGAACCATCTAGGGTGATCTGATTATCACCGATGGTTCGGGTCGGTTCTCTGTTCATGCAATGGCATGAAAGTAGAACTGTCTTTTGCATATGCCAATTGGGCATATTAACGTTTTTTCCGCTTTAATGAAATTAATTACTTTATTTGTTAAATTGTGCTTGTTATACCAATGTTCTGTGCTAAGTTTTGGGGCACAGTCTGGAGGATCGTGCTGATAGCACGACTTTCGGGGTGCCAAAATCTGGGCTGTCACAAAGAGAGTGATGCAATTTGGAGGACGTGGCAAACTGAGCCCACACTATGTTGGATGCTTTGAGATATTAGGACGAGTCAGCGAAGTTGCATATCGGATTGTTTTACCACCTAAGTTGTCGAGTATGCACAATGTATTCCACATTTCTATGTTGAGGAAATACGTAAAGGACCCGACTCACATCTTAGACTATCAATCCAACGAGCTTAAGGAGGATATGACGGTAGTCAAAGAACTAGTTTAGATCATCGACCATAAGGAACAAATCTTACGTACCAAGCGGATCCCGCTTGTACTAGTCAGGTGGTGAAATCACTCAACCACTGAAGCCACTTGAGAACGGGAAGCTAAAATTCGCAATCAATACCCGCACCTCTCCGATAAGGTACGTAAATTTTCGAGGATGTAAATTCTTTTAAGGAGGAGAGAATGTAATGATACTGATTTTGCTAATGTTGACTCGTTGACCGTTGATGATAATACAACTATTTTGATCGATTTGACTTTGGTAAAACTTTTGACATTTGAAACGTGGTCTTTGGCTCACATATTTTAATTGGGCGAATGCACCCAAACACAATCGTAACTCAAATTCGAACTCGACTCCAATCTGGACCCAAGACCCTAATTAGGCCTTTAAAAAAAAAAAAGTTATAAAAATAACAATAATTGTAATAAAAGTAATCATCCCTGATCTTCATGCCCGGACTCAAAACCGACTCTAAAACCAGACCCCCTAGGCCTTATGTAGACTTTTATTGAGAATAAACAAATATACAAAAATATATGCACGTATGAGTGTAAGTATATGTGTGGTGCTAGATGTACCCACACATATTTTTGTTAGTGACCAGCACAGGGGACACTTATCTCTAAAAGATATATATATATATATATATATATATATATATATATATATATATATATATATATATATATATATTATAATATAGAATTTATATGCAATTTAGATGAGAAAGATTACAACTGAAGTGTATTTCACTTGGTCCATGCTTGAGTGTACCACATGGCACCCAATAAGCTATCCCTTTTTATATGTGTTTAACACCCAAACGTTTCCTAGCCACCATATTCCTGTATATAATTTTAGGTTGATCTACTTGGTTGACCGTCCCATCCCTCTCTAGAATCCCAAGTTTTGTTTTATTATTACATCCCCTTTCTATTATTATCATGCTACCTCCTTTTGATTGTTATTGACTTTCCAAATTAGCCACCTTATTTGATTCACACGTCAGTTACCTTTCTTACTTGATTCACACGCCTCACTCTCTCTCTCTCTCTCTCTCTAGAATACTACCAAAACCCATGCACACAAATCTCAAGTCTCTTTAAAAAGGTAACAAAGTCGTTTTGAACCTACCCCCATCACCAAGCTACTGATTGATCGGGCCACACACACCTTATCTCTCCTTTCTTTTTAATTCAATAATATAATCTAGAATTCTTGCCTTTTATTGCTTCTTAATTTTCCCAATTTAAAAGACCCAACGCCTAACTCTAACTCTCTCTAAATATATAGAATAATAGAATACTATTAAAACCCAACCTTTAATCCCCTCTTTAAACGACAATAAAGTGCGTCTACACTCTTCCTTTTTGTTAGCCGACTTTCCCACCTGCCTTCTCTATCTCAGCCATATAAAATCTCTCTCGGGCATCCTCTCTCAAATGCCCATATCTCTCGTCTTCTCTCTACATAGCAAACTACAGAGCATCCGTTTCTCTATTTTGTCTCTCTGATCCTTTTACAATTCGAGCAGCCTGAATGCCAAACCCCCATCTTTTATCATTCTCTCTTTGTTTAACAACATCATGACAGCACCATCGTTGTCACACCCTTCTTCTCGCATGCAACCGAGCACCACATCGACCCACCATCGAAGCCGCACCATCGAACACCACCACCAAAAAATTTTCGTGCGACATTAGGACCCGAGTTAGAGGAATTTCAATGCACAATTACGTTTTAGACTTTAAATTATAGGCTTTAATGATACATTCGAACCAAATCTATGATTATTAGAATTAAATTTGAACTGTTTGAATCATATGGTATCTAAACATTAGAATTAATTATGGAATTTTTGAATATTATACCTTTTGAATTGCAACGAAATATTTGGAATCCTTTTTGAATGACATATAACTTGCATTGAATTATAATCATTAAACCTTTGAACATCGCGTCCTTTGAATTTGAATCTGGGTTAGAATGAGAATTATTTTATGAACCATTGAACCGTATATTAGAACTTTGCATGTGATTTAAAGAGATTAATTTGAACCGAATCCTGTGCTTCGGGACTTTTGAACTGTTTCGACGGCTCATTGAACCGCACAAGCATCCCTCACAATGCAGGGGCTTGAACACTTAGAAAATTATTTATTGAACGACGATGATTAGGAGGGGATTCCTATCAGTAATTGGAGACTCTAGTGATATATTTGTGCTAGTGATATTTAAGTTATATTTTTTTATCATCATAAATTAAGAAGACGACATCTGAAATTTAATAATGAAACGATTTAATGAATACTTACATAAAACCTAAAAAATGATGCTATCGAATCTCATATAGAACTAGAACTCAGAATATGTGCTTTTGAATCATGATATTTTCCAAATTCTATTTTTGTCATTTATTTCTTTTTGAATTTGTCATCGAACTATGCATTGATCGGATAAGATGTAATTTGCCCTTGAATTTTTTCTACTAAGCTTAGATGGCTAGCTCCCCCCGACACTATGTGTCACAGGTATTGAAGTGGTTCCAGATCCCAAATTTGAATATCCCAACTTTGTACTAGAAGAAGAAGCATATCTTCCACCTGAGGAGTTTTATCCTTAGATTCTTTTGGAGACTTATACTTGGTGTAAACTAGATGAACTTTTTGAGATAATTAAGATTATTTTTGGATATAGTGTGCCACTGTTTGTGTGACGAACGGCCGTCACCGGTGGTTTTACTTTTAATTTTATACTTTCGTTATGGATATTAATACAAATTGATTTAGTTATGGATATTTATGCATTCAATTTATTTATGATAGCTTGCTCACTAATCTATGTCAAAGAATTTCTGTAATTAGATTATGAATTGTGATCTAGCGATTTGGAATTTTCATATGTTTCGAGTTCGAAATTTCGGGTCATTACACTGTCTCTCTCAACTCTCCTATTTACTAAAGACTGAAGAGTCATGAGGGCTAGAGGGGTGAAGAAATCGCTCTTTCTTACCTCCTGCAAATCTAAGAAAAACCTTAAGGACCCACCTACAACATCCTCCCTTCTCCATTCTCAACATCAAGGCCACCATAATACTTATTGTTGACACTAGGAGAAAATACTCGAGTTTTCTCCATCTCCTCATTGGTACACTCTCCATCACACAACCATCGATTTTGACATCTCATCTACGATTTCTTGGGTGTTGATAACATGAAGATGTGGATAGAAGGAAGCGACATCGATCATATAAGATCAGCGTACTACTTAAATCCTTGGCGATCTTTATGCCTCAAAGTTTTGATCCCGTTTGTCACATCGAACACCGATGATCACAATCATGTGGGTAACTTCTTATCCTCTTCAACCTATCCTCCCAGCACACTTGAGAATCCGTGAAAACAACAACAATTGCGAAGGGTTGACATAAATCATGTAAAAATTAGAAAATATGGCTTTTCACAGATTTCAGAGGCCCTTGTGGTCAAATCCCAAGTGTGGCACATCATGACTCTCAAATTTGTACAGATTTTATGTGACAAAAATGCCCCAAAGGGCTTGAAAAATCAAAAGAAGGGTTGTCGCCCTGTTTAGTACATGGATTGGTGTGTACCACTCGTTTGATGGCATGGATTCTAGTGATCCGAGACTTTTTATGGTTTGGTTTACTTGGTAGACACCCCATAATTCTGGAAATAATATTCATCCGATGGAACACTTTATTTTGTAATTATTATTTTATATTTATTTGTATCCTCAAAATCGTTGGTAAACGTGCGTTAAACACTTAGGCCTCGCTCGAGTACCCAACAAAAGTAGGAAACCGTGAGCAGTACTCAGAAACTAGGCAAAAGCAGCCGTTTCGGTGCTTTTCTTGCATTTGGCAAAACATGTGGGACCCTGTGAAAAAGCAACCGTTTCTGAGTTTTGTCCTGTTGTGCATTTCCTAGCAAACTGCCTAGGAAAACTCGGAAACCGAGTGCCAGTGAAGTATACTTCTCAAGATATATGCACAATATAAAAACTTTAGAGGTTATCTCCTCCAATGGCTATTAAAGGTAACTTTGGAGTTTATCTTCTCTCTTCTCCTCAGCAAAGTTGAGGACCGAAAGTGCTTTGAAGGCTGCCATTAAAAGGCGCAAATCTCTCCCATCTTCGCCACGATGCGACAACACATACCAGCTACGTGGTGTAGCTGCGAACGACATTCTTCCCGAAGTGAACCACTGATTGAGATTCACATGGCGAACAGTGGATCTGTTGAATGCATCCATTGGATCAAGTTTTGGAGCCCTATTTTTTTGCTATTTTGGTGCAGGTGCTACTGTTCCTAAGTTGAAGAAGCCATTATTGGAGGTTTGACCGATTGAGTTTAGCTTCTATAAAAGGCCCAACCATTGAACGTTAGAAGAAACACATCTCTTCTCCACTAATTTAAACGTTCCAACTCTCTCTCTCTCTCTCTCTCTCCTTGTTTTGGGTGGATTATTTTTGTGAATCTGTGGTGGATCAATTTTGTGAAATTGACTGAAATCGGTGATGTTTGGCTGGATTATGGGCAAGCTGGTGAATTAAATTTGGGTGGTTGATTTATTTGCAAATTAAATTTGAGGTGAGGATATTAATTTTGTGCAATTACTGTTGTTTTTTTATTTTTATTGCAGTATTGGAATTATAAATGCTTACTTGTCCTTTTTTGTATTTATATTTGAAAAATTAAAATCAAAATTTTGAATTGAATTGGGGTATGTGTTGATTTTAGTTGGCTTCGTTCGATGAATTCCTGTGAATTCTAGTGATTCTCGATCGGTTTCACTTCTTTGTACTTGGTGTATGTGTTCATGGTGTCCCTTGAGCATTTATTGATGTTGCTCCTCTGTTGCCTAAAGGAGAACATTTTGTCTTTGTGATTAATGGCACATCTCCATTAATACACCCATTTGCATGCCAACCATAATATTAGCTATATTTTATTTTATTTTATTTTTATTTTTTCTGAGAAAGTCTTATAGAAACAATAGGTAATTCTCCTATATATCATAGCCTAACAACACCTTAGTTTATCTTAGTTTATGAGCAACAAATGCTACTGGGCCAACCAAGAATGTTGATCCATGATCAAATTGGCACCACATGATACCTAACACCAGTTTTGAGCATCATGACCTTGAGCACAAGGTTGAATTAGTATAGTGAAAAAAGAATGAAAGCATTAACCACCATTTATCTAACGGTGGTCAATGATTAAAAATGGAGTTGTAACTTCTAATTCTTTTATTTATATTTGATATAACTTCGGTTATGGAGTTGTAACTCCTGATTCTGCAAATCTGAGTTTAACTATTTACTAATTTGTACATCATTACGTGCATATTAAAACAATATCTGATCATCGTTTGTATAGATTACGGAAGACTGATTTTTGATCTATGAAAGTTTCGACACCTTAACAGGCAGGTTCGATGAACCTGACCACGGAATGTGTTCTAATATTTGAGTTTGATTAATATTTTTTTTCTCTTATACCACCAATATCTATTGTACTTTACTATGGACTGTGAGGAGATCATGAACACTGAAGGTCATGAATAAGCAAAGGGTGCAAATTGGAAATCACTCGAGTGGAGAGGTTCCATGAAAATGCATGGACTGATGCGCACAACAGTCCATCCATTTTATGATGAGCCACTCCATTGAATCCTCTTTTCACAGTTTAAAAATATTACAAATAATGCAACATTTACTCTTTGAGCACCCCTACTAGTGCCGATGCAGTTGGTTTCAAGTCACTAACGACAAGTCGTACATGTTTTTCAACAGTAATGACTAGTCGCAAGGCAAACGATAAAAAGGTAGATGCTTCCCAAGAGAAAGGGAAAAATTTCGTATGGGATGATAAAATGGACAAAGCTTACATAAATGAGCTTGTCGACCAATACAATATGGGTCGTAAAATGGTTAATAGTACTTAGTGTAAAAACGTGTGGCTGGAAATGGCCTTGAAAGTGAGGACTTATAAGTACTTTGAGGATAAACTAGATGAGCTAACGAAGGACAAGTGTTACAACCACCTAAGAACTGTGAGGACCCGATACACACAATTGCACACGCTTATAAATACTAGCGGCTTTGGTTGGCACCAAGGTGATAAGTTGGTGGTGGACGAGGACGATAGATGGACGAATTTTTGCAATCGACCGGTGAGCCATGTCAAAACGTCACTATTTTTACGTAGTTTAGAGATTTTGCGATGACAAAAAATATTGGCTCGTACGTATTTATTTGAGTAATTATCTACTCTCAGGGGTACAATTGGGCTTGTCAGTACAAAAATAGGGTGGTGTAAGACTACGACCTCCTACGCCTCCTTTATGACAATACGATCTACACTGGTGCACAAGAATTTCACCCGCAAGACCCCCATCATGAAGAGCCCGTCGTTGATTTGGGAGACTCAAATGATGATGGCTCGTACCATCCCTAATTCGAGGATGAATCGGGCTCCCAAGGACAGATGCCCCACAATGCTAACTCTCCCTTTCCTGCTGAAAGTGGTTTGAACCCAAACCTACGACCACGACCTAGTTGGGAAGGTTCTACTGGATCAGGCTCGAAACAAAAGGCACCCGAAAGTGAAAATGGGCTTTTCGATGAGCTAAGAGGGCTTCGTTCTTCGATTGATGGTCTTATAAGTCAACGTGTAATCGGAACAAACCCAATTAACTCATTCATGAAGGTCTTGGAGGAGATGAAGGCAACGAACTTAATAGACGATGATATCTTTTATGATGTTACCGTTAGAGTTGCTGACAATTCATCTCGCGTGGCGGAGTCACTATTGGCGATGCGCGCTGAACACCGGCAAGGGTATCTGTTCAGGTTGACTGGGAGGCACTGGCCTCCGTACCAATAATTTTGTAATCATAAATGTTAATTACCCATTTTCTTAATAGTAGTCGTTCCTTTGTGGTTACTTTTGAGTTACTCATATATTAATAGTAATGAATCTTAGTCTAATCAACATTATTACTTATTTTTTATAGGAATGACTCCCCCCTATCCGATGATGCAATCATAAGAATGCTTGCAATTAATGCGCTTCTGGAAGCAACAATTTATTATTGGAGGGTACGTAAATCCGAGAGGCGGAGGCGTCATACCTCTATCCTCACGGGTCCCTTGTATGTCGAAGAAACCCTCAACGGGCATCTAGACATTGCCTATGAGTTTTTCCGCATGCGCACAACTGCGTTCTGAAGCTTGTGCAATGCCCTCAGGGTTAGAGGATTGTTACATGATTCACGAAGAATGATGATTGAGGAACAAGTTACAATATTTTATATACCCTCGCCTAAAATCAAAAAAATCGGGCGATACAAGATAGATTCCAACGTTCAGGATCAACCATAAGCATCTCCTTCAATATAGTGCTTGAGGCAATCTTGAAGTTATATCTTGAGTTGGTTAAGCTAGCAAGTTGTACCACAGCCCCTAAGATATTGAACAAGCCATGGGTGTATCTGTGGTTTCAACATGCAGTAGGTACCCTTGATGGTACACATATATCTATAATTGTTCCAAAGGTAGAATCACAAAGATATCTTAATCGCCACCAAGATACATCACGGAACATGCTGTGTGTAGTGAGCTTTGATATGCTATTCCAATATGTACTATCAGGATGGGAGGGATCCTCTCCAGACTTTAAAGTCCTCACAAGTCCTCTATCAAGAAGAGAAAACAGGCTTCATGTGTCAGTGAGAAAGTAATATCTTGTTGATGGAGGATATTCGAATATGCGCGGCTTTCTAAGTCCTTATCGTGGTGTGCGATACTATCTTAAAGAATTTAGCACCTGAAACCCTCCAACGACTTCTCAGGAACTATTCAATAAGCAACATGCGTCACTACAAAATGTCGTAGAGTGGACATTTGGGGTACTTAAACAACGCTTTCCAATTCTCCAAGTGCAAACGAAGTTTCCTATATAAACGCAAAATAAGATAGTTGTTGCATGTTGTGTCTTACACAATTACATAAGGACTTACGACCACGAGGATCCATTCTTTTACGAATGGCTTGAAGATCGAATAGTGCCATCGAGTGATAGGTCTATGGAAGTAGAAGACCCGGACATTCATATCACTCAAACTCTTTGCAAATCGTCAGTGGATGAATGATTTTCGCGATGATATAGCAAATAGAATGTGGCACGCACAATCTAATTGAGTTCATTTCATAGAATAATATTCAATAGTATTATTTCACTGATGACTCTTTTACTACGAACTCCTATTCTTCAAATACAATGTATGTGTGAATTTTTTTCACGACTTACTATTCTCTTAATTATAGCTCTTTTGATTGTCTATGTATTTCAAATGATGTAATGAATCTATCAATTGAATATTAAATGATATGCTTGCACATGATCCAAATTTTTTTTATTGATTACTACAGCTGAAAATTTTAAATAAAACAATAGAAATGTTATAAAGTTTTGGCAGCCGTGTCTGAAACTCTAGGCTCATCGCACTCACGCACAAGGTCTTCATCATCACGGCCTACGCGTCCAATTAGGCAAAAGATCGAAGTAATAGACCTAGATCCTCCATAGCGGGGGGCACAGACGCATCCACAACTACAACATCATCCAGTTTCACTTGCGCCTCTTAGACATTGCCATCGAGTAAGGGCACCAGAAGTTCGATGCCCTTTCCAAAACCCATCCAACCTGCATGCCTCCCAACTAGCCCGATTGCCTTATTAGGCACCACATATGCCACCCATGCCTCCGAATATTCAACGACCAGACATTGCAAATAACCTCGTACTTCTAAGTTCGGACTCAGAGGGCGATACTGTGGAGCAGTTGATGGAGTCGGAGGATGAGGGGGAGGACTCTGATTGGATACCTCCCATGCAGCATCATCATGATGATAGCTCGGATGACGGGAGTAGCTCCCACATTCATATTGTCACTACCTCCTACTCTTCCGACTAGTAGAGTGGCAACGACGCAACCTCGTAGTCATGTTTGAGGGTTATATCTCACTTTTCCTGCGCACTTGTATTTATTTTAATTTCGTAATTGGATCTCCAATTAACCAGCTTTTGAATGTAATGGCGTAATGTACTATGTACTTTTCTTAATCGTACAAGCGACTACGATAGTGTTAGTATGATAGGCGATCGGGTAGTGTAGTTATAGGAATTTTTTTTGTACAATTGCACCGATGGAAGTGTTCAACTTCTCATGGATCATGCATCGGCCAAAAATGACTTTTAAATATTTACGACACGGTATCAAATGCTCCACCGTCATTCCAACGGTCATACGATATCCTTAAAGTAAATCGATTCTGTGCTTTTCTGAAATAATTAAAAGAACACAGGAAATCCTCCGTTTCTGTGAAATGTCAGGAATCAGAGCTTTTTTTAGGCCTAAAAGAACACACCTGGGGAAAGACAGGAATCAGAGTTGGCCAGGAATCTGCAGGAAACTGAGTTGTAAGGAATCTGAGCTTTTCTGAGATAACTGGGGAAATGCCTGAACGAGGCCTTAGATTATTTAGTTGCTGCATTTTATGTTAAAATAGTGTAATGGTCCTATTTGACTCCCTATTGCACACTATTGTGTAACATATGACCAAGCCCTAGGGGCATAATGTTAATTATCATATGACCATTTATAAATCCAATGACCAATCTATCTAATGATAATTGCACATCGACTTTTGAGCCACTTGAAAATGCATGAAAACTCCTTGCACACACTTGAATTAACGCTTGTGTGCCACTTAGAATTAAATCTCATAGTCACATTTGACCACCTTGACTTTGAGGGCTTGGGCCGAATCAATCCACATGCCTAGGTACTTTATGATATCGGGTAAATATACATCAGATCCAATGGATCAAATTCTAATGAATATATTTATGAGAAAAGTTTATAAGAACTCGAAAGTTGTGGAGAAATAATTAAAGGCTTTGAACCCTTATACATTTAAGATAAAGGGGTCTGTTTGACCTAATTTTTGGTAAAACAAAGGTATGATCCAAATACAGAGCCCACCTAATTTATAGAAAGCATTATCGTAGTTAGGTCTGATCTCTCTAGAAGCGATTCGATAGCCCAAAAAAGTTGCCTAAATTTGCATGTGAGTCATTCTTATTATAAATCATTTCATGTGGATTTTTTCACATTTGACAAAAGTTTAGTAGGAGTAAATGTTCTTTTTTTTACCGATTTAGGTCAATCATAAATTTCAGATTAAAGTCATTCACACATCTTGAGATGCGTGAAAGGTTAGATCCGTGGCTATAGGAGCCATTAGTAAATACTAGATTTAAGGCTATTTTGTGACGACCTAGACTCACATGCCACAATATTGTCCGGTTCTGGGCTTAGGTCCCCGCCCCGGTTTTGTTTCTGGCATGGGCTTAAGTCCCCACCCAAAATGCGTCATTCGTGTCTTAGAGCGCACAACGGAAGATATTTTTCGGTTTTGGGCTGATGTGATTGTCGACGCTACATGTCATGACGCGTTTTGGGTGGGGACTTAAGCCCATGCCAGAAACAAAATCGGGGCGGGGACCTAAGCCCATAATCAGACATTATTGTGGTATGTGGGTTAGGGTCGTCACAGAATGATATCAGAGCCGAGGACGACTCTTCTATAAGGTGGGGGGATTGTAATAGTCCCACATCGGATAGGGAAAAGTACTAACCCTGGGCTATATGTGATTGTAGACACTACATGTCATGACACATTTTGGGTGGGGACTTAAGCCCATGCCAGAAATAAAATCGGGGCGAGGACCTAAGCCCAGAACCGTACAATATTGTGGCATGTGGGTCTGGGTCATCAAAATTTTATAGAAATTGGGCTATAATCGAAACACATGAGGCCCATACCATTAACCATATGGGTCTTTCAAGACCCCCGGTCATGATAAATTCACATGGGCCTCCTCATGGTGTCGCCTAGTCTACGAACACCTAATAAGTACTTTTACTCTAGAAGAACCACTTACTCTTTTATGAGAAACCAGGGCCCAACCCACCTTCAAAGTCTTAATGGACTCATTAGATATAATATCTATCTATGCTATGAAGTATGTGATACGCCGATGAGAATACGATGAGATGATTTCGATCAGGAATGAGTGACCATTCTATTAATAGTCTGAATGATCAAATCAATAGTGAAAATTATGGGAAACACGAATACCCATTACACTGATGACATCGGTGGGGTTAGATTATTCTAAACTCGATCACATTCACCTTAAAATGATTGTATCGAATATTCAACGGTCTATAAATGATTCATTCATACCAAGAATAAATCTCATCGGAATCACACAATTGACTAGTCTGTTTTCGTCAAATTGAAAAGATCTATTTAAAGAGAATAGTCTATCATCATGTTATGACACATATCATGGAGTCACGTATCAATTTATACATGACCTCTTTCTCTCTTTCTCCTTTAACAATGAGTAGAGTTCCCTAAGAAATTTTAAACCACTTTCTCGCCTAATTAATACCTTGGGTCTCTTTGAAACGTCACTAGTCAAAGTTTGACTTATGTTATAACTTGGGACTGACTTGAGATTAGTTCACTAACCTCTCTTTCTGATTGATTTATTTGCTTGAATCATAGTTTGAAATATTACGAGTAATATTAGCTCCCCTATGATTAGTTGCTTTCTTATTATATGATTCATCTGTATTGTGTGACATTCATCACTTAGAAGTACGTTATAGCATATGTATGCCAAGAAAAAGGAATAAGATATGACACATGACTTATAAGCTTTTGTCATATGGGGGTTCATTTCACGGTCACGTGAAACTTGAAATGTAGGCATTCATGTACGGATGCAACACCTCTATGAGAGTATGAGCTGTCATACGAAGTACATCCAAATTACTATAGAACCCGTCCCTTGAAGAGTAAGAGTTAGTGAAGCTTATCGCATCATGACTCACTCTAATTAAGTTTTATGAAAATTATATGATAAGAAAGTGTAAGTAAAAATAAAATAAGATACGGATACGATAAGATACGCTATGAAAGCCAGCTAAATATGAAATTAAGTTCTACACATGTCATACCTTACGTTCCACTGTAAGAGTACAATAACTGCAACCAAGACAGGTCTTAAAGACAGTATGATATGACAGTGTCCCGACGTAAGGGGATACTGATTTTTATGCGTGTAACCTCATTAGGCTAGATGGTGATTTACAATATGATATGGAGGTTAGGTAGTTATCTACACATGGACCTCGTGCTGTAGACTTGAGTAGCGGCCCTGACACAGGTTGTATACGTAAGATAAGTAAGATGTGATATACGTTGTGTAAGCGTATGGAGCTATAATAAAACTTAAGACATGCCACGAAAGTTAAGTTAACAAGACAAATAAGAAAAGTGATAAGCATTAGAAGCATCATATGCAATAAAATGTTCTTTTAGTTTTATAGTTATGTTCTTTTAGTTTTATAGTTATGAAATATTTATGAGAATTTCTATAATGTTGTTTATATGAAATTGTAAAGGATTCACTTTCACTCACGAAGTTGCACCCATAATCACTTGGATAAATTGTGGTGGATCGGTTGTGCAACCTACTGAGTTTACGTGACTGAGTAAATTTATCCTACAAAAAACTAACAATTGCAGGTGAAGATATAGACTACATTGCCCAGTGGACTTGATGCGCTTGTAGATGATGCGGTTTATGAGGGTGATGACGTGGATGACCATTTAGACTATGTTAGGTGTGTGTTAAATATTTAGAAATACTTTTTAGTTGTTGATCGTACCTTTATTTCTGGCCATTTGATATAATACTCTCAAATTTCAATATAAGCTTAATTAAGAGAATTTTAATATGAGAAGAAAAATTGATTCACAATATTTGAGAGCCAAGTTTATATAAGATTTAGTAAGATATATACGTCCACTTATCGTCTTAACAAGTATGCGATAATATAACATGGAATTCTAGGCCCTTAAGATCGGCTAGGATTTTGGGTCGTGACACTTAGAGCGTGTTTAATTGCAAGTAATTACCTCCAAAGACCGTATATATTTGAGGGACCATTACACAAGTCAACCAATGAAACAAGTTTGATGCAGTATTTGACCTAATGTATATGATTAGTCAAAAGGTGATACAAGGCCAACCCCTCATCTGTTAAAAAGGCTACGCGTTTCACATTCCATCGGGCTCAAACTTCTTAGTTTTCCTCCTTTCCAAAGCAATAGTTCAGAAATCAAAGAGAATAACCCACAAATTACAAAGAAAATAAGATATAAAGAAAGTAGCATAGCTATAGAAAAAGGATAAGGAGAAGATTAATGGAAAAGGTTTATGGCTACCCTTTTTATGAGTAGGATTTTGAATGATTTCTTTTGACTTCTGAAACACTGTTTCTGCTAGGTTTTGATTGACTTCTATTTTTTGACACTGATTTAAAGTGGGTTTGAATTTTTTTACACCTTATGAATTTAACATGGAGTTTTTTGTTGAGTGGTCTCTTGTTGTTGTCAAAATGCTTGGTTGTGTATTTGATTGTTTTGGGTGATTTCGCTATTAATTTAAAATGGGTTTGTCATTGTGAGTGGTCGTTTTATAAGTTCAATGTGATTTGGCTTAGATAATAGATTTCTGATTTATCAATTTTCTAGGAATGTATTCTACTGGAGAAACTGTAATAGCTCAAAAAATCACACTAAACTATAACCTCGAGATTCGTGCCTGATCGGTCACAGGTTTGACCAATTAGGAGTTCGATAGTTAGCGTAGAGTGTGATGAGTGAATGAGATGAGATGGTTTGTGAAGCTATGTGGTGTGTGTTGTGAATCTGAAGTCACATACACCTATTGAGGTGCATGTGCTCAACACACAAGCTAGGGGGGGGGGATAAAAGGGTTTAATAACCCTAAAACCAATAGCTTTGGTTGTTGAGAGAGAAGTAAAGAAGAGAGAGAGAAGGAGAGCATAGTTAATGCAAGGAGTAAATGCTAGTTGTGGAAGGGGGATTCGAGCAATAAACGTCGGATTCGACGCGAGGGATCCGCTAGAAGCAAAGCTGGAACCCTAGCCTTCCAACCACTTGATTTGAAATCAATTTGAGATTGATTCAAGGTAAATTTTTGTGAATAAAATGCATAGATTGTAGAGGTTAAATTGTAGTTGAAAATGGTTTAAATCATAGGATAATGGTTTAGAAAAATAGAGGAAAAAGTGTGGAAAAAGATTGGGAAGAACAGCTCGAAAGGGGCTGAATCTGGCAATTTCGATTAATCGAAATTGGGTTTCGATTAATCGAAATTGGCCAAGAAGTTGAAAAGTCAGAGGACCCCGATCTCGATTAATCGAATTGAATTTCGATTAATCGACTTTGGATTTCGATTAATCGATTTGGGTATCGATTAATCGATCGAACTCCGATGGACCCTGTGGAGGAAATGACTTGAGGAAAATCGACTAATCGAAATGGGATTTCGATTAATCGATTTCAATTTTCGATTAATCGATTTGGGATCGATTAATCGATTCTAGGGACTCGATTACTCGAATTGAGAATCGACTTGGCTAAATAGAGAATTTCGATTAATCGAATTAGGATTCGATTAATCGAATGAAAATCTCGATTAATCGATTTGAGAATCGATTAATCGATATTGACTTTCGATTAATCGATTTTGGAAATCGATTAATCTAATCAGTTTCGATTAATCGATTTTGGAGTTCGATTAATCGACTGAGCTAATTTATGTTAACTTTTGAGTTTGACTTTAAGATTCTTGGAGGGTCTTGGACCTTTTTTATTGCATCCTTAGTGATGTGTTTCACATGTTATGTGGTACCATAGGTGGTACGTGTGAACTAGTGCACAAGGAGCCACGTGGGACCTTGATGCATTGATCAAATGAAGACTTGAGGTAGGGAACACCTTGAACATGTACTTTATTTTACAAGAGCATGTATGTAGTGATATAGAATTCAAAATTCAATTGTTTTATTGCTTAAGAATTGTGAAAAGTGTGTGTGAGTGACACCCATAAGAGTAAGTATAATGAGCCATCCCCAGGGGATTAAGAAGTAAAGAGATAAGAGCATCTGGTGTGATGCAAGTGAATGGATACATCCCAGGGATGTATCCAAGATTGAATCATGATTGATAGGGCCTAACTGATATAAGATAGCACATTTATACGGTGAATAACTATATGTAAGGCACCGATATTTTTGTTATTTGAGGTTTGATAGGGTACCCCACTGACGTAGCGGGATATCCACGACTGACACGGCAGGATATCCGTGACCGATACGGCGGCAAAACCGTAAGTCAGTGCGGAGGCTTATCCGCACATAGTAAGCACACCCCAGGGGTGTTGATTTGAGACAAGTGAAACCCCGCCACCAATCCCCAGGGGAAAGGGGCTTGGGTATTATATGGTATTCTCAGAGAATACGTTAAAAGTGTCTATATAGATGACGATGAAGGGTATCTCATCGGGGCTCGATGCTATATTGCTCGGGGATTACTTAAGTTGAAAGTTTAAGTTTTGCTTTAGGCCTTTTCAGCATTATTCATGAGTAAATAAAAGACACGAGTAAACTACCAGTAAAATGTAATACTTTTTAACTGTTTCATCCGAAATTGCATAGACACATCATGCATGGCATATCATGGAATATATGTGAGTAATAATTTATATGTTCAACTGTATTTTGTTCCCTATTGAGCTAGGATGTAGCTCACCTTATAGACTATACGTCGCAGGTCCACTACTAGCAGCTGCCGAGGCTTCAGGAGACGCTGACCTCGGTGAGTCGGACCTTGCGGCCGGAGACGAGTTGGAGCCACCTCCTGAGGACTTCTTCTAGAGGACTCCGTTGTGCCGCTTTGAGGGCTTTTGAGAGAGATTTGTACGGCTTGGTATGTCAAGCCTTATTTTGGTTAAACCATGTATATATTGAGTTTGGGATTATTCTTTTGGGGCGAACCATCTGTGATGATTGCTATCATCGATGGTTCGGATCGGTTCTCCATTCATGCAGAGGCATGAGGGTAGAACTGTATTTTGGAGAATTGCTTTAATATAGATTTAAATTCCGCAGTTTCATTTATTATTTCATTTTATGCTTGATATGCCAATGTTCCGTGCTTAGCCGAGGGGCACGGTCAAGATGATCGTGCTGATGGCACGGGTTTTGGGGTGCCAAAATCCGGGCTGTCACAGTTGGTATCAAAGCTATTTTCTTTTAGCAATTCTGACAATCGTCCTTTTGGTCAGAACATAGGGGCTTCTGCTAACAAAACTTTAGTTTCAAATGCAGCCGCAAATGTCATCTAGAGGAAGAGGCCGACCAAGGGGAGGCCAACAGAGGAGTCTACGTAGTGGAGATGATTACATCTCTCCTACTAATAGAGTGCCTTTAGGAGGTACTGAGGCCCCAGGGGGCAGTAGTAGTAGACAGCGTGATGAGGAGGATCGAGATCATCAGGATCAAGATCTAAGAGAGCAAGAAAGAGTGAGAGAAAGACAAGAAGATAGAGAGGAGCGACAAAGGATGATGCACACTATGGAGACTATGGCAGCTGCCATGGCACAACAAGCCGCATCCTTTGCAGCTCACGCGTCAAGAGAACAGCAGCCACCTACACCACCTGTAGGACCTGCGCTGCCTATGCCCTCATCTTTTACAGAGTTTAGGAGGATGAGACCTCCTTCATTTTCTGGGCAGGCAGACACAATGGCCGCTGAGAACTGGCTTATGGAGATGGAGAAAGTCTTTAGCGTGCTAACATGCATGGAAGACGAGAGTGTGAGATGGGCAGCTTATATGTTGGATGGGGAGGCTGGGCCTTGGTGGAAGTCCGTGATACGGACTCGGGCTCAGGAGACCCCAGAGTTGCCTTGGACTTGGGAGGAGTTTGTTGAGGAGTTCAACAAACAATATTTTCCGGAAGTGGTGAGGAGCCAGCTTAAGATACAATTTTTACAGTTAGTGCAAGGGAGAATGACAGTGAGAGAATATGGGGTAGAGTTTCTACAACTTGCCCGTTTTGCTCCGGATTACGTCGCTACCGAAGTGATGAAATCCAAGAGGTTTCAGCAAGGTTTGAAGCCTGAGGTTAGGGGAGGCGTAGCTCCATTTCAGCTAAGGACCTATGAAGAGGTCATGAGTAAGGCATTGGTTGTGGAAGAGGAAAATACAAATAGATATAGACAGAGAGAGCAACAGAGAGGAGGAAATGATCAAGGAAGATCTGGGAACTACGAACAGGTGAACAAAAAGCCGAGGTTCATGGTCCAAAACCAGAGACCACAGTTTCAGGGAGGTTTTGGAAGGCCGGCGCAACAACAACACCAACAGAGGTTTCCATTACTTGCGTCGGGGAGACCTTTTCGCTATGAGAGCCCTGCCATGTCTACTGGCGCCACTATCACACAGGGTTCTCGTACTGTTTCTTCCGCACCTCGGGAGACTTGCGCAAAGTGTGGCAAGCCTCATAGGACAGTGGATTGTAGATTGGGAACTAGGGGTTGTTTCCGATGTGGCAAGGTGGGCCACTTGATCAAGGATTGCCCCGAGACGGATAAAAGAAAGACGGCTTCAGTTGCAGCGCCACGACCCATTCAAGCAAGGAAGCCGATCGTTCAGGGGAGAGCCTGTCGATCCTTTGCTTTCAGAAGTAGGGAACGTGCATGACGTCATCCAAGGTGAGACTCATTAAAAATTAAAGAAAATTTTCTTTTCATTAAAATTTTAGATAGAGAAGGAGCATGCATTAGAAATTGTATAAATTCTTTTCTCAATACAAAAGCTGTATGTGAATTAAGGGTATAAATTGATGTGTAAATTATTGTATGTATGTATGTATGTTATAGGTACTTTAAATATATATGAAAAAGGATGCTTCGGTGGATATGACGCTCGAGTGTTGATAGACCCAGGGTCTACCCACTCATTCGTCACTCCACGTTTCGCCAAGAAGATGAAGATTGTTCCAGAGGTGTTAGATTTCGTCCTATCTGTGTCTATTCCGACTAGAGAGTTAGTAGACACGGAGTTAGCTTGCAAATCCATCATTGTAGCAGTTCGAGACTTAGAGGTGCATGAATTGGAAGCAAAGTTGATACTGTTAGACATGCAGGGGTTTGATGTGATCCTTGGCATGGACTGGTTGGCGCAGCATTGTGCAACCATCGATTGCAAGAACAAGGTAGTCATTTTCAGACCCAACACAAGAAGATCATTTCGGTTTCAAGGAATGAGGTCGTCATTTGTGGCACTGATCTCGGCAGTAAGGGCCGAGAAAATGATCAGAAAGGGTTGCAGTGGATACTTGGCTTTCTTAAAGGAGGACAAGGAAGAAAAGAATGTCATTTCTGAGATAGCAGTTGTGCGAGACTTCAGCGTGTTTCAGAGGAATTGCGGATTACCTCGGAGAGAAGTAGAATTCGCCATTGACTTAGCACCGAGCAGCCTATTTCAGCGCCTTATAGAATGGCTCTCGAGTTAAAGGAGTTGAAGGAACAACTACAAGAACTTATGGACAAGGGGTTTGTTAGACCGAGCGTGTCTCCATGGGGAGCACCGGTCTTGTTTGTCAAGAAGAAGGATGGGTCAATGCGGCTATGCATTGACTATCGACAATTGAACAAACTCACTGTGAAGAACCGCTACCCTTTGCCTAGAATTGATGATCTATTCGACCAGCTGCAAGGAGCAAGGTATTTTTCCAAGATTGACCTGAGATCTGGGTATCATCAGTTGCGAGTTAAGGCTGAGGACATTCAGAAGACAGCTTTCCAGACACGGTATGGACACTATGAATTCCTTGTGATGCCGTTTGGATTGACGAATGCTCCGGCGTCGTTTATGGATCTGATGAACCGAGTGTTTAAACCACACTTGGACTCCTGCGTTGTAGTGTTTGTTGATGATATATTGATATACTCCAAATCCAAGACAGAACACGAAGAACATTTGAGGATTGCTCTACAGACGCTACGTGAACACCAATTGTACGCCAAACTCGGCAAGTGTGAGTTTTGGTTGGAAGAGGTTAACTTTTTGGGACATGTTGTCTCAAAGCATGGTGTCACTGTAGATCCAGCAAAGATAGAAGCAGTGGTTAAATGGGAGCAACCAAAGGCGGTGGCGATGTCCAGAAGTTTTTACGGGCTTAGCGAGGCTATTATCGGCGTTTAAATGAGGTTTTCAAAGATATCGGGACCTCTCACAAAGCTGACACGAAAAGATTCAAGGTTTGAGTGGAGTGAGGCATGCGAGAAGAGTTTTCAAGAACTCAAAACGAGACTCACTTCGGCTCTAGTGTTAGCGATTCCTTCAGGCAGTGGAGGATACGTCGTGTACAGTGACGCGTCATACAATGGCCTTGGTTGTGTACTCAACCAACACAAGAAGGTGATAGCTTACGGATCAAGACAGCTGAAAGAACACGAGAAAGATTACCCGACTCATGACTTGGAACTAGCAGCAGTCATTTTTGTGCTGAAGATTTGGAGACATTACTTGTATGGTGAGACTTTTGAAATTTTCACCGATCATAAGAGCCTCCGATATCTCTTTACACAGAAAGAGCTCAACATGAGACAGCGCAGGTGGATGGAATTCCTCAAGGATTACGATTGCTCCATACAATACCATCCAGGCAAGGCGAATATAGTAGCCGATGCATTGAGTCGGAAAGGTTCAGCTCATTTAGCTTGTTTGATTTTGGGTATGCACCGATGGAAATTATTGGAAGACCTGGCATTCTACGATGCGAACATTGAGTCAAAAGCCATCGAATCTTTTTTGGCTAACATATCAGTAAAGCCAGTGATATTTGAACATATCCACGACCTATAGATGAAAGATCCGACATTGACAAAGATTCATCAAGACGTGAGTGAAGGCATCAGGTCGGACTTCTTGGTTAAAGAAGATGGTTCTTTATTGTATAAGGGCCGTCTATGCATTCCGGACAATGCCGATCTAAGACGACCGATTCTTGATGAGGCCCATAAGTCAAATTATGCTATCCACCCTGGTAGCACCAAAATGTACCAAGACTTGAAAAAGAACTACTGGTGGAGAGGACTGAAGCAAGACGTGGCCGAGTACGTATCGCGGTGTTTGACTTGTCAGCAAGTGAAGGTTGATCATAGACATCCTGCTGAACTATTGCAACCTTTACCAATCCCAGAATGGAAATGGGAATCAATCTCGATGGACTTCATTGTTGGATTACCCCGTACTGCCAAGAGACACAATGCCATTTGGGTCGTCGTAGACCGATTGACCAAATCAGCGCACTTTTTACCGTACAATACTACGTATACGGCAGGAAGACTAGCAGACTTATACATGAAGGAGATTGTAAGATTACATGGGATTCCAAGCAGCATAGTTTCAGATCGTGACCCACTATATGCGTCCAAGTTTTGGAAGAAATTTCAAGAAGGAATGGGAACACGACTAGACTTTAGTTCAGCTTTCCATCCTCAAAGCGATGGGCGGGAGCAGAGCGAGTGAACCAAGTAATAGAAGACATGCTCAGAGCATGCATGCTTGATATGCAAGGATACTGGGATGAGTATCTACCGATGCTCGAGTTCGCATACAACAACAGTTTCCAAACGAGCATTGGCATGGCACCGTATGAAGCTCTGTATGGACGACGATGCAAATCACCCCTCAATTGGGAGGAAACAGGTGAGAAATTTGTGTTAGGGCCAAAACTACTTGAAGATAACGCCACCGTTGTTCGAATTATCAGAGAAAGGCTGAAGTCAGCACAGAGTAGACAGAAAAGTTACGCCGATATGAAGCGGACTAGTGTCGACTATAAAGTGGGTGAGCACGTGTTTGTCAAAGTGTCACCTATGAAAGGCGTGATGAGATTTGGCAAGAGAGGGAAGTTAAGCCCACGTTATGTTGGACCGTTCAAAATTTTGGGACGCGTAGGTGAAGTTGCGTATCGCATTGGATTACCACCACTGTTTGATCGAGTACATAACATTTTCCACATATCGATGCTCAGAAAGTATGTGAATGATCCATCTCATGTGTTAGGAAAACAACCCATGGAGATGTGCGAGGACATGAGCATGATAGAGGAACCAGTGGAAATATTGGATCGAAAGGAACAAGTATTGCGCACTAAAGTGATTCCCTTAGTGCTTGTTCGGTGGAACAATCATCCACAAGAAGAGGCTACTTGGGAACGAGAGGCCGATGTGAAAGAACAATATCCAGCCTTGTTTCCAACGACGTGAGAAGCAAATGTCAACCACAAGCATGTTTGTGGAATCTCCACGAGACTTGTAATTCGATGGAAATTTTGCTCAAAAGTATGACTAAAGGAACAGTTTTTGTATGTACATGACCAAGTGAATGTGTCTTTATGGATCTACGAACCACTTGATGTCATAAATTGTAAAAAATAATCAAAGAACCAAAGAACTTGAAAGTCTAAGGAAATTGGGCAAAACCGATTAATCGAATTTCAAATCGATTAATCGATTTGGAATTTCGATTAATCGATTTTGTTCGATTAGTCGACTGGCATGTGCCAGTGACTGGAAAATTGAAATGAGAGTTAGAACAGACATAGAATGCAATTTCGATTGATCGAGTTATAATTTCGATTAATCGATTTGGGATCGATTAATCGATTTTGGAAATTCGATTAATCGATTTGAGATTTCGATTAATCGAACTGGAACCTCGATTAATCGATTTACTAAAGGGACTTGGAAGAAATTGAAGTCAGATAGACGATTTCAATTAATCGAAGTGAATTTCGATTAATCGATTTTGAAATTTCGATTAATCGAAATGGATTTCGATTAATTGAATAACTTAAGGAATTCTGGAATTTTGGAAGTTACTGCACGATTTCGATTAATCGAAGTAAAATTCGATTAATCGATTTTAAAATTTTGATTAATTGAAATGGATTTCGATTAATCGACTGGCTCGCGCCAGTGAGCTCAAAAACTTAAATTTTTAAACGGATACGATTTCGATTAATCGAAATGTTTTCGATTAATCGAATTTAACTTTCGATTGATCGATTTGAGAAATCGATTAATCGATTTTGCGCGGAATAACCTAGTTTTGAATCTCGATTAATCGATTCTAAATTTCGATTAATCGAGTCGGGGCCTATATATTGAAATTTAGGGATTTTCTTTACCATTCGAAATCTTTTGAGCTCTCGGGTTTTTGGCGCTTCATCTTCTTCTTCTTCTCCGACCATCCGGCACCCTAGGGTTTGCGTTCCCGCTAGTTTTCGGATCGGATTCAAGTGCCATCGGATCCAAAACCCACGGTAAAACCCTAATTTCGCACTTTCCCTTCGATTTGAACTAGCTAAACCCTAGTTTTTTTCTAAAAATGCCACCCAAAACCCGGTTGTCTTCGAAGAAAGTTCTTGTTAGGCGTAAGAACGCCGCACCACCACCACCTACCCCATCGCCGGTGAGGACTCCGTCACCGTCGACATCGGAGACCACCTTCGGTTCGACGAGCGCATCTACGCACGAGTCTTCCCGCGAGTCCACGCCCATGCCACCACCACCCACCAATGTGGTGCAACCAAATGAATGGTGGGCCGCCAAGACCTTCGAGGTCGAATACGTCATTGACCCAACCCTTTTCACAAATCCCGATGTACCGGGTGAGACCCAATGGGCTCGAAACTACCTCAATAACACCGGTCTCGGCAACCTTCTCAAACCAATCCAGGGTTCTTACTACCCTAGATTGGTGAGACTATTTTACCAAGGGCTTGTGGACGGCCCGACCGACGATGTGATCAAGACCACTATCGAGGGTCGCGACTACACGATCACACGTCGTCACATACACGAGGTGCTCGAGTGCTACCTCGATTTCACCCCCGAGACCACCCTATTCCCACCCTTTGAGGAGGAACCTCGCTTTGAGGAGGTCATGACTCGCATGACCAATGGCAAAAAGGGGTCGGGCTCCTCCATCAAGAGGGTTGACCTTCCCCACTACATGTGGATGCTTGACTCGGTGGTCAAGTGTAATCTGTACCCTATGTTCCACGACACCGAACGCTTGGAAAAAGTGCAACAGGCACTCTACTCGGCCTTCTGTGGCCGGTGGTTTGACGCCACCATGCTCATCCTCGAGGGGATGAGGTACATAAAGGGGAAGCTGATGAAGGGCAACCTACGGCCCAAGGAGAAGATGCCCTACGCTCGCCTCATATCGAGCATGTTGGAGTGCTACTCCAACTATGCATCTTACGCCGTCTCTCCGCATGAAGAGAGGGCTACGGACTGCGTGAAGACATTCTTCATGTCTTCATGGGCCCGTAGCTACAACTTGCTAAAGCGGACCCTACCGGCTCCGGGTCCCGCTCCAATAGCCCCAGCAGCAGCAGCAGTAACACCACCGCCACCCCCACCACCACAGCATGACCCACCCGTGGGTGGGGCACACCCTGTCCCCACCGAGCCATCCGTGGAGAGCCTCACCGACACCGGGCCCACACTCCGCGCTCAGCGACACCCACCTCATCCGGCCAAGGCCACTTCATCAGGGCCTACCATAGAGGAGGTGTTGGCCCGTATGGAGGCCAACAATGAACGGATGAACCGAAGGATGGACTTCCTCCTCTTTCACACCCTACGCCACATCTACCCGACCGACTACCACCGCTACCTCGCCCAGGAGGAGTGGACAGCCGGACGCACAGCCTTCCATCGAGGACCCGTCTTCCATCCCACCACTGCCACTACAGACGCGGCTCCTTCCACATCTACCTCCGCTCCGCCGACCGAGATGCCGCAGCCACACTGGACTACTACCAGCCAAAGATCGCCACCACTGCAGCCCAGCCCAGCTCCAGCAGACCACCACCGTGAGCACCTCACCTCAGATGGAGCACTGCTCCGACCGACCACTGACGAGGATTCTCGACTGCTATGTATTTTGAGCTATCATTGTATATCTGTAAAGTCTTTTTGTACGCCAACTCATGTGGCCTTGTAAATTTAAATTTTTAATACAAATCAAATTTTGTCTCAATTGTTCAATTTTGTTAAATTTACCTCCATCCTTGTATGTGTGAATACCTAAATACGTCTGAGTCAATCGGATAGCCTCACCTGAGAGTGTGGGGGGGGGAGAGGGAGAGACCCCGACCGACGAACCTTGGGTTATTTTCGAGGACGAAAATTCCCAAGGTGGGGAGGATGTAATAGCCCGAAAAATCACACTAAACTATAACCTCGGGATCCGTGCCCGATCGGTCACAGGTTTGATCAATTAGGAGTTCGATAGTTAGCGTAGAGTGTGATGAGTGAATGAGATGAGATGGTTTGTGAAGCTATGTGGTGTGTGTTGTGAATCTGAAGTCACATACACCTATTGAGGTGCATTTGCTCAACACACAAGCTAGGGGGGGGATAAAAGGGTTTAATAACCCTAAAACCAATAGCTTTGGTTGTTGAGAGAGAAGTAAAGAAGAGAGAGAGAAGGAGAGCATAGTTAATGCAAGGAGTAAATGCTAGTTGTGGAAGGGGGATTCGAGCAATAAACGTCGGATTCGACGCGAGGGATCCGCTAGAAGCAAAGCTGGAACCCTAGCCTTCCAACCACTTGATTTGAAATCAATTTGAGATTGATTCAAGGTAAATTTTTGTGAATAAATTGCATAGATTGTAGAGGTTAAATTATAGTTGAAAATGGTTTAAATCATAGGATAATGGTTTAGAAAAATAGAGGAAAAAGTGTGGAAAAAGATTGGGAAGAACAGCTCGAAAGGGGCTGAATCTGGCAATTTCGATTAATCGAAATTGGGTTTCGATTAATCGAAATTGGGTTTCGATTAATCGAAATTGGCCAAGAAGTTGAAAAGTCAGAGGACCCCGATCTCGATTAATCGAATTGAATTTCGATTAATCGACTTTGGATTTCGATTAATCGATTTGGGTATCGATTAATCGACTAGGAACCCCAGTGGACCCCAGGGGCTGGAGGAAATGGCTTGAGGAAAATCGACTAATCGAAATGGGATTTCGATTAATCGATATCAATTTTCGATTAATCAATTTGGGATCGATTAATCGATTCTAGGGACTCGATTACTCGAATTGAGAATCGACTTGGCTAAACAGAGAATTTCGATTAATCGAATTAGGATTCGATTAATCGAATGAAAATCTCGATTAATCGATTTGAGAATCGTTTAATTGATATTGACTTTCGATTAATCGATTTTGGAAATCGATTAATCGAATCAGTTTCGATTAATCAATTTTGGAGTTCGATTAATCGACTGAGCTAATTTATGTTAACTTTTGAGTTTGACTTTAAGATTCTTGGAGGGTCTTGGACCTTCTTTATTGCATCCTTAGTGATGTGTTTCACATGTTATGTGGTACCATAGGTGGTACGTATGAACTAGTGCACAAGGAGCCACGTGAGACCTTGATGCATTGATCAAATGAAGACTTGAGGTAGGGAACACCTTGAACATGTACTTTATTTTACAAGAGCATGTATGTAGTGATATAGAATTCAAAATTCAATTGTTTTATTGCTTAAGAATTGTGAAAAGTGTGTGTGAGTGACACCCATAAGAGTAAGTATAATGAGCCATCCCCAGGGGATTAAGAAGTAAAGAGATAAGAGCATCTGGTGTGATGCAAGTGAATGGATACATCCCAGGGATGTATCCAAGATTGAATCATGATTGATAGGGCCTAACTGATATAAGATAGCACATTTACACGGTGAATAACAATATATAAGGCACCGATATTTTTGTTATTTGAGGTTTGATAGGGTACCCCACCGACGTGGCAGGATATCCACGACTGACACGGCAGGATATCCATGACCGATACTGGCGGTAATAGTAAGCGGTCACGGAGGCTTATCCGCACATATAGTAAGCACACCCAGTGGGTGTTGATTTGAGACAAGTGAAACCCCACCAATCCCGTGGGAAAGGGCTTGGGTACTATATGGTATTCCCAGGGAATACGTTAAAAGTGTCTATATAGATGACGATGAAGGGTATCTCATCGGGGCTCGATGCTATATTGCTCGGGGATTACTTAAGTTGAAAGTTTAAGTTTTGCTTTAGGCCTTTTCAGCATTATTCATGAGTAAATAAAAGACACGAGTAAACTACCAGTAAAATGTAATACTTTTTAACTGTTTCATTCGAAATTGCATAGACACATCATGCATGGCATATCATGAAATATATGTGAGTAATAATTTATATGTTCAACTGTGTTTTGTTCCCTATTGAGCTAGGATGTAGCTCACCCTATAGACTATACGTCGCAGGTCCACTACTAGCAACTGCCGAGGCTTCAGGAGACGCTGACCCCGGTGAGTCGGACCTTGCGGCCGGAGACGAGTTGGAGCCACCTCCTGAGGACTTCTTCTAGAGGACTTCGTTGTGCCGCTTTGAGGGCTTTTGAGAGAGATTTGTACGGCTTGGTATGTCAAGCCTTGTTTTGGTTAAACCATGTATATATTGAGTTTGGGATTATTCTTTTGGGGCAAACCATCTGTGATGATTGCTATCATCGATGGTTCGGATCGGTTCTCCATTCATGCAAAGGCATGAGGGTAGAACTGTCTTTTGGAGAATTACTTTAATATAGATTTAAATTCCGCAGTTTCATTTATTATTTCATTTTATGCTTGATATGCCAATGTTCCGTGCTTAGCCGAGGGGCACGGTCAAGATGATCGTGCTGATGGCACGGGTTTCGGGGTGCTGAAATCCGGGCTGTCACAGAAACCCACCGTAGGAATGTATTCTACGGTGAGTTTCTCAAGTTCAAGTTCTTGATCTCTTAAAATCAATACCCTCATTTTAAAAACATGTTTTTGGGTTTTTAAGGGCTTGGTGGCCAAGACAGTCTCAAGAACTGAAGAGCAGAAACACATACACATGTAACAGTTGCGGGGCAATGTGAGGGAGCACCAATTATATTGGTGACGGTTAACTAATAGAACCCAAGCCACACCTTATAAAGACAAGGATAGGAAACAACGTAGAGGACGAGAATCGAACCCACAACATACTCCCTCACATTAGAGGGAGCGCACCAACTGAGCTTATGCCTTTTTGGTCTTTTGACACATTTAATATAGCTAGATAGTGATTCTTTTTACCCTATTTGGTAATCTGGTCAATTAATTAAAGAGTAACTCTATTCACGCTTGCCTAATTACTTATTCCTCCTACATTGAAAAGACATTGATTGCTTTGAATAAGATGAGGGAGATCATTTATCATCTCAATCCTCTACACAACAGATCTTTAGACCATGGGCGTACCATCAGACAATCAATTTTTGTTTCCACTTAGCACAGATCCCAAAAAATGTATCTACTAAATGTTTAAGCGTGATGTGTCATGTGTTTAATTTATTAGTCACTTTTTTAGGATCTATGCCACGTGGAGTAAAAAAATTGACTGTTCGATAGTACACCCATAGTCTCAAGTTCCATGCGAAAAATTGAGATGAAAACTATTCTCCATCATCTGATTCAAATCATTCAATGATTTTTCAGTAGAGGAGCCCTCAGTAACCCCGAGGGTGCGAATAGAGCTACTCTTAATTAAATGGACTTGATGATATCATCCTCTTTAACTGTTGGACATTGGACTAACAAAATGTAGTTAATCAACAATATAAAGTATTGGAAATGAATAATTGAAAATATAATCTTGTATTAAGTCCACAAACTAAAAGTGGCAGTCCAAGTAAAAGGGTAGAAAAAAGAGGCAAAAATAAAGTACATGAGTATAGGTTAGAGCCAACCTAAACTTAACCTATTAACCACATCTCTTTTAAACCTATGGTTCGAAAATTCGAAAACTCAACTCGACTCGAAATCCAACCGAATCGAGTATACTTGAAGACTCGAAAAAAATTAGACTCGGTCTGACTTGATAATATATATAGGGAGTTGGTTTCGTCCTCCAAGGGAGGACAGTTACCATCCTCGCCAAGGTTCATGTGACACCCAAAACATTATTTGGGTGCCACATAGAGCACGGGTGGATGGTTTAGATCAATTTAATAAAAGAAATTTCATTTTTTTTAAATACACAAGTCAAAGTTTGGCGGGATTCAATGGTCCACATTTCATTGTTAAAAAAAAATACGGTTGAGATGAGTTCTTATTTTTTATTTTTCTAAAAGGTGATCTAAGCAATGCACCGACGTGGCATTGAAACAATATTTCGGGTACCCTGTGGAGCTCCACATGGAACCTTGGAAGACGGTAACCATCCTCCAGGGAGGACAGTCACCATCTTCCATATATATATATATATATATATATATATATATATATATATATATATATATATATATATATATATTAAATAAAGAAAATGCAAGAGTGGGAATTTGTGTGTTTCCCTGATCAAATATTTAGAGGACAAATGCGAAAGCACCAGTTCATGGAGGGACCACCAAATCAATATTAGACCTCATTGAAAGTTAGTTTTGTTTATCAACAAAAACCTTTAAAAAATTCCCATTCTCAACAAAAATATGGCAAAGATTTTTTAGCATATGGTATCAGATTTAAACAATCCAAGTTGAAAATGGCATGACACATATTTTAAAAAAATACTCTTTCTTCTTTTACTTGTTGCGGTTCTAAAAAAAGAAGAAAAAAAGAAAACAACAACAACATGATATTAGCTGGTGGTGGCAAATTTGTTTGGTTCATTATCATCATCTTCCTCTTCTTTTTCATGGATGATGAAAAATTTGAGAGAAGGAATGGTACATAGGAGGTGGTGAGGGTTGACTTCCTTTCCTTCTTCATTGATGGGGCTAGTAGTAAGGGGACGGTGAGGGATCTAACCAGTGAAGGGAGGAGCAGTTAGGGTTAATTTTTTTTTTTATATAGGAAAAGATAGAATTTCATTAGCTAGAATCTTTGTGAACAAGATACAAAATTTCAGTGGCAGAGAGTTCATCCAAACATTTCAATCATGAGGATAATAATCAGCTTTTGCTAATGCATCGGCAACATAATTGTTTTGTCTTCAAATAAGGGAGTATTTCATCTTCGGGATAGTGATAGCTTCTAGTTTAATCGCCTTAACAACAATCGATAGCTCGGATGCATCTTCATATTCATCATGGACTCTCTCAATAAGTTAAAGAGGAATCAGATTCAACCGAAATTTGATGAAACGGACACTCTTTTGCAAATCTTATACCATATAACATCGTCGTTGCTTCTTCCTGTAAAACACACTGAACGTACACCGGTTATTTTCCTCTACATCACTTCAAGAGCCTTGGCGGTACCTATTTTAAACTAGGGCACTTTTGAAAAATGACCATATTTTTCAAACATTTTAGAGTATTATACAAAAACCCAACTTTTTAGCAAATAGGGTTTTCACGATTTTTAGGACTTTAAATGGGTGTGAGATACACTTTTCTTCGCACATGTAAATTAATGGCTGACTGGTGAATTTACCTATCTACCCATTCTAGCAGCAAAAAAACTCTCGTTCCTTTAGGGCTGCTTGGCTGCTTTTGATTCATAAAATTAAATTCAAACTAATAATAACCAGCTAATTACTGCTGCTTAGCTGCTTTTGATTCCTAAAAAAATAATTTCAAACTAAAGATAACCAACTACTTAGAGCTGCTTGGATGCTATTGATTTATAAGAAATAATTTCAAACTATAAAAAACCAGCTAATTTGGAAGATTCTCATTAAGATTTCGGTCTTGATGGGTAAAGTCACATAGTTAATGGGGTCAATTTGGGTTTAGATGCGCAGAGAGATTGGGTTCGATGGGAAAAATAGTCGAGTTGATGGTTTCGATTTGGGTTTAGATGTGCAGAGAGATTGGGTTCGATAGGTAAAATAGCTGAGTTAATGGTTTCAATTTGGGTTTGGATAGGTAAAATTGCAGAGAGAGCTTCGCAGTCGAGCTTCGTAATCGAGCTTCGATGGGGAAAAGAGCAGAGATATCTTCGCAGTCGAGCTTGGACGACGCTTGGGCAGAGTTAATGGTTTCGATTTGGATTTGGATGGGTAGAATTAAGAGAGATAAGGGTCAATTGGCTTACCGATGCAGAGAAACTGGAGACGTTGAAAGCTAGAGGTGAGGGAGATAGCTTCCAATGGGTAGATAGGTAATTCACTAGTGGGCCATTAATTTACACGTGGGAAGGAAGTTGTATCTCACACCCATTTAAAGTCTTAAAAACCGTGAATACCCTATTTGCTAAAACGTCGGGTTTTGGTATATTACCCTAAAACGTTTGAAAAATATGGTCATTGTTCTAATTATCCCTTTAAACTACCGATCCGACCCAACCTATTAATTAACCTCTAAACCATGACCTGACCAAAATTCAACCTGTTAAAAATACTTAACCTGGACCTGACTTGAACCTAACATGCTAGATGGACTTGGAGCTGCACCTAATTTGAATCCAGCCATTGCATTTTATAAGCGAGATTCCTTCTTAAACACATATTATTCGGGAAGTAAGATGTTAGATCTGATTGTCACAATCTATGATAATCTAGTAGTTTACTCCCATGTGTCGCTAAATTTAACCTATTACGTGTGGATCGTATGGTGTATGATTGGATAACACTGATTCACAACTATTTATCTTTTACAATGAGTATTTCCTAAAAGCTACTTTTTTTACAGTTGACCACATTTCGTTTCGTGGTTAACCACCAAAACTTTGATGGTTGACCACGAAAAGAAACATGGTTAACCACCTTTGATTTGGTGGTTGACCATCACCTAAGTGACGGTCAACCTTGATTGCTTCCGCAAAAAGGAGTTCATATTTTAAAATTCTTTTTAGGGTTTTCAAAAGTTATATAAATACTCCTTACGAGACTCCTTGTGTTTTTACTTCTCTCAACCTAAATGCTTAGCCGTCCCTGTGAGAGAACACCTTCCCGCCTTTGAAACTTTTTATCAGATCTTCATTGTGATTCAAAGTTTTTTATTCTGTTTCTATCTTTCTAAATAATATTGCGCTTGAGGTTTCAAGCGTGTATTGGCTCGTGGAATCAAGTGACCTTGGTGAAATCTGAGGTGTTGTTGTGGTTCGTCTGAACATGAGTGGACCATCGTGTGACTCGGTGGTTGAAGGCAACAAATCGGGGATATATGAGGACGCGTAGTAGAATTTAGCATTGTGGTTTGGGAAGGTTTGATAGGACTAGTGTGTCTGTATTCATTCAGTACTTTCTGTAACCTTTGAACTCATAGTGTGTTTGTTGCCTTAGACTGATATAGATCCCGTGATTTTTCCCTCTTGGGTTTTCCACGTAAAAATCTCGTGTGCAGTGGTGATTGTTTTTATTTTTATTTTTTATTTTTTATATCATCGCTACGCAAATCTAGGATACCGGAATATCAATTGGTATCAGAACCAGTGCACTTGATTTGGCTTCTCACGAACCGAATGTTTCTATGGCGTTTTTTGGTAACCTAGATTTATCATTTTCAAAATGGGATAGACAAAATGGTTTAAACAAACAAAAGGATTTTAAAAATAAAAATAAATTGTTTGAAAAGGTCCATTGTTACAAGTGCAAGGGTTTTGGACACATTGCTTTGAATTGCCCAAATTGGAAGAAGGAACAAAATAAGTGTAGAGCCTTTGTGGCTACTGTAAATGAGTCAGATGTCGTTATTTCTAGTGATATTGAATCAACATCCGATTTTGAAAAAGAGGCTTGTGACATTAATGAAGCCTATGGCGAGTTGTACCTCGAGTAGATGAAACTGATCAAAGTGAAGGGTAAACACTTCAAAAAAAAAATTCCGAGTTGAAAAGTGTTAACTTCTCTCTAAAATCTGAGGTTGAGGAACTTAAACTTGTCAAAGAAAAATAAGAAAACACTATAAGATCTATCCAAGACAAAGTTAGGTTCCTTGAAAATGGATGCCAAGAGCATTATGGGAATTTTAAGGTCCTCACCATTGAAAATGAGAAGCTGAAAAGTAAACGTGCCTTATTAACCTCTAAGCTCAATAGTTTTTGCAAGGGGGAAGAAAGGCTTGAAAAATTACTTGACATTAGAAAATCAGGAGCTAATAAGGGTGGTCTTGAATATGTTAGTATTTCTTCCTTTAAGCCTAAAACCAACCCAAAGCCAATTGTGAATATACCTGATGTTCTAAAAACTGTGGGAAGAAAAGTCCCTAGGTGCTTCCATTGTAGTAGACAAGGGCACGTTATTTCTAACTGTGCTATTAGTAGAAGGGACATGTATCAATTTCCAATGATTTGAAGGAATAACATAGATAGGGGGAGGAATCGGTCTCATAGAAGATATATTCCAAATAGGTACCCAAATGCTAATAATGATAGAAAGAAAAATATGCACTTCAATAAATCTATCTCTAATAGGTACATAAAGGTTTCTCAATATCATAATGTGAGGTCAAATTTAAGGAAAGTTGAGAGAAGCAATTTTTGTACTGGTATTGAAAATTCCTAAATACACTCTCAAGTGGATCAGGAAGAGCGATTTAATTTGAGTTTCTTTGTTTTTGTATCTTAGTAAGTTTTAACTTTTTTCTTATTTTTTATTTTTTTATTTTACAAAAAATAAAAAATATATAATTTTTTTTTTTAAATATTAAAAAAAATAATATATATATATTTATGTGTCATATTTATATGTATATGCTCAATTCTATTATCTTGCATGTACATTTGTATATGTTAGACCTCTCCTTATATTTATTAAATTTTAAGTGCATAAGTGCTCTTCATTACATTGTCTGTATATTTGTATCTTAATTAATTAACCTTTAAAATTATACATATGTGACTTTTCAATTCGTCACCATATAGTTGACAAATTGTTTGAAGATGATGTTCAAGTTTTGGATGACTGTTTATTCATTTTGAGTGTCACCTATGCCATTAGCCTTTTTGAGTCTTACTTTTTTTTAATGAAAAAGGGCTACACAGACGATTCGTGTGAAAGCCATCACTAAGTGGACGGTAAAAATGGCTGCAAAGTCAATTATAGAGTGAAAGCCATCATTCTCAAATTCCACTTAATTGTCAATTTTTTTGTGAAATTTTATAAAAATAAAAAAATATTTTATTCTCTTCAATTTAGAAGTTATGAGGAAGAGACGAAAATAATTACCTATACAAGTCTAGTGAGAAAGTCATCATCCTCTTGGGTAGAATGATCAGGAAGTCCACTTGGGTATTTGGGTTTACACAATTTTATAAAGTTCATTTTGTTATTTAATGGAGATTTACATGTTTTGAAGATGTAGTTCGGTTAAAAATATTTCTCACCTTATATCTCTTATTTTTTCTTCCACTCTTCATGTTTGAGACAGTTATCCTTGATCATTGCATCATCACATTCATCTTATCAAATATATGTGAAAATTGTGAATTTGCATAAGCATGGTTGATGGGTGTTTGTTGCTTAGAAAACATATGTGTGCAGTGTATGTCGTTTACTAGTCACTTGAGATTCAATGAATTGTAGGATTATCCTTTTTTATTCGATGTGTTTGATTGATGATTCTGTGAATTTTATGATTGTGATAATGACATACTTGATTTTATTTTATATTTTTAAATTTTGAAATTGACTTTTCAAGGTTTGAATGATGATTACTTGATCTTAGATAGGAAATGATTGGAAGAAAGGGTTTTAAGAGCTTATGACAAAATTTAATAGTCTTCTTTAGTCTTATGTTTATTATTAGTTTATTTTTACGTTTCACTGACTTAAAAAAAAAAAAAAAAAAAAAAACAGTCCTTTGTCCCCTTATGACAAAAAGGGAGAGTATGAATGATTGTTTGAATTATGGGAAAATTATGGGTATGCTTTGTTGCACATGTGTTTTGTGTTTTGATGTTTAGCAATGATATGTGCTTTTTATTTTTAGCAAGGGTTCTTTACCAAACAATGATATGATGTGATTTACTTATTTATTTTAAATGTGAACTAACTTGACTTTTAGTGGTTCAAATTACAAGTTGAAGATCCTGAAGATCTTTTTTGTTCACATCATCTCGTGATTAACTTGACATAGGTTTAGGGGGAGTATTTTGAGTTGTAATTTTTCGCATGACATATAGATTATTTGTATAGGGTTAGTTTGTGATTGATGTAATTTTTTTTCACACCCCTGTAAATTAGGTTTTATCATAGATGATGACTAAGGGGGAGATTGTTAGATTTGATTGTCACGATCTATGATAACCTAGTAGTTTACTCTCATGTGTAGCCAAGTTTAACCTATTATATGTGGATCGTATGGTGTATGATTGGATAACACTAATTCACAACTGTTTATCTTTTACAATGAGTATTTCCTAAAAGCTAGTTTTTGTTCGGTTGACCACGTTTCATTTCGTGGTTAACCACCAAAACTTTGATGGTTAACCACGAAAAGAAACATGGTTAACCACCTTTGATTTGGTGGTTGACCACCCCTACGTGATGGTTAACCTTGAGATTGCTTTCGCAAAAAGGAGTTCATTTTTTAAATTTATTTTTAGGATTTTAAAAAGTTATAAAATACTCCTTACAGGACTCATTGTGTTTTTACTTCTCTCAACCTAAATGCTTAGCCGTCCCTATGAGAGAAGAATATCCTCCCGCCTCTGAAAATTTTTATCAAATTTTTATTGTGATTCAAAGTTTTTTATTCTGCTTCTATCTTTCTAAAGAATATTGCGCTTGAGGTTTCAAGCGTGTATTGGCTCATGGAATCAAATGACCTTGGTGGAATTTGAGGTGCTGTTGTGGCTCGTTTGAACACGAGTGGACCATCGTGCGACTCGGTGGTTGAAGGCGACAAATCGGAGACCTATGAGGACATGTACTGGAATCTAGCGTTATGATTTGGAAATGTTTGATAGGACTAGTGTGTCTGCATTCATTCGGTACTTTCTGTAACCTTTGAACTCATAGTGTATCTGTTGCCTTGGATCTGACATAGATCCCGTGATTTTTCTCTCTTGGGTTTTCCACGTAAAAATCTCGTATGCAGTGGTGATTATTTTTATTTTTATTATTTATTTTTTATATCATCGCTAGGGAAATTTAGGATACCGAAATTTCATAAGATATTTACGTTAATTATGACACTGTTATATGGAGGACAGATTTTATGTAGATAAAGCATAGGCAGCTGATGTGGCACGACTCAATTGGCTGCAAGTGGGGTGGGCAAGGTGTCAAATCCGGTATCGGTTTGCCGAAGGCTGAAACGAATCCGCAGATATGTATCGGCCAACTTTTTTTTTTTTTTAAAGAAACAGAAACTCGATTAAAACCGAGACGTATCGGCGATACCGATACGTATCGGTAATGGCCGATATTTGATACCTTGGGGGTGGGGCTCAATTAATGTGGATCAGTGCAACCAATTAGCCCACTGCTCGCCGATACGTCTCGGTTTGGCCGAAAACTGATACATAGAGGTACCGGCCGATATCTGATACCATGGAGGTGGGGCTCAATTAATGTGGATTGGTGCCATGGATTAAAATCTCGGTTTCGGTTTCGGTCATGACCCGAACCGTAAATTGGTCAAAATTTTGGTAAATTTCATATTTTTTTGAAAATGTGCTCCGAACTTTACAGAACTTTGTCAAACTTTATTTTCTTAGTTTTTTTAAGCTCTTTAACATTGTTGGAATATATATTTACACTAGTAAAGCTAATTTTTGATCATACAATAGATCTTGATCTCATGCAAAACATATCAAGCGATCAGATTTTGATTTTACATTGAATAAATCTCAAAAGTGACCCGAGAACCCTTCTCATGATACGCCCATGATCAGGGTCATTTTGGAGATTTATGCCACGCGAAATCAAGATTTGACCGTCTGCTAGTTGGGCTATGATCTCAAGATCTACTGTGTGAAATATTGCATACCTCTATATATATGAGTACCTCTATTACCGCTCATGCAATCTCTGAAAGTGCCCATATGTGCAACCCCTTTAAACCCATTGATTGCTTCGGAATAGATGATGGAGATCATGTTTCACCTTGATTTTCCACACAATGGATCTTGAGATCATGACACACCTATCATGGCCAATTTTTTATTCCACATGTAATAGATCCCCAAAAAATTTCCTTTGAATCCTACAACACACATCACGCTCGAACGTGATTTTAGGGCCATTTTTGGAGGATATATAACATTTGAAATAAACAACTAACCGTCTCGCGACATGGTCTCAAGATTAATTTGTGTAGAAGATTGAGGTGAAACAAGATCTCCATCATTCTGATCTAAAACCAATCATAATGATAAATCACACTTTAATGGTGTAAAATAATAAGTAAGTTTTTAATGGCATAAGATCATTTAAACACCATTTGACAAATTATAGCTTTGTACCACATGACATAATGATAGATCACACTTTAATAGTGTGAAATAAAAAGTGATATTTTAATGATGTGAGATCATTTAAATACCATCTAATCGATCATAGATTGAAGGTTGAGCATTGAATGTGAATCATCCGATTGCTAAACTTTAATATCAGCCTTTAAATAAAAATAATGGTTGATATTACAGTCCACAATTCGGATGATTTAAATATCCCTAAAAAATAATTTTGACGATTCAGACACCTAAATCGTAAGCCCTTATGGTGTAAGATCATTTAAACACCACTCTTGGTGTGTAAGTGATAGGCAAGATAGTCAGTCCTAATACACCCTTACATATAAAAGCAAAAAACTAAAAAGAAAAAGAAGAAAGAAACCTGAAAGGGGAGATGAGGAGGAGGCTCAGCAGGTACACGTCTTCTTCTTCTTCCCTTAAACATGGGGTTTTTTAAATAATAGGTTTTTTAAAGAAAACCCATTAAAAAAAAAAAAGACAGTTTGCAAGAACCCCTTTAAAAAAAAAAAAAAGTGAAAAAAACCCCCTAAAAAAAAAACAACTTAAAAACCCTCTTAAAAAAATGGTTTTTTTTTATAGAAAACCCCTCTAATTTAAAAAAAAAAAAAAAAAAAAAAAACAGCTTAAAAAAATGAAAATCAGTACTCGGCCGATAATTTCAAAATATTGGCCGAAAATTTGAATTTCAAATTTCAAATTATCGGCCGATAATTTGTCATATTCGACGGGGAGGTGGTTTTTTATATTTTTCCGTTTCGGTCTCAACCGAAACCAAGACGTCTCGGCCGAAAATTTAAATTTTCGACCAAGATTTTGATCCATGCTCTCAAGTCCCAACTTTAAGCAAGCGTCTCGCTCCATTAAACTCTCTATCTTTGAAAATTGATTTGAAAATTCTTTTACCAATTTTTATTTAAAAAATAACAATTGCCCAAAAAAAGCCAAGGAAAAAGCCTAAGCCCAACCCAGCCAACTATGGGTCGAGCTTGGGCTGAGTACATCGCAGTCCAGGTTAGAATTGGGCTAAAAAAATTGGGAACCCGATCCAGGTAGGGCCAGGCCGGGTTGAATCCTAACCTGGCCCATTGAGAGTCCTAGATGAGGATTTTGGCTTGGGCTTAAGTTTGTATTCGGTGCAGGCGCGTTTACATGTTGATGGGATGGGATGGGTCGGGTCCAGGTCGAGGGTTATGACAAATAAATTGGGTCCTAATATATTTCTTTGGCTCACAACGGGTCGGGTTGGGTCAGATCGGGTCGAGCCAAGCTTTTTTTTTTCAAATGATGGCATCATTTATATTCATTTTTTATAATTTTGTAGTTTTATAGTAGGGATTTTGCTCCCGTTTTGAGATCTAAAATCCTCGTTGCTAGGACTTTAGGATTTAGATTAAAAGAGATTATTCTTTTAATTCCGATGAAACTTCTTTAACTCACTTCATAAGTAGTTTTATATATAACTCTTGACTCTTACATTTCTTATTTTTTTTCTTACCGTACTAAGTAAAATGTAAGGAGCATCTACATTTCATCGACGATGATAAGGTAGATGAATGGTCCAGATTGTAGAGTCAAACAATAGCCAAAGATTTTCAATTGTACGATGAAACCTCTACATGGCAATATCTTCTTAATTTTCCTGTCAACCACCTATGTTTCACACCTTTATCTTCCATGTCTAGAATTTGCACTTCGCAACAAGGTTAAAAATTTCAGATTTCGTTTCGGTCTTGGGGTGGATCGAAATTTCGGCAGAAAATTTTCATTTACATATGTTCTGAATCAAAAATTTGAGTTTTCGGTTCCGTAAGCCAATAAGTTTCAGCCGTTAACTTCAGTTATTGGGCGAACTTTTGATCCATGCTATCAATGCCAAAAAAAATGGTGTATAACATAAACAGTGCATCACTACACTAACAGAATACAAGATATGAACACAACATTTCCTAACTGTTAATACAAAATAAGAACACAACATTTTATGACTATTGTCCATATAAGTTTTAGTTCTCACAAGTCAGCAGAGTTCATCGATTTTAGTTAGTTCTCATTCTCTTTTCTAATTTCCTGAAAAGGAGGATTCACTTATTTTAGTAGTAATTTTTCTACTCTCTGCTAACTCCCTATCAGAGCAAATAAAATCTGTTATGATAAAGAGTAAGTATAGAGGATGGTAGAACTGCTAAACAGATAAATCTTACATAAAATCTTGTTATGCAAAAAGTTATCAAAGAGAAGGAGTACTTGTTAAAGCAGGTAGCAGGATGTTAGCGAAAAAGATGGAAACTTGCTAAAGCAAGTGAACTCTCTTATGGCATAGCTAATAGAGAGCTATGTCATACGCAGCCTTAGTCTATAATGAGCGTCCACCTATCATGGGTGAACATGATAGTCCATGTTAGGAATTCTACTCTCTACGAACTCCTTATCGCGATGAATGCGGAAAAATAAGAAGATTCAAGCAAAAAATTAATCATACGCACAATACAAAGATTTACGTGATTCACCCAATTGAGGGTTACGTCCACGGGAGTATATGTACTATTTTATGAATGTTTACAACACACACACTCTTTTCTCTCTA
The DNA here is from genome assembly GCA_021018995.1 of Chloranthus sessilifolius. NCBI lineage: Eukaryota > Viridiplantae > Streptophyta > Magnoliopsida > Chloranthales > Chloranthaceae > Chloranthus > Chloranthus sessilifolius. The sequence goes on along the minus strand of CM037591.1, from coordinate 109,297,115 downwards.
GTGCAAACTCAATCAAGATCTAGCATGATCTTCAACCACAAATCCGTTGTTAAATCAAGGACGCAGTCCTTCAAATAATAGAGAAGAGATCTGCCGAAATATAATCACGATTCCGACACAAGAACGGCTTCAATCGAATCTTTAATCCCCAAGCTATTCTTCAATACTTTTTCTCTCAAAAGTATTCTCACAGTTTTCTCACCATAAAACTTTCTCTAAGCTCTCTCTTTCCCTAGAGAAGAAAACTTACTACCAATAGGCTCCAAGCTCCTTTTGGATACGTAACTCTCAAATCTCCTAAGAGTTGCAAGTATTCAAAACACTTTCAATAATAGTCTCCTAATAACTTAGGAAATCTTGGTTAAAGTGAACTTTCCGAAATTAGCCACTTATTCAAAACTTGTGAATCTATATCCGCCCAACAGTCAATCGATTGACTTCCCAACCTCAATCGATTGACACCGGTCAACCGTCAATCGATTGGCATCGGTGGTTGGAATTAAACTTTATTCAACAATCTCTACCAAGGTTTCATCCCCAACCACGGCACTGCCCCAACGGGCATCAACATCTTCGACAAGTGTTAATCAAGTTTAGGCAATGCCTAAACTTATTTTGCGTAACCGGCTTGGTCAACATGTCCGCTGCGTTCTCTTTCGTATAGATCTTCTCAATCGATATTTCTCCGTCTTCTATCATATCCCTGATAAAATGGTACCGAACATCTATATGCTTTGTTCTAGCATGAAAGACCCGGTTCTTTGCTAGGTGAATGACACTTGGACTGTCACAGAAGATATCGGTGCTCTCATCGACCTCACCAAATTCACTGACCAAACCTTTAAGTCATGAGGCTTCCTTAGCTGCCTCTGTGGCCGCTATATACTCGGCCTCTGTAGTTGACAATGCAACTATCCCTTGAATCATAGACTTCCAACTAATCGCTCCACCTGCCAAGACGAACACGTTCCCCGTGGTAGACCTTCTTCTATCAAGATCACCAGCATAGTCAGAATCGACATACCCGTAGAGATCCAACTTGCTTATATCTCCACCTTCAAACATCAAACCATGTTCAGATGTACCTTTCAGATATTTCAATATCCATTTCACTGCAAGCCAATGTTCCTTACCCGGATTCGACATATACTTGCAAACCACACTCAAGGCCTGTGCTATATCTGGACGTGTACTCACTATGACATACATCAAACTCCCAACGACATTTGCATACGGAATATTTTTCATATATTCCCTTTCTTTATGTGTGGACGAACTCATCTTCTTTGTGAGTTTAAAATGCACTGTTAGAGGAGTTGATACAGGCTTGGCATCACTCATATTGTATTTCTTAAGGAGCTTTTGGATAAAGGTCCTTTGAGTTAGCCAAAGCCTCTTCTTCTCACAATCCCTCGTGATTTCCATACCTAGGATCTTATTTGCAGAACCAAGATCCTTCATCTCAAACTTCTGGCTCAATAATTGTTTCAGCCTGTTGATTTTAACCTTGCTTCTTGCTGCTATTAGCATATCATCTACATAGAGAATTAGGAAGATTCTCTCCCTTTTACCATACTCTTTCTAGTAGACACAACAATCATACTGTCCCTTGTGATATCCTATACCAAGCATATATGAATCAAACTTTCTGTACCACTGCCTGGGTGCCTGCTTGAGACCGTACAAAGATTTTTTCAATCTGCAGACAAGTGATTCTGACCTTTCTGCTTCAAATCCTTCTGGCTGTCTCATATAAATTTCTTCCTGAAGATCTCCATGGAGAAAAGCTATTTTCACATCTATCTATTCTAGTTCGAGATCTTTCTGAGTAATTACTGCCAACAATGTGCGAATTGATGTGTGTTTCGCAACCGGAGAGAATATCTCATTATAATCGATACCCTCTTTCTGAGAAAACCCTTTTGTAACTAGCCTTGTCTTAAACTTTGGAGTTTCACTCTTGTCGCCTTTCTTTCGAAAGACCCATTTACAACCGATGGCTCTCTTCCCTTTAGGAAGTTTCATGAGATCCCAAGTCTCATTCTTCAATAGTGACTGCTATTCTTCTTCCATAGCTAACTGTCACTTTACTGCTTCTGTATCCATCCGAGCTTCTAGAACTGTGCTTGGTTCCCCATTCTCTGTGATAAGTGCAAGTGTTAAAGGAACCATGTCCTTAAACTTTTCAGGACGTTTCTTCATCCTCTCTGATTTTCTCAAGGTAGTCTGAACCGGTACCTGGGACTGCAAGTCTTGAAAAATTGTGTCATCTTCGTTATCTTTCTCATCTTGCTCATGTCTTTCAACATCAACTTGTACCTGAGGTTCACCAGATGACTGAGGTTTGTCTTCCGCCTTTTTCATCGGAAACTCATCTTCGTTGAAAGTAACATCTCTTTCAACTATCACTTTGTGAGATTGTGTATCCCACAAACGATAACCCTTGACTCCTTCACCATAGCCAATCAAGACACACTTTTTCGATTTTGGATCCAACTTGGATCGTTCACTTCCCTGAAGTAATGCATAAGTCGTACATCCAAACACCCTCAAGTGAGAGTAGCTCCCGTGTCTTCCATACCAAACCTCATCTGCAGTTTTCGAATTCAATGTCGCTGAAGGAGATCGGTTGACCAAGTAACATGCCGTGTTCACTGCCTCTGCCCAAAACCCATGACTCAAGTCGGAATGGTTCAACATACACCGCGCTTTTTCCAATAGCGTTTTGTTCATCCTCTCTGCTACACCATTTTGCTAAGGATTTCCAGGAACTGTTAAGTGTCTAACAATCCCTTGATTTTTACAGTAAGCTTTGAACTCTGATGACAAGTATTCCCCACCATTATCTGATATGAGAATCTTCACTTTTCTGTCAGTCTGCTTTTCAACCATACTTTGCCACTGCCTGAATTTCTGAAACACATCTGATTTATTTTTAATCGGATACACCCAAACTTTCCTAAAGTAGTCATCTATAAATGACACAAAGTAGTTGGCTCCACCTACTGAAGTGACTTTAGTCGGTCCCCATACATCTGAATGTATGTAATCAATCAGTGTGACGACCCGACTTTTCCAATCCCTCAGGTATAGGAAAGGCCGGTTCGCCAACCTATCGAATAAACGATAAGCCGGACAAACAGGGCACATATCAGAGTAAAGCGCAATAAATATCCATAGCTAAAATAAATGCGGAAGCAATTAAAAGTAAAGAACCACCGATGATGGCCGACCATCATCGAAACATGGCTCATAACAGAAATCAACGTCAAATATAAAACTATGGTATCCAACTAAAATGGGCCCACAAATTCAAGTCTAACTCTCACCACAAATAAGAAAATCAGTAAGTTCTATACTGGGAAAAACTCCTCAGGAGGAACCTCAAGCTCTTCCTCAGGCACGTAGTCAGGATCAGTCTCACAGCCCTGAATAGCCACGTCAATACCTGAACCTGTGACGTATAGTCGGAGTGAGCTAACCAACAAAGCTCAGTAGAAGAAAGACATCTACGGCATTTTACTTTAACTAACATGGTTTCAAAACAAATATTGGAATATAGCTTGTCAAACATATAAGCAGATAATAAACTGAATTTAGGTGCGGAAATCATATGTAAGATTTATTTCTAAATGTGTGAAAACAGTTTCAAGAACAGATGCAGTGTCTCAGTGTCTTAGTTTCTCTAACTTCTATATGTAAAGTTCAGTAATTCATGACTTAATCCTCAACTTAAAATACCTCCCGAGTAAACTATATCTCGAGAGCAGGAATATAGCCGATGGGAACCCCTACCTACCATCGTCGTTCATGAACCCTTTTTCAGGATGCAACAAGCCCCTACGTAATGAGGGAAACTTGTGTCAGGAAGTTGTTCAGGAATTTTTTTGAGGGGTCGTTCAGGTCAATCATAAAACAAATGCAGATACTAATATAATCAGATACAAGTCTCTTATACATAGTTCAGGTTCTTGATTTCAGATTTTCAGAGCTTAAGCAGATTCAGGTAGATTTAGATTTTCAGTCATTCATATCCATTTCAGTTTACAGATGTGATTTCAATGGCATATGCAAATTTAAAGATTTTAATTCAAAATATTCATGCGAATTAAAATAAAATCAGAAGATGAGATTCCCTACCTAGAACTGAGTTATGAAGTCAAGCAGGGTCCTATTGATGGCCTCTCGCCTCAATCTACATCACAATATACGTTCATGCATTAAGATAAACTCTAATTACTAATAATATAGACCTATTTAAGCGTTTCCTCAAAAACAAGTCAAAACAGGCAAGTTGCGCCAATCCTAGAATTTGACGTAACATTCTCATATTTTTTTGACCATAAAGACGATTGATTCATGAGTTGGTCAAAACATGAAAGTTGTAGATTTTTCTATTAGTTTTCCAACGCAAAACGAATCGTCTTAATCGGAGTTCGGGATAAAAAGTTATGACTAAAATACTAAGGTAATGTCGGAGTTCGGTGATACCTCGCTCGAGCGATGATAATAACTCGCTCGAGCGATTTGACGTAACATTCTCATATTTTTTTAACCATCAAGACGATTGATTCATGAGTTAGTCAAAACATGAAAGTTGTAGATTTTTCTATTAGCTTTCCAACGCAAAAAGAATCGTCTTAATCGGAGTTCGGTATAAAACGTTATGGCCAAAATATCGAGGCTATGTCTGTTGAAGAGTTTGGCCGAATTTCACGAAAATCTGGGAAACACGATCCTATCGATTTTGGGCCTAATTTCTATGTTTTTAAGACCCGAAATTTATCAAAACTCAAGGAAAAATTAGGGTTTTCTTTTTAAGAAATAACTGAATAATTTAAGATGGATTTAGAGGCACCCACCTATTGAAGCGTGATTCGAATCCTACGATGATTTGGGTTGATGGAGATCGGATTCGAGAGACGATATGCCCGAGTCTTTTCGTGAGAATTCCTTTCTTACGATAAATTAGTCGCAGCGATGAGAAACTTTGATGGTGTAAGATTCTCTGATAAGATCGAAAATCGATAGAGATCCAACGAGGAATTATGAAAGATGGCACTGTCAGAGCTTTTGCAGAGAAGAGGGAATAAGAAAGACAACTGAGAGAAGAAGTAAATATATATCTAATTCATTAAGATTTTCCGTATAAGATTTAATAAAATAGTAGTTTTTACACGCAAGTAGAATTCATACGTGACTTGAAAAGCTTGAGAAGAGGTTTTGCTCCAGCGCTTTGTGTAAGCACCAAGGTAAATGGTGATTCTCTCCCGAATTTACAATTGTGCCCTTTAACCCGCTTCACTCTTCAAACGGGCATAACTTTTTATATTCTTATCGAAAATCAACAAATTATATATCGTTGGAATCGTATCGACAAGTACTCCGCAATGAGTCTAATATTGATATGTATATAAAAAATTAGACTATTTCTAAAGTGGGTATATTCCGGTGTGAAGCGTTAGCACCACGCATTGTGTGGTACATCATCTAATACCATTAAATAAAATTCAAAAATTTGGGTTATTACAATCAGCCCCTTCAAAGTGTGTTTTCCAGTGGAGAAACTGACTTTCTTCTGTTTCCCAAAGATACAATCTTCACAAAAATTCAGTTTACAAGTTTGAATTTCAGAAATCGCCTTATTCTTTATGAGCTCTGTCAGCCCACGTTCACTCATGTGACCAAGCCTTTTGTGCCACAAATCTGAGAGGTCCTTGGAATCTTTTGTAGCCGCAACACCACTGCTGCTGATTGTGTTGCCTACTAAAGTATACAGATTCCCCATCTTTTTACCTTTCATCAAGGTCATAGCACTACATACAACCTTTAGTTTACCGGATTCTAGAATGACTCGACATCCTATCTCATCCAATGCCCCCAACGAGATCAAATTTTTCTTCAGATCAGGCACATGCCTAACCTCAGTAAGAGTGCGAACACAGCCATCAAACATCTTGATTTTGATTGAACCGATACCCACTGCTTCACATACACTGTCATTCCCTATCAAAATCGTCCCACCATTGGCTACCTTATACTGGTCAAACCAATCCCTGTACGAACACATGTGATACGATGCCCCTAAATCTAGGATCCATCTATCATCAAACTGACTGAAGCTAAACAATGCACACAATAGGTCTTCACCGGAATCTGACTTAGCAACACTAGCCTGTTGCGAAGTCCCTTCATCACCCTTATTATTATTCAATCTCTGCTTGTAATATTTGCGAATATGTCCATATTGCTTACAGAAGTAACAGATAATATCCTTTTCTGTCACCCTAGATTTGGACCTGCTGTTTCCTCTCGTTGATTTATTATCCCCTCTGAATTTGTCTCTTTTGCGATCATGGTTTCGACCCTTTTCGCTTAAGAGCTTAATCCCTTCGGAGTTAGATTCGGGTTGTTTTCTCAATTGTGGGAAGAAGTGCAGCAGTCACTTCTTCGACGGCAATAGTATCTTTACCATAAATTAATGTGGTAACAAGGTGCTCATAAGATGGTGGTAATGAGGTGAGCAAGAGAAGTGCAAGAACTTCTTCTTCAAGTTTCACCTCAATGCTCAATAGTTCACTAACTATTTTATTAAACGAATTTAAATGGTCATGAATACGAGTACCAACCTTCATACGAAGGGTGTAGAGTTGCTTCTTCATGAAAAGTCAGTTGGACAACGACTTTGTCATATAGAGAGATTCTATCTTCTTCCACAGATCAACGGTCGTCTTCTCGTGAATAACGTTATACAGAACTTCATCGGACAAGCACAATCGGATGGTGCTTACGGCCCTCTTATCAATAGAGTTCCACTCTTTATCGGACATCTCTGCCTTCTTCCCCATCTATTTTCCAAGTAGGGCATCATCAATGCCTTGTTGGACAAGGAGATCTGTGACCTTGATTTGCCACAAAGCGAAGTTATTCTTCTCAGAAAACTTCTCCACCTCAAATCGTGCATTTGAGACCTTCATCGTCATTGTAGCGTAAACCTCGCTCTGATACCACTTGTTAAGAATTCTACCCACTCTACGAACTCCCTATCGCGATGAATGCATAAAAATAAGAAGATTCAGACAAAAAATTAATCACACGCACAACACAAAGATTTACGTGGTTCACCCAATCGAGGGCTACGTCCACGGGAGTATATGCACTATTTTATGAATGTTTACAACACGCACACACTCTTTTCTCTCTAATGCAAACTCAATCAAGATCCAACACGATCTTCAACCATAAATCCATTGTTAAACCAAGGACGCAGTCCTTCAAATAATAGATAAGAGATCTGCCGGAATATAATCACGATTTCGACACAAGAACGGCTTCAATCGGATCTTCAATCCCCAAGCTATTCTTCAATACTTTTTCTCTCAAAAGTATTCTCACAGTTTTCTCACTATGAAACTTTCTCCAAACTCTCTTTCCCTAGAGAAGAAAACTTACTACCAATAGGCTCTAAGCTCATTTTGAATATGTAACTCTCAAATCTCCTAAGAGTTGCAAGTATTCAAAACACTTCCAATAATAGTATCCTAATAACTTAAGAAACCTTGGCTAAAGTGAACTTCTCGAAATTAGTCACTTATTCAAAACTTGTAGATCTATATCCGCCCAACAGTCAATCGATTGACTTTCCAACCTCAATCGATTGACACCGATCAACCATCAATCGATTGATATCGGTGATTGGGATTAAACCTTATTCAACAGTCTACACATCTGTGTGACTACATGACATGAACAATCACATAAATGTGTAGACTACTTTCATACAAATGATCGGTGGACACCTATTATAGACTAACTCCATTTTTAAATGGTTCATCTATTGCTAATTTGGGTCCCAAATGGTCGGACTCCTCTACGAACTATAAGCCAAATGACACTCAACGGAACAAAACTTTTTGTGTGATCATAACTAGGAGTTGGAAGTACAAATATTGGGATTCGGGACCCACTATGGATTGCCAATTTCCAAAACTCATGCTAAAATCGATACCTTTGGGCATTATTGGGATTTGGGACCCAAGCCGAGCCCCAAGCCCGTACGATACATATCGATCAAGCTCGCTGATATTAAGGTAATTATTTTTTAAAATTATATATATATATATATATATATATATATATATATATATATATATATATATATATATAATTTAAAATAATAAAAAGATTTTACCGAAAGGACATTTTTGATAATATGTCCAGTTCATATCGAATACATATCAATCTATGTAACCCGAAATGCAACTTTTTTGACCTGACATTGATCTTATTTTATTATAAATGATTATACTTTTAACTTGTTCGACAAAACTGATAAAAATTTATATTTTTTCACTTTACGGGAGCTTGTAAATAAAAGAACTTATCAGAAGTTTTATTTTTAAAATTTTAGAATGGCTTAGTTTTATTTTTTTCAGCTATTTAGTTACAATGTGTAAAATTATTTTCTTAAAATATTATTATTCACGCCATGTGAACCTGTAATTTTACCCCATCTCCTCGGACTAAAATATATTAATCGCTTTGAATTAGAGCTTAAAAATTATTTTTTGTCCCAATTTTTTTTATAAGATGGGTCTTGAGATCATGGACATACCCTCAAATAATGGGTTTTTTATTCCGCGTGGTACACATCCCAAGCAGTAATTCTAAACTTGTGAGGCACATATCAAGCTCAAATATAAATCATGAGTCATTTTTTTGGAATAGGTGCTATAGGAAAAAAAAAAAAAATCATCTGATGATATACCCATGATCTCAAGATGCATCATGTGCAAGATTGGGATAAAAACAATCTCCTTTGTCAGATTTAAAGAGGTCAATGCATGTTGGCCGGAGGAGATAGGGCGAAGTTACGATTTTACCGTGTAAATAAATGGTACGATTATGAGGTAAGGTTACATTGCTTGTGGGCTTGGAGGTCTTGGGCTGTATATAATCTGGGTACTCCTCACCTTATAAGCTGGTTTTGCGAGGTTGAGTTAAGCCCGTTAGATTTCTTATCATGGTGTCAAAGCAAGTTTTTTCACTCCACGTCACCCGATTTAATTGTTCACGTGATTTGGCTTAGCTCAATCCCGCCAACACGCGTGGGGGCATGTTAGAATAGTCTCCTATTGCTTGTGGACTTGGAGGTTTTGGGCTATATATAATCTTGGCACTTTTCACCTTACAAGCTAGTTTTGTGAGGTTGAGTTAAGTCCGTTGAATTTTTTATCAACATCTAAGTTGTCTGATATAAGTCCATGATCTATTGACATACGACGCAAAAAAGTAGTGCAAAACTCAATCTTTATCATATGATTCGATACAATCAACAGTTGAATCGGATAAGGCTTTGGATATGTGTTTGGTGTCGATCTTTTCACTTATGATCTTTAGATCATGGCCTTCAAATTAAGTAGTTTGGATGGTTTGGTTACATTTAAGTCCTCAGACTTGAAGGCCATGATCTAAAGATCTACTTCGCAAAAGAGGCACAAAACTCAATTTCTATCGTATGAATCGACACAATCAAGTGTTGAATAAAATAATGGGTTTTGAGTGCATTGAATAATATGATGAAAATAATATTTGGTGTCAATCTTTTTCACCTAAGATCTTTAGATCATGAGCTTCAAATCAAATGGTTTAGATGGCATTTTAAATCATGACACAAGTATCACATGTCAATTCTTTTTTTTTAAATCATGTGCAAGGGCCAACTTCACATGTGCACGTAATAGTTGTCGGAACATGTTACACCATGCTCAATGTCACTTTTGGGAATGTGTGCCACGTAAAATCCACATGTGGCGGTCTGAGAGGTGGGCCATGATCTCTAGATTTATTGCGCTAAAAAAGGACGAAAAATGATCCCACCATCTATATGAAGACAGTCAACGCTTTTAGTGATGCAAACCTCAAACCACATAAATCAAATTTTCAATTGGTGCAAGGAAAGTGTGCCTTGATTTTTGCCCACAACATGGGCTAAAAAAAATTTCAGGAAAATTTTCCCTCGAAGTTTTATCTGGACTATTTTTACTATTTTCCCCAGCAAGTGGGACCCACAGTGTTCCCGAACAATAGAAAATATCCAAATCCGATCCGTAAAGTAAAGTTTTTTTGAGTTTTTAAACAAAACTCGTGTTGCCAAACAAAACCTTATTGTTAGGAGAAAAAGAATACAAGATACACCTACAAAACCGACCTCATAAAAGTGAGGATCTCCAAAAACAGGCACGAGTATATAAAACAACCCCAATTACCATCCTATACCAGAAAACATACCAACATAGGAATTGGATGGCTGACCAAAGTGATTACGAATCGGGGGGCAACTAGAAGCACCAATCTTTGTCAGGCTATCAGCTGATTCGTTTGCACTTCATCGTGTATGAGCAAAAGAAACGATCGGAACATCCTTTTGAGGGATATAACTGACTTTACGTATTTCAACGGTGGAGAGGAGTTATCACTGTTCCAACCCAACACACATTGAGTCTCGGCATAAGAAGAGAGAGATTCCCCTTTTGATAGCTAAAAGTTTGGCCTCATTGTACGAGCAGCCACCAATAGCAAAGTTGAAGAAATTGATGCTAATGTCATCCGAGTTTGTTATAATGCCTCCATCACTTGCTTTACTCCGATTGCCAAGAGCGTACCCATCAAAATTAAGTTTTATGAAGCCCCACCGGGAGTGGAGACAAATAACGAGGTTTGGGCTTGCCAATCCAACAATTAGAATGAATTGTTTGTGGACTGGTCGAGTGAAAGCACTTGAACGAATTGTAGGCAGTGACCGATCCGATTAAGGCCCAGCCACCATGGGCATGCCCATGCTGACTTAAAACCACAAAAAGACCTGATATTGACTTTATCGGCCTATATGACGTGATATCACTCAATGTTAACTAAATATTTGACTCTAAATCAAATTGAGAATATTATTGGAACTAACCCCATAAATATTGGCCTATCCCTGATATTTAAAATCAATATCATGTCTGCAACCTAATCTATTGATGTAAAAAAGCAAAACTTCTTGACCTTTTTAGGTTTTCTGGTCATTTACATTTGCACATAGGAAGTTGCTTGTCATGTGGACTAAGATCAACTTGATTCATGCCACATGGATGGACGTGATCAGCCATCATCTATTAACAATCAAACATGCACTATTAGGGCTGCAAATGGGTGGGGTTGAAGTTGCGTGTAAGGTATCAAATATCGGCCGATACCGATATATTTCGGTTTTTCGGCAAACTGATATATATCGATATCCAACTTGGTAGCAGTCGATAAGAGCCCATATCACAATACATATCGGTTTTTCCGCAAACGGATATGTATCGGTCCTCCAAGGACCAATACCGATACCCATTTTGTTACTTGGTTGCATGACCTTACCTGAATAGTAATTGTTGGCAAATGTTAGAAAATGACGAAATAAAAAGAGAATAATAGCTCTGACCGATAGTGGTGTTCAAATGATCTCACACTACTAAAATTTTGTTTTTTCATCTCACACTAAAATGGTATTTAAATGATAGTCAGGACTCAAGAGAGTCGAGTCCATTGCAAGCGATAATGGCTCCTAGCCCACATTGGTGTGTAAATGATCTTGCACCACTAAAATTGTATATTTTTTCTCACACCATTGAAGAGTGATTTATGATTATGCCTTGTGGTACACATATATTGACCAATCTAAATCGTTCAAATATATTTCGGCTTAAAGAAACATGCCTATAAGTGGATAGGAACCACATATGAGTGATGAACTTTACTATCAGCCATTAAAACTAAAAATCAAGATTAGTCAACATATTGCATTATTTAAATCTCCCTAAAACACCTGTTTTTGGGCATGTTACATTTTAATCTATGTTCTATTACTTTGATGCTAAGGATCACCCACATCCTTAACTATTGATGGTGCATCATTATTTAAGCACCATTTTGGTGTATAAATGACAGCAAGGAGAGTCGATCCAATTGCAAATTGGGCAATGATCAAGTTCAACTAGTTGAACCTGATTTAGTGTCATCCAGTTTTGCAGCCATTGACTTCCACATTTTCCAATTTTACATAGGACGTTAGGCAGTTACGATTCTCTTCTGTCCAATGACAACACAACTGGTTGAATACAAAATTAGGTTCAACCAATTGGACTTGACCATTGCCCTACACTAACCATGTACCCAGTAATTCCGCACGGGGCCAAACCTCTAGGGGTTTGGCATTGACCTAATGGCCAAGTATTCGCCTCAAGAAGCATTTTGAGGCCAGCCCAGAGATTTATATCTTTTATTTACCCTTAGACTAGTCGAGTGCTCTAAGGTATCCGCCCGCAATCAGATCCTCGAAGCCTAAGGCACAGTTGTGAATTTTATTTATGCATCTCTGCTGCTCGATATTAAGTTGATTCCAATCCTAATACATCCACCAACGCTAGGCAGCCAGTAGGACCATTGTGACCTCGTCAGGGTTCGGGAATAAATCGGAAAACGAAAAAATGCAAACTTGTCAAAAAAATATCGGAGAGTCTCTGTAAGGGTACCATTATCAACACCCCATGAAATTGTGACTTCATCTATCTCCAGCCAGAATGCATTGATCAGTTTGAATTGGACGATGAAGATTTCATCCCAATTTTCAACACAAAGGATCTTGAGATTATAGTCATACCATCAAACCGTCATCTAAAAAAGTAACCCTAAAATCACATTTGAGTGTGATGTGTACCACACGATTTTAGATCCAATTTTTGAGATGTGTGCCACATAAAATAAAAAACTGATCGTTTGATAACTTTCTCATAATATCAAGATCCATTGTGCGGAAGATTAGAATGAAAAACAATCTACATCTTACAATTCAAAGCTGTCAATGCATACCACCATTTATTAGGATCACGAAATCCTGTAAAATGAAGCATACGTATATATCACTTTTGCCTCCCTAAACATATCGGCTGATATGTATGTATCTGACATGGCCGATATTTAAGACCATGTCTAAAACACCGACCTAAGATGTCTCACCAGTATTACAGTAACCTTTAGCGTAGCGACTCAACATGCAACTCCCAATGCTACTCGAGCTCTCCACATCTTCCCCTCTCTGCAATCCGTCTTCATGACTTGGCTCCGATGGGTTAAGAGTAGAAATAGAATGAAAGGGAATAGGAGTACGCTAGTGGTAGGTAGGTGAAACCATGGTTCAAAATTTAGGCAAATCCATCGAATTATTTCAATTTCGGTCAATACCATAACGATAATTTCGGTTGAATTTTGAAGTTTAAATTTTCGGCCGATAATTTGCTAATCACCAAAATTACCAATCAATAATTTCAATACCATTTGTCTTTTGAAAAAATAAATGAATATTTGGCACTGAAATTTCAGCCCAACACTGAAAAGTTTGGCCAAATTTTCGGTTTCGGGCATGTCCAAAACCGATATTTTGATCATTGGGTGAGACCTACGTTATAAAGCCAGATATCGGATAGTCCCAAAAGGCTTAATTATAGAGGCCCAGTCCGACCCAATTGATACCATTAATTTAGGATTTGGCAGGGTAGCAACCCGCCATGAAAGTCGAGTATGGGCCAAGGTAATTAGACCCAATTAATAAACAGGGTGGCCCGGTCCGTGCAATCTGACTGGGTACAGGGTAGTTCCAAGAGTGGGTGATGTAACCGATGATTACGTACCCAATATGCTTTGATTGGCAACGCGAGATTTGCTTCCGGGACCATTGCCACTTGAATACCATCTCGATCTTTGGTGCCAAATATCTACATGGAAAATGATCTCTATCATCTGATTTAATACAGTCATCCATTGAATCAGTTGCCTGGTATCAGATGATGATAAGAGATCTTGTTTCATGCCAATCTTTGGCACCATCTCATACCGACTATAGTCACAAAGTCAGGAGTCAGCAAGGGTTATCCGCAAAAAAGAGTCAAAGTCAGTCAAAATAACAAAAGATGGAGGAAAAGAAAAAAATTTAATATATATCATAATATATTTCAAATTAGAAACAATTATTTTAATGAACAAAGTAGTATAACATAGGCAAAAAGAAGAAAAAGAAAAGGAAGGAAAAAGAAAAAAAATCGAACTTCACAAACATTGCAGATTAATCAACAGAGTCGTCCACTTGGCCAATTAATTGGCAATGTAGTTGGGATGACTGTAAGTTGCCAACTTTTTCCATTTTTGAACTATGATACCAATATTTTTTTGGCACATATTGAACCAAGCCTACTATGTGTGTGGCGCTCCTCGATTGTTGACCTAGCACAAGTACCTCCATGTTCGTCTTAAGTCTTAACTACATCGCAACCGAGTCTCAACTCTAGCCCATACGTTAACTTCCTAGGGAGTCACCTAATGTCCCAAGCCAAGCACCCTTAACCTGGCCCCGCCACGCATAGCACTCGCGTCATCTGAACATCCCCTTGGTTGCCCCAACACAGTGCCCTTTAAACAGTCATAGGGCCACTGTTACAGCCATAGGAAACCGTCGATGCGCCTTGATGTGTAGTAGCCCCTATCAAACCCATCATCAAATTGTATATTAGAACCCAAATATCAAAATCTATGATATAGTGCAACTAAGTGATTTTTTATGTTGAGCAAATCATCATCTAGGCTCTCTAATTTGTTAAATTTGCACTCTACATATTCTGTCTTTGTTATCCTTCAAGTAAAACTCCTTGATTCTAAGGTCTCTCGAATTCCAACTTACAATTCACTTGTTTCTTGTGTAATTAGCACCAAATCATACTTTAACATCCTACAACATTAGATCTCTTTGTATTTTACTGTTAGTTCATCCATAATCAATGCGAACAAATAAAGGCTCAAAGCAAACCCTTTATACAACCATAGTAAAAAATCATCAGACTTCTTCAAAAAATCAGAAAAAGTTGCCGATTTAGTGACTCCCCGAACGCATTGGCGATTAATCGGTCGAATCGCCCACTCAGCCGATTAATCACCAACATTTGTGATAATTAATTCTTTGTTATTTCAGAACTTGTAACTTAAAAAGGTCGGGCGGTAGGTTTTTTAACCTATCCCCCTCTCTTGACTCTCTACGCCTCTCGACTCTCGACATTGTCGGGCTTCCAGCTTCCCCCTCACAAGTCTCTACACTGCCGGCCACTACTTTTGATGACCTGCCATTCAGGCCACCATTTATAATAAGTTACTAAAATATATAAACTATATCTTAATATATTTAAAGTTAAGATTGGGGTGTTTAAGCAAGAAAATAATTTCCTTACATAACCTATATGCATCAACAATTAAAAATCACAAAATTCAAGAAAATTTCAGAGGATCAACCGCTTGGTCGAATATTCGCCAAAGAGTCTCGCAAACCACCTATTGAAAGAATTTTGCAAAATATTTGATTAATTTGGAGTATATTGTAACAGAGCTTGTTACTTCCTACATCCATCTTAGCATGCAGTCATTTCAAAGCAATCTGACCGCCCACAACACCCGCGGCCAACCTAACTATCCATCAACTCTGATACTAGTTGCTTTGCAACGGGAACTCACGCTGCACAATCCTCGTGCAGCCCCATGGCTCCTCCTTCCCCACGACCAACTACCTCGATGCATGGCGATGCACCCATCGCGCATGTCCAACACCTCTATGCACTGTTTGGCTTTCTAGTATGCTTCACTCATGCATCAGTCCCTCACACACAATTGGCACATACCAACTTATCATGCCATCTCATACCAACATTTTTTGGCACATAGTGAACCAAGCCTACCATGTGTGTGGCGCTCCTCAATTGCTGACCTACCACAAGTGCCTCTATGTCTGTCTTAACCGCAATTGAGTCTCAAATCTAGCTGATGCGTCAACTTCCATTGTCCCAAGCCAAGCACACTTAACCCTAATCTGGCCCCACCTATTGGCACCACTGCGCATAGCACTCGCCTCATCTGAAACTCCCCTTGGTGCCCCAACACAGTGCCCTCTAAACATCGTCATAGGGCCACCGTTATAGCCATAGGAGACCATTGATGCGCCTTCAACATGTCAAGGCCTGATGTGTGTAGTAGCCCTTATCCCTCCTCTCATCTACACATGTATGATTTAAACACCAATTCTGGAAAATAGAGGGGCAACCTCAAAGATATTGCCTTGAAATAGTACCATAATGCCCACCCAACGGTCCATGCCGGAGGCATGCGACTCCCTCGTGTGCTCAAGTCGAAGCCACATGTCCCGGATCGCACACACGATTTACACACTTGGCCATTTAGCCACATCTCACCATGCCATTTGACCACTTAGCGCCCACCACCTAGCCCAAGTCTGTCTTAACCCGAAATATGTGCCACTCAACCTCGCATCCAGGCCACACACCTCCCCACTAGCTCAAACCATGAATCTCTACACGCCAGGAGAAATCACTTTGTGACAATACGCATTACGGTCTTTTGTCTTGTCGCTTCTTTGTAGCCCAACCCTCTACACCATGCACTAATGCTAGTCTTACCATCGTTTTTATTGAAACATTTTTCATTCGAAGTGGCACCCATTGATTATACAACACACCACTTCCCAGTCTCCACTTTGCCCACTTTCCATTGTTCTTGTTTGAGATGTCCTTTTCAAAACCACCACAGATTGTATCCAAAATCTATGATATTGTGGCTCTAAATTACTTTTTATGTTGACCAAATCATCATCTTGGCTCGTGTTTGTGAAACTTGCACTCCATATATTCCGTCTATGTTGTCCTTAAATTTAAACCCCTGAATTCTAAGGTCTTTTCCAAAGTTTCAACTTACAATTTACTTGTTTCCTTGGCCAATTAGCACCATACCATCCGTACACCTTATATATCATGAGAACTCTGTTTCTACTATCAATTCATCCATAATCAATGCAAACAAATAAAGACCCAAAGCAATTTGATACAACTGAACACTGACAGGGAACTCAACCATCTCTTCGCATATAGTTCTTAAAATGGTTATTGCCCCTTGTATATACGTATAAATTTCCTTGTGCGGTCACTAAATTATCTTTCTTGGCACCTTATGAAAGGCCCTCATCGATCTTTTCATAAAATGACCTTTCCCCATATATAAATTTTTCCTCCTCTCTCTGAACTTTTTCTATAAGTTGCATAAATAAGAAATGACCTCGGTATTGATTTTCCTGGCATACACCCAAATTGGTTTTTAGAAAAATTTAATTCTTGCCTTAAACGTTGGTCCACCACTCTCTCTCCCCAAATCATCCGTACACCATATACATCATGAGAACTCTGTGTTTCTACTATCAATTCATCCATAATCAATGCAAACAAATAAAGACTCAAAGCAATTTGATACAACCAAACGCTGACAGGGAACTCAACTATCTCTTCGCATATAGTTCTTATAATGGTTATTTCCCCTTTATATATATATATATATATATATATATATATATATAAATCTCCTTGTGCTCTTGGCACCTTATGAAAGGCCTTTTTCGATCTTTTCATAAACTAACCTTTCCCCATATATAAATTTTTCCTCCTCTCTGAACTTTTTCTATAAGTCGCATATATAAGAAATGACCTCAGTATTGATTTTCCTGGCATACACCCAAATTGGTTTTTAGACAAATTTAATTCTTGTCTTAAACGTTAGTCCACTATTTTCTCCCATAGTTTCATACATGACTCATGACTTGAATACCTCGATAGTAGGCATATTATCTGTATCTCCTTTATTCTTATAAAAAGGACAACAATGCCCACCCTTTATTCTCCGAATATTTTTCTAGTTCTCTATCTTTGTTGAACGATTAGGTCTACCAAGAAGATCATTTTCTCCAATCACAATCTAGACCTCTATAGGTATCCATATGATCCTAATGCCTTCATTTTCTTCATCATGGCTAAGGCGAATTTCACTTTTGCTTCAGATACTTGTTAATTGTCATTGATTTGGTTTCCCCTTCTGTTTCAATTTCTTCGCATGTTCTATGTGTAACAATGTTTCAAGAATTAAATTTCAATTTTACAACTACATGTAAGTTATCAACATCTATATATTTTTCTTTTATTATCTATATCATCTTCTTTCACCAAATCATACGGTTTATATGATGTCACAGATCCATTATATTAAATAGTTACGCTTTCTTTTAAACTATGTTCAAACTGCAAGTAGTTTCTCCATTATATTATCGCTCCAATTACTAATCAGAATACATGCCAGATATAAACCCTAAACAAAGTAATCATGCATAATATGGTGGTGCCGAATGATTCATCTCATCCATTCAGATCATTTAACAAAAACAACAAAAATAAAACCAGGACAAAGGTACAACTAGAGATCTTTATAGGAGCCACAATCAATCCAAAACCAAAATCTGGGAACTAAAAGAGTAATCATCTAAAGCAGCTTACAAAAATGGAAGTAAACAAATGCTAGATTTGCTATTCATTCATTCGTCTTCCTGGCTACGCAACCTAGCCAATTTGTTCGTTACAACAACATCAAGTTGGGCAGCTCTCTCAACAATTGCCTTCCTCTTCCGTGTCGACACATTGTGTGCGATTTCAGCACAATAAGTCCTGTATGCATCAGCCATAAGAAAACGGAATATAAATGAATAAATGAAAATTTTCACTACCGAAGAAAATACAGAATCAGCAATAAAATAGTAACAAACGATACCATCAGACCCTTCAGGTAGGAAGTTTCATTATAGGGAGAAGTAGAGGCCCTGCTTCCCTTGCCTACATAAGCAACAAGTTGGTCTGACAAAATGAACTCCCTTTCGGAGTTCGTTGCCTAGTCAGCCAAGGAAGCAGCAGCTCTGCTGCATTTAACAAAGCATGATACCCATGTTTGAACCCATGTTTGAAGCTTTCATAGGAGGGGTCTGACAGAATCACTCACAAAGGACTATACACTGGTAAGGGCATACCTGTTGTGCATCATCAACAGTTCAAGATCTTTGATGTTGTGCACTAGGAATTTCTTGAATCCATTTGGGAGAAAATGGCGGGTTTTCTTGTCTGAACCATACCCGATGTTGGGCATCAAAGTACATCCCTTGAACTTTCTTCTTACACGAGAATCAATACCCTTGGGTCTGCGCCAGTTTGGCTGTCGCGTGAATCCAAACAAGCGAAATAAGATCAATCTGACAGGTTCTCCTTGGTAAAATTCTTGAGCACAAAAAGGGCACTTGCAAAAAATAAATAAAACCAAGGAGGCCTCTCCATCACCAATTGAAAAAAATTTAGCTAAGTCTTTTCACTGCCTCGGGTTGAGGCCTTTTGTTGGGCGAAGATGGCTAACAAGATTCTCACAGTGGGCAATCTGTTGCAAGCATGGTTGTCAAATCAGATCGATTTACGATTTGAATCGTAACCTGCCTGAAATCGGTCAAATCGTTTTTGAATCATAAAAATCGTTTGAATCATAAATTCAAATCGAATCATAGGATTTGAGTCTGTCATGTGACAGCTTGCGCAATGTCACAAAATGCCACTTAAAATCACTTTTGTTTGTTTTCTTTTTTACTAAAACACCCCTAAACCCTTATGAAACCTATTCCATCCTATTTTATGCTTATTAAACATCTTTTTAGGTTGTAAAAATGCTTCTTTAGAGTATTTATGGATTTTTTCCCACAAACACTTTAATTATTGGGTTTTTTGCATATATCCCCCCGTGTTATGCTAATATTATAAGAAACCCCCTGAGTTATGAGTATTTATTCTGCAGCCCCTACTTTTGTGTTTCTGTTTCATATAACCCCTTGCCGTTAACTAGCCGTGAGTTTATGAACGAAAAGCCTATTTTGCCCTTAATGAAACCAATATTTTAAAAATACCACCATTCTAAAAGGCCCTTCATTCATCTATATTTACAAGTCATGCCATTAAAGTTTATCACCATTCTAAAAGGCCCTTCATTCACCTTTATTTACAAATCATGCCATTATAATTTACCACTATTCTAAAAGGAGTACCTTTAAATCCACCCACAAAATCTTTGAGTTCACCCATGCTGAAACACATCGACTGCATTGAATCAAATGATGGAGATTTTTTATCGTCCCAATCTTTCATGAGATCGATCTTTAGATCATGAGTGTACCATCAGACGGTCGACTTTTTATTTCATGTGGTACACAACCCTAAAAGTGACCTTAATATCAATTTTAAGCATGCACGTGATGTTAAGGTCACTTTTCTGAGATGTGTGCCACGTGAAATAAAACACTGACCGTCTGATGGTACGATCATGATCTCAAGATTGGGAGGATAAATGATCTCCATCGTTCAATTCAATTCAATCAAAGATTCGATGGATGTTAAAGGTACTCTTCTAAAAGGTCCTTCATTCACTCATCAGATTCAAGACTCATCAGATGGGTGATTCCCCCATTAAAGCATGCCAACGTTTGGATGAATACTCAACCAATGGAGGATTTGTGGCAAACGATGCAATTATTCTTAAAAAGAAAACCTTCAATCTACGTGTTCCACTCAAAATACTCGTCCCTCCAATCTCCTATATGATCCAAGACCCATTTAGGAATTGGATTGCCTAACCACGTCTGCTTCCATCCACCGAATCTTTGAGTTCATCAACGCTAAAACACATTGATTGCATTGAATAAGACGATGGAGATCGTTTAGGCATACCATTAGACGATCAGTGTTTATTTCGTGGCACACATCTCAGAAAAGTGACCTTAACATCACGTATACGGTTAAAATTAATTTTAAGGTCATTTTTTTGGGTGTGTACCACATGAAATAAAAAATCAACCATTTGATGGTGCCACCATGATCTCAAGATCTATCGTGTGAAAGCTTGGGACGATAAACAATCTCTATCGTTCGGTTTAGTGCAATCAACCATCTGATGGTGCCGCCATGATCTCAAGATCCATCGTGTGAATGGGTGGGACGATAAACGACCTCCATCGTCCAATTCAATGTAGTCAACTGTCTGATGGTGCCATCATGATCTCAAGATACATCGTGTGAAAGGTTGGGACGATAAATGATCTCCATCGTCCGATTCAATGCAGTCAACCGTCTAATAGTGCTACCGTGATCTCAAGATCCATCGTGTGAAAGGTTGGGACGATAAACGATCTCCATCGTCCGATTCAATGCAGTCAATGTTTTTCAGCGTGGGTGAACTCAAATATTTGGTGGGTGGATTTAAAACTATTTTTTTTGTAAGTGGAGGGGTGGATTTAAAATTACTCTTACCGCGTGTAGAGGGTGGCAATTTAGTAATTTAATTTTTAAAAGGATAAATATGGTATTTAGGCTATTCTTTAACGGCTGCTTAACCATTTAAAGTAGCATCCGTTAAAGAGGATGTTTTATAAACACCAAAATGCTAACTCAGGGGGTGCAAATAGCTATAACTGGGGTGGTTATTTGTAATATCAACATAACTCGTGGTGGTATTTGCAAAAAAACCCTTAATTATTTTCATGCTAGTTGAACACAATCAAATACCTTTTGTTTTGGTTTTACATTGTCTAGGAGAAAAAGAATATTTTTTACTAAGAATTGGTGTCTCCAATGAGTTTTAAGATTTTCTAAAGTGAATTTCAATTACATCTTATATATTTTAAGTCATTAGAGTGATTGTTCTTTATCGATGTTCTCTATCGATTTTTTTTACATATTTATAGTCTCATAAGATCATAGTGTCTTAGACACTCATACATATATATTTTATATACATAGATGTCATACACATACATAATTACAGGAGAACGTACATGAATGAACAACGATAGGTCAAATGATGAAATGAAAACATTTTTGTCCCTTTGGGATTCAAATGTATTAGAAATGGTGCAAAATTTTATTTGTATTGCATTTTCCTAATTTTCTGATTTTAAAAAAAATATTTTTGCATATTTTTTTCGAAAACCCGATTATGTACGCCCAAGAGTGGACCAGGACTAGACGTGTGGAAGAAGCCTGCTCCACCCAGGATATTTCTTCTGCAGGATAGCTGCTTGGGAAAGGATCCTAACCATTGATCAGCTGCTCAAGAGGGGGGCGATTATTCAAAATAAGTATGCCATGTGTGGAAAAGAATCGAAATATGCTAATTACTCTAAACAAGTTTATTCTATAATGCTGGGAGGGTTTGGTGTGCTACTGCTTCCCATGACCTTGTGGGAGTCTGTTGGCAGGTTGTGATGACTATGATTTCAGTGGATTTTCTCGAACTTTGAACTTTAAGGAACGTAACTGTGGCTGGGCCATTTGGTGGAAAGCAATTCCAGGACCTTCTGAGAGTGAATTGCTACAGTTTGCTAAAGAAAGTATGTTGGAATGGATGGGAGATAAGTGGATGAAAGGGTAGATTCCAATGGACAGCATTACAGAGCAGTTGGATGATATGGCTGGTAGAATGTAGGTCCTGTTAGCCTTCCTTCCGCTTGTCCTGGAGTTTATCCTTGAGGATGGAGACTAGCATGTGTGACACTTTGACGTTGGATGATAAGCCACAGGATCAGGCAGGATATCTGCTACGAAGAACCCTGTTTAAAGACTATTTTTATCAGTCCAAAACAGGGCACTAACAGGCCTGACAAAGATGCTGCTCAACTGGGCTTCTTAATGCGCCTTTTAAGACAAAAAAATAATAATAATACTTAATAATAGTACAACAGGGAGGTTTGATTCAACAGTCAAATGCTCACTTAAGTGATTATGTGATTGATGGTGTGCAAAAAAACATAATAACAGATGGCCTTTGACCTTGAAAGTTGATTTCTTATTTATTAACGTTTTACTAAGTAGTTGTTTAGATTAATTAGGCTGTTTCGTAGGTTTTGTTTATTGAAAAAACACATGCTATTAAGTTTTAAATTTTTATTCAATAAACTAGTGTGTTTTAAAAAGGTTATTCAAGTACTAATTATCTTAGCCTGTTTTGCACAATTTCACTCTATTGTATTGTGGATTCGGCAAATGGAGCCATCTTTTATTTTCCTGCAAATCTTTTCTAATATGGATACTCTTCCTCTAGTATCACATACACTTTTCTTGAGCTCTTCAACATGGTATGTGCATTCTGGAAGAAGTTAGTAGATCTTATGGTGGATGGGGTGGAGGGTTGTTCAGGAATTTGACCATATCGTTTGGTGAATTTCAGGGGATACCATCCATTGGGCAAGCAGAAGAAAAGAATTTACGGGGATCTCACTTCTTAGAATAAGAGTGGAAGCCAATAGCATGGATTAAAATGAATTGGTGATGATGAAAAGGTTGGCTAGGCCTTGGGAGGGCATTTTAAAATAAAATTTCAATGGAAGCTGTTTGTATAATTTTTTAAGGTAGTGAGGACTGGAGAAAATGTTTCATAATCATCTCAATGTCAAAAGATCTTTTTTGACTGACTGGAGTGATGTGAGGGGTACACCTCATACGGCCATAGCCTCACTGTATAAGCCCCGAGGCCAAATTGACTCGCCTCGAGGTGTAACCTCAAGCCTGGAGGAATATGATTTTTTGAAAAATGTATACTTTGCCATACTGGGCCACGGTGAGATTTTTCCATCTCTCATCTTGAGCTGTATCTTCAGGAAAAGCGTTCACAAACACTGTTGGCATGAAAAATTAGAAACCATAAACTCCAGTCCCCATATTTCCTAATATTTCTCCTGATAAATAAAGCACCTTATAAGCATCAAGAGAAGACCCATTTAAAGAAAGACATGCTACAACAAGAAAACTAGGTTCTTTTATAGTCTCATCGACAAAAAGAAGAAAGAATGAAACTACAGTCATCCTGCAACTATCTAACATTCGTAGTGGAAGGAAGATGGTGATAAAAAGTACCTTCACGGAAACCTTGCGGTCACTTTGAGGCCTCTTAAATTTCTTAACACGCTTCTTGATAATCTTCTTTGTGAGCAAAGGAACAGCCATGACTTCTTCAAAAATAAAAAACAGCAAAAATCATTCAAACGCTTCAACTTTCAAGGTAAGCATAAAGATTATAATGTAGTTGACCAGATAAATATTGTAAAAAAATAAGAAAATTTTACTAACATTGCTGCGTCTGTTCTATTTATGTACACGAATAGACACAGATTTGAAATTATACCGCTACCACAACCCAGAGAATACATTGATATTATATTAGAGATGAAAAGGCTAGTGATATCATGACAATGAGGATGTTTCTAGATCTGCATTGTACTTGTGCCCATTGTTTCTAATTAGCTATTAGACTATAAAATCATGATTCATAACAAATAAGAATATTAAACAAAACAACATCATTTTTAATTATTACAAAATTCCTTTACTAAAATATTCAGATGCATTGAATAACCTTATGCATGTTGACAACAAATTTGAGATTTTTACGAAAATAATCATGGATTTACCCAATTACCACAACATACAAATGCATTTAAATTGTTATTTCGGTACTTCACAAACATACAGTAAGGTGCAACTCACATGAACTTAATTTCGTTCACTCAACTATAAATTTTCAATAGAGAATATTTCATCAAAAGCACGAGAAAATCAAAGGTCAAAACGGAATACAGGTACAGATATCAATGTATGGCTATTGATTTATATACAAAATTCTTTTAACATATAATGCTTTAATGCCTAAAATCTAAATTCTGAGATCTGAAGGACATGGAGAACACAACTGCCATGCAGAAAAACATAATAACAGTAATTTTTAATTGAAGAGGGTAAGAGCTGAAGTTGACGGGTCAAAAACAGTATCTTTGTTCCTTTACACAAGTTTACAACAATTAAAACAAGAGAAGGAAAAATAATAAAATAATACAAAAATTTTATAAGACAGAATCCTCGCTGCCTTTTTAATGATAGGTAAGATGGGATCGAATCTGTGAGACCTTGAGGTTGCAATATTGTCAACCTTCCATTGTGCTATAGGCCCAAGCCCCGACTCCTATGACTTCTTTCCACAGATAGTTCCATGAGAAGAACCCATTTAGGCAATGTGGAATACATCTTTGATCATTATAGGTGTTTCATGTGGATGGACATTGGAACAACCAGATCAGAGCAAAGCAATTTAATATAAATTGTTAAGTAGATATGAGCAATGGTACATATTAAAGCATTCTTATCAGATAGTCCTAATGCACCGATATGCGTGGTTTTCAAGCTGAATGTTTTACAAGTGATGGCCACTCACATGAAATATTTAAAACGATAAAATATATGCCACATGGCCTAAAAAGATTGTTTCTCATGATCTCTTATCTATAAATGCTTCATAGTCCCATTATTCGTTAACTTATATATCTTCATTTGTGTGTTCTTTCTAAGGCTTCAAAGTTTTATAAATTTTGCAAACCAGAAAATCTAAAAACCTGCCAATGGAGAAAATACGGAGGGAAGGAGTTATTGGTGAGCGCTAGAACCTCCCATAGAATCACGGCACAATCCGACAATTGGTTGTTTGCGCCTTGTGGATGTTCCAGCTTAATGACTTTACAAGATGCAATACTCTGATTCTGATACTAGATCTAATGCAACAAAACAATCCCTAGATCCTAGAAGCTCTTGTACATTTTTCTTTTCTTTTTTTATTCTGATTTTTTGTGGGTTTGATGCAGATATTTGGTTAGATTCTTCAGTGCGGTGCTGTCTTACTTACACTTTGTGGTCATTGTGAAGTCTGATAAGGCATTCACATTCAAACTCGTATTTTCTTTATTTTTTTAATTTTGGCATCTCTATTCAACCATCTAATAAAATTCAAAGGCAAAATCCTAGAGCACAAACTAGTGTTCAATAAATGCGCTAAATGACGAACAAAATAATGAACATTAATAATAATCTATAAGAACTTATTATATATCAGAATCTTTATAAAATCAGCGAACTAGGGTTAATTAACAAATAAAACAACGAAGAACAGAAACTAATTAATCAAACTTTATAAGCATTCATAATTAACAAATGACAAAAAAAAAACCAATTGCATGGAAGATCCTGAAAGCTAACAAATCGAGTATATAGGAAATCAGACGACGAGGCAATCGAAGAACTGAAAAATGATAGCCTACTTGCTCTGGTTTATCCTCTGTTATATCCACCCTCTCACCCCCTATAAAAACCCTAACCCTAGCGGAGAGAGGCTTTTATTCTACGGTGTAAGATTTAATTTATAGGAGGGAGTTGGTATTGGCATGAATTGCACAAGCACGAGAGAATGGTGGTCACGCCATCTGTACCATACACTTGGCATTAGCTTACGCCGATCCAAATCGTCCAAAGGGGAAGAACTAATGAAGATATATAAGTTAAGCATGATTCCTATGGTTTGGATGGAGGACTTCCCTCCTCACATTGTTCCAATTCTAATTTTCCTTTTCTCATCTGAAAACAAAATAAACAAAAAGTATGATTCTTTGCCCAAGACATATTTCAGTGGTAAGTTGCGACTCGGTATAATAGTAAACTACACTTAATGGTGTAAGATCAAGGCTTTGATGATGATTTTCAATGGTATAAGACCAAATGTCTATTTTTATGAATAAAAAATTTTAATAGGTAGATGGGAATTGAACACATGACCTCAATGCTACATGCTTGAGTGGGAAAAAGTCAAGTACCATCAAAAGTCTAATTTAATATATAAGATTATTTAAATATTATGTTTTATTTATATAAAAAAATGTTGATCATGCCCAAATAGGTGTGGCACGAGCAAGGTGTCAAAATCGGCATTGAACACGGGTATCGATTCATGGAGGAATGATACGACTCGGTTGATATTGATACCCCGATACGAATCGGCCGATACCAATACCAATATCAAGTTGAGAAACTAATACATATCGCCGATACGTATCGGTATCGGCCGATTTTTTATATTATGGGCATGAGACAAGGCCACATGTTGATAACAATATTAATATAAGAGGGTTTTTTTTTTTTTTTGGTGAGTGTCAGAGCCAGCTTCCGTGCACCTCTATTAATCTCACGGGCCCTGGTGTTAATGACCGGATAATACTTCAATGGCCTTGAGGGGACTTAAATTGGTGATCATTGAAGAGAAAACCGAAGGCCTGACCAACTAAACTACCCCTCGGAGTTCTATGCACATTAACCGATAACAAACAATATTTGCAAGTTCACCTTTTACGACCTTTTCCATGCTCATTAACTCGTTGAGCATGTCTTATTTGGTAACCACCAAAGTGAACTTTGGTGGAGAGAGTAGCACGACTCATAGACTTGTTGGTGCGTTAGAACGACTTCGTGGGCATGAGGTGGTGGAATGGTGGGCACAGAGATGTGTAAGAAGCCTCGCAAGAGGGGGTCTTGCGTGCATGCAGGAAGAAAGTGCTCTGTACGTCGACCAAGTCATTGAATGAATTATTTGTGTCAAAATTGGAGATCTGGCAGAGGACTCCAAATCACGAAGACGACAGACGCTAATAGTTTCAAAACAAATATGTATGGAGAGAGATATGGTTCAGCGAAGGAGCATGTCGAGCACTTGTTGTCATACTATTATTTTCTAGAGTTTGGTATTTTTCCTTTGAATGGGACGGGAGCTGTGGAGTTACTTCCTTACACATGAAGTATTGATGTACTAGAGAGTGCATCAATGGTCTCCTAAACTTATGAGAGTGGACCTTAGATACGGTTACATTGGATGTCGTATGGAGTGTCACGCATAGGAGGTTTAAGTGGGAAGCTATACCGGGGGGAGCGTTTATGGCTGGCCTGTATATATATATATATATAAGATGAAGGTACTCCAGCCGAAGTACCTTCACCGTATTTAACATCCACATGGAAGTTTATGTGGCGTGCCACATGGAGCTTCAACAATCTGTTTAGATCAATTTTTAAAAAATGAATTCAAAACTAAGTTTTAAAATTAAAAGTCAAAATTTAACTGTGATTCAAGAATCTAGATTTTACGACCCAAAACATACATAGTGGAGATGTTGTTTTGGATTTTTTTTTCAGAAATGATCTAAACAACGTTAACTTGCTCCACATGGCACCCAAAATATGTTGACTACCATGTGGACCTCCATGTGGATTTTGGAGTATGGTGAGGGTACTCCACTTAGAGTACATTCCCGGCTCCTGGGGAGAGTGTGTGTTCACATTAGGATAGAGGTCGGGGTTGGCAGTGCACATATACGCTAAGACGTATGACAGGATCGATGATCCCCTAAGAAGTCATGCGTCAGTATCCTTAGTTAGCTTGAACGTGTGGGGCTTCTTGATAAGCCTTCGGTAGGCTCTTGTGCTAAGTGGGATAGACCTACTTGGGAGATACGTGGCTTGTTGCAGAGGCAGAAATAAGGTGTCGGTTGGCTTGTGGCTCATTAGGGTCAAGGCAGACTAGCAATGATGGACAAAACTTGGGACAAGGTAATGAGATATGCTTGTGAGCAATGTGGGACATTGTAGTGCATGTTGACTCAACACAGAGGCGTCTACAAGGGGTCCTAATGAATCAGATGCTTATGAAGAGATTGGGGCCTCGAATAAGCGGTGTTGGTTGATGCTTGTGCCAAGTTTACATGAATCTTCTTGGGGGCGACATGGGACACAGTTGTGCATGTTGGCTAGACGTTGAGGTGTACATGAGTAGCTATTGTGTTTGTGACTCGGGAAGGAGGACTGAGGCCAAGTGATATGGGATGACGTGGGAGAGCCAGTCACACGGCTTGGTTCAGTATGGTCAGCAAGTCATGCCGGGATAGGGCAACATGGGGAGTTGCATGCCACTGTTGGTTGCGAGAGACTAGTGTGCAAGGCACATGGTGAAGCAAACAAACCAAACATATTTGGGTGTAGTCAAAAGTGCAACCTATAGGCACTAAGGCATGAAAGTGCTTACATGGTTGATGGGTAGATCGACTTGCGTATTGGTAGCGTTGCAAGAGGCGTCATGGTGTTGTTCGAGAGAAAATTGCAGCCCCGTGACATTGTGCTCATGTGAAATACATAATATAACTAACTGAAAGATAAGTAGCACAAATTAGGTTGGCTTGCCTCGCCCAAGTCTTTAACTAGTCCAGCACATGAACTTGACTCATTGGGACCGGCCAGGCACGAGCATCCAACTTGACCTTCAAGTTGGGTTGGGTCGGGTTGGCTTAAAGGTCAGTTAGGCAAATCTTTCCGACCCAATCAAATGTTCTATATATTATATAAGTGTTTAGCTAATTGCAATTTAAAAATATGGGTAAGCAAATTATTTAAAACAAAGACTTGAAATTTGAGATATTTCAACATCATTATCTAAGCCTTTTTACTTGGAGGACATGAACTAAAGATATTTTTTTAAAAGATTATCATGAAATACAATCTCTATCATCTGATTCAATATAGTCAACTATTAATTATTCTAATGCCTTAGATTGCGTTGAAGTAGATGACGGCCATTATGCTTTTGCACCAAAGATTTTTAGATCATGACCTTCAAATCAGACAACTTAAATGGTGTTGAAACTTGAGAAATGTCCTAAAAATTCGAAGTTCTTTTACATAGTTTGCAATAGCATAATTTGAAATTGCAATTACTTGGACCCATAATTATAATATAAAGGGATTAGGGGAGGGGTAGAGGAGATTTCAAATTGGGTCGACCCAACCCAACAAAGTTTTTGGGTCAGATTGGTCGGACATATACCCTTCTTCAGTCGGGCAGCCAAAAGTTCCCCCGAAAAAAAAAAAAATCAAAGCTTTGATAAAATTTTGTAGCAAGGACCCGTTGTTTTAGAGAAAATCTATAACGTCCTGCAATTTGGCCACCTGTACACCCAAGTACGTGTCCGTGTTTGGCGTTAGGTGTATTTGGTTGGCAATGTATATGCCACCCACTTGATGCCTTGCATCTTAGACCCTAGATGAAAAGCTAACACATCATTGCGGCGTGTAAGCTTCACACCAAACCAACCCCCACTATATAATTCAAAATCCTCTCTTTGTTTCATTTGCTTGAAACGTTAGAGAGAGAGGGAGCTTAGAGGAGAGAAAGAGAAAGGAAAGAGAAGAGCTCTCCCCATTAACCTCTTCTTCATGTGTGTGGATCTCACCCTCAATCTCCTTCATCTTCTTAGATCCACCGCGAGAGGGTGTCGATTTGGACGCGGCTATGATCACGAGCTTGAGAGAACCCTCAAACCCTCTTTTGGTTTTTCTTGAAACCCTCACTCAAACTCTTCTTCTTCACTCAAGAGAGCGTTGAGTTGTCGTATACATCGTGAGGATTCGATCGCGAGTAAGAAAGGGGTTTCGATTTCAAACCATCGGACGAATGCGGGAGCTTGAAGTGTCGATTTTGAAAACAATCATCGGGGGCGATGTGTGCCCGATTTAAGGAGGTAAATATCACATATTATTGATGCATTAGGCTAGGGTTATGTGGTGTAGAATGTACTCAAAGAATAGAGCTTAGTTTTTGAAAATGAATTTTGAAAGGAGAAGAGCGCTCAGAAATCCCGATTCAGAAATTTCTGATGACAGCTCGTTGTGACAACAACCACAACACGCTGTCAAAGTAATGATAGTGGCACCTCTAAGGAGATGACCTCTCCAGCCATGGCACGTTGTCATTGTGTCACAACACGTTATCACTATACCACAGCGCGTTGTTGATTCCACAACAGAACTAAAATAGAATATATATAATCACACAGCACACTGTCATTTTACCATAGCTCACTGTGAACCCTAGCACAGCACAATGTCAGGGAAACCACAACGCGCTGTGAATAGAAGAAAAATAAGAAATTGAACTCTACCACAGCCCGCTGTCATTACACAACAGCGCGCTGTGAACATTACCACAACTCGCCGTCACTTAACAACAGCGTGCTGTGAGTACAATAAAGTGAGAAATGCTTAGATTGATCTATCGACCATTGACGTATGACTATTGTGCACAATGTAGAGAGGAGAGAATCGATTTTGAGCAATAAGCACCATTGTACTTCCATCTAGCAAAGCTAAGGTTCACTCATATTCGAATGATTGGAACGTCCGAAAATGTTAAGATTTGATAGTGAGTTTGAAAATGGAATTGACATTGTACTCCGAATCCGTGAAATTCTATATTGAATTCGTTCTTGAACTTCGAAATTGAATCGTAATTGTTAGTAAATTGTGATCGAACTCTAAGAGGAGTAGAGGTTTCAGAGAGGGGTAGAGGCCCCGAGGTTTTTACCTTGTGCCTGTAAGATTGGTTGCTCAGTTCTCAGAAGATGGGATGCTTAGGTTCATGATTGACTAATGTGATGTGTTGCTAATGTGTATCGTTTACTGATAAGGTGTCTCATTCTCATGGGTTTGCATCGTTGATGTATTTGTTTACTTATGAGTATCGTTTATTGATGTGTTCTATTTTTGTATTGTGTTTTATCATTAATATGCTTCCGTTCCGGACATGATTATTTGCAACTTGTTGAATACGAAAATGTGATATTGAAACTTGTTTTAACGAGAAATGCCCTTGAAATCATGATTTGACATGTAAATGCTTTCAAATCATTTTTGAATCTCAGTCATTGAAATTATGCATTGACTAATGAAAATGTAAATTGGGATTGTATTTTCTCTATTGAGCTTTGTTTGTTAGCTCACCCCCACTATACGTCATAGGTATAGATATCGGGCAGAATCAAGAGTTAGAGAACGACACGGATTACATACCTGAAGAAGATCTTCCACCGGAGGATTTCTTCCCATAAACAAAGTGATTTGAATTCGGTATAGTGGTGAGTTTTTGGGATTTTGAACTTAGTACACTATGTGATTGTATGAATGATGAGATTATTTTTGTATAGACAAATTGTGTACCATTGTTTAGGCGATGGATGGCCATCACCGGTGGTTTGATTTTGGGCTCTATGGCATTGTATTTTGTATAGAAATGGAGATTTTGCTTCCACTATATATATATATATATATAATATCTGTTTATTTTTCGCATGGATTCCAAAGATGATATTGTATTTGATTGTGATCTGTGATCTGACGGCACGGATTTTGGGGTAGAAAATTTGGGCTGTCACAGTTGGTATTAGAGCTTAGGCTTTAGGTTTTATGGGAGACTCAGAGTTATAGCTTTAGGTGCAGGAATATGGTTGTAGGTTCAGAGATATGATGTTAGATTTTGTCAGGATATAGAATGTCTAGTCTATGATAGATTAAGGTTTTGAATCCTTATGTTCGCTTTTGATTAAACCTTTAGTTTGATCATGGCAGATCAGTATGGCTCCACGTGGTAGGCCAAGACACAATAGAAGCATCCCAAGTGGTGAGGGAACATCAAGTGATGAGAGAGTCGCCACGGGTGCAAATGTCATTTCCTTGGGTGGAGGAAACAATAATGGGTTGACTGGGCAACTATTGGAAACAATGGTCAATACTATGGCCCAACTTGCATCAAGACGTCCACCTTCTGCATTTCAAGAGTTTAGAAGAATGAATCCTCCAAGCTTCTAAGGCCAAGCAATCCACTCGAAGTGTTAGAATGGTTGAATGAGATTGAGAAGCTTCTTCGTATGAATCAGTGCACCGAAGAAGAGAAAGTGAAATGGGCTTCTTTTCAGCTATAAGAAGCTGCAGACGCATGGTTTAAGTCTGCTGAGAGGACCAGGCTGCAGACGACGCTGAATGTCACATGGACTTGGGATCAGTTTGTTGAAGAGTTCAATAAGAGATACTTTCCGAAAGCAATTCGAAATCTGTGGGAAGTCAAATTTATATCCCTAGAGCAAGGTCAAATGTCCCTACATTTGAGCGTGGCATGAAGCATAGTATTCAAGAGAGGATTTCCTTTTTTCAAGTAGAGACCTATGTGGAGGTTATGAACTTGGCACTCATTGCCGAGAAAGATATTGAGAAAATGCAATTGAGAAGAGACCAACAAAATAGGAGTCAAGTAAGTCGACCACAGTCCTATCCCTCCGAGCAGGCAAGCAAGAGGCCGAGATTTTCTTCACCAGCACCTCGGCAACCTGCTCAGATCTCCTATCAGAGGTCAGTTATGTCTACACCTTCGAGGTCATTTTGTTCTTCCAACCCTGCTGCCACAGGAGTGTCAAGACTACAACAGACCTCACACACCTCTTCGACCGCATCGGCTGAGCCTTGTCCACGATGTAGAAGATGACATAAGTTAGAGGAGTGTTGGTGGACAACGGGTGCATGCTTTAGATGCGGGAAGATGGGACACTGGATAAGAGAGTGTCACAAGGCAAGTAAGGAAAGGATGGTGTCAGCATCTACACAAAGGCCATCTCAACCTACTGTATAAGGTTGCGCCTATGCAGTGTTAGCACAACACACTCTGGCATCAAATGATATTATCCAAGGTATAACTTCAGTATCAACTGTCAAATTTGATAGTATTTCTAGTCAATGAATATCCTTGGAAATATCTTCTGATATTTTTTGACATTTCTTGAATACCACACCACTGTTGTATGTACACTTAAGTGAATTGCATGCTTGAAACCTAGGTACCTTGTCTATGTACTAGTGTAGTGATATCTGCCTACACCAAGCACGAGTATTGATAAATCTAGGATCTATGCACTCTTTTGTAACCCTCCCAATTCATGACTGCGCAACCGTGGGATTTGTGATGATCCCGTCCCGACGATGCGCTCTCTAACAAAAAATATAGAGTCGTCACTCGGAGCTTTTGGTGCCCCAGAAAACCTAGTTAATTTTTATGAGCACTAAAGTACTAAAAATATGACTTTGAATCCAGTCCACACCAAAGGCTCTTGGGTAGGGGGGCTTTGGTTATCGATCGGGAAGGTGTTAGGTAACCGATCAACCCGCTTAACGCGATCTCTACTAATGACCAACACAAAAATAAAGTAAAAGAAAAGAAAATGGCTTCCTCTTGTCCAAATGGGCCTTAAATCCTATTTGTGCCCCTCCATTCCCACCGAAAATTCGGCGGCGTAACGACACAAATGGGAGGATAAGAAGAGCTAAGGAAGAGATAGGAGAAGAAAGGGGAGAGCCGAACCCCTCGAGTCCTTATAGCACCGTAGGAGAGCCTTGTGTAACTTGCTTTTAATGAGCTCTTGAAGGCTTATATAATGGAAATAAGAGTTCTAACCTCTAAGGCTTGCTAACTAAGAGGTAGAGAGGGAAGGTAAATGGGTAGCATGTACCTAAACTAAGGTATCTAAGATAGAAAATATCACTCAAAGGGGGTTTTGAAATTCTGAAATTTGTATGAGCAATAGTGCACCAAAGGGAGAAAGATCTTCTCACTTTAAGCTCTTTCTCTCTTAGGGAGGAGGGCTCTATTTATAGGAAAAGGGTAGGTTAGGAGGTTACTTAGAAGCTAATTAGGGTTAACAATTAGGTAATAAGCAATCTAAGGTTTTTGAGGTTTTCTAGAGCTTGGAGAAGAGGAATTTTGGTTTAATGGTAGATGATAGGGTGATGACTTGAATGGCAAAAGGGAGATAACCTAAGCTAATAAGATCACTAGGGTCCTAAAGAAACACACCCCAGACTTTGGGATGATCGACAAGTCAAACCCCCAATATCAATTTTGGCCATTTTTTGAAGGAAAATCAGGCTCAAACTGTTGGAAGTTGAAGACCCGCACGGGCTCAGCCCGATTTTACAATTTCCTGCATAAATCTGCGATCTTCATTTCGCCATAACTTTTGATGTATAACTCTGATTGAGGCAATTTTTGGCTTGTTGGAAAGCTGTGGAAGTCCTCTTTCCAATGATATATAACTTAACTTTAGAAAAGGTTTGTATAAATTTTGGCATTGCTCTTTTTAACCACTGCTTAGGAGGGTTCGAAACTAGCTCTATGGGTCTGATTTTGCAATTTCTTACACAAATCTGTGATCTTCATTTCGCCATAACTTTTAATGTACAACTCCAAATTAGGCGATTCTTAGTTCGTTGGAAAGATGGGAAGCTCTACTTTTCAATGGTATATACCTTAGGTTGGGAAACTATCTATAAAAACTTTGACACTCTTTTTTCTAACCGCTATTCACGGGGGTTTGAATTGTGCCCGAGAAGGGTTTTAATAGGTTTGGGAAGGCTATGATTGATTCCTAAGGATTCGAGATGATTCCTAAGGGTTTTGGGATAATTTTTAAGGGTTTGGAAGGGTTTCATACATGCCATCAAAAGCTCGGAGGCATGCCTCTTTCGAAATGTGTTTCAATCGGGCCTTGGGCCAAATTTGGGTGTCTACAGATGCCCCTCTTTAGTATCTGATCACTAATGATTGAATGCCAAAGAAAAGAGACATTCGAAGTGGCCCAAGGCATTACTGACAGGTCTGCTGCATTCAGAATAAACTTCAAATATCAGACGGGTGACACGGTGAGAAAACAAAAGCCCTGGATGCCAGGCTAAACATTCGTTTATCATGGTAATCTGTCCCCAAGTGCTTAGCGATATTACTGTGCATAACTGAGGTGAAATGAGTTGCGAAAGCCCAATAGCTGGGAAAAATATTCGCTTCTCGAATTATGAAAGCCCATTAGTCGGGAAAAATGTCCGCTTCTCGAGATGATTTGAAGGTATTTGATGTTCAAGATTCATTCTGAATACAACAGCTTCGCAAATAAGAGGAGTAATCGACCCACACTTAAAGATAGGTGCTAAGCAAAACTACGCAAGGCTCCACAATTTGTGTCCAATCTTACGAGGCATTTGACTGCCCCATTTGACTATTTGCGGGTGCCCCTACTGAAAGCAGGGTTCGAGGTCATTGGGCAAACCCATCGATCCAGAAGTTTATTTAGCATAACTACCCGAGCGGAGCGAATAGATGCCACGATGCTCTTTGGAAGTACGTGCTATTTTTAGAAATGTGCCCAGGATCAATATGACCTAGAGCATCCAACTTCAACTACCTTGAACATATCCAACCAAACATTGGGTGTCTCCCAAAAGGGACATCCAATCCTAGTTTCTGTCAACAATGATCATAAACCTCATTCAACTATACGTAATCCTACATCCATTAAGGGCAATGAGCAGTAATAAAGGCGATGGAAGCCCCGACCTGGACCTGCCCGGGTATAATTTACAAAAACAAACGACCATCATACGAATGCCCAGATGCATGGCATACACTTTACAGGGATACTGCTACCAATACAGTTTTTAAGCCTGCAAAAAATAAAGGAGAAATGAACCCTTCTGGATGCATGATTGCACATAATTTGATTGATATGTAATCTCATTCTTAACAGGCTGGTCTCAACCAACGATTGACCTTTTCCAACGGAGAATCTGAAGCTTAAGACACTTAAGTTCATAGGAACCGAAACAGAGCGCTTAGCTCGAAGATTTAGCAGGGGAGTTGACTCGATCAAAATATTGACTGTTTGATCGGGACTGATACCGTTGCTCCTACCTTAAAGTAGGATCTAGAATCCAAGGTGTACTTTAAACTTAGGACGTTACTATAGCACAGTAGTGTTACTGATAAAATATCAACATTTTACCGCATCGGAACACGCATGTGCGTAGCTCTGTGGGGAAGCATAAATTTATTCTTTCTTTTTCAAAATGATTTTCTCTTTTTTTTTAATAGACCTGACGCCGATGGAGAGATGCTTCATCTGATTTATCCATCACTGAGAAGTTTCCTGCTTTGAGGCTTTGGACCGTGTGATGTTCCTGCATTTTCTCGAGAAAATGTCAGTCCCTTTTTTGTTTATGTAAGTAACAAATGCATCCTAATTAACAGAAGGAGAAACAAACCTTTACCTATATTTTTTCATTTTCAAGGTTTATATATATTTTTTGGATTTTTATTTTCAAAGATATTTTTTATTTTTTTCTTTATTTTTGACATGGAAATACAATGTTGTAACTATGTACATGAGAAAGAGTAGAATTTTTTTAGATTTTTCTTTTTCAGAGATTTTTTGTTATTTTTCTTCATTTTTTGAAATGGAGGTACAATGTCGTACATGTGGAAAGGAGTAGAAACATATACAATTTTTTTGTATTTAGATTTTTCTTGATTTTTTTGTTCTTTTCTCTTCTTTTTTTATAGCTTTTCTTTCTTTTTTTGGGTGTGGTGCCTCAATCACCGGGTGAGATCTTGGGTCCCCTTTTGAGCATGGTCGAACCCCCTTTAAGTAGTCGGATCTTGGGTGAGTTTCAACAGCTTTACTAAGACTGAAACGTTAATCCCTTCGGATTGAGTAAAACCTTTCTCCTTTCCTTGGGTCATACGCTTGATAAAGCAGTTTCACAAAGATAATTCTAGTCGGCACCCGATTCGAACTAGCATGAGCGGCCCAGTCGAAAAAGGGTATCAAAGAGAGTAACCAAGAGGGCTGCTCAAGCATCAATCCTCTCAATCAGTCCAAACCTGTCTTCTTTTCTTTTTTTTTCATCTTTCTTTTTTAAATTTTATCTCCTTTTTTACTCATGGCGCCCTTTCGAGTTTTCACCACGTCCATGGGTTTAACTCTCTTACCCCAAGCGCCTTTTCGGGTTTTCACCTGGTCCGCACAAGCTCGCTATTTTTGCCCGTAATGCCCTTTTGGGTTTTCACCACGTCCATCTTGCTTTGAGCTTATATTTTTATTTTATTTTTATGTTTTTATATTTTTATTTCCTTTTTTTCAAAAGCCACGACATAGACGTCGATTCCGTCATAGCCGGCCAGATGGGGTTGTGGTGTCGTCTCACAACTCGGCTTGTATTAACTTAATAGATATTATGACTGCTTGTGAACCTAAAAAGAGGGCTTTCTTCAGGGTGTAGCTTGGCCATGGGTTAGGTTAGGATTTGAAGATATGCTGGGCTAAAAGGGATTCCTTGATATAGCTTCAGTTTTCTCAACATACTTTCTTCTTTAGGGGCTTTACTGTACATGCCCCATGATTCTTCTCTTTTTTTTTTTCTTTGATTTATTTCAGGCAATCTCTTTTTGAGAATTTGCTTTTCTGATTTTTTTGGATGTCGATGGTAACTTTACTTCCCTTTTTCGTATATGTACACACATTTTTGTTTGGGGAAGGGGTTTATTAAAAGAAAGGCCCAGGCTCAAATGGGGTAGCAAAGGATATCATCCTTTTTAGGGATGCTTTTTTTGGCTACTGTGCTTGGAATGATGGCCTCTTTTGAGTGATTCTTAAGCAGTCACGCATATGTTTTACCAATACTTACCTTATCGCAATAGACTAAGAGTAGAACTGTTGGACGTATCCAGCGTTGATGGACTTAGGAAGATGATCTCTGCCCATGGTGGCAAGGAGGATGGCGTATCCCGGTAGCACTTGTCGAACGACATAAGGTCCTTCCCAGTTCGACTTGAACTTACCTCTCAGATCGACATGGAGGGATGGGAAGATTTTCTTCAACACAGTGTCTCCTACCTTTAGATCTCGACCGCGGACACATTTATTATAAGCGCGTGTGATTCTCCCCTGGTAAACTTGAGTGTGGCACAAGGCTAGGAGTCTCTTTTCATCCAATAAGTTCAACTGTTCGAAGCGGGATCTCTCTCTTTCTGCTTCGGGTAAGCCTGATTCCATAAGGATTTCGAGCGAGGGTACTTCAACCTCAACTGGTAGGACGACCTCAGTTCCATACATAAGGGAGAATGGTGTTGCCCCTGTAGCGGTACAGATCGACGTTCTGTAGGCCCACAAAGCAAACGACAACATTTCACTCCAATCTCGGTAAGTGACGACCATTTTCTCAAAGATGCGGACGACAGTCTTGTTCGCAGCTTCCACGACTCTATTAGTTTGAGGCCGATAAGGTGACGAGCGATGGTGTTTGACTTTGTATTGCTCGCAAAAGGCTTGGATGCGCTTATTCACAAAGTTTGTGCCGTTGTCCTTGATGATATCTTTGGGGACTCCAAATCGGCACACGATATTGTTCTTGAGAAACTTCCCAACGTGGTTGGCCATGATGCTGGCATATGACGCCGCTTCTATCCACTTGATAAAGTATTCAATGGCGACGAGGATGAATCGATGTCCGTTTGATGCTTTCAGATTATTCATTTCGATGACGTCAAGGCCCTAGGTAGCAAATGGCCAAGGAGTGGTCATGCAGTGTAGATCACTGGCAGGAGCGTATATAAGATTGGAGTGTTCCTGACACTTGTAACATTTTTGGATATGTTTACAGCAATCTGATTCCATAGTGGTCCAAAAGTATCCCTGCCATAAAATTTTCTTGGCAAGCATGCGATCACTGACATGGGCTCCACATACTCCTTCATGATATTGATCGTTTCACTTTTAGTAAGGCACCTAAGTAAGATGTTATCGTAGGATCTCTTGTAAAGACACTCACCACAAATGACGTAGCCTGCCGCTAGACGCTGAATGGTTCGTCGATCTGCCTTGGATGTACCCTCAGGGTAAGTTAGTGTCTCAAAGAAATTCTTGATATCTGAGAACCAAGGTGGCTCATCATCAGGCTTTGTAGGTTAATCAATCTGGAGGCAAAAGGCCGGCTCATTCCTTTGTCCGATCATGATCGGCTTCATCTCAGCACCATACGAGATTTCTATCATTGACGCCAAAGTGGCTAATGCTTCAGCAAAATGATTCCTTATCCGGAGGACATATGAGAATATCACGTCTTGAAAGTAAGCTATCAGATCTTCGAGGTGTTCATAATAGGGGATTAGTTTCTCGTCTTTCATCTTCCAGTCACCATTCGTCTGGCATATGATTAATTGTGAATCACCAAACACTCGAAGGTGAGTTATGTTCAGATCGAGAGCCGCTTGCAGACTAGCGGCACAAGCTTCATATTCTGCCATATTGTTAGTGCAAGAGAAGTTGAGCTTGATAGAGACGGATACATGGGATCCTTTTAGCGATATCAGAATGGCGCCAACTCCCTGACCTTTTGTATTAGCTGCCCCGTCAAAGTGCATTACCCATGATTCTTCTGCTTCTTCTGTATCGTCTTCTGTCATAAACATGATGTCCTCATCAGGAAACTCAGTTCTCAAAGGCTCATAATCTGGTAAGGGATTGTCGGCAAGATGATTGGCGAGTGCCTACCCCTTGATCGACTTCTGAGTGACGTATGTGATGTCGAACTCAGATAATAAAAATTGCCAACGCGATCCGTTTAGTGAGGGTCAGCTTCTCGAACAGGTATTTCAACGAGTCCATTCGAGCCAAAAGTAGAATGACTTGAGAAAGCAGGTAATGGTGGAGCCTCTGAGTAGCCCATATAAGAGCCAGACATGCTTTCTCTAGATGAGAATAACGCGTCTCGTAATTAGTAAACTTCTTACTCAGATAATAAATGGCCTGCTCTCTTCTTCCTGTCTTGTCATGCTTCCCTAAGACGCATCCCATCGAGACTTCTGTCGTGGAGAGGTACATTAAGAGTGGTCTCCCCGGCTCCGGTGGTACCAAAACAGGTGGGTTAAGAAGGTAGCCTTTGATTTTATCGAATGCTGCCTAGCAGTCATCGTTTCATTCGACAAGCGAGTTCTTCCTTAGTAGTTTGAAGATCGACGTGCAGATTGGAGTTAGTTGTGCAATGAACCGACTGAAATATTGTATTATACCCAAGAACCCTCTAACTTCCTTCTCAGTAGATGGTGGCGGCATTTATGTGATAGCTTTAACTTTGACTGGGTCAACCTCGATCCCTCTCCTACTGACGATGAATCCTAGCAATTTTCCAGACATAGCGCTAAAAGCGCACTTCTGTGGATTCAGACGTAACCTATACTTTCTCAGCCTCTCAAATAGTTTCTGGAGGTTTACCAAGTGATCGCCTCGCTCTGGTGACTTGGCTATCATATCATCAACATATACCTCAATTTCTTGGTGCATCATGTCGTGAAACAGTGCGGTCATAGCTCTTTGGTATGTTACGTCGGTATTTTTCAGTCCAACTGGCATGACTTGATAGCAAAAGGCTCCCCAAGGAGTAATGAATGCAGTCTTCTCCCGATCGACCTCTACCATCTTTATCTGGTTGTATCCTGAGAATCCATCCATAAATGAAAGCATCCCGTGCTTAGCAGTGTTATCGACCAAGATGTTGATGTGTGGCAGTGGGAAATCGTCCTTCTGGCTCGTCTTGTTCAAATTTTGAAAATCGATACACATGCGGACCTTTCCGTCCTTCTTCGGCACAGGCACAATATTGGCTAGTCACTGCGGGTATTTGGATACCATGAGAAACCCTCCATCATACTGCTATATGATCTCGTCTTTAGCTTTCAACATCCACTCAGATGGAGACATCGCAGCTTCTGCTTAACTGGCTTCATATCAGGGTAGAGAGGCAACTCATGCTCAACCAAATCAGTGTCCAGACTAGGCATGTCCTCGTAGGACTAGGCAAAAACGTCTTGGTATGACCGAAGAAATTTAATCATACTTTTTCTTTCTTTGGGAGACAGTGACATTCCAATCTTGGTTATTCTGGGAATCTCCTTAGTCCCTAAATTGATATCTTCTGTTTCTTCGATAATGGGGGTAAGGCCATGCTCAAATTCAGCAAACCAATCAAAGAGCTCATTGGGGAGCTCCTCAAAGGGGACATCCTCGTCCAAACTCGTAACACCTACCTCTTCTTGTATTTCTATAGGAAAGGGGTCAATTTTACATGGGATGGATATTTTGATTAAAGCATATTTTTGTGGAATTTTATCTGAAATTTTAAATGACAATATTTTTGGACTTTATATTTTTTCATTATTTTTAAAATTTTATATTTTTTCAATATTTTTGAGATTTTTGTTTTCTTCGGAGACGGACCCTTGGCAGTGTGAGTCTGTGTATATACAAGGTATTGGCTGCCAAGGGCTTATCTCACTTTTTATAGGTTGTTTTTTTTTAGAAACGGGTGCCAAATTTTAGGCCACTCTCCGCTTTCAGGGTTTGGGACAAAGATGTCCAGTTGCATACCTGAGAGGTCGCTTCTTTACCTATTCAGATGGAGGGTGCTGACTGATATGACTCTTTGGAGTCAGCTTCCATCATATTGATCCTCATTTCGTCTGAGAACATATCCTCAAATGTTAACACAATTTTATGATGATTTACCATAGGGGAAGACTGTGCAAGTAGGGGACCTCGCTCTTCAAATAAGGATAGAGCGGCCAGGTCTATTTTCAAGCTCGGTAGGGTGATCTGGGGATTGGTGGGATGGATTGGTGATGCTGGCTTGTGTGGGGTTAATCAGGTTTCCCCATTCCGGTCAATCTTTATAACCCCGACACTTATGAATGAATTTCTAATGTGAGGCCTGGGACGGGGTTTTTCTTCTGTGTGGATCCCCCTGGCTTTTGCAGCTGCCGTCATACGGACTTTCTCCTTAGCCTCTCTCACTTCTTCTGTGGGCTTATAACCAAGCCCGAATATGAGTTTCTGCCCCCCTTTTGCTTTGACAGGCTCCTTTCTGCCTTGTAATATGGGGCCAAGTCCCCTTCCTTTTTGGTAGCCCCACTTTTGGAGTATGGCCACAACCGCTACCATACCACCTCCGATTTTGGAAATGATGCCCTCGATGGGCTCTAGAAGTATTGTCGACACCTCATACTCAAAACTGTGGAGGTCGACATCCTCGGTGATGTGCGGCACATCCAACACATTGGGCTTTTTAATGTTGTTGGTGGCCTTCTCTTTCTCACTGTGCCCTTCATAAATGATGGTGATAATCTTGTGCCCCGATGTAAACTTGAGTTTCTGGTGCAGCGTGGAGGGTATGGCTCTGACTTCATGTAGCCACAGGCGCCCCAGTAGTAGATTAAACGAGGATTTGATGTCCATCACCTGAAACAATACAGAGAAGGTCGTTGGCCCAATCAATAGCTCAAGATTAACTTCTACCATTATCTCTCTTCTGGTATTGTCAAAACCTCGGGCGCTGGTTCTCGTGGGTCTCAACATGCATGGGTCTACCCCAATTTTGGTGACGGTTCTTAGTGGGCATACATTCAATGCGGACCCATTATCGATTAGAACCAAGGAGATTACCATATTTTTGAACTCAACTATTATATTCAACGACTTCAAGTGGCTACCTCCCTCCTCCGGTAAGTCAGCGTTAGAAAATGAAATGGCATTTGGAGCCATCAGTTGACCAATTATCTGCCCGACTTCATCTGGGTTGACTTGAAGTGACACATGCATATTTTTTAATGCTCCCATTAATGCTTGGAAATGGAGTGGGGACGTCATTAATAGATCCCATATAGTGATATGGGCAGGCATTCTCCTTAGCTGAGTCTCCAGTATATGTTATCGACTCATTTTCTCGAAAGGATTCACTGCGCTATCTTTCTTACCCTCGGGTTGGGCTTGTGCTGCTGTCGGTGCTTCCAGTTGCTTTGAAATCTTTTCGGATCGGGTCACAAAGTCCACTGCCCCTTCTCTGTGGCTGCCAGCATTGACATCTGTTTGTTCATAACTCAGCGGGACCTGATGAGGATCATAGGTCGATCTCGAAATCTGAAACGGTATAGCTGCCAGTATCGAATGCACTTGTACTGTGGGTTCAAGAAGTGTGGACAATACTTAATTTACCTCGATAATAGCTGGTTGGGTGGCAAATTTGGGCTAGGTAGGGGTGGTGAAGCTTGCAAATGGTTGTGCCGGGGATAATGGGGTGGGTATAGGTCATTGGTAGCTAATGGGAGATGGAGGATCGGGGGTTTGATGGGCCATTAGGTATTGATGGGGGTGGTAGAGTTTGCAGGTGGTTGAATCAGGGGTAATGGAGTGGGCGCAGGCCATGGGTAACTGACGGTTGCGGGTGGAGGATTGGGGGTTTGACGGGCAATGGGTAATTAATGGGGGTGGTGGAATATGGTTGATACGCATTTATTTGTACGTAGTTAATGGGGGTGGGTGGTGGAAAATAGGCCTTAAGATCTAGGGGTTCAGTCTACGGTGCCGGGGTGGGGAAGTAATCTGCTAGATTTAGGGGTTCAATCACCCCAATAGTTCCTTCTCCTAGATTTCTTTGCCGTAGTGCCACAAATATTTCTTGATTACAAATAAAGTCTGATGGATCAAACTCCAATTCTTTTTCAAATTCCTCTACCATCCCTATGGTGGGTCCGAGGCCTGCTATTCCGGTAGGGTGTGGTCGTAAAGGCACCTAATGGATATTCGCATGCTAGTTTGCTTGGGTGAGTGTAGGGGGAATGATCTTCCCAGCATCGATTAAATCTTAGATCGCGTGCTTCAATGGAAAGCAACGATTAGTTGGGTGACTCGGACCCTGATAGAAATTGCAATGAGTATTGGGGTCAAAATTATATGGAATTAGATTGGGAGGAGGTCGTGGTTGGAGAACAACTATTAAACCCTTTTCAATTAATAATGGTAAAAGTACACTCAAGGATTGCCCTAAGGGCATAAAGACTCGATCATAGCAGGCTCTCCTCTCTGGGGTCATTTGCATTCCCCGCCCATTCCCTGCTCTCTGTATAGGCTCGGTCCTGAAGGGAGCTGGCTGTGCTGCTTGAAATTGGAACGGGGTTATGTTATTATTAGGCCTGGTATTAGCGACGTTCTAGACGTCGGCCCCGGTTATCTTATCGTTCCTCTACTCTGAAAACCTCCTGACCCCACTGGTTCTACTTGGTACATTTTTATTCAAGCGACCTTCCCTGATCGCGTCCTCTCATCTATTGACATTTCTTACCAGATCAGCAAAGCTGGACTGCTGCTAGTACACCAAGAAGTCTGAGATCAATGGCAGAGTATTTTTTAAATCATTTCGATCTGCTCATCGTCAGGTATCCTGTTTCTGACTTTAGCTGTCAGTGCTCTTCAGCGTCCCAAATAGTCGTTGAAGGTCTCATTCGGGTTCTGCCTTAAGCGGGTCAAGTCTGACTTACGTGGTTCAATGCCTATATTGTAGACATATTATTCTTAGAACATGTGCGTTAAGTCCTTCCATGTCTTCATCAT
Organism: Chloranthus sessilifolius; assembly: GCA_021018995.1. Taxonomy (NCBI): domain Eukaryota; kingdom Viridiplantae; phylum Streptophyta; class Magnoliopsida; order Chloranthales; family Chloranthaceae; genus Chloranthus; species Chloranthus sessilifolius. Next base: position 109,252,141 of record CM037591.1, on the reverse strand, counting down.
AGATGGTTCCAAAGATGTGAACCATCTCAAAGTAGGACTAGCCAAACTCTTTTGAAAGACTTTTATCAGTAGTCTTTCGTCCCCTCCATATTGGCACATGTCCCCACAGTAGGACTTCAGGTGTGCTATTAGATTGCTAGTGCCGTTGTATTTGTCGAATGCTGACATTTTAAATTTGGGGGGTAAGGGGACCTCAACGAACAAACACAAATCTGTGAAGTCCGTGGCATAAATTTCAGCACCACTCATTTTCATCAACTGCTTTTGTATTTTGTCCAACTGTTCTTTCAGCTGCTCCGAGTCTTTGGATACAGGGGCCACTTTCTCAATAGCTGGTTGGATCTCGCTTTATGCTATCAGGGGGTGGGAAATGATAGAAGGAGGGTTGAGACTGGTTAATGCCCCACCATAGGCTCCATTGTTCCTAATCTCGTCCTCTTCATACTGCTAGTTGGCATAATATGCAGTGACGGCGGGATTCTCTTGTTGGTGTTTCATGGGTTGGATGGGAATGGCATGTGTGGGGATTGGGTGAGCCCATTGAAAATGAGGGGAAGTTTGTTGGATGATGGGATGAGTGAAAGTTGGATTTTGGGGTGGGGCCTGGTAAGGCTATTGGGCATGAGGGAAGGTTTGAAGCTGACTTTGAGATGTAGGGGCATGGGTAAAATGGGCATGGGTTTGAGCTGGGTATGAGGGTTGTGAATGGGTAAAATTTTGAAGGAATGGTGAAGGGTATTAGTATGAGGTTCCAAGGTTTTGGGCTTGGGTTATGAAGCTTTGGGAGGGTTGGGTTGTGAAGCCTTGGTCATGATAGGATTGGGCTATGGGGCATTGGTGGGTTTGTGTAACATCCCGAAAATTTTGATCTTTGAACAGTATGCCTCAGTGCTCTTGCCCGACTGGTGAAAATAATTAAGTTTGTTGGGTTAAGTCTTAAATGAAAAAGATTAGTTTAGATTTGCGTGTGAACCTTTGGATAAATTTTATACATCTAGCTACGACGTATTGGCTTAACACCTAAGTTTAGGTTGGTTATAAATGAAAATAAAGGCAAGAGAATTTATTTCTCTTATGATTTTGGTTCTAGAGAGAGAATGAAAATTTAGTAATGGTTAAATAACTTATTTGACTAATTGGGCCGATTATATTGAGCTGATTGATTGAGCCAACTATTTGAGCCGACTTTGGGCCTCAACTAGAACCTTTGAGGAAGTCGCAAATACCCAAATTGTGCGTACTAGAGTCACACTGAAACCAATGCTCTTTTAAGTGGATGAGTGTTTGAAATAAATAAATTAGAAAAATGCATGTGGTGTGAACAGTGTAGGTACCGAATCGAAATTGTTATACGTTAATTTGTGAGTCTATCGTCGATAAAAAGATTTAGTGACAAGTGAAGATTTGACCATTTTTGGCCTTGATAGAAAACCCATGCACCGACTCACGGTGTGTGTGTGTCTAACACCAAACCCAACCCATAGGATAAAGAGAAACCCCACCTGTGGGTTTTCATTTGCCTTGCAAAGTTGAGAGAAAAGAAAGAAGAGAAAGAGAGAGATTCTTCTCAACCCTCTCGTGAGACCCAACCGGGAGATCCCTTCGCAAGCCGCTTTGTTTTCATCGCATGGAGCATTGTAGTTTCCGATTGCTCTTGCGATTGTGAGCGTGAGAGAAACCATCGTTCCAAACTCTAATTTTATTTTAGAAAACCTAACCTCCATTGATATTCATCAAGGATCCTTCTTCCTTGCTCAAGAAAGCTTTGATTATTGTGTGCATTGAGAGGATTCAATCCATACCCATACGATTGGAAAGAAAGTAGAGTTTCGAACCATTGAGAAGAAATGAGGGTTTCGCACCAAATCCGTTGATTTTGAATACAATAGGCATTGCTCGCATGAATTAAAAGGTAAGATTTAATTTAAATTGCTTAGAATTAATTTGATTTATGTTTATGGGTGAAGAATGGGAAGAAATGAGTTAAGATTTGAAAGAAAATGAGTTTTGAAACATAAACCATCAAGAATGGTGAAATTTGTCAATTTTCGATCGGTCAAAATTGAATTTAATCGATCAGAATTGACAAGAGATGATAAAATGTGATTTTTCTGAAATTTCGATCAATCGAATTGAAATTCGATCAATCGAACTGAAATTCAATCAATCGAAATAAAATTCGATTGATCGAACCTGACAGAGCTTGCCGATACTATATCGGTATTTTAATCATAACTTTCTATTCTGAACTCAAAATTATATGATTCTTATTGGATTAGAAAGAAGACATCGAGACCTACAATTTTTATGTTTTGACCAACTCTTGAATCCACAGTTTTAAAGGTCAAAAGTTTGTTAGAATTTGGGTTAATTTTCGAGTTAACACGTTTTGACTGAAGTGCCGACATAGCTTCGGTATTTTGGTGATAACTTTTTACTCTAAACTTCGATTGATGTGATTTTTAAGGCGTTGAAAAGAAGACAACATGACCTATAATTTTTGTATTTTAACTATTTTGTGAATCTAAAGTTTTAAATATTAAAATTTAGGAGAAAGTTACATCAATTTCTAAGTTAGCAAGAAATTGCCCCATTCCAACCTCAGTTTTGAGAAACTACTTAAATATGTCTAAGTTATTAGTGATTCATGTTGATCTTTGATACATCATCATCTGTTTGTGATGTAGATTGAGAGCAGGAATCCATCGATAGGGCTTAGGTTGGCTTCGCGCAACTTCGAGGCTAAGGTGGGGAAAATTCTATACGCAATTACATTTTTTATTTAAATTCATAGATTCTTGATATGATCGAATGAAATGTGATACGTTTTGATTTGAATAGGAATTAGTATTTGAATTCTTTACAATGGAAACCTTAGATTTCTTAAAGTTATTATGTGATTGAATATTTTCTATGTTTGCAATACTCAAAAGCTTTAATTATCGAATCTTTGACACATTGGTTTGTTTTGGGCATTTATTGAAATGTCGAATCAAGTAATGATTTTTGTTTTGAACATCGTATTTTACCCTTCATAGATCAGGTAAAGAATTTTATTTTTAAACATTGTGTGTGTGAGTTTTACAAGCTTTGAATCGAGACCTGAAGTTAAATTTGAAGCAAATGTAAACTTTAAATTGAATTTAAATAGAATGTGTACATAAAATTGAATCCTAATCGAACTATAAGTTAAATAAATTTAAGTGGCCCGCTATTAGGCGGATTGCAAGAATACTGTGGATCCCTATGGGCGGATCATAAGTAAAATGTGGACCGCTATGGGCGGATTAGAAGTACAATATGGACTGTTATGGGCAGATTGCAAGAATACTGTGAACCGCTATGGACAGATTATAAGTAAAATGTGGATCACTATGGGCGGATTATATGGTACCTTGTGGGCTGCTAGGGCGAAATCCAATCGGCATGGCGGTTAAACTCATGAATTGAACCGGCACGGCGGCTAGCCATGAATCGAACCGGCACGACGAGATATCCGTGAATCGAACCGGCATGGTGGTTAAACCCATGAATCTGATTGGCATGGCGGCTAACTGTGAATCCAACCGGCATGGCGATTAAACCCATGAATCGAACCGGCACCACGGGATATTCGTGAATCGAACTGGAACGGTGGCTAGCCGTGAATCGAACCTGCATGGCGGTTAGACCCATGAATCGAACCGGCATAGCGGTTAAACCCATGAATCGAACTGGCACGGCGGGATATCCGTGAATCAAACTGTGTAAACTATATGACAATGTGTAAGCTATGCAAGTAAGTGTGAATTGAACCGGCACAGCGGGATTTCTGTGAATCGAACTGTGTAAGTTAAGTAAGAAAGTGTGAAACATATAAGTAACCTAAGTAAGAATGTGTAAGACTTGTAAGTGAGCTAAGTGAGGATTGTGTAAGACATGTAAGTGAATGTGTAAATGCATAAGCAACATAAGAAACATATGAGATGTGAGAGAATGTGATTCGAACTCAGTAAATCAAAGATAATAAATATGCTTTTATAAGAGATCAAGTTTGATTTTGTTAAGAACATGTCTTTAAAATCAATTTCGGCTTTGATAAGATAACGTCTTCGAAATCAGTTTGCGTTTGAAATTAGTTTCGATTTTGTTAAGAAAATGCCTTTGAACTCAGTTTCAGTTTTGTTAAGAAAATGCCTTTGAACTCAGTTTCAGTTTTGATAAGAAATTCCTTTGAAATCAGTTTTAGTTTTGATAAGAAAATATTTTGATCTTGTTTTTCAATATATGCATGTGATGAGATGTATACTGGTATTAGTTTTCTCCATTGAGCTTAGATGTTAGCTTACCCTGACTATACGTCACAGGTGTAGGTTTGAGGAGGGCCCAAACTGCATACTTGAAGAAAAGGAGCTTCCGCATAAGGATTTGTACTCTGTTTCGGGATCGTAGATTTAGTGCATCATGAACTTTGGTAAGTTCGGGCCTAGTATGTTCGTGCCATTATACATGCATGGTACACTATTGTTGGTGATGGTTGGTCATCACTGGTGTTTGTTTGTTCTATATATATTAGGTATTAGAACTAGAGTTTTTATTCATGATACATATATAACTTTGCTTTGATTTTCATTTGCATATGGATGTGCCAAGTATTCTGTATTAGATTGTGATCTACGATCTGACGGTCTGGATTTTCTCATTTGATTTTAGTGTAAAGTTAAGGGGAAAAAAAATGTCTCAAAATTTCAGGTTGAGAAAATTTGGGCTGTCATAGTTTGGGCTGTGGGCCCTTGGTGGATCTAGCCCATTGGGCCTTGGTGGGTCTAACCCATTGGGCCCAGGTGGGTCTGGCCCATTGGGGCCTTAGTGGGTCTATCCCATTGGGCCTTGGTGGGTCTGGCCCATGGGCCTTGGGTGGGTCTAGCCCATGGGCCCTTGGGTATGGGTGATGGGGTGTTGGGCCATTGGGCCTTGGAGATCATGACTGGGGGTTTGGGCCAATGGGCCTTGGTGCATATGGGGGATGGGGGTTTGGATGGTGTGAATTATTGGAGGTTGATGGGGGTCATGGGGGATGGGGGTTTGGATGGTGTGAATTATTGGAGGTTGATGGGGGTCATGGGGGAGAGAGGCATGGAGATTGGCTAGGGTATGGGATGGGTTCATGGATGTGGGGTGTGGATGAGGGGAGGTATTTTGGGAAGCCTTCAATAAGGAGTAGGCCTGAAAAATCTCTTCCATCATGGCCATGGAAGGAGGATCAGATATAGATGGTGGATTTAAGCGGGGGTGAGATGTAGATAGGGGGAATGTGAAGGAAAAATTGGGCATTGCCCCGGTATGATCGGGCATGACCATGGTAGGTGGTGGGATTTGGGGTGGATGAGATGGGGCATAGGGAAATGGGGATGTATTGTGTATGTATGGGGATGATGAAGGGTAAGGTGTAAGTTTTTGGGAAAAAATGGGTATGGCCCTGGTAAAAATGGGCATGACCAGGGGAGATAGGGGGATTGGTGGGGGGTTGGATAGGGTGGAGGTGACATAGGTGAATAGGGGTGGATCCGGCCTATATGGGGAAGAAGAAAAATGGGGCATGGATGTGGATGGGGAAAATGAGGTTGGATTTTGTATGAATGTGGATGGGGAATGTGTTGGATTTGGCATGGGCATGATTTGGGCAAAAGATGGGGAATGGGGGGTTGAGCTTTGGATGTTTTGGGAGGTACTAGTGGGGAAGATGGGGGCGCTAAACGGGCTGCTAACGGTAAAGGGTGATTGGGTGAGGGGGATGGTGGAAAAAACTTCTCTCGAATGGGAGTGGGTTAGAGAATGTGGTGGGGATGAGTCGAGATCGGCATAAGGCGAGTCCACTACTCACGACATTGTTCGTTGGCGGGTTGGGTATGGATGCCTTGAATAAGGCCGAAAGATTTTCCTCATTCTTCCCCTACGGGATGATGGAGGACAAGGTGATGCCATTGTGCTGGCACCACAAAAACTCTATTTTTTAGGTTTTTTTTATTTTTAATTTTTTTAGGATTTTTTTTTTTTGTAAAAACAAAGGTTCCAAGGCCTTGAAATTCCCTTCTCGGGTGGCTTTCGTACCCTAATTTAAGACCTGCGGCAACGATTCTGAAGAACTTCGAAAGAATCAAAGGAAGACCTTTGATCTATTGAAGGCACGAAAATAGAGACAAACAACCTGATCCCCCGAAATGAGTAAAAAAGAAGTTGCGTTCTTTTGACCGGCGGGGCGTATTGAGTGTCGGAGATGGCGGGGCCCAAACAGAGGTACTAAACACACTAATCGGGGGACTCGAGATGTGGAAAAAGGCCACAGAATCGGGCTGGATCGTACAGAACAACACTGGCGTAACTAATACATGAGCCAGAGCAAAAGTCCCCTAAATAAGGCTGGCGCAACAATTAGTTGTGCCAGTGTATTTCTGGGGATTTTTGCATTGGCGCAACTAATACTTGCGCTAAGCAAAACTGAGTTTTCAGAATGCTTGACAGCAACAGTTTCATCCCGAATTAAGTCTCTTTTTAGGTTTTTTGTGGAAGCTAGGCTTCCGAGAACTGACTGATTTTATATGATCGATTCTCTCCTTACCGCACCTAAAGGGTTTGAGTCCGATATAACTCGTTAACGCACTCCCCAACAGGTTTTAAACTTGTAGGAAATGGGAACCTACCCGATATACCTTCGACGTAAGCGCCTTCTCAAATACTAGGTGGGTTGGGACTTTTCTGCCACTAGGGGCTGCTGCCATACTAAGACTCGGGTGGTTGTATGTGTGCCTAAACCCAACCCTTTAAAAATCTACCCCGTGAAAACAAATTAGTTAAGCTCCCTATTCTTGATTCAATTTTAATTTTTTTCAAAGCCTCTTTTTTTTTTATGGAAGTTTTCTTTAGTTCAAAGACCGGGGGTGATGATCCCGTGCCGCCACTACGGGCCGGCGTCCACTGTTGGAATATGCTTACACAAGTAAGCCCATTAAACGGCTAAGGCACTTTAAATGACAAAAAATTAAAAAAATTAAAAAACTATGCTCAAGTAGGCCCGCCCATCGGCTAAGGCACTAAAATGACAAAAAAGTAAAGAAAATTAAAAGACAATGCGTATGTAGGCCCGCCTATCGGCTAAGGCTCATAAATGACGTGAAAGTAGGGGTAAGTAAAATGACTTAATTGTTGGGGTAAGTAAAAATAAAATAAAAAAATAAAATAAAAGGTTAGTAAAAATTAAAAATAAAAATGTCAAGTTCAAGGAGAAGCTCTACAAGCTAATCCCTAGCAGAGTCGCCATCTATGCAACCGTGGGATTTTTGACGATGCGCTTTCTAACAAAAATATAGAGTCACCACCCCGAGCTTTTGGTGTCTCGGGAAACCTAGTTCATTTTTATGAGTACTAAAGTGCTAAAAATATGACTCTGAATTCGGTCCATACCAAAGGCTTTTGGGTAGGGGTTTCAGTTATCGATCCGGAAGGTGTTAGGCACCCGATCAACCTGCTTAATGCGGTCTCTACTAATAGTCAACACAAAAATAAAGTAAAGAAAAGAAAATGGTTTCCTCTTGCCCAAATGGGCCTTAAATCCTATTTGTGCCCCTCCATTCCTATTGAAAATTTGGCGGCGTAACGACATCAATGGGAGGATAAGAAGAGCTAAGAAAGAGATAAGAGAAGAAAGGGGAGAGCCGGAGCCCTCGGGCCCTTGTAACACCATAGAAGAGCCTTGTGTGACTTGCTTTTGATGAGCTCTTGAAGGTTTATATGGTGGAAATAGAAGTTCTAACCTCTAAGGCTTGCTAGCTAAGAGGTAGAGAGGAAAGGTAAATGGGTAGCATGTACCTAAACTAAGGGATCTAAGGTAGAAAATATCACTCAAAGGGGGTTTTGAAATTCTGGAATTTGTATGAGCAATGGTGCACCAAAGAGAGAAAGATTTTCTCACTTTAAGCTCTTTCTCTCTTAGGTAAAAATTCTCAACTCCTAAACTAAGGGGAGGAGGGCTCTATTTATAGAAAAAGGATAGATTAAGAGGCTACTTAGAAGTTAATTAGGGTTAGTAATTAGGTAATGGGCAATCTAAGGTTTTTGAGGTTTTCTAGAGCTTGGAGAAGAGGGATTTTGGTTTAATGGTAGATGATAGGGTGGTGACTTGAATGGCAAAAGGGAGATAACCTAAGCTAATAGGGTCACTAGGGTCCTAAAGAAACACACCTCAGACTTTGGGATGATCCACAAGTCAAACCCCCAATGTCAATTTTGGCCATTTTTAAAAAGAAAATTAAGCCCAAACTGTTGGAAGTTGAAGACCCGCAGGGGTCCAACCCGGTTTTGCAATTTCCTTCATAAATCTGCGATCTTCATTTTGCCATAACTTTTGATGTATAACTCTGATTGAGGCAATTTTTAGCTTGTTGGAAAGCTGGGAAACTCCTCTTTTTAATGATATATAACTAAATTTTAGAAGAGGTTTGTATAAATTTTGACATTACTCTCTTTAACCACTGCTCAGGAGGGTTCGAAACTAGCTCTATGGGTCCGATTTTATAATTTCCTACACAAATCCGCGATCCTCATTTCGCCATAACTTTTGATATACAACTCTAAATTAGGCGATTCTTAGTTCGTTGGAAATATGGGAAGCTCTTCTTTCTAATAATATATACCTTAAGTTGGACAACTATCTATAAAAACTTTGGCACTTTTCCTTCTAACCGCTATTCATGGGAGTTTAAATTATGCCCGAGAAGGGTTCTAATAGGTTTGAGAAGGCTATGGTTGATTCCTAAGGGTTTGGGATAATTCCTAAGGGTTTTAGGATGATTCCTAAGGGTTTGGAAGGGTTCCATACATGCAATCAAAAGCTCGGAGGCACGCCTCTCTCGAAATATGTTTCGATCGGGCCTTGGGCCAAATTTGGGTGTCTACAAAGACAAAATTGAGTATTACTCTTGAACCATTGTATTTCACCCTAACAGTATCAGTCCCTACGGGAAGTTCAGTGAGCACAGACACAATTTATAGATCGATTATCGTTCCGATTGAAGGCCACAAAACAGTGGCAGATTTAATCTTCTTGGACATGCAGGGATTCGATGTCATCCTTGAAATGGATTGGCTATCTGCTTATCATGCAAGCGTCGATTGCCTTCGAAAGGTAGTTACCTTTCGCCCACCAAAGGGAAAATCTTTCCAATTCTACGACATCAAGTCCAGCATCGCACCATTTATCTCTACCATTAAAGTTGAACGTCTGATGAAAAATGGGTGTAGTGGATACCTCGCATTCATACAAAATCATCGAGAAGAAAAGAACCACCTCCCCGACATTTCCGTCGTTTACGAATTTACAGATGTGCTTACTGGGATTACCACCAAATCGGGAAGTTGAGTTTGCGATCGAGCTGCCTCTAGGCATTGAACCGGTATTGAAAGCACTGTATCGTATGACACCTAACTTGTCTATTATGATGTATATATTTTATGTTAAATTTAAATCTTAACCTATTACAAGCGCACAATAGAAATTATAATGCTAGCATAGGATCGTTCCCACGAGGAAGTTTGTTATCTAATTAATTCTTTAGTTTTATCCTTTATTCAAATTCTTATCATTAAAAACTTCTATTTATCTTTAAGATTTAATCTACTGGAGAAATATGAATAAAAGAATGACTTTTTAATCTAAAGTGCATAAAAATAAATCTTAATCCTCCTTTGTCAGATTAAGGTCGTCAATCTTAATCTTCAGCTATCGGATATTTATAAATTTAAACAGTACCGTTACACTATATTTCTAGTTTCTTAGCATTGGGTGTCAATCAAGTCTAAGATCCTATCAATACAGATTTAATTTAATCAACAATTTTCTAAAATCTGGGCGTCAATTAAACCTTAGAAACTGAAGATGGAAAAGTAAAACCGTCACACTAATATGCAAATTCTAACCTGAGTCGTCAATTCAAGTCAAAACTTAGAGATGTTTACAAAGCAAATAAATCTAAATTAGAAAGCAAAGTAAATATATCCTTCACCCCTCAGCCGCAGTTGTTAATTGCTCATGAGAATTACAAATATCTATACTAATCTTCAACACTCAATCGCAGTCGTCAATTGCTCTTGAGGAACCTCTGATATCTAATCTACTATAACTATTTTACACTACTTTGATCGAAAGAAAATCCAACCTCAAGCGTCAATTGATGTTGAAATTCTTCGATGCTTATTCCTATGTCGAGCTCTCTTATTTATAGATCATAAGAAATCAGTTTACAAAAATCTAATTCTAATAAAATAAACTACTAAAGATACAAGTTTCCTAATATAACTCTAATTCCTAATTTATTCTTCCTTGTTTTCTTTTGTTGATGTGCTTCTAGAGTATTCTTTAATTAAGAATGGTAGAGTCCTTCGGAGTATATCTTCATCAATCTTCTCAGATCCGTGGTTCACCAGACTTCTAATTCAAGAGATCTTCTATTTCTGGTTCATGGCGGTGATAGTTCTCACGTGATCAGTAGCAATAGCAAGTAGGAAAGCTTTATTTTAGATAATCGTTCTTTTTATGAAAAATCGTAAATCACAATTTTCTCTTCTTTCATGACTTTCATACTGGACGAGTTTCTATTTACAACGATTCAGTGCCATTCTTCTTTTGTCGCTTCCTGAAGAATCGTAAAATTATGATTCCTTATTTTTCTTTCTTTCTTTGTCTTCAGTGGTAGCGCTAAATCGTAAAGTACGATTTTCTATCTTTAAACTATTGGCGAATCGTTACTGTATGCTCAATCATCATTTTTACTGCTTTATGAGTTCACTTTGATGAATATTATCACTTAGACTCTGTTTTACTATCTAGCTTTAATATCTGCACATGAGTATCTCATTAGTAGCAAACTAAAGCTTAACATTACTAAGTTAAGAGTGATAAAATGGTTAATTATGTGATTGATCACACAGCCAAACTTAAGTTTTGGTAGTCCTTAGCAAACATGAAAATATAAAATATTTAAAACTATGAATTTAAATGACACTTTCGTAAGGAGCACGATTGCATTTAACAGCTGTAACAAGCCTTTAAACCCCTAGGTGATCCCTAGTAGAAGAGTTGTAGTCTCCTGAAGGTTTTCAGTGAAGTTACCCACAAACTTCCAAATATTTTTGGGTTTTTTTCAAAATATTTTTCAAAACTAATAAATTTTTATATACTAAATACTCTGTCAATCATTATATATTTGTTATTATTTCACAAAAATTCAAATCTTTTATCCTTAGCCGTCCATCATCGTAATTATCTTTTATCAAAACTCAATAATTTCAATTCGGTATAACGTGGAGTGTGTGTATATCAGTGAAGAGTTTATTCATTATAAATTTTTTTAAACTGCAATTTTTAGAAAATATTTTCATCCAAACTCTCACTTATTGGCATACTCTGAAAAATAATCGAAATTTTGGGTTCTCACAATAATGTAGATATATATGCAAAAAATATGATAATTATTAAGCAGATAAATCTCATAGAAAGGATAATCAATTTTGTTCATATAACTTCTTTATTTATTCATAGTATCTATTTTATATATCTTTACTAGACTCATATTTTTATAAATTGTAAATCTCAAAGGTCTTTCCTTCGACTTGTAATGGGGCTTTGGGTTTTCAGAAGGTTTCAAGAAATGGTAAAAAGGATTCAAAAATTTTCTGAGAATTTAGCTCTTCGTTTTTCTTTTTCTTCTTCTTCTATTTTTCCTTCAGTAAGTATCCTTATTTCGGATATCATCTTCCCATTTTTCTTTTCTATTTTCTTTTTGAAATCCCAATCTCACAGAATCGTATTTTACGATTTCTTTTTTTTCTTTCATTTTTCCCATTTTTCATGCAATTGTCTTTCTTTTTCAGTCGTACCCTTTTCAGCAAATCCTTTATCTGTTAAGCATGTACTTCTTTCACTCCCTCTTCTCCTCTTCTTTTATATTCTAAACTCTCAGAAATTGTAAGGGTCAAAGGTAGAAAGCTTTGGTTAGTAAATATGGTTGAAGGTTTATAAAACTTCTGTACAAAGAAAGTCGGTTTTATGCTTCTAATATGGGTTTAAAGGGTAAAATATTATCGGATTTTTAGCTTTTTGGCTCTGATTTATAAAAGATGGCTTTTGGTCATTTTCACGATTTACTAATATGGATGTCTTATTGTCTTATTGCTTTGATATACTTAATAGATAATTTTAAACAAACAAATTATCATATTTACATAATATATTGATTCTAAGTTTAGCAATATGAGATTACAGATAGTAGAGAAGTCCAAAATTTTTTTAGCATGAATAAAAATAGCCTCTCTTTTTCAGAATAGAAGAGGAAATAGACTCTATAACTCACTAGTTATATAATTTTGAAACTATAATCTAAAATATTTATAGTTTAGATCAATCGTATAGTTTCAAACATTCATTTGATACAGTGTTCTAGAGATGATTTACTTGAATTGTAACTATTTTTATTTTAATTTGAACTACTACTATGATGGAGTGCTAAGTATTTTGAATTTTTATATTTTTTCTATCATAATTTGTATATAATGATTAACTTTCTTACTAAAATTTTTTGAAAAAATAAAAAATTTATTTTCAAAAACTACTATAATATACTATGTAATGTATCTCCCCTCCAAACTTAAATAGGACAATGTCCTCATTGTGCAAAACAGGGGACATACAGAAAATTTTTACCTTATTTTACTGATAAGTTAATAATCTGTAAAAAGAATAAAAAATCTTTCCCCCCAAACTTAGGAGAAAAGTATTTCCGATTGATGAAACTACTAAGTTAGATGTTAGTAACACTAAAAAAAAAAAAATAGATAAAAAGAAAAGTACTTTTCATATATATATGGGAACTAATTACAATAATATTGCAAAAATAAAAAGAAATTCCTAGAAAAAAAATAAAATTCTAGACACACACTAAACTAAGACACTGGTAGCAATGTCCGAGATAAAGGTCTTACGATAAAGATCGATCATCGGCTTCTAAAATGTTATCGTCCATAACAAAAAGATAGGGACACAACCCTAATAGTAGGTGTGTAAAAATTGAAAAGAAACTTAAGAAGATGGAGGAGGTGTAGACGGCGAAGCTCTTCGCCGCTTAGGAGATGGAGGTGGTGGGTCATCGTCCTCTAGTTTGGGAAGGAGAGAGATGAGTTCGTCGATCAACCTCCTCTTTTCTGCTATAAGGGTGGATATTTCGTCGGCCTCTCGTTGGAGGAGCCTATCGAACGCTTCATAAATTTTTGCCCAACTTAGTTGTTTTGTCATAGCGAGAGAGTTGGTGATGAAAGAGGATGCAAAAAGAATGGAATGGAGGTATGGAGGTATATGTTTGTAGTTATAAAGAATTTGGAATGTGGACAGGCGCTATAAATGGAGGTTATGGCCGTCATTGAGAAATGCAACCGGTTGGTATTGCTATTAAAGCTGAGGGTCGTGTCTGCGTAGCGTGAATTATGGCGAGTCTTTTTGTATTGAAGGTCGCGCCTATCATTAATGTGTAGAGATTTCTCAGCAATCGTAATCACTACGATTATATGCTGGAGATAGCTTTGTTCAAGAAATCGTACTTAATACGATTGCTCGAGCTCGTGTATTTAATTCTAAGGATTTTTTTATTTTTAGTATTATATTATTAATATATACAAAATTACTACGGATGAGTCGGTAGTGTGACATTTACCCAAGAGCATATCAGGCATACTCTGGGTCTTTAAGTGACATAGTGACCACTGTCTCCTTTTCTTGTAAAGTCACCATCAGTTTAAGTCTCTGCCCATTAATCTTAAATGTACGATTATCCTTGGGATTATGAATAGTGACAGCCCCGTGAGGAAATGTTTCTATGACATTATAGGGTCCGTCAGTCCCAGCGACATTGTAATTTTTCAAGGAACAATTTCAACCTTGAATTATAACCAGACTTGTTGGCCCGGCTCAAAACTTTTTCTTAAAATGCGTTTATCGTGAAATGCTTTGGTTTTGGCCTTATAAATTCTGGCATTTTGAAAGGCATCATTTCGGATTTCCTCTAACTCATTAATGTCGAGTTTCCGTTGCTCACCGGAAGCAGTTAGTTCGAAGTAAAGTGTTTTAATGGCCCGGAGAGCTCTATGCTCTAATTCGATAGGTAAATGACAAGCCTTACCGTACACTAACCGGAACGGAGACATACCAATAGGGGTTTCATAGGTTCTTCTATATGCCCATAGAGCATCATGTAATCTTAGGGACCAATCCTTTCGATCAGGCCTAACAGGCCTTTCTAATATCTTTTTTATTTCACGGTTAGAAACTTCTACTTGATCACTGGTCTGAGGGTGATAGGGAGTTGCTATTTTATGTGTAACACCAGATTTCTTAAGTAGGCTCTCGAAATATCGGTTACAAAAATGACTACCCCCGTCACTTATGATAGCATGTGGGGTTCCAAACCATGAAAAAAAAATTTCCTTAATAAAAGAAACAACCACTTTATGATCATTCGTCCTTGTGACTGATGCTTCGATTCATTTGGACACGTAGTCAACAGCTACAAGGATATATATATATATATATATATATATATATATATATATATATATATATATATATATATATATATATCCGTACGAGGGTGGAAATGGGCCCATAAAGTCTATGCCCCATATATCAAAGGGTTTTGCTATCAAAATTGGTTGCATGGGCATCATATTCCTTCGGGGCATGGCTCCTATGTCTGGCATCGTTCACAGGCTTGACAAAAACTCTGAGCATCCTGGAATATTGATGGCCAATAAAATCCCGATTGCAGTACCTTTGCAGCCGTTTTCTTACCACCGAAGTGGCTCCCACAAGCATATGTGTGATAAAATATTAGGATATTGTGGGTGTCATTGTCGGGCACATATTTTTGTATTATTTGGTATGAGCATATTTTAAAAAGGTCTGGGTCCTCCCAAATATAATATTTGACGTTAGCAAAGAAAATATATTTATTTTGGTTGGACCAATTTGAGGAAATATTGATGGCGAAAAGTTATTCGTCTGGGAAGGTATCATGGAGAGATTCTTTATTGATGACTTTAGGCATCTCGATTCGGGACAGGTGATCCGCCACTATGTTTTTAATTCCCTTTTTGTCCTTTATCTCGAAGTCAAATTCCTGCAAAAGTAAGATCCATCGGATTAATCTCGATTTGGCGTCCTTTTTAGTCAATAAATATTTTAGTGCTGAGTGGTCCAAAAAAATAATAGTTTTTTATCCCAATAGATATGGTCGGAATTTGTCTAATACAAATACGACGGTGAGAAGTTCTTTTTCAGTGGTGGTGTAGTTAACTTGCGCTTCGATCAAGGTACGACTCACGTAATAAACTATATGAGGAATATTATCTTTCCGCTGACCTAGGACTGCACTTATTGCGTAGTCGGAAGCATCGCACATTACTTCGAAAGGTAGGGAATAATCAGGAGATTGAATGATTGGTGCGGATGACAGGAGGGCTTTGAGTTTATTAAATGAGTCAAGACAAACATCATCAAAGTTAAAAGGTACGTCATTTGCTAATAGGTGGCACAAAGGTCTTGAGATTTTGAAAAATCTTTAATAAAGTGGCAGTAGAAACCAGCATGGCTAAGGAAAGATCTAATCTATTGCACCGTGGTAGGTGGAGGTAGATTAGCTATCACATTAATTTTAGTCCTGTCAACTTCTATTCCTTTTCTGGAGACTATGTGACCTAAAACAATGCCTTCTTGAACCATAAAATGGCTCTTCTCCCAGCTTAGCACTAGATTAGTTTCTTCACATCTTTCTAAACAAGAGGCCAGGTGATCAAGACAAGAATCGAAGGTTCGGCCGAATACCGAAAAATCATCCATGAATACTTCCAGAAACTTATCTATTATATATGAAAAGATAGTCATCATGCATCTTTGGAATATTGCCAGTGCATTACATAACCCAAAGGGCATGAGGCGATAAGCAAACGTCCCAAAAGGACATATGAAGGTGGTCTTTTCCTGGTCCTCTAGGTACACTGGGACTTGATTATATCCTGAATACCATCTAGAAAGCAAAAATATTCTTGACCCGCAAGTTTTTTCAAAGATTTGGCAATAGAAAGTGGTCCTTGCTTGTCGTGGAGTTAAGCTTCTGGTAGTCTATACATACACGCCACCCTGTGGTTTCGCGTAATGGCACAAGCTCTCCGGAGGCATTTTCTTTCATGGTAATCCCAAATTTCTTGGGAACTACCTGGATGGGGCTCACCCATTGGCTATCAGAAATTGGGTAGATTATACCTACGTCCAACAACTTTACGATTTCCTTTTGTACGACTTCCCGCATGTTTGGATTCAATTGTCACTGACTTTCTCGTGAAGTTTTAACATTGTCCTCCAAATGAATTTGGTGCATGCTGATTGACGGATCAAGCCCTTTAAGGTCGGCGACAGTCCACCCTATTACACGTTTATGCTCAATAAGTTTGCCAATAGCTTGGTATCCTGTTCCTTGCAAACCGTAAATGAGATGATTACTGGGAGAATTTCACTAGGCCCAAAAAATGCATACTTGAGGGTGTTAGGAAGTGGTTTTAAATCTAAAGATGGTGCTTTTTCAATAAATGTTTGCAACGGCTCACTGGAAGTGATGGGTAAAGGTTATATCCATGTTTTCCATGTTTTAGCAGTGTCCAACACAGATGTTACCTCCTTTATTTGAAGGTTTGAGTCATCTGAATCCGCGTACCACAGTACAGTTTGTAGCACATCTTTAGATAGGATGAGGGGTGATGCTTCTTCTACTAATTCTTTAATTTTGTCAATGCTGAAGCATTCCTCGTCGTCTATTGAGGCCATTAGGTTGGCTGCTGAGAAGACATTCAACTGAATTCGCATGTCTCTAAAAGAAACTTCCATTACCCCGATTTTACAATTTATGCAAATGTTGGCTGTGGCCAAGAATGATCTACCGAGTATAATAGGAATTTGTGTTGGAGATTTCGAACTTAGTTCTATGTCTAATACCAAGAAGTCGACAGGAAAAATAAATTTATCGACTCCAACCATAACATCTTCAATTACTCCTACTGGCCTTCTTTCTGATCTATCGGTTAACTGAAGAGTTACCGAAGTAGGTCGCATTTCCCCAAGTCCTAGCTTTTCGTAAACATGGTATAATAGCAAATTTACGTTCGCTCCCAGATCCAGGAGTGCTTTGTTTATAGCATGGTTTCCTATGATACAGGGGATCGTAGGAACTCTAGGATCTTGAAGCTTGGGAGGGGTCCTAGATTGTAAAATTGAGCGTACTTGCTCGGTTAAGAAAACTTTTTGCGAGATATTGTTTCATTGTTTCCGTTTTTGCGTACACATCTCTTTCAAAAATCGTGCATAGGCAAGGACTTGTTTAATTGCTTCTAATAAAAGCAGGTTGATTTTTATCTCTTTGAAGATTTCTGTGAGTTTCTCTAATTTTTTTAGATTTTTACTAAAAGGTGATGGGATACCCAAAGCGTTAGGAAAAGGTAACTTTGGCACATAGGGTACTTCAGTTACAGATGTGGGTGTGCTATCATTTCTTTTTTTATTTTCAATTTTTTTTGGGTTTTTTGGTAGTGGGTCATCCTTTATTACGCCGTTTTCCTTTTTTTGGGTCTTAGGGTTGACTACTGGTGTGGGCATCTCTATTTTGTTATCCATAACCTTGCCACTTCGCAAAGTTTGAACAGCCTGAACCTGGGGTGTAAGTTTGGGTATAATCTCCTCACTCAACTTTTCTCCTAAGTTGATTGTTGGTAGTGACAATTCATCATTATTCCTTGTTTTCTCCCATTGTATAGCAATATGTTCAATTCTAGTTCCTAAGTTTGCAAGTATGAGAACAGGAGTATAAATCTTGAGAGATTTGACATAGTTGCGATAATTCCTTAGAATGCTGATGCGCGTGTTGCTGCGGATCTTGAAGAATCTAGACAACAGTGGCAACATCGTCTGTATCAAGTTACTGATCAAAATATTGATTTGTGATATATATATTGATTGAGAATTATAGGGGTACTACGGGTATGCGTACGAGTAGTCTTGCTGGGTCATTCTTTGAAAATCGTAATGGTTTCCCAATTGAGGGTAATAGGACTTCGCAAGACTCCCCCATTGAGAAGTAAAGATTTGTTCGACTTCTTCTGGGTAAAAGGGGTAGTTGAGTACTCCTGTGGATCATAGGCTGACTGGTAGCTTGGCTAAGATGGGTAGTTATGACCTTGCATGTCTAAATATATATATATATATATATATATATATATATATATTTATTTATTTATTTATTTTTGAACGCATGGAGAGAAAATAAATCTGAGCCTCTAGTCTCTGTGGCCAACAGGAAGATTGAAGTTCTAATCTGTTGCTCGGAATAAACCTGTAAAAGCTTAAAAAGTGATCAAAAAAATATAATGAAATATAAAAAGAGAAAGATAAATATTGGTTTCTAAAAGAATAAAAATATTAGATAAAAACTTGAAAGAATTAGATAAATTCCGCTTTCCCGACAGCGGTGCCAAAAACTTGACTTGCCTATTATGATGTATAGATTTTATATTAAATTCAAGTCTTAACCTTTTGCAAGCACACAATGGAAATTATAGTACTAGCATAGGATCGTTCTCATGAGAAAGTTTGTTATCTAATTAATTCTTTAGTTTTATCCTCTATTTAAATTCTTATCTTTAAAAACTTCTATTTATCTTTAAGATCTAATATATTGGAGAAATATGAATAAAAGAATGATTTTTTAATTTAAAGTGAATAAAAATAAACCCTAATCCTCCTTCTTCGGATTAAGGTCGTCAATCTTAATTTTCAGCTATCAGATATTTATAAATTTAAACAGTACCGTTACACTATATTTCTAGTCTCCTAGCATTGGGCATCAATCAAGTCTAAGATCCTATCAATACAGATTTAATCTAATCAATAATTTCCTAAAATCTGGGCGTCAATCAAACCTTAGAAAACTGAAGATAGAAAAGTAAAATCGTTACACTAATTTGTAAATTCTAACCTGAGTCGTCAATTCAAATTAAAACTTGGAGATGTTTACAAAGCAAATAAATCTAAACTAGAAAGCAAAGTAAATATATCCTTCACCCCTCAGCCGCTGTTGTCAATTGCTCTTGAGAAATTACAGATATCTATACTAATCTTCAACACTCAATCACAGTCGTCAATTGCTCTTGAGGAACCTTTGATATCTAATCTACTCTAACTATTTTACACTACTTTGATCGAAAGAAAATCTAACCTCAGGCATCAATTGATACTGAAATTCTTTTATGGTTATTCCTATACCGAGCTCTCTTATTTATAGATCATAAGGAGTCAGTTTATAAAGATCTAATTCTAATAAAATGAACTACTAAATATATAAGTTTCCTAATAGAACTATAATTTCTAATTTTATTCTTCCTTGCTTTCTTTAGTTGATGCGCTTCTAGAGTATTATTTAATTAACAGCGGCAGAGTCCTTTGGAGTATATCTCTATCAATCTTCTCAGATCCGTGGTTCACCAGACTTCTAATTCAAGAGATCTTCCATTTCTGATTCATGGCGGTGATAGTTCTCACGTGATCGATAGCAAGAGCAAGTAGGAAAGCTTTATTTCAGATAATTGTTTTTTTTCTGGAAAATCATAAATCACGATTTTCTCTTCTTTCATGACTTTCATACTGGACGAGTTTCTATTTACAACGATTTAGTGTCATTCTTCTTTTGTCACTTCCTGAAGAATCGTAAAATTATGATTTCTTACTTTCTTTCTTTCTTTGTCTTTAGCGGTAGCGCCAAATCATAAAGTACGATTTTCTATCTTTAAACTCTTGGCGAATTGTTACTAAATGTTTAATCATCATTCTTATTGCTTTATGAGTTTACTTTGATGAATATTATCACTTAGGCTCTATTTTACTGTCTAGCTTTAATATCTGTACGTCAATATCTCATTAGTAGCAAACTAAAGCCTAACATCACTAAGTTAAAGGTGATAAAATGGTAAATTATGTGACTGATCAACACCAGCGGAATTGAAAGAACTTAAGGAGAAACTACAAGAGCTGTTGGACAGTTCTTGTTCGTTAAGAAGAACTTAAGGATTCGTTAGGCCTTGTGTTTCTCCATGGGGAGCATCAATTTTGTTCGTTAAGAAGAAAGACAGTTCAATGAGACTCTGCATCGATTACAGTTAGTTGAACAAGCTCACAATAAAGAACTGATACCCACTCCCTTGTATCGATAACCTCTTCAATCAGCTCCAAGGTACAAAATTCTTTTCAAAGACCGACTTGAGGTCTGGTTACCACCAATTGAAGATTAAAGTCAGGGATATTCTGAAGACTGCTTTCCGTACAAGATATGGCCACTATGAATTTCTAGTGATGCCTTTCGGATTGACGAATGCTCCAGCATCATTCATGGATCTCATGAATAATGTTCAGACCATACCTCGACAAATGTGTGGTTGTCTTCGTTGATGACATTCTCATCTATTCGAAGACGAGGGAAGAGCAAGAGCAACATTTGCGTATAGCTCTAAGATGCTTCACGACCATCAATTGTATGCGAAGTTGAGCAAATGCAAATTTTGGCTAGAGCAAGTTAGCTTTTGGGGCATGTCGTTTGTGAGACAGACATAACTGTAGGCCCAACCAAGATTGAAGCCGTTGTACAATGGGAACAACCAAAGATAGTGACAAAAGTACAAAACTTTCTGAGATTGGCTGATTATTACAAGAAATTCGTGGAAGGATTCTCCAAAATTTTGGGGTTGCTCACGCAGCTCATAAGAAAAGATGCAAAGTTTGAGTAGACCGAACAGTATGAAAAGACCTTCCAAGAGCTCAAGTGAAGGTTGACCTCTGCACCAGTACTTGTCATACCTTCAGGCAGTGCATCATTTGTAGTATTAGTGATGCATCATACATCAGATTGGGTTGTGTACTTAACTAGAATAAGAGAGTTATTGCTTATGGATTGACGCACTCAAGGATCATGAGAAGAATTATCCGATGCATGATCTTGAGTTAACAACTATTATTTTTGCCCTAAAGGTTTAGAGACACTATCTCTACGGAGAGAAGTTCAAGATCCTTACTGATCATAAGAGTCTCAAGTATCTATTTATTCAGAAGGATTTGAACATAAGGCAAAGAAGATGGATGTAATTCCTTAAGGATTATGATTGCTCCATCCAGTATCACCTTGGGAAGCGAATGTGGTGACATATGCGTTAAGTCAGAAGTCTTCAACTCAGTTGTCTCATCTCATCACGAGAATACACAGATGGAGATTGCTTGAAGACATATCCTTATACGATATGAAGATCGAGGTGAAGGACTCAGGGTCCTTGTTGGCCAACATTACTATCCAACCAATGATTTTCAATAGCATCTGCGAGCTTCAGATGAAAGATGAGGAGCTCATGAGAATCAGACAAGGTGTGATCGATGACACTAAACCTAATTTCTCCATCACGGAGGACGAAGCCTTACTATTCAGAGGCTGTTTGTGCATATCGACAGATGAAAATCTTCGGCATACAATAATGAAAGAAGCTCACAAATCGAAGTATGCCATTCACCCTAGTAGTACCAAGATGTACTAGGATCTCAAGAGAAGTTTTTGGTGGAAAGGTTTAAAATATGTCACCGAGTATGTGTCGAAATGCTTGGTGTTAGCATGTAAAAGTGGATCATCAACATCCCTTAGGTTTATTACAACCTCTACCAATATCAAAATGAAAATGGGAAGCCATCTCCATGGATTTTATTTTGGGATTGTCGAGAACTGTGAAGGGGCACAATGCTATTTGGGTGGTTGTTGATAGATTAATCAAATCGGGTCATTTCCTACCCTATAGCACGAAGTATACAGCTATCAAACTTGCAAAGCTATATCTCAAGGAGATAGTTTGATTGCATGACATTCCTGAGAGCATCGTCTCAAATAGAGATCCACTGTATATATCCAAAATTTAGCAGCGATTTCAGGAATGAATGAGTTTGCGACTAGATTTTAGCTTGACATTTCACCCACAGACGGATGGGCAAACCGAAAGAGTGAACCAGATTATTGAAAATATGCTCTGAGACTGTATGCTTGATTTTCAAGGATCATGGGAAAATCACTTACCCCTGATCGAGCTTGCATATAATAATAGTTATCAAGTGAGCATCAAAATGGCTCCATTTGAAGCGTTGTACGGTCGGAGATACAAGTCTTCGCTTAATTGGGATGAAACTGGGGAGAAGTTCATATTAGGCCCAGAGATTGTGGAAAGCACATTCGAAGTAATTCGATTAATTCGTGAAACACTAAAGGTCACTCAAAGCTGACAAAAGAGCTATGCCGACCTTAAGAGGAAAGGCGTCGAGTTTCAGGTAAACTCGATTGAAATTAATTACCTTAGTTTTTTAGTTGTCTATATACACCACTGACATAATACATTCTTTTTAGATTGGAGACAATGTCTTTATCAAAATTTCGTCTACTAAAGGCATAATGCGTTTCGAGAAGCGTGGAAAATTGAGTCCACGCTACATAGGGCCATTTGAGGTATTGGGTTGGGTTGGAGAAGTCGCATATCGCATTGCCTTACCACCACAACTTTTAGATATGCGCAACATGTTTAACATATCCATGTTGAGGAAGTACGTGACAGATCCATCCCATATCTCAAACTATCAGTCGATTGAGCTCAAGGAAGATTTAACTGTTACAGAGGAAGTAGTACAAATCCTCAATCGGAAGGAGCAAGTATTATGAACCAAACGGATCCAATTGGTACTTGTTAGATGGCGAAACCACTCACTAGAAGAGGCAACTTGGGAACGCAAGTCCGATATAAGTGATGCCTATCCGCACCTTTTTTAATGATGTACTAAACTTTTGAGAAACGAAAAAAAAAAATTATTGTTCCAATAGTCTTAATGAAATTATAGTGGATGGTTGTGATTTTGTTGATCTTGTTGTATTTGAATGGTTCATGATATTCCGATTTAATTGTGGATATAATCATGCATTTACTGGTTGAGATGATTGAACTAAATAGTTGTGGATAATTCTCCTGATGCAGGGAATGTGCACTGTACTTTAATGATTATCAAATTTCTAGATAGTTGTAGATGTTTTGTTACAGGTGTGTATACTCTATTACGATGAGTAACTATGAGCACAATTGGTATCCTTAGACACAAAAGACGCGTAGTGAATTTTCGAGGACGAAAATTTCTTTGAGGAGCAGAGGGTGTAACGTCCTGCAATTTGACCACCTGTACACCCAAGTACGTGTCCGTGTTTGGCGTTAGGTGTATGTGGATGGAAATGTATATGCCACATACTTGATGTCTTGCATCTTAGGCCGTAGATGAAAAGCTAACACATCATTACGGCGTGTACGCTTCACACCGAACCAACCCTCACTACATAAGTGAAACTCCTCTCTTTGTTTCATTTGCTTGAAACGTTAGAGAGAGAGAGAGTGAGCTTAGAGGAGAGAAAGATAAAGAGAAAGAGAAAGGAAAGAGAAGAGGCTCTCCTTATTAACCTCTTCTTCATGTGTGTGGATCTCACCCTCATTCTCCTTCATCTTCTTAGATCCACCGTGAGAGGGCGTCGATTTGGACGCGGCTACGATCACGAGCTTGATAGAACCTTAAACCCTCTTTTGGTTTTTCTTGAAACCCTCACTCAAGCTCTTTTTCGTCACTCAAGAGAGTGTTGGGTTATCGTATACATCGCGAGGATTCAATCTACGACTCTGTTCTATCGTGAGTAAGAAAGGGGTTTCTATTTCAAACCATCGGATGAACGTGGGAACATGAAGCGTCAATTTTGAGAACAATCATCGGGGTGACATGTGCCCGATTTAAGGAGGTAAATATCACATATTATTGATGCATTAGGCTAGGGTTATGTGGTGTAGAATGTACTCAAATAATAAAACTTAGTTTTTAAACATGAGTTTTGAAAGGAGAAGAGCACCCAAAAATCCCGATTCAGGAATTTCTGATGACAGCTCGCTGTGATAACAACCACAACACACTATCATAAATGACAACATGCTGTGACAATTACCATAGCGTGCTGTCATAGTAATGATAATGGCATCTCTAAGGAGATGACCTCTCTAACCACGACACGCTGTCATTGTATCACAACACGTTATCACTATACCACAGCGCGCTATTGACTCCACTACAGAACTAAAAATATATATATATATATAATCACACAACACGCTATCAGGGAAACCACAGTGCACCGTGAATAGAAGAAAAATGAGAAATTGAACTCTACCATGGCCCGCTATCACTACATAATAGCGCGCTGTGAACATTACCACAGCTCGCCATCACTTAACAACAGCACGCTGTGAGTACAATAAAGTGAGAAATGCTTAGATTGATCTATCGACCATTAACGTATGACTATTGTGTGCAATGTAGAGAGGAGATAATTGATTTTGAGCGATAGGCACCATCGTACTTCCTTCTAGCAAAGCTAAGGTTCAAGGTGGGGAAAATTCAACTCAACCTTACATGTTGATTTTAAATGCATAGTTCCTTGATATGTTTAAATGTTGAAATGTTTTGACTCATATTCGAATGATTTGAACATCCGAAAATGTTAAGATTTGAAAGTGAGTTTGAAAATGAAATTGACATTGTACTTTGGATCCGTGAAATTCCATATTTACGTTCTGAACTTCGAAATTGAATCGTAATTGTTAGTAAATTGTGTGATCGAACTCTATGAGGAGTAGAGGCTCCAAAGAGGGGTAGAGGCCTCAGAGTTTTTACCTTGTGCCTGAAAGATTAGCTACTTGGTTCCCAGAAGATGGGATGCTTCGGTTTACGATTGATTGATGTGATGTGTTGCTAGTGTGTATCGTTTACTAATGCGATGTCTTGTTCTCATGGGTTTGCATCGTTAATGTGTTTCGTTACTGATGAGTATCGTTTATTGATGTGTTCTGTTTTCATATTATGTTCTATCATTAATATGCTTCGGTTCTTGACACGATTATTTGCAACTTGTTGAATACAAAAATGTGATATTGAAACTTATTTTAACGAGAAATGCCCTTGAAATCATGATTTGCCATGTAAATGCTGTCAAATTGTTTTTGAATCTTAGTCATTGAAATTATGCATTGATTAATGAAAATGTAAATTGGGATTGTATTTTCTCTATTGAGTTTTATTTGTTAGCTCACCCCGACTATACGTCACAGGTGTAGATATTGGGTAGAATCTAGAGTTAGAGAATGTGACAACCCAAATTTCGGCACCCCAAAATCCATGCCATCAGCACGACCCTCAAGGCCATGCCTCATATAATATGCGAAACACTTAGTACATCCCAACCATACAGAAAATATAATAAGAATATAGTACAGAACATATCTCTAGTTCTATAATATACCACATCAAAATATTAATCCAAAAGATAGTTCTAATCCCATACCTCTGTATAGACAAAAGAACTAACCCGAACCATCAGTGCCGTTACTAGGTCACCCAAAATGGTTCGACAAAAGAATATTACAGGTATCTTAACTCTTGCAAAAATAAACAAAATATGGCTGGACGTGCCAAGCCTTAAATCTCTCCCTTACAAAATTTCAAAGTATGCAGCAAATTTCCTAGAAGAACTTCTCAGGAGGAGGCTCAGATTCTCCCCTCGGAACGTAATCTAAGTCTTTGGGATCAACCTCACCAGCATCAGCTCCTAACTCTGAACCTGTGATGTATAGTAAAAAAGGTGAGCTACATCCTAGCTCAATAGGGACAATATCTGAACAGGTACATCTTACTTACTCACATACATTTCATGACATATATAAAGCATGAGTTCATCAATGTAATTTAACTGAAAACCATTAGAAATGCAATAAAATAAACAGAGTACTTTTATTATTCTACTCATGACATCTGATATTCATTAATGCTTATGATTTCAACAAGGCTGATCTCATGACTTAAAACAGTTAACTTAAATAATTCCCGAGCAATATAGCATCGAGCCCTGATGGAATACCCTCCATTGTCGTCTAATCAGACTATTTTTGCTATTAACTTGACCCACGCCCTTTTCTCATAGGCGACGGATACATCACTACTATACATCCCTGGGATGTCTACTGGTGCACGAATTCGCCGCATCGCCGATCACCAGATATCCCCGGATATTCTTCAAACCTTAAATCAATTGTGTGCTACATATAGTTATTCACCGTGTGATCGTGCTAAATAAATATAAGTTCCCAGCCTGTTCAACCTCATTTATATATGTTCAAGTTCGTGGATCTTTACATCCACCATACATCTCTGGGATGTCGCACTCTCTGATTCACCCTTCAGATGCCCATAGTACATATACGTCCCTGGGATGATTGAACTCTTTTACTAGTTCACTTCTTCACATAACATTTCTCATTTTTAATAATACTCTACATTTTACATTTTCAACTTATATTGAAAGTGAATACATTAGAATTCAACTCAGCTTTAAGGAAACATGCATTCATAGATTATCATCATATACATGTTATCGTAATTAAGGGTACGAGGTCAGATATTCCCCTACCTCATTTGCACTTACACTTCCGGATTCTCCAATCCGAGTTAGCATTCAACCATCATAAGGTCCGACTTAAACTAGGCCTGGCCAAACACATTTATTTCAACACTATCAGTGTAAGAACATTGGGTTAGAAGCCTAACCCCAATACATAAACACTCATATGTAAAAACTTAACAAAATCTGAATTTTATCCAAATTGATCAAACAATTTCTAAATCGATCGAACGAATTTAAATCGATCGAACGAAATTTAGATCAATCGAACGAAATTTTAAAATCGATCGAACG
Organism: Chloranthus sessilifolius; assembly: GCA_021018995.1. Lineage (NCBI taxonomy): Eukaryota > Viridiplantae > Streptophyta > Magnoliopsida > Chloranthales > Chloranthaceae > Chloranthus > Chloranthus sessilifolius. Next base: position 109,225,178 of record CM037591.1, on the reverse strand, counting down.
AATTCTATTTTGTTCGATCGATCCCATAAATATTCATCCTATAATATTTTTGTCAGTTAGCAAACCGATTGAACGATTTTCAAATCGTTCATACAGGTTCCATAAATCGATTGAACATATTATAAAATCGTTCGATCGATTCCTTCATAATTCAAATCGATCGAACGATTTCTAAAATCGTTCGAACATTTCCTTCAGAATTCATTTGCTTTCTTCCTTATCTCTTCTTTGGTCAAAATCGATTGAACGATTTCTAATTTCGTTCAATCGATTTTACACACTTTCAGATCTGAACATGCTCTTCTTCACTTCTTCATCATCTATCCCATTCACTACCCACTAAGCTAATACATAACAGTTTTACATTCTCTATTTATCAATTTAAACAAAACGTGGATTTGTAGCTCTTACCCCATTCAACTGGTTGGATCTCTTTCACTAGGGTTTCCCAAACCCCAAATCTCTACTCTCTTGATCCCGAGCTCGATCCTCTAACTTTTCGAGCCCAATCACTTGTATTGAATGCCCTTCTCTAGATCTTACAACTCAATTCTCTCTCTCATTTATTCTCCTTAAATTCTTCTATACAAACAACCTAAGAGAAATAACTTCTCTTTCTCTTTTTTTGTTTTATAATTTAACACATGCCTTGTGTGTTAAGCACCTATAACTAATTAATATATATATACACATATTTAAATATGCCCTTAACTGTATCCACCACACCTCCCTCGCATAATAAATCTATCACATACTAACTAACTTAAGTCAACTAAGTCAAAGTTGACCCAGTCAAACGTTTGACCCATTGGTCCGCTTATCGAGGTGCACTGTTTAGGTACAGAATTTTCGGGACGTTACAGAGAACGGCCCAGATTACGTACTGGAAGAAGATCTTCCACCGAAGGATTTCTTCCCATAGACAAAGTGATTTGAATTCAGTACAATGGTGAGTTTTTTTGAATTTTGGACTTAGTACACTATGTGACTGTATGAATGATGAGATTAGTTTTGTATAGACAAATTGTGTACCACGGTTTAGGTGATGGATGACCATCACCGGTGGTTTTATTTTGGGCTTCATTGTATTGTATTTTATATAGAAATGGACATTTTGCTTCCGCTATATATATAGGATATCTGTTTGTTTTCCACATGGATGCCAAAGATGATATTGTATTTGATTGTGATCTGTGAACTGATGGCACAGATTTTGGGGTAGAAAATCCGGGCTGTCACAAAATCAAAGTTTCTCTAATGACTCCAACAAATATGTCAAAACGATCTTATATTTAACAACTTAATGAACAGGTCATCCCTTTTGTACACTTAGCTTGGATTCATCTTGAGGTTGTATAACAAAACTTTTACCATAAAAAATCTATGACAGTTGTTCATTTTATTGGAACTTGTTTAATTTGATTTTGTGAATTATTCTTCAATGCAATTTTAGGATGAATCTAATTCATATGATAGTGTGGCAAACTAAGTGGCGCCTATATTTCTTAATTCGCTAATTCGCTCAATTTGAATTTTTGTGCATAATTCACAATTTGCTACTATTGTATGAGCACGATTTGTTAGGCCTAGCAAAAAAAAATTGAAACTAATAAAGAAGGAAATACGAATAAGGTGAGCAAACTATTCGGAGAAATTTTCTGGTGGGTCCAAAGGTGTTTGAAGTTGTCAGTGTTTGAATTTTCTGTTTGGAAACTCGAAAGAGTTTGTATTTTTATAAGTGGTCTAGACCTACTAGGATTTTATATTTTTTGGATTAGAGTTGCTTGAAATAATAAATGGCATTATAGGGACCTTTGAGTTTCCTAATTTACATGTGATTCTTACACCTCTTAGAATACCTTGATGGGTGATATTCTAGGTGGGGTATGACTCTTCATGCTATTTATAGGGTGAACGTCCTTTTGCAAGAGTGTAAAAAGAGAGCACGTAGAGCCCCATTCATCTTCTTTGTAGGGAAAAACTTGAATTGCTTATCCTTATCATATATAATCAAAGGCTATGATCTCCTCGATAAGGTACACATGTATTTGAATTTTATATATTATTGTTTTGATGTTTTGAGTGACGTTCTCTTTGTATGTTGGGTCTCGTCTCCATTGAGTGCCTTGCTCACGGGGAGAATTCTTCCCCATATCCTTTTCTTTTAATGAATTTCCCTCCTATATACATAAATAAATTATTATATTAATAGTGAAGTAGGTAATCTCTTTATGCTAAAATGATCAAACTTTGAGGAGTACATATTTTTGGTTTTAAGCACACATACAATGACAACTATTTCTAACGTTAAGGAGACTGATTCGTTGAGTGAATGGGTCATTTAGACATATCCTACACTACGTGAAAATGAGAAAAAACTACAATAATAGTGCAAAAGGGAATCAGTGGTAAACACATCACCAGGTGAAACCAGTCGTTTAACACCTTAGAAATGTGCTTTTTTAAGTAAAGGATAGACGGGTAATTGTATATTTGTTAAAAGGGCAAAATTTCCCTTTTAACAAATATATCCTATAAATACTAAAATGTGAAAAAAAAGGTAGAACTTAATTCGAAACTGCTACCCATCTATCTTCCTCTTTCTTTCTCTATTACCAAACCCTAGTTCCCCTTTGATGCACAGATAGGGCTGTCAATGGGCTGGGCCGGGTTTTTTATACGTTCGGATATTTTTGACACTAAAAGGAAGGCCCGAACCCGACCCAGTATGCTATTCAGGCCAAACTCGGCTCGACCCACTTACAACTACTTGAGCCCGAACCTAACCCGAATAAACCTGATCCATTATTAATCGGGCCAAAACTCAGGTTCGGGCTGGATTTCTAATTTTTTTTGTAGCCTTTTATGTCGGTGGTGATGGAACCCTAGAGAGAGAGAGAGAGAGAGAGAGAGAGAGACGTCGGCCGGGCCCGAGCCAAAACTCGCCTCATTGACAACCCTACTTGCTTACAAGAGTTGGTCATAAACAAAATCCAAGGCTACATTTCTTTGTTATTAGTCTTACATATGAAACGTGTCACCCAACAAAAATCCACCCCCTAACATGTGTGGATTTTCCTTCAAAGGCGTTAATGGGAATTAGAGACTCGGAGTGAGAGAGGGTTGCGGTGGGACTTGGGAGCACTGGGAGAGAGGGGAGGGGCTGCCGGCTATGGTGGGAGCACTTGGAGAGAGCGAAAGGCAAAGAGAGAGAGAGAGGGCTTATTTAGTTATTTGGGTTGCGTATGGCATAGCTCTTTGGTAGCCCCTATCATAGCAGAGTTCACCTACTATAGTAGGCTCCCATCCTCTTTGCTAACATCCGACTACTTGCTTTAGCAGGTACCCCTTCTCCTTGATAACTCCTTGCATAGCAAGATTTTATGCAAGATTTACCTGTTCAGCAGTTCTACCCTCCTCTCTACTCACAACTTTCCAGAGCAGATTTTATTTGCTTTGGTAGGGAGTTAGTAGAGACAAGGAGGTTACTGCTAGAGCAAGTAAATCCTCCTTTACAGGGAGTTAGAAAAGAGAATGGGAACCAACTAAAGCAGGTGAACTCTGCTGTGGCTGGGGCTAGTAAAGAGTTATGCCATACGCAGCCTTAGCTATTGGGAATGGGAGTTGGGAGAGATAGAAGCTGGGAGAGAGAGAAGTTGGTGACTAGGGAGAGACTAGAGAGAGAGAGAAACTAAGAGAGAAAAAAGCAGGGACAGAGAGGGAGGGAGAACAACTGAGAGAGATAGAGATTAGAAAGGGTTGTGGGTTGCGGGCTACCGGTAGGGCATGCCGTTTCGTAGGCGAGACCGTGAGAGAGAACTGGAGAATCGTTTCGCAAGAGAGAGAGAGGAGAACGATTGAGATTTGAGAGAAAGAACCCTAATATATATGGTTATACAGGTAGCAAAGGGAAAAATTGCTGTTTTAATCCCTTATCAATCGATTAAACGGTAATGAGGGGGTTTAAAACAGTAATTACAACGGGTCGGGCTTACTGGCCCACTAATTATAACGGCCCGTTTATTTCACATCTCAAAACTCGAATCCAAACCCATTTATATTCGGGCTTAGCTCGGCCCGACCTGTTTACGAATATTCTCAATTTTTTAGCCTGAACCTAGCCCGTTGACAGCACAGAAGAGCAAGACATGATCCGACGGTTGGTGCTCATGCATGACGAACGGTTTAAAGATAATGGCGGTGGACGGAAGCTCAGATTCTACTACGGCTAGTGCTTTCTACATGGACAAAGGCACACTCGTGGTGGACAGAAGCTCAGATTCAAGTGAGTTTTTCAGTTTCTTCTTCGTTTTTCTTGAGCTAGTGCATTATTCGAGTGAGTTTGCTAGTGTTTCTTTATTTTTCCTTATCTCCCTGATTTTGTAGCTTTTAAATTAATGACCATTGGAGAATTGAATCTACCAAAGTTAGGTTAGTAATTTCCTTATTTTCTGCTTCAGATCAGTCGATTTCATCAGTTCCTGGGATCAAATAAATGTTTCTTCTTCTTTCCTGATTTTGTGCATGAATTGAGTGAGTTTTTTAGGAATTTTTCTTTTTTTATGGATTAGATGTGGTTATTGAAATTGTTTTAAAGCATTTGGTGGTAGAATTATATTATCTGATAGCTAAATGCACTAGAGGCACATATGTCAGCTTGGAGAAACCATGATGCTGCAAAGTAAACTCAATATTTGCAAGATTGATCATATTTCTCTCTCTCTCTCTCTCTCTCTATATATATATATATATCTGTGTGATCAAAGTCTACCACAGATATTCCCTCTTTGGAATCATTATCAATTTTTTTATTATAAAAAATCATTCTAGTAAGCATCTTTTAACTATCCAATTCAATTACTTTTTTTGGACTAAATGTGGAATGTTTCCCATTTGACGTCTTCCCATCCAGTGAAATCTTTTGTGTGCTCTAGATTAAACAATAAAATTATTTAATGACAACTTTTGGCCATAATCCAATCTAAACCTTGTCAACTTGTATCACGTGTACAAGATCGATGAATAAGTTTGGCACATCTATACACTGGCCTATTCAATGAATTCTAGTGCTTGTTAATTAGGTTACATTTGAAAGTTGCGAAAATTGCAATTAAATGTGACTATTAGGGTATGCACAATAGTCTTGAATTTTCAAATTGAATTTTAAGGAAGCTTGTTCAAACAAAACACACTCCACTTATGCAATCAAATTAGATTGCAGTGGAGCAAATCCGATTTGATTTGATTTCATTGTTTATCTCAAGTGAGCAGTGAAACAGCCTTAACCAATGGATCCTTAACCAACATGGGACTGTAACTATAATTTTTGAGTAGTAGTAGTTCCACATTTTTTCCATTGATAGTAATACTTCATAACATGCTAATCAATGAAGATTGTCCAATTGATGAACATAACAAAAAAACTACAGTGATCAGGCACTTCTAGTCCTCCAATCAACTTTATCGTTGCCTGAATTTTGGTTGTATTTGTGGTTCATTTCTTCCTCTTATGCACCTTGTAATCGACCTTCTTAGATAGCAATAGATATGATGATGGTCAATGTGGTTTGAACAATTTTCAGAGATGACAAGTTTGAGACAAGGAGTTCCCAGTGATGGTCAATTGTTCTCATTCCTATTTGTTTGGCTAATTTTTAAACTTTAAGTTTTATTTTCCTCTTCCAAATTTCCTTATAGCTGTATTCAGATTCTTCATATCCAATTATAATAAGTATTTTCTCTATCATTAATATTAAGGATTTATATTTAATAAATTTCCTAAACGGTTTTGCCCACACCTATAAACTTTTGCACTAAAGCAATCAAGCATTTTGCCAAAACCCACTCATCCCACATACTAATACCTATTTCTTTGGCATTGATCTTTATCAACTAGTCGACCCGTCCACCAAACATAATATATTCATTTAAGGTAGTTATTTTGTAAAATCTTGGATCTTTATCATGTATACTATCCAACACAATTGATTCGTGTCATACCAGCATATGGTATTTCATTCCATCATTTGAAATTATATTTTACTAATTTTAATATAAATGGTAGGTGCAAAGTTTACAAAATTTTTAAGTAATAAGAAAGGGGCTCCATCCATGCAAGCATATGGTATGAGCAGAATTTCAGATGTGGAAGGACCTACTAGCTCGGAAATAAAAAGGTCACTGCAATTCCCATGGTTTTTATAGTGGTGCTTGAGAAATGTAGAATATGGGTACTTGAGAAGGTAATAGAAACATAGAGTATCATGTATATAGTTTAATTGATTATTAGCATAACTAACATGGGTTATTCCTATTATTACAGTCCACAAAATAGATTAAGGTCCTTTTTTTGTATTTGGATTTTTCTAATTTTCTTTTATGGCCCTTTGTTTACACGCAACCTTTCTCCTTCTCCATAGTTGAATTTTTGACATAAATCTACAAATACCACAAGACTTAGTTCCTAATTTTGCATTTTATTGAATCGAAGTTGATCTAGAATCTTTGAAGGTTCAGCTGTGAAAATGCATGTTTTGCTAGCCTTTTTTCAGCCAGCATATAGAAAAAGTTGTTCTAAGTAGAACCTAAAATGACTTCAATTGGTATTTATTGAGATTGAGATCAACATGTCTTGAGCAACCAAACTAATCCATAAGTTTTATATTGGTTACTAGATCTTCTGTTAGTTACAAGAAATTATAAGTTTTTGTTCATTCAATCTAACCAATGTCTCTTTTTATCGTGAATATTTCTTTACACAACGCCAGAGAAACGACAGCGTGTCACTTTGGCATATATCAAATTTATCAAGTGAGTACTCTTGAATCTATATAACCTTTATCATTTAACTAAATCGCATGGAATGAACCACAGTTGTCATGTTTTCTCTAGCATCCTGCAAACTATGACCTGTTTTAACAAATCCAATGGCTAATTCACACTTCTTTCTTTTAATTTCCAATGAAATGTAGCAAACTTGAATCATGTAAATACTAAAATATACTTCTAGGCTATTAACTTTGTGAAGATCCATCTTACATAATATTTATTTATAAATGCACTTGGATTTTCCCTTCTATTGGGTTGTGTTTAGTTCAACAAGCCATAATAAATCTCAATCAAAGTTGCTTCAGGTTTTACCTAAAACAACTTTCATAGTGTCTAAAAATAGTAGATGTAAGCTCATATTTTTCTTTTCCCATTCCTAAAACTATATCCAATTAAATCACAATCTTACCCATAGTTGTTGCCCTGTTTAAGGCCCAACGAATTCCCTTATTAAACTTTGTTTGGGCCTTTTGAATCTGAACCTTCCCAGCCCAAGTTTAAGCTCAGGTACAACCCTAATCTCGATTGGATTACTAGCACATGCATCATAAATTTATGCTACAATTTAACTATAAGACCGTTTCTGATAAGATGAAAGTATGAGGGCCTAAACTGCAAATTTCTCTAGATGTAAGGAATGGATATTGGGTAGTAGTAAGTAGATTTGCAGTTATTATTGTTGTTTAAGTGCATTCATATACATAAATCTGACATAAGTACGGTAAAATTGGAGGATGTTTGATTGATTTTTAATGAGTAAAACTGATTTCTAAGTAGCTTTACATTGACTAACCTAATTTTAAAATATTTTGGGTTGCTGCTTTCATAATTTATCACATTTGTACCCATTTGGTCTTAGACAAGGCCCATGATGTTGGTTCAAACATCGTGAATAGTATACACTATGACACTACATATTGTCCTTGCCATAGCCTTGTTTAGGGGTTGACTTTGTGAGCCAATTTCTCTACTTACACCTAACTTTGTTCTTTCTTGTAACTATTTTCTTACATTATATGTAGGTTTTCCTAAAGTTACTAACATTCCTTTTTCTTTTGTTTTATTTTTTCTTTTTTACAAATAATGTAAGTGTCAATAGTAAATCTCAAGGGATAAATGAAAGGTGTGCCTTCTGTTTGGAGCATATTTTAAAAGATTATTTCTGAAAGTAAGCCTTTTGAAAGCCATAAATAATAATAATAATAGTAATAATAATAAGTTATGACTTTCAAAGACTGGCTATGGGAACCTTGGGTCTCTCTGTGCCAGTGATCAGGCTACTAATCGCTTCATTTAATTGCAATTAGCTTTGATAATATTTGTAATTTTGTGTGTTCGATTGCAAGATCAATTGGGAAGGAATGTGCATATCTGTGCAGTGAATGTCATTGTTCAGTTTAAATTTTTTGTCGACGATTGTTTAATTATTTTCTATTATGGACTTTAGTCATCTGCAACTAAGCCGATAGTGATATTTCTGATGTCCTATGTTTAAACCAAATTTGGATGAAAATTCAACATTTGTAATGGCCATAAAGTCAACTTTCGGTTGTGATCATTTCAAGCATTTTTCTTTGATAATTTTGATAGAGATTGGCTTGTTGTGCAGCCTCTTGATGCTAGGATTTCATGATTTTGAGGAATTAATTTGTGTTGGATTTTGTTATTGGTGTTGTTCATGCAATGGCTGTGTGTAGATATGACTTTTGACTGTTGCTGGATTGAGCGGGAAAATATACTTTGATATATATCTTGGGAGCAGTGGGTAGCTGTTCTATGGTAATTTGAAATGGATACAAAACAGTAATTTGTTTGGTATGTTGTTGTTTGGTGCCCCTTACAAGCTGTGGTATGCCCACTTTTCCAGCAAACCATTTTTTTAATTATGTTGGTTTCAAAGTATTCATACATAGGAGCTTAATGAAGCATTATAAAGACAAAATATATTTCGGTTTCTCAAATTAATATATTATTATTTTTTTTTAAAAAAAAAATATATATATATATACACACACACACGATAGCTGAAAATCGTCGTTCTTTTCATTTATGATCGTCGTTGTATGAGAGAAAAAACGATAGTCATAATAAGTCATAAAAAAATGGTATGAGTGTTTTTTTTTTTAAAAAAACTACGTGTAAAAATAACAGCTCAAAATTATTGTTGGTGGTCGACAAACGAAGACAGTCATTATTTTGATGAAATAAACGACAGTCTAAATATGTTGTTAAAAAATACTACTGCATTTTTTCTAGGACAGCTCCGTTGACGATTTAAAACTGTCTTTTTTGGAAAAACGATAATTATGGGCTGCTGTTTTTGTTGCATTTTCACGTAGTGCTATTACAGCTCATTGTGTGAATCCAACACCCATGAGAGCGGAGTTCCTCCGCTTTCTAGGGACAAGGTTGGTATTAGTGTCCTACCGCGTATTCACACTTTATACATCTAGCATATCTATATCAACGGTCACCATGTGATTTGAATGGACCCAAATCTAACATTGTCCACTGGGTTCATTTGGCACATAAACACTTGTAATGTGGAGGGCAATTCTTATTTGGAAGATTATTATTATATTTTTACGATAAATTTGCTCGAGATTAATGGGACCTCACCCTCTATCAAAGAAAATAAGAAGAATTACAAATGATTATTTACAGTATACAAATCTTCTTCAAAAATAGACGTAAAGAATATTAGGTGCTCCATCTATGGAGTAACCTTTTTTTCTTTACCGTTAAAAATAAAATAAAAAATAGATAACTTCAACCTTCTAATCAAGAAATTGCCACAGCCTCTAGATTAAATATTGAACTAAACATGGGAAACGATCCATATTAAAATGTAAAAGTTCATCGATTGGATGGCTAGGATTATTAGATTGAAGCCACTTTTGGCTGGCATGTTTAGTTTGGATCATATATTCCACCAAACTTTCAGGGAAGTGTTAATAAAACTTCACCATATGCTTGAGGTGAAGTCCTCACCGTCCCACTTTTTGGGTCACATAGTAGACCTTTGAAGCCAATCCAAATTGTCCAGCAGATCAAATTATACGATTTCACTTGGCCAAAAAGACATGCTCATCAGAGGGTTTAAACTAGTTGATCGTAAAATTTAATATACATCCAGCAAAAATTAAGGCTCATTTAAAGTAGGGCTCTCAACAGAGAGGGTTTCAACACGGGCCCGGATGGGCCGGGTTCGGGCCTAAACTTCTAAGTTTTTTCGTAAACGGGTCGGCCCAGGCTAAGCCCGAATATAAACGATTTCGGGTTCGAATTTTGATGTGTAAAATAAACGGGCCGTTATATTTGTTACAAGTAGCGAGCCAGTAAGTCCGGCTCAAATCCGACCTGTTATATATAATTATAATTTTAGCCCCCTTAATTATTACTGTTCAACGGATTAATAAGGGGGTAAAATCATAAGTTCCTGTAATAACCCGAAAGTATCAACCCGAAACATATGAAAATTCCGGATTGTTAGATCATAATTCATAATCTAATTACAGAAATTTTTTAGTATCAATTAGTGAGCAAGCTATAATAAATAAATTGAATGCAGAAAAATCTATAACAAAATCAATTTGCATTAATGTCCAAAACGAAAGTGTAAAAATTAAAAGTAACACCACCGGTGACCGCCGTTCGTCACACAAATAGTGGCACATAATATCCAAAATAATCTTAATTATCTCAAGAAGTTCATCTAATCTATACCAAAAGGATCTAGGGATAAAACTTCTCAGGTGAAAGATTTGTTTTGTCTTCCAGTACAAATTTGAGATTTTCTTCTAATTCGGGACCCGGAACTACTTCTGTACCTATGACACATAGTGTCCGGGTGAGCTAACAGTTTAAGCTCAGTAGAAAAAGTTCAAGGCCAAATCACATCTTATCCGATTAATGCATAGTTCAATGACAAATTCAAAAGCAATTAAACGACAAAAACAAATTTCGAAAGCACATATTATGAGTTCTACTTCCATATGAGATTCGATAGCATCATTTCTTAGGTTTTATATGAATATTCATTAAATAGTTTCATCATCAAATTTCAGATGCAATCTTTTTTATTCACGATGATTTAAAAATATAACTTAAATATCACTAGCATAAATTCAGCATTAAAGTCGCTAATAACTAATGGGAATCCCCTCCTAACCTTCGTCGTTCAATGAATAATTTTCTAAGTGCTCAAGCCCCTACGTTGTGAGGGATACTTGTGCGGTTCAATGGGCCGTCAAAACGGTTCTGTGCAACCATGAGATTTTTGACGATCCCGTCGCGACGATGCGCACTCATGAAAAAAATATAGAGTTGTCAACCGGAGCTTTTGGTGTCCCGAGAAACCTAGATCAATTTTATAAGCTCCGAAGTGTTAAAAATGTGACTCTGGCTCTTGGGTAGGGACTTCGGTTATCGATCAGGAAGGTGTTAGGCACCCGATCAACCGGCTTTAGAGCGGTCTCTACTTATGGCCAAAAATAAAGTAGAAATAAAAAGGAAAGATCACTTCCTCCTACCCTAAGGCATTTTGATCCTATTTGTGCCCCTCCGCCACTACCGAGATTTCGACGGCGTAATTGCACAAATTCAATAATAGAGCAAAAGCTAAAAAGGTAAAGGAATAAAGGAGAGCCGAAGCTCTCGAGCCCTTATAGCACCGTTGTGATCCTTCTCATGACAGCGCTTCGGTGAGCTTCCGATAGCTTGGATGGTTGAATGAAGTGTTCTAGCTCCTAGGTGTCACGGGCTCGCACTTTCGCAACCTCAGTCCCGTGCGGCACCTAACGCACGCTTCGCTAGGTCAGCCTACTTCTGATACCAACTGTCGTGAGGGCGTCCTTCGACGCGCTTTCAACCCGCGCGGTGCTTTGCTACCGCATGCAACGAAGCCAACCCTTTTGCACATCAGCTCTGATACCACCCGCCTAGAGGACGGGAACTCCTCCCAATATGGTGGCCTCTGTTTCACGGCCTACCATTCAACTCATCATGTCCCTTACGACACGCCAATCTGCACCGCTGCGCTAACTTTGCCTGCTCAAGCTTCACCCTTTGCACTGCACTAGTACCTCACTCACCTGCCGAACCAAGCTCACAGCCTTGTGCCTCGCGCTAGCATGCCCAACTGAGTCCCACGCAGCTTGCCTTCGTATGCGTTCTGAATTACTAGCACACGTACATCTTTAGCCCACATGCTGTCGTGCTCAACTGAGTCCCACGCAGCGCCTTAGTGTTCTCACGCGAGGTTGCCCAGCCGTATGCACCGCGACGCGTAATTCGGAGTCATACTTCAACCTCCCTAGGGTTCCACACGGCATCGCTGCGTCGACGTCCTAGGCCCACCCTTTCAAGCCTAGGAGACACTTGCGCCCCCTCTGGCAACTCAAGGCCCCGTGTGCGGAGGAATAGCTCTCTAGCTCCCTTCCCCTATATAAGGGTTAAAACAGTCATTCAGCCAGAATGGCAGGAGAACCTCAAACCCCTTGGTTTGACATACCGCAACGCCTCATGCATCGCTAGCCCACCTTGGCTATATCGCGACCGTGACGCTCTGCGTCATACCCTCATGCGACCGTGTCGCGTCCTCGCAGCGCGACCACGTCGCCAGGTCCACTTGGCCCCATGTCGCGTGCCCTCCTGGCACCATATGTCGTGCCACACGCACCATACCGCAAGCTCGAGTATTGGCCCCGTCACATCCTCCACCACTCCATAAAATGTCAACGTCCTCTTTGACGCATGATCATAGTGAACTGACCCCGCCAACTCCTCCCAGCTTGTTCGCATCTCATTTCTAGTTCTTAGGTCCGCACCTTCCCACTAGCTCCCCACTGTCACCCCGGTCGGGTCAACTTGGTTCTGCTGTCACAAGGCCCTCACCTGTTAACTAGCTCAGGGATGTCGCGTGTCAACTTGACACCAAATCGCGTGCCTCCGCACCACTTGTTCAAGGATGTCGCGTGCCCTCTTGACACCACATCACGTGCCTCCGCACCAATTTGTTCATAGCATCATCGCTTCTGGATCGAACTTGGCTCTGATACCAAAATGTCACGGGCTCGCACTTTCGCAACCTCAATCCCGTGCGGCACCTAACTTACGCTTCGCTAGGTCAGCCTACTTCTGATACCAACTGTCGTGAGGGCGTCCTTTGACGCGCTTTCAACCCGCGCGGTGCTTTGCTACCGCGTGCAACAAAGCCAACCCTTTTGCACATCAGCTCTGATACCACCCGCCTAGAGGACGGGAACTCCTCCCAACATGGTTGCCTCTGTTTCACGGCCTACCATTCAGCTCATCGTGTCCCTTACGACACGCCAATCTGCACCGCTGCGCTAACTTGGCCTGCTCAAGCTTCACCCTTTGCACTGCACTAGTACCTCGCTCGCCTGCCAAACCAAGCTCACAGCCTTGTGCCTCGCGCTAGCGTGCCCAACTGAGTCCCACGCAGCTTGCCTTCGTATCCGTTCCGAATTACTAGCACACATACATCTTTAGCCCACATGTTGTCGTGCTCAACTGAGTCCCACGCAGCGCCTTAGTGTTCTCACGCGAGGTTGCCCAGCCGTATGCACCGCGACTCGTAGTCCAGAGCCATACTTCAACCTCCCTAGGGTTCCACACGGCATCGCTGCGTCGACGTCCTAGGCCCACCCTTTCAGGCCTAGGAGACACTTGTGCCCCCTCTAGCAACGCAAGGCCCCGTGTGCGGGGGAATAGCTCTCTAGCTCCCTTCCCCTATATAAGGGTTAAAACAGTCATTCAGCCAGAATGGCAGGAGAACCTCAAACCCCTTGGTTTGACATACCGCAACGCCTCATGCATCGCTAGCCCACCTTGGCTATATCGCGTCCGTGTCGCGACCGTGACGCTCCGCGTCATACCCTCATGCGACCGTGTCGCGTCCTCGCAGCGCGATCACGTCGCCAGGCCCACTTGGCCCCATGTCGCGTGCCCTCCTGGCACCACATGTCGTGCCACACACACCATGCCGCAAGCTCGAGTATTGGCCCCGTCACATAGGGCTTGATGGGTAAGAGATAGAGGAAGAAGACTAAGGGATAGTGCTCTCACAAACTCAAGGGTTTTTTTTTATGGAGGATTGGGTTTCTAGGATGATGTAGGATTCTAGAATTTGTATGGGCTTTGGTGCATAAAAGGGAAGAAAGGATCTCTTTCTCTTTTCTCTCTTTTGGGAAAAATTTCAAGCCTTTGTAAAGGGGGTTGCCTCTCTATTTATAGGAAAAATGGAGGTTAGGAGGGTACTTAAGTGCTAATTAGAGTTAACAATTAGGTAATCTTCTAATCTAAGGTTTCCTAGGATTTTGAAAGCTTGAAAATATGGGTAATGGGCTTCAATGATACATGATTGGGTGAGGTTTCAAATGACTAGAGGGTTGCAAATGGGGTAAACATGGGTTCAATAGTCCTAATAAAACTCATCCTAAACATTGAGATGGTCAACAAGTCAAACCCTAAAAATAAAATTCGAGCAAAAACTAGCAGTTACTGTAGCTAAGCTTGGCACATGTATTATATGCGCCAAGTATAACTACAGTACCTGAAAGTCCGGAGCCCGAGGGGGTACCCACCTATACTTGGCATATGTAATACATGCACTAAGCTATTTCTGAGGAAGAAATGGCTTGGCGCATGTAATACATGCGCCATGTATGCCGTAGCTAAGTGCACTGCTCGGATCACCGTAACTTTTGACGTACAACTCGGATTGAAGTGATTCTTGGCTTGTTGGAAAGCTGAGAACCTCTACTTTTCAATGGTATAAGATTCAATCTCAGTAGAGGTTCCTATCAGCCCTAGTACATCTCTCTCTGACCATTGCCCGGGAAGATTAAATGAGGGTTTAGATAGGTTTCTAAGGGTTGGGGGTAATTTCTAAGGGTTATGAAAGGTTCCTAAGGGTTAGGGAAGGTTCCAAAGGATAGGGGAAATGCTATCGGAAGCTCAGGGGTGCGCCTCTCTCGAAGTATGCCTCAATCGGGCTTGGGCTAAATTTGGGTGTCTATATGTTCAAAGTACCGAAACACAGGATTCGTTTCACATGAATCTCTTTAAATCACATGCAAAGTTCTAATACATAGGTACAATGGTTCATAAAATGATTCTCATTCTAATCCAGATTCAAATTCAAAGGGTTCGATGTTCAAAGGTTTAATTATTCAAAGTTCAATAATTTAATGTAAGTTATCATTCAAATACAATAAGATTCAAAAAGTTCAAATTCAATTCTGATGATCATAGATTTGATTCGAATACATCATTAAAGCCTATGATTCAAAATCTAAAACGTAATTATGCATTGAAAATCTCCTACCTCATTTCCTAACGTTGCAAGGAGAATTGAGAAAAATATGTGTGATTGATCGACGATCGTAGCAATGTGCATCGTTCTAAGATTTCACGAATATGCGCCTGATTTCTTCTTCTCTAATACATGAACAAGATATCTATCATAAAGAGAGAGATTTGTGTATTGACCGAGAAATCAATATGAGGAAACATTGGGTGATTTACTTTTTTTTTCATTCAAAAATATAAACGGAGTGTGTTTGATCGTTTACTGTTGTTGCTCCAATTAAGAGAGAGAGGGATATAGAATGCAGGCTGGTTGGGCTACCAAACTGTAGAAAGGGACGAGAGAGAGGCGTTTAGAGAGGGCGAGTTAGGAGAGTCACCTTTCTTAATAGAGAGACATTTTGGGAATGTGAGTTTGAAGAATCACCTTACTTAATAAAGAGGTCTTTTGTTGTGCGTGGGCTTTATTAATATTATATAGAGAGAGAATAGAGAATACCTTGTAGGATTTATTAAAAGAATAGCAAGTTGGGCTCAAGCAATTTTGTGTGCGTGGATTTATTAGTATTAGAGAGAGAGAGAGAGAGAGTAGTAATTTATTAGGAAAGTCAACCGGCAAATAAAAAGGCAAGAGTCCATGTACTTCTATTTTAATAAGGAGGAAAGTTGCCTTGACAACTAAGGACTTTTAATTTGGGTGTCCTCTTTGCACCGAATTCAAACTTTCTTATTATTATTATTTTTTTTTTAAAGGAAAGTTAAGTTTGGCTCTATTGGGGTTCTAGAGAGAGAGAGAATGTGTAGGTTAGAGTTAGCTTGGGATTCGGGTGCCAACTTTGGTACCTGAATCCAAATTCAAATCTCTTTCTTTTCTTTTTTTCCGTTTTCTTTCTTTCTTATTTTATATGGTGTGGGTGGTAATAGGGTGTGAAGCATCCATATGAAGTTTGGTGCTCCACCCCATCAAACACCATACTATTGGGTGTTGGGCATTAGTAGGGATCACCGTAGTTTGGGATGGGTGTCAATACCAATCCATCCTGACACCCATATCTAACACCACACAAATATATTGTTTCTTATTTATTTAATTATTATTTAATTTTTTTTTAATTATTTTTTTAGAATTTGGATTACGGCCATGTTTGGGTGCATTCGCCCAATTAAAATATGTTGGTCAGAGACCACGTCACTGGGTCAATTGTTTGACTTGGGTCAAATCAGTAAAAAGATCACATTCTCATCAAAGGTCAATGATTTAACGTTAGCAAAATCAGGATCGTTATAGTTCCCCTCTCTAAGTCTCTCTGTACTACCCTTTATAAGAATAATCTAGGGTTTTTCTCCATTTCATCTCTTCTCCAATGTCTCCTCTCCCCTCCGAAACGGTGCCCTAGCTGCTAGGATCCCACTGTTCCAAGCACCTGCACAGGGTAGCCAACAACCCTCTCTCTCTCTCTCTCTCTCTCTTTCTCTCTCCCTGTCTCCCAGCTTCTCTCTCTCCCAAGCTCCCAATCCCATTCCCAATCTAACCCTCTCTGTTAGTTTGAACTTTATTAGATCTTCGGCCGAAGAGGATCAACAGTGTCCGACCGATGTATGTATTAGCGTACCTTGGTTATATGCCATATTTAGGTCTAAGCTTGCGTTGATGGCAATGATCTTCAGTTCTCTTCTCCACTATTAAATCTATGGCACGATGGGGATGCAAGCTCCATGAGAGACGACAAGAGTTTTTGTTGAAGCAAGAATCGGGACCATGCATCCCTTATATATAGCGTTATGCATATCCTACCCATCAAGGATTTCTTTTCATAATGTGATTTTAAATCACAATCATACCTAAATTAGGAGATTCGATTATAGTGGCTATCTATAAAAGTTTACCATAAATAGTAACTTCTAATTTTGATTGATGACTCGTCATCTACCGGTCAATGCACTGACAATAGTGAACAACCACGATTAGAGAAAAATTTAATAGTCTCCCTCTTGGCCATACTATGTCAGTAAATACCGATTTCCCTAGTATTAGCTAACTTCTTTAGAATGACAAGCCTTTATCGATCTCAACTAGGGTCTCTTACAATTAGTCTGATCTAGTGAGATTACTAACCTAAAATCAATGTAATCAGTGCATCTGCTTATCGACACATGGTCGTTCATTGGTTACAATATTAGCGCTCATCACTGACATGAGATTCAACTAGCATGATTTCACATAGATTATAAGGTTATAAATTAAATGATGGTAACAAGCAAACTCAATCTATTATTGGTCCCACTGTATTATTATCTATTGGCACCATATGTTTCAAAATTTTATTTGCATAAAAATAGAAAAGCAAATAAATAATCTTTAGTTTCAAATCAATTAAACAAATGTATTCACTCTTATACATCCACTTTCAAAGGCTATCAAGACTATCCTTTAATCTCATTTGCGCAATATGCTCCGAAAAGAGCTTGAGAGGTAAGCCTTTAGTGAGAGGGTCTGCTAACATGAGTGCCGTCTAATCTTTTCAATAGATACGATTTGATTCTGAACTTTCTCCCTTACAACAAGATATTTGATATCAATATATTTGAAACTTCCACTAGTCTTGTTATTAGAGATAGCGATCATAGCAAAATTGTCACAGAAGATTCTCAGTGGCCTTGAAATACTATCAATAATTCGAAGTCCTAAGATAAAATTTCTCAATCATATCGCCTTACATGTTGCCTCAAAACATGCAACAAACTCTGCTTCCATAGTAGACGAAGTAGTCAGCGTTTGCTTAACGCTCTTCCAAGATATAGGTTCACCTGCAAGCATAAATATATAACTCAATGTAGACCTACGGGTGTCTTGACACCCAACATAGTCAACATTTGAATAACTAATAACTTTAAGGATATTCGATCTTTTGTATGTGAGCATATATCCTTTTGTCTCTTGTAAATAGTAAAAAACTTTCATGATTGCTTTCCACTGATCCATATCAGGATTACATTGATACCTACCAAGCATGCCAACTATATACGTTATGTCTGGACGAGTACAGACTTGTGCATACATGAGACTCCTAACTGCTGATGCATAAGGAATTGTCACCATATGCTTTCTCTCCAAATTGATCCTGAGACTCAGAAGTAGACTAAATTTATCACCTTTAATCACAGGGGCAATAGTAGCAGAGCAATTATGCATGTTAAACCTTTTGAGAAATTTATCAATATAAGCTCTTTGAGATAATTCCAATATGTCACATACCCTATCTCGATGAATCTCAATTCCTATCACGTAAGAAGCTTCACCAAGATCTTTTATATTAAAAAAATTTTATAAAAAGTTTTTTATCTCATGTAATATGCTTAAACTACTACTCACAAGCAATATAATATTAACATACAAAATAAGGATGATAAATTTGGTCTCATTGATTTTAAGATATATGCATTGATCCATAATATTTTTTTAAAAATCAAAGTTTGAAATGACTTCGTGAAATTTTAAATACCATTGTCGAGATGTTTGCTTAAACCATATATAGATCTTTTGAGTCTACAAACTAAATGGTTCCCCCCCTCAACCTGAAAAACTTCAGGTTGTATCATAAAGACATCTTCATGCAAGCCACCATTTAGAAAAGGAATTTTTACATTCATTTGATGCAATTCTAAGTCAAAATGAGCTACCAATGCCATAACTATTCTGAAAGATTCATTTCTAGAGACAAGGGAAAATGCCTCTTTATAATCTATTCTCTCCTTTTGAGATAACCTTTTAGCGACTAACCTAGCCTTGTATCTCTCTACATTACCTTTGGAGTCTTGTTTGATTTTATATACCCATTTACAACCTACATGTTAGTGCGCACTTTTTCTGGGTTCCTCTCGGTCCTCGTTTAATCAGTGGCTCCAATTCTGTCTAAGTGGACTCTAGCGATGTGGTGTTTGAAATGTTAGAAATAAATGGTTTTCTAGGAAGGTTCCTAGTTTATTGCGATCGCCAGCTGCAGATATTTAACGACACTGCAGCACGTCAATTATCACGCTTTAGAGCGGGTGTGGGTTACTTCTTTACTGAATCGTCCGCCTGCGAACGTCAGCAGCTATGTCTTTTCTTATAATTTAGATAGTTTAATTTTTCTTTCCTGCCCCGGTTATTATTGTAGTTCTAATCAGTTTAGACTTCCCAACTCTTTTATGAGTTTAGTTATGTGAGAATATATTATAATTTATTTAATTTAGTATTCTAATTCTATCAGGAGTCTAATTAATTTTAGGTGTTGCAATCCTATTAGGAGTCTAATTAATATTAGTTTCCTAGCACTACTAGAATTCTAATTAATATAGTGTCCTAATACTACTAAAAGTCCAATTAATATCGGTCTCCTAATTATACTAGGAATGTAGATGTTTATTTCTAATGAAACTTTAATTAAATCAAGCATGCTAGTTATACTGAAAGTCTAAGTAAAGCAAGTATGCTAGTTGTATAGAAATTTTAATTAAATCAAGTATAACAATCCTACCAGAATTCTAGTTGAAACAAAGAACTAATTTTACTAAAACTCTAATTTATGCAATGAATTAACTTTATATAAATAAAATAAAAAATCTAATTGAGGGAAACAAACTAATTTGATTAAAATTCTGATTAAAGCAATAAATTAACTATACTTGAAATCTAATTAAAGTAATGAATTAATCATACTAAATTCTAATTAAAATAAAGGAACTGATTTAACTAGAATTATGATAAGAGCGACAAATTAATTATACTAAGATTTTAATTAAAATAAAAGGACTGATTAATAATACTGAGGTCTAATAAAGCGAGGAATTAACTATGCTGGAATTATCTAATTAAAATAAAGGAACTAATTTTATTGGAGTTCTAATCGAAGCAATTATTGTAAGGACCTAATTAAAATAAAGCATGTAAATTAACTATACTGAAAATTCGAAGAAGAAATATGAAACTAATATTATAATCTTAATTAAAGTAACTAAATAATTCTAAAAAAAGGGTTTTGGGCCCGCTATGCTAAGGAGGATTGGCCTCGTTCCCGAGTACCCTCCGTAAGCTCCCTTCGGCAAATCGGGTGGCTAAGATTAAAGATAAATTGAATTTAGGACTATAAAATGGTATTTTGGATTTTTAGAGTTAATTTTGGAGTAATAATTATGAATTAAATTGAGAAACTAAAATTATAGTAACTAAATTAATATTTGGAATTTTTAGAAATATTAAACTAAGAAATTAAACTAAAATTTAAATTTCTAGGACTGAACTCAGATCCGAAATCAGAAAATCAGACCGTATGATTAAGGACTGGTTTTAGAACCTATGAACTAGAACCAGAGATTAATAATAGGACTGAAAATTGAGATTTTAGAACGAAATTAAAGCCTAGGGTCGGTAAATTAGACCGTTGGATTAAGGACTGGTTCTAAATTCGGAGAACTAGAACCAAATATTGAAGATTACGGTCTAAAAAGGGTGCTACGGTCTAAAACTGCGAACTAATATTAATAATTAAAACTAAGAAAAAATCCTAAGTCTAAAACTAAAATTTTTACCTAGGACTAGGGCTGCGAAGGGAAACCTTGAAGATTCTATGCTTGAATTTCAAAATCATGGTTAGGTTGCTCTATGTGTTCATTCTCGGAGTTCTCTGGTTTCGGAATCCCAAAAAAGTTCGTTCTCTCTCGAAAATTGCCAGCCTCCTCGTCTCACCTTGGGTCAAAATTAAAAAAAGCTTTTATAGATTTTTCTTTAATTAAACGCACTGTTTCAGGCGTTTAATAAAATTATGCGCCGGTCTCCCTGTGCTTAATCGCTTTGAATCGGTCACCGACTCAGTGAGCTACCGACTGACTTGCTCAGCGAGTTTCCTAGTCCTAACAGCGTTAGAACTAATTACGCGCCCATTTTGGGGTGCGTAATCCAATTAAGCGCCACTCTCGAAGCGTTTAAGCGAGGAAACTTAGGGGTCAAGGATGGTAGGACTAGTTCGGGCGTAGGCCAATTGCGCCTCGGTGATGGGGCGCTCAATCCGATCGAGTGTTTCATATAAAGCGCATGATCGAGTCTCAAGTGGTCTGGGGAAAGGAAGTTTGGTCTGAGAAGGGACCGATTGCGTGCTTGTGATTTGGCATGCAATCGAATTGCGCGCTAGATTTTAGGGGCTTAATTTGGGGTTGTCTGGGTCCAGGTCGGGTCTGAAATGCCAGGCTATTGTTTCAACTTGCATTTTAACTATATACTATTATTTCAATATATAGTCTCCCTACGTTGGGATCTGAGCCATAGAGCTATTATTTCAGCATGTGTTCAGTCATATACTATTATTTTAATGAATGGTCCCTGCGTTAGGGTCATGGGACCTGAGCCACATAACTATTGTTTCAGCCTGTATCCAGCCATATACTATTGTTTCAGCAGATGGTCCCATATTAGGGCAAAGGGATCTGAAATGCAAGACTATTATTTCAATCTGTATTTTAACTATATACTATTATTTCAGTATATAGTCTCTCTGCCTCGAAATCTGAGCCACAGAGCTATTATTTTAGCCTGTGTTCAGCCATATACTATTATTTTAGTGCATGATTCTCACGTTGGGGGTATGGGGCCTGAGCCACAGAGCTATTATTTCAGTTTGTGTCCAGCCATATTGTAACATTTCAAAATTTTGACCCTTGAACAGTATGCCTCGGTGTGCGTGTCCAACTAATCGCGTACCCGACTTTGCGAAATTAATTAATCAAGTTACTTTAGGTTAAGTCTTAAGTGAAAAAGAATGACTTTGATGATGTTGGATCATTAGATAAGATTACATACACCTAGCAACGGTGTATTGGCTTAACACTTAAGCTTGAGTGGTTATAAATAGAAAGAAAGGAAATAAGAGTTATTTCTTTAGGGTTTGAGTTGTGAGAGAGCTTTTAGAGAGAGAAAAAATAGAGAAAGAAAGTAGTTTTAGATTCATGTGAGTATGTGTATGATGTGTGAAGGATTAAAGAAGACATTTAATCCTAGTTGGGAGCGTGCGTGATTCCGTGGGGTTCAAGCTAAGGAACCCTAGTTCTTTGTACGAGTATGGTGATCGAGAAATCGATCGATTCGAGGTAAGAGATTTTGGTTAAATCATGTGCATGATATTTGTGTTTTATTGTTTGTGTGGGAATAAAATTAGAAGAAGAAAGGAGTGAAATTGAAGAAAATGGGTTTCAATGTTTAAACCCGAGAAATGCTCAGAAACTGCCAAAATCGATTGATCGGTTTTGACAAAAGAGAAATTCAAGAGGAACTTCAGGAAACCAATCAATTGAAGAAAATTTCAATTGATCGATTTTGAAAATCGATTAATCGATTTTGCCTGAGCTTACTAACACTATCATAGTATTTTGGCCATAACATTTTATGCCAAACTCCGATTGATGTGATTCATATTGCGTTGGAAAGAGAACATCAAGCCATACAACCTTCGTGAATTGACCAACTTATGAATAAATCGTTTTAAAGGTCAAAATTTAGTAATAATCTTAGTCAAATGTTAATTTTTTGAGAAACGAAACCGATTAATCGAATTTTAATTCGATTGATCGATTTTTGAATTTTGATTAATAGATTTGAAATTGATTAATCGATTTTAAAATTGATTGATTGATTTTGGAATTTTGATTAATCGATATAGGGATCGATTAATCGATTTTGACTGTGCTCGCCAGTACTGCTTTAGTATTTTGACCATAACTTTCTGCTCCAAACTTCGATCGATGCGATTCTTAAGGCGTTGGAAAGCTACCAAAAATATCTACAACTTTTGTGTTGTGACTAACTCATAAACCTAAAGTTTTAAAGGTCAAAATTTAGGGAGAAGGTTGTGTTAAATTCTATATTGGCATGAAATTGTCCGTTCTAACTCAATTTTGAGAAAACACTTAAGTAGGTCTAAGTTATTAGTGATTATAATTGATCTTGATGTATCGTTTTATATTTGTGATGTAGATTAATGGCGGAAGGTCATCGATAGGACCTTGCTTGCTTCGAGGTTAAGGTAGGAAAAATTTAATATCCTATTGCATTTTTGAAATTGATTCATAGATGCTTTGATTTAATCAAATGAAAATGATAAGTATGATTTGAAGTTTTGTTATTTAAAAATAGATGCTTGAATCTAATTGGATGTGTAGGAGAACTTCAACATAAACTTGCATGTTTAACTTGATTCATAGTTCTTTGATGTATTTAGATGTAAGTTTGATAGTGATTTGAACGAGAATTTTGAACTCTTTGTAAAATAGAAATTTAAGTCTTTGAGTCGAAAAGGTAACTTTCGAACCGTGAAGTCGAATCTTAAAATTTTATTATGTGTTCTTTGAACTATGAGTTTTAAATCGTGTTTTGAAGGGTTGATTGTGAATGAGTACTCAGGACATTAGAGTTTAGTAGATGTGTATGCTTGTACGCCTTTGGACCGCATTCGTAGGATTTTACGTACTCCTTTGGACACTGTCGTAAGTCATATACGCCTTTGGACCATTTTTACGGGATTTTATGTACTCCTTTGGACACTATTGTAAGTCATGTACGCCTTTGGACCGCTTTCGCAGGATTTTACGTACTCATTTGGACACTGTTGTGAGTCATGTACACCTTTGGACCACTTTCGCAAGATTTTACATACTCCTTTGGACACTGTTGTAAATCATGTACGCCTTTGGACTGTTTTACGGGATTTTACGTACTCCCTTGGACACTGTTGTGAGTCATGCACGCCTTTGGACTGCTTTCGCGGGATTTTACGTACTCCTTTGGATAATATTGGGATTCATGTACGCCTTTGGACCGTTTTTACGGGATTTACGTATACCCTTAAACTACGATGTAACCATATACACCTTTGGACCGCTTTTGCGAGATTTTACGTACTCCTTTGAACCTTGTTGTGACTCGGTACACCCTTGGACCGCTTTCACCGGATTTTACGTACTCTTCGGATTTTACTTCGTACATCAAATGATAAGTCATGAGATTAAGGTGGACTGCTATGGGCGGATTTTGTGTATGTGGACCATTGTGGGTGGATTATGATTGTCGTGGACCGCTATGGGCAGAGTATAAGTACCATGTGGGCCACTGAGGCAGATTTGAAATCAGTTTTTATGTTATAAGCAAATATTTTGAAATCAATTTTTATGTGAGAAGCAAATGTTTTGAAATCAATTTTGGATGATAAGGAAATCAGTTTTGAAACAAGTTTTGTGTGATAGGGAAATCAGTTTTGAAATCAGTTTTGGTGTGTTAAAGAAATGTCTTTGAAGTCTATTTTGTGCAATGAGTAATATTTTGGAAATCAGCTTGGTGCAATAAGAAAAAGGTATTTTAAAAAAAATCAGTTTTGTTTGATAAGAAAAGTGCTTTGAAATTAGTTGCAGTTTTGAATATGAAAATGTTTGATTTTGACATTGAATCTATGCTTCATTATGATAAGATGTGGATTTGTATTGAGTTTCCTTTACTGAGCTAGGATGTAGCTCACCCCTCGACTATACGTCACAGGTATAGCTTCTATTTGGACATCGGACTTGCAAATTGAGGAATTGAGGAGCGCTATGATGTTCGGGGTCATAGATTGAGTACCTTATGGAATTTGGTGAGTTCGGACTTGGTACCCTTTTGTACTCGTATGTAGTTTTGTACACCACTGTTTGGTGATGGTTGGCCATCACCGGTGGTCTGTCTGAGCTATGTAATATTGGATATTAGCATTGGAGATTTATTTATATCATATATACTATTTGCTTTGATTTCCACATGTGTGTGAAAGTACCAAGCATTCTGTATTCAAATCGTGTTCTACGACCCGACGATCCGAGTTTTCCCATTTGGTTTAGGTGTAAAGTTAAAGAAGAAAAAAAAATTATGTTGAAAAATTCAGGTTGGGAAAATCGGGCTGTCACACATATACTATTGTTTCAGTATATGGTCCCATATTAGTGTTATGAGGTCAAAGGTTGACTGAATAAATTTGCATATTCCGAGAGGGCAAAATGGGAGTGTCTACAAATGCTCCTCTTCGGCGTACTCGTACGAAGTAAGAATGCATCGAAGAAGTAGACACCCCTCATTTGAGGTGTTCTCTCGTTTCTCTTGGAAAATCATAAATGTGAACTGGGGATGCTGACATGACTTGCTTGGCTTTCTTATCTATTAGCGCAAGTTAAAATTGAGCATTCGGGAGCCCAGTGGTAGCTGTCGAAAGGCGTGTTCAATGTCGTGGATGCCCAGGGGCGATCCCGTCTCGTATCGCGACTCGCTGTTATAGACAGTCGACAGGGGGAAGTCAGCGTATCCTATTTCGCAGATGCAAGAGGCATCCCATCGCGTGGCGTGACCTGCTACGAGTGATAGTCAAACAGAAAGGAGAAACACCATATCCTAATCTCTGGGTGCAAGGAGCATCCCGGAGCATGTCGCGACCTGCTGCAAGGGGCAGTCAAATAGAGGGGTATGACGCAATCGAGGTATCGGGGGGCGTCATATAAATGTCCATAAATAGGTCCAGGGACTAATAATAATACAATATAATATAATGTCGAAGGCTTTCACAAGTCATGTCAGACCAGGCGCGTCATTGCTCACACCAATGTGCATCAGGCATTCCCTTTCCAATAGGCATTTATAAGTTCTTAGATTAAATATACTTAATGTTCAGTTTCCCAGGGAAATGGCCAGTTTGGGCTGGTAATTGAGGTGGGGATCTTGTGAGGTGTGCTCAATTGAATTCTACGCAGTGGCGTGTGCGCTTGATTGCGAGTTTTGGCTGGTAATTAAGGTGGGGGTCTTGTGTGGTGTGCTCAATTGAATTCTGTGTAGTGGCGTATGTGCTTGATTGCGAGTTCAGGGGTCGGCCTCTAAGTTAGGAATTCTAGTCTTAATGTGCCTGAACAAACAATTCTGCACAGTGGCGTGTGCGCTTGATCCAATTCTGCGCAGTGGGATATGCGCTTGATTGCAAGTTCAGGGGTCTTAGGACTTAAAGGTCAGGTTTAAGTGTAATTTATTGTGCACGGGTAATGGGCCGCTTAATCGGTTTTTTTTTTTATGGTATTGAAAAAAAGGTGAGTTGGGGTGCATGTGTGTATTTTGTACTCATTGTATGTGTGTGTTATATATATAGGGGGGATGCCCCCGGCGACAAGTGTAAAAAGAAATGAAAAGATTTTAACATATATATAGAGAGATTTTTGGTTTAGATGTACATGATTGGCTCATTTTCTTTTAGTTACCTCTTGCGTCTATTTTTACTTTTTAGTTTCTTTAGCGCCATCGACCGTTATTGGGACTTGGATGCTTCCTGAGCTGGCCTGGTGATGGTTGAATGTTGCTTCGTATCTGCACATGTAAAAGTAATGCTGTCAGTAGTTTTTGTTCTCTCCCTTGCTAGTTGTCAAGGGGGGTAAGTGTCTCAGACCGGGGTCTGATAGTAAAAGATGGATATGTGCTTTTTTTTTTTCCTTTTTTGTTATATTTTTTTTTCTTTCTTCTTTTTTCTTTCTTCTCTTTGAAATTAAAAAAATACAATAGGGAAAGCAAATAGCAAATAGAAATAATAACAAAATAATAAAATAAAAATGCCCTAGTATAGGAGCGTGGTAGGATTGGCAGTATGGCATTTTCGGTAGCACTTTTCGGATGGTAACTTTGTTGTTCCTCGTCTTCTTTGTGGACAAGCCGATGCTTCTGATATGATTCTTCTTCTTATCCAAAAAAATGCCCTAGCGTCAAGATGCCATGGAGATTTTCTGGGTTTTGAGATGGGCACTTTGGGTCTATAAGAAGTCGTGAGTATTTGGTGAGTTAGTTTTAAAGAAAAGGTTGTTCGGTACTGTCATCAAACCGGGGAGGTCTCTTTGATTAGGTCAGTTGTATACGGGGGTCTATCCTAGGGTGGTGGTCATCCTATCCCATGATTATTAGGGAAAAGTATGGTAGGTATAGTAGGTGATTGCATCAGTCATCATTCATCCATTTTTAGTTTCATTTCTAGGAGCATCCTGTAAGGCTTCTGATTTATCTCCCGAAGTAAAAATAGAAGAGGAAAGTAAGGCTCGGTGATGCGGAGAATAGTTTGTATCTAATGCTTCCCAAAAGGGATAAGTAACAATCTTTTTCTCAGAGGGGATACGGGATTCCATGATCGAGCTCTTCATCATGTTTCAGTACCATCAGAATCTCACATTCTATGGTTAGTAGGACTTTGTCTTCCTCCCGCCCCCTTACGACGACATTTAGTAGTATGGGAACTTCAGGGATGCCCTCGCAACTTGCTTATACACTTCTAGTAAAGTTACCAGGGATGTCCCCACGGTCTGCTTATGCTTCCCTGAGATCATTGATTTGTTCATTCGTCGTAATGCTCTCAACCAAAATTTTTGATGTATGTATTCTTAAAAGCATCTTGCTAGCATAAGACTAATGAGTTTTGATTAAACCTAATATCTTTATTTTTTTTGCTCTAATGTCTCCTCCAATGGTGGGAGAAGGAAAATGAGGACCAGGTGTCACTTATGCTTTTGAAAGAGGTTAGGTAGGTCACTAGTCCTTTAATCAGATTGCCTGAGTGAGAAAAGGTGGGAGATAAATCAGAGGACTTAAGGATATTCTGATAATTGAAGGTGTACGACCAATGAATGGGTCATGAAGACTACGGGGTTGATAAGTATAAGTATTTAATCATGGGATGTGACGATCACAGGGCTAAGGGTAGTATTTTCTAAGGTACATAGCATTCCAAGGGCTAAGGAGTTCTTCCCCGTCTCGGTTCGCCAATTTGTAGGCATTTCCAGGGTATGTGGCTGTTATGACATAAGGGTCTTCCCAGTTCGGTTTCAATTTTCCTTTCGGATGGGCATGCTTGAAAGACATGATTTTCTTCAAGAATAATTCTCCAATATTAAAAGTTCGTTCAAAGACTTTCTTATCGTAAGTCCTGGCCACTTTCCTCTGATATACCTGAGCGTGATCAGCTCTCCTTAGACGTGTTTCATCGAGCTACTCTAGCTGCGTGAGTAGGGCAATTCTCCTCACGTCTAAGGATAGCTCATCATTGAGTTAAATCCGTAAGGATGGTACTTGTATCTCATATGATAGGACTGCCTTCATACCGTAGGTAAGGAGGTAGAGAGTTTTACCAGTGGCCGTATGAATAGAGGTCCTATAGGCCCAAAGTGCTTCTAGTAGTCGTTCAAGCCAATCGGCTCTATTGCTTGTTTCTATTGTGTGTTTTAAGATTCGAATTAGCATTTTATTCGTAGTTTTTGCCTGTCCATTGCCTTGAGGGTAGAACGGTAATGAGTGGCATAGATCAATGTCGTACTTCTTGCATAACTTCGTCTTTCGCGATGAACTGTGGTCTGTTGTCAGTGACAAATATCCTAGGTATTCCAAACCTAGTGATGATATTTCGAACGATAAATCGTACAAGTGTTGAAGCGGTGATTCTAACATAGGATTCAGCTTCTGCCCATTTGGTGTAATATTCGGTCGCTATAAGTATGAACGTGTGCTTGTGAGTGTTCCCAACTGTGTCTGTAAAATGTCCAATGACATCGAAGGCCCACATCGAAAATGGCCATGGCAAGGTCATGGTATTCAATGCAACTGATAGAGCTTTGACGAGTGCGCCGTGTTCTTAGTATTGCTTACAGGATTGGATATAGAGGTGGCAATCTCTGATCATTGTCGGCTAGAAGTAGCCTTATCATGAAACTTGATCGGCGAGCCTCTATCTACCGGAGTGGGCGCCGCAGGCACTGGCGTGTGCTTCTCAGAGATGTATTGTCTTTCGGTAATCGTGATGCACCGTAGTAGTACTCCTTTAGTGAAGGCCTCTTTATATAATGTTTTGTCGAGTATGCAGAATCGGGCGCATCAGTTCCTTATAGTCTTTCGTTCGATCTTTGTGGTGTATGAAGGGACATGTTGATGTTTCAAGAAGTTTCAGATGTCAAAATACCATGGTTGTCTATTGTCGGTCGGTGATTTTTCAAATCTGAATATAGCGACTTCGATTTCTGTCTTGACATACTTTTTCGGGGTGATTGCTTCTTTCGGTCCTGTACTTGTGGGGAGGACGAATAATTCTCTCTTGACGGTCCATGCTATCTCATGGGCGGGTACTGTCAGCTTTTCAATGAAGGTCTTGATATTTTTCTCGATGGGTATTTGGATGACCGAGGCTAGCATGACTAAAGAATCTGCGAGCTCATTTTCTAATCTGGAAATATGCATGAAAGAGATTCTTTCAAATTTCTTTACTAAATATTGAGCGGTTTCTAGGTATGCCATTAGTCTCCTTTCCTTAGTTTTCCATTCTCCTATGACTTGTGAAATTACTAATTTAAAATCACCGATGATTTTTAACTGTTTAACACCTAATTGTAGTGCTGCTCATAGTCCAGCTATAAAAGCTTCATATTTTACGACATTGTTAGTGATAGGGAAACCTAGTTGAAAAGCCTTACGTATAACTACTCCTTTTGGGCTTAAAAGGACTATCCCGATGCCTTTTCCTTTGTGATTTAGAGTACCGTCAAAATAAAGGATCCATGAGGTCTTATCGGGCTCTTCATTATGAATCATGAGTAGGTCCTCATCAGGGAAATCTGCATGCATAGGCTCATCACTCGTGCAGTGGGAGGTCTGCGAGATAATCAGCGACTGCTTGCCCTTTGATCGATTTCTGCGTGATGTAAGTGATATCAAATTCTTGCAGGAGCATATGCCAGTGAGCGATCTTTCCTGATGTTGCGGGCTTTTCGAATACGTACTTCAGAGGATCCATTCGAGCTAGTACTAGTATTTTATGTGTAGTGTCATAATTTGGTAGAGGCCCACACCAATGTGAGGCAAGTCTTCTCTATTGAAGTGTATTTTCATTCGTATTCGACCATCGTCCTACTAAGGTAGTAGATAACCTTCTCTCTCTTATCGTCTTTTTCATATTGTCCCAGAATCACTCTCATTGCTTTGTCATTCGCTAAGAGGTATAGAATTAGGGGTCTTTCGGGAACTGGTGGCGACAGTATTAGCAGGTTAAGGTGGTACTCGAAGACTTGCTGACCTTGGTCATCTCATTTGTACTCAGTTCCTCCTTTAAGTACGTAGTCTGTAGAAAGGATCACACCTGTCTGAATGTTGGGA
Organism: Chloranthus sessilifolius; assembly: GCA_021018995.1. Classification (NCBI taxonomy): domain Eukaryota; kingdom Viridiplantae; phylum Streptophyta; class Magnoliopsida; order Chloranthales; family Chloranthaceae; genus Chloranthus; species Chloranthus sessilifolius. The sequence goes on along the minus strand of CM037591.1, from coordinate 109,194,814 downwards.
GATAAATCTCTTCATGAATTGCAATCTTCCTATCAGGCGTCGTAACTCTTTGATATTATCGAGAGGTGACATCTCGAGAATGGCTCTTACTTTTGCAGGGTCAACTTCAATCCCTCGCTTGCTAACTATGAAACCGAGTAATTTTTCAGAAGTGATCCCGAAGACATATTTCTTTGGGTTCATTTTTAGCTGATATTTCTTTGCTCTTTGTAACACCAGTCAGAGCGCTTCAACATTTCCTTCTCACATTTGAGACTTCACTAATATGTCATCGACATAGACTTATACACACTTATGCATCATGTCGTGAAAGATAGCCATCATGGCACATTGATACGTGGCTCCTGCATTTTTTAGCCCAAAAGGCATAACAATATAACAGTATGTTCCCCATGGTGTGGTGAAAGAAGTCTTCTCTTGGTCAAACTTTGCTAATTTGATCTGATTATATCCAGAGAAACCATTCATAAAGGATAGCATCTCATGTCCAGCGGTGTTGTCGACTAGAGTGTCAATGTGTAGAAGTGGAAAGTCATCTTTTGGGCACGCTTGGTTGAGGTTTCGAAAGTCAATGCAAACCCGTACTCTGTCGTCTTTCTTGGTGACAGGTACTATGTTGGCGACACACTTAGGATAAAGAACTACTCAGATTGTAATAACCCAAAAAATCGCGTTAAACGGTGACCTCAGGATCCGTGCCCGACTGGTCATAGGTTTGACTAAATAGGAGTCCATTAGTCGACTCGAGGAGTGATGAACGGATGTGATGAGAAATTTATGCAAGTATGTGGAGTGTAGGGAAGATCTAGAGTCACATACACCTACTTTGGTGTGTGTGCTTAACACGTAGAAAATAAGTATAAAAGGGTTAAAGAACCCTAGCTCACTCTTGTTTGGTTGTTAAACGAGTTAAGAAGAGAGAGAGAGGGAGAGAAGTAAAGAGGGTTGTTAAGCAAGGAGTAAATGCAAGCCAAGGGAGATGAATCCGAGTATTAAAGTCGAATTCAACGCGGAAGATCCTTTGGAGCTAAAGCTGGAACCCTAGCCATTCCAACTTTAAGATCCAATCAAATTGAGGCTTGATTGAGGTAAATTTTATGGGAATTAAATGCATAGATTGTAGAAGTTTAAGTGTGGTTAAGAATGCTTAAAAGCATAGGATAAAGGCTTAGAAAAAATAAAGAAAAATAGGTTGACAAAGATTTGGAAGATCAGCCCGAGAGGGGGCTGAATCTGACCAATTCAATTAATCAAAATTGGAGTTCGATTAACCGATTTGGTCTGAGAAGTTAAAAAGTCATGGAATCCCGATTTCGATTAATCGAAATGAATTTCGATTAATCGATTTGGAATTCGATTAGTCGATTTGGAAATCGACTAATCGACTGGGAAGCTCCAGCCACTGGAGAAATGAAACCTGAGGAAATCGACTAATCGAATTGGAATTTCGATTAATCGATTTCGGATTTCAATTAATCGATTTGGGATCGATTAATCAATTTTGAGACCTCGACTACTCGATTTAAGAATCGACTGCATTATGTTGTAAACTCAATTAATCGAATTTGAATCTCGATTAATCGATTTGGGTTTCGATTAATCGATTTTGGAAATCGATTAATCGAATTGCATTTCGACTAATCGATTTTGGGAATCGATTAATCGACTTTGACAGTTTTGGTTGACTTCTTAGTTGACTTTGAGATTCAGGGAGGGTCTTGGACCTTCTTTATTACATCTTTAGTGATGAGTTATATGTGTTATGTTGTACCATAGGTGGTACGTGAGATCATTAGCACAAGGAGCCGCGTGGGACCTTGATGCTAGAAAATTCAGAGAATTGAGGTAGGGAACACCTTGAACATGTACTTTAATTTCAAGAGCATGTATGTAGTGATATAATTATCAAATTGAAGTTGTTTTAAATGTGAAAAGCTTTATGAAAATGGGTGCGTGTGTGACACCAAAATATGATGAGGGCATCTGTGTGATGCAAGTAACTAAGAACAAGTAATCAAATAAAATTGAGACATCCCTAGGGGATGAGGAAGTAATAAAGGCATCAGGTGTGATGCGGGTGTGTATACGTCCCAAGGATGTATACATAGGATTGAATAATTACTGTTGAGGCCTAACTGATATAAGATAGCACACTTACACGGTGAACAATTATATGTAATGCACATGATATTTTTGTTATTTGAGGTTTAGAGGATAGCCCACCGACGTGGCGGGATACCCACGACTAACGCGGCAGGATATCCGTGACTGGTACGGCGGCGAATCCGTACACCATCACAGAGGTTTATTCGTGACCGTAAGGACATCCTAGGGATATTGTGTAATATTTAACCCCGCCGCCTAGTGAGAAAGGGGCTTGGGTTGTATTCCCAGGGAATACATGTTTTTACAACTGTCTAATTAGATGATGATGAAGGGTATCTCATCGGGGCTCGATGCTATATTGCTCGGGGATTACTTAAGTTGAAGATTTAAGTTTTGCTTTAGGCCTGTTCAGTGTCATTCATGATTAAATCAACAGTAAAGTAATACATGCAACTTACCAGTGAATTGAGTATAAGACATCTATTTTAATTGATTTTCTAGCAAATGCATAGATTCATCATGCTCTGAATATCATGGAATATATGTGAGTTTTAACTTATATGTTCATTGTGCTTGTTCCCTATTGAGCTAGGATGTAGCTCACCCTTCTAGACTATACGTTGCAGGTCCTTTGATAGCTGTAGCTGAGGCTTCGGGGGGCGTCGATCCGGGTGATTCGGATTTCGCGCCAGGAGACGAGTTGGAGCCTCCACCCGAGGACTTCTTCTAGGTGACTCTGCTAAGCACTTTGATAGAGAGAGTCAGTTTTGAGAGCAGTTTAGTGCGGCTTGGTATGTCAAGCCTTTATTTTGAAACAATGTAATTAAAAATAGATTATTCTTTTGGCGAACCATCTGGGGTGATTCGATTATCACCGATGGTTCGGGTCGGTTCTCTATTCATGCAGTGGCATGAAGGTAGAACTGTCTTTTGAATATGCCAGTTGGGCATATTAACTTCTTCCGCTTTAATGAGATTAATTGCTTTATTTATTTAATTATGCATGTTATACCAATGTTCTGTGCTAAGCCTTGGGGCATGGTTTGGAGGACCGTGCTGATGGCACGGGTTTCGGGGTGCCGAGATCCGAGCTGTCACACGGATAAATTTAGCTTTGTGTAACTTGTCGACTTTCTCTTTAACTTAGAGGGCGATTTGTGGGTGCATCCTACGGTGTTTCTGCTTAATAGGCTTTGCATTGGATTTTAAGATGAGGCGATGTTCTACTAAACTTGGGTCTAAACTAGGCATGTCCTCATAGGACCGTGTGAAGGATTCGAGGTGTTCTTGTAGGACTTGTGCAATTTATTGGCGTTCCTTGAAGTTGAGCGTTACGCTAATCAGTAGCTTCTTGGATTTCTCTTCAGTGCCAAAGTTAAGTTCATCTGTGGATTTCACGACAGCTTGGGTTTTCTCATCGAAACGCTTGATAACCCATTGGAAGTCCAGTGCCTCCTCGGCAACTGGTGTTCCTTCTTCGTCCTCGGTAAATTCGTATACTGCGAAATTGCTACACTAGGGATCTGAGTTTGCGAAAGGTAACCCTTCATCGGCACAATCTATGACTGAGAGATCTTTGGTAAGGTGAAGATCAAGATTACTGATTCTTCTCTCAAAGTCACAAAATATTTCGTCCGGTATGATCACTGGCTTGTTGTTGAGCCGGGATGCTTTGCGTCCTCATGCGGGAGATGGGATAGAAACCTTAGGAGAAAAGTCTCCTTGTTGGCCACAAATTTGGTTCGGGACGAAGAGTTCCCTTTCTTTTTTGGGGTTTTCTTATTTTTTTAGACTTTGTATTTCAGAATTTTTAGGATTTTTTTTTTTTTCTATTTTTTTTATTTTTGATAATAAATATGGTACAGGGTCAGTCGCCTCAAGGGACGTCGGGAGAATTACTTCCTCTAGTTGAGGGAGCAAGACGGCTGCTGGAGCCATTCGAGCGATTCTTCAGAAAATACGGACTTGTTGTGAATTTGGCATTTTTTTTTGGAGTCCTCATCTGATGAGATCTTTTGAATGAGCGACACTGGTGACAGCGGCACTAATATTTGAATTTCTTTTGCCACATTGATCGCCTCTTCTTCGAAGAAGCTCTGAAGATCGTAGTCAATTGAACTATCATCCTCTGGGTTGTAATAAGGTTGTTCTTCCCACCATGGGAGATCTCGTAAAGGATCCTCAGGGGTAGCGAGTTCTTTTCCTTGATCTTCATAATATGTTAGGATGAGTGCACATGCTCGACAACGAGGTTGATAATGGTGAGGAATGTAGGGGGATCCCTAAGGACATTTCAATCCTTCTAGGTTAGAGTCGAAGATGTATTAAATTCATCTTCTTTATCTGATAGTGCTTGAAGTCCTAGATTGGCTCGCTCCGCTAACTTGAATGTCAGGAGGTCTATCCAGTAGTCCTCGTCATCACTCGGGGGAGGTTGTCATTCTTCCTTTAGAGATTTTCAAAATATTCAGTGTTACGGCGAATCTGGGGATGTAGAAGTGTCTAGTTCAAGTTCATCTTCAAACTCTATGAGGGCGATGTGAGTGTTTCCCCCTAGGTCAATCAGATGACCGTTGGGATTTTCTGCTTCTTGTGCTGATAGCTGAGCTGGTAGGTCATTACTTATTTCGGTGGTCATGAGGTTGGAGTGATTTGATTCTTCTATCGTAGAATGTCGGGCCCAACTAGCGAAGCACTCTAATATGCTGGTGCATGCCTTACAGCGGGGTTGGTATGGGTAAGCGATACAAAGGGAGTCCCAAGGGCATTCCCATCCCTCAAGGCCAAGGCTGAGACAGATGCTATACAAGTTAGTATTTTCTTGTGGAGTGCCATCTTTTTCCCATGTTGAGCGTAAGTACTCTCCATCATCTTACAAGGCTGCTATGTGAAAATCTTCGTCATCAGTGGATTCTCAATCTTCTACTCATAGATCGAGTTCTGGAGGTTCTTTCCTCCTCTCTTCTGTAAATTCCTTAGTGTCAAACATGGGCTTGAATCCTTCGAGCGGTTTATCAATATCGTCGTTCAAATTGGTTAAATCATTGAATGCTTTAGTCATTCACTCAATTTCCATTTCTTGGGATCTAGTGAAGAACACTTCCTTATACTTTGGCACATTTGCTTTCTCAGTGGTCCCATAGGCGAAGTGGTCATATAGAGACCATTTTGGTGAGGTAGGAGACAAGTCGGCTTGCGGGCCGTCCGATTGATAACCTAACCCTATGTGCTTGCGTATTTGCATTGGGACAACGGGTCCTACACGGCCTTGCTTATTTTTATCGAGTCCAGTGTGGGGAACGTATTCAAGTTAGTATATAAGGTCCCACCATTTTTTCGTGATAGGGTTAATGGCATAGAGTTTGGCAAGGTCTGGGCCAACCTCTCCTCATTAATTTTTGTCGACGCGTTGGGAGAAAACTAGGAGGGGTAGGGGGACGGACTTTCTCAACGATTGTCTTATCGGGGATTCGAGTCTTTTGAATATGACCCGTGTTCAATACAGAATTGTGAGCGGTTGGTATGCTCGCCGCGTAATCAGTATCCATCTCCTGGAAGGGTGCATCAGTGTATATATGGACTATGGAGTCCTCGTATGGGAATTTGATGAAATGATGGTATGTGGATGCAATGGCCTTCATTGACTCCAGCTATTTTCTTCCTAAAATGAGATTATACGTACTAACAGAATCAGAAATATGGAAGGTAACGTCTTTCGTTACAGGTCCGAGGCGAACCTGTAGCTTGATAGTTCCTTTGACAAAGTGACGCGATCTATCATAAGCTATGAGTGACAGTGCCGAGGGCCTAACATCCTGCTCCGTGTATTCGAGTGTCTTTAACCTGGTAAGAGGGCAGATGTTAAGTCTTGCTCCCATGTCAACTAGTGCGTGTGGTACGGAGAGTCATCTAATTATGACCATAAGATATATGAGGGCCGCACTCCCGCGGAGTGACTCTTTAGGCATGTCTGCATTTGTAAAAGTGAGCACTGAAGGTTGCGCCATGACCGAGGTAATTTTATGAAGCTCATCTAGGGTCATATCTTCATCAACTTGCATGTCTTCAAGTGTCCTTATCAACAACCGGTGATGGTCAAGCAATTTTTTTATGAGTTCTAGTATGGATATCTGAGCCAAGATTTTCTGAAGATGTCGCAGAAGGTCGTATTCTTGCCCTGGCTCGAGCATAGTTTCTTTGTCTGGCCAATGGGCCTTAGGTGTGGGTGGTTGGAATGGTTGAGGTGCAAGGATTGGTGGAGGGATAATGTGAGGTGGGGAGGCAAGTTAACTTCTCTTTCTCTCACATTCCCCTCTTGTGTTTATGCGTTCATGAAATCCTTATTTTGAGGGAACGACTGAGGTGAGTAATTGGGTCCTGATTTGAGAATCGGGAAAGTCAGTTGTTGGCCGAACCCGGTGTGGCTCGACGTTGAGGGCTTGTGAAGTGAGTGAAATTCGCGGCCGGGGTGCGTATTTGCGCTGTGTCGTTCCAAGGGGGAAGATATTGTGTGTAGTCCTCCTCTTCTAGGAAAGCAGAGACCAGCGTCTCACACGGGTCAGGATGTTCTTCTGGCTCACTTTCTTCTAGGTTCAGCAAATGCACGGTGGTTGTTTTATTTTCTTAGCTTGGAGTGCAGCAATTTGGGTTGTAGTTTGAAGAACGTGATCTCCATACTCAAGTTCAAAATTAGACGACGGGAGCAGTAATAGTGTTGGTTTAAAATTTGGAGGAGTTGGAGGTTTTGGTGGGTGACTACGGAGGAGTGGTCTCCTAACCCTAAAGGAATGGACTCGTATCTGAGTGAATTTTAGATAAGGAGGGGGATTTGGTGGGGCAATGCGAGTGATCAGGGCCGAGAGATGCGGGGGTGAAGGAGCTCTCGCTGGTGTGGCGAAAGTATTAGAGGGTTGAATGTGAGTGATTAAGGTGGAAGGTTGGAAGGGGGATCGACCAGAGAGATCTACGGTTGTGACTTGAGCCGGTGTTGTTTGATTGTGGTTGGGCATGGTGTTATTAACGATCCCTAAATTTTGTTGGGGTTGGTTATTATTAGAGCTAGGATTCCTAAGTGCTTCCCAATTGATCTGATTTCGATCATTCATGTCATAGATTATGTCTTTGAGGACCCCAACAGTCTTCTAGGTTGTGTCCCGCGTATTGATGGAAGGCACAGTATTTACTATAGTCTAGATTTGTTGGCCATGGGCGAGGTCTCTCTTGCAGGAATCGAAGGAGGTTCTGAGTGTTGAGGAGACAAAAGATGTTGAAAATCATATCCGATAAAGGGAGATAGTGTTCTCGCCTCGGCTGGTAGGGGCCTCTGACTAGGTTAAATTTCTGCAGTGGGGGCAGACTATTGTAATTCGACACGTGGGCCGATTGATTCTGCGTCGTGTTTTGATTCTGATAGGTGTTGGGATATTGATTTCTATTCTAATACTGGCCCTGATTCTGGTTCTGGCCTTGGTTTTGGTTTGCATAACTTTATTGACTGGTGCATTAATTTTTGTTGGTGTACCGTTGCTGATTTTGATTTTGCCCAAAGTTTCGTGGTTGGAAATTTTCGTTCCCAGAATTTTATCCTTGATTAACAACAGTGTTGACCTGTTCAGTTCATAAGGCTTTTTAATTATTTTTTTATTTTGATTCACTGGAAGAGCCCACTTTCGATGTGACTATGGATAGAGCAAGGTCTCCTCCTTTAAGGTGTCGCGCTAGTTGAGATGCCCGGGAGTGGAGTGCAATGAAGTCAGGGCAATCACTTATGACAAGTGCGCTCTTTAACGGTTCTCTAGTATTATCGATGATAATGTCCACCGAATCCTTCTCTTTCATTGAAGTGTCGGTCCTAGCAGTGAGTTTTCTCCATTTGGCGACGAAGTCGGTAAATTCTTTATCAGGTCCTTGCTTGGCTGCCATTAGATCGCTGAGACTGACTGTCTCTTGGATCAAGTGTTTGTTTGGTCTAGGAATTGACCGACTAATTCATCGAAAGTTTCTATCTTATAAAGCGGGAGTCCCGCAAACCACTCAAACGCTTCTCCTTCTAATGAGTGTTAGAAATAGTGAATGAAAAGTCCTTGGTTGTCATGTATGGGTCGGCAATCATTACAAAAGAGGGCCAAGTGATGATTCGGATTTCCTGTGCCATTATATTTGGTAAATTTCAGTGGCTTGAATCCTATTGGTAAATTAAACTCGGGGTCCCGACAAAATTTGTCGAATTCGAATGAGTGATCGGGGCGCTCTCTCTTGGTCATGTACTCATCGAGCATTTTAGGGAGGTCTTTGATTTTAATGGTCTGTCTTTTGGAGTGACCCATGAGCAAACCTTGCCTAAAGAGTCATCGTTGAAGAATGTGTGGGCAGGTTGTCTCAATGGTGTGGCGCGGGCTAACACCGTGCTTGGGGTAGGAGGTGGCCTCTCTTGTCGCTCTTGTTCTTCTGAAAATTATCGTGACCTAATGGTTTCGTATGCGGCGGCCAACCCTCGAAGCAATTCCTTGGAGTCGTCATCTCCTCTTTGTATTCTTTGAATACTAAGTTCTACGATCTGTTGAGTGGTGAGGTTTTGTCCAGTGTTACCATCTCTCCCATTATGATTATTATCGATGTGTGAGGTAGAGAAGGGATTTTCTTGCTCGTGTGGGTCTCCTAAACTCACTCTTCGTATACCAGGCATCTCGAGTCTTTGACAATGACTCATATATATAAAAGGAAATCTAAATAACACAATGGAAAGAAAAATAGGAAAATAAGATAAAAACTAACTATCTAAAAAAAAGAGTTTGCAAAAGTGTCCCATCGTAATCGCCAGTCTATTGGTGCGCGCTTTTTCTGGGTTCCTCTTGGTCCCTGTTGAATAAGTGACTCCAATTCTATCCAAGTGGACTCTAGCGATGCGGTGTTTGGAATGTTAGAAATAAAGAGTTTTCTATGAAAGTTCCTAGTTTATTACGATCGCCAGCTACAGATATTTAACGACACTGCAGCACGTCAATTATCACGCTTTAGAGCGGGTGTGGGTTACTTCTTTACTGAATCGTCCGCCTACAAACGTCAACAACTATGTCTTTTCTTATAATTTAGATAATTTAATTTTTCTTCCCTTCCCCTGTTATCATTGTAGTTCTAATCAGTTTAGGCTTCCCAACTCTATTGTGAGTTTAGTTATGTGGGAATTTATTATAGTTTATTTAATTTAGTATTCTAATTCTATCATGAGTCTAATTAATTTTAGGTGTTGCAATCCTATTAGGAGTCTAATTAATATTAGTTTCCTAGCACTACTAAAATTCTAATTAATATAGTGTCCTAATACTACTAAAAGTCCAATTAATATCGGTCTCCTAATTGTACTAGGAATGCAGATGTATTAATTCTAATGAAACTTTAATTAAACCAAGCATGCTAGTTATACTAAAATTCTAAGTAAAACAAGTATGCTAGTTGTATTGAAATTCTAATTAAATCAAGTATAACAACCCTACCAGAATTCTAATTGAAATAGAGAACTAATTTTACTAAAACTCTAATTTAAGCAATGAATTAATTTTATATAAATAAAATAAAAAATCTAATTGAGGGAAACAAACTAATTTGATTAAAATTCTGATTAAAGCAATAAATTAACTATACTTGAAATCTAATTAAAGCAATGAATTAATCATACTAAATTCTAATTAAAATAAAGAAACTGATTTGACTAGAATTATGATCAGAGCAATAAATTAATTATACTAAGATTCTAATTAAAATAAAAAGACTGATTAATAATACTGAGGTCTAATAAAGCGAGGAATTAACTATGCTGGAATTATCTAATTAAAATAAAGGAACTAATTTTATTGGAGTTCTAATCGAAGCAATTATTCTAAGGATCTAATTAAAATAAAGCATGTAAATTAACTATACTGAAAATTCTAAGAAGAAATTATAGAACTGATATTATAATCCTAATTAAAGTAACTAAATAATTCTAAAAAAAGGGTTTTGGGCCCGCTATGCTAAGGAGGATTGGCCTCATTCTCGAGTACTCTCTTTAAGCTCCCTTGGGCAAATCGGGTGGCTGATTAAAGATAAATTGGATTTAGGATTATAAAATGGTATTTTGAATTTTCAGAGTCGATTTCGGAGTAATAATAATGAATTAAAATGAGAAACTAGAATTATAGAAACTTAATTGATATTTGAGAGTTTTAGAAATATTAAACTAAGAAATTAAAACTAAAATTTAAATTTTTAGGACTAAATTCGGGTCCGAAATCAGAAAATTAGACCGTATGATTAAAGACTGATTCTAAAACCTATGGACTAGAACCAGAGATTAATGATAGGGCTGAAAATTGAGATTTTTGAACTGAATTAAAGCCAAGGGTCGGTAAATTAGATTGTCGAATTAAGGACTGATTCTAAATTCGGAGAACTAGAACCAGATATCGAAGATTATGGTCTAAAATGGGTGATGCGATCTAAAACTGCGAGCTAATATTAATAATTAAAACGAAGAAAAAATCCTAAGTCTAAAACTAAGATTTTTACCTAGGACCGAGGCTGCGAAGGGAAACCTCGAAGATTCTACACTTAAATTTCGAAATCATGGTTAGGTTACTCTATGTGTTCATTCTCGGAGTTCTCTGATTTCAGAATCCTAAAAAAGTTTGTTCTCTCTCGAAAATTGTCAGCCTCTTTGTCTCTCCTTGGGTTGAAATTAAAAAAAAACTCTTATAGGTTTTTCTTCAATTAAATGCCCTGCTTCAGGCGTTTAATAAATTTACGCGCCGGTCTCCCGGTGCTTAATCGCTTTAAGTCGATCACTGACTCAGTGAGCGATCGGCTGACTTGTTCAATGAGTTTCCTAGTCCTAACAGCGTTAGAACTAATTGCGTGCCCATTTTGGAGTGCGTAATCCAATTAGGCGCCACTCTCGAAGCGTTTAATCGAGGAAACTTAGGGGTAAAGGACAGTAAGACTAAGTCGGGCGTAGGCCAATTGAGCACCGGTGATGGGGTGCTCAATCCGATCGAGCATTTCATATGAACTGCGTGATCGAGTCTCGAGATGGTCTGGGGAAAGGAAGTCTGGTCTGAGAAGGGACTGATTGTGCACTTGTGATTTGGCGTGCAATCGAATTGCACGCTTGGTTTTAGGCGCTTAATTCAGGGTTGTCTGGGTCCGGGTCGGGTCTGAAATGCTAGGCTATTGTTTCAGCCTACATTTAGACTATATACTATTATTTCAGTATATAGTCTCCCTACGTTGGGATCTGAGTCACAGAGCTATTGTTTCAGCCTGTGTTCAGCCATGTACTATTGTTTCAGTGCATGCCCTCTGCGTTAGGGTCATGGGGCCTAAGCCACATAACTATTGTTTCAACCTGTGTCCAGCCATATACTATTGTTTCAGCATATGGTCTCATATTAGAGCAAAGGGGTCTAAAATGTAAGACTATTGTTTCAATCTGTATTCTGACTATATACTATTGTTTCAGTATATAGTCTCCCTACGTCAAAATCTGAGCCACAGAGCTATTATTTCAGCCCGTATTCAGCCATGTACTATTATTTCAGTGCATGGTTCACACATTGGGGGTATGGGGCCTGAGCCACAGAACTATTATCTCAGCCTGTGTCCAGCCATATACTATTGTTTCAGCATATGGTCCCATATTAGGGTTATGAGGTCAAAGGTTGACCGAATAAATTTATATATTCTGAGAGGGCAAAATGGGGGTGTCTACACCACATGCTTAATTCCTTCAGGTAACTCGTAAAGAACCCAGACCGAGTTATGTTTCATTGATTCTAACTCATCGTTCATAGCTTCGAGCCATAGAGTTGAATTGTTGCTCTTCATAGCTTGGTTAAAGGAAACATGATCTATTTTCTTTCCAAAATCATATTCACTCTCATTGAGGTAGACGATATAGTCATTAAAAATGGCTGACTTCTTTGCTCTCTCTGATATACGCAATGTGATAGCCCGAATTTCGGCACCCTGAAACTCGTGCCATCAGCACGACTTTCAAGGCCGTGCCCTGCGATTTTATACAGAGCATTGATATAGTCAAGCCAAAGACTACAAGTAAAGCACATGCATCTAATCTAAACTAGTTTCCATGCATTTAAAATAAAAGGCAACTCCAAGGACAGTTCTAGTCCCATGCCAATTCATGGGCATAAGAACTGACCCGAACCATCGATGATAACTGTTCACCCTAGCTGGTTTACCAAAAGATTCAAGGTATTTAATTACATTTAAAAAAAAGAGGCTTGACATACCAAGCCGTACCTAATACTCTCAGCTCACTCTCAAAGTACGCAATGGGTCTCCTAGAAGAATTTCTCATGAGGAGGCTCTGACTCTTCTGTGGGTACGTAATCCGAATCCTCTAGATCAACATCTTCAGAAGTCGCTGCTGCCGCTAGTACTGGACCTGCGACGTATAGTCTAAGGGGTGAGCTACATCCTAGCTCAATAGGGAAACACAGTGAACATATAAATTAAACTCTCACATATATGTTAAAACAGTCTAAAGGCACTATTTATCTGATAGAACTGCTAAAAGATAATTGAAATAATCGAAAATAAAATGATAAGTACAACAGTTACTTTGCATGACTTTATTTATTCTCATCTTACTATTATGATAACGGATTCGGCCTAATCACTTAAATCTTAACTTAAGTAGTCCCTGAGCAATATAGCATCGAGCCTCGATGGAATACCCACCATCGTCGTCTAAATAGACACTTGTTAAATGTTACAATTTAATACCACCCAGGCCCCTTTCTCTTAGCCAGCGAGGTCTATTCTCAATTCAACATCCCTAGGATGTACCAAAGGTGTACGATTTTGCCGTCGTACCGGTCACGGATATCCTGCCGAGTCAGTCGTGGGTATCCCGCCACGTCGGTGGGGTATTCTACTCAAACCTTAAATAACAAAAATATAAAATGTGCTCTACATATAGTTATTCACCGTGATTGTGCCAATTTTATCACATTAGGCCTTATCACTCTTTTTTTGTTTCATCATTTGGTTTCATCTGCATCCCTGAGATGCTCCTGGTTTAATGCCTTATTCAGATGCTCATTGTTACATTTCTACGTCCCCTGGGGACTTCATGGTTCCATTTGAATTCACACACACGCACACGTTTTGGAAACACATTTAATACATGCCCATTTTCTTGAGATATTCTACATATATAAAGTACTCTACATACATGGTTTTGACAAATTAAAGTACATATTTCAAGATATTCCCTACCTCAAAGTAAAAATCCAATGCACTCCTTTCTCGTAGAGGTTCATGCGTAACAACTCACGTCACACCTACATCGCATGTGTTACGAATTTACATAGAATGGTCTCTAGAACCCTTGGAAACACAACTCTTATAATTTACACTAAAAGAAATGAGAAAACTGATAATTCCTCGCACGAGCGGGAACTATTCCTCGCGCGAGCGGTCACTTAGCCTCGCTCGAGTGAGCACTTGACCTTGCTCGAGCTATCACAAATCATCGCTCGAGCGGTTATTATTCATCACTCGAGCGATTATTATTCATCGCTCGAGCGATTATTATTCATCGCTCGAGCGGTCACCATGAGGCATTCAGCCCTCGCACGAGCGAGCACTATTCATCGCTCGAGTGGTTATATATCGAGGTACCTAGAGCTCTATGCGATGCCTTGCTTGAGCGAGCTTCTCCTTCACTGTGGGTCTCGCTCGAGCGAGCCCAAAACGCAAATATGCTCAGAATATTCCTTCTGTCCTCGCTCGAGCGAGCAATTTAGACCACTCGAGCGAGCCACGTAAAGATATAAGTCCTCTATCTGTTCGAGGACTATTACCTTCTTCATGAGAGGTTTATTAATGTCAATGATCATTAGTCTAGTAGTTTATACTCTACTTAAAACATACGTAAGCATCTAAAACTATACCTTAATCGATAGATCTCCTATAGTTTGGTCCAAGCTCCGACTAATGCAAAATTTCCAAAGTTCTCTACTGCTTAAAACCAACGAATGTTCTGTTGTAAGGATGCTATTAATATATGCGTCTACTGTGATTGCATGCTTATGATCAAATCAGCTCGGGTATGCTAGTTAAGTTAAATTTGATGCATGCTTATGATCATCAGATCAGCTTGATGTATGAGCGTATGCTAATTCAGTTTTAAAGATGATATATGATTATAAGCATATCAGTTCCATAAGATCAGCTTGGCATATGTTATTATATTAGGAATATTGTCAAACCAATTTAGATGACTTGATATAGATCAGCAGATGAATGTATATGTATGATGATACTAGATGAGTTTAGACGAAGTATAATGTATGCACATGCTAGTTTTCAATATATGACTATGACTGATGGTGTTAGATCAATTTAGAGAGCTTTAGACTTGATATATTCTTTACATGATTATGATGCTAGTTCAGCTTGGATACATGAATATCAATGATTATGATAGTTGCAGTCATATATGATCATGTGAGTTCAGTTATTCAAATCAGTTTTACTATATGATATTTGTTCATGATATTCTTACATACATGTTAGCATGCATTGTTCATGTACTGTTATCCTTGATGTCATGTACATGTCTTTATTCTCGTCTTGAAACAAGTGATCCCGCTAACTCAGGAGCTTGATATCTCGTTCAAGTGATCCCGCTAACTCGGGAGCTTGATAACTTGTCCAAGTGATCCCGCTAATTCGGGAGCTTGATATCTCGTCCAAGTGATCCCGTTAACTCGGAAGCTTGATTTTCTCGGTCGGGAGCTTGATTTTCTTATTTCTTGAATGTCTTTTTTCAGTATGATTTCTGTAACTGTCTAGCACGATTCCTTATCAATATGATTTCTCGTATTTGTTCAGCATGAATCTGTCAGCATGATACGATATTTACATAATTTATTTCTTATTATACTATATGCTGCTAGAATAAATGTTAAATATTGCTAAAATAGATACAAGGTAAGATATAATGTATTTAGTTTTGTCATTTATGCATCTAAAAGTGAATTGGAAATCTAACATATAAAGTAGCACTTTAAATTTCTCTGCTGAGCTTCGATGATGGCTCATCCTATGACTTCATGTCTTAGCTGCAGATATTGACAGTGACCCTAAGCACGAGACTGATCCTACCTACCAGCCTGAGGCGGACGAGGAGGAAGGTTCTGCTGAGGAATTCTTTCCTTGAGAGGTTTGAGAGAGAGATTTATTTTAAACATTAACATGTATAAACAGTAGTGTAGTTTAAGATAGTCTACTACTTCATATATAGGTTCCTGTTTATATTCTTATTCAGTTTGTAGCTTTAGATAAATGAATGAATATCAGTTGTTGCCATATTTCTATATACCAGGGTTAATTCAATTCGCTTCTGCATATGTAACACTTTATACACGATGCCCTTGTATGACAGGATCATGTTAGGTGATCCGACGGCTCGACCTTTCCCATTTACGAGAAGGGGAAAAGTCGGGCTGTCACATTCCGGGTTCAAAACTCATTTTAATGCTAAATTTTTCCCCATTTGGGCAAGGGACAAAGATGTATAGGATATGTTTTTGCCCGAACTAGACACCTAGCCTATTCGGGCTACTAGAGCTATGGTTCAAGGCTTTAAAAATTAGTTAAATCGGTGCTAAGTCATTCTTAGGCCCACTTTTCGTAGCTTCGAAGCATGCGCTGCTAGAACGCAACTCACTCGGGTCTGATTGCGCGAAAGTAGAAGCATCGGACCTCAAGCATTTGGTTACCACGCCAGTTGCATATCCGATTTCTACACTCCCGATTCTAAGACTAAAAGAACAAGCTTACGAAATAGAAATCGCGAGGTTACCTTAACGAGCTCTAGCACGCGAGGCCTCCAAGCTTCTGCACATGTTTTCTCTTGTGAGAATGCACTTAATCGTTTTGATTCTCACTTATAGGGGTTTGCGGTTTTAAGGGTTAGTTGTTGCAAAAATAACTCTGTCGCAAAGGTCGGTTTGAGCTGACGGAGTTGATGAGATCGGATGGTGAATGGCCTTCTTCAAGATGGAGACGATGGGAGAAGAGGATAGCTCCCTTTTTCCTTCTTCACTTCGACAGACAACCTATGCGTGCATGGGAGCTTATAATGCTTGGGTAGTTTCACATGTGATTCTGCTATACCCATTTTGGTGTATAAGTTGGATTAAAGGCCTTAGATCTGGGACCCTTTAAGCCATGGGTTTGATTTCTAATGGGTCCAAACGGGTCTTAGCATAGGGTTATCACTAATGGGTCCAAACCATGGGCTTTATGATATAATGGGTCTTATGCTTGGGTCTTTAACTAATGGATCCCTACTTTGGATTGTTGGCTATTGGGCCCCACCTTGGTTCTAACTAATGGGCCTCACACAAGAAGTCTAATTACTCCCAATGGGTCTAATTCCAAAGAAAACCCAGTCCATATAAATGAATTGCCCAATCTTGTTTCATCAGGTGTCTTACCAGTCAGACCTATAGTGCGGTTATAACCCGGAAATGGGCAGGTGTTACATTTGATCTATTTGAGGATCGTGGCATCGAAGAGATAGAGGTACTGGACGATGATATTGATATCATTTCTAGTCCTCTTCTTGAAGCAAATCCATCACCAATAGGTGGTGTGGGTCCCTCTACCTCCACCTATTGATCCAGCGATTCCTGCACCCTCTATTGTAAACCACAATGATCGCCCTAATCGTAAAACAAGGAAAATGACATCTAATTATTTTAATGAAGTGACTATTGAGGGAGTACTCAAAGCGGAATGTAAACTTTGTAAGACACAATTAGCCGCTGATAGTGGGGCTAATGGAACTAGCCACTTAAAAAGACACAGCGAAATTACTTGTCCAAAAATAAAAAGAGTTAACAATGATAATAAACATTAGTTGTTCGGATGATAATTTTGCATGAATTGCCATTTAAATTTGATAGTCACGTAGGGCTTATTGACTTATATGAAGGCCTACAGCCTAAACTTAAAATGATTTCTCGTAACACGATTAAAAAGGATTGTTTTGATGTCTATAAAAAAGATAAAGTAAAATTATATGACTTATTTCAAAAAATACCTAGAAGGATTAGCTTCACTTCGGATATTTGGACTTCTAATCAACAACTTGGGTATATATGTGTAACTGCCTATTTTATTAATTGGAGTTGGAACTTGCAAAATCGTGTGATTAACTTCCCTTTGATCCCTTGTCCTCACACGGGTCAAGTTCTTTTTTATCATACTTTATCATGAATAATTGAATGAAAATTAGAGCATAAAATTTCTTCAATAACATTAGATAATGCATCAAATAATCGTGTTATGGCTACATCTTTAGGAGAACATCTTACTAGAAGGAACTTGCTTCCAATTGGTGGTAAGTTATTTCACATTCAATGTTTCGCCTATATTCTCAATTTGATGGTGCTAAATGAGTTGAAAGACATTAAAAATATCATTTCAAATATTAGAGAGAACATCAAGTATATTAAATCATCATAATCCCACTAACAAAATTTTAATATTTGGATAAAGGCAAATGTTAGGCACATTACTGGAGGATTATCTCTAGATGTTGTAACCCGATGGAACTTCATATTTTTAATGGTAAAATCTGCATTTACATTTAAAGATGGGCTCTCTTGGTTAAAAGACCGTGATTCAAACAATCAATTGGTGCCATCAGTTGAAGATTAGGTTAATGCCAAAGCCCTTTTTGGGTATTTGAATTTATTTTTTGAAGCTACAAATATTTGTTCTTGTACAAAATATCCAACCGTTCATTTATTTTTTCATCAAGTAATCGTGATTTGTATACAACTTAAAAAATAAATGGCGGATGAAGAGGTTATGTGGGCTCATAATATAGCTAAGGTAATGCTAGATAAATTTGATAAATATTGGAAAAAATATTCTTTACTCCTCTCAATTGTTGTGGTATTAGATCCTCAATTTAAAATGGAGTATTTGGCCTTTGTTTTTTATATTTTATATGAAGAGGATGGTGAAAAATATTATGAGGATGTACTCGGTGATTTGACGATGATGTTCGATGATTATAATAATAAATTTTATTCTAATGATGATGGTAATGATTATGAATTACCTTCAAGTGTTTCAACAAAAGAGGGTGGTCCTCAAGTTTTTCCATTGTAGCTGAAATTTAAAAATAAGGGTAGGCATAAAGGCCCGAGCACTTTAGGAACATAGTCCGAATTAGACTTGTATTTAGAGTGCCCACAAGAGCCTCAAACCGAAAAGTTTGATATTTTAGCATGGTGGAAAATTAACTCAACTACATACCCAGTTCTTTCGCTAATTAATTGTATGGGATATATTAGCAATTCCTCTTTCAACGATTGCTCTGGAATCTATTTTTAGCACCAAAAGAAGGGTGCTTGATCAAACTAGGAGTTTATTACATCCGGAGATGGTAGAAATGAAAATTTGCGATCAAGATATGATACGTCATGATCATAGTGGTGTTGTTGATGTTGATGAGAATGAAGGAATATGATTTCCTTTTGAGGTGAGTTTGATCATTTATATAATGTACGAGTTATGATTCTTGTGTTTTCTCTGTTTTACAGGTTATTGAAGACGAAGATTTTCATGGAATATGGTCAAAGAGGACTGAGGAGAGATGTATAAGAAGATGGACACAAAAAATTCCTAAAAAGGACTAAAGAGGATTTGAGAGATACATCATGCATAACATTACGGTGTACCGAACCGAAACTGAAATTTTCGATTTTTGGATTGGTACACCACAAACCGAAACCGAACCGAACTATGAATCGGTTCGGTTCGATGTACTGATTTGCATGAAATCAAAATTGAAACCGAACCGAAACCCATTTTTTTGTATTCGGTTCGGTTCAGTTTGGTTGGTTTGGGTTCAGCCCAATCCATGATTCAGTGTCTCGGTTTGGTTCGATTTGGGTTCTTACTTGTGTTTTTAGAGAGAGAGAGAGAGAATTTTTAAAGGATGCCAGAGGTGGACGACATTGAAGGTGGAGAGGAGAGAGATGCAGGGAAATGGAGGCTGGAGAGTTGCAGAGAGTAAGTGGAGGCCTAGAGGGAGTTGCAGAGAGAAATATTAATATATAATTTATTAATATAAAGAGTAATATATTGAATATGTATAAAGTGTAATTGATATGAGGGTTGATAGTGATAGATGTTATTATATATATATATATATATATATATATATATATATATATATATATATATATATATATATATATAATAGTAAAGTTTGGGGAGCCGGTTCAGGGTCGGTGTAGGTTTGGTTTGGGGAGTCGGTTTGGGTCGGTCTGGGCCAGTTTGGGTCCTGTTCGGACCAGTTTTGGCTCATTAATGGGTTGGTTTACTCAACCTACCCAATCAGTTCTTGATTTCCAGCCACCCAAACCGAAAATCAAACCGATTTCACTTCTGTTCGGTTCGATTCAGTTTAAGTCAGTTTCCGAGGCGGTTCAGGTCGATTCGGGAGGGCTGGTTTTCAAATCGGTTTCGGTGTTCAGTTTAGGGTTTGCATCCCTACTTACTCTTATGCTTATATATGAAACAGGTTATGGACCTCTGGTTGGGTCTTTTAAATGAGATTTCAAGGATTTTGGGTCTTATGCTTTTGCATGAAACTAGTTATGGACCACTGGTTGGGTCTTTCAAATGAGATTTCAATGATTTTGTATGAGTTTCAGCAGGGTTTTATGGATTTTTATCAAACAGGTTGAGGTTGGGTAGGGTAACTGGCCCAAACATGGTCCGAAAACAAAAATGATTATAGCAAATATTTTGTTAAATTTCAGGCACGGGCCAAAATTCAAAAACTGTTAGGAAAAACTCATAAAATGCCCGCCCAGCCAGAGTTCTGGCTCGATCAGTACTGGGCCAGGTTTATCACCGGCCTGAATGGAAAAAAAATGTAAGGCAAAAATCACAAAAAGCCCGCCCATCCCGAGTTCTAGCTCGATTAGTACTGGGTCGGGTTTATTCGGATCGGGTTCGGGCTCAAATATTCCACTATTAGCCGAGTCGGGCCAGACCCGAATAAGATATCGGGTCGGGCTCGGGCCTCACTTTTATTCTAAAAACTATCTAGGCCTATAAAAAATCCGGCCCGAACCGGCCGGTTGACAACCCTAATTTAGGAAAACTATAAATGGTAGACAATTTTTGATAGACAATGTTGCAGACAACTTATGTGGCACAACGTGAGTGGCTGTAGTGTTTGGGCCCCACTATGTGTGCAGCTAGCCACATCATGCCACATAAGATGTCTGTAACATTGTCTATAAAAAATTGTCCACTGTATAATATTGTCCTTTTTAAAACATGTCTAGCCAAAAATAAGGCTCATTAGAAGGTTTAAAATGGAAAATTATTAACGGCAAGCAGTTTTTGATAGACAATTTTATAGACAGCTTATGCGGCGCAACATAAATGGTTGCATTACTTGGGCCCCACTGTGTGTGCAGGTAGTCACGTCGTGCCACATAAGCTGCCTGCAAAATTGTCTATAAAAAGCTGCCTAAAAGTATAACATAGTCCAATTTAAAATATGTGATCAAGAAAGTTTAGTACGGACATTGCTCATAGTTACCTTAAGATTCATAGTGAAGTGTCTGACTTTGATGATAGGGATCCTCTAATGGGCTTTATTTTTATTTTTATTTTTTCAAAAGGAGAAGGTGTCCGTCCTCCCATGGAGGATGGTCACCGTCCTCTAAGCTTCCACGTGGAGCTCTACGTGGTACCCAAAATATTGTTTTGATGCCAAGTGGAGCTCGGGTGCATTGCTTAGATCATCTTTATAAAAAAAAATAATTGAAAACTCATCCCCACCGTGTGTTTTTTGAACTGTGAAATGTGGACCAATGAAATCCGTCAAACTTTGACTTATGGGTTTAAAAAGTTTTTTTCGAATTTTTTTTTTTAATATTGATATAAACCGTTCACCTGTGGTCCACGTGACACCCAAACAGTGTTTTGAGTGCCACGTGGAGCTCCATGTGAATCTTGGAGGACGGTCACCGTCCACCATTGGAGGACCTAACCAGCTCCCTTTTTAAAAAGGTGCAAAATGTATGTCACCTAGCGGTCTCAATGGATCAATCCAAGCCTCAAATAGGGCAATGCATATTCGGGCTTTTAAAACAAACCCATATCCGAGCCATGGTGAATTGGGCCTAAATACCTTAGCCCATATTCGATCCATGGTGAGCCAGGTCACAAGTTGGCTGGCCCATCATTTTTAATGTAAAGGGGTCTCAATTGGTCAAGTCAGGCTGAGCTTAAACTTGTCTAGTCATATTCGAGCCGTAGGATCCAATAGATCTTACTAATCGAGCCAAACCGGACCAACCCATTTATATATCAGACTTACTTACCTTAACCCATGCTCGACCCATGGTAGGCCAGGCCGGACCAGGCCGCATTGGGCTCGAGCGTAGCCAATTGAAACTCTTAATGGCGCCATACGACTTAAAAGCATTGGTCAAAATGCCGGGTATCCGATACGTATCGTCCAAGCTCAAAACCGATACGTATCGGACGATACGTATCGGAATAGTAAAATACCGGAAGATACATTGAATGTATCGTCCGGGCATATGTATACAAAATGGACGATACAGTACATTGAATGTACCGTATCGTCCCAATCCAAAATCGATACGTATCGTTCGATACGTATCGGTATCGGACGAAATTTTGACCCATGCTTAAAAGTGAGAAGGTGAGGCTTCGCCTTATGCTTAAGCGCTGAATTGGAGGAGAGTCACTTCCTTATTTAATGATTTCTACATTGTAGATAATTTTAAAGGGTACATTTATTCGCGCCAACCATTCAAAAGCTATTGACTACTTTAAATTTGACGATGAGATTGTTTTTCACCTTAATCTTTCATGCGACGATTCTTGAGAAGTTACTAAAAAAACAAGAGCCTATGTCGACGACTATAATTGGCAGCCGTCGGCATAGAGTATAACTATACATCCAACTTATCCTCTCGACCCTATCAGTTGGACTCTATGATTTCTCTCGCTAAGCTCCCTTGTCGCCATTCCCAACTGACTGAAATCTGTGATCGCTTACCATTTTTAACATCAAATTCAAAACCTCTACCTCTTTTCAACATCAAAATTGAAATCTCTACTTCTCTGTGATTCTAAAGACCTAATATTACCAAATTTCTCCAAATTTTCACCCAATTTTGACCTTGATCAATTCGTTAATGGCAGAATCGAGTGAACTGGAGATTTAATTTAGGCATTTTCGGAGATTGTGCCGGCGACTACAGCTTCGATCAAGCGGTTTGCTTTTCAACGACGGAGACTATCACGAATTTCATGATTGCCTCGAATCTAAGTGGAACAACTATGAAGAGCTACAGTGAACCCTAGTTCATAGGATTCTACAATGCGCTATTGAATTTCATCAACTCTTTAACCAGGTGAAGATTTTAAGTTCCCTAAGTTTTTTCGAGATAAGAATTTATGGTTTGATTATTAGTTGTTTTAATGCTACAATTATAGAACCATCGAGGAGTGATGATGGAGTTAGGAGAGGGGCTTTGTAAGCTATGAAAGATGAATTTCGATAGGGAGCCATTACTTGCACACGTTTTTCAAGTGATTGCATTGAATTTTAAGAAAGACTTGGTATTTTAGGGACATGTGATATGTAAAAATGCAATATGGGGCGTATGATTTAAATTTCATGATCAACAGATTCCTGATGCATAAAATTGAAGCAAAACATGACACTTGTCATATGATCTATTGTAGTCAACTGTTGAATTATATAATAGTCTTTGACTCCATTTAATCAAATGATGAAAATTATATTTTGTTCTAATCTTTCGCAATTGATATCTTTAAATTATGGCCTTCAAATCAAACGACTTAGATGATATTTTTCACATAATAGAGGTCACCAAACTTGCAAGTCTTTCTTTTTAATTCGGTGCAATCCGGTGCAATCACTTGAAAAGCGTGTGCAAGTAATGGTTCACATTTCGATAAGGGGTTGGTTCATCAATTTGAACGAGAGATTTCTGGAACCCTTGAATTTATTTATGAGACTCAATTAGAGCTCGTTGCCAGTAAGTTGAATCATATTGTATGTTAAATTTTAATTTACATCCTCTCAAAATGGGTTGTAGCTCATGGAATTTTGATTTAATATTCAGTATTTGTCTATTCTTTGGCCATTTGGGTTTTGGGTTTGAATTTAGCTTCCATTTTAAGTTTCTAAGAGTTTTGTTCATTTATTTATTGTTATCAATATATTAAGGTCATGCAAAAGAAATTAATTTAACTATATAGGCTAGCTAATCCAACTATAAAGGGCTAAATCAAATTGAAGGCAGGCAGCCCTTAGGCTTTTATCTAAAAGATTTTTTTGGCAATCCTTACAGGTACTTGGATTGATCACAGATATGGCAGCCACTGTCCTATCTATTTATCTGTTTATGTAGATTGTAGTTTTAGTAGGTTAGCAATTGAGCTTTTGATCTTAAGATTCTTAGATTTAGGGGGCGTGCAAATTCAAGCCTGATTACTAGTTGAGTTGGGAACCTAAGCCTAATTTGGTTCTTTAATTTCTTAGCATTGTCGACATTCAGATCGACAAGTAGACCAATTTCTACGCTTGTGTCATTACGTCAAAACAAAGAAAAAATAGCACTATTTGTTTTAAAAAACCGACTGGTAAACATAACAACAGTCTAAAGCAGTTGTTTTAAAGGGGTAAAATAAAAAATTTCGCAAGCTAGAAAAATATGACTTGTGAAAACAGTTTGAACATAACAACAGTCTAAAGCAGTTGTTTTAAAGGGGTAAAATAGAAATTTTCACAAGCTATAAATATAGGCAATGCTGGCAAATCTAATCATACTCCTTGCCTGCAACTTGTAGGGATATTTTCGCAAGCTATAAATATAGGCAATGCTAGCAAATCTAATCATACTTCACGTCTGCAACTCGTAGGGAGGCGACAACTCACTCTCTTTTTCTCTCATCTCTGATAGCGAAAACCCAAGTGAAATCCTTTCTCCTTCGTTTTCTCCCCTTCGTTCTTTCCGATCTTTAAAAACATGAAACCCTAATCGATCTCTCGAAATTTCTCTTTAATCTCTTTTGTCAATCTCCCGCTCTCTTAAAAAATTACTGGATTCGAAGGATTTTGAGTTCTAATAACCAAAAACAAGCTCAATCCGAAGGATTTTGAGTGCCAGATCACCAACGAAATTACTTTTCTCTCTCGTAGAGGGCCAACGAAGCTAGGGTTTCTTCTCGGAGAGCACCGAAAAAAGTTGGGGTTTCTTCTCCCAGAGTGTCAGTGAAAGCTAGGGCTTATTCTGGTAGTTGTCGCCCATTCAATTTGTTTTCCCGTAAGTTTAATTTAAGGATTATTTGAGCGAAATCTACAAATTTTAAGTAGGTTTTTGGTAGTTTTACCGATTGGTTTCATTTTCCAGAGAAAAATATGGTCGTTTTAACCATTTTCAGACAGTTTTGGCTTGGTTTATGATCTTCTTCAGCAAATCAATCCATTTTCTAATCGAAATCAGCTTATGAATCGAGTAGCTTCAAGCAGAGACGCCAGTTTCTGCGAATACTTCTTAAGTATATCATTGAGCATCAACAACTTATATGCGAGTAAGTACTACATCTTTGAAATCATAATCACTTTGGAATTCTTAAAATTTGACCAAAACTTATTAAGTACGTGAGAATAGACAATTATATTACCCTCAAGTGCGTAGCATTGAATTCAGGGGTTCAAAACTTCAAATCCCATGCTTACCTATATTAAAAAAAAAGACAATTATATCTTGCTTAACTGAAAAAAATAGAGACAAAATATTTCGTTTAGGAGCTTCTTAGGGATACTACAGACGAAGAATTTGATCTCATTTCGTGGAGGAGATTTGAATCTCCAAGGTTCTCCTTTTAAATTTGAAATGAAAGAACCTTTGATTTGCATCAACAGGCAGGGCTTATCAGTTTACAGTTTACACACAGTGACATCAACTTGAGAAACCCTGAAAAGTAATTTTCAAAATCAATATGTAACACACAGTTTTATTGTGTAGGCTGCATGTCCTTTCACTCTGTATTGTCGATTTCATTTTTAGGAGGTAATTTATAGAGCCGTAAATTCATGTTTGATTTTTATCAATAGATCCTTTATTCAGTTGAATCATTTTGTTAGATAATTGTGACATCAATATATATAAAATAAAAATGACAATTGCTTCCAATTATTCATAAGTAGTTAGCAATCTTTGCAGTTTTTTTGTAGTTAGATTTTGTGGGTTCAAGGACAATGGCTAGCTTTTTTGGCATCTGTCATCCTATTGGACAATCTATCTAAATACCTATATATGCATTGATTTATATTTTGGTATTGACTAGAATTTCTTCTCGAGATACTGGAAAAGTAATTGTAGATGCTTCGTTGGGAGAGATCATGACAACATGCGAGAATATTACTTGGCTTATGGCAGAGGGTGAACAATGGCTAAAGCCTGAATACTGGTTAGCTTTTGGGAACTTTATCTATCCAGAAGATTGGATGATTATGGATATCTTGAATTTAAATATCTGACATATTTATTTGTAATTTATAAGCTTTCTTGGATTTGGGAAACTTTCATCATTCTAGGGAGTATGGAGAAGTCCACACAACATGAAAGGAATTCTCTTTTTTTTTTTTCCTTTGTTCTTTTAGACCAGGTAGTAGGTGAATTAAGTCTAAAATAACGTCTATTGCGAAGTAGAGGCCCTTCATACCCTCATTTCAGGGTCGGCCCTGGACCAAGGCTAGCTTTCAGGGGCCCCCAAATCCTAATTTTCTTTTTAGAATTAGGTTTAATATATATATAAAGGGCCCCACCTCCAGCTCCTCTCTCTCTCGGTCTCTTAAAACCCTCTCTTCTCTCCAGCGTTTCTCTCTCTCTCCAAACCCAAATCCTCTCCTCTCTCCAAACAGACCAAACCCTCTCCTCTCTCTCTCTCTCTCTCTCTCTCTCTCTCTCTCTCTCTCTCTCTCTCTAGCGACTCTATCTCCAATATGGTAGCTATGGATTAAGAAACTTTAACTCTGTCTATATATTTTAGATCCATCCATTTTCTAGGATTTTAAGTGCTAGATCACCAAAATCAAGCCGGATTCAAAATTTTCTTCTTCTCTTCTCGTAAGGTAACTTGAATTTAAACTAAAACTTAGATTTCTTTGAAGTTTTTTTTTCTATATATTTCAGATTCGTCAATTTTAGAACATAACAAAAGGGGATTTTTGACTATATATTTCTTACTTGAATTTTTCTTACTTATTTGATGGATTTTTCTGTATATATTTTAGATCCGTCCATTTCCAAGGATTTTGAGTGCCAGAACACCAAAAACAAGCGGGATTCAACATTTTGTTCTTCTCTAGTAAAGTAACTTGAATTTAATCTAAAACTCACTTTTTTTTAAGTTATCTATATGAAAATTTGATTTTATTGTGGGAAGCTAGGGTTTTTATTTGGGGGTTTTATTTTCAGAATATCTTTTAAAGCCGATAATTTGAATAATGTTCATGTTTTAAGACTTAAATTAGAGAAAATCACCAAGAAAAGCACCAATGTAGATTCAATTTATTTCACTGGTGGTCTTTTTTAAAGAAACCGCAACTCACTTACCCAACGCCTATATAGGAGCTAGGTATACGAGATTCAAGCAGTACTCTGTTCTTGTACTAAGGCTGTCTTCAACACCCCTTCAAAACACATTAAAAAAGTACCCCATTCTGCAACTTCAATGATGAAGCTGAATACCTCATTCTTGCTAGCTCAAAATTTGACTTTGACATAAAACATATACTTAAATGATGAAGCATGACATTGCTCCACTAGCATTCTTCTGCTCTTTTCTATAGCTTCTGAAAACAGAGATTTCACTATAAAACAATGGACTCACACAAAGTGCCCACATGTTAGTAAATGAGAAATAAAGAAGTTTGTTAGCCAATCAATGCAATATTATGAACAAAAACCCTAGAACCATAAACTAGGTTACACAAAACCATCCACTTTTCGATTTCACAGTAATGAAACTATCATTGCAAATCATATCAATTAGCGAATTTACTGAAAATACTACAGATGTCAAAATGTGAAACCCAAGCCTACTAAGCTTTTGTGCATCACCAAACCATTTGCTCATCAAATTTGATATCCTCACATTAATAAAAAAAGCTCAAGACTCTTTTGCTTAGCAACCATTGTCTTTCCAGTTCCAAGTGGTCCATACAACAATACTCTTTTTTGTGGACTTAGAAGCTTCCCATGAGCAAACAATTCTGGTCTCCGTTGTGGAAGAGTCACTAGTTCAAATAATGCTTGCTTGACTGATTCCAAACGTCCAATTGACTCAAATTCCACATTGATGTTGGCAGGATTTAAAACATCACAGGCTATAACATCCTGGAAGATCGACTCAAATGTGCACACATCCCCAAAGTGACCATGATCATGGTGTAGATGCATGCCATGTGCATGGTATCAACATCTGACAGTCTCATATGTGAGGCATAATCTCAAGATCTAATGTGGGAAAGATTGGGATGAAGAACGAAGTGTGCAAATGTAGTATGGTGACCTCAATTTGTTTTTGAAATTTCAATATACAATATATAAAATAATAAGTGAGTTTTAAACATCAAGTGTGCAAATGTAGTGGGGTAACCTCTATTTGTTTTTTATGAGGAGATCACGGTTCAAATCCCCTTTAGCACTGCTTTTTGCTGTGTTAGAAAAAAAAGTGTTGGTTGATGTTTCTTTGATAAATGAATCTTTTTTTCTTCGAATGAATTGTTATGTATATGGTATTAACAACTTATCCTTGTCTTAAACTCATGTTTGTAGTTGAGGAATACCACATTCAAATCATGTCTAATAGAAGTTATCCTTCTGAAACTAAGAAAAGAAGGAAGAAGCAAAAGACAGAAAAATTTATTCACTCTCAAGGAGTCATTTACAAGTTTTTTGAAAGTAGTAAATAAATAGAGCTCAAAAACTTGAGCAATAAGAAAGTATACGAAAATAATGAACATAAAGGCCAAGATTTGGCGAATGAAGGGGGAGATGAGGTTGAAAAAGAAAATATAAATGATAATGAGAATGATAATAATAAATGTTGGCCTTTAAATATATATGATCCAAACAATTAGAACAATGTCTAACAAAGTCTTAGAGATTTCTTAGTAGAGAAGGGTCCTTTGAGAGATAAGAATGAAAATTTTTTGAGAAATATTTATAGTAGGAAGTTCTCGTCTTCTCATTAATGCGACAATTAGAAAATAGAGAAAAGAATGATAGAAAATGAATAGTATATTCAAATACTAGCCAAAGAGTTTATTGTTTCAGTTGCAAGTTATTTTTCACTGAAGGAATGACTACTCAATTGACTAAAAAATAATTTAATGATTGAAAAAATATAAGCAAAAGATTCAAAAGTCATGAAAGGACTAGCGAGCATATTACAAGCATGAGCAAATAGATTGAGTTGAGTTTGAGATTAGAAAGAATGAGATAATTGATCAAGAGGTCCAAGAAAAAATAAAGAAAGAAAAAGAGTATTGGAGGAGTGTATTAATAAGGATTATTTCCGTCGTGAAGACTCTTGCATCCAAGAATATAGCATTCCGAGGGGATAATAAAAAGATTTATCAAGAGAGGAATAAAATCTTTTTGGGTATAGTTGAAATGATTGCCGAATTTAATCCAATAATATAATAGCACCTTCAAGGAGTCCAAAATAAAGAAATCCATTATTATTATTTAAGTCATAAAATTCAGAATGATTTAATACGAATGATGGGGGATACGATCAAAAGTACGATTATTCAAAAGATCAAAGCAGCGAAATACTATTCGATAATACTTTATTGCACTCTAGATACTAATCATGTAGAGCAAATATCTCTTGTTATAAGATGTGTTGATGAGTCACCAAGTCAAATACAAGTGAAAGAGTTCTTTCTAGAATTCTTGAAAGTAAATGATACTTCTGGACAAAGATTTTTTAATATTCTTGAAGAAGTTCATCAATATTGAGTTCAAGAGTCTTCAAAAAAATTATTTGAAATTTTTTTGAAGGACAAGGATATGATAATAGACCCAATATGAAGGAAAATATAAAGGTGTAAAAAAAAAATTACTTGAAATAAATCCTAGAGCATTTTACATGTCATGTAGTTGTCATAATCTAAAACCTTGCACTTTCTAACATGGAGAACTCTTGTTCTAAAGTTTTAATATTTTTCGGGGTAGTGCAACATATATACATACTTTTTTCATCTTCTACAAAGCGGTGACAAATTTTAACGGATATTGTGAAAGGTTTTACAGTTAAGAGGCTATCACAAACACATTGAGAGAGTTGTGTTCAAAGTGTTAAAGCAATAAGGTATCAAACTTCATAAATAAGAGATGTTCTACTTATCCTGACAGAGTCTACTTATGAAAATGATGGTAAAAGTTCTAGTGAAGCACAATCTCTCGCAAGAAATGAACTTGAGAATTATGAGTTCCTAGTAGTTATGATTATTTTGCATAATATATTGTTTGTTGTGAATACTATTAGCAAATTTTTTCAATAAGTATGAATATTAATATTCATATCCAATAGTTAGAAGGACTCATTACCTATTTTAAAAGGTATAGAGAAAGTGGATTTGCGGAGGCCCTAACTGAAACTAAGGAAGTTGTGACTCAAATGAGAATCGAGCCTATATTTCATGAAAAATATATTGTTCAAAGAAAGAGACAGGTTGATGAGGATGCAAGTAAAGAAGTGACACAGTCAACTGAAGAATCTTTTTGAATTAATTATTTCACTTATATTATTGATCAAGGCCTTTCATCAATTGAGCATAAGTTTGAACAATTTAAAACATATGAGCACCATTTTGGACTTTTGTTTGATTTGAAGAAGTTAGGTTCGGTCAGTGAAGAATGTTTGAAGACTTTTTGCATAAATCTTGAACATGTTCTCAAACATGAATAACATATTGATATTGATGGGCTAAATTTGTCTTCAGAATTGAAGGTCGTGAAAGATACTTTGCCGAAAGAAGTGAATACGCCGATTGAAGTGTTAAATTATTTG
This sequence comes from Chloranthus sessilifolius, assembly GCA_021018995.1. Classification (NCBI taxonomy): domain Eukaryota; kingdom Viridiplantae; phylum Streptophyta; class Magnoliopsida; order Chloranthales; family Chloranthaceae; genus Chloranthus; species Chloranthus sessilifolius. The sequence goes on along the minus strand of CM037591.1, from coordinate 109,164,502 downwards.
AAGCAAATGGATGATTGTTACCCAAATATCCGGATTGCTTATAGGATACTGCTGACTATACTAGTTACAGTTGCCTCTGGTGAAAGAAGTTTTTCCAAATTGAAGTTGATCAAATCATATCTTCGATCAACGATGTCACAAGAAAGATTAAATGGATTAGTTATGTTATCCATTGAAAATGATATGGTGGATAAGATTGACTATACAATTTTAATCGGTGACTTTGCCACCAAAAATGTGAGAAGAGAAATGTCTAAATAAAGTTTTTTAGTATTGCATTTATGAGTATTGCATTTTCTTTAAATATTTACTTGTATTAAATTCTTAGTTACATTTTCAAATTATATATAGTAAAATAGAATATGAGTATTATTTTATTTGTCAAAAAAAAATTGTGGCGAATTGTTTTTAAATTATTAAATAATATGAAATAGGGCCCCATTTTAAGAACTCGCCTTGGGCCCCCAAAATGTCGGCCAGCCCTACATCATTTATAAGCACTTTTATGTCTCTATTTGTAACCCTTTGTACCATTCTTCAATGATTGGAGTTCCCTGTACATTTGCAGCACTAAAGTTCACTATATTTCTATGCACCTGTATCCATTCATATTATTGTATTACATGCATGTTGCATGCATATATCCTGAGCATCTTTTGTATTGATATGAAACCCAATATGTACAATCTCGAAGATTATTCTACTTTAATTAGGGATGCAAGTTCACAACCGAATACTGAAACCGTATGAAAAACAGGCCAAACCAAACCGAGCGAAACCGAACCGGTCCGAAACTGATTAACAAAGGAAAAAACGGACCCGATTCTAAGTCAAATTGGTCTCAGTATTGGTTGAGGAAATAAAAAACCTATTGTGTAGGATTACAAAACTGAAAAGAATAAAAAAATTGAAAAAAGAATGAATAAAAAAAAAATATTTTAAAAAAACCAAAACCGAAATTGAACCGATTTTTCCAATTTCAGTTTGATCTGGTTAACGGAATCTTCTTCCGTCCTCTAATAATATCTTATTAGTGAAATGTCTACATTATGCTACATGTAGTTGTTTTAAGGCTATAAGACAATTTTTAATATTTTCGTCGCTATAGTATAGGTGTATTTTATTTCAAGAGGGAGCTGTTATATGCAATGTTGTAATTGAGCAAATGAATTCTTATTTATTAAAGTGATCTGTTGAAAACAGTCTCTTAGTTTAGCAGGATTCCAAATTTGAGCTACTGAACAAAAATTTTAAATATTTCCTTTTTGTCCTTTTGGTGGGTTTCAGGTCTTCTGCGTTGCACAAGAAATCGAAAGTGGAATTTATCCACTTGGGGGGGGGGGGGGGGGGGGTTTCATGGAATTATCGATTTCATAACATATTTAATCCATTTTTTTTTAAAGGGATAGGATAACATATTTAATCCTATGCTTGCAGTAGTGTTCTCAGGAAACGTGGTGATAAAGGTATTTTAATCTTTTCAACACTTATTTCTGTTACAAAAAAAACAATGGGTTGGATTTCTACAATAGAGATTGGCTATATCGGGCATGTGTGAATGTGAGAAGAAAGGGCATTTGAAAATATATTTTTGGGATGGCATTTACTAAGTACTTATTTTAATTTGAAAGAATAGCAAGATGGGCCTGGACGTAGCTGTAAGATGAATCACCAATCTGACATGTTGTGGGTTTCTATGGAAGGCAGGGGCTACGTTTGGATTGGTGGACTCCACTGAACAAGTCATCTTTATTGCTATGATCCAAATTGCATGCCTCATTGTGGCGTTCCACACACACACACACAAAATCATTGCTCTGCTTTGTGGTCCCCATATGGAATATCATTGCTCATGACATAGCTAGCTGTTTTCATTGTATATTTGTTGATAATTATAGTGTATCTCCATATTTGTTGATAATTAAATGATTTTGTTGGGCTAAAAAAATCATAGTTACCTTTTTCAAAAAAATAAAATTAAATCATAGTTACCGAGACCCAAGTTAAGTATGCAGGTCTTAGTTACTTTTTCTTTTGATAGGCTAAATGCAATTTACTGATGAAGCAAATGTCCAAATGGTTGGAATATGAAGCCTTTCGAATTAGAAACCCAAGTGTTGGTAGTGTATGGACAAGTGAACCTCCACTTAATCAACTTAATAATATTGAATGCCAAATTTTGTTTTAGGCACTCACTTGCAATGTGTTTAGATGGGTGGACAGTATTTGTAAAAGTTTGTGGATTGTCATCTATAGCATGGACAAAACAAATAAATTAACCAATAAATGGGGCACTTGTCCGTTTCTCAGAACCTCATGCAAATCATGGTATCAAATATCGGCGATGCGTATCGGTTTTTGGAAACCCGATGCGGATCGAGTATCCAACTCAGTGTCGGTATTGGCCATACGGGCCCATATCGGCCAATATGTATCGGTTATCAGCCAATACCAGTATTTTCCTTTTTTCTTTTTCATTTTTTTTGGAAAACTGGGCCTATCCGTATCGCTATCGGCCGATTTGTATCGGTCCTCCAAGGACCGATACAGAGTTTGTTACCTTGATGCAAATGCCTTTGGATCTTCAGCACGCTTCAGCTCAGTTTGGGTGCACAAAAGGTCTGGCACCTAGAATTTGGCCCGGCCTCACCCATGGACAACTCTAAGAGGAATATTTTGTTACAAAGACAGTAGAATGCAACAACAATTTGAATTAGGTCTAAAGAATGCTAGGCTGAAGAGCTGAGAGAGTAAAATGGAAGGGATCTTTGCTTTTTAAGGAGAACAACAAGCAGTAACTAATGGATATAAGCTCCAAATAGCAGCAAGTATTAGTCATTAAAAGGGCTTCGGTATTCAAAGTAGACACTCAGTATGCAACTATCAAAATAGTATTGAAAGAACTAAATTCAGTTTATGTTATCATCGAAAAAGATATTTACAATTTGATTATAACAATCCCCTAGACAAACACAAATACACCTAATAGAATTGAGTGCCTGCTTAGGCTATTGGGGGATCCTGTTAGACTACTACGTGCTGCTATTTAGAGCATATGTCCATTAGTTGCTGGTTGTTGCTCTCTTTAGAGCATAAAGAAAGACCTTCTGATGTTGCTCCCCAGCTCTTCTTCCTTGTATTGTTTGGACTTTAACTTTATTTCTGATGTTGCCTACTACATTTGCAACAAAATAATCCTCTAAAGCTATCAATGGTGAGGCTGGGCCAAAATTCCGGTCAACCGCCCCCTGTGCACCATATCTGAGCTAACCTGTGCCGAAAGGCAATGCATGTGCCTCGCTTGTTCCATGAACCCAGTGTCATCTATAGCACGGTGAAAATTGATAAATCAACAGATAATTGTGGCTTCTCCATTTGCCACCCTAAAACTCAACTTTGACAGATGATCTGTGGGGATATCGACGCCAATGAGTGAGGGTGGTCATGCTAGTGACCACTTAAGAGAAAAAAATGGGTTTCCCAAGAAATTAACCATTCAACATCCATGCTTTTGATCCAGTGAGAGTTTTTTGTTGCCTACAATCCATTTTTACCATCAATGCAGTTCAAGTCTTCTTAAGATTCGGTAAGTTTCATTTTGGATGTGTCTTTTTGAAATTTAAGAGAAATTGATGATATAATTATTGAAAATATACAACTAAAGCCATAAAATTAACACAGACGATTTTAACGTGGAAAACCCTTTCACGGGTAAAAACCACGGGATCTATCTCAGATGTAAGGCAAACAATCCAATATAAAAAATATTCTTACAGCACTTATGAATGAAATGTTCTATCACTCATCTCACCAACAATGATAGTTTCCCACGATTGTCCCTTTCATAATGCAAAGTTATCGTCTTCAACTGTTGTCTCTCACGATGGTCCGCTCATTTTACACGAGCCAACAACAAACTTCACACAATAATAAGTTCAACCTCAAATCACAGAAGTAGTGTTTTTTTTTTAAAGATTTAGATCCACTCATAATAGTATTAAAATATCTCAAAGAGAAGAGAAATGGGGAATTCTCGAGAGATTTTTTAAGTTGATGATCTTTCCCCCAAAAGTCTGACTTCCGGAATCACAAATTTCCCTTTTATCCATTGAAACACGGACGTCCGTGAATCACTCACGGATGTTCGTGAGTTGATCAGTCACGGACATCCGTCCATCCAACGCACTGAAACTACTTGGCACTTTGGAGCACTTCTAGGTTTGATAATAATCATGACAAAATATCTAACACAAAAATGTCATCTTCATTGATGGCAAACCTGTCGAAAGTAGTCGATGGGAGCCGGAGGCAAACAAAATGAACCTTCATTGCTGGGAAGGGGGAGTGTGGATACGCCTATTCGGCCTCCTCGTCCACGCCTGGACTGCGGAGATTCTCGAGGGGATCGCTGAGAAGTGTGGGGGTTGCTTGCTCATTGATAAGAGCACCGAGGACCTCTGGGAAACTCGGTTCACGCGACTCTTGGTGGGGGCCGACAACTGGGAGGAGATCCCTAGATCTTGCAAGATCTCTCTCAACGGACAGAAAATCCGAGTCTTCATAGAAGTGAAGCTCATGGAGCGGATGGTCCTTCTGCGTCAAACGCACAATGAAGTCAAGCGAGCCAGGGTTTCCGAAAAAAACAAATTCGTCAATGTCATAGAAGAAATCACGGCAGAGATCAGCCCACTCCGGCACCGAGAAAAAGGGGTCGTATGGATGCCAATTCAAACCCCGGAGTGTTGAAGGGGCTGCATGTTGGACGAGAAGAAACCACGGGAACTCATGACTAGCACGCACCAAAGGAGGTTCAATTGGAGGAAGGGGAGTTCGATCCCAGCATGAGGTGATGGAGGAGACGACTTCTGTGAGGATGCGCTGCAGCTCTTCGACAGTGAAGAAAACTATCTTTTTGTCGTCTGGCAATGTAACCCCGACCTCCGATGGGGGTCAATCCACCTATTTCTTTCGATCCTACTGTGGAGATCTGCCCCAAGATCTCGGGTACAACAGTCTGCGGTGGAGATGGAAGGAAGGATGAGCTGGTGGGAACCCAGGGGGTTTATCACTGCACGGTGCCTCAAGAATAGGATCCAATGATCCTCAAAGCGACGCGTGGTCTCGCTTTGACAGACGGCGCCAAACGGGTCGTGGAAAGATCAACTCTGTCTCTTCTGGAAGCTTCCAGCATCAGCCTAGTGTCGACACGTGGTACCGCTGTGCCACTAGCAATTTTTGAAAACTAGTTTGTGGTTTTCTCCTTCTAGTTTGACTGGATTATCTGGGGATGTGGGTTGGGTCAGAGGTGTTTTAACGTCGGTTTAAGGGATGGGCCTCATACTTTGCGACATTTCTGCCCCGAGACTTCTAGGTCGGACCGAAATTCAAAATGGATTTTTAGTCCCACCGGATACTACGGGTCTATGTTGTTGGGCCAAAACTCTATAGGCGAGGGAACTCTCCTGAACCAGGATTTTGAATATGGAACTGTAGACACCCAAATTCGGCCCAAGGCCTGATCTGTCTGTACTCCGAGAGAGATGCACCCTTGTGCTTCCGATGGCACCCCTGAACCCTTGGGAATCTATCCAGACCTTTAGGAATCACCTAAAACCTATTAGAACCATTCCCCCAACCCTTAGAGATCACCCCTAAACCCTAGGATCCCTTCCCAGACTCAACTTAAACCCTTCTAGGCATTTGATGGGAGGAGAGCTATATTTTTTTATATAGACTGTTGTCGAGGATGAGCCACATACCATTGGAGAGACGGCTTCTCCAGCTTTCCAGCAAGCCAAAGATCACCAAATTTAGAGTTGTGGTTCAAAAGTTATGACCATTTGAAGTTTCACATAAAATCATGACTTTTATGTATTACATCTTGCAAATTATTTGATTTGGTCAGGCGTATGTATTATATACGCCTGAAATTTTTGGGCCAAATTTGGCCGGGCGTATATAATACATACGCCCAGCATAAGTAGGCACCACTACGGGCACCCATCTTCTCAGATTCCCCCTGGTTTTCTTTAATTTCACTGTGCATAAACTGGGCGTATGTAATATACACGTCCAGCTTAGCTACAGTATCTGTCATCAAATGCTCGAATTTTCTCCATCTGGTTTGACCCTTTGACCATCCCCTTGGTTAAGGTGGGTGTCTTAAGGTTGGTTGCACCCCCCTTGAGCTTATTGGCAACCCTTAAGTCACCCATGGTCTCACCCCATCATCTACCATTGAAATCAGTTTCCCAAACCTCTAGGACCCTAAAAACCTAGAAAGCCTTAGATAGAGGATTACCTAATTGCTAAACCAATTAGCTCTTAAGTAATCCTCTAACCCACCCTTTCTCTATAAATAGAGAGGCCCCCCTCTTCCCAAAAGGGTTGAAAAAATCAAGGTTGAAAAATTGAGGTTGAGAGTTAAGCTTAAGAGAGAGAGCCCTAGTGAGAGAAAAATATATATTATTTTACATTCTTCAACCAGAATTTCAGCATGCTTAGTTCATCTTTTTCAACCCTTTTCAACCATTAGATCACCCCTTTTTAGTCACGCTTAGTCCCTAGCTTCATCCCACACTTCCTATCTACTGAATCCTAGCATTAGAACCTATTCCTCTATCGTTTAAGCCATTTAAAGCCATCGGGAGCACGCCGAAGCGAAGGTCTTCCACGGTGCAACAAGGGCCCGTGAGCTCCGGCTCACCCCTCTCTTCCTCTACCTTCTTGGTGTTTCCTCTGTCCAAGGATTCAAACTGTTACGCCACCGAAATTTTGGTTTGGCCCAAAGCTTGGTAGGACCGTATTGCCTTCGGGCAAGGGGAAGCTCCGCCCATTTATTTTTATTTTTGGCCATAGATAGAGACCGCTACATGCGGGTTGATCGGGTGCCTAAACCCTTCTCGATCGATAACCGAAGCCCCTCCCCTAGAGCCTTTGGCAAAGACCGGTAAATCAGAGTCATATTTAGCAGTTCGGTGCTCAAAATATTGATTTAAAGGTTTCCCGGGTCACCAAAAGCTCCGGGTGGCGACTCTACATTCTATTCCATCGCGAGAGCTTCGCCGCGACAGGTTCGAGAGGATCCATGCTCGCACAAGAACGACAATTGTTGGGACTGGAACTATGACTCTGATCTCTTCAGGAGAGAGATATGAGGAAGATAACCATTCAATTAACATGGCTTGGGCTTTAGATTCACCGAGCACTCCCCAACAGCCCACCCTTCTACATGGAAATGAGGGTGTCTCTTCTTCGGGATCCTCCACTGAAGGGGATGGGGGAGATACGGTTGCCTCTGCTTCGTAGGACACCTCGGATTGGTCATCTTCATCAGGCGAGGTGCTCCCTCTTCGATCTCTTTATTGCAATGAGATGGGCCAGTGGGTCGTGTATTCTCTAAGTTATGATCATCCGATTCAAATGACCTGACCAGTTTCGACATCCGATAAAGTTTTTACACCTGATAAAGTTAATAATACGAAGAGCAAGGGTCATCGACGACATTATCGCTTTCGGAAAGGAGCATGGGCTGTCTTTCTCGGGGAAGGATGAAGCACTCCGGGAGATTTTCAGAACCATCACAGAAGGGCAGATTAAGAAGCCTTTGACAAGCCCCAAATCGACAAAATCCAAATCTAGAGAACTTGCAAGGCTGGCATGGGGCATGTTGGATGGAAGGTGGTCGGGGTCTCTATGAGACTTCTTTTTTCGGTCAGGATTTTTTGTGTTTGTTTATGAAAATAATATCTTGGAATGTAAGGCGTATTTGTAACCTGAAAAAAAGAGCTGGTGTAAAGTAGGTCATATCATCCATCAATCCCGCAATTGTTATTCTTCAAGAGACAAAATGGGGAGTTTCTGATAACCTCAAAGTTAGGTATGTGTTAGGCGGCAACAGATAGGACTGGATCTGGGTCAACTCGGTCGGGACGTCAGGAGGAATCCTCTTGGCGTGGAATACTTCTCTGTTCCAAAAAATCGACGAGGAAAGTGGTCGATTCTCAACGTTGGTCAAGCTGATTAATAAGGATAATGGCAAATGTTGGGCTCTCGTTGCTATATGGCCAACGGATGTGGGCAACAAAGACGATTTCTGGTATGAATTGGTTACGATGGCGGCTAGGTGGGACATGCCATGGAGTGTGAGGGGTGATTTTAATGCTCTGCGGCATCTGCACGAATCTTCTAATTATTTTTTGGACTGGAGTTATATGGCCAATCTCAATTCCTTCATCAACGATTGGGCCTTGGTCGACTTACCACTTTTGGGGACATGGTTCACGTGGTCCAACATGCAACAAGAGGCAACCTTTAGCCGGTTGGATAGGTTTTTTGTGTCAACTGAGTAGCTCCAGTGTTTCCCTCATGCCACCTTACATGTGCTGGCTAGAGTTATATCCAACCATAGGCCCCTATTGCTTGATTGTGGTCCCATGGGCAGAGATCCTACCCCCTTCCAATTTGAGAACCAAAGGATGCTTAGCGAGGATTTCAAAAATCTGGCACCAGTTTGGTGGTCAAAAACTAACCCCCGGGGCACAGCTACCTTCCGGCTGATATCAAAATTGGGTTACTTAAAAGGACGCATCAAGCAATGGAATCGAGAGATATTTGGGTTGTCTCACGAATGGAAATCAACCATTCTTGACCTCCTCAAGGAGCTGGATTGCGTCAAAGAAGATAGAGCCTTGACAGATATTGAGGTGCCGAAAGACTCACCCTCAAAATGAGATTCAGCGAAAAGAGCCTTCAGGAAGAAATAAGCTGGAAACAAAAATCTAAAATCCATTGGCTGAAGGTGGGGGACAACAACACAAAATATTTTCACATGGTAGCTAATGTCAGGGCTAAAAAGAAGATTTTGACCAAAGTCGTGGTGAATGGGGCTGATTTCTCTGACCCGGAGTAGATCAGGGAAGAAATCTCAGAATTTTACCAAAATTTGTTCCAAGATGATGGGTGGATTAGGCCAAAGCTAGACGGGGTCTCTTTTCCTGCTGTGCAGCTCGATGATCGTGAGGCTCTGGAGAGGTCGTTCTCGGAATCTGAGATCTAGGATGCTGTTAAGAGAAGCGGAAAAAATATATCCCCGGGTCCGGATGGCTTTTGTAAGGAATTTTTTCGTTTATTTCTGGACTTGCCTGAAACCTGACATCCTTGACTTATTCAGGGAATTCCACTCTAAGGCGGCGATTGGCAGGTCCCTAAGCTCTACCCTCATCACTTTAATCCCAAAGATTGAAGGGGCAGTGGATATTCGAGATTTTCGACCAATTAGTCTCATTAACAGCCTCTATAAGATTCTGGCTAAGGTGCTTGCTAATCGCCTTAAACTGATGATGAGCTCTATTATTTCGGATAATCAAGGGGCTTTCATCAAAGGTCACCAACTTTTTGATATGGCAGTCATTGCCCACAACGTGGTCCATTCAGTTGCATCTTCGCGGACACCGAGTTTCGTTTGGAAAGTCGACATGGAAAAGGCATACGATTGGGTCAACTGGAACTGCCTGGATTACATGTTACAACGGTTTGGTTTTGGTGATTTATGGAAAAGGTGGATGGGAGCTTGTGTTACCTCGCCCTGGTTCTCGATGATCGTGAATGGTTCCCCGACGGGATATTTCAAAAGCTCGCGAGGGCTGAGACAGGGTGATTCACACCCCCCGCTTCTCTTCAATTTGACCGGGGAGGCTTTAGGGGCCCTCATCAACAGATCGCACGAATTGAATCGAATCTCGGGTATTTCGGTGGCCAACAACGATCACGCTATCACCCATCTTCAAATACGCAGACGACACTATATTCTTCTGTAAAGCGGACCTTGGGGAAGTCTCGGCTTTCTCCAATATTCTGATCATTTATGAAGCGGTAACTGGGCAAAGAGTCAATATGCTGAAATCTACTATGTCTGGCATCAGCTTGAGCCATGAGGCTGGTGAGATTCTAGCCACCAGGGCTTGATGTGAAGCGGTTCCTCTACCCATTTTTTACTTGGGCCTCCCTCTGGGGATCAGGAAGCCCAAAGCGGGTGATTGGTAGGTGGTTATTCAAAGATTTCAAAGGAAAGTCGCTACTTGGAAAGGAAAATTCCTAAGCTCTGGGGGACGGCTTCAACTGCTGATCCGGTCCTATGCAGCGTCCCAATTTTTTACATGTCTATTTTCAAATGTCTGATGGCGATCATCCATGCCTTCGAGAAAATCAAGAGGGACTTTTTATGGCAAGGCACTGGTTTGGATAAAAAATACCATCTCGTTGCTTGGGAGGTGTGCCAATTGCCTAAATGATTCGGAGGGCTGGGCATCAGGAATCTACACCAAACCAACATAGCGCTGCTGGGTAAATGGTTATGGCGGGTAGGAAGCGACACAGATCAGAACAGCCTATGGAGATCTCTTCTAGTTCAGGAATATGGTAATCAGCCAGGTACATGGGGAAGAAACATTAATTGGTCAAGGAACGTCTCTGCGTGGTGGAAAGATGTCAACTCTATTTCTAGAGAATTTTCCAGATGGGTTCAGTTTAGCTGTGGTGACGGCACTCAAATCACCTTTTGGGAAGATTCTTGGCTTTGCCTTTACCCTCCTCGAGTGATGCTCCCAGCCATTGTCAGCATGTCGGCGGCTCCGCAGGGGCTGATTATCGATCTCCTATCTACCAACAGCGGTGCGCCGATTTGGGAGGTCAATACTAGGAGGGATCTAAGGGAGGGGGAAGTGGATCAGTACACGTCCCTAATGGCGGCCCTCTATTCTTCTTCTCCGAATCGTCAATGCCAAGATCTCAGGATTTGGTTGGGCGAAAAGAATGGAAACTTCTTTGTCAAGTCTTTTTATCGTGCTCTCAAGGATCAGCCACTCATTAAAGTGGAATGATTTTTCATATGGAAGGCTCTGAGTCCCCTCAAAGTTAGATTTTCCATTTAGGCCACAGTGAGAGGCTGAATTTTGACAATGGACCTGTTGATTAAGCAGGGTAAATCGCTCCGGAATAGATGTCCTATGTGCCTCCTTATGGAGGAATCAATTCCTCACTTGTTTATTCATTGCAGGGTGGCTACTAAGATTTGGGGGTCGATCCTAAAATCCTTTTATATCAGTTGGGTTGGATCGGAGAGTCTGGCCGATTTTTTGGTTGCTTGGAACGGGATCAGATGGAATGGGCAGCAAGGTGCCTATTCAAGGGTCGAGCCTTATGTGGCTTTGTGGACAATCTGGCTAGAATGAAATGCTAGAATTTTTAACTGCAAGCATCGGCCCACTGGCATCATCCTAAGACAATTCAAGACCTAATGCAGTGTTGGTCAGTGTTGGACAAGTATGAGGGGGAGGACAATGGAGAGTGGAGGCTGTGATTCAGCCTGCTGCGAGAGCTCTTGCCTGGCTGCCTCTTCGGCCGGCTTGCGCCTACTTTTGTTTTTTTGTTGTTGTGTTTATTTCTGCTGTCTTTTGTCAGTTTTGCCATCTTTTGTTCCGTTCCAGCTTCTCGCTAGTTTCTTTTTATGAATGAAAATCTCGTTTTACTGATAAAAAAAAAAAACTAAGAAACTACAAAAAGTCTACAAAAGTACATATGCTTACCCTATAATAATATGGACCAGATTATCAGGAGAACCTACAGCAGCAAGAGCTGCATGAATTATTCGAGCATAGAAACATCCAGACCAACTTGCATGTTCTGAAACCTATGTTACAAAAATAGCAATTTGAAACTGAAAGTGTTAAATATTTGATCATAATCATGATCAAACTTAGAAGTGCTCCAAAGTGTCAAGTAGTTTCAGTGCGTCGGATGGACAGAAGTCTGTGACTAAACTCAGGGACATCCGTGGTGACAAACATCCGTGAGCGATTCACGGACGTTCGTGCCCCGATGATTATGAGAAGTTAGTGTTTCACGATTATCCGTGAGTGATTCACAGATGTTCGTGTTTCGATGGATAAAAGAAAATTTTGTTATTCGAGAAGTAAGACTTTTGGGGAAAGATCAACTTAAAAAATCTCTCGAGAATTCATCATTTCTCTTCTCTTTGAGATATTTTAATACTATTCTGAGTGGATCTAAATCTCAAAGAAAATACTGCCTATGTGATCTGAGGTTGAACTTATTATTTTTTTAAGTTTGTTGTTTGCTCGTGTGAAACAAGCGGACCATCGTGAGAGACGACGATTGAAGACGATAACTTTACATTATGAAAGGGACAGTCGTGGGAAGCGATCGTTATTGGTGAGATGAGTGATAGAGCATTTCATTCATAACCACTATAAGAATATTTTTTTATAGTGAATTATTTGCCTTGGATCTGAGATAGATCCCATGGTTTTTACCTGTGAAAGGGTTTTTCACGTTAAAATCGTCTTTGTTCATTTTATGGTTGTAGTTGTATATTTTTAATAGTTATATCATCAATTTACCTGAAATTTCAATTTGTATCAAAGCCAGTACACTCTGTTTGATTCTCACGAATCAAGTGTAATGGTCAACTCGGGGTATGTAATAACCCGAAAAATCACGCAAAACTATGACCTCGGAATCCGTACCCGATTGGTCACAAGTTTGACCAATTAGGAGATCAAGAGTTGGTATAGGATGAAATGAACGGACGAGATGTGATAGTTTGAATTATTGCGTGGTGTGTGTTGTAAATATGAAGTCGCATACACCTATTGAGGTGCATGTGCCCAACACACAAACTAGGAGAGGGATAAAAGGGTTTAATAACCCTAAAATAGATGTTTGGTAGTTGAGAGAGAAGTAAAGAAGAGAGAGAGAGAAGTAAAGAAGAGAGAGTGAAGAGAGTGATTAATGCAAGGAGTGAATGCTAGTTGAGGAAGAGAGATTCAAGCAATAAACGCCGGATTCGACGCGAGGGATCCGTTAGAACAAAAGCTGGAAACCCTAGCCTTCCAACCCTAGATTCAAAATCAATTTGAGATTGATTCAAGGTAAAATTTTGTAAATCAAATGCATAGATTTTAGAGGCTAAATGGTAGTTGAAAATAGTTTAAATCTTAGGATAATGGCTTAGAAAAATAGAAGAAAAAGTATGGAAAAAGATTGGGAAGAGCAGCTCGAAAGGGGCTGAATCTGACAATTTCGATTAATCGAAATTGGGTTTCGATTAATCGAAATTGGCCAGGAAGTTGAAAGGTCAGAGGACCCCGATTTCGATTAGTCGAATTTGATTTCGATTAATCGACTTTGGATTTCGATTAATCGATTTGGGAATCGATTAATCGACTGAGAACCTCCAGTGGACCCCAGGGGTTGGAGGAAATGACTTGAGGAAAAATCGACTAATCGAAATGGGTTTTCGATTAATCGATTTGGAATCGATTAATCAACTTGTGAAACTCGACTGTTCGAACTGAGGGTCTACTTTGCGAAAAGAAGGATTTCGATTAATCGAAATTGGATTCGATTAATCGAATGAAAACTCAATCGTCAACAAAGGAATTTGCGAAAAGAAGAATTTCGATTAATCGAAATTGGATTCGATTAATCGAATGAAAACTCGACTGTTTGAACTGAGAATGGACTTTGCGAAAAGGAGAATTTCGATTAATCGAAATTGCTTCGATTAATCGATATTGACCTTCGATTAATCAATTTTGGAAATCGATTAATCGAATCAGATTCGATTAATCGATTTTGGAATTCGATTAATCGACTGAGATAAACTATGTTGACTTTTAGGTTTGACTTTAAGATTCTTGGGGGATCTTATACCTTCTTTATTGCATCCTTTGTGATGTGTTTCACCTGTGATGTGGTACCATAGGGGTAGTGCGTGTGGACTAGTGCACAAGGAGCCACGTGGGACCTTGATGCAATGATCGAATGAAGACTTGAGGTAGGGAACACCTTGAACATGTACTTTATTTTACAAGAGCATGTATGTAGTGATATAGATTTCCATTCAAATATTTTACTGCTTAAAGAATTGTGAAAAGTGTGTGTGTGTGTGATATTCATAAGAGTAAACTAACGAGCCATCCCCAGGGGATGAAGAAGTAAAGAGATAAGAGCATCAGGTGTGATGCAAGTAAATGGATACATCCCAGGGATGTATCCAAGGATTGAATCATGTTTGATAGGCCTAACCGATATAAGATAGCACACTTACACGGTGAATAACTATATGTAAGGCAACCGATATTTTGTTATTTGAGGTTTGATAGGTTACCCCACCGACGTGGCGGGATATCCACGATCGACACGGCAGATATCCGTGACTGACACGTCTGGCTAAACCGTAGGCCGGTCGAGGCTTATCCGTACATAGTAAGCACACCCTGTGGGTGTTGATTGAGACAAGTGAAACCCGCCACCAATCCCTGTGAAAGGGGCTTGGGTACTATATGGTATTCCTGTGGAATACATTAAAACTGCTCTATATAGATGACGATGAAGGGTATCTCATCGGGCTCGATGCTATATTGCTCGGGATTACTTAAGTTGAAAGTTTAAGTTTTGCTTTAGGCCTTCTCAAAGATCATTCATGAGTAAATGAAAATATAAGTAATCAACAAGAAACGAAATGCTTTTAAACTGTTTCATTAACAATTGCATAGATACATCATGCATGGCATATCATAGAATATATGTGAGTTATAATTTATATGTTCAACAGTGTTTGTTCCCTATTGAGCTAGGATGTAGCTCACCCTATAGACTATACGTCGCAGGTCCACTATTAGCAGCTGCCGCGGCTTCAGGAGACGCTGATCCCGGCGAGTCGAACCTTGCGGCCGGCGAAGAGTTGGAGCCACCTCCAGAGGACTTCTTCTAGAGGACTCCGTTGTGCCACTTTGAGAGATTTTGGAGAGAGTTTTGTACGGCTTGGTATGTCAAGCCTTGATTCTGTTTAAACCATGTATATATATATAGATGGGATTATTCTTTTGGGGCGAACCATCCGTGATGATTGCTATCATCGATGGTTCGGATCGGTTCTCCATTCATGCAGGGGCATGAGGGTAGAACTGTCTTTCGGGAAGTTAATTAATATAGATTTAAATTCCGCAATTTCATTTATAGTACTTTGGATGCTTGATATACCAGTGTTCCGTGCTTAGCTAAAGGGCACGGTCAAGAGGATCGTGCTGATGGCACGGGTTTCGAGGTGCCGAAATCCGGGCTGTCACAGGGTATCATGATCTTTCTAGAGAAATTACATCTACAACCTCTTTTATTCAATGGTTCTATTTGATCTGATCGCACTTGGCAAATCAGTTAGGGAGAGCAATAGAGTTATAATTTTTTCATTACATACTAGATTGATGTATAGAACTTAGATGAGAGTTAATCTGATGTATTTTTTTAAGTCCTTGTAATCGAGGGTTTATCATGATTGTGACAAAGGAGGAGATTATTAGATATTTTATCATAATCATTATCAAACCTAGAAGTGCTCCAAAGTGCTAAGTAGTTTCAGTGCGTCGAATGGACAGATATCCGTGACTGAACTCACGGACATTCATGGTCACGGACATCCGTGCCCCGAAGGTTCCCGACGATTATGAGAAGCTAGTGTTTCACGGACATCCGTGAATGAATCACAGACGTCCGTGTTTCGATAGATAAAAAGGAAATTTGTGATTCGGAAAGTAAGACTTTTGGAGAAAGATCTTCAACTTAAAAAATCTCTCGAGAATTTTCCATTTCTCTTCTCTTTGAGATATTTTAATACTATTCTGAGTGGATCTAAATCTCAGAGAAAATACTACCTCTGTGATCTGAGGTTGAAATTATTATTGTTTGAAGTTTGTTGTTGGCTCATGTGAAACAAGCAGACCATCGTGAGAGACGACGGTTGAAGACGATAACTTTACATTATGAAAGGGACGATAGTGGAAAGCGATCGTTGTTGGTCAAATGAGTGATATAGCATTTCATTCATAAGCTTTGTAAGAATATTTTTCATAGTGGATTGTTTGGCGTGAATCTGAGATAGATCCCGTAGTTTTTACTTGTGAAAGGGTTTTCCACATTAAAATCGTCTGTGTTCATTTTATGGTTGTAGTTGTATATTTTCAATAGTTATATCATTAATTTCCCCGAAATTTCATTTTGAATAATATTTTGTGGGCTATCTCGTCAGAAGAGCATTGTAGGAGAAAATTTGTTTCGGTGATGGCCGACACCATTGGTCTCTTTTGTAGTTTCTTAGTTGTTGTACTAGCTTCGTAGTTTACTCTTCCTTCCCAGATTTGCTGAAATGGGAGAAAATCATTTTTGTTGGGTCACCACCTGGTGTGGGCAAGATGGTATACCTTTCCCTTAGCTAATATCACAAATATTTTCTTGATTTTATTTAGAAGATTACCTATAACCTTCCTGAATTTTAAATTGACCACAGCCTCCTCCACAAAGGCATGCAGCCTCTCCATTTATTGGTTGTGAGATTATGTTTTTGCTCTCTAACTGCAGATCATGAAAATTGCAGCAGAGACATTAATACTTGTTACCCTCGAGCTTGGTGGAAAAGACGCATTCATCGTGTGTGAGGATGTAGACGTATCACATGTATGGAGAATTCCTATATCCTATATATATTGTACCCTTCCTTTTGGGTAAGGGTGCAAACAGGTCAAGTTTGAGACGGGTTTACAGTCAATCTGAACCCGGCTGGTTAACCACTTCCCTTTACCGATCCAATTTGTTAACCTCCAAACCATAACTTGACTTGTTAAGTTGGTCAATCTTAGCGGGGTTTAGGAGGGTCTTGGAAAGGTAGAAGGTAGCAGCTATTTACACACTGACATTTGGCATCTCATTTATTTAAGTTTTACTGTGAAATTTTCAGCTCAGCCATGAGCCCATGACCCTAAATGTTAGGGCTGTGCATTTTTTGGACCGAACTGATTAAACCGATCAAACTGAACCGAACTGTCGGGTTTGGTCCGATTTTGACGGATACTGGTTTGGGTTTGGTTTGGAAAAAAGGAAAACCGAAAAGTTTGATTTAAGCAATAAAATGATGAAAGAGTTTATACAACTGTGTAAGTACACCTAATCAATCTTTTTATTGGTTTTGCAGTAGTGAGTGATTCAAACAGGTGCTAAGTTATAGGAATACCTTTCCAGATTCAAAGGAATTATTTTAACCTACAACGGCCTTAGTATTGGTCATGCATTAAGATGGTAATTTGTTGTCAGTTTGTTCATGCTCTTATTTATTTTTTCAAAATTTTCCCCAATTTCTTTATATGTGGTGTCTAAAAATAGTAAAATTAGGATGCTAAGTGGGGATGGGTACTTGATTGTGACTCATAAGATTAATTAAGAATTTTATGTGTATGTTCAAGACAGAAGCTAATGGAAGTTGATGACTGCATAGATCAATAATACAGGTTTATTTCCCCCATTTCATTCTATCACAATTTGACCCTAAGCCAACATCAGAACGATTGGAATTAAGAAAAGGAAGTGATGATAACAAAATTGACTTACTCACCTTTGGATGTCTTATGATACCATTTTGTAAATTTGTTTTTGAACTTTTTCAATTGATATGTGTGCTGGGAACAGTGTAGCAGAGATATTTGGGCAATAAGAACCGTTACTGTTTATATACCTTAATAACAATGGTTTCTTTTATTTTACTGTAATTGAATGTACGGTAAATGCACATTATTAAACTTTGTGTACAAGTGCAAATGTAGTCACAGACTCACAGGTAAGATTAATTAAGAATTTTATGTGTATGTTCAAGACAGAAGCTAATGGAAGTTGATGACTGCATAGATCAATAATACAGGTTTATTTCCCCCATTTCATTCTATCACAATTTGACCCTAAGCCAACATCAGAACGATTGGAATTAAGAAAAGGAAGTGATGATAACAAAATTGACTTACTCACCTTTGGATGTCTTATGATACCATTTTGTAAATTTGTTTTTGAACTTTTTCAATTGATATGTGTGCTGGGAACAATGTAGCAGAGATATTTGGGCAATAAGAACCGTTACTGTTTATATACCTTAATAACAATGGTTTCTTTTATTTTACTGTAATTGAATGTACGGTAAATGCACATTATTAAACTTTGTGTACAAGTGCAAATGTAGTCACAGACTCACAGGTGTTTTGGTGGCAGAGGGGGGAAAAAATGTGGAATTACTGATGGCTGGTTTAACTGCAGGTGAATAAGACATTTTCCGGTGGTTATGTGGCCCCCTGTAATATGATTTATTTCGGGGAGTACCAATCGATCACCGGTAAAGCTTTCTGCGATGCAAATGCCGACAAATGTGATTTGATACATATGACTCTCGGTCAATATTTTTTGCATAGATATAATTCCGGCATTGAAGAACCGACACTCCCAAAACACCACTAAAATACTAATTCTGGTGACTATTAGAAATGGACAAAAAATGACAGCATATAATCATCATTTCTTAAAATTGGTGTATTAAATTTTCTTTTAAAAGACATGAAACGATTGTCCAAAACCGTCGTTATATTTCTCGATATTTGATACCAGTCGTTCTTTTTAGGCATAAAATGACTGTCCTAATCTTTAAAAAAAAAAAATTTTTACAACAGCGTTCTCGATTGTTAATGACGGTCCCCTTTTGCAAAAAATGACTGTTATCGACAGTCGTATTTTTCCAACTTTCACATAACATGTTTTACCTTTTTAATTGACTTTTGGTTGGTCCCCAACTTGGGCTGCTTGATTTTGGAATTTTAGTTGTTGCTCTCATTGCTCAAATTCCATTCAACTACCACTAATGATTCACATGGAGTCCAATTAATCATAGACTCACCTTCGGATGTCACTACCTGTAACATCCTGAAAATTTTGAATTTAAATAGTGTACCTCGGGATGCATGCCCGACTTTGAATAGTGTGCCTTGGGGAGCATGCCCGACTGGTCACGTACCTGACTTTGTGAAATTAATTAATTAAGTTACTTTGAGTTAGGTCTTAAGTGGAAAAGATTGACAAAATGGTGTGTTAGTAATTAGATGATCTTAATATACACCAAGCTTTGGTGTATTGGCCAACACTGAATCCAATGGATAAATGGTTTAAATGTGTTGGCTCCACACCGAATCAAAAGAGTATTTTATGGTAGATAACACCCTAACTAGGTGTGTTCGTTTCACGCGAAAGCTGGTTCTTTAGATAAGAACTAATACCCAAGGATTCATGTATATGCTTTGTAAGGGAAGCAAGCCCTTTGGCTTATAATAAGAGAAGGCAAGGGGTTTCCTTTTGTTACCCGGTTTGCAAGAGAAAGGAGTTTTGGGTTTTCTTGTGAAAGGAAGAAGAAGAAGGAGAAGAGGTGCCGGATCCGTGTGCGCTGAGCCTTGGGATTACATGAAAAAGGCATGGTGAGATCGTGTGAGAAAGAGAATCCCCAATATTTCAACTTTGAAACCCTAGATCGTTGTGCGAGCTCGTGGATCGAGGAGTCGATCGAATCGAGGTAAGAAATTTTGGTTATGTGTTGTGTATGATCTTTAGGTTTGATTGTGTAAAAATCAATGAAAAAAAAGAATGATAGATATGATTTTTATAAAAAATGGGTTTCAAGGTTCAAACCCGAGAACTGCTCAAAAAAAAAAAACTGCGAAACTCGATTGATCGATTTTAAAAATCGATTAATCGATTTTTGACAAGAGAGAAATTCAAGAGGAACTTCACGAAATCGATTAATCAAAGAGAATTTCGATTAATCGATTTTGCCTGGGCTTACTGACATTATTGGAGTATTTTGCCCATAACTTTTTGTGCCAAACTCCGATTTATATGATTCTTATTGCGTTGGAAAGAGGACAGAAAGTCCTACAACTTTCGTGAATTGACCAACTTGTGAATCAATCATTTTAAAGGTTAAAAGTTAGTAATAATCTGAGTCAAATGCTGATTTTTGAGAAACGAAACCGATTAATCGAATTAAATTCAATTGATCGATTTTTGAATTTCGATTGATTGATTTGGAATCGATTAATCGAATGGGTATTTCCAGTGACTAAAAAAAGGTACAGTTTGGAAAAATCGATTAATCGATTTTAAAATCGATTGATCGATTTTGGAATTTCGATTAATCGATATAGGGATCGATTAATCGATTTTGACTGTGCTCACCAGTACTGCTTTGGTATTTTGACTATAACTTTCTGCTCCGACCTCCAATTGATTTGATTCTTGAGGCATTGGAAAGATAACAAAGATAACTACAACTTTTGTGTTTTGCCCAATTTATGAATCTAAATTTTTAAAAGTCAAAATTTATGGGAAAGGTTACATCAATTTCTATGTTGGCGCGAACTTACCTGTTCCGACTCGATTTTGAGAAAACACTTAAATAGTCTAAGTGATTAGTGATTAAAATTGATCATTGATACATCATCATATATTTGTGATGTAGATTGAGGGTGGGAAAGAATCGATAAGGCTTAGCTTGACTTCACGCAACTTCGAGGTTAAGGTGGGAAAAATTTGACACTCAATTTCATTCTTGATTCTGATTTCATAGATGTTTTGATATGATCAAATGAAATAAGATAAGTTTTACTGCTTTTGAACTAGTATTTGACTTGTTTGATCTTGAAATGGTTTTAGAACTCAGAAATTTAGTGTGGGAAAAGTTTCATATACAATTGCATTTCGGTTTGATTTTTCATAGGCTTAGATATGATCGTTCGGAATGTAATAAATTGACCATATTTGAATTGTACTTACACTCTTTAAAATATAAAATGCATGTTTGCTTTGAAATCTTTTTGAGATATCGACATATGGATTTGTGTGTTTGCCTTAGAACTTTTGAGATTTTAAAATATATGTTGCTTTCTACCCTTTTAAAATATCGAAAATGTGTTTTACTTTCGAATTATTTGGAGGATCGAAAATGCTTTATTTCGAACTTTTAGAAAGATCGAATCAAAAACGAAATATTGAACATCACTTAAGTAAATCCAACTATAAGTCAAGTAAATTAAAGTGGACCGCTATGGGCGGATTATAAGTACAATGTGGACCGCTATGGGCGGATTATAAGTATATTGTGGACCGCTACGGGCGGATTATGTGCATTTGTGGACCGCCAGGGCGGATTGTTTGTAGGATCGTGGACCGCTAGGGCAGATTATAAGTAAACAAATCAAATAAGTAAGCCATGTAAATGAACTGAACTCTGCAAATCAGATGTATAAGTCATTTAAGCAAATCAAACTTCATAAATCGAGTCTGTAAGACATGTAAATTGAGCATAAGAACCGTAATTTGACCGGTACGGCGGGTTATCCGTAATTTGAACCGGTACGGCGGGATATCCGTAATTTGAACTGGTACGGCAGTTTATTTATAATTCGTTATTTGTATCGTGCTTTGGAATCCGAACATTGAATCCGAAACTCTGAATAAGCTATGTAAGAATAAGTAAGGCCGGCACGACGGAATATCCGTGATTTGAACCGGCACGGCAAGATATCCGTGAATCGACTTTGTAAGTGATGTAAGAATGTGTAAGACATGTAAGTGAAGCTATGTAAGAATGTGTAAGACACGTAAGTGAATGTAAGCGAACTCAGTAAATTAAGATAAGACATGTAAGCGAATTGAAAACAGTTTCAGTTTTGATAAGAAAATGTCTTTGAAATGAGTTTGTTTTTGAAATCAGCTTGCCTTTGAATTCAGTTTGCTTTTGAATTTAGTTTGCGTTTGAAATTAGTTTGTCTTTTAAATCAGCTTCGGTTTTGATAAGAAAATATCTTCGAAATCAATTTCGCTTTTGATAAGAAAATGCTTTTGAAATTTAGTTTCTATTGTGAGTTTGAAAGTGTTAACAGTTTTTAATAGGAAAATGTTTTAATCTTCGTCTTTGAATCTATGTATGACTGATGAGATGTATATTGGTATCGATTTTCTCTACTGAGCTTAGATGTAGCTCACCCCGACTATACGCCACTGGTATAACGCTATCAGGACACCAGACTTGCAAATTGAGGAATTGAGGGGTGCTGAGATTTTTGGGATCGTAGGTCGAGTGCCTTGTGGAGTTTGGTGAGTGTGGCTTGGTACAATGTTATTGTAATATTTAATATTAGAATTTGAGATTTTATTTATACTATGTTTTGTACCAAGTATTCTATATCAAGTTGTGATCTACGATCTGACTGTCCGATTTTCCTGTTGGATTTAGTTTAAAAAAAAAAGAAAAAAAAAATATTGTTGGTTTTTGTGGAAACGGGAAAATCGGGCTGTCACACTACCACTATAATTCTCCTCTGGAATCCATATGAATCACAGTATGGTAAAGCCAACCTTAAATAGATGAGACCAATTCATATCATATGAATTTGTTTTAGCTTTCTATATAGTGAATATTTATTTATAAACTCCTATCATATTTAACATTTTGCTCCAATGCTATTTGAAACTTGTTTTGAGTAAAATTTCATCTCTGATTTTGGTCTTCATTGAATGGTGCTTTCTAATTATTAATTTCAACCTTTATGTGCTTCTAGGACCTAAATGAGTTTGCAACACTGTAGAGTTGGCTTTAGCAAAAAAATCATACCTAAGTAGGTCCTTAATACTATCCATTATTAATATAAGAACTTTAATATTAGAGCACAGATTAGAGGATCCAAATGACTTAAAAAATATAATTTTGGTGCACATTAGTTATCACGTTGGCTACATTGACTGCTCATATGTAACACCTTTCAATAGATCATCAAATACCAACATGGTGCACACTAGTTATGACCCATAGTAAGTAGGATATTGACTGTCATGACTACTTTACATAGATATTGCAAGCGCACCCATTTTATGCTACATAGCATATCTTTGATCGTTATAAGTGTTTGATGTATGTGGTCATTGCTTGCATATCGTTCATTTTCGGGTAATGAGGTTCCTTTTTTTTTTTAACAATTTGTGGATCCCTTTTGTGGAGCTCATCATCTTACATTTCCACAAAAAGACCATTACTTTTCATTCCTTATGGCCTTTGCCCAGTCTTTAAAACAGGTTTAAGGAAACAAGGCACCAGTCATAAAACAATTTTGGTCACCGACTTGTTGATGTTGTTATTAAAGGAATGATGTTTGTAGACTTCAGTGTTTAAGGAATAGTGTTTCTGCATGCAGATTTTTGTTGAAGTGAATGAAGTGGATAATAAACTATTGATGGATAAGGTGATATTGAAGAAGGTATTGTTTCTTTTCTCAACAGTTTATCGAGTTATTGATTTTGTGTTTTGCATATTGGGTCAAGCAGGATTTGCCTATTGAGTTTTTGATTTGGTATTTTGCATATTTGACCCACATATTATTGGGTCATTCAATGATCCATTGGGTTGGCCCATTTGCACCCCTAACGTTATATATTCATATACAGCTTCATGTTCTAATCCTACTTTATCCTTTCTAAGAAATGTTCAAGCTTATTCATTTTATTGGTTTCGTTCCATGTTAAATCTTGTAGTTGTTACTCAATAATGTGGCAAACTTTTACCAGTGACAAAAGAAGAGCTGTTAAAAAGATAGCAGCCATGTTGGTACAAAATCTAGGACTCTTATTGAATCTAGAAATAGATGACTCATAATTGAAAATGGAGCCGAGGTAAGCATTTTCCTCATACCTATGCATCTATTTAATATACTTCCATTGTACACTTTCCCTTTAATGTTTATATCCTGTCGACATGAAGGGATGTGATGAAACTAGTCATATCTATGATCTTCATTGCTCCACCTTATAAGCACCTTTTGCATATACAGGAAAGGATGTATTGTTGATGGGCATTGGTGAGTATTTTTCTTTTGTTAAAGAATTTGTAGAATAGGAAAACTCAGGTAGCTTAAAATCTCATGTTGCCTTACAAGAAGCTGTAGCACGCTCTTATGAGCAAGTTCTGATGGCTCCTCGCAAGCTTATCGAACATGATCAGAGTGTTTGATCAAAGGGGCTAGGTCTAGATTTTCTCTCCTTGTATCTCTCAGGGAAAATCATAGTGTTTGATCGAAGGTGCCAAGTCTCAAAACTGTGCATACCTTTTCTGGTTGGTTTTTTTCGCGTTCTTGAAAGTGGCATGTTGAGATGCCTGCCATAATATCCAAATCCATCTCCATGCTGTCAGATGCAGGTCTTGGAATGGCCATGTTCAGTCTTGGTCAGTTCTTGAAGAAACCCACCACTAAAACAAAGTTTTACTTTTTTATTTTCTTATACCCATAATCTTATCCATCCAATATATATATATATTCTGATGGACATGTCTTCTCTTCGGCTTTTGTGATGATGAGATTTCAGGGCTGTTCATGGCATTGCAGCCAAGAATCATAGCATGTAGAAATTCTATTGTAGCTTTTTCAATGGCTGTGAGACTAGCTCATGCACTTGTAGATCTTTTGTGATGGAACTAGCTTATGCACTCGTAGATCTTCAACAATGACAAATATAAGCTTATGATTTTACATTATAATGGTCAATTAGTTCATTTTCCTTTATTCATTTTTTTATGCATTATGTTTTGTAGGTTTACTCATGACAACATAGTTGATGTTCACGTGACGGCAGTGCCTTTACATGGACTCCTAAATCACGCAGATCTCATGTGAGTTCTCCATTTCAGATGAGTTAATTCTATAGTTTGCATTCTTCATATATGTTTTGATACCCTTGGATAATATCTTGTCCCAGTTTTAAGTAAATATCCTTGGTTTTTGATTTTAGATAAGCATAAAAATGTGTTTTCCAAGGGATTTGAACTCCAATTCCTCTGTTTTCATGGTTATTTATGAGTTAGCTTTTAGTTTAATTTCTAATACTTGCTCTAAAATCCCTTGAATTTTTGGTATTTTGCACTTAAATCCATCAGGTATCATTAGAATTATTTCAAAATTTCTGGATTCAGTGTCATGGTGTTATGAATGACTTGGTGAGCGTTATATAACAGCAATGCTAAGGCTCCCTTGCTATTGTTGTGCACCAGGGTGCAGGAACAACGTAGACCACCCAAGAGCAAAGCCATTGAAAGATTTCAGAACCCTTCAAACCATTATGAGAGAAAACATGTAAGTAAGCCTTTTATTTGTCAGAAATGTGGCATGGCCTTTGCGGGTGAGGGGCGACTAGAGAACCCATGAGAAGAATTGTGGAAAGATTTGGTATTGTATTTGTGGGTCTGATTTCAAGCACAAGAGATCACTCAAAGACCATATGAAGGCCTTCGGCCATGGCCACACTGCGTACGATATCCAATGCTTTGAAGAAGACGATGAACACCCCACCCCCCCCCCCCGACGATATCAAGCAAGATGATGAGTCCTCACAGTGATGGAAAATTGATGGAAACTGGTTTAGGTTTTAGTTAGGGATATGACGCTTTAGTAACCAATGCTTTGAGATATCCAATTCACTTGGTAACTGTTTTATTCTTTTTTTCAAGAGTTAAATGAAATCCAGAAGTAACTCTCTGTCAGACCCTTTTCCTGTAAATTTTATCTGCTTTTAGCTCAAGTAGATGGATGTTTTTTCTTTCTTACTTTTTTCTTTTCCTTGATGCAAATGAGTTATTAAAAGTTCATTTGTTTCCTTAGTCTAGTCTCAATTGTCTGCTCTTATTAAGGGACTACATGGGTTTCAGCTTTAACCTTAAATTCTTAATAGCTTCTTACTTCATCTCCAAATAAGAAAGTTAAAGCCATACAATATAAACTTGAAGGATCAAAAGTGTCTCCAGCAAATTAAACTCCCTTCCTTCATTTTCACTCTTAATCTTTCTCCCTCCTTGTTATATTATGGTCCATACAAATGCATGAGGTCCATGGTATATAATATAAGGAGGCTCTTCTCAAAAGACCCTTTCTTTTGCATGAAATATATTATGAAATTACCTTCACTTTAAAACTGATCACCGAGTTGATATTAATTGGCTTTAAATCAGGTCAGATTTATGTGAGAATTACATCTTTTTTTAGCCCTCACTGTTAGATAATTCTCAACTTCCGCGTGCTCCAACACAATATTTCTTTATACTAAAATTGTGTTTGACTATATTGACAATCACATGTAATTATCTGCCTATACCTGAGTTTCTTTGATAGGAAGATCTTTTATTAGATAAATGTGTAGTTACTTCAACTTCTAAATTAACTAAATATTCATCCAAAAACTCTAACAAGAGAGATGTAGTATACCCACTACGGTTTTAAATATCATCTCGGGTTATATGTTTGGAGTCTCGGGGCTGAGTCAAACGATAACCATACCAAGTGTCACCCTGAGACACTAAATAGGACCTATGGGTTGGCAGTCAAAGATTCTTCTTCGCAACTATGGGTTTGCACATGTGAATTCGTTGACTGCTTTAAATCAAATGATGAAGATAACTTTTCGTTCCAATCTTCCACACAATAGATAATGAGATCATGGGCCTACAATCATTCGATAGATGTCGATTTCACATGGCACAGTCCATGTTGTGTCAATCATGATTTTTTTATAAGTAACCTGGGATAGAACCTGCAACCTCAAGGTTGTATCATCATGCACCTTCCATGGGCTACAAGCTCAATCCAAAAATGAGGTGATGTTTAGGTGTAGGATCCTCTTTCTATAAACCCTCCGTAGAGAGATGATCACCCATTTAAGCAAGTTATTTTCTTTAATTAAAAAATTGCTTTAAAAGGGATACTTTTATTTATCATAAAGGATACATTTCTCATATTTAAAAAAAATATTTACCTCAAAGAGCACTTCACATACCCTCTCGAGCAATTATTATTAAATATTTATCTTCGGAGGCATCTGGCAGGTAATTATTATCTCCATATGTTCTCTCAAGTAAATATTTGTAAAAACATGTGCTTTAAATTATACTGTGTTTTACCCCCACATGGAAGAAGTCTTTTTCAAAAAACGAAAAAAAAAAAAGGAAAATTTTAAAATAACTCATGAACCTCATCATCAATAACGCACCTAAACTATTGATAATATCAAATAGGCACCCAAAGTGCACTTAAGTTCATCAACTAAACTCCTACCGTCATCTTCCGTTAATGACTGAATGAAAAATATTAAATTAGCATACAACTTAACAACATCACTCACGTTGTAAAGACTTAGCTGCCACGTGAGTGTCACGATGGCATACAGCTCAACAAAATAGCGTACGTAGAACCCAACATGGCGCCACATGGGTGCTACGCACGCTATTTTACTGAGTTATATGCCAACTCACCGTTTTCCGTTCAGTCATTAATGGAAGGTGACGGTAGAGGTTCAGTTGATGAACTTAAGTATACTTTAGGTGCCTATTTGATATTATCAATAATTTAAGTGCGTTATTGATGACGGGGTCAAAGTTCAAGGATTATTTTAAAATTTTTCTAAAAATAAATTACTTTAGGATGCTAGATTAGCATACCTTTGAAAGTGTACTACTCATCATCTTTGTACATATAACACTAATTTTTCTCATCACATCCCGTCTATATGATGATTTCTTAAATAACTATCATGATGCGTCAAAATCTATGCACCCTAATATCCTTTGTTATTCTTATTTTTTAATAGATAATATTAAAAATCATTGATCGGACGAACAATATACAATTGATTTATAGGTGACTTCTAACCTAAGTAAGTTCAGACTATGGACAATCACTTAGACAATTTAGATTGATATAGATACTTTTCACGTGGACAGTGAAGTATGAAGTATTCTTTAATAGTGTAAAATCAAACACCTATTTTAATGGTATAAGAACATTTAATAGATTATTTTCATTTCACGCTCTATCCCGGATACGTCTATATCAAGATTATATGAGACAACTCAGAAATCCCTGATGAGCATATAGGTAGGGGTAGAGTTAGAATAGTTCAAGAAAGTGAACTGGTTAGGGTGTTAGGTGCTTAGGTGTATTACATGCAAGTATATAAAGGGTAACGAACCCGTTAAGTCAAGTGTCAACTGGCCAATCTCCTTAGGCTGAAATGGTCAAATCAGTGAAAGTACATATTTGACCATATTAAAATTGACCCATTCACTCATTCACCCATGTGAATTGCATGGATTGAAAATTCACATCAATCAGAAAATTTCAACCATCTGATCAGAAACTTACAAGAGCCTATGCATGAAATGTTAAACTAAACATGGTAACGATCCGTAATAAAATGAAAATGTGTATTGATCGGATGGTTAAGATTGTTTGCACCCCTCAGGGAACAAAAAATGTTGCATCAAACAGTCACGAAAGCACATTAATTAATCTTCTCGATATATAATTTATATTAGTTAAGCAGTTAACCAATCAATCAACAATTTGAATTAGACAGGTTTTATAGAACAATTCGATGCAGAAGAGGTACAAAGAGCTGTAAATCGAACAATGCAGCTGGTACGAATTAGGTACACGGGAATGGACATCAACCCATTCCTTATCCACCTTCTCAACATGTGAATTTTGCTCGAGGACAGCATCAAACTGAAGTGTAGTAATCTCTTCCATTACCTTGTTCAGAGATCTCATGGAGAATATCATATCAAAATCATCATCATCTTCCATGTTATCAAATATTTTGACTGTGACATCTGCTTTAATGGAATCAACCAAGTCGAAAAGTAATGGGTGCCCAGGAGCGGACCTTTGACTCAAGCTGCATACCTGAGAAACAAAGATTCCACCAAATATGTCAAAAAATTGATAGTGTTATAAAATCAATGTATAAGCGTTAAGTCTTAACAGCCTCTCTAGCTAAGGTGGTCATAGAAATCAAGTCGTAACCCGAGTAATTTATTTTTTTATTTTCTAGGTGTTGGACTTATTGATGAAGTGGGCTAGCCCACGATCATAATACTTACTAGAAAAATGCCAACAAGTACGATCCATTATGAGAGCTTTTTTCATAGTTTTTTTCTATTAAGTCTTATGATAAAGGGGCTGATATAGGTGCCAGAATAGCTTGAATCCCAGGTCCCAGGGTACGAGGGATATATTGTGTAAGTTAATATTTTATAAAATGTTAAAAAAAATTGATATTAAATATAATCTCGATATCTATACATTTTTTAAACTATTTTAATATCTTTAACCATATTTAGTACTTTTCAATAGAAAATATGTGGGCATTCTTGATTCTTTTTTTTTTTTTTTGGATCGGTAAGAGAGTATATTAAAAGTCAGCGAGACGCTGGAAAAGAAAGACACTACACGAGCAAAAAGAAAAAAACCAAGCACCTCGCTTAGAGGCATCAACGGGGCTAAAACAGCAGACCCGCAAGCCCAGAGGGAACTAGAAAGAAACTTACATACAAAAATCACCCCATCCCTACCCCCCATGCTTGTCTAATGTGACCCAGTGGCACATCGTGTCCTTAACTAGCCTTAAAATGGAGCCCTATCAGCCGGCGTTTGCAGTTGAAAACCCGAACATTTCTCTGGAGTCAGAGGTTCCACAACACCGCATACTCTCCCACCCTCCAGAAAGCACCTTGGGGGCTTCCCATTTCCGCCCGTGCCGGGAAATAAGAAAATCGGGCAGGTTCTCTGGGTTGACCCAGCTGAGATCAAAAGACTTCAAAATGGTTCCCTAAATTTTTGCTGCGAAGCCGCAGTGGATAAGCAGGTGAGGGATGGATTCTTCAGTGTTGAGGCACATAGGGCATCTATTTAGCATATCTTTGCCACGCTTGATCAGCTGGTCCGCCGTGAGGATGCATCCTCTAAACTGCCATCCACACAAAATTTAACTTTTGGGGGGATCAGAGCCTTCCAAAAGATGGCCCAACTGACTCTAATAAGAAGTCTACCTGAGAAGGCACGGTAGAAAGATTTAACCCAGAAGGTTCCTTTTTTGCAAGTCGCCTAAATTCTAGAGTCATAGCCTTGACGATTACTCAGGCGCCCATAAAGCAGGGATAGCAGCTCTTGAAAGGGAGCTACCTCCTCGGCTCTCAAGGCCCTTTTAATGATGATATTCCAAACAGTAGAATTCCCATTTATGTCCACAAAATCCGAAATGTATCCACCAGGTTGGCTGGAGACATTGACGATTGTCAAGATTGTCAGGAACACTGATTTCAGCGAATAATGAAGTAACCAAGGCCCATCCCAAAAAAAAATCCGGAACCCATTGCCCCAACTATACCGCACCCATTGAGAGAAATCCGTCCAAACTGAGCAAATATTCTTCCACCATGCAGAAACTTGCCCGATTAGAGAGACATTGACCCCCATCCTCCAGGTAAGCCCCCATATTTAAGAAGGATAGAGACCCAAAGATGATCCTGTTCCGAATCAGACCCAACCATTTACCAAGCAAGGCTAAATTGGTACGGTGACGATTGCGTATCCCGAGCCCGCCAAAACATTTGGGGAGTTGGCACACGTCCCAAGTAAAATGATATTTTTTATCCCGGCCAACGCCTTCCCACAGAAAATCCCTTTCAATTCTTTCAAGAGAGATTATGACCGCCATGGGGCATTTGAAAGTGGACATAAAAAAAATCAGAAGATTGGAGAGGACTGAGTTGAGAAGCTGCAGACGCCCCCCAAAGTTGAGAAATTTGCCCTTCCAAGATGCTAACTTCCTCTGAAATCTGTGGATAACGGGCTCCCAGTCTCTAGCTCTAGGTATCCCGGTCCCCAAGGGAAGGCCTAGATAAGAGATAGGGAGGGATGAGAGGGAGCAGGAAACCAAGCTCGACAGAGACTCAACTTCCGAAGGGCTGATGTGAATCCCCAATATTGTGGATTTTAGCATGTAACCCTTTGACCCGTCACAGCTTCATAAACCGAAAGAATATTAGCAAAGGCAGACATGTCCTCTTGATTGGCTTTGCCGAAAAAAAATAGTATCATCGGCGTATTGAAGATGGGTGACAACCACCCCACCGCTGCCCACCGGAAAACCTAAAATTCGGTTCAAAGGTCAAGGCTTGGCAATGAGAGCCCCTAAGGCCTCCCCCACTATGTTGAAAAGGAACGAGATAGAGGATCCCCCTGCCTTAAACCTCTCGAGCTTTTGAAGAAACCCGTTGGTGAGCCGTTGATGATCACGGAGAAGCAAGGAGACATGACACACACTTTCATCCACCTCCTCCAAATCTTGCCGATACCAAACTGAAGTAACATGTAGTCTAGGTAGTCCCGATTCACCCGGTCATACACCTTCTCCATGTCGACCTTCCAAACAAAAGCAGGTAGATGGTTGGAATGAGCCGAGTGGACAACCTCGTGAGCAATAATCGTCGTATCCATGAGATGACGGCCTTGACCAAAGGCCCCTTGGGTTTCAGATGTAATGGATCTCAGAATCGGCTTAAGACGGTTGGCCAACACCTTCGCCAAAATTTTGTAGATACAATTAATCAAACACTTATCTCCATGTATCATACCAAAACAGGCCCTCTAGGGGGGTTTTGAATTATAAGATATCATGTTTAAGGATGAATTTTCAGATAATTAGAGTATTATACTCTTCACCATCAATCAAGAGAGATTTGTTGGTAAGAAAATCCAGAGCCAAATGCCCTCTATGTGAGAGAAACAAATTTCTCATCAGAACCATACATCTAAGGGAGTTTCTTCAGAAACGGCCAAAAAGTGGGGGAAGTTCCCAAAAATGGAAGTCTTCTAGTCAAGAATGTAAAAGCAAATTTGCTTCTCTCACATAGAGGGCATTTGGCTTTGGATTTTCTTACTAACAAATCTCTCTTGATTGATGGTGACGAGTATAATACTCTAATTATCTGAAAAACCATCCTTAAACATGATATCTTACAATTCAAAACCTCACTAGATGGCCTATTTTGGTATGATACATGGAGATAAGTGTAGGATCTATGTCAAAAATGAATCAAGAATGCCCACACATCCAAGGGAGTTTTTTCAGAAACAGCCAAAAAGTGGGGGAAGTTCCCAAAAATGGAAGTCTTCTAGTGAAGAATGTAAAAGCTGCTTTACATGAACCTCAAGACTGATTGTATGTACTTACCAAGACACACTATACATTTGAGTCATGACCATAGGAAGCTAAATATTGCACAACCAAGAAATGGTTTAAAAATTAGAAAAATTAATATTTGATCCAGACACTACTTCGTAATCTGAAAAGTAAAAAATATTTCCTTTTTCTTTGTCTTTACTTTATCTTTGCATCAAGTGCTTTATTTATCCCTTATCTTTGCATCAAGTGCTTTATTTATCCCCTTCTTTCTTTACTTAGCATATTCCATATTTAAAAAGTTTTCAAAATATGTAAATCATCTATTCTTTTGTTGTAGATAAGAGTCAATATGTTTTTAGGTTACAGTGTAATATTTCATGTGTTTAGTCTAGAACTTAGTGACAGGATATGTTTTAGTCCCACTTCAGTTAGTTATGGGAAATGTTTGTAATTGCTCCTCTATATAAAGAGCCCTTCTTGTGTAACTTCAATTTTCTTTCCATATTAGAAATGTAGTTATTCAGATTATTTTCTCTCCTCTTTTCTCCATCTCAAATGTAGTTATTTAATTTCTTTGCTTTCTTCTCTCTCTTCACTTCTCTGCATTCTCTGCATCTCTCTCTCATAAACCCTACTTAAGGTATGCTTCCCTTTTGTTAATCGATTCTTATGTTATTAGATTATAGAGTTCATCATGGTATCAGAGCTGGTTGATCCCACCAGTCCTTAGTGTTGTAGTGTGTAGGTTTCATCTGATGTATGCTCCACACATCGCCGCATAGACAAATCTTTTTGCATAAAAAAATCGATAATCAAGGAGTATTCTTCATGTTCCTATTTCACCGCAACTTGTGGTTCAGATTTAATGGTGTCATCATCCATCAGTATTCGTATGCTGCAGCCATCCAAACCTGTTTCTGATGTCATGTGTGCTGTCTTCCCTCTATCCATCATGGTCACACATGAAATCTGATTTTTTTAGGAGTAAAGAAGAAAAAGAAAATGGATGTAGGAAAAGGAGGTTGGTCCGGTTTTTGGATGGTTTGAGTCTTGACCATGGCAGCAACTTTTGAGAACAGGAGTTGGTCCGGTTTTTGGAGGGTTAGGATGCCGCCTAAGATAAAAAAATTTGTATGGTTGGTTACCCGGGAGAGAATTCTAACACGGGATTAGTTGATAAGAAGAAATATCCCAGTACGTAACAACTGTGTGCTATGTATGAGGGGAAGAGTCTCGGTGGCCCACATTCTCCTTCATTGTTCTTACGCATGGTCCATTTGGCACAAGATCTTTATGCTATATAAGGTGGAATGGGTTCTTCCGTTTTGGCCTGCTTACATGATAAAAATGTGGAAAGAAATGAAAGTGGAAGACCCGAGGAAAGAGTTATGACCACTAACGGTGTAAGGGGTATTTTGGGCTATCTGGGTGGAAAGAAACAACAAAATCTTCAGGCGCAAGGCTAAACCGTTTTCGTTGGTTATCCAGGATATTAGAGACCTGGTGGTCAGTTGGAACGCAAGTAAGATGGCTGATTTCAATGAAGGACTTCAGCACTTCTTAATGCTTTGGGAGGACTGCTGCCCGTTGAGGTGCCGGTTCAGCTAGGTTGCGAGTAGGGGTGTCAGTTCAGCTGGGTTGTGATGGGGAGCTGCTCTGCGTTTCAGACCTGCTCCGGATCATCGGTTGAGTCTTTTAGGGGTTTTGCTTTTGCTTTTGGATAGTTCCTTACTACCCACTACGGTATGTAATTCCTTTCCTTTTTGTTTTTTAATATATCCTTTGTTACCGTTTCAAAAAAAAAAAAAGGAACAGAAGCTGCTGCTATTGCATCCAATGAAGCAGGAAATAATGGGCTGCTATTGCAGCCAATGAAAAAGAGATGAAGATAGAAGAAGTTGCTGCCATGGTTCAAAATTTTGGACGGAACCGGTACGTATTGGACGATACATACCGGTTTTGGAGCTGGACGATATGTACCGGAAAACCGGTATTTTAAGCCATGCTTGCTGCTGCAAGCAGCCATGGAAAGATGAGAAAGGAAAAATAAATAAGAACTGAAAAATGGAAATGAGAATATGCCAGAGTTTTCTGAAAAAAGAAAAAAAGGAAGAAGGTTGGTGTGATCCTAAGGTGCTGATGTCAGTCTTGGTCAAAGTTTGACCTCGAATGGGCAAAACAATATATTTTTTTTGGAAGCTCATGAATTTAAATTATTTGGCAGCAACTTTTCAACATGATTTGAAGCCATATAATGGGCGTTTGGTCGATTTCAAAATTTTTACGAAACTAAAGTGAAATCCGTGAACTTATGATCTCACGGACGTTTGAGGTTCTGTTTAAAAAAAAACAGAAAGGGTTGATTAGTTTTGCAAGAGGAAGAGCGTGTTGTTGTTGTTGTTTTTTCATCGAACCATATGTTTGGAATCGGGAGACATATTTTATGCTCGACTAAAAGTAGCACCCCATATATCTCCATGCTTCAGCATGGAGATCTCTAATGATGATCTATCTGCTGAGAGTAGTTGTACTAGTCTTCGAAGCTGCTTTGATCGTCGTATGGACTTTTTCTCGGGACATATCAGGTTGAGGATCGTGACGGGAACAAAATGATGATGTGTGACGGGTTGTGGAACAAGTTTGTCGAAGATGGGGCTGTTTACGGGACAAACACAACAAGCTTGAGTGTTGTGTTCTATGACAGCTCTTCGAAGCTTCTATACGGCATTTGGCCAAATACAGCCAGCATAAGTTATATTGCCTTTAAAAATGATCTATACGTTGTTTTAAGGCTGAGGTTGACGGAGATCTGGAGGATGCTGCTATTTTTGAACGGGTGCTAAGAGTTATGGGTGGAGGGAGTCTGGTGGATGTTGCATGATGCATGGGTTTCTGTTGAATGTTGTACTTTCTATTTCCCCTTGGCTTTTGATAGAGGTCATTATCATTGTTGTCAAATGGTATATGCAGTAATATGCAATTTTGAATATGCCATGGCATATGAGATCGCATAATCGCATATACGATAGCATATTGAATTTAAAATTTTTATTTAAAAAAAATAAAAATGCAAAAAATTTGATAAAAATTGAAAATTATATGGGAATAATATAAGGTCTTACAAGTAAAATACATACATTGTGGTCATTATAATACCAAAAAATCCCCCAATAAAGGTAAAAAACTTCCCAAGCCGTGGAACAGACCCCCCCTTCTTGCTTGAAGAAGATTATAACTTAAAAAATGAGAGTGAGAGTGAGAGAGAGAGAGAGATTGGAAATAGAATGGGCATGAAAGAGAGAGAAACTGTAAATAAGTTGTGGTGAAGAGAGGAAGAGAGCCCCTCTATTTATAGAGGTAGAGGGGCTCCCATTGTCGAAAAAAAAACAAAAAACCCAAGGACAATATGCGATTGCATATGCGACAATATGCAATCACATATGCCATCATGGCATATGGGATCCTGCCAAATGAGACCGCATATGCGCATATGAAGTCGCATTTGACAACACTCATATGTTTAGGATTAAAGATCATACAATTTGTTAACAAGTGCAATATCCTGACTAGGAGTGTTGCCTTAGTCGTTAATTGTTGGTTCATGGGGTGTATATCATGACTTGGTCCTCGGGGCGTGTACCGAGACTTGTTGGGTGGAAGTGTTTGAGTCAAGTTGTTTGTGCAAATGTTCGCACAAAGTTGTGACCCTATTGAGTTGAAGTGATATGAATGTATTAATATATATATATATATATATATATATATATATATATATATATATATATATATATATATATAAAAAACGAAGTGGGGCATCATTGTCATAGATGCACCAACTTGAGGGTGAGTGTTAGAGAATCTTTATGTGTTTTAAGCATGGTAGTCAAGGCGTCGCCATGGCGAATGGCGCCGTAGATCGCCATATATACCCCACTAGAGAGATGGACCAAAATGGCGACGCTATGGCGGAATGGCGTCGTCATATACGCTATTTACAATATTTTATATAAGCTATAAAATATACCTATAAGTTATTACTGATAAGCTATAGTACTTATATTTATACCTAATAGGTTATAATATATAAGTTATTAACTTATAATACAGACTTAGGGTTTAAGTCATCTGGCTCTCCTGCTCTCGTTGCTCTCTCGTTGGCTCTTGATTCTCTCTCGCTCTCGAGGTAAGTTGGGTTTTGTTTTGTCTGTTTTTTTTACTCTTCTCTTCCTTCACAGCTTCACGACTTTATAGCCTTCTTCCTTCACAATTCCTTCACGGCTTCACCAACACCAATACCAGATCTTCAACAGCTCATTCGCCAACACAACACCAAGGAGCTCTTTAAAATTGACGAGATGAGGTACGCCATTTTTTTATTTTTTTCTGTTTTTTCTGTTTTGTTTTGTGATTTTTTTCTGTTTTGTTTTCTGATTTTTTCCTTTTTTTATTTCGGTTTTTTTCTCTACTATTCCATTTTTTTTGCTCTGCTTTTCTCTTTTTTTCTGTTTTTCTATTTTTTTTCCTGTCTTTTCCGTTTGTTTCCTGTTTTTTGTGTTTATTGTTTTTTCTTCTTTTTGCCCTACTTTTTTCTTCTTGGCCTGGTAAATAATTTATATGAAATTATTTTTTTTATTCTTGGCTGATATTATACTTCAATGGCTGATATTAAACTTTAATTGATTGCTCTATTTTTTTTTCTGATTCTTGGTCTGATATTTTTTTTATATTAAACTTCAATTTTTCTGGTTGGTTTACTGTCTGATTTTTGGGAATTGTGCCACATGGAATGTGATCTATATCATCTAATTTTGAGGTAATCAATTATTCAATCAGATGATTGTCATTTATATGTGCTCATATTGCAAATTTATTGATATACCATATTTGATTTCTATTTATTGGTATTTATTTATGCTTGATTTTTCATAGTCAAATTTTTTTTATCTTCTATTAAAATGTAAAATTTTTAAAAAAAAGTAAAAAAATTAGGAAAAAGAAAAAATAATGATTAAAAAATATTATAAAAATAAATAAATAAAAATAATAAATAGCCTCGCCATGGCCTGGCGAGCCTCTTCACCATAGCCTCGCCACACCGCCTTACCTACCTTAGTTTTAAGGTATAGTGCAATATGTCATGTGTCTAGTTATGTAACTTAATGATAGGATATATTTTAGTCTCACCTCACTTGGTTATGACAAATATTTCTGGCTGCTCCTCTATATAAGGAGTCTTTCTTATGTAGCTTACATTATGTTCAATAGAAGAAATGTAATTATTTAGTTTCTTTGCTCTCTTCTTTCTTACCCATCTCTTTCTCTAATGAACCCTAGTTAGGGTATACTTATATTTTGTTATTTCATTCTTATGTTATTAGATTATAGAGTTCATATAATCTACAAATTTTTATCTTGTCCTTTTCTCCAAGACACATTTGAACTTCATCATTAATGCACCGTAGCTAGTCAATGTGATCTCTAATTTTCCTCTCTTATCGTAATAAATTTGTAGATATCTTTCTCCCCCTCCTTCACCCCCAACAAGAAACTATAAATTATCAAATGCTTCATACTTAACCTTACTCAGCACTCTTAACTATGTTTTTTGCCAACTTGCATCTTTCAAAATCTATGGTGCTTCTCTTTGAGTAGTAGACTTAGAAGAAGACATGTTATATATGAGGTGCGGGAGTATGTCTTTGAAAGCAAGGTCGAACCTTGCATTCATGTCATTTGGGTGCCACATGGATGTGTAAAAGGTTGATACAAGACTGTTGTAGAAAAAAAATTTAAAAACCATTTTAATCACAGCTTACCATAAGAATTAATGGGTGTCAAAATAAACAACGAAATGCAAAATAAAGTTACCATTCATTTTCGCACCATTAGATTGAGGGCATATAGGGGTTTTTATTTTTTAATTTTTCCATAAAAACCAGAGGGAAGGGTGAAACTAGAGGGGACCAATGCCATCTGGCATTGAGTGTCATGTGGCATCGGAAAAAGAGTTCAACACGAGGTTCAATCAAGTGCGGCCTGGGACGATACTCGAGCCAGTTGGGTGCCACGTGGCCCCCAACCTGAGGATCGAGGGCCACGTGCCTATGGTCGATCAACGACCATCCAAAAAAATTAACATAAAAAGAGCTGATTTTCCATCCATTGATTTTTTGGTCAAAGGCAATAGTTTTCAATAGGGAAAACTAGGGGTGGAAATCCCATATCTTTGTGAAATGAAGGGAAAAAGGTGTGAATATTTTTTTTTTCTAAAACCTTAAGGGTTGTAGTGTAACCTAGGATCAAAATCTCGGTTTTTCGATACATATCGTCCAGCCTCAAAGCCGATACGCATCGGTTTCGGACGATACTTTCAGGTTTTTTCCCAAAAAATAAAAAAAACATCAAAACCGATACTTTGAAATTATCGGACGATACATTGAATGATACAAACGATACATTGAACGATACGGACGATACATTGAACGATAATTTGACTGTTTTTTAAGGGGGGCGATAAAAACCCATTTTACCGTATCGTTATGGTCCAAAACCGATACGTATCGGACAATACGTATCGGTATCGGACAATATTTTGATCCATGAGTGTAACTCGCAATCACGTGCTACTCTATCAATCAAGTGTTGTCTCAGACTACATTCGGTTGTATATTCCCATTATATATATATATATATATATATATATATATATATATATATATATATAGAGGGAGCCGGTTAGGTCCTCCAATGGAGGACGGTCACCGTCCTCCAAGATACACATGGAGCTCCACGTGGCACCCAAAACATTGTTAGGTTGTCACGTGGAGCACAGATGGACGGTTTAGATCAATATTAAAAAAAGTAATTTCCAAAAAAACTTTTTAAACCCACAAGTCAAAGTTTGACGGGTTTCATTGGTCCACATTTCACAGTTCAAAAAACACACGGTAGAGATGAGTTTTCAATTTTTTTTTTTTCAAAGATGATCTAAGCAATGCACCCGAGCTCCACGTGGCATCGAAACAATATTTTGGGTGCCACGTGGAAGCTTGGAGGACGGACACCTTTTCCATATATATATATATATATATATGGGTGTGTGTGTATGCGTGTGTGTGTGTGTGTGTGAAATGCTAACGTCTCCCTCTTCATTGTGAGGTTAGCATCGTCCCCAGACCAAAATTCCCTCTTATGGTGGCATTTTGGTAAAATTGCTCGTTTTTTTTTTCGGTGGGAAATTTGTAATTTTTATTTACAGTTACAAGTTTGCCAATACAAACTTGTAATTACAAATTTTCCATCAAAAAAGATTTGTACTCCATCTACTATAGGAATTAATGTTGGATTGCCTTCTCAAAGGACGATGGTGATACCAAAGCTCTTCAGTTAGGCAATCCTTTTTTTCTGCTTTGAATCTTTTGTAACCTTCTTTTGAGCCTAATGGATGGGTGAGGACCCGACACCCTCAAATTTACCGATAAAAAAAGATGCAAAAAAGGGCAAGTTTGCCCTTCATTTATTTATCAAAATGCCATCTCATGGGGGGCATTTTGGTCCGGGGACGATGCTAACCTTACAATGAAGAGGGTGAGGTTAGCGTTGCCTTACACACAGACACAGAGACACATATACACCACCTCCCATATTTCAACCTTGGGGCGTACCTAGTTGGTCGCCTCATGGCATCTAAACACATGTTTGGGTGCCACGTGCATGCGTACCCAAAAAAAGGTCAATCGCAAAGTCCAAAAAAATATATTCTAAAACCCTAGGGGATTGAACCCTTAGAGGATGTGATGTAACACTCGATTACGTGACACATGGCACATGATCTTGCGTGTGTGTATGCAACATGCAATACTGCACACGCCCGTACCATCCCCTTTGATTATTATTCGTATTATGTTATATTTATTAACATGTAATAAAATCCATAAAGAAGAATGATATACACAGCTTAACAAAATATTCTTACATTATTTATGCCAAATGAACACAAAATGAATCACTGAGATACATGTCACTGTTCATATATAATAATATTATCTATACATATAAATGTACTAGCAACATTTGTTAATTTGTTATGCATAACGAGATACTATATGTTGATTAAGTCAATCAAATAACTGTGTTTTCTTTATAAGATAAGTATATACACATGTAAATGGAAATTACAGCATCAACTAAACGTTCTTCTTGCTTATTTTGGAGTTCGTATACAACAAAGAATAAGTACGGCCTTACATAGAATGAAAACATTCCTAAACTTGGTACATGTGTATGAGCCATGCTTTGATTAATGATGCTTCCACTGGAAGAGTCAACATGTGGGTAAAAGTGTAAAACAATCAATTCGCTTGAATTCTACGTGCTAAGAGGCTGACATGTCACCAATGGGACATGTATCAAACTCAGACTCAGCAATCCAGGTTATGTTTTAGGTATCACTGGTTGGAGTGATTTTAAATGGCACGTTCTTAAAAAAAAAAATGGCACATTCTTTTTCTTTTCTTTTTTCGGAAAACAAGGAAATGTGGCTAAGGATAATTTAAGAACAGAAGTTGTATTCAGAAATTAAAAGCTTACGATGAGAGTAATCCTCATCGTAAGTGAATGTAAGTAGTAAAACAAAGATATTAGTGAATTGCCTAACCTGCACATAATCTACTCCCAGTCTATTAAGATTCTTCAGAACGTCAGAAGATGAGAGTAAGCTGAAAACACCACCAGATCCAATTGATGATTGGAGTATATCCCATTGAGATTTTAACAAAATTTTGTGCCTGCTTTTTTTTTTTTGAGCTGCTTACAACAGGTAACCTTTTTTCTTCCAAGAACCAAACCTGTAATTAGCTCAGGATAAAGATTAAAACAAACCAATGTTTATAAAATCATAATCATTATGTTAAAAATAAATCTGTTCAATAGGATATGACAAAGAAAGGTTAGCAAATAATAAGTATGATAAGAGATTTAATCAACATTCACTAGCCTATATATACATACTAGGGTTGTGAATAGCACACGCCTCAAGGAGCAACTCATAGCGTAGCGCTCCGGACAAGCCACAAGGCGCCACAAAATAGTGTAGGTACCTTGTAGTGTACATTACAGCCAATCTAGAGTACACCACAGCACTGCACTGTAGCGCACTATGGTGCTTTAGTGAACACTACATGTACTTATCGTCTTTTTTTAAAAGAAAAAAGAACTAAGAGGAAATTTGGAAAATTTCCCTTATTGTTAGTAGCCCTAAGGGAATTCCACAGCTCCTCCCACCTCTCGAACCTCGCCTCTCGGGTCTCGGCAAATATTGGGTGGCAAACTTGAAACTACTACCGGACGTCGCCCGAGCATGGCATCACGGCATCAGGTATGTTTTTTGTTTCTTTTCAGCAATCTTCTTCTTTTGTTTTTTATTTTCTTCTTCTTCTTATTCTTTTTTGTTTCGCTTAATAGAGGCTGGCTGATTGCACAGACAGCCCGGCGGCTGCTATATGTTATAATATCAGATTATATATACTATACAGTATTAATGTATTATATAGTATATGTAAACAATTATACGTAATACTGTAATTTGCAGTATTATATATAATTATTTGCATGGTGACAAATTTCGCCGAAATTCGGCGAAATAGGGGTCTGCCGAAATTTTCGTCAAAATTTCGATAATTTCGTTAATTTTCGGAGAATTTCGGTAAATTTGGTAAATTTCGGTAAATGCACCCCGACTCTACAATGTATTTTTAGAAGATGCAGCCCCAAAAAATTAATTGCAACTGCCTCATGGGTTAAGAGGCGTTTTAAAAAGCTGAAAACCCATCGAGATTTCGAGACGAGAGGATTTCTTGAGACATACAAACTCAC
The DNA here is from genome assembly GCA_021018995.1 of Chloranthus sessilifolius. Taxonomy (NCBI): domain Eukaryota; kingdom Viridiplantae; phylum Streptophyta; class Magnoliopsida; order Chloranthales; family Chloranthaceae; genus Chloranthus; species Chloranthus sessilifolius. Next base: position 109,122,691 of record CM037591.1, on the reverse strand, counting down.
AAATTTGAGAAACCCAAACCCTAAACCAATCGAGCCCTACCTCCCAGCCGTCGTCCCGTCCATTGATCCCGGCGAACACACAGGTAGAATCCCTAATCGCAAATCACCTTTATCTTTTTCTTCTTAATTGAGAAACCCAAACCCTAAACCAATCTTTGTCTTCTTGATTGAGAAACCCAAACCCTAAACCCATCCATTGATTCCGGCGACCCGTCCATTGATTCCGGCGAACACACAGGTAAAATCCCTAATCATCACCTTTATCTTTTTCTTCTTGATCTTGTTGTTGTTCTTCTTCTCATTTCTCAAGGTTTTATTTTCATTTTATTTTAGGAATCCTCAATGAGGACGAAGCTGCGACGTCCGGCTATCCGGCAAACATCCAAAGCTCCGAACCCACACAACACAGGTGTGTTAATTTTTATTTTTATTTTTTTATACCTTTGCTTTTTTTCAGTTTTTCAATGGATGAATGGAGCAGTTTTTTTTAATCAAATAGGGCTTTATTTCCAACCACCAGCAACACTATATTGGTGTTTAATTTAATCGGCTATGATCATCCAAATTCCAAACACGATTTTGGTGTTTAAAATGTGTGACGAGTTTCACACACCCATTATATATTTAAAAATATTTTTTTAATTTTAAATATGTTAGTATATATTTTAGTCATTTTTTAAAAATATTAAAAAAGAATTATATATATATATATATATATATATATATATATATATACATATATATTTTTTTTAATCCCCAAAATTTTCCCGAAATTCTTTCGAAAGTTATCGAAATTAATCCGAAATGTACCGAAAGGACCCCCCACCGAAAAATTGCCGAAAACGAAATTTGTCACTATGAATATTTGTACATAATACAGTATTATATAATTAATTATATAAGACTGTAAATTACAGTATTGCATACAATTATTTATATATACACTACAGTTCTGGAAGTAATTTTTATTTAATTACCTAATTAATTGTGTGCCACATTCTTCAAAAGTTTATTTTTTTTATTTAATAAACTAATCTTTCAGCCTTCTTTTCTAAATTTTTTTTTTTCAATTAACTAATTTTTTACCCTTTTAATTTACAACTTTCTAATTTCACAAAATTTAGAAGAATGACAAACAAAAAGATTTTTCATGGACGTATGTTCTTGAAAGTGAGTGTAGATGAGCCGCCTAATAACAAAAACAAAAAGATAATATATTTTGTAAGTATTGCAAAATTGAAAGTAAAGGAGGCGTTTGAAACATCATTTGGCCTGAACACACCCCGGGATTCGTCCTTGCATTAGATGTCCTCCTAAAGCTATTGCTGAAAGTAAAAGAGCCTTAGATGGTTATGAGGATGAAAAAGAAAGAAAAAAAATGAAATGATTAAGGATACTAAAAGAATATAACCCATTTCATCCATTTCGAATTTAAGTACCCTAAATTCAAAATGGAAGAAGGAAGAGAGAAAAGATGTTTGTACGGCAATAGAGAGGTTTATCTATGGCATTGCGTTGTCAGTTGATTTATGCAATAACTGATACTTTATTGCTATGATTGAAACGATTGGGGCTTTTGGACCAGGGTTTCATCGATGCATGAGATGAGGACGTGAATCCTCAAATCTGAAATTGAAAATGTTACAACTCTGATAGAGGAGAATAAAAGGTGTGGGACCAGTATGAGTGCACTAGCATGTCAGACAGATGAACTGATAGAAAGAGCTGAACTTTGATAAAAAAAAATTATCAATAGTCCGAGTGACACCGTCTTCATGAGTCTATTGATGCAACGAATTCAATGAGAGATTCATTGAATTCGATGAAGTAGTGGAAGAAATAGATGAAGCAAATGTTGTGCAGATTGTCACTAATAATCCTTCTAATTATGTTGCTGCGAGCAAAAAGTTAATAGAAAAAAGTAAAAAAAAATGTATTAGAATGGCGACGCCATGGCGGTATGGTGCCACGGCACCGCAATATTCGTAATATATAAAATTATATATATACCTTATATTTTAATAAATTATATAATTATAAGTTATAATATTTATAAGTTACTTATTATAAGTTATATATATATAACTTAACAGTAATTATAAGCTATATAATTATAATTATAATTTAATAACTTATAATCTTATATATAAAAAGGGGATTCTAGGGCTTAGACAGCACTCATCTCTCAACCAAAGATCAAAATTTTGGGTAAAATTTCGATTTCGGTTTCGGGCTTGACAGAAACTGAAAATTTGGCCGAAATTTTGGGTCCCATACAAATTTGGACCGAAATTTCGGTCCAAATTATCGTTTCGGTGGGGACCGAGACCAATAATTTCAGCCGAAATTTTGATCCTTGCTCTCAACTCTCTCCTCAACACGCGTCTCACCTCAGCGAAAAAAGGTATGCAGTTTTTTTTTCTCTCAGTCTCTCGTTTTTCTCTCGCCTCCCTTCTCTCGCAGGCTCGCAGCCTTGCAAGCTCTTCTCTCTCTCGCCTCCCTTTCTCTCCCCTTTCTCCCTCTCTATCTCGTCTCTTTCTCTCTCAGCTTCTTATTTTTATATTTTGTTCTCTTCTCTCGGCTAATTTTTTTATATATTTGCACCTTCGCAAGCTTCATCGATGATCAATTGGCGACGAATCACCTTCACGGCTTCATCAAAAGATCAAATGGAGTTGAAATGTTTCATAATTAATATTTGCTCTCTATTTATTAATATTTGTCTATGCCTGATTAATTAGTTGAATTTTTTTCTTCCTCTAGAAAAAATATATGAATTAAAAAATAGTAAAAAAATAAATATTAATGATTAATAAATGAAAATAAAATTATTAATATTTTTTAAAAAAAATTGTAAATGGCCTCGCCATGGCATGGCGAGCCTCTTCGCCGTGACCTCGCCACAAAGCCTTAACTACCTTATATTGGATACATGCGTTGCCCACCACATAGACCTTATGGTAGAAAAGAGAGGCCTGCGATGGGCTTTATATATGAAATGGAGTCAGCAAAGCAAAAGAATGCCTTCCATTGTGGCAATGTAGAAAATTTTATAAGCCGATTTGGAAAATTTTAAAAATGATCGTTGGACTCCACAGCTGCATCGTCATCTCCATGCAGTTGGGTACTATTTGAACCAACAGATACAATATGGACATAAATTCTCTACCCGTCCGGAAATCAAAGAGGGGTTATATGCATCCATGGATAGGTTGATTGGAGAGGATACACGTGAGTGAAAGAGAGATGATATTCCGGTTGAACTATTTGGTAAAGCGCATGGGGTCTTCGATTGTTGAAACTAGAAAAGAACGAAGTCCAGGTAAACTTAATTTAATGTAAAAAATTATTTGGAATCATTATTCTTAGCTAATGCTTTATTAATTTATTATCTGTAATGTTGCTTCGACTTGGAGAAAGAGCTGCATTCGAGCTGACAAAGTTTGTTGCTTCGAGTCCTTAGTCTTACATGCAATGCTTCTGGTTGCAAGCATAACTGATGTACATTTGAGCATGTATTGGCACATTTATATTGTACTATACTTGTAGATTTGTAGTACCAAAAAGTAAATTTATAAATGTCTTGGACTTTTAATTGATCATCAATGATTTATAATAGGTGCATAGATAGAGAAGAAATCATTTAGAGCAACAACAATTAAATGCTCGTCTATGTGATGTACAACATGAAGCTTAGAGAGAGAAGAATCATGAGAAAAGCAAAGGTGGACCACATTGATTCAGATGATGAGTGGATAGCTGAGAAGGATGACTCAGCCCTTCCTCAAATTCCCAATTGGATTCAAGAAATTAAATTTGATGTTAATGCCCTTGAGTGTGTCAATGATCTGAAATTCTGAATGATGTTGTTGGTACATTTACTGCCACTGGTGATGGTGATACTTCTCAATCCCATAAAAGAATTTTCAGAAGGACAACGTAAGTATAATTCAATCTCTAAAAGTAAATTTTGTAAATCGAACTTCTTAAAACTTAAATGCTCACGTTTCTCACTGTCTTTTATACTTAACAAAAAGTAGTGACAAAGGAAAAGGTGTACTCGTCGAGGATCTCGGGGAGCATGATAAGGAGGATGGTGGGATAGCTGTCCAATGCATGGATGAGTACTTATCAGAGGATGACCTCTCTTTGCTTTGAATCATCTCGTTTGGTGCCTTGGCGGTTAGGTTGTTTTGAGTTTTTTGTTTTGGTTTGCTGAAATTGTTGAACGATGGAGTGAAAGTGTGGAACTATGGAGTATGGAGTATTGAAAAGTTTATAATGTAGTTTTTGATGTCTGAAAACTTTAAAGTTTAGCTTCAAAGTTTAACTTTAAACTATATGGTCACTGTAGAACATGGATTTTGAAGTTGTGAACTTGTGATTAACAAAATGCTTATTATTCTCATCTTCATTTCTATTTTTATTTTATTTTAATTATTTAATTATTAATTATTTATATTTTTAAATAAAAAAATTAAAACAACATGAGGCTTATGCGTCGCCTCAAGGGAGGCCAACTCTACGCTAAGCACTTTTCGCTAAAAGAAGCATCAAAATCCGTGAAGCAACTCAACATCCACCAAGAGAATGGAGAATCTACCCCTGGATGTCAATCGATTGAGGAATAAGTGTCAATCGATTGACAGGAGACGACAAGTCTGCCTCCACTTACTCCGAATCAAAATTCAATCGATTGAGATTTAACTCTCAATCGATTGAGGTTATTAGGGATAGGGTTGCTCGGCCCTATATAAAGGAAGCTACGACTCATTGAATGGGGGATTTTTTCTTTAATTGTTTTTTTTTTATATATCATTGCGGAGAGGTTGAGTGATTGGGGGGTTCTTCTTTCTTTTTCTTCTTCTTCTCAGTAGATTGTATTAGGGTTTATTTTTAATTCTCTTTTATAATCGTGAAAGCATAGATTGTACCTAGGAACAAAAGCATTGTAAGGAGATCTTGTGATAAATAAAAGAGCATTGTTAAAATGATGTCTTCGGATCTACAACGGGTTTATACGCCGAAGATGAGCGGCTAAAGTCATTTGCTCAAGGAGGAAGCGAACCGGAGATAAGTGACTGTTTTATTATTGTTTCTACAATTTCATGGTTTTGTCATTGAATCATTCTGTTATAAGTGTGTGCTTGGTTGAATATTATCGAGTCTTCGTTTACAGTCATTGATCGTGGTTATCAACGACCGTAAAAGAAGCACTCCATCTAGATATGTTCCTGCAGGCCGATCTAGGCTGCGGAATGATTGATTTATCATTGTCGTGACTTAGGATTTTGAGATATGTTATCCTTTTTACATGACTCATACCGAAATGATAAGCTGAGTCATAGTTTTTAGATAGGATATGCCGGATCCATAGTCGCGTCCTTCTCGATTCATTTGTTTTCCTAATAAATGATGGTGTTTTGACTTAAAATGAATTTGTGAGATTGGATGGTAGAAAAGTTACGAATCGATGGTTAACTAACTCCTTGATCAATTCATAAACCGTCATTTTTCTCCTTTATCATAATTTGTTCCGTCCTAGTTTGATTAGTTTTCTTTTATTGCATTGAAAATCGTTTGATACTTATGTGGTAAATTGAATTTCTCCCTTGGTACTTCCTTGGGTGTTTTAAAGTCTCTAAAAGAATTAGATAAATTTCGCGTTTCCTTGTGGGTTCGACACCCCTGTTCTTACCGTGCTACAATAGATCTTGTGCACGTGCAAGGGTTAAACTTAAAATCGATCACTTACCATATCTACCTAGGTAAGATTTATATGAAATGTTTAGTAACCCACGCATTCTTTGAGCAAAAGCAAATATACTACATGATAAAGAAAAACATCTTTAGCACCGTCAAACATGCAAGCATTGGTCAGTAATTTAGCTCGATTCCTAGTGTCTGTGCTCTACCCTTTTTTTTTGAAAAAATACACCAACAGGAAGAAGAGCACTCTCTCTCTCTCTCTCTCTCTCTCTCTCTCTCTCTCTCTCTCTCTCTCTCTCTCTCTCTCTCTCTCCGTATTTTCTCCCTGCTCATTCAAAAAATTAAAAAAATTAGATCACGAGGAAGAAGAAGCCGCCTGCTCCATCTTAGAAAATATCCACCCTCAAAAATTATTTATCTCTCTAAAATTTAGGCTAAAGTTTAGTTTCTTTCTAAATCATTCTCTCCCTAAATATTGCCTAAACTTCGATAAATTTTTCTCTAATTAAAAGATATGTGTCTTGCTTTTTTAGTTTATAACTTAGTGTCTATCTAAATTCCTGTGTATATGTGTGGCCTCGCCTTAAGGGAGATCAATCGCTATGCTAAGCCCTATTCGCTATTAAAAACACTGATACATGTGTGTGTGTATGTGTGTGTGTGTGTGTGTGTGTGTGTGTGTGTGTGGCCCGGGAATATGCGTTTGAGTGCAGCGCAAAGCCCTGCACTCGATCCAGCTGGGCATCATGTGGCACCCATCACAACGATCGGGTGCCACGACAACTTGGACAAGATCGATCAGGAACCACCCAAAAAATTTGGGCATGATCTGCTATATATCCACCGTTGAAAATGTGGTCAAAGGTTCACAAATGAATGCACAAAGTTAACCTTATCTTTGACCCATCAAATGGAGGCCTAAAAAATTTCAATTTTTTTTGTTTAAATCATACGCCACATGGCTAACCAACCCAAAACGAGCGTAGTTTTGGGTTGATCATGCCACATGGCATGTGATATGGTGTACGGGTGCAGCCCTCTAGCTCTAGGGCTGCGTCCGAACACATATTCCCTGCGCTCTCTCTCTCTTTATATATATATATATAGAGAGAGAGAGAGAGAGAGAGAGATAAACAATAACAACCATAACAACAACAAAAACATAAAGGGACACCCATTGAAGTACAACATTCCAATTTCCAATGTTTGATACCTTTTAAATGATTATTTTTGAAAGTGTTGAATAATCAGAACCAGAGTTCCACGAGGTGTAGTGTAAGCTTTTCGCCTCAACGCATGCCTTCATGTGTAAAGGCACATGAGGTGTAATGAGGCGTTACGGTGTTGAGGGATTGAGGCAGAATTAGGCGTAAGAGTAAGGCTCACATGAATTTTCATTTTTTCACAAATTTACCCTCTCTAAAACCGAAGGCATTATAGCAACCTAAATGGTAGCACTACATCAACTCTTTAGAATATTTTAAAGTGCTACATTTCTTCAAAGACTGCCTAATTTCTTGTGTGTAATTTGAGCAACAAAATAACAATTTTTGTTTATTGTAATCGTCAAAATAATTTAATTCTTTTGACAGTTCCATACCCTAATAATTAATATATTGATATCCTTATATAAGTATATTTGAAAATGTCCACTGAAGATATCGCTTTCCATTGCAGATAGAAATTAGGCAGTCTTTGCAGCAAGAAATTAGGCAGTCTTTGAAGAAATGTAGCACTTTAAAATATTCTAAAGAGTTGATGTAGTGCTACCATTTAGGTTGCTATAATGCCTTCGGTTTTAGAGTAAGGAGGATAGAACAAATCCATTCTCATTATCCAGTAACATCAATTTGCGTTCACTTGATAGTAGCATCTGTCCTTAGCACACGATTATAATATCAGTTTAAATCAGACGAGTTACATCAGAAATATTTTCAATGTAAACATCAAAGATAAGTTTTATTGAACAAAAATACACAAAGTTGGGTTCTTCTTTCTTCTTCCTCTTCCTTTTTAAAGCTTTTGGAGGAGACAGGAACAAACTAGTCAAGGGTGAAGGCTATGATTTTTTGTGAAGACTAAGGGCATATTAAATTTAAGCTTTCCTAGGAGAAGCACAACAGCCTTATATAGGAAGGGTGGCCTTACCAAACCTACACTATTCAAATGTTCAGAAGCACAACAGCCTTAAAATTTAAGCTTTCATTTGGAAATCTTTACATAGACTTGTAGTTAGTTACACAATGCAAACGTGCCCCCTCTAATCTTACCTTAGAAAAGTTACAACTGGTAGTCATAGTTTTTACAAACATAATTTCAGATAATTGCAAGACATGTAATTTTCATTAGAAATAGGAAAATGTCTTTTCGGAATCCTAAAATCAAAACAATAGGGAAATATTCGTTGAAATTTCAGGGGCAGAGATAATTATAATGTTTACCAAAAACTCCAAGCGATTAATATGATATCACTCCCTAATTTTAAAACCTAGACATAAATCTACTACGCCATTCATAAGGAAAGAAAAATAATAATTATTATACAAGCGGTTGGTACATAAGCATGCAAGTCTTGATATAACTTGTCCAAATTAAAAAATAAGAGAAATTATTGAATTAAAGTTGACCATAACAAATTTCAAAGATTATGACTTGAATTGTACTGTTATAGGATCAGAAATTGTTTCTTTAAAAATTTATAGCATTCAATATGGTTTTAAAAAAAAACACAGCAAACTCGAACTCTCAAATCTTCAGACCAATTCTAAAGCGTACTTAAGCTTTTATACATTGGTTCATACTCCATAATACAATGCTTCTCTTAAAAGATGTAGAGTTGAATCTGTTTTGGTACTGCCTGGCTCCCGCTTGTTTCGAGTGTTCTGATGTCTCTCTAAATCTAGCAATGAATCTTGAGACGATTGCGTAGAACATAATAATTTCTCATTCCCGGTCACCTTGCTCAGAAATTAGCAAGGACAGCTGCATAACAAGACCTTTTCCAAGTACATACTGTTAATTTTGTTGTTTTCTGTTCTTCATTGGTGAAGCTGCAGCAATATTAGCTTGCAACAGAGAGGTTAGAGTATTATAGCTTGATTTATGTTAGTAACGGTGTCTAGGGAAGTTAGATACTTAGATGTAATATAATCATGTAAGTTGTTATTTAGAAGTAGAAGTAACCATTCAGTTTATATTCATGAAGTTGTCTACATGTTATCATAACATACGAGAAAAGGCACCACTCACATTTCGGGAGTTTCATTAATTCTCCCACATTCACATTGCTCTTTTCTGATATTGCATGGTTGATGAAGATTTAGACATCTTCTATATTGAAAACAACACACCAGGAGTATATCCTACGTTTCTATGCAGGGTGAGATATTCCTTTCCATTCTAGTAATTAAAGGTATTTTGTTAACCTTCTATTTTTGCCCCTTGTTCCATTCTCGTTCTTCTCGTTATTCTTCATTCCAACCTTCATTTCTTGATTCTGCCTATCCCATCATAATTACGCTAGCATAGCTCTACCTTATTTATATCCCATCTCGCTTTATTATATATCTCCAACTTTTGATTTTACTAACATGCACATAAGTACAAAACAGAGCAAGTAAGCAAAGTCATTTATGTTGGTACATATTAGCATCCTTAATTCAAAACTCCCATTTATTTATTTGTTAGGTTATGTGGGCACTGAGCACCAACTCACAGTTCTTTCTAAGACTGCATCCCCTAAAGTCTCTACCTACTTTAGTTCCTTCTCTAAAATATATGTTGATCATCCATCAAATAAATAAACAAATAATAACTCTTCCTTCATGCCTCCTTTTTTTATATAATCTGGGTGTCCGGGCCTCTTAGAGCACCCGACTAATCCCAAGGGCACGTGCGCACCACAAGTTAGCACATGCCAGGTCAGCATGGGATATAAATCCCTAGGGTTGCCTAAGGGGGGCTTTGAACTCAGGTCTCCCACTTCCTGAGGCTCCTTCATACCTCCTTCTATGTTGTTTCCCTTGCTTCCGTAAATATCTTGTCTCACTTCCTAAAATATTTCTACCAGAGGGTCTCAGTTATGAGAATTGTGTCCCCAAACCCAAAATTTTCAGACCTTTAGATCCCATTGAAACTGTGACCTAGAGGTTGCAATATTGTCAACATTGGGATACAGACCCAATCCCAAAAGGTAATCACTAATATATGCAAATGCCCTCTCCTAAAGTCACCTTTTCTCTCATGTGACCTTTGTACAAAAGATAAATAACAACTACTCTCTTCTCTAATTCATCTCCAGCTACATGGCTTCCTCTCAATCTTCTAAATTCAAAATTACTGTGAACTTCTTCCATTCTTTTTTATATGCCATGTCAATAGCTAACATTCCTTGGCTTCTAATTGTTCTAAATCATGGTCCAAAACCCAAAAATCTGAATCAACTTGCAACTCAGCTGGGCAAATCAACTCTAAGACTCAAATCAATAATTTATTACTTGTTTAAAAATATAAATTTTACAAAATTAAGTAAACTTAAAAATGGGGTAATTCAAATATATATAATAAAAATAGTAAAATACTTAAAAAATCAAAGCCATCAAAGAATCCATCTATCAAAAAATCAAACATCCCATTCCTCTAAAATGAATTATAGTTGTTAACAAATGGAAAGTTTCTACCAGGTTGGTTAGCTCATTTCTACTCACACTAATCTTCATATTTAAGAGTTAAATAAAAAACTATAAAAAATAAAATGTATTAATAATTAGCATCTATCTGATCCCAAAGAATATAAAAAGAAAAATAAATTGACTCCACTGATGACCGTGAAAATAAAAGAAGAAATTATTGCCCTCTTAAAATTTTAGTCATCAATGTGTATTGCTGCATATGAATATAAATGTAATTTACACAAGATTATATATAACATGTTTCAATATATATAGTAATGTGTAACAAGTGGAGAATGTGCGCTTAAGTTCGATTTTGAAATTTTAAATTAAAATTGGTGAAATTAAATTCATTAAATCATTATATTCAATCTCCATGATTTTCTAATGGAGAAAACAACTGGGAGAGTTGTTAATTTTAAAGGTAAGCTGAGACTGAACCTGCAGACTGAAGGTTGCGTCATCGTGCACTTCCAATTGAGCTACAGACCCAACCCAAAATAGTTGATTAAGATATATATATATATATATATATATATATATATATATATATATATATATATATAACGTCCGAGATGCTACTCACAAGGTAGCGTTTTGGTTCTACCCACGAGTCAGCTGGGCGCCATGTGGCACCCAACGCAATATATATATATATATATATATATATATATATATATATATATATATATATTAAAAAAAAACGTCCGGGATGCTACTCACAAGGTAGCGTTTTGGTTCTACCCACGAGTCAGCTGGGCGCCATGTGGCACCCAACGCAAAGATAGGGTGCAGGTGCCATGGAAACTTGGACAAGATCAATCAAGTCCCACCTAAAAAATTTCAACAGGATCCAATGCTTATCCACAGTTAAAAATATGGTAAAAGTTAGGAAAATCAATGCATCTAGGTAGGTGGGGATTTCCCTAAGTTTGACTCATGATTTGAAGGGCAAAATAGTCTTAAAATCAATTTTTTGTTTAAATCTCATGCTCCATGGATAAGTACCCAAAACAGGTATTTTTTGCAGATCACATGCCACGAAGGTAGCACATGAGCGCAACCCTCGTAGGTACCATTCCCTTTCCTTATATATATGTGTGTGTGTGTGTGCCTGCGCGTGCGCTCGTGTGCATAGAAAGAGAGAGAGAGAGAGAGAGAGAGAGAGACAAGTCGGCAGGTTCATTCCCAGTTTACCTATCAAAATAGATAGACAGGGAGAGGCACCACAAGGTACGTTTCCTTCTCTTCATTTGTCCTTTTTAAGATTTTAAATATTAGGGTTCCTATAGATGAAGCTCTCTCTGATGTAGATAGGATTTTGGAAATCCTATCTCATTAAATACGAACATCTATATAATTTTTATTAAAGATTTTAAAAACAAAAAGTTTTGATTTTAAATTCGGCTGAGTAGCTCCAGTCAACTAGACTAAAGTCAATTCAATCAAGTACCTCAACCAGTTGAAAGCTACCCAAGCTAAGTCTAGAGTTGCCTCCAAATCTCATCAAGTCGAGATGGGCTTGATCTGGTTTCAAGACGATTCATTTGAGTTTTAGAAGCATGTTTCTAAGCTAATTAATTGGAGGAACTTACCAGATCAGTTAAAACTTTTTTGAGGAAGAGAAGATGAAACCTGGGTACATCAGTAGCACCACTCTGCCATTTGTAGATGACCCTTACTTTTTTGTTGGAAAGAAAAAAAAACTTCATTGTTTCTCTGGTATATTGCAATAAGAATTTTAGCCAAAAACTTCACATTGACATTGCAAGACGTAAAGATAAAACCATCCTCCTGTTTTAAAGTCAGGGACAACAATGAGTTTCTCTTTCACTCTTTTATTATTTTATTGGCAAATGGAAAATATATTAGAAGCTGGAAACGAGGGGCTCCACAAGGTTAAAGAAGCCACCACAAAACAGAAACAAAGAAAAACCCAAACAAAAGAAACACCCCAGACCCAAAGAGCAGCCCAAGCCCAACAGGGGATCTCCACCAACAGGAGGAAGAAGAGGCTACACGTGCTGGTTATCCAATTCAGTAAGGTAATCCCTACCCTCCATGCTCAGTTCACCAGGAGCCAGCCGGATCCAGCTAGTAACCAAAGCATGGACATACCTCTTAATAATACCGACCGGTCTTCTAACTCTGCAGAAAATCTTGTTATTAAGTTCCTTCCATATAGCCCATGGGATAGCAAGGACCATCCTGCTATTACGTTCTTTCACCCTTTTAATGCAAGTGGAAGTAGCTTATCCAATTCTCTGTAGGAGCGGATATAACAAAGATGTGATTTGGAGGTTTGTGGTGGCAGTGGAATTATCCACACCTTTTCTAAAGGGTACCATGGTAAGGAACCTCCAATTGAACCTCGAAAAATCTAACTGAGAGAAAAATTTAGGACCAAATGTAGCAGCACTTTTTAAGAATTCAAGCAGTGTCACACCTTCATATTTTCACTAAAGTTTGGATCAGAGCTCTCATCCCACACACACACCTAAACACAAGGGCGGTGAACCAAGGATTAAAATTTTAGTATTGCTCTCGGTATCCGTCCATGCTGAAACAGAGACATATTGTCTCGATATGGTATTGGGTATCATTTCGCATATCAGCGATACAATATATAATGAAGTATATGTATCAAGTGATACCCAAAATGATACATTTGTCTTGGATGGCTCCAATACTGAGAAGTATCGCCCAATGCTTCTCGGTATCGTCCACAATTTTGTATATTGGACGATATGTCTCAATATTGGACGATACCAACTCGGATGATTTAATAAATATTTTATATATATAATATAAAATATAAAAACATGACCTATTCATATTCTGCAAGTGGCAGAACATATTGTGACCTCTGTGCAACCCAAAAAATATGCCTTTCAAGCTGATGAGGATGCTGTCTGCCACTGTACAGAACATCTTCCGACCTCTGCGCAGCCCAGGTAGCAGAATGTATGGTGCCAACTGCCAAGTGGCAGTTTTACTAATCCAAGTGACAGAACATATTATGACATCTGTGCAGCCAAAATATTATGCCCCTAGAACTGCTATCTGCCACAATGCAGCCCAACAATATGGCAGAACATCCTATGATCTTTGACAAATTGGATTTACGAAAAAAATCTGCCATCAACCTTAAATTTTGGATTTTGCCCAAAAAGTAGGACATTGAGGGCTTTACCTTAGGCCTAATTGGAGATCCCATTGACCCAAGTTCAAAATCCAAAACCCCTAAGTTCAAAATCCCAAAAAAAAGAAAAGAAAAGAAAGTGAAATGGGTGACTCGGTGACGTATAGGGGATACAGATCCCCAAAAGAAAACACTTCTTCTCCTTCTCCTCCTCCTCCTCCTTCTTCTTAGGGTATTAAACTGAGAGGCTTAGAGACGAGAGAGGGTTGGGGATGAGAGAGGTTTTTCATCGAGAAAAATGAAACGGGTTTAGCAGCTTTAGTTTCTTTGTATATAACCAATTTCACAAAACTGCCCTTTAAAATTTTATAAATCCCCACCTTTGGGTTTTAAGTGAGAAGAGTCTTCTCGGCGAGTCAATAAAATCAGTCGAGTTTTTTAATCAACCAACCAAGTCAACCGATTCCACCTTTAAAATAAGATGCCGAGTGTCATAGTGGAGTCATCTCGAAACTTGGTCTACTGGAGCCAACTCACCCAAGTTCCGAGTCAACTCAGAGACTTTTAAAACCATCTCTGTACTTGAATGGAGGTGTAGGAAATTAATTAGACTTAAACATGGCAGCCACTACACTTATACGTATAATGTGATGGATTACCAAAAGGTGAAGGTCCAATGTCAGGAACATGAAGATGCCCTCTAAAGAAAATGAAACAAGAACCTCATCCTGATGCAGATGCAAAGCCAACTCTCATGCATGTATAACTACTAGATGCAGAAGAAAAATATAGACAACTAAGGTAAGTTAGCAGAGGGCATTTCTCATTTCTGATAATAAGGATGCAATTACTTTCAGCAATTCAAAAGATAGTGGAGCACGGACTTGAGATCTTTTAGGCTATTTTTTCAGCATCAGCTCAAATAACAAACAGGTAAAGGATGCATGAATCTGAAACAGCACACCACCTTAGCGAATTTCTTTTCTTCAAGAAATAATGTCCGGAGAAGGAGAAAATTGGTTGAATTTTCGATACTTTCAGAACCAACAAGATCAGGCTTGTAGCCCTTTCCCTGATTGTCCTTGTCATTCATTACCAAGATAATGGCAACGTCCCCTTTCAGCATGAGATGAAGCCCGTTTATATAATTTTTGTCTAACTTCCCTGTAATTCCATAACATAATAGGCGGTCTTTTGGTATTTTCAAGGCATCCCTCAATTGCATAGTTGAATTTCCATTAATATAATCGGACAATTTACAACTGGTGCATGTCAAAACACAACAAGTAAGGATAATGAATGCATCTAGTAGCTTCAGGATTTGTATAAAATTACAATTTTTGACAGAAAAAAAAAAAACAAAAAAACTCAAACATAAAATCAATATCAGTACTTTCTCATTGCTTGATTTAATCATAGTATAATCCATAGACCACTGAGTGAATATATCCTACAAAAATTTAGAACTAACAAGAAAAATAAAGACATACTTCATGATTTATCTTTAAAAATGAATGAAAGTATAACATCCTCTCCTTTCTCTTTCATGCATGAAATTGCCAAAACCAGCCATATTGATCAAGTGACTCAAAGTCATGAAGGCATCCAAACTCATTCCTCCAAAAAAGGTAATTGTTCATCCATTTCACGGATTGGGTTGTCAGAGTTTAGGAGACTTCGTTCAATAACTTTTTTCAACATTGAAGATGTCGATCAGCATTGCCATCGCAGTTGGGTCGTCATACAACAACAAAGAGGGTTCAGTACTGATCAAAAAGAAAGAACAACTGGAATCGATTATTACAGCCTATATGTTGAACTAGCAGTCTCTGTAGCAGGCAAGTAATCAAAATGGATCTAGAGTCATGAAGGCCGCCTCCAAGGAAATGAAGCTTTGGTTTGTGTTGCCACCACCAAGAAAACTTATTAGAGAAGACCAACCATCCATTGGAATTATCCATACTCAACCTGAACAGTATTGAGGGTTACATGAGCAGTGAGACCGAGTATTCACAGGGATTTCATTTATCAATGACTGTTTACAATGATTCGTTTCTCAAATTGCTTCGTTGAAATGTATTTCACCTGGGTCACCAGTCCACTCGATTTGAATTTGAGTCATGGTTTATGGTTCGCTAGTAACACGAAAATCCGGTTCGCTAAGGGTAGGATGAGTTGTAAATAAGAGTATGAAATATTCATAATACCTTATTAAATAAACAAGTACCTAGCGACTAGAGGGTTAAGTTTGCTTCCATAATGCGTAATTTAGGTTTGTATCATCCCATCAGCCATTTCCTTTTTTTCAAAAAATTAAAGCAATAGAAAAGGGCGAACTGGATAAACCACACTGAGCCAAACCGCAAAATTATTCACTGTTCGGTAGTTTGCTTCCATAATACGTAATTTAGGTTTGTATCATCCCATCAGCCATTTCCTTTTTTTCAAAAAATTAAAGCAATAGCAAAGGGCGAACTGGATGAACCACACTGAGCCAAACTGCAAAATTATTCACTGTTCAGTAGTGGGTTGAGCGAATCTAATAATATAGATTGAAACTCTGCAATTTAGGATGGTGTTTGAATTTTAACATCATTGAACAAATTTACAAGGTCAATTTCTACAACAAGTACAATGATCAGGTAGTGTAGCATGTCGTGGATCACATATTACTGATCTCAGATACCCATTTGGAGAGACGTGAAGTTTACCGAAACCAAAGAGAAACCATAGAAGCATCTGGCTAATATCGACAAAGAAGCCCGAAAAGACAACAATGCATCACATCCAAAGTATCCTACTACAAGTTATAAAATGCCATAGCCTAACTTTGATGAGCCATCTTATTAATGTAAATGAAAAAAAAAACATAAATAGCACTTTATTGTCTGTAAAAAATAAATGATTAATTAATAGCTCTTGCCTGAAATGAAGAATTCATCTAGACTGATGATTAGTTTGCAGTGTACATATATATATATATATATAAGAAAGAAGATACTTTAAATTTGATACTTGAGTTGAATTATGAGACAAACCGGCAGTGAAGGGTCATTCATAAGTTTTTTAAATGTTGCCATATATACAAAAGAGAACCAAAGTCTAATGAAGAATTTTTATTACTTTCTTTTTGGATGAATATTAAAGAAAAGAAATCTCAATAAACAAACAACTATTTCAGGTCATATTGGTTCAACAAATCCTTGGTTTATAAAATCCTTTTACACAGAAATGGAGTCGAAATGCAAATGCTATTTATCTACAGGAATCAATCTGCCTAATAATCTGACTTTTAGCCCAAATCCAACTTGACCTGTGTACTGGATTCAACCTTGTGCCCGAGGAACATTTTCCAACCAATCTTCATAACAATATAGCTTTAGTCAATTGAGATTTATCCAGTAGTTTTAGAACTGGGTTCATCCTATCAAAATATATCAGTCTCAGAACTGACCTCGTTGATGGATCATCGGTAGTAATTGTGATCCTTTCTAATACACAAGAACAAGATATGCATCAATGAATGTATTTTTTTTAATTAAAATAAATAAAAATTTCACTAAATAAGAATTCGAGATTGATAGAATGATTCCAAAATTTATTTCTACATTTAATAAGGATTTTAACTTTGAGGAAGTTCAATATGAATCAAAATAATTAGGTAAAACAAAACCTAGATGCAATTCATAGTTGAGAGCAATAAAAAGGGCAGCACTTTTCAACATATAAGGTAATAGTAATATAATTCACCTCTTAGAAGACATATCAATATTCCGCATTACCAGTCGAAACAAACTCACGTCCATGCGCACAATCTGATTTGTAAGTGAGGTCCTTTGGGACTTATTTCCAGAAGACAACCGTTCAAAGAGATGATCCTGCCCCATTTCACACAGCTGCTCTTTATTACTGGTAAGAAGATATTGGGATACACTTTCCTGTATTTTTTTACAAAGCCTATTAGTTATGGGCCAACGCATATGCCGCCAAAGAAATCATATATTTCAATGTGACATGAGAGTTTTTTTAGCACAAGCTTTAAAAATTTTGAATGGGGTCCTCAAAAAGAAGAGGGAACAAATATATGTGTTTAAACAAACGTATTTTCTTTCCTTTCGTCCCATCTTTTCTAAGGCTGTGTTTGATAACTTGGAATTTTGACATTTGATAAAAGTTTTGACTTTTTTAATCAAAATTTAATTTTTAATCAAATTTTGACTAGTCTAACCTTACAATAGAGCACTATGTTAATTTGTAACTTGGTAGTACGATGCCAAATTTTTTGTGTCAAAGTTTGACTTTTGGTCAAAATTTAACTTTTACTAAAAAATCTAACTTTCCTTCAAACTTTGATTGGAGTGAGATAAGAGTGGATAGTAGCTATTACTATGTAACTTTGTAACTTAGGCCTATAAATTTTTATTGGTCCAAGTTTGACTTTGAGGGTCAAATTTTAACTTTTTATCAAAATTTAACTTTTTTAAACTTTGAGTCGATTTTCTTTCCTTTCTTCCCATTTTTTCTTCCCATCATTTCTTTTCTTTCTTCCCATCCTTTCTTCACATAGTGCTCTATTGTTAAGTTAGACTCATGGGTCAAAATATCGTCCGATACCGATACGTATCGGACGATACGTATCGGTTTTGGACCCCACCGGTACGATACATACCCTATGTATCGTACCATCAGTAGAATGTGTAAATTATCGTCCGATACGGACAAAATATCGTCCGTATCGTCCGTATCGGACGATAATTTCAAATTATCGGACGATAAATTGAAATTATCGTCCGATAATTTGCCTAAATCTGTAGGAAAATAAATAAAAAACAAATTATCGTCCGATACGAACGATAATATGAAATTATCGTTCGTATCGGACGATAATTTCAAATTATCGTCCGATACGTTGAATTTGATGTGGGGCCCACGGTAGACCCGACTTAAAAGTCGGGTTCTACCCCTTCCTCCTCTCTTCTTCCTCCTATTCCTCTCTTCTTCCTCCTCTCTTCTTCCTCTCTTCTTTCTCCTCTATTTTTTTATTATTTACCCCATAAATCGGCGCCAAATCGCACAAAATATCACGGGATCGACGTGGAAGGTACGTGTATTTCATTTTATTTCATTTTATTTCCTAAAATAAGGTAGATCTACACTAATTAGTGTAGATCTACCCTTAAATAAGGTAGATCTACACCTAATTAGTGTAGATCTACCCTAAATAAGGGTAGATCTACACTAATTAAGTGTAGATCTACCCTTAAATAAGGTAGATCTACACTAATTTAGTGTAGATCTACCCTTAAATAAGGTAGATCTACACCTAATTAGTGTAGATCTACCCTAAATAAGGGTAGATCTACACTAATTAAGTGTAGATCTACCCTTAAATAAGGTAGATCTACACTAAATAAGTGTAGATCTACCCTTAAATAAGGTAGATCTACACTAATTTAGTGTAGATCTACACTAATTAAGTGTAGATCTACATTTAATTAGTGTAGATCTACTTAACAAAGGTAGATCTACACTAATTTAGTGTAGATCTGCACTAATTAAGTGTAGATCTACATTTAATTAGTGTAGATCTGATCTACACTAAATTAATGTAGATCTATTATAGGTCAATTTATCATTTACCTATAATATTAATTATTTAAATTATTTAAAATAATTAATATTATTTAAAATAATTAATATTATTTAAAATAATTTAAAAATAATATAAATAATTATTTAAAATATTTAAATTAATTAAAAGTAATATAAATAATTGGTCAAAAATAATATGATGGGTCAAAAATAATTATATGTGACCCCATTTAAAATATTTAAATTGATAGGTAAAAAATAATATAAATAATTATAATTAAGGGTCACATGTAATCAATATGGGCCACATATAATATGGGTCACATATCATATGGGTCACATATAATTAATAAAATAATAAGGTCAATATGGGTCACATATAATTAAATTTATTATTAAAATTAATATGGGTCACATATTAATTTTAATAATAAATTTAATTATATGTGACCCATATTGATTATATGTGACTGTCACATATAATTAAAATAATTTATATTATGGGATATATCCTACAAAATTTTAGAATAATATGAAAAAAATTTCAAATAAATATTTAAAAATTAAAATAATATCAAATAAATATTCATAAATTAAAATAATATGAAATAAATATTCATAAATTAAAATAATATGAAATAAATATTCATAAATTAAAATAATATCAAATAAATATTCATAAATTAAAATAATATCAAATAAATATTTATATATTATAATAATATCAAATAAATATTCAAAAATTATAATAATATCGAATAAATATTCAAAAATTATAATAATATCAAATAAATTTGATAAAATATAATCGATATTTTAAAATAGCAATAATTAAAAATAAAATTTATTTTCAAGTGTAAATTAGATGTTTACTTTAATGCAATCGTTTGCTCATTCATGCAGGTGAAATAAATAAATATGGTACGTTCGACAGATCCAGCGTGGCAATATGGTACAGCAATAGATGGTAATAGACTCCAGATTAAATGTAATCTTTGTGGAAAAAACCTGGGAGGAGGTATCACACGATTAAAGGAGCATCTAGCTCATGTAAAGGAGAGACAAGAGGTGTCCCGTGTACCCAGAGAGGTAAAAGAAAATATCGAGCTAGTTTACAAGCGGCATAGGGAAAGAAAAAATCTGAAGCCGATCGTGATAGGGAAATGTATGAGAGAATCAGGAGGCCAGATCCACAGTTTACATCAGATGCACCTGAGGATGATGAGGATGAGGGTGAGGATGAGCAGCTAGCGAGAGCTATGAGAGAGAGTGCTAGGGAAGCACAACAGCGTCGAGATCAGGAAGAAGCCGATTATCGGTTTCGGTCCAGGTTGAGGGGTCCATCCATGCCTGCTACCGGTGGTGGATCTAGTCATAGGCCACATGTTGTTGATGTTGATGAGGATGTTGAGCCGATCCGGGTTTGCGTGAGGCAAGATCTGGGAGGATTATAGTCTCTAGAGGTGATCCATGGATCCATTCATGTATCGCATCAAAGCTCCAAACAAACCAAATTGAGTGCAATGTCACTTGCAAAAATGGGGAAGAAGCTTGGAAAATCCATTGCCAAGTTTTTTATATACAACTACATTCCGAGCCAAGTAGCAGACTCAGCATTTCAAAAGCATGATTGATACAAGAAGTTGGTCCAGAGTTAAAAGCCTTCTCCATATGAGATATCTGGGCCCTTACTACAGATGAGTCGATGAGATAGCGCCTATGTCACGAGCTTTGAGGATGTATGGGATGAGAGAGGTTGCACAATTATGTGCGATGGATGGACCGTCCCACAAAGAAGAGCTTGATAAACTTTTTGGTTTACTGATCGGACGATATTTTTGAAATCGATTGATGCTTCTGAACACGTAAAAGATCGACTACCTCTTTAAACTAATGGATATGGTAGTTAATGAGGTTGGAGAGCGTGAGTTGTCTTGCAGTGGTAACGACAATGCAAACTACAAAGCACTGGATTAAAACTAATGGCGAAGAGACGTCACCATCGACCCGTGCGTGCGCATCATTCTTGAGGATTTAGGAAAGAGAAGCAAGGCACGCAACTATTCAAAAGGGAAGAACGACATTACTTCCTACTTGTACAAACAAAGGCAAGTCGTCAATTTAATGAGAGCCTTCACGAACAATGAGTTGCTCACCTGCGATTACACGTTTTGCAACACGCTTCTTAGCCCTACTGAGTTTGGCTAGATATAGGCGTGAGTCGAAAAGCATGGTGTCGCTTAAGAATGGAATCAACATGAAATAGGACTCCCACGGCGAAGAGACTAGCTTGCTTGAAGTTCTTGACGATCTCTGACGCGATTTTGGGCGAGATGTCGACCACACGATCGTATCACTACCGTTGGTGCAAGTGTTGAGATTGGTTGATGGTGATGACAAACCAACAATAGAATGCGTTTATGAGTCAATGGATAAGGCAAAATTGGCTATAAAACCAAATGCCCTACAAAATATAAACGATCTTTGGCGATTATCGACAAGAGGTGGGATGCACAATTTCACGATGCTTGCATGCGGTATAACATGTTGCACAATTATATAGTGATTTTTATTTATTTATTCATTATTTTCATATCGATGAAATTGCTCATATTTGATGTGTAGCACACTACTTGAATCCAAACTTCCGATATCTGTGACGCTTGAGTTGAGCGACAACGATGAAGTGTATACCGGTTTGCTCAATGTAATCCAAAGAATGCTCCACGAGTTGGCGGTCCAAGGCCAAGCCATAAGAGATGTGAGTGATCATAGTATCATACCTTATAATTAATAAGTCAAATGTCATGTGATATTATCATCTATTTATTGATATGTGCCTTACTTTGTTTCATCTTTATAGATTGACATGTTTCAGAAGAGACATGGGTCATTTGGGACCCGTTGGCGCAATCCCAAATTAAACACGACAAACCCGATTGGTGGATGCATTATGGAGGTGATGGTCCGATATTGAGGCGGGTAGCAATGAGGGTATTGTCGCAAACGTGTTCCTCGTCAATCAAGCTGGCGGAAGCACTTTCTCTATTCATACTAAGACAAGGAATAGACTAACTATGGACCGATTGGAAAAGTTAGTCTCGCCACTACAACATGCGATTATGATTAAGGGTCGAATATACATGAAGTCTTAGATCCTCAATTATATGAAGTCTTACTTACATATTATACTAATTCATCTATCATATTCTATCTTGCAGACGGTGATTATTTTGATCCCATCCAGTTGGATTATATATTCGAGGAGGATGACCCTTTGAATGAATGGATCGAAGAGAGAGAAGTGCCAGTCTTGGATAGTGAGAGCACTGAATGGCTGGACAATGCTGAAAGAGTAGCGGAGCAGCAGGCTTCCCAACAACCGAGGCGGAAAAGAAGATTGAATCGTCATTCAGTGGTTGGATCTGATGACGAAACGCAGCCCGGTAGTGATGATGGGAGTGGTGAGGATGATGGAGGGCATGATGGTGGAGGGGATGTTGGCACTAGTGGTGGAGGGGAGGAAGCTGGTACCTCTGATCCTTATACAGATATGGCGGCATGGGACGATGACTCGACGCCGTTAACACAGTTCGACACTCCTACATTCAGAATGGGAGGGGTTGAAGGAAGAGGAGCGTCGGGATCATATCAAACACCACCACCACCACCACCACAAGATGATACGGATATGGGTTATATGACTTCTAGCTTCGGGGGATTCAGTTTGCAAAATACCGAAGATTCAGCAACTAGTAACCCATACTACCCGCCACAACAAGCTTACCCGGTGCCATATGACTTCGTTGGTCAGATTTTTGGAGGACCGGCCTTTACGTACTACACTGAGCCATATTCGTTGCTACAGCCTCAGTTTCAAGAGGGCACATATAATCATGGGTATCAATATGGGCAACATTATAGGCAAAGGCCGGAAAGCTCGCGCACCGATGATGACGATGATCATGAGGGCCAAGAACCACCACGAAATTCAATGTGGCTCTAAAGTAAGTTTTTTATGTACAATTAAACTTATTTTTATCAACATAGCTATTATTTTTGACAATATATAATTTATTTTTGTCAATATATATTGTAATTTACTTTATACGTGTCTGCGTCGATCAAATTATGAAATATTGTTAATAAAATAAGCATGTGATCAGCTGATCGAATATAATGTTAGAAGATCTATTACATTAAGTCAAAAATGTGATCTTAAGACAAAAATAAGTTAAAAATTAGGCATGTGACTTGGGTTAAGTTACAAAATAGGCATCTTACTTATATATTCATCTAAATAATGCATCAAATATATAAAAAATAAAAGCAAAAATAGTTGAAATAAAAACAAAATAAATAAATATAATTTGTTGGGATTTTTTGGGATTTTTTGGGATTTTTTTGGGATTTTTAAAAAAAAAAACGATTTTTTCAATGTATCAAACCGATACATTCAATGTATCGCCGATACATTGAATGTATCGGACGATACCCGGTACGTATCGTCCGAGAAGTCCGGACGATACGTACCGGAAAACCGGTATTTTGACCCATGGTTAGACTAGTCAAAATTTGATTAAAAATTAAATTTTGATTAAAAAAATCGAACTATTATCAAATGTCAAAATTTGACCAAAATAAAAAACTTGGTAAAATACTTCCAAATTATAAATTACAAATAGTAACCACCACTATAAGGTTATACTAGTCGAAATTTGATAAAAAAAAATTCAAATTCTAGGGAAAGGCAAAACTTTGACCAAAAGGTAAAACTTTGACTAATAACAAATTTATTGCCTAACTAAAAATACCAGAGTAGTACCAACCATCTACTGTCAGGTTACACTATTCAAAGTTTTACTAAAAAAATCGGCTGATACCTTTTTCTTTATTTAGAAAAATAAAAAAAATTAAGAAATGACTATATGTCTATATCAGTCAATATGTATCGGTCTAAAGATCAGACCGAGACTCAATATGTATACTATATGTCTATATCAGTCGATATAAAAAGGTATCGGCCGATATATATATATATATATATATATATATATATATATATGACCTTTATTTTTTCATTGTATCATCTAATGCAAATTTGTACTCTCCGATATGCATTGTCTCATCTTAGTACTGACCAGATAATGAGCAATGTCAAAACCGTATTTCAAACCATGTATCTAAAGAAAGTTGAAAAAGAGACATGAAGAGATAGCTGTGAATAAATTATCCGTACTGACCAGATAATGAGCAATGTCAAAACCGTATTTCAAACCATGTATCTAAAGAAAGTTGAAACGAGACATGAAGAGATAGCTGTGAATAAATTATCTGTATTTCAGTGTATTCCTTGTACAGTTGCAATGCACATATATAGGAAAAGCTACATTAGAGAATGGGTTGTACACGATTGAAATTGGGGGAGAATTTGGTAAGATACAAGAATGGGCTATTCACAATTGCGATGTTAATTTAATATTGCGATTTAAGAGGAGATTTTGTTGGATGAAGATTTGATTCCAGTAATGCAACTGCAATCGTCTAATCCTGCCTTTAAGTCTATGTGGGTAGCTAATGGATGATTGTGCTTCTCTAATCAGCTGTGCTGATTGATTACTCCATCAAGCCAATCGTTGTAGGACTCCACAATCATCTTGTTTTAAGCCACTGAAATCGGTCCATTGATTGACCCTTTAGTAAAAATGATGTCAACAAGTTTATCAGTGTGGAGACCACTGTTGTCATAAGTTTATCAGTGTGGAGACCACTGTTGTCATAAGTGTGGAGCCATCTTAAGCCATAAAATCGCATAAGCCATAATGGCTTATGCGATTTTGACATTATGCCATAGCATATAAAAGTATGCGATGGCATAAGCCATGTTTTATGGCTTATGCGATCACATATAGTATGCAATGGCATCATGCTCCAAGCACTTAAATATTATTTTTTTGGCTTTTTGAGGTCCCATTGCGTCTATAAAAGGGTGGGTTGGGTCCTCTATTCCTCACAACTATTTTGGCTTAAACTTCCTCTCTAATCTTCATTCTTTACTCCCAATCTCCTCCCATCCATCATATCTAGTTTTTATTTTATTTTATACTTTGTAATCCTTTTCTTTTAGTGAATTAAATTGTTGTAAACTTAGTAATATTAGTATTAGTGTGTTATAAAGCCTCAAAGGGAACGATCAAGGATCAAGATTCAAGAGTAAAACAAGCTTATAGTTCTAGTCTTCTATCAATCAAGTGACCCAGATCAAGCAAGCAAGCCTTTTGAGAGGTTTGAGTTTTATTATTTTTGTTTCAAAATTTTTAAATCTCTAATTTTCTTTTCCTAGTTCCTACTTTCTATCAGCATTGACCAATTAATAATGTTTACATCTTCAACCCCGGATCCTCTTAGACCTAAATTGAATTATCCGGGTTGAAAATATGGCCAGTCAGATGATATAGATTCCATACTAGTGAGATCGGATGAAGACGAAACAGAGGAAGAAGAAGAGTATGTAGAAGAAGAAGATGATTCCGATAAAGACGGCAATGCTAGTGATGATGATGGAGGAGATATACCACAATGGGTTAGAAATGAATGTGTAGAGTACATTGTTGGTACTCAGTATCAAAAATAAAGTTATAATTTTGAATATTAGTATGTAAAACTTTTTTAAATGCAAGAATATCTATTTTTCTCTTCTAGAGACTTGAATACTTATTGTTAATTTATTTTATTTTTTTTAATTTCTTTTTTTTTTTTGAAAAAAAGAAAAAACAAGTATGTCATGGCTTAAGCGATTAAGCGATTCGCTTAAGCGAAATGCAGTCAAATCGCTTAGCATGGCTTAAGCGATTTGACAACATTGGTGGAGACAAACCGAATGATAAGATTGGCCATGGCAAGATGTTTCCGAATAAAGTGGTAACCAATTCCAACGTGTCATGTCCTAGCAAAAACTGAATTTCTTCCCATGTAAATTGCAGAAACTTTGTTAGGATAGATAGTAATCGGAAAATGAAGATAGATGCCAAGATCAAGAAGTAGGCCTTCGACCCATGAAGTTTCAGCATCAGTCCCGGCAAGAGATTAGCATCCAGATTCAGCAATCAATCGGAAAACAACTAATTGTTTCTTTGCACACCAGGTGAGAAGATTGGGGCTTAGAAAAACCGCAATACCCTGGTTCTGGATCGTTGACCATCCAGACATGCAGCCCAGTCAGAAGGCTAGAACATCAAAATGCATGCTCAGAGCCTCAGACAAAGCCAAATACCGTATTGTAATGTGCCTTTTTGATAAAACAGTAGATGTTCGACAGCAACAAAGTGAGTGGAGGAAGGGCATTACAGTATCTTACTCTCACGCATCCAAATCTTTCCTCAGCTGAAATCACATCAGCAAGGGTATGATCATCATGAATGAAAAATTGTTTTCCTGGAGCAACGGGAGTGGTGCACAGCTTGTGTGACAGCCCAGATTTCGGCACCCTGAAACCCGTGCCATCAGCACGATCCTCCAGACCGTGCCCCAAAACATAGCACGGAACATTGGTATAACAAGCACCACATGATAAATAAAGCAAATAATTTCATTTAAAGCGGAAAACGTAAATATGCCCAACTGGCATATTCAAAAGACAGTTCTACCTTCATGCCACTGCATGAATAAAGAACCGACCCGAACTATCATGATACACAGATCACCCCAGATGGTTCGCCAAAAGAATATCTAGTTTAATTACATTGCTTCAAAATAAAGGCTTGACATACCAAGCCGCACAACTCTGCTCACAAAACTGACTCTCTATCAAAGTGCTCAACAGAGTCACCTAGAAGAAGTCCTCGGGAGGAGGCTCCAACTCGTCTCCAGGTACGTAGTCCAAATCACCCGGATCCACGTCCCCCGAAGCCTCCGCTGCTGCTATCAATGGACTAGGGTGAGCTACATCCTAGCTCGATAGGGAACAACACAATGAATATATAAGTCAAAACTCACATATATTCCATGATATTCAAAGCATAATGAATCTATGCATTTGCTAGAAAACCAATTAAAAACAGATGATTTATACTCAATTCACTGATAAGTTGCATGTATTACTTTACTGTTGATTTAATCATGAATGACACTGAACAGGCCTGAAGCAAAACTTAAATCTTCAACTTAAGTAATCCCCGAGCAATATAGCATCGAGCCCCGATGAGATACCCTTCATCGTCATCTAATTAAACAGTTGTAAATAAATGTATTCCCTGGGAATACGACCCAAACCCCTTTCTCAATAGGCGGCGGGGTTAATTATCACACAACATCCTCGATGTACTTACGTCACGGATAAACCTCGTCCGTCGGTGTCACGGATTCGCCGTCGCATCGGGTATCCACGGATATCCTCCAAACCTCAAATAAAAAAAATATCATATGCACTACATATAGTTATTCACCGTGTAAATGTGCTATCTTATATCAGTTAGGCCTCAACAGTAATTATTCAATCACATGTATACATCCCTAAGATGTATACATACCCGCATCACACCTGATACCTTTATTACTTTCTCATCCCCTGGGGATGTCTCAATCTCATTAGATTACTGGTTCTTAATCGCTTGCATCACACAGATGCTCTTATCACATTCGTGGTGTCACACACGCACACCCATTTTCACAAAGCTTTTCATGATTTAAAACAACTTCAATTTAATGATTATATCACTACATACATGCCAAAAGAATATCTAGTTTAATTACATTGCTTCAAAATAAAGGCTTGACATACCAAGCCGCACAACTCTGCTCACAAAACTGACTCTCTATCAAAGTGCTCAACAGAGTCACCTAGAAGAAGTCCTCGGGAGGAGGCTCCAACTCGTCTCCAGGTACGTAGTCCGAATCACCCGGATCCACGTCCCCCGAAGCCTCCGCTGCTGCTATCAATGGACCTGCGACGTATAGTCAAAAGGGTGAGCTACATCCTAGCTCGATAGGGAACAACACAATGAATATATAAGTCAAAACTCACATATATTCCATGATATTCAAAGCATAATGAATCTATGCATTTGCTAGAAAACCAATTAAAAACAGATGATTTATACTCAATTCACTGATAAGTTGCATGTATTACTTTACTGTTGATTTAATCATGAATGACACTGAACAGGCCTAAAGCAAAACTTAAATCTTCAACTTAAGTAATCCCCGAGCAATATAGCATCGAGCCCCGATGAGATACCCTTCATCGTCATCTAATTAGACAGTTGTAAATAAATGTATTCCCTGGGAATACGACCCAAACCCCTTTCTCAATAGGCGGCGGGGTTAATTATCACACAACATCCCTGGGATGTACTTACGGTTACGGATAAACCTCCCGTCTTTGGTATGCGGATTACGCCGCCGCAAATGCCACGTCACGGATATCCTCCAAACCTCAAATAACAAAAATATCATATGCACTACATATAGTTATTCACCGTGTAAATGTGCTATCTTATATCAGTTAGGCCTCAACAGTAATTATTCAATCACATGTATACATCCCTGAGATGTATACATACCCGCATCACACCTGATACCTTTATTACTTTCTCATCCCCTGGAGATGTCTCAATCTCATTAGATTACTGGTTCTTAATCGCTTGCATCACACAGATGCTCTTATCACATTCGTGTGTCACACACACACACCCATTTTCACAAAGCTTTTCATGATTTAAAACAACTTCAATTTAATGATTATATCACTACATACATGCTCTTGAAATTAAAGTACATGTTCAAGGTGTTCCCTACCTCAAGTCTTTGAAACTTCTAGCATCAAGGTCCCACGCGGCTCCTTGTGCTCATGATCATACGTACCACCTATGGTACAACATAACACATGTAACTCATCACTAAAGATGTAACAAAGAAGGTCCAAGACGCTCCTTGAATCTCAAAGTTAACTATAAAGTTTAAGCAAAACTGTCAAAGTCGATTAATCGATTCCCAAAATCGATTAATCGAAACCACAATCAATTAATCGATTCTCAAAATTGATTAATCGAGATTCAAATTCGATTAATCGATCCCAGATCGATTAATCGAGGTCTCCAACATAAAGCAGTCGATTCTTAAATCGAGTAGTCGAGATCTCAAAATCGATTAATCGATCCCAAATCGATTAATCGAAATCCAAAATCGATTAATCGAAATCCCAATTCGATTAGTCGATTTCCCCAGGTTTCATTTCTCCAGTGGCTGGAGCTTCCCAGTCGATTAGTCGATTTCCTAATTGACTAATCGAAATCGGGCTTCCTTGACTTTTAACTTCTGGGCCGAAATCGATTAATCGAAATCCAATTTCGATTAATCGATTTGGCCAGATTCAGCCCCCTTTCGGGCTAATCTTCCAAATCTCTATTCTTTCTTTCTTATGCCATTAATCTATCCTTCTAAGCATATTTGACAGAATCTAATCATCCTACATCTATGCATTAACTTCAATTTAAAAGTTACCTCAAGAATCCCTTCAAGGGATAGATTTGTTGGGTTTGATGGCTAGGGTTCCACCACTCGTTTCACGATCCCAAACGCTTTGAATCCGTCAATGAATGCCCTTATCTACCCTTGATTTGCATTCACCCCCCTCCTCAATAACTCCTCTTTACTTCTCTCTCTCTCCTCTTAACTCTCTCTTCAATAGTTCAAACAAAAGAGAAATAGGGTTATTAAACCCTTATATCCCTCTTGTCTTGGTGCTAAGCACATACACCTAGATAGGTGTATGTGACTCCAGATCTTCACTACACTCCACCCACTTACATTGTATTCACATCACATCCGTTCATCACTTCTCAAGTCAACTAGTGAACTCCTATTTAGTCAAACCTATGACCAGTCGGACACGAATCACGAAGTCACCGTTTTACACAAATTTTTGGGTTATTACAGCTTGGGATGTAACATACTCATCTGGAAGAGAAGATCTAGGATATCCTTTGTGTGTGAGATAAAGACCACAAAGAACTCAATGAGTTTCAATGTTGAGAAAATAATAAGAGGGTCAAGAACCTTCATGGAAAATTGGTACTGGACACCCCCAATTAAGTGTCGCGGGAGGGGGGACTGTCTCCTATAAGGATAACGTCATAAACATAAAGTACGACCCGAAAACCAATAGGAGTATGCACTGTAAACATGGACGGATTGGCGGTGCTATAGTGGAAGTCGTGATAAAGTAAAAATGAATTAATTTTTGAAACCATGCCACAAGGACTGCTTGAGACCTAAATAGCTTTCTGAAGGCAGCAAGCATAGTGAGGGTATTGGAGATCTGTGAAGGCTGGAGGTTTGGGCCATGTATACTTCTTCATATAGGACACCATGGAGTACCACAGTTTTTATATCTAATTGTCAAATTGGCCAGGACTTCATGACAGAAACAACAGTTTTTAAAAAACAAGAATTAGTTAACGGGGTATCCAGCCTCTTAGAGCACGCGATTTGAATGCGATTTTATAAACAACAGCTTTGATTCCATTATGGAAAATGTTATCTTCTAAACATACCATCAATTCTATCTGAGAGTCACTAATGAATAATTGTGCTTCTCTAATGATGCTTTATTAGTATCTACCAAATGAGGAAAAATAATTATACAAAACCTATATCAGAAGCGTATGCTGACCTTGAGTGCCTCCATAAAAACCCATTTGCCCGGTAGAGGAGAAGGTCGAGTTTTGATCGAATCATCGGTTGGAGTATCGGATGGGGAATCGGGTGACGAAGAAAGCAATCTGGGAAACCCTAGAAATTGAAATCTCGATGGGAATTGGAGTTAGATGAGATGGAGGGTTTGTGAAACCTTAGATCTTTGAAGAGGGATGAAGTAGAGCGGAGGAGAGAGGGGATTTGTGAAGGCTGATACTTGTAGCAATGGCGGCGAACGTGAGACTGTAGGATCTCTAAGGACCCCATTGCGTCGGAGGAGGTTGAAGAAATGCAGGTTTAGAGTAGGATGGTGAGGGTTGTGGCTTGGGTTTAAGTTTGTATTTGGTGCAGACGCATTTACATGTTGATGCCTTTCTTTAGTAATTTCCTTTGGACGATTTGGATGCCAAGTGTATGGTACAGTTCGCGTGACCATCATGCTCCGTGCTTGTGCGATATATGCGAGTACCAACTCCCCGCTATACGCCGTAGAATAAAAGCCTCTCTCAGCTAGGGTTAGGGTTTTTAGATGATGAGGTGAGAGGTCGTTAGATATAGCAGAGGCAGTAAGCTTTCATTTTTCAGTTCTTCGATTACCTCTTCGTCTGATTTGCTATATGCTCGATTTGTTAGCTTATGGTTTTTTATTTCATTTGTTAATTATGAATGCTTATTAAGTTTGATTAATTGGTTTCTGTTCTGCGTTATTTATTTGTTAATTAACCCTAGTTAGTTTATTTGTTAATTAACCCTAGTTAGTTGATATTATAAAGATTCTAATATATAATAAGTGCTTATAGATTATTATTAATACTAGTAAAAATGCATTATAAAATTTATTTTTTAAAATAATTTATAAAATAAAGAAATCAATGTATCTATTTCTTTTTTATTTAAAGTCTTTTTTAAAAAGGTGATGATTCCACATATCAAACGGTCAGGTAATTGATTCCACAGTGCACACATCCCTAAAGTGATTTAGATCATGGCAAAGGAGTTGACCTTCACTTTTAGTGGTGTATCCCACCTATGAGACCGTCAAGTGTTTATTCAACACAACACACATCCCCAAAAGTGACCTAAATCATAAGCAAAGGAGTTCAAGTTCACTTTTAGAGAAGTCTGCCATGTGAAATCAACATTTGATCGTCTACTAGGCACGCCATGATATGAAGATCTATTGTGGTGAAGATTGGAACAATAAATAATCTCCATTTCTGATTCAAATCAATCAATGATTTTTGTCTGTGAAAGAGCGCCCAAGCACTACCTATGAGGGCTAGATCACATGCCATGGGGCATTTGATCAACGAAAAAAAAAGGTTTTTGATACTACATTAATTTGGAATGGATTTGTAATTACTTTTAAAAATTTGTTTACTTTTTTAGCCCTTCATGGGTCAAACATAAGGTATCTCTCACCTGCCACATGCATTGATTTATTCATTTTTTTTCCAACTTTGACGACACTTTTAACGGTGGATAGGCATCAGATCCTGCCCAAAAATTTTGGGTGGGACCTGATAGATCTTGTTCAAGTTGTCATCCGATCTTCGAATTTGGTGTCACATGGAGCCCAGCTGGTTGGAGGGGTAGCACTAAAACGCTACTCTTGTAGGTAGCATCCTGACCCTCTAACAATAATGCAGAGTAATATCATATATAGGCTCAAATAATAGTTACCCTGTAACAATCTGAATTTTTGGACTTTATTTTAACGGTGTTAGATGATGTACCACACCGTGTACGTTGCTAAAGCTCCACATCGAAATCTACCATCTTTTAGGAAAATTTTGATTTTTCTATATCAATATTAGAATTATTGCGAACTGCTCATCGATATGATTCCAACGATATATAGTTTGTCGATTTTTTATAAGAATATAAAAAGTTACGCCTGTTTTAAGAGATGAAACAAGTTAAAGGGTATAACTGTACTTTCGAAAGAGAAACATCAATTGCTTCGGTGCTTACATTAAGCGCTGAAACAAAACATTTTCTCGAACTATTCAAATTATATATGAATTCTTATTCTATGTAAAAACTTATATTTTATTAAATTCCTTACGAAAAGTCTTAATTAAAATTAATATAAAATCTTTTATCATTATAAATAAAACTTTAAAAGCTCTCTACTCTCTATAATAAAAATTATTCTCTCCCAAGACTTAGACAAACCAACGGCTTGGGCATCGACATTTTTAATCCGAACCGTCATAGACCTACCATTCACGCTTCAAAAGATGGATACCCATCAATCCATCTTGTTCTTCTCAGATCCCGTCGCATAGGATGTGTTCGATTACGCATCGACGTATTTAAAAATCTTATTTAAACTCAAATATCTCATAAATTAATATACCTATATGTTTAATATTATGTTTTCTCTTGAAAATTGTATAATTTATAGGTCGAGTCATATTTTATTTCTCTTTTCAAACAATCCATTTGTTTGACTATTAATATTTTACCATCTATTAGGTTTTCATATTTAACATATTTACTTTCTCTTAAATTTACATACTAATTAAGTATGTATACTTTTAATTATGATAAATCTGCATATTTAATATTTTATTTTTCTATTAAAGTTGCATAATTTGTAAGTCGGGTTTATATTTTATTTCTCTTTTCAAACAATCTCTTTGTTTGACTATTTAATATTATACTTTTCTATTAGGTCTTCATATTTAATATTTTATCCTCTTTTAAATATGTAAATTAATTAAACTCTAATATTTGTAAATCTAATAGATTGACTTAATTGGAATAATAATATATTGATATTTTTTATTTTAAATCTATATAATTAGTAATTTACCCTTTTACATAAACTATAATAACATATTATTATTGCAAGTCTATATTATTATGTATTTAAAACTAATTAAGCCCAAATTTAAACTATATTCTTATTTTATTTAAAAGAATAATATATTATATCATCTTGAAGTTTCGGGTCTGAACTTGCGGCCACGAATCCGAGCTCGCGACCATTAATATATTGGTCCTTATATTTTGGCTATAACTTTTTACTTCGACATCAGATTGACGCGATTCTTATAACATTAGAAAGAAGACAACGAGCTTTACAACTTTGTGTGAAATAATTATTTCACGAATCTGACGTTTTAGAGGTCAAAATAGAATAACAAGTCAGATTCAGTTTTGAATGACCCAAGGCTACATGAATTTAGAGTCATTCTCTGATTTTTATTACCAAAGTTCATGTGTATATTATATCTTAAGGTCTTTCGATCGATGGTCATAATAAATCACAACTTAGTAATTATAAGTACACTTTAATTTAATTATTCAATTATATTAATATATATATATATCACTTTATCACTTCAACGTGATCACTTCGATAATACAAAGTGTTAGAAATTTGATGGCCTCGCAAAAATCGAACTCTGACATTCACATTATTGAAATCACATTAATAACTATCTTATCCTATAAGTGTATTGGTATTATGTATATATATATATATATATATATATATATGTATAAACATAATGAAATCTAAATAAAAATATGTGATATGTGTATGATAGTGTTATGCTTCCATCTTTATCATGATATATGAGTTATGGACACATTAGGTCATATATACCCGAGTATATGAGATCTTGCCTACGCTTGGACGTGGTGATTCATCGAGATGGTATCGAAGCGAGAAATACATCGTATTCATATGTCTTACAACTCATCATGGTATAGGACATCATGACGAGTAAGATAAGTGTGAATTCAGTGTAACCTTGTATACAGTGGCATATATTGTGATTTTAATCTTGTTTTAAACTCGCAAGTGCATGAATCAATTATAGCAATAGATAAATAAAGTACGAGATCGTTCCCACGAGGATTGGCCAGAAAAATAAAGAAAGGAAATAGATATTAATTAAAAGAACAACCACATATTTGAGCACAATATTTAAACTAGTTTAAACTTCTGAGCAGATTGATGGACACAATAAAGACTAAGCAATAAAATTATATTAACTGAGGAATGAAAGAGAGGATATTAACTCCTCTCATCCTTGATTTATCATTTACAAAATACAGATTTAACGGTTGAGATACGATATCATCACGAGATGCAAAACACATAAATATTGAACTCAATCAAAAATTTATGGAAAATAAATTTTTGAATCTACAAAACCAACTCTAAATGCTCTTCCTACTGTCATAAAAGAGATGAAGCAAAACATTCACCGTAACAGGGACTTCTAATGACAATAAATTAATATCGAAAAATATGGTAAAACATCTACCGTAAAAGAGTGACACCTAATGATGATGAATTAATGCCGCAAATATTATCGAGAAAGAACCTGGAGTAAATTCCACATTGCAGATCCGAGATCATGAGAGGAGCATGACTAATACCCATATCCTAGATGACAATCGGACTTTACGAATTCGGCAAGAGCAATTAAGCATTGATGATCAAGGCATCTTTGATGAAATAATATCAGAACTTTAGATCTACATTATTGTAAATAAAAAAACTCGGATGAGGTTCATTAGATCCCCATCCTTAGAAATATTTAGCCACACATGATTGAAATAAACAATAAAATAAAGACAGAAATTAAAAACGACATTAAAATACAGTAAAAGATGCTTCAACAATTCCACACAAGCTTTAATCCAATCGGTACAATCCTTCTTTGAGCGCAGAAATTAAACTAATCTAGATTTAGAACTAGGAAATGGAAGAATGGTGCTTGAAAAATAAAAAGGCAAGTTGGAAAAAAGCTAGAAAAATTTCTAGAAAAATAAAAGCTAAGATAAAGTCTCCCAAAATCAATTCTCCAATTTGCTTCTCAGCTCCAGATTTAAAATTCAAAAATCAAATTTGAATTTTAAATTTCAAGGACCATTAACTCCTTTACTTCAATGTTCCATCGCTTGCTGTTATTATGCTCTTTTATGCTTTCAAATACATCTAATGGTCAAATATTCTTAAAACAATTAGAACTTCACAAATATGTCAGATTGCCCTCATTGAATGGCTAAATGTAGGCTTAAAGGGATAAACTATTATCATATTTCACTACTCATCAGTATATACGGTGACCCTATCACTCTGAGTTTTAATATGAGTGGAGAGAATAAGATATGAGTTATGATATGAGATTCGGGCCTTGGGCCTTAGCTGTGGTGAGGTTATCCCATTATAGCTCGTCTTAGAATTAAGTTGTAAGGGTACGATCTGAGTATGAGTAAGAGATAAGATATGTTATGAGTACGATAATAATATATCGCTGTGTAGGCTAACAAAAGATTAAGAACTTAAATCTTTGTACGTGTCGTTCTTTGCGTAGCCACCGTAAGGACAACAATGTCTTTCAACCAAAACGGGTCTCTGAGTGACAGTATGAGTATTAGTGTAAGTGTGAGTGTGAGTATGAGTTATGTTTGGCCATTATGTCTCTCCATTAGGCTGAGTGGGGAGTATGAGGAGGATAGGGAGGGCGATTAGATAAATTATGATATAGTGGTATAATACTATGGTGACCCTCATATGATAGCTCGAGTCGCGACTCTGGCATAAGTCATTTAGGATTTATGAGTATGTTAGTTACGCTTATGCGATATATAGACGTATGTGCGAGAATAATGAAATATGATATGCTACGAGTAATGGTGAGGTACGTTAGGATATGAGTGTCTAGATCATGGTCCTGCATTTATATTATAATATAAGTTATACGTTATGCACTTAGTTTTGTCGTGCTCTTTTTGATTTCATTGTTATATTATATTTATTACTCACATGATGCACCCACAATGCACCTGAGTAGAATGTGATGGACTGCTAGTGTATCCACTGAATTTCCGTGACTGAGTAAACTCATCCCACGAAAATCTAAATAGCTGCAGGTGATTACGTTGGTGAAGTAGACGTCGGCTTTTCAGATCCCATTGACGTTGACTTCGTTGACCCCGTGGACGCTGAGTATCAGGAGTCTTGAGAGGGCGACGCTGCTGTTTACCAGGAGGAGCACGGTGCTGATTTTGATCCGAACACTGGTTATTGATAGTTTTAGACTCAGTATTATGTTTAATTTGATACTTTGATGTTGACTTTAGCTTTCTTTTATCAGATTTGTCTTCGACTTTTATTTCTCTTTTATTGGTGGTTACTTGGATTTTATCGCATTTATTTAGTATTTATAATTGCTTTATATTTTGGCTTTCACGGATTTCGTGGAACCAGATTTGCGTGAGAACTTTAATTAGGTGTATGTCCGCTTAGCGTATTTGGGATGCGTGTAGGTCATAATTCGAAATTCTAAGTCCTCGAGATGAGGTAAAATTTCGGGTCGTGACATACCTATATTGAGCATGAGATGCCCTATTAGGGCACTGATGTTCATAGCAGTTGGGTCATGCATGTCATGGTTCAAAATTTCGGCCGAAATCTTTTCGGTTTCAGTTCCCATCAAAACCGAAACAAAATCTCAAAATTTCAGGCTATTTAGTATGCGTATCAAAATTTTGGGTTTCGGTTTCGATCCCCAAATTCTACATTTTGATACTTGATGTCTGTCATTCATTTTAAAGGAATCTGATCACTTGAAATGACACATAGAGAAGCTTTTGCAAGTTACACTTTAGCTTATCAAATCTCCTTACTGGGTTCTTCTCATCACATGTTGCACGTAATAAAAATAATACCAGGAATCTAAAATCAGTGAGCGTTTATAATATTCATTAGCCTTTAAAACCCTTGAATTAAAGAGGATTTTGACTTTTACGGCTTGTACAACTTTCATCGTGGCAGGAAAAATACTTTACTCATCAGAAGTTTTGTATTAATTCAAGGGTCTTAAAGTCATACCGATTCGACTTTAGAAGATTAAAAAGTTTTGAAGCAATCTCAAAAAAGGTCACATGGTAATTCTACATTAAACCTTCCCAAGAATGTTGGTGCTTAGATCGCATACCCCATTATCAACTCTTAATTGGATATAAGCCATGGGTCAAAAAATCGTCTGATATCGATATGTATCGGTTTTGGACCTGGGCGGTATGATACATTGCCTATGTATCGTACTCCTTAAAAATTAGGATAATTATCGTCCGATACGGGTAATGTATCTCCCGTATCGGATGATACGAACGATACTTTGAAATTATCGGGCGATAATTTCAAATTATCATATAATAATTTGATTTTTAATTTTTTGAATATATATATATATATATATATATATATATCAAAACGATCGCTATTTTAAGTTAGCGGCTGATCGGTTTTAAATTGTACCCTTGCAAGTGCACAAGATCTATCGTAGCACGGTAAAATCAAGGGTGTCGAACCCACAGGGAAGCGTGAAATTTAATTAATTTTTAAAAGCGTAAAACAAACCTAAGGAAGTACCAAAGGCAAAATCTTTGTCACGATAAAAATTAATAATTACACAAACATAAAAATAAAAAGATCTAAACAAAGCTTAAGCAAGGAAAATAATGAAAAATCAAACAACGATGAAAAGATGATCAAGAAGTCCACTAACCTTAGATTTATAATTTTTCTATCAACAATCAATCACACATTTTCATGTCAAATTATATACCATCATTTATCAAGGAGAAAAATAAAACGAAAAGAATGTGATTATTGATCCGGCATACCCTATCTAAAAACGATGACTCAGCCTATCATTGCGGTATTAATCATGTAAAAAGCATAGCGTATCTCAAAATTCTAACTCACAACGGTAAGATCCAATCATTTAACTCTAAGAATAATGAATTATAAAGAATGTGACTATTGATCCGACATACCCTATCTAAAAATGATGACTCAGCCTATCATTGCAGTATGAATCATGTAAAAAGCATAGCGTATCTCAAAATTCTAAATCATGACAGTAAGACCCAATTGTATGGCTTGAAAGCCGTACGATTCAATATTTATTAAAAGAAATGATTGAATGAAAATAAATTAACTACTTATCTAGGGGTCGCTTCCCCCTTGAATGAACGATTTTAGCCGTTCATCTCTGATCTACATGCAAGGCACGGATCCAAAACCATCAAACACGTTCTTTATTTTATCAAATGTTCGGATCTTTTAGGAAAAGATCCGAAACCTTACAAAGCTTTGGTTCCTACTTACAAACTAATTATCATAAATAAAAACTAAGCACAAAAAAATAATAAAGAAAACCTAAGAAAAAGACTAAGAAAGTTGGCCAAGAAGGCCACCAAAAGAAGCCTCCTCTACAACACTCGTAGCTTCCTTTTTATATGGTCGAGCAAACCCTATCCCTAATAGCCTCAGTCGATTGAGAATTTAAATCTCAATCGATTAACTTTTGATTCGAAGTGGGGACAAAGCTGTCTTCTCCTATCAATCGATTGATACTTAGTGTAATAACTCGAAAAATCACACTAAACTATGACCTCGGGATCCGTGCCCGATCGGTCATAGGTTTGACCAAATGGAAGTCCAACAGTTAGTATGTAGTGTGATGAACGGATGAGATGTGATAAATAGAATGCCTATGTGGTGTGTGTTGTGAAGGTATAGCCGCATACACCTACCGCGGTGTATGTGCTCAACACACAAGTGAGGAAGAGGATAAAAAGGATTAATAACCCTAAAATCAAGAGTTTTGTTGTTGAAGGAGAGTAAAGAAGAGAGAGAGAGTAAAAAGAGTGATTAATGCAAGGAGTGAATGCTAGTTGAGGAAGAGAGATTCAAGCATTAAAGAGGCTGATTCAACGCAAGGGATCCGTTAGAACAAAAGCTGGAAACCCTAGCCTTCCAACCAGTGATTTGAAATCAACTTGAGATCTATTCAAGGTAAAATTTTTGTAAATAAGATGCATAGATTATAGGGGTTAAGTTGTAGTTAAATGTGGGTCAAAATCATAGAATAATGGCTTAGAAAAATAGAAGAAAAAGTGTGGAAGAAGATTGGAAAGAACAGCTCGAAAGGGGCTGAATCTGACAATTTTGATTAATCGAAATTGGGTTTCGATTAATCGAAATTGGCCAGGAAGTTGAAAGGTCAGAGGACCCCGATTTCGATTAATCAAATTTGATTTCGATTAATCGACTTTGGATTTCGATTGATCGATTTGGGGATCGATTAATCGACTGAGAACCTCCAGTGGACCCCAGGGGTTGGAGGAAATGACTTGAGGAAAAATCGACTAATCGAAATGGGATTTCGATTAATCGATTTTAGTTTTCGATTAATCGATTTGGGATCGATTAATCAACTATGAAACTTCATTGACCGAGAGTCTACCTTGCGAAAAGAAGAATTTCGATTAATCGAAATTGGATTCGATTAATCGAATGAAAACTCGACTGTTCGAACAGTGAAATTACTTTACGAAAAGAAGAATTTCGATTAATCGAAATTGGATTCGATTAATCGAATGAAAACTCGACTGTTCGAACTGAGAATGGACTTTGCGAAAAGGAGAATTTCGATTAATCGAAATTGCTTCGATTAATCGATATTGACCTTCGATTAATCGATTTTGGAAATCGATTAATCGAATCAGATTCGATTAATCAATTTTGGAGTTCGATTAATCGACTGACATAAATTATGTTGACTTTTGGGTTGACTTTAAGATTTTTGGAGGATCTTATACCTTCTTTATTGCATCCTTTGTGATGTGTTTTACCTGTTATATGGTACCATAGGTGGTACGTGTGGACTAGTGCACAAGGAGCCACGTGGGACCTTGACGCATTGAACAAATGAAGACTTGAGGTAGGGAACACCTTGAACATGTACCTTATTTTACAAGAGCATGTATGTAGTGATATAGAGTTTAATTCAAATATTTTTCTGCTTAAAGAATTGTGAAAAGTGTGTGTGTGTGACATTCATAAGAGTAAACTAATGAGCCATCCCCAGGGGATGAAGAAGTAAAGAGATAAGAGCATCATGTGTGATGCAAGTAAATGGATACATCCCAGGGATGCATCCAAGGATTGAATCATGTTTGATAGGGCCTAATTGATATAAGATAGCACAATTACACGGTGAATAACTATATGTAAGGCACCGATATTTTTGTTATTTGAGGTTTGATAGGGTATCCGGGATATCCGTGGACCAAATCGACGTTGGTAAAACCGTGAGGCGGTCAGGAGGCTTATCCGTACATAGTAAGCACACCCCAGGGGTGTTGATTGAGACAAGTGAAACCCCGCCACCAATCCCCAGGGGAAAGGGGCTTGGGTACTATTTGTATTCCCAGGGAATACGGTTAAAACTGTCTATATAGATGACGATGATGGGTATCTCGTCGGGGCTCGATGCTATATTGCTCGGGGATTACTTAAGTTGAAAGTTTAAGTTTTGCTTTAGGCCTTCTCAGCATCATTCATGAGTAAATGAAAATATAAGTAATCAACAGTAAAACGAAATGCTTTTAATCTGTTTCATTAACAACTGCATAGATACATCATGCATGGCATATCATGGAATATATGTGAGTTATAATTTATATGTTCAACCGTGTTTGTTCCCTATTGAGCTAGGATGTAGCTCACCCTATAGACTATACGTCGCAGGTCCACTACTAGCAGCTGCCGAGGCTTCAGGAGACGCTGATCCCGGTGAGTCGGACCTTGCGGCCGGCGAAGAGTTGGAGCCACCTCCAGAGGACTTCTTCTAGAGGACTCTGTTGTGCCACTTTGAGGGATTTTTGGAGAGGTCTTGTACGGCTTGGTATGTCAAGCCTTGATTCAGTTTAAAATCATGTATATAAGGAGTTGGGATTTCTCTTTTGGGACGAACCATCCGTGATGATTGCTATCATCAATGGTTCGGATCGGTTCTCCATTCATGCAGAGGCATGAGGGTAGAACTGTCTTTTGGGAAGTTAATTAATATAGATTTAAATTTCGCAATTTCATTTATAGTACTTTTGATGCTTGATATACCAGTGTTCCGTGCTTAGCTAAAGGGCACGGTCAAGATGATCGTGCTGATGGCACGGGTTTCGGGGTGCCGAAATCCGAGCTGTCACAGTTAGTCCTCAATCGATTGATATCTAAGGGTAGATTCTTCACTCTCTTGGTGGATGTTGAGTTACTTCACAGATTTCTATGCTTCTTTTGACTTTTAGTCCATTGCTCATGTGCAACCTTTAATTATCTTCTTTTATGCTCTTTAACGATCCCACGGTCAGAAATATATTACGGCATCGATCACCAATGCTCTCATGTAGCCTTAATTATGCACTTTTATGCTCTTGTCAGATCCAACGGTCACGAACACCTGAAACTATTAAAACTGCATAACAGTCATCAGAATGCCTTCATCGGATAGTCAAATGTTGGTATTAGGGTGCAAAATATGGTCATATTTCAGTGCCGATCAGCGGCCTATCACGGGGTAACTTTTTTCGACGCCCATGCAAGGCCTCGCTACTGCTACAGCGAGGCCAGCCTAACTTAGATACCATTTTTCCGTGAGGCATAACCTAATGTTGGCTATCACCCTCGTGCAATGTCTCACTGTCGCGTACAGCGAGACCAACTCATCCAACCATCACTCTGATACCACCCGCCTAGAGGACGGGAACTCCCGCATCGTGGTTGCCTTCACTCGAAGAAAACCCTCTCAATGCATCGTGTCTACTCGCGACACGCATGCCAGCACCTCAGTGCCATTTGGCCTGCCTAGCTTCACCCTGTGCAGTGCACTAGTCCCTCGCTTCAGACAACGGCATGCATCTCTTCATGCCATTCAAGCCAACCATCGTGTGTGGCCCGCACGACCAGCACACTTGGAGTAGCATGCAGCTCTTCATGGTATCTAAACTAAGCATCGTGTGTGGCCCACGTGACCAGCACACTTTCGCATCAGGCCCTCAGCTAGTGCACGCCACTGCGTCCCACGTAGCCCTTGAATGTCCTCGTGAGGTCACCGACCCATGTGCACCGCGACGCCGGCACGGGGCCACATGGTAACCTCACCCCAGGTGACACATGACATCGCCGCATCGCTGCAGCGATGTTCTAGGCCCACCCCTAACCTAAAAAGCCCATGCGCTCTTCCGGCAACGCAAGGCCCCATGTGTGGGAGAATAGCTCCACAGCTCCATTCCCCCTATATAAGGGTAAAATAGTCATTCAGCCAAAATGGCAGGAGAACCTCAAATTTATTGGTTTGACATACCGAAATGCATTTTGCTGTCGCTCCCGTCTTACCCACATCGCGCAAGTCTTCGCGTCCTCGCAGCGCGACTACGTCGCCAGGCCCTCTTGGCCCCATGTCGCGTGCCCTCCTGGCACCACATGTTGTGCCCCAAGAACCATACTGCAAGCTCGAGTATTGGCCCCGTCACACAGTGCCATCCTCCAAGTCTACATGTCTTGTGAGGTCCCGCATAAGCATCACTTGCGACCGTGTCGCGTCCACGTCGCGTCCGCATCGCGAGGCCCTCATGCCGCATGCCCTTATGGCACCACATGGCGTACCCTTGTGGCACCGCATTACATCTAAGTTGTGACTGTGTCTCATGTCCCCTCGACACCATATCGGGTCTGTCATTGCACCCGAATGCCGCGCGCCCTTGGCACCGCATCACATGCCCTCTTGGCACCGCATAGCTTGCCGTATAAGCCAGATGTCGCGTGCCCTCTTGACACCACATCGTGTGTCGTCCTAGCACCGCCTCACATGTCTTGTAGCACTCAGACGTCGCGTGCCCTCTTGACACCATGTCGCGTGCCCCTACGCGGAGCACCGCATTGCGTGCCCCTACGTGGAGCATCGCATTGCGTGCCTTATGGCACCAGGACATCGCGTGCCCTCTTGGCACCACGTCGTGTGCCCCTATGCGGAGCACCGCACTATGTGCCCCCACGTGCGTCTAGTCACCGTCGCATCGTGTATAAGGGACACATGCATGCATTGCAGGGCCGCATGCCTCTGCACCCACGCGCTACACGGCTAGCTACAAGGTCCGCTTGCCTTCTTGCTAACTAAGTGCCCATCTCCAAGGTCGTCATGCCTTCATGCTGGTGCACAAATT
The DNA here is from genome assembly GCA_021018995.1 of Chloranthus sessilifolius. Lineage (NCBI taxonomy): Eukaryota > Viridiplantae > Streptophyta > Magnoliopsida > Chloranthales > Chloranthaceae > Chloranthus > Chloranthus sessilifolius. Next base: position 109,078,840 of record CM037591.1, on the reverse strand, counting down.
AATGAGGCCGTCACATCCTCCCCGACTCAATAAGGTCAGCGTCCTCGTTAACGCAAAATCTCAAGGGAATGAACCATGCCACATCCACCAATCTAGCTGTGTCAATGTCCACACTGACACCAAGACCTGCATCAGTTCCTCGACCTCAATCTTCACTCTACGCAAGATCTCCACTAATGTCTAGCCTTGATGTTTATCACCTCCTCTCTAGATCAATTTGGTCAAATACACGCAGTTCCACACCACGTTATCCGTCACTATTCCATGCACTGCACAATAGTGATTACAACTCACTCTAGTACCTCGACATTATGCCTTCACCCAAGAGTTCGCCTAATAAAATTTTTGAATTTGAAGTATTTTAGTACTTCGGTCTATGCAGTAGGGGTGTGATTTGGTCATATTTTTATCCCCCACTCGATGCGTTGATGCCCTTGTCAACATTCGAACTCCTACGTCAGTTCCTCGACACACATTCCGGTCTTCACCGAAGCACAACTCGAATCTGAATCGCAGTTAGTGCACTTCGCTGCTTTCATTTATAATTCTGTGTTAGTACTTTAACCATTTTTGGTGTCTTCACCCCACGTAGTGTTTTGAATAACTTGGTCCGGTCAGTATTTCATCCAGGTATCTTTATATACCAGTTCTTCATACAACCAAAAGCAACTTTATCATTAGCATCAAAGTTTGCACAACTCATTGTGCATCACAGCACTCTAGGTTCTTAACAGTCCGTCTTCACCCAGGAGTCTAGCTTTCATCCGCACTGCCATTTAGCACCTCAACACCTATGTGTCTTCGCCCAAGAGTTCGACCTGCGTGTGATTTGTATAACTCCAGTACCTCGACGTATGTTTCCAACCACGAGACTGCCACTCAAACTGCCTCAGTTTGTAGCAAATTTTACAGCTCTAGTACGTCGACACCACGTGTCTTCACCCAAGAGCCTGCCGGTGAGCGACCACGCCCAACCCAACGAAGCACTATGCTTCGCAATGCTAAAATCTGCAACACTGCTTATCTCTTTCGATCGTAGCAACCGACGGAACCCAGCTTTATCGGACCTTTAGAATTGATCCCCACACAAGCCCTCAACGATCCTGCAGCGCTCTAGTACCTCAACAACTCTGTGTTTTCACCCAAGAGCCTGCCATGAGCACCTTGCTCAAACAACGAAGTTCTATGCTTCTCACACTATAGTACCTCGACCTCTGTCTTCACCCAATAACGTGACTCGAGTCACCTCTTGCAACTCGACTTATGGTCCTTCTCGTAGACCAAAGATTTTGACGATCGCCTGGGACTCACTTTCTTTGAAGAAACCCATCTGGCTCTCGTACTTGCTTCCTCTGAAGCTATACTGGATCACCTGGGACTCGCTTCCTCTGAAGGTACCCATCTGGTTCAGCCTAGCTCAAATCAGTTCTCGTGATATCTCACTTAATTGTAACATCGATCCTGGTCCATCACAACATATTGATCCTTACATTGCCGCCTACTAGCGGTCTAGACCCTCATGTCATCTACCAGCGACGGATTCCAAAATCTCAGCTTCCTCAAATGAGAATGGAGCATCCTACCTGCTCCTTGTCATTCATGGCAACGGTGCTCTCAGCACCAATGTGATCCGACGTCTCATGTTCGAGATCAATAGAGTTCATCCGCCTCGGACCGACCCGCTTACTTCACGCGTGGCACTCATAGCCAACAAGTTGTTAAATGAAAATGGAGCATCCTACTTGCTCCCTGTCATTTATAGCAATGGTGCTCTCAGCACCAACGTGATCCAACATCTCAGGTTGGAGTCACTAGCGTTCATCCATCCTGGACCGACCCGCTATCGCAACGTATAGCCCTCATGGCCAACAACCATCACGAAATGAGAACAAAGCATCTCTTGTGCTCCATGCCAATATGGAAACGGTGCTCTCAGCACCTGTGTGACTCAACGTCTCATGTTGAAAGTCACCAGCGTCCATCCACCTTGGACCGGCCTGCTAACTCAACGCGTGGCTCACATGGACAACTAGCGTCGAGTTCCTTTTTTGTGACATATAACCCAGCAGTACTGTCCCTCTACGTGCGACTCAGTCGCATCTCAATCACAGATGTGCAACTCTACAGCACACAAGTAACTCTGGTTGTCACAAAATCAGAGCGCACCTCATCGCTCTGGCTTGCCAATGTAGTCCCAATTGGAACGATCTGGCTCTGATACCAAATGTCACGGGATAACTTTTTTCGACGCCCATGCGGCGCCTCGCTGCCGCTACAGCAAGGCCAGCCTAACTCATATACCATTTTTCCATGAGGCATAACCTAATGTTGGCTATCACCCTTGTGCAACGTCTCACTGTCGCGTACAGTGAGACCAACTCATCTAACCATCACTTTGATACCACCCGCCTAGAGGACAGGAACTCCCGCATCGTAGTTGACTTCACTCGAGGCAAACCCTCTCAATGCATCGTGTCTACTCGCGACATGCATGCAAGCACCTCAGTGCCATTTGGCCTACCTAGCTTCACCCTGTGCAGTGCACTAGTCTCTCGCTTCAAACAACGGCATGCATCTCTTCATGCCATTCAAGCCAACCATCGTGTGTGGCCCACGCGACCAGCACACTTGGAGTAGCATGTAGCTCTTCATGCTATCCAAACTCAGCATCGTGTGTGGCCCACGCGACCAGCACATTTCCGCATCAGGCCCTCAGCTAGTGCGCGCCACTGCGTCCCACGTAGCCCTTGAGTGCCCTCGTGAGGTCACCGACCCATGTGCACCGCGACGCCGGCACGGGGCCACATGGTAACCTCACCCCAGGTGACACATGGCATCGCCGCAGTGCCGCATCGCTGTAGCGATGTTCTAGGCCCACCCTTAACATAGAAAGCCCATGCGCTCGTCCCACAATGCAGGGCCCCATGTGTGGGAGAATAGCTCCATAGCTCTCTTCCCCCTATATAAGGGTAAAACAGTCATTCAGCCAAAATGGCAGGAGAGCCTCAAACCTATTGGTTTGACATACCGCAACGCCTTCCGCATCACTAGCCCAACTTGGCCCAGTAGCGTCTGTGTCACAACTGTGTCGCTCTCGTGTCTTACCCACATGCGACCGTGTCACGTCCTCACAGCGCGACCACGTCGCCAGGCCCTCTTGGCCCCATGTCTCGTGCCCTCCTGACACCACATGTCGTGCCCCAAGAACTGTACTGCAAGCTCGAGTATTGGCCCCATCACACAGTGTTATCCTCCAAGTCCACACGTCTTGTGAGGTCACGCATCAGCGTCACTTGCGACCGTGTCGCGTCCACATCGCGTCCGCATCGTGAGGCCCTCATGGCCTCATGCCGCATGCCCTTATGGCATATGGCGTACCCTTGTGGCACCGCATCACGTCTAAGTCGTGACTGTGTCTCGTGTCCCCTCGACACCATATCGGGTCTGTTATTGCACTCGGATGCCACGCGCCCTTGGCACCGCTTCACGTGCCCTCTTGGCACCTCATCGCTTGCCGTACAAGCCAGATGTCGAGTGCCCTTTTGACACTACATCGCGTGCCGTCCTAGCACCGCCTCACATGCCTTGTAGCACTCGGACGTCGCGTGCCCTCTTGACACTACGTCACGTGCCCCTAAGCGGAGCACCGCATTGCATGCCTTATGGCATCAGGATGTTGCGTGCCCTCTTGGCACCACGTCGCGTGCCCCTACGCGGAGCGTCGCACTATGTGCCCCAACGTGCGTCTAGTCACCGTCGCATCATGTATAAGAGACACATGCATGCGTTGCAGGGCCGCATGCCTCTGCACCCACGGGCTACACGGCTAGTTAGAAGGTCCGCTTGCCTTCTTGCTAACTAAGTGCCCAGCTCCAAGGTCATCATGCCTTCATGCTAGCGCATAGATTAATGAGGCCGTCACAGGCCGCTATCTTAAGTTAGCGGCCGCTAACTTAAAAATAAAATAAAATAAAATATTTTTGAGATAACGGTATGTTAGCGGCCGCTATCTTAAGATAGCGGCCGCTAACTTAAGATAGCGGCCGCTAACTTAATTTTTTGTTTTTTTATTTAATTTTTTTTTTTTTTTTAAAGATAGCGGTATATTAGCGGCCGGTACCTTAAAATATCGGCCGCTATCCTAAGGTAGCGACCGATATCCTAAGATATCGCCCATTCTCTGGACTATACAAAACAAAAATGTATTGAACCGATACATTCAATGTATCGCCGATACATTGAATGTATTGGATGATACGCGATACGTATCGTCCTGAAGGTCAGGACGATACGTATCGGTTTTCCGATTTTTTGACCTTCATATAAGCCATGTAGAAGTCGGTGGTCACTCACGGCCCTACCTGGGATCGGGAATTCTTCTCAGGGTACATCTGTTCGCACCCACGCGTTTTCTGAAAGCGCCCACCTAAAAATTGTGCTTAGACATTAAAAGAAGTGCCCTCTGTTTGCGCCTAAGGATTATTGAAGGTGTCGACATCTGAAACCCATTGACTACTTGGGAATTAGCCGATGGAGATCCTTTTTTCACCCCAATCTTTTAGATAATGGATATTGAGACCATGAGTTTACCATGAGATGATCAATTTTTTGTTCTACATGGCACAAATCCTAAAAAAATGTCCTAAATCCATGTTTGAGCTTGAGGCGTTGAATAAAAAATTGACCGTCTGATTGTATGTTCATGGTCTCAAGATCCATTATGTGAAAGATTGGGATGAAAAATATCTCCATTGTTTGATTTCAAGAAGTCAATGGGTTTCATTTAAAATAAAGACTTGGTGTTTGGGACTTTTGCCACGTGGAAACACCATCTAATCAAGTAACCATTCTCAGATCAGGCCACTTTTTTGAAATCTGTGGAATAAAAAAATTGACCATTTGATGGTACGGTCATGGTTCTCAAGATCCTTTGTGTGAATGATTGGGTGTAAAATGATCTCCATCATCTGATTTCAAGTAGTCAACCAGTTAAAAATAAATGAAAGACTATTTTTGGGATGCCACTTAGGAACACCATCTAGTCAGGTAAGCATTCTTGGATCGGACCACTCTTTTCGAATCTATGCCACGTAGAATAAAAAATTGACCTTTTGATTGAACATTTATGGTCTCAAGATCCGTTGTGTGGAAGATTTGGTGAAAAATGATCTCCATCGTCATATTCCAATGGGTTTCAATTAGAAGAAAGAAGAAAGATTTGGATTTTGGGACTTATGCCGAAGCACCATCTGATCGAAACTCATTACCGATAGATTTCTTTATTTACAATGTGGGATTCTTTCTTCTCAATGCAGGTTGCCGTTAGTTTCTTTGATTCAGATGATGCAGATTGTTATTCCGCCCACTATTTTATAGGGTATATCTTGAGATCGTAGCCCATCTATAAGACGGTTTGATTCCAAGTCTCTCACATCCTTCATACGTTTTTTATATTAAACTTAAAAGTTACTTTTTTATTAGAGTTTCACACCTCTCTTTTAATCTTTGAAAAAAATATATATATACCAAAGAGGCATTAGCCTAGTTGGTAACCTCCCTCCATTGTGAGGGAGGAGGTCGTGGGATCGATACTCGTCCTCCACGCTGTTTTCCTCCCTTGTCTTTACAACGTGTGGGTTGGGTTCACCTGCTCGTCGGTTCTCAAGGTCGTTTCGGCCTAAAAATGATCGTCTAAAAAAAGATATATATATATATATATATATATATATATATATATATAGGAGCTTTATCCTCTCATTGGTGAGAGTCTTCTTTTCCGAAGAGATCGACTCTACAAAGGCCTTTTTACAATCCATATTTGTTTCTTAAACGGTTATGGTCATGGGTTTAACCGACGTTTTGATGGCTTCGTTACTGCGCGAACACTTGATCTATTCCTACGTCATGAGGCATCGTTTTAAAGCTTCGATTGAAGCATTGTGTGAAGCTTTTAGTCGGTGTTTGCCCCCGTTTCCAATGTGTTGGGAGTTTTTGTGGATCGTGAGTTTGTCAACGGTGGTGATGTCTCTTCGGATGGATCTTCGGTGTTGGTTACTGGCGGATCATGGTGGTGGATTCTTGAAGTTTTACCTTACTTTGAATGTCTCTGAATTCCATGTCGGTGCTAGATGGGTCTTAGATATCATTCAATGTATTTTAATGTTAATTATTATAATTACTACTATTGTGGCCCTCTACTTTGTAACCGTTCTCTATTTCAAATGAAAAGGATAAAATTTCATCTCAAAAATAAAATAAAAATTTAAGGTCTTATAATATGATTGAGATTATATTTTTATTTCTTAAAATACAAGGGTAAAAGAGGTAATAAGTTATAGGGCTAAAAGAGGGGTATTTTGTTCATAAAATACGTGGAAATACAAACTTGAGAGAAGCAAGACCCCTCATTCTTGTTTTTAATAGTAGTAAGATTTATTATTTTGTTCGTCATTTAGCATGTTAACTGAACACTAGTTTGTGCTCTATGATTTTTCCTTCGAATTTTATTAGATGGTTGAATAGAGATGCCAAAATAAAATAAAAAAGCGAACATGAGTTTGAATGTGAATGCCTTATTAGACTTCACAGCGACCACAAAGTGTAAGTAAGACAGCACCGCACCGAAGAATCCTACCAAATATCTGCATCAAGCCCACAAAAAATCAGAATAAAAAAAAGAAAAGAAAAATGTACAAGAGCTTCTAGGATCTAGGGATTGCTTAGTTGCATCAGATCTAGTATCAGAATCAGAGTATTGCATCTTGTAAAGTCGATAAGCTGGAATATTCGCAAGGCGCAAACAACCAATGGTCGGATCGTGCCGTTATTCCATGGGAGGTTCTAGCGCTCACCAATAACCCCTTCCCTCCCTATTTTCTCCATTGGCGGGTTTATAGCTTTTCTGGTTTGCAAAATTTATAAAACTTTGTAAAACATTGAACTTTAAAATCACAGATATCGGAGCATTGGGTATATCTGATGAGAATACTTTAATATGTACCATTGCTCATATCTACTTAACAATTTATATTAAAGTGCTCTCCTCTGAACTCGTTGTTCCAATGTCCATCCACATGAAACACCTAGTGATCAAAGATGCATGCCACATTGCCTAAATGGGTGCTTCTCATGGAACTATATGCGGAAAGAAGTCGTATGAGTAAGGGCTTGGGCCTATAACACAATGGAAGGTTTACAATATTGCAACCTCAAGGTCTCACACATTCCATCCAATCCCATCTTACCTATCATTAAAAAGGCAGTCAGGATTCTGTCTTATAAATTATTTGTATTATTTTATTATTTTTCCTTCTCTTATTTTAATTATTGTAAACTTGTGTAAAAGAACAAAGATACTGTTTTTGTCTTGTCAACTTCAGCTCTTACCCTCTTCCAATTGAAAATTACCGTTATTATGCTTTTTTGCATGGCAGTTGTGTTCTCCACGTCCTTCCAATCTTAGAATTTAGATTTTAGGCATTAAAACATTATATGTTAAAAGAATTTTGTTATATAAATCAGTAGCCATACATTGATATTTGTACCTGTATTCCATTTTGACCTTTGATTTTCTCGTGCTTCTGATGAAATGTTCTCTATCGAAAATTTATAGTTGAGTGAGCGAAATTAGGTTCAGGTGAGTTGCACCTTATTGTATGTTTGTGAAGTACCTAAATAACCATTTAAATGCATTTGTATGTTGTGGTAATTGGGTAAATCCGTGATTATTTTCGTAAAAATCTCAAATTTGTTGTCAACATCCATAAGGTTATTCGATGCATCTGAACGTTTTGGTCAAAGAATTTTATAAAAATTAAAAATGATGTTGTTTTGTTTAATATTCTTATTTGTTATGAATCATGATTTTATAGTCTAATAGCTAATTAGAAACAATGGGCACAAGTACAATGCAGATCTAGAAACATCCTCATTGCATGATATCACTAGCCTTTTCATCTCTAAAATAATATCATTGTATTCTCTGGGTTGTGGTAGCAGTATAATTTCAAATCTGTGTCTATTCGTGTACATAAATAGAACAAATGCAGCAATGTTAGTAAAATTTTCTTACTTTTTTACAATAGTTATCTGGTCAACTACATTATAATCTTTATGCTTATTGTATGCTTACCTTGAAAGTTGAAGCGTTTGAATGGTTTTTGCTGTTTTTTATTTTTGAAGAAGTCATGGCTGTTCCTTTGCTCACAAAGAAGATTATCAAGAAGCGTGTTAAGAAATTTAAGAGGCCTCAAAGTGACCGCAAGGTTTCCGTGAAGGTACTTTTTATCACCATCTTCCTTCCACTACGAATGCTAGATAGTTTCAGGATGACTGTAGTTTCATTCTCTCTTCTTTTCGTCGATGAGACTATAAAAGAAGCTAGTTTTCTTTAAATGGGTCTTCTCTTGATGCTTATAAGGCGCTTTATTTATCAGGAGAAATATTAGGAAATATGGGGACTGGAGTTTATGGTTTCTAATTTTTCATGCCAACAGAGTTTGTAAATGCTTTTCCTGAAGGTACATCTCAAGATGAGAGATGGAAAAATCTCACCGTCCACGCTTATTCTAAGAAGTGAGATCCCCGTAACTTCTTTTCTTCTGCTTGCCCAAAGGATGGTATTCCCTGAAACGATATGGTCAAATTCCTGAACAGCCCTCCACTACCCCATCCACCATAAAATCTACTAACTTCTTCCAGAGTGCACATACCATTTTGAAGAGCTCAAGAAAAGTGTATGTGATATTAGAGGAAGAGTATCCGAATTATAAAAGATTTGCAGGAAAATAAAAGATGGCTCGATTCGCCGAATCCACAATACAATAGAGTGAAATTGTGCAAAACAACCATGATAATTAGTACTTGAATAACCATTTCAAAACACAATATTTTATTGAATAAAAATTTAAAACCTAATAGCGCGTGTTTTTTCAATAAACAACAGAATATAAGGAAATGAACAAAACCTACGTAACAGCCTAACTAAACTAAACAACTCTTTAGTAAAACGTTAATAAATAAGAAATCAACTTTCAAGGTCAAAGGACCATATGTTATTTTGATTTTTTGCACACCATCAATCACATAATCACTTTTTATTTTTTTTGATGAAATCACACAATCACTTAAGTGAGCATTTGACCGTTGAATTAAACCTCCCTGTTGTACTATTAGTAAGTTTTTTTGTCTTAAAAGGCGCATTAAGAAGCCCAGTTGAGCAACATCTTTATCAGGGCTGTTAGTGCCATGTTTTGGACTGATAAAAATAGTCTTTAAACAGGGTTCTTAGCGGCAGATATCCTGCCTGATCCTGTGGCTTATCACGCAACGTCAAAGTGTCACACATGCTAGTCTCCGTCCTCAAGGATAAACTCCAGGACACAGGCGGAAGGAAGGCTAATTGGACCTACACGCCCATTAAAAATCATTGATTCCTTCAAATCATATGAAGGAGATTGTTTTTCACCCAGATCTTCCACACATTACTTATTGAGATATATTGATGTCATTGCACACCACTTTTGTATTTGTGGCATGGATCAAAATATCGTCCGATACCGATACGTATCGGACGATACGTATCGGTATCGGAGGTGGGCGATACGGTACATTAAATGTACCGTATCGCCCATTTATAAGGCTAATACCGGACGATACATTCAATGTATCGTCCGGTATTATACTGTTCCGGTACGTATCGTCCGATACGTACCGGTTTTCGGCCCGGACGATACGTACCGGAAAACCGGCATTTTGATCCTTGATTTGTGGGACATGAGTTAATAGGAAAGATTTGATAGTTTTGGGGCCCGTGCCACTCGAAAAACCCACGTAAGCCATCTGATTTGAAGGCAATGATGTAGAGATCTTTGATGCTACTGATTGGCTTGAACCACAATCTCTACCATCTGATTTAACACTGTCAACTATTAAACAGATGATAAGCTTCGACTGTGTTGTATCAAATGATAGATATCATGTTTCATGACAATCTTTTTTTATTAGATCTTTTCATCATGGCCATCAAATCAGAAGGGTTATATGGTGCTCCATGTGGCATATATCTAAAAAATATTAATTCTTTCTTTTAACCATTGGGCCATGACACAAATCTCTTGTGCAAGTAGCAGCTCCCTTAATTATATTATCTAATCAAATATGTTTTATTTAAAGGGAGCAAGTACTTGCACACATGATTCGTGCGTTGCACATAATTTAAAACAAAGTGTTGCTATTTTTTAGATATGTGCCATGTGGAAAATCATCTAAACCGCTTGGCACGGAACATGGCCTTCATCATCTGATTCAAGATAGTCAAAGCCCACATCTAATGATAGAGAACGTTTTCTATGCTGATCATTAACACCACGGAACTTTACCTTATGACTTTTAAATCTTTACCTTATGACTTTTAAATCAGACGACTTAGATGGTGTTTCAGGTGGCATAGGTTCTCAAATATCATCTAGAGATTCTTGATATAAAAGATTGAGGGAAAAATTATCTCAATTGTCATATACTATGAATTTATATTTTGATCGGCGCCTTGGGGTTCTTGGATCCCCACCCATTGCATTAAAGTAAAAGGAGAAGATTACAACCGATTATACAGACATATTAAATTTGACAAATCTATGAATTTTGGATGACAGTTTAGTTTAAATTTGATCAATCTATGAATTTTGGTCCCAACCTTCTATGCCATAGATATGTAAATCATGATACACTTATCAGATGGTAAACATGATGCTTCCACAAACTCTACTACTTAAAAGAGCATATAATTTTACTATTGATTTTTTAATTTAAATTCGGTGCATCTTGGGAAAACTTGGGAGCCAAAATATTTAAGCCCTGTTTGACAACCTTTTTTCAAAAAACATTTTTCATGTGTTGGAACGAGGTGTGTCACGTCATGTTTCTCAATTCAAAACTCATGCTTTGTGCATAGTGACAAAATTCGTTTTCGGTGGGGGTCCTTTCGGTACATTTCAAATCAACTTCAATACCTTTCGGAAAAAATTCGGGAAAGTTTCGAGGATTAAAAATATATTTAAAAATTACTAACATATTAAAAAAAAAAAAAAAAAATTAAACATAAAAAAAATACTGAAATTTCTCTGAAAAATACCAAAAAATACCAAAATGATCGAAAAATACCAAAATTTTTATTTGACCCCCTTTTCAGTGAATTTTGCGAAATTTCTCGACAAAATTTGTTACTATGGCTCTGTGAAGTGTAAAATATTGATTGATAAAAATGAGTGATGCTATTATATGTAGATGACTATTTTCTTTTGCATTTGTGAACAGATAAATAAGAGAGTTATCCACAAAGGGTGATGCATGCTTCAATCTCCTTGTTGAAAGTTATGCATACATGATATAGATGATCACTTTTCATTGCATCATGTGAAGTGCAAAATACTGGCCGTTGCTATCATGTGTAGGATTTATTCACAAATTAAGGGTCTGTTTGGATAGGGGGAAAGGCAAAGATATAATGAGAAAAGAAAGGAAATATGTTAATTTCCTATGTTTGGCAACAAAGTTGTGCCACTGGAAATAATAGGAAAATTCAAAAAAAAAAATTCCATTGGAAACCGACAAATCCCTCTAAAATAGAGGATTTCATCGGAAATCTTTTGCCATTATGCTCCCTCCCCTCTTTTTGTTAGGTGAGAACTCTCTCTCTCTCTCTCTCTCTCTCTCTTTCTCTCTCTCCTCGATTTCTCTCTCACTCTCTCTCTCTCCTCGATTTCTCTCTTTCTCTCTCTATCTCTCTTTTTTATAAATAAATTGAAATAAAATCAATTGGTGATTGTAGCTTCGATCAAGTGATTTGCTTTTCAACAACCAAGACTATCACGAATGTCATGATTGCCTCGAATCTACGTGGAACAATTCTAAAGAGTTACAGTGAACCCTAATTCATAGGATTCTATAGTGCGCCGTTGAATTTGATCACCTCTTTAACCAGGTGAAGATTTTAAGTTCCCTAAGTTTTTTCGAGATTAGGATTTGTGGTTTGATGATTAGTTGTTTTAATGCTTCAATTTTAGAACCATTGAGGAGCGATGATGGAGTTAGGAGAGGGGCTCCGTAAGCTACGAAAGATGATTTTCGATAAGGGACCGTTTCATTAATTCGAACGAGAGATTTCGAGAACCCTAGAATTTATTTATGAGATTCAATTAGAGCTCCCTGCCTATAAACTTAATCATATTGTATGTTAAATTATAATTTACATCTCCTCAAAATGGGTTGTAGCTTGTGGAATTTTGATTTAATATTCAGTTTTTGTCTATTCTTTGGCCATTTGGGTTTTGGGTTTGAATTTAGCTACCATTTAAGGTTTCTAAGATTTTTGTCCATTTATTTATTGTTATCAATATATTAAGGTCATGCAAAAGAAATTAATTTAACTACATAGGCTAGCTAATCTAACTATGAAGGGCTAAATCAAATTGAAGGCAGACAACCATTAGGCTTTGATCTAAAAGATTTTTTTTGACAATCATTAGGGGTACTTGGATTGATCACAGATATGGTAGTCACAGTCCTATTTGTTTATGTAGATTGCAGTTTTAGTAGGTTGCGGTTGAACTTTTGATCTTAAGATTCTTAGACTCAGGGGACTTGCAGATTCAAGCATGATTACTAATTGCCTGATTTGGTTCTTTAATTTCTTAGCATTGTCGGCATTCAGATCGACAAGTAGACCAAGTTCTACACTACCTTTTTAATTGACTTTTGGCTGGTCCCCAATTTGGGCTGCTTGATTTTAGAATTTTAGTTGTTGTTCTCATTGCTCAAATTCCATTCAACTCCCACTAATGATTCACATGGAGTCAAATAATCATAGACTCACCTTCGGATGTCACTACCACTAGATTCTCTTCTGGAATCCAAATGAATCATAGTATTGCAAAGCCAACCTTAAATAGATGGGACCAATTCATATCATATGAATTTGTTTTAGCTTTCTAGATAGTGGATATTTATTTATAAATTCCCATCATATCTAGCATTTTGCTCCAATGCTATTTGAAACTTGTTTTGAATAAATTTCATCTCTGATTTTGGTCTTCATTGAATGGTGCTTTCTAATTATTAATTTCAACCTTTATGTGCTTCTAGGACCTAATGGCTTTGCAGCACTGAGGAGTTGGCTTTAGCCAAAAAAATCATACCTAAGTAGATCCTTAATACTATCCATTATTAATATAAGAACTTTAATATTAGAGCACGGATTAGAGGATCCAAATGACTTAAAAAATATAATTTTGGTGCACATTAGTTATCATGTTGGCTACATTGACTACTCATATGTTGCATCTTTTAATAGATCATTAAATATGTAATGACCCTAAAATTGGGAGACAGATTTGACTGCTTTGGTATTCGTGCCTGGCACGAAAATTGAGGCAAACTTAAAATTTTATAATAATAATATTAATATGAATATTATTAATCTATAAGCGTGTAAAGTCATAGGTCACGTGTTATGCGAGTCTAAGATCCGAGGAGATACTTAGTGGAATGCTATACACTGAGTATGATGTATGTGCTCAACACCGGAGTGAAATAATTAGAAATGGAAATATCAAGGATATTTTTTGAGTTAGCTTATAAGAGAAGGAAGGTTAGAAAATACCCACATCTCACTTCTTTGATCTGAAAATTATGCTTGCAAGCTAGTTCAAGTCCTAGAGAACTCCCTGCGAATCCGAGGCTAGAGAAACCCTAGATTATTAATCCTCTAAATTAGAGCGTGAAGGAATCGACGTATGTACGTCGTATTGTATTTGGGAAGGCTAACTGCATCTGTGTGTTAGCGTAGAGCTGCACTTATTCGTCGGAGAGCTCATTTTGATAAGATCTCGGATTTCATATCCAAAACCCACCTTGAGCCTAGCATGCCTTGAACCACGGAGACAACATTTAAGAGGTGAGTTACTATGTTTTTATAGTAATTTAGACCTAATAAATAGGTAGATGCTTGTGCTTGTATGATTCGATGAGAATCATAAAGAGTTAAAGATGAAAAGGGTTAAAAATCAACGAACTGCATTTATGACAGAAACTGTCATATTCGATCGATCAAATTGAGTATTTGATCGATCAAATTGTAATCCGAATGTTCAAATTTTGGATTTGATCGATCGAATCATATAGAACCCTATAGAACAGGAGGGTGATTTTCTAGAGGTAAATACCCAATAAATTTGATCGATCGAATTGGGATTTGATCGATCAAATTTGGAACTGATCGATCAAATTATAAAGTGATCGATCAAATGATGAACTGATCGATCAAATGAGAAATTGATCGATCGAACTTTGAAATTGATCGATCATTTTGAGAAAATGATTGATCGAATTGTATGAATACCTTATACAACAGGAGGTCTGAAATTTTGGTAATTTGATTTTGAAATCCGATCAATCAAACTTGAGAATTGATCGATCAAATTAAGGATCCGATCGATCAAATGAAAAAGTTGATCGATTGAATTCCTTTGTTCTGTATATGATTAAATGTGAGATCCGATCGACCAAATTGAGTAAATGATCGATCGAATAGTGAATCTGATCAATCAAATGAGGAAATTGATCGATCGAATTCCTCTGTTCAGCCTATGTTGGTTTATGGGATCCGATCGATCAAATAAAGTGAATGATCGATCGAATAGTGAATCTGATCGGTCAAACAGGAAAGTTGATCGATCGAATTCCCCTGTTTGGTCTGTTTTGGTTTTCTGGGGAAAACACTGTTGTACTTTGTACCAGTTAATGTTTTGACATCTTTGACACTTAGTACACTGTACTTATAGTCTAGGTTAAAATCGAGACGCTTTAAAAAGCTTTAGATTTGCTTAGAAAAACTTGAGCTAAGGTAGGGGAAATTCAACTTAAATTATATCTGATTCTGACTACATGGTCTCATAACATCTGTATTCTGATATATGTTATGATTTCTGTTTTAAAAAGCATGTCTTATATATCAATGAAAGTTCTGTCATCTCTAATTCCCGTCATTTGATATCTGCTTTCTGATTCCCGATGTTACGTGATATGTATTGATTTAAAGTTCATGTGACGAATCCCCCTTATGTGGTAGGATATCTATGACTGATACGGTGGGATATCCGTGTATCTGATTTGTAATCCCTCTGGCACAAGTTGCTCTCAGTTGATGAGGCTTGTTGCAAATACCTATAATTGTTCATTGAACGACGATGGTTGGGGTTGCCCATCGGCAAACATCTAGCTACCACGTGCTATATTTATGGGAGTTATTTAAGTATAGAATTTAAGTCATTAAATACTGTATGCATAGCATCTGAAAACTCTGAAAATAAAATCTGCTTTCTGATATTCCGCATCTGTTCTGTCCTTTAAAGCTCTGCATCTGACATTTGATTATTTCTGTCTGTGATCATCTGTTTTTGACAATCTGTTCTGAGATATGTTCTGCAAACCATGTTTTACAGTTTTAATGCAACTTAATTGAGTTTCTTCTATTGAGCTTAGATGGTTAGCTCACCCCTGACTCCATGTCATAGGTTTTGAGGCCAGGGCTCCAGGCACGGAGAGCAATCCTGACTATCAGCCTGAGGCAGACGCTGAGGAGGAGGATACAAATATACCTGCTAACGAGTACTATTCGTAGTCTGGGTAGTTGGTCTTGTTTTGTATTCTGAGGGTTTTGTACTGATATTTTAGATTATCTGGTCTGGTGGCCACTATGTTTTGTATTATACTCTGTAGATACGTTTATTTCATTATTGTATGCATCTTATAGGAACCACTATTGGGAACTATTATTTTGGGTGATGGATGGCCATCACCAGTGGTTCTTATTAGTTCCTTTTTGAGGATGCATATTCTTTTGTTATATCTATATATATATATATATATTATTTTGTTTCCTTTCTTTTTCTTTAGTGTCTTATATGATGACTCTATCTGCTTCTTTGGATAGTGTCTGCTCTAATTTCAGCTATATGAGCAGACATTCTTTGGTTTGTTCTCGCGATCATCAGTGTCTATGATCTTGATGGCACGAGTTTTTGAGTGCGAAAATCTAGGCTATCACAGTTGGTATCAGAGTGAAGGCATTAGGTCGAACCACGAGGACTATAGATTTGATTGTTTTTACAATCTGTGTACTGATCAATGTTATTATTTTTAGAATCTGTGTACTGATCAATGTTATTATTTTTACAATGATAGACCAATATGGCCCAACGATTCAGAGGACGCGACAGAGGTAGAGACGGGCTAAGAATGGTTCCGTTACGAGAAATTGATGAGGGTATTGCTACATCTCGTGGAGCAAGAGTTGCTATCGCTTCAAATGCCGTTCTGGTAGGACCAAGGGGAGGAAGAGGTGGTGATGAAAGAATGGAGTAGTGTTAGAAGCTTTGGCTGCCTACGTGATTCAACAGACTGCTGTGATAAATCAACAAGCAACTAGACCACCTTATCAACCCATAGGTTTTGCTGAGTTTTGGAGAATGAGACCTCTTAATTTCTCAGGTCAAACAGATCTGATTGAAGCCGAGGGTTGGATAGAAGAAATGGAGAACGTGTTTGAGGTGATTCAATGCATTAATGTTGAGAAGGTGCGTTGGGCAACCTTCAAGCTTGATGGTGAGGCCGGACCTTGGTGAAAATCGGTATCGAGAAATCGTGAACAAGAATTTCCTAATACCCCTTGGACATGGGCTGAGTTCGTTGAGACATTCAACGATAAGTATTTTCCCAAGATCTTGAGACATCAGTGGGAAGTCAAATTTATTAAACTGGAACAAGGTGCTATGATAGTGCACGAGTATGGTGTTGAGTTCGATATATTGTCTAGATTTGCACCGCAACACGTAGCCACCGAGTTGATGTGAGCTCGAAAATTTCAACTTGGCCTAAGGCCAAACCTACAGAAGGAGGTAGCTATGTGGGAGTTGGAGACATATGGCGGTGTTATATCTAAGGCTCTCATTTCAGAAGAAGAGAATAAAAAATAATTTGCATGAAGGGATGGGCAGAATAAGGAGAGGTCATTTCAGAGATAATCTAATAATCTTGATCAGGCAAATAAGAGGGCTAAATTCTCAAGACCTCCTAGATACCCTACTCACTCTAGACTAGTAGTATCTTCAGGGCCGAGTTCTTATCAGAGGCCATTTGTACCTGTGTCATCCAGACCATTCAGATCTTCTGATTCGTCTGCTAGTGGAGCTTCCATTGCACATGAATCTTCTTGGGTCTCTTCATTTACTCCGACTCCATCATGTGCAAAGTGTGGAAAGCCACACAAGACCGAGGACTGCAGGAGAGACACGAGAGCTTACTTCAGGTGTGGCAAGATGGGCCACATGGTTAGAAATTGTCCTGAGGAGAGTAAGGAAAGTAAGGAGAGGACTAAATCGGTATCCACTCAGAGATCTTCTCGACCTATTATTCAAGGTCGAGCATATACTGTCACAACAACTGATGCCCTGACATCAAACGACGTCATTCAAGGTATCATTACGCTTGAGAGTTAAATTGATTCATTGATATTCATATAATATAGCATGTTTTGATACTTTTATATATAGATATATTAGTGACTGCAGTACACTTAACCTTTTATGTTTTAATATATAAATAAAAGGTACCCTTGTCATGCATCGTAAAGGCAACGTGAGTCAAGCAGATGCACGTGTATTGATAGATCCTGAGTCTAGTCACTCATTATCACTCCTCAATTCTCTGAGAAATTGGGCATTGTTCCCAAAACCCTTGATTTTATATTGGCTGTATTGGTCCCGACGGGAAGCTCTGTGAGCACAGATACAGTATTATTGGTGCATGCTTTTTATGGGTTCCTTTTGGCCCCCGTTGAATAAGTGGCCCAATACTATCCAAGTGGATTCTAGCGATGCAGCATTTGGAATGGTGGAGGTGAAGATTAAAAAAAAAAGGGTTTTCTAAGAAGATTTCTAGTTTGTTGCGCTCGCCAGCTGCAGAATTTAACGACGCTGCAACACGTTAATGATCACGCTTTAGAGCAGGTGTGAGTTACTTCTTTATTGAATCGTCTGCCTGTGAACGCCAGTAGCTATGTCTCTTCTTATAATTTAGATAGTTTAATTTTCCTTTCCTTTCCCTATTATTGTTGTAGTTCTAATCAGTTTAGACTTCCCAATTCTGTTGTGAGTTTAAGCGTGTGGGTTTATTATGATTGATTTAATCTAGTATTCTAATTTTATCAGAAGTTTAATTATTTTTAGTTTCCTAATCTTATTAAAATTTCAATTAAGTTAGTGCCTTAATACTACTAAAAGTCCAATTGATATCGGTCTCCTAATTGTACTTGGAATGCAAGTATATTAATTCTTAATGAAACTCTAATTAAACCAAGCATGCTAATTATACTGAAATTCCAAGTAAAACAAGTATACTAATTGTGTGAAATTCTAATCAAATCAAGTATACTAATTGTATTGAAATTCTAATTAAAACGAATATAATAATTGACTGAAATTCTAATTAGAGCAGTTATAATAGTCCTACCAGAATTCTAATTGGAATATGAAACTAATTCTACTAAAACTCTAATTAAAATAAAGATACTAATTTTACTAGAATTACTATTAGAGCGAGAAATTAATTATCCTAAGATTCTAATTAAAACAATGAATTATCTATGCTAAAATCCAATTAAAATAAGGGAACTGATTTTTTGCTTGAATTATAATCAAAGTAATGAATTCTAAGGATTTAATAAAAATAAAGCATGTAAATTAATTGTACTAAAATTCTAAGAAGAAATTATGAAACTGATTTTCTAATCCTAATTAAAGCAACTAAATAATTCTAGAAAAAAGGGTTTGGGCCTGCTATGCTAAGGAGGATTGGCCTCGTTCCTGAGTACCCTTCCGTAAGCTTTCTTAGGCAAATCGGGTGGCTGAGATTAAAGATAAATTGGATTTTGAATTATAATATTATTTTTAGATTTTCAGAGTCGATTTCGGGGTAGTAATTATGAATTAAATTGAGAAACTAGAATTATAGAAAATTAAATTATTATTTAGGATTTTTAAAAGTATTAAACTAAGGAATTAAAATTATAATGTAAAATTCTAGGACTAAATTCAGGTCCGAAATCAGAAAATCTGATCGTATGATTAAGGACTGGTTCTAGAACCTAAGAACTAGAACTAGAGATTAATGATAGGACTGAAAATTAAGATTTTAGAACGGAATTAAAGCATAGGGTCGGTAACTTAGACCGTTAGATTAAGGATTGATTCTAGAAACGGAGAACTAAAACCAGATATTGAAGATTACGGTCTAAAAAGGGTGCTATGGTCTAAAACTGTGAACTAATATTAATAATTAAAACTAATGAAAATCCTAAATCTAAAACTAAGATTTTTACCTAGGACCGGGGCTGCAGAGAGAAACCTTGAAGATTCTAAGCTTGAATTTCGAAATCATGGCTAGGTTGCTCTATGTATTTGTTCTCGGAGTTCTCTGGTTTTGAAATCCTAAAAAAATCTATTCTCTCTCTCTCTCTCGAAAATTGCAAGCTTCTTTCGTGTTGTGTTGTGGGTCGAATTAAAAAAATCTTTTATAGGTTTTTTTTCTAATTAAATGCCTTATTTCAGGTGTTTAATCGAATTGCGCGCCGGTATCTCGGCGCTTAATCGCTTTGAGTTGGTCACCGACTCAGTGAGCGATCGATTGACTCGCTTAGCGAGTTTCCCAATTCTAATCACGTTAGAACTAATTGCGTGCCAAGAGTGGAATGCGTAATCTGATTAAGTGCCCTTTCGAAGCGTTTAATCGAGGAAGCTTAGGGGTTAAGGACGGTAAGACTAGGTCGGGTGTAGGCCAATTACGCGCCGGTGGTCGGGCGCTCAATCCGATTGCGCGTGTCATATAGGGCGCGAAATCGAGTCTCGAGGTGGTCTGGAGAAAGAAAGTCTGGTCTAAAAGGGGATTGATTGTACGCGTGTGGTTTTGCGTGTAATCGAATTGTGCGCGTGGTTTTAGGCGCATAATTCGGGACTGTCCGAGTCCGGATCAGGTCTGAAATGTGAGACTATTGTTTCAGCCTGTACTTTGACTATATACTATTATTTCAATATATAGTCTCCCTACATCGGGATCTGAGTCACAGAGCTATTGTTTCAGCCTGTGTTCAACCATGTACTATTGTTTCAGTGCATGGTCCCGCATTAGGGTTATGGGGCCTGAGCCATAGAGCTATTATTTCAACCTGTGTCCAACGATATACTATTATTTCAGTATATGGTCTCACATTAGGGTTAGGAGTTTGAAATGCGAGACTATTGTTTCAGTCTGCATTTCGATTATATACTATTGTTTCAGTATATAGCCTCTCTATGTTGGGACCTGAGCCACATAGCTATTATTTTAGCCTGTGTTCAGCCATGTACTATTGTTTCAGTGTATGGTTCTCACGTTAGGGTCATGGGGCCTGAGCCACAGAGCTATTGTTTTAGCTTGCATCTGGCCATATACTATTGTTTCAGTATATGGTCCCACATTAAGATTGTGAAACTTTCAGAGAAGGTAAATCCATTCTGAAAAGTTATGGGCAAGGTCAAAGGTTGACCAAATAAATTTGTATAATCTGAGAGGGTAAAATGGGGGTCTCTACAGATGCCCCTCTTTGGCGCGCTCTTGCGAAGTAAGAACGCGTCGAAGAAGTAGACACCCCTCATTCAAGGTGTCTTCTCGTTTCTCTTGAAAAATCACAAATGTGAACTGGGGATGCTGACATGACATGCTTGACTTTCTTATCTATCATCGCAAGCTAAAATGGAGCATTTGAGGGCCCAGTGGTAGCTGTCGAAAGGCGTGTTCCATGCCGTGAATGCCCAAGGGTGATCCCGTCGTGTATTGCGACCCGCTGTCATAGACAGCCGACGGGGAAAGTCAGCGTATCCTATTCCGTAGGTGCAAGGGGCATCCCGTCGTATGGCACGACCCACTATGAGTGACAGTCAAACAGAAAGCAGAAATACCATATCCTAATTTGTGGGTGCAAAGGGCATCCCGTCGCATGTCGCGACCTGCTGTAAGGGGCAGTCAAACAGAGGGGTATGACGCAGTCGAGGTACTGGGGGGTGTCATACAAATATTCATAAATAGGTTCAGGGACCAATAATTAAATGCAATATAATGTCGAAGGCTTTCGCAGGTCATGTCAAACCGGGCGCATCATTGCTCACACCAATGCGCGCCAGAAGTTTCTTTTCCAATAGGCGTTTGTAAGTTCTTAGATTAAATATACTCGTTGTTCGATTTCCCAGGAGAATGGCTGGTTCGGGCTAGTAATTGAAGTGAATTTTGGTAAGTGAGTCTTTTTATTTTTATTTTTATTTTTTTTGTAGAGGTAAGAGATTTTTGGTTTTGGAGTAAAAAATTTTTGATTTGAGAAGAGATTTTTTTTTTTTGGAAGTAAGGAGTTTTGAAAATTTAAAATTTTAGGAAATTTAACTTAAGATCAATTTGGTGGTAAGACGGTGGAAAATGTGGCTTCCGAGAGGTCGCTGAGCAGAACCACCAGAACGGGATTTGTGGACCCGACTGTTTGTATGGTTGTTAAGACGACACTTGGCATGACGAATACTTTATCTAACCTTTTCGGCGAATACTGATGATTGTCTCTTATAGGAGGACTACAGTGATTCGCGAGTCGAGAGAGACGGGTTTTGAAAAATATTTTGACTTAATCGTAGCTAACTATATATGTCAAAAGCAATATCGAGTAATTGAAAAGTGGGTAGTACTTACTTGGAAGTGATACTTACCTGGATTGTGCATAGCTTTTACGGTTCGTGGTGGTGCCGTAGTGTCGCGATGGGACTTTAGAGATTTCGTCTCTTCAGGTCTGCTGTGGTTGAGCTTGGTAGTTGTGATATAATGTCTTATAGAAGTGATGTCGCGATGGGACTTGGCATTGGTCGGATGCGAGGGTGAGTCCTAGTGGGACGTGGGGCTCAATTTGGGAGAGAGAGAGCTCTTTGCTTTAGCGATGGGACATAATCGAGCTTTCTTTCATTTCATCATATGGTGCGACAGGTGTTGTCTGAGCTTCATGATGTTTGCGATGGGAAGTGGGCTGAGCATAGCTTTTTTTGGTGGCGTGCCCACATTATCGGGGGATTTGCTTTTGGCTTTTCGCGATGAGACATGAGGGCATGGCTAATTTATTGCGATAGGGCTGGATATTGAGGTGGTATCATGTGTGTGCATCTTGTTGTGGTGGGGTGTGCGTGATCGGCTGCCCCTCTCTCCTTTCTCTTTGAATAGCCTGTGAGGCTACGCAATGGGACAAGGGAATTTTGATCAAGGTGAGGTAGGAAGATGTGAAGGTATAGACTTCGTCCAAAGTTAGGCATTGCACGCCTAATTTAGGTCGCTCAATATGATTGCGCGCTTGTTTTCGGGCGTGCGATTGGGCTATTTACGCATGTGGGAGTGTGCGGGTGATTGGATCGGTATTGCGCGGCTCGTGGGAGTTGTGTTTTGGATTGTGCGCAGCGTGCGTGGCGCGTAATCGAGTTAAGCGCACGTACTCTATATAAGCGATAGAGCCTTTATTTGCTTTTTAGTCTTCGGTTTAGTCTCGAGTTTTATTTTTTCTAGATATTTTGTATTCTAAAATTCATATTTTAATGATATTGGGTGATCTAATTGTCCGATTGGGATGTCGTTTCTTTTTATGTTCGTGATTTCGTGTGATCTTCGCCCTGAGGTGATGCTCGAGGACGGTGTTATTCTGGAAATAAGTGGTATTAGTAATAAAGGCGCTAGTCTTCACATCGGTCCTTTTTAGGAAGCAATGAAGGCAACGCTGAGGAGGCGGCGGCGGAAGTGAAAATGGCGGAACAGAAGGAGTAACAAGTGGAGGGATGCGTTTTCCAATCAATTATTCCTAAAGCCTCCGATTGGATGCTCCAAGCCTTGTGGTAATCCTTCTGAGGCCTCCGATTGGGCGTTCTGCTCTTCGCTTTGTGTTGATTTCGGGTCACCGATTTTTGTTTTGGGTTGTAAATTCAGGAGGTATGCCTCCGGTGATTCTTGCAAAATTTGAGTTATGAATAAAGACGCATTTTTTTTTGTTTTATCATGCTTGTTTATTTGCTTAAACTTATTAATGGATTGATTGAATTTATTTGATTTATTTTAGGATTTAATTTAACTTGAGACTAATTTATTTTTATGAGGTTTGTTTAGAGGGTTTACTTGGTTTTGATGGGTAATTCAAGATGTATGCCTCCAGCAGTTTGGAGTTTTATGGGTGTTTCCGGAATCATATGTTGATATCTTAGCTGCTTGGATTGGGGCGGATTTGAAGGAATTAAGGGAATATTATGGAATTTTATGGATCTTGTTGTTATGTGGTCTCTTTGAACTGAGAGAAATAGTCAAAATTTTAATAGAAAAAGAAAGTCTGTTTCTATGATTCTTAAGGATTTTCGAGAGTCGGCTATTAATTGGATCAAGATTGGATGCAGTTCAACGCATGATCAAGATATAGACTTTATTCATGAATGTGATAACCTACGCATATAGTCATTTTCCTCTTGTATACGATTGTACTTTCTTGTAGATTTGGCGGCTTCGTAGATTTGGGGGTGAGGTTTTCTTTGACGGATGAGTAGTTTTTTTTTAGGTTGCTAGCATCTTGCTGGCTTTTTCTGATTTGTGTTTATTTTTTTAGTATAATAAAGGTTTTTGGTTATTGGTAGAAAAAATAAATAATAATAATAATTGAGATAAAAAACTATCCGCACCATCAAATTCAAAGCAATCAATGGATTTTCAATGATGGCTTTTTACAAAAATATGGTTGGCGCCGGTAGAGGTACCTAATTTTAAATTACTAAAACTAATTGTAAGATAGAGAATGTGGCTACCAGGAATTTGGATATCAAAGTTTGGGGAAAAGATATTAGCCAAAAAAAACAATAAAAAGGATTGGGGAAAAGATCCAATGCATGTCAGTTAATCTGCAGCATAATTAACTGACAACAAACATCTTTATAACTATAGGGCCTCATATTGCATACTACTCACACCTGGCCGAATCAACATCACATATATATATATATATATATATATATTTTAAGGAACATCACATATACTCTAATATGGCTCAACACGCTATTAGATATACATAAACTACTCGCATATTGTCAAATATAGGGTTGAATATGGTTACAATGTATATATAAAACACACCAGATATGTAAATCCCATCTTAGGCTCACCTGCTGGATGCCCTTTGCAATAACGCGATCAGGCATCAGTCCAGATGACATCCAATCCACAATGTTACTACGGCACGGAGGTTGGTAGGCATGAAGCGGGTTGCACCCCATAGTGGAGTCACACTCATCGACCACCATTACCACCGCGCTCTCTCCATTGGCCGTAATTCTAATATTTTTAAGGCACCTTCCGCCGTTGATCCACCCGGTCGAGAGGGCAACTACCAATTCGTGGTCAAAATGGTACTGTTCGTCGCATTTCGATGCCCCTCCACCATCTGAGCCGTTCTGGAACCCGTTCAAGGTCATAATTGCCGGTATAGAGCCCGACGAAGGGGATGGAGAACACTCGTAGGTGTCGTAAAGCTTCCCTTCGACGCAACATTCGGAGTCGTCTGTGTTGCACTCGCCCGGTGGTGGTTTCGTCCCCGTCAATTTACCGCTCGGCATTCACATTTGTGCTTCTCCAAGCGCACATAGAAACAAGAGGAGAAGAAGAGGTGATCTCCACCAAACTTCCTTCTTATTTTCACTATTTAATTATCTTTCTCCCTCCTTTTTTGTGTTATATTATTATGGTAATACCAAATGAATGATGTCGATGGTATATAGGGAGAGTCTTCTTAGTCTTCTTTCTTCTTTCTTTTGCATGAAATTATGAAGGGTTTTTTTTGTAAATATCCTCCTATGCTATGCTTAAATTGCATAAAACTCTCTGAGTTATGCTTATTTACACTTGTTCCCCTACTTTTATATTTCCTTTATAAATACCCCACTGCCGTTAAATGACAGTTAACTAGGCGTCATTTTTTCAATTAAATAACTTGTTTGCCCTTACTTAACATTATATACAAAATGATCATTGCATTTTTTTCAACTTTAACTGCATTTTAACAGTAGATAAGTATCGGATCTTGTCCAATTTTTTTGGATGGAATATGATTGATCTCCTATAAGTTGCCATGCTACCTAATTTTCGATTTAAATGTTCATGACGCTCGCTTGACTCGTGAGTAGCGCTAAAATGCTACCTTGTGTGTACCATCCCGTCCCTACTATCGTTACGAATCAATTGAGTATCATGGACATCAAAATTGGAAATTAGGTAATAAGGCAACTTAGAAGAGATCAATCATGTTTCACCCAAAAAATTTAGGCAGAATCTGATGCTTATCCACCGTTTAAAATGCGATCAAAGTTTAGAAAAATATAATAACTATTTTATATATAATATTAAATAAGGGCAAATACGTCATTTAATTGAAGAAATGACACTTAGTTAACTGCCATTTAACGGCAAGAGAGTATTTGTAAAGGAAACATAAAAGTAGGGGGTGCAGTGTAAATAGATATAACTCAGGAGGTTTTATGCAATTTCAGCATACTATAGGGGGGTACTTGCAAAATACCCAATTATGAAATTACCTTGACTTCAAAACTCACCGACTTGATATTAATTGGCTTTAAATCTGGTCAGATTAATGTGAGAGTTACATTTTTAACCGTCACTGTTAGAGATAATTCTATACTTCCTTGTGGGCGAACCATAGGGACAAATTTCATTTTGGGCAATTTTTCGGGGGATACTTTCGGTTCATTTCGGATTAATTTTGATAACTTTCGGAGTTTAAAAATATTTAATATTTTAAAAAAATAATTAAAATATATACTAACATATTTAAAATTAAAAAAATATTTTTAAATATATAGGCCTTGTTTGACAACCCGAGTTCTTCAAAAAAATTCGTGGAAATTTTGACTTTTTACATCAAGTGGATTTCCAGCCGTTTGGGAAACTCAGTGGGTCCTACTTATCTGAGAAATATGATAAAATAGCCCACAAAATATTTTCAGCTAAAAATCTGCTGAAACTATTTTTAGCCCATGTTGCGGGAAAAAACGAAGGCTACCTCTATTTACGCTCACGTCCCATACCCCTTGTAAATCATTGACTCCTTCTAATCAGATGATGGAGATTGTATTTCACCCTGAACTTCAACATAATAAATCTTAAGATCACGATGAACCTATCAGATGGTCGGTTTTTTATTCCATGTGTCACGTATCCCCAAAATCTGGCCCTTGAATCATATGACACAAATCACACTCAAATGTGATTTTAGTAGCATTTTTGGGGGATCTGTGACACTTGGAATAAAAAATTGACCGTTAGATCAGTGCACCATGATCTCAAGATCTATTGTGATTTGTGCACCTCTATTTGCGCCCACATCCTATACCCCCTGTAAATCATTGTTTCCTCCTAATAAGATGATGGAGATCGTCTTTCACCCTGAACTTCAATATAATAGATCTTAAGATCATGATGAACATATCAGATGGTCGATTTTTTATTCCATGTGTCACGTATCCCCAAAATCTGGCCCTTCAATCATATGGCACAAATCACACCAAAATGTGATTTTAGTACCATTTTTGGGGGATCTGTGACACTTTGAATAAAAAACTGACCGTCAAATCAGTGCACCATGATCTCAAGATCTATTGTGTGGAAGATCAGGGGTGAAATACAATCTTTATCATCTGATTAAAAGAAATCACTGATTTTCAAGGGGTCTGGGACGAGGGCACTTTCAGAGAATGCATGGGCACAAATAGAGGTACCTAAAAATAAATCTACATCTTGCGGTGGTTAGATGAGACGGTTGCACAGACTACGCCAACTGCATAAGTTTCCATCCTTAAAGCCATTGAATGCATTGAGTCAAATGATGGAGGTAATTTTTTATCCTCTTCCAGACAATAGAGTTTGAAATCATGGCCACCTATTAGACGGTCAAGTGTGAATCCACATGACACACATCCCCAAAAGTGACTGATCATGCTATATGATGAGAATAAAAAGCGATCTCCATCGTCTTATTCAAGGCTATCAATAGCTTTAACGGTAAGATTTATGTTCGCCTGATTTCATGGCATTAAAGAATATGGTAGGTACCTCTATGTGTTTAGAGAAAACGCGTATATCTGAAACCACTTTCAACTCCTTAAAGAATAGGGTAGGTACCTCTATGGGTGTGAGATGTGGGCACTTTCAGAGAATGTATGGACGCGAACAGAGGTACCCATAAACAGCGACGCCAATAAATATAACCCAACCATCTAAGTCACTTAATTTGAAGGCCATGATCTAAAGATCATAAGTGAAAAGATCTGCACCAAGCATAATCTTTATCAAATGACTCAAAGCAACCTCACCTCATAATTGTACCATTTATTTGCACTGTAAAATCGTAATCTCGCCCCATCTCCTCCGGCTAACATGCATTGGCTGCTTTGAATCTGACAAAGGAGATTATTTTTTATCCCAATCTTCCACATGATGCATCTTGAGATCATGGGTATATCATAAAAAACTAACTATGTGAGTGTATGCCCATGATCTCAAGACTCATCTTGTAAAAAGTTGGGACAAAAAAAAAAAATTCATGTTCTAATTCAAAGCGATTAATGCATTTTGGTCCGATGAGATGAGGTGAAATTACAGGTATACATGGTGTGAAGAATTGTGCCTTAGAAAAATAATTTTGCACAATGTAGCCAAACAGCTGAAAAAAATAAAATCAAACAATTGTAAAATTTTAAAAATAATACTTCTCATGAGTTATTTTATTTACAAGCCCATGTAAAGTGAAAAAAAAAAAATCATTTCCATGAGTTTTGTCAAACAAGGCCATACTGGGTGTGTGAAACTGTGAATTATTAATTTGTTAATTCCAACCTTAATCCTATGATCCTAAATCTTGTCTTCTACTCTATGCATTTTACGATGTAAAACATAAAAGTAGATTACAAGCAATCCATTTATACTCAACTTACTATAGGTAAAAAAAATTAAACATATAAGAATTGACACAAGATTCAAGTAAATCTTTTGCAATATCACTTAAAAGGAAAAATGATAGCAAATTGAAAAGACAAAAAATAAAAATAACTAAATAAAAAAATGGAAGACCATCAAAATACAATAAGCCTAAGAGAAAACCAATTAGATAAATGGGAAATGGGAAATGAGAAATAAGAAAAACAATACTAGCAAAAAGATTCAAATAGAATTTTCACTACATACTTCAAAATAAAAACCATTAAAATAGACCAATAATTCAATAAACAAGAAAGATTCTTCCAAAAATCCTAAAATCATGTGAAATACATTTTATACTCTGCCCCAGTTGGTAAAATGCCTCATTTGATTAACAAAGAAATAGCTCTATTGAAAAATTGAAAAAAAAAGAAGTATAAAAAAATTAAAAAAATATTAACACACCTGTATGGGTTTAGAGCTTCGGAGGTTTTCCGGAAGTCGCAGCTTCGTCCTCGTTGAGGATTCCTAAAAAAACTTAAAATTAAAACCTTAAAAAGAAGAACAAGGACAAGAAGAAAAAGAAAAAGATGAAGAAAAGGGATGGCGGCAGAGGTGAGGTTCGCCGATCTTTTCTACCTGCGTGTTCGCCGAAACACTAGACTGGACGACGGCGCGAGGTGGGGTTCGATGGGTTTAGGTATTCTCAAATCTCAAGTTCTCAATGCTAAATAGAAATTCTCTCGATGGGTTTTGAGTTTTGAGTCTTTTAAGTTTTAATTTTTAAGTTAAGCGGTAGTAAGTTATTTTTTTGGGGAAGCATCTTGTAAATTGTATTGTGGAGTGCGGGGTGTAATTACCAAAATTCGATGAAAAATAATGAAATTACTGAAATTTTGAAAATTATCAAAATTTCGGCAAACCCTCATTTTACTAAATTTCGGCGAAATTTGTCACCATGTGTCCAACACATAATATTTCTTTATACTAAAATTGTGTTTGACGAAATTGATAATCATAGATTTTTTGGCCACATGTATCTGCCTATACCTGAATAGGAAGATGTTTTATGAGAGTATTTATTAGATAAATGTGTAGTTACTTCAACTTCTAAAGTAACTAAATATTCATCCAAAAACTCTAACAAGAGAGATGTAGTATACACACTATATATGGTTTTAAATATCATCTTGGGTTACATGAGCTTTTTAATAATAGATTTGTATAACATGTTGAATCCTCACTTTTGTACACGTGGCATTATTTTCACTCATTATACATGTAACCTATTTTGATACAATCTTATACTCGATCACAGGAATGGCTATCATGCTTGACTAAATCTGTGAACTTTAATTTTATTGGCTAATATTGAAGCTCATTACAGATGTGCCAGTGATATAACAGTGAAGTGTATTTTAATGGAGTAAAATCAAACATACATTTTAGTAGTATAAGATCATTTAAACACCATTTTCGTATCACGCCAAATCACCGAGATCTATCGCTTATATGTCATATCCTTTTTTTAATTTTATAACTTGGGTGTCCGGGAAGCACCCATGCAATCTCAGAGGCACATGCGCACCCCAAGTCAGCACATGCCAGGACAGCATTAGATATAAATCCTTAGGGTGGCATCAAGAGTGGGAGGGGATTCCAACTCAGGTCTCTTACATTTGTAGGCAGGTACCTAGTCAGCTCGCCTAACCCATTGAGGTTAAAACCATTATACCCACTAGCCGAATCAACTTTTTCAGGGACAAAATATTTTGGGTCAAGATTCAAGTTAGTAGGGGTGTTATTGGGTCGGTTTGGGTTGGTTTTCGTGCTAAATCGAAACCGAACGGATAACTATCGGTTTCTAGTTTGGCGAACCGAAACCGAACTGAACCAAAAGTGAACCATTCGATTCGGTCGGTTCGGTTGGTTTTTAGGTTTTAAACTTCAATATTTATCATATTTTCGGCATATAGAAAAAATTTCCAATTCAATTAAGGGATTCATTACTTCCGCATGCATTTTAAGTGATTGCACCGAATTAATCAAAGCTAACCTCAAGCGTAGTTTTAAGGTTTAAGTTTTAAAGGAAAGGTTTTTACTTGCAACACATTTTTTATGTTTGCACTTGACAACAATTCATCAGTTGCTTATTGGTTCGGTTTCGGGTAATATAAGCTTAAAACCGAAACTGAACTGATAGCCTGATATCCCAAAGTACTCAAATCGAAACCAAACCGATATTTCGGTAGGTTTTTACACAAGTTCTACAAGTTAAAACATCAAAGTTCTGCAAAATAACATGGTTTTGATCGTGATAGGCAGCCGTAGATTTTAGGTTTTCCACGTGGTTGGTGTAGTTGTACCAAGTGACAACAATTATAAGCTTTTGGCAATACAAAAAATGAGACTATTAGCGGCAGCCATAAACTGTC
This sequence comes from Chloranthus sessilifolius, assembly GCA_021018995.1. Taxonomy (NCBI): domain Eukaryota; kingdom Viridiplantae; phylum Streptophyta; class Magnoliopsida; order Chloranthales; family Chloranthaceae; genus Chloranthus; species Chloranthus sessilifolius. Next base: position 109,048,280 of record CM037591.1, on the reverse strand, counting down.
GCTATTAACAAAAAAATTGTCACTAATATCCTTGCCGCTAATAGTCTTAATAGATTTTTTTGTTAATAGCGACAATTTTTTCCTGTAGAAAACTACCGTTAATAGTCTTACTTTTTGTATTATGGTCTGAAATTGGATCATCATTGACTCGTATAAATGCAAGCCGGGCAATTCTTTGTGAGAGCTGCTTTTGTCGTGAATCAGACGTTACTTAGGCCTTGTTTGATAACATGAAAATGTAATTTCATTGTGGAAATGAAACTTAGTTTCCAATTGTTGTTGTTTGATAGCTATTTAAGGAGATGGAAATGAAATTAAGTCGTCCCGCATGGAAATTGAATTTCCATACACCAAATCATTTTAGGAGGAAATCATTTCAAGCCTTCAAATGGCTGAAATTGAGTTTCCTACTAACAAAATAATAATGTTTTGTTATTGAAAATTTAAAGTTATTGTAAAAAATCTAAAAGCAAAATAAAAATAAAAATTGACTATTAAAAAGTAACTTTAATTTCTGTGACCATCATACCAGTCCGATCACTATGACCACTACATTATCTAGATCATACTCTTTTCAGCTAATATTTGACTTTGGTCAAAGTTTAAATTTTAATCAAACTTTAATTAGATTTATAAGCTATATAAAGTTTTGACTTTTGATGAAACTTTGACTACTGAAACATGATAATAAGTTGTAAGTTAGTAATATATTATCAAATTTTTAAGGATCAAAGGTTGACTTAAGGTCAAACTTTGATTTTTAATTAAAATTTATTTTTTATTAAACTTAGACTCTAATAATTTGATGAAGAAAAAAGGATACTGTCGTATTGATATATAATTTGATACTAGATTCTCAATTGTATTAGTCAATAGTTTAACCTTTAGTCAAACTTTGACTTTTGGTCAAACTTTGACTTTTACATAAAATTTATTTTTAATCAAACTTGAAACCTGCTTATAGATAGAGTCTACTACTACATAAATTTATATTGTATTAGTACAATTTTTTCTTGGTCAAAGTTTGACTTTTAGTCAAAGTTCGATTTTTCATAAAATGTTATAAATTTTTATTAGTTAAATATTATAATTAAAAATATCTATCTTTATTTTCATTTATAATTTGAAAATACATTGCCTCATCTTTAGTGATCAAAGTTTGACTTTTAGTCAAAATTTGACTTTAGTCAAAAGTTGAGAAGTGTATATTGACAATAGATAGTGATTATTACTATTATTATTTATATTTTGGTAATATAAATTTTAATCAGTCAAAGTTTGATATTTGGTCAAACTTAGACTTTTTAACACAATTTGATTTTTTTGAACTTCTGTATCCCCAATGAGATTATCATTTTTTTAATTTATTATTTTCTAGTACATTACCAAATTTTATTTTACTTTTTTTATATTTGGTCAAGTTTGACTTTTTAAAAAGTTGATATTTAGTCAAAGTTTTTACTAGTGTAACCTAGTGATGGATATAAATACTGTTATGTTAATTTGCAGGTTGGCGGTAGATTGTCGAAATTTTTATTGGTCAAAGTTAAAAAATTTAGTCGAAGGTTGACTTTTAAAAAAATTAAATTTTCTTTCAAGTTTAAAAATTTGATTTTATTTCAACATATAATACATACTAGCATTTACTATATAACTCTATACTGTAGTCTTAAAAATTTTTATTAATCAAAGTTTTACGTTTAGTCAAAGTTTGACTTTAATTAAAAGTGAATATTTAATCAAATTTTGACTATTGTAACCTAAAGATATATATGAATATTATTATATTAATTTACAATTGGACTTTTATAACTTGTTGGTACATTGCAAAATTTTCTTTTGATTAAAGTTAAAATTTTAGTCAAAGTTTGACTTTTATAAAAATTTAATTTCATTTCAATGTATAAACTTATAGTTGATACTAGAATTTACAACTTTGTTATTTAACTTTACATATTTTTTTTTATCAAAATTTTAAGTTTAGTCAAAATTTGACTTTTTATTTGAGTTTGACTTTTCAAACTCTAACTTATGTAACTTAGTAATAAATAGTGATTACGATAGTATTAATTTGTAATATAATAGAATATCATTAAAAAAATCATTGATTAATATTTGACTTTAATAATAAATAATTAAAATTTAAAAATTTATTTTCAAAAATACTAATCAAACAAGAGAAATCAAGTTCCAATGAAATTCATTTCTCATATACACTAATCAAACAGTGAAAAATTCATTTATGAAAGAAATCATTTCCTAGAAAATCAATTAAGAAATTGATTAATCCTCTTTAGAGTTTCATTGCTATCAAACAAGGCCTTAGAAAATTTCCTACAAAAAATTGATATACGGAGAGGTTTCTATATGTCGTGGGCCGCAGCCTCATTTTTTAAATTCTTTTGTGTGGTTTTCTTCCCTCTTCTGGGATGCAAATTTATCCGTTGAGACTTGTGAATGCCATGTTGTAAATAGCGTCTCCTGTTACTCCATCAACCCACCCACACACAGTTTGAATACTGTTATTTGCAATACTACATTCTTTCTTCTCCGTAACTATGGGTTTGTACATGTGCTCTGAATTAAATGATGATTCTATATAATAAATAATAAGATCATCGGCGGGCCTACAATCATACAATTAGATGTTGACTCCACGTGGCACACTCCCTGTTGTGTCAATCATAATTTTTTTATAGGTAACCGAACCTACAACCTCAAGGTTGTATCATTATCCACCTTCCATGGGTTACAGGCTCAATCCAAAAATGAGGTGATTTTTAGGTGTAGGATCCTCTTTCTATAAATTCTTTATGTAGGGAGATGATCACCCATTTAAGCAAGTTATTTAGGGCTTCACACAAAAAGTACATCTTTAATTTTAAAAAGTTACTTTAAAATGGATACTTTTATTTATCTTAAAGGTTATATATCTCATATATTTTAAAAAATATTTACCTCAAAGGGCACTTCACATACCCTCTCAAGCAATTATGAGGCATCTGACATACGCTACCAGGTAATTATCATCACCATATGTCCTTTGAAGTAAATATTTTTAATGCATGTGCTTTTAATTATACAGTGTTTTGCCCCGAGATGCTATGGAAGAAATCGTTTTAAAAAAATAAAATAAAATTACTTATAAAATGCGAGGTTAGGACATATGGTGATAATAGTTTTTCTTGACACTAGTTTTTCTCACCGCATCCTGTCTGTGTCTATCATGATGGGTCGAAAATCTATGCATCCTAATATCCTTAGATAAATTCCGACAATTACTTGGACATTTTAGATTGAACATAGATATTTTTCACTTGTAATAACTGTGAAGTATTCTTTAATAGCGTAAGATCGAACATCTATTTTAATGGTATAAGATCATTTAAAAGATTATTTTCATTTCACACTCTATCCCGGATAGATCTGTATCGGGACTGTATGAGACAACTCAGAAATCCGAGATATCAACCATGTTTCGGCTTGACTCAAGATTGAAGGCCCTGATGAGCATATAGGTAGGTGTAGAGTTAGAATAATTCAAGAAAGTGAACTGGTTAGGGTATTAGGTGCTTAGGTGTATTACATGTAAGTTTATAAAGGGTAACCAACCAGTTAAATCAAGTGTCAACTGGCCAATCTCCATAGGCTGAAATGGTCAAATCAGTGAAATTACATATTTGACCATATTAAAATTGACCCATTAAAATTCACATGGACTGAAAACTCACATCAGTCAGAAAACTTCAACCATCTGCCCAGAAACTTGCAAGGGGTTCTGCATGGAATGTTAAACTAAACATGGTAACGGTCCGTAATAAAATGAAAAAGTGTATTGATCGGATGGTTAATATTGTTTGATTGATGCGAGTTTTGCACCCCTCAGGGAACAAAAAATGTTGAATCACACAATCACGAACGCACATTAACTAATCTTCTCGATATATAAATTATATTAGTTAAGCAATCAATCAACAATTTGCATTAGACAGGTTTTATCGGACGAGAAAACGTTCAAAGAGCTGTAAATCGAACAATGCAGCTGGTACGAATTAGGTACACGGGAATGGACATCAACCCATTCCTTATCCACCTTCTCCACATGTGAGTTTTGCTTGAGGGCAGCATCTATCTGAAGTTTGTCAATCTCTTCCATTACCTTGTTCAGAGATCTCATGGAGAATATCATATCAAAATCATCATCATCATCTTCCATGTTATCAAATATTTTGATTCCGACATCTGCCTTAATGGAATTGAGGAAGCCGAAAAGTAATGGGTGCCCAGGAGCGGATCTTTGACTCAAGCTGCATACCTGAGAAACAAAGAATCCACCAAATATGTCAGAAAATTGATAGCGTTGTTAAGTCTGAACAGTCTCTCTAGCTAAGGTGGTCAAAGAAATCAAGTCGTAATCACATTCGAGTAATTTGTTTTTTTATTTTCTAGGTGTTGGACTTATTGATGAAGTGGGCTAGCCCACGATCATAATACTTACTAGAAAAATGCCAACAAGTACGATCCATTATGAGAGCTTTTTTCATAGTTTTTTTCTATTAAGTCTTATGATAAAGGGGCTGATATAGGTGCCAGAATAGCGTGAATCCCAGGTCCCAGGGTACGAGGGATATGTTGTGTAAGTTAATATTTTATAAAATGTAAAAAAAAATTGATATTAAATATAATCTCGATATCTATACATTTTTTAAACTATTTTAATATCTTTAATCGTATTTACTACTTTTCAATAGAAAATATGTGGGCATTCTTGATTCATTTTGACACAGATCCTACACTTATCTCCATGTATCATACCAAAACGGGCCCTCTAGGGGGGTTTTGAATTATAAGATATCATGTTTAAGGATGATTTTTCAGATAATTAGAGTATTATACTCTTCATCATCAATCAAGAGAGATTTGTTGGTAAGAAAATCCAGAGCCAAATGCCCCTCTATGTGAGCGAAGAAAATTTCTCATCACAAACCACACATCCAAGGGACCTTCTTTAGGGCTCGTTCAGCACTTTCTACCGAAAAACTCATTTTCTTAGGAAAATGGCTACCTCAGTTTCTGCCCAGAAACTCATTTTCTGAGGGATTGTTCTTGAGTTACTCAGAAACCCATTTTCTTAGCATTTTTGACATTTTCTTGTATTCTACACTTTCTCAAGAAAGTGTAAAAGAAAGTGCATTGTGTACTTCCATGCCCTATAGCCGCATATATTTATAACCATCAAAGCGGTTATATTGATCGGATGATCGTCAAAATTTATATACTTTAAATCGGTAATGTGTTTAACACTTTGGTTTGTTAGATTCTCGAAATGTTGTCTTAAACGTGTACACTGACGGGGACTTACTCGAAAATCAATAGTTATTAGTTCGGTTTCGGTTTAAGAAATTAGAAACCGATAGTTATCGGTTTTGGTTCGGTTTAGTAAGAAAACCGGCCAGAACCGACCCGATAACACCCCTACCTATTTTCCATATTTTTTACATATAAAATATCGGCTTGGGTCGCATTGACCCGGCATGACCGGATTTTCGCTCGACCAGACCCAACCTCTTAGTTGACCTGAGTTGGATGTCTCATTCCTGATGCCCTACCCGGTAACATATTGGGTCGCTCTATCGAATGACAACCCTACCCATGGAATGCCGTTCGTGCATGATCGTGAACCTTATCATAAAAATTCAATATAAATGGAAGAAATAGGAGTCAACATAGGGCCAAACATAGTTACCTAGTCAGAAATCGGAAAAAAATCAGTGAAAGAAAAAAAATTAAAAAATAAATAAATAATTTGAGGGATCAACCCGACCCGTTACTGAAACCCTTAACCTGATCCTTATCGAGAAAAAATCGCGAAAAAATGCGTTTAAAATGCAAAAATCACATTTTTTCAAGTAAGTGCTTTTGTTTTAATAAAATGCGTTTTAATCGTGAAAGAGCAGTTTTTCAGAAAATGGTGATTAAAATGTTTCTAAAAATAAATTGGCGAATTTAGTAACTGGCACCACATTTAAACAAAGAAAACATTGTTGATTGGTGTCAGTCAGATGATATAGAGCCTTTACCATCCAAATCATGCAAGATCTTCAGATCATGGCTCTTGCATCAGACGACCAGATGCTGATTCTAAGTGCCACACTTCTCAAAAAATGAATGTGATCATAGAGTACCATTAAAAGTGGTTCACGTTTACGATTTGAGATGTGTGCCACATGGAACGAAAATCTGACTCTTTGATGGTAGGCACGTGTTCTAACGATTTGTTGTGCGAAATCTTGGGATGGAAAACGTTCTACATCAGTTGATTCAAATCAGTCAACGATGACTTCATTGTTGAAGTGGCGTGGCAGTAACTAAAAAAGTATGGCAGTAACACGTGTCATCCGTGATGCTTCTGCCCCTAAAGCTTCCATTTAAACATGCCAGCAGACCATTTAAGTTAATTGTCAAACTCCTCATATGAATAACAGTTAAAGTAAATTGAAGGAGCTACTTGAAGGAACCGATTCAATGAGACCACGAGAAGTGTACTATAGTATCCCAGCTCAGAAACTGAGCTTTCCTGAGCAATTTCCTCTGAAAACCATCTGTCCCTTTCAACAAAAATTGCTCGGAAAACACGCACCCCAAAGAAACTCAAGAACAGATGAAAAACTCATAAAATGCTCAGGACAGTGATTTTCTTGGCTTCCGAATGAGCCCTTAGAAATGGCCAAAATGATGGGGAAGTTCCCAAAAATGGATGTCTTATAGTCAAGAATGTAAAAGCCGCTTTACATGAACCTCAAGACTGATTGTATGTACTTACCAAGGCACACTATATGCTCGAGTCTTGACTATAGGAAGCTTGATGTAGGATGCCAAGATCGAGAACCGTAGATTCGGGCCGCAACAGATTTCTCAGCCAAGAAGAAGCGGAATGAAAATCAGAACCAGGAGAAGAATTTGCGCACTGTGCAATCAATCGATCGATTCGATGATTCGATCGATCGATTCGATGATTCGATCGATCGATTCGATGATTCGATCGATCGACTCCCTGCTTCGATCGATCGAAGCCATATTTCGATCGATCGACGACGACTAGAGAGGAATTTAATTCTGGCGTATGTATATATATATAATTCGATCAATCGATTTTATTTTAATCGATCGATCGATTCAATGCTTCGATCGGTCGAGTATCACCGTCGATATATATATAATTCGATCGATCAAGTACCCCTTTCGATCGATTGAGTGTCACTTTTGATCGATCGATTTCGAGCGAGAATGAGTTTTCTCAGAATCCGAATTTAAGTTTCAGGGGCAAACTTGTCTTTCTTTTATGTTTGTTTTTGTTTTAGGGTTTTATTTTAAGACCTCCTATATAAGGTCTCTCCATAAACAATGTAATTAATTATTGATTATTGAATGAAAGAGCTTTTGCTTTTGGAATTTGAGATGAGTTTCTCCAAAGAGTGATTCTTCTTCCCGAGAAGGGTTTGGTATGAAGCTAAGGGTGTGAAGCCCAAAATCTATCCTCTATCTATCCTCTATCTATCTCTTTTATCTTATTTTCTTTTCTACCTCGTGTGATCTTACAAACTCTAATTTCAGCCTTCAACCTATAATACCCCGAAGTTCGAACCCTAAATCCCATCCCACCAATAAGCCCACACGAATAAGAATTTTGAGAACACTCGTGACCCCGTCATTGAGTCACGAGCGATACCCTAATCTGGAAAACCTAGAGTTCTACCTTTAGGACTGATCTGCACTGAAAGGCAAACGGATCTAGCGCCCGGATTGGACCGAACCCTAATGCGATCTTTCACATGGAAAACTACGAAATTCTAAGGTATTCGCGTTACTTTTAGGTTCATTGTTTAAAATTAATTTAGTTTAATTTCGGCAAGTAATTAAATCATCGCATTCATGTAGTTTAGGGTTTTGTCCTGCATCACTCCTGATCTCTAATGATGATCTATCTGCTGAGAGTTGTACTAGTCTTCGAAGCTGCTTTGCTCGTCGTATGGACCTTTTCTCGGTACATATTAGGTTGTGGATCGTGAGGGGAACAAAAGGATGATGGGACAAACACAACAAGCTTGAGTGTTGTGTTATATGGCAGCTCTTGTAAGCTTCTATATGGCATTTGGCCAAATACAACCAGCATAAGTTGTTTCGCCTTTAAAACTGATCAATACGTTGTTCTATGGCTGAGGTTGATGGAGATCTAGAGGATGCTGCTATTTTTGAACGGGTGTTAAGAGTTATGGGTGGAGGGAGTCTAGGGGATGTTGCATGATGCATGGGTTTATGTTGAATGTTGTATTTCCTATTCCCCCTTGTCTTTTGATAGAGGTCATTATAATTTTTGTCAAATGGCATATGCAGTAATATTTAATTTTGAATATGCCATGGCATATGAGATCGCATAATCACATATACAATGGCATATTGAATTTAAAATTTTTATTTAAAAAAAAATAATAATAAATGCAAAAAATTTGAAAATTATATGGGTAATATAAGGTCTTATAAGTAAAATACATACATTGTGGTCTTTATAATACAAAAAAATCACCCAATAAAGGTAAAAAACTCCCCAAGCCGTGGAAAGGACCCTCCCTTCTTGCTTTAGGAAGATTATAACTTAAAAAATGAGAGAGAGAGAGATTGGAAATAGAATGGGCATGTAAGAGAGAGAAACAATAAATGAGTTGTGGTAAAGAGAGGAAGAGAGCCCCTCTATTTATAGAGGTAGAGGGGCTCCCATTGTTGAAAAAAAAACAAAAAACCCAATGACCATGATTGCATATGCAACAATATGCGATCGCAAATTGTTGTGGATCGCATATGTCATCATGGAATATGCGATCTTGCCAAATGAGACTGCATATGGGACCGCATATGCGGTCGCATTTGACAACACTCATTATATGTTTAGGCTTAAAGATCATACAATTTGTTAACAAGTGCAATATGGTACCTAGGAGTGCTGCCTTAGTCATTAATTGTTGGTCCATGGGGTGTATATCGCGACTTGGTCCTTGGGGTGTGTATCGAGACTTGTTGGGTGCAAGTGTTTGAACCAAGTTGTTTGTGCAAATGATATATATATATATGGCAGTCATTCCATCAGAGGCCACGACGAACCCTAAGAAGACAATGCGATGTGACATGAACGTGTATTGTTCCTAGTTAAGGCTGTAGATGAGGATGTCGTCAAAATAAACCATAAGGAACTAGCTGATGAAAGGCCGTAAACTTGCGTCATGATACGCATAAAAGTACTCGGGGCGTTTGAAAGCTCAAAAGGCATGACAAACCATTCGTACAAACCATCTTTCGTTTTGAAGGCAATTTTCCATTCGTCCCCAGGACGAACTCGGATTTGATGGTACCCACTCTTCAGATCGATCTTCGAAAAAATTGTGGCACCTACCATCATGTCGAATATATCATCCAATCTTAGTATCGGGAACCGATACTTGACCGTGATCTTGTTAATCACGCGGCTATCCACACATCCTCCAAGTTCCATTTTTCTTGGGTGTGAGCAGCGCTGACACGACACATAGACTTAAACTTTCCTTTATGAACCCCTTTTGGAGAAACTCATCAACTTGCTTCTTTAACTCTGAGTACTCGGATGGATTCATATGATAGTGGGGCAAGTTGGGTAAGGTAGCTCCAAAGACCAAATCAATGGCGTGTTGGATGTCCTGTAGAGGTGGTAATTCATTTGGAAGGTCTTTGGGAAAGACATCCGTAAACTCATTCATGATTGGTTTGACCTCTTTTGGAACCTCAACGCCGGACTCTTCGGATTTCTCCACTGTGACAAGGACATAGATGACGTCCTCTGTCTTAGCGCCTCGTTCAAACTCAAGAGGGCTAACAATGTGAACGGCCTTAGATGTCTTCTCTCTCTCTAATAGGCCTTCATCACTTGACTTTGTCGACTTCACTATGGGTGCTTTGGGAGGTAGCGGATTGAGTTGTATTTTCTAACCGTTGTGAGTGAAGGAGCACACATTTGAATGTCCAAACAGTGTAACATCCATGCCATACAACCAAGGCCTCCCTAGCATGATATGCCCCACATCCATCGGCACAACATCGCACCACAATGTGTCCTTATACGATCCAAATTGTATAAAAACCTGATAACTTTGTGAAACAGGGATGGATGATGAATTAACCCAAGCAAAGTTATAAGGTCGTGGGTGAGCTACGGGGATGGATGAATTATATTGGTACCCAAGCTAAGAGAGAAACTGTACTTTCAGAAATTATATTGGTACAACTTCCACTGTCAACAAAGACTCAACAGACTTTCATCCCACACGTGGCTACAGTATAGAAGATACTATCTCGTCGCTAATCATCACTCTCCTTCGATTGGGCTAGAGCACATCTAACCACAAGAGTCAGTGAGGTATTATTCTCCTCAACGGGGTAGGAGATATCCCAAAGACAAGCCACTGTTCGCTCCCTGACACAATCTTCTTCGTCACTAGGGAACGACTCAGACTCGTAGACTTCAATTGTACCCTCGTCATGCTCATTTTCATTTTCATTATCCTCGGCTATAAACATGTTTTGGGATGGGCACTGTGCTGTAAAATGCCCGATGTTGTGACACTTATAACATTTGTTCTGACCCTCCACTCTTGGGTCCTTCGAGCATTGGGCCTTTACCCTCATCGACTCTGGTTACCGGTGTGGTAATGGGGTTAGGCTTAGCAAGTGGGGCACAAGTGTTGGGCTTTGACTCTGGAAGGCTAGACCTATAGCTGGACCTATAACTAGACAGAGTACTAGTCTTGAGGTATCGCTCTATCTCTTCAACTCTAGAGAAACATTTGTCTAGATTATGAACAGGGTACGGAATAAGTTCCCTTTCCAGTTCTGGGCGAAGGTCCATTCGAAATCGTGATAGGGTAATTTTCTCCGGCTCAGTCACATTGGCCTAGGTCTTTAGTTCTTCGAATTTATCGATGTATTCCGTGACCGGTGAATTTCCTTGACGCAATGATTGCCACTAATCAAGAATGCGTTCCTGGTAGGATATTCGATCATATTTATTGCTTAACTCGTCCTTCATCTCTTCTCAAGCGAAAATGGGAGGAAGACCGTTGGATTGTCTTCGGAGATCAAGACCCATCCAATAAAATCGAGCTTGGCCTGTAATTTTGACCTTTGCAAAGCGAACCTTTCGCTCTTTGGACATGGCGTACCACTCGAAGTAGTTTTTCATGCCGATGACCTACTCGAGAAAGACTTTAGGTTGCCTTTTCCCCGTCAAAAGTACCGGCGTCTATTTTTACCGATTTCATGATTTTATTGTCCTAATTGGTATAGATTTCGCAACGATGAGGAACTTCCCTCTTACATTCATGGGCGTGGATTTCGCGACGATGAGGAACTTCCCTCTTACGTTCATGGGTGAGGACTCTATTGGGGTTTTCGGCAATGATCTCATTGATTTCTTCCACGTGGGTTTCTAAAGTTTCATACTGGGTTTGTAGGTCTTGCAACTGTTGCACCTCAGTATGGTGTTCATCCATCCGGGCAATCAACTTAGACGTAATGTCTCTAATTAGGGCTTCTACCTTATTGGGATCCATGGAGGTGCAACACAAAAGTTAGGCAAAGGCTAGACGAAAGCCAGACAAAAGCTAGAAGAAAAAATCCAGGAAACAACTAGACAAAAAAAACTAGACGAAAATTAGACAAGTGCTAGATGAAAAAATAGATAAAAACTAGACAAAAGCTAGACAGATATGAAATAATAAATCTAAAATGGTATAAACAAAATAATAAAAGAAATAAACCATAAAACCTATATGAACACTAAAACCATAAAACTAAACCTGTCTCTAATACCAATTTGATGCGGGAACTTACTAAATGCAACGTTAGGACTGAGATTAGGATTAAAATTAATTCAAACAATTTCTCATCACAATTAATTACAGAAAATTCTAGAAATCCAATTAGATGCTTTAATTCCGGCCCAGAATAGCGTTACTTTCGTGTACATTCCTTATTGCGGATCTAGAAGACTAGGGTTCTTATGAACGACTAGATCTCCAATAGTTTTAGGGCGTCGAACGAACTCGCAAGAAGGTTCCCTCGATACCGAATAAAAATAAAAGGCTAATAATGAGTTTATGATGAACAAATAAGTTGATTTTGGATTTTATGGAATAAATAAAATAACTAGAGTTACGCTACTTACGCAAATTGTAGGTTTAAAGAAAATAGAGATGGAAGAAGAGTTGGCCTCGCACCAAACCGCAAACGGGAATCGAAGAATCGCTCTCCGTTTTGAGAGAATCACACCCTCACGAAAGTTTAGAACTCTCAATTTTGCATAAACAATTTTCATTAACCAAAAAGTAATAATAAAAGTGTTTACAAGCTTTTAAATAGGCTAACCAAAACCCTAATATGAAATTAGAAGACTCCTAATACTACTAAAACTCTAAAAGGAAATTTTGACTAAAATAAACACAATTCCGTCAAAATCTGCTTTGTAGCTTGATCCATCGAGGCCTGGGTCGATCCATCGAGTATATAAATATGTACTTGTCCAGAAGCTTTTCGAAAACGTTATTAACTCTTTACCCAAACTGATCGATCGAAGGTAGGAGTCGATCGATCGACTGAAGCTTATAACTTAGCCTAAGAAAATGTATCAGTTGTCCATCCTCGATCGATCGAAGCAGGAAGTCAATTGATTGACTGAGCAATATTCAGTATTTCGAATTTGAGTTATTTTTCTTTCCCTCGCCTCTGATTCTCTTCTTCCGCCTTCGGAACGTCACTAGCGGCTGTTTGAATCTGATGTCCCCATCAACTCTCCCCGGGTTGGAAAGATTCATCCCCGATAAATGCTGGTTGTGATATACGTCCAAAAGATCCGGATCAAGCTGCTGAAATTCCACCTGTGTAATCTAAGTACTCTCCGTGTCAGCCTTGTTCTTCCACTTGACCAAGCACTTCTGAAGTTCCCCGTGGTTGGTGGACACAATCTGATCTCCCAGCACATCTTCGATTATCACACGGATTTGCCGAGTAGGTGGGGGTAACGGTGTGAGAAGGGGAATAATTAGGTCATCAGATGTAGAAGGCTCAAAGGGTTAGCAGGGATGGTTGAAGAGCCATGGAATGGAACAAAGTCTTCCATGTTGAAAGTCGTGCTAATCCCCAATTCCAGCGAAAGATCTAAAATGTAAGCATTAGAACCAACACGCTTCAAGATTTGATAGGGTTCAACACCACAAGCTTGCAACTTCTTTGCAACTCCTTGCGGGAATCACTCGGGTCTATTCCGAGCCATCACAAAATCACCCTCTTGGAATTCTTTGAACCGCCTGTGAGAATCTGCAAAGAACTTGTATTTTTCATTCTTTAAATTAATTCTTTTCTTAATCTCAGCTTGCAACTCATGAATGTGATGCGTGAATGTAGATGCAGACTCTGACGACCTTTAATGAATGGACATTGGAATGAGATCTAATCGCATCCTAGGTTTATACCCGTGCACAATTTGGAACGGAGTCATGCCTATGGTTCTATTAACATAATTGTTATATGCAAACTTGGCAACATGTAGGACGGAATTCCAACTCCTAATGTGCTCACCCACTAGACACTTTAACAGATTTCCTAAATTCTTATTGACAACCTCGGTTTGCCCATCAGTTTGGGGATGATGCGCAGATGAGAATTGTAGTCGAGTCCTCATTTTGTGCCGCAGTGTCTTCCAAAAATAACTGACAAATTTAATGCCACAATGTCTTCCAAAAATAACTGACAAATTTAATGTCGTGGTCAAACACTACTGTCTTAGGCAAACCGTGTAGACGAACGACCTCCTTAAAGAACAGGGTAGCAATGTGACTTGCGTCGGAGGTCTTCGAACACGCAATGAAGTGGACCATCTTTGAAAAACTGTCCACAACAATGAACACCGAGTCGTGCTTTCAGAGGGTTTTAGGGAGGCCTAACATGAAGTCCATTGACAGGTCTTGCCATGGGGTGTGTGGCACCAGTAAAGGAGTATACAATCTGGTATTCTGCCTCTTTTACTTTGCCAACTAATAAACACGACACTGGCTGATAATTTTGGCAACATCTCGGGTGAGATTGGGCCAATAGAATCGGTCTTCAACCAATGCGGCAGTTTTATTGTGACCAAAATGGCTAGCAACCCCTCCAGCATGTAATTCCCAAACAAGAAAATCTCGCAAAGAAGTGCGGAGAATACACAATCGGTGTCTCAAGAACAAATACCCATCCTGTAGGGTATATTTATTTCCTCTGACAGGTTGTCCACTCACAAGTGAGGCATACTCTTTGCCAAAATTCGGACATTTGGTGTGGGGTAATCCTCCACGAGGCGTTCAAATCCGGTTACCTCAACGCTTAATGAGTGCAACGTTGCCACTCTTCAGCTAAGCGCGTCGGCCGCTCAATTCTCCACACCAGCCCTATGTTTCAGCACGAAGGTGAACCCTTGAAGTTGTTCAACCCATTTCTCATGTCACAGGTTTAACCTCTTTTAGGAACTAAAAAATCGCAGGGCTTCGTGATTCGAGAACAAGATGAATTCATATGGTAGTAGATAGTGTTTCCAATATTTAAGGGATTGGACTACCGCGTAGAATTCTTTGTCGTAGGTCGAGTACTTCTGGATGGCCTCATTTATCTTTTCACTGAAAAAAGATATCGGATGGCCCTCTTGGCTTAATAGTCCTCCGATACCTACGCCTGACGCATCACACACAACTTCGAAGACCTTAGAAAAGTCAGGAAGGCGCATGACAGAAGCTTATGCCATTTGAGACTTAATCTCCTTGAAAGCCTTAGCCGCAGCAGGTGCCCATTTAAACTCCCAATTCTGATGCAATCGGTGATAGGGGAAGTTACTGTACTGAAGTTAGGGATGAACCGCCTGTAGAACGTGGCTAACCCATGGAAGCTACAACTTCGTGAATTTTTTGAGGTTCGGGCCATTCAACGATAGCTTTGACTTTTTCGGGGTTCGCAGTCATTCCATAAGAGGTCACGACGAACTCTAAGAAGACAATGCGATGTGACATGAACGTGCACTTCGTCAAGTTCGCTACAACTACTCTCCTCGGAGAGTCACACAAACTTGCTTTAAATGGTCCAAGTGTTGTTCCTTGTTGTGGCTGTAGATGAGGATGTTGCCAAAATAAACCATAAGGAACTTGCCAATGAAAGGCAGTAACACTTGCATTATGATACACATAAAAGTACTCGGGGTGTTTAAAAGCCCAAAAGGCATGACAAACCATTCGAACAAACCATCTTTGGTTTTGAAGGCAGTTTTCCATTCGTCCCCGGGACGAATTCGAATTTGATGGTATGCACTCTTTAGATCGATCTTCGAAAAAATTGTGGCACCTACCATCATGTCCAACATATTGCCCAATCTTGGAATCGAGAACCGATACTTGACCGTGATCTTGTTAATCACGCAACTATCCACACACATTCTCCAAGTTTCATCTTTCTTGGGTGTGAGCAGCAATGACACGACACATGGACTCAAGCTTTCCTTTATGAACCCCTTGTTGAGAAGCTCATCAACTTGCCTCTTTAACTCTGAGTGCTTGGATGGATTCGTAAGGTAGTGGGGCAAGTTGGGTAAGGTAGCTCCAAGGACCAAATCAATGGCGTGTTGGATGTCCCGTAGAGGTGGTAATTCATTTGGAAGGTCTTCGAGAAAGACATCCACAAACTCATTCATGATTGGTTTGACCTCTTTTGGAACCTCAACGCCGGACTCTTTGGATTTCTCCATTGTGACAAGGACATAGATGACGTCCTCCGTCTTAGCGCCTCGTTCAAACTCAAGAGGGCTAACGATGTGAACGAGCTTAGAGTCTTCTCTCTCTCTAATAGGCCCTTATCACTTGACTTTGTCGACTTCACTGTGGGTGCTTTGGGAGTTAGTGGGTTGAGTTGTATTTCTGACCGTTGTGAGTGAAAGAGCACACGTTCGATTGTCCAAACAATGTAACATCTATGTCATACAACCAAAGCCTCCCTAGGATGACACGCCTCACATCCATGGGCACAACATCGCACCACAATGTGTCCTTATACGATCTGAATTGTATAGGAACTTGACACCTTTGCGAAACAGCGATGGATGATGAATTAACCCAAGCAATCTTATAGGGTCGTGGGTGAGCTATGAGTGTGAGCCCCAAGCGGGAAACTGTACTTTCAGAAACCACATTGGTACAACTTCCACTGTCAACAAGGACTCGACAGGCTTTCATCCCACAAGTGGCTATGGTATAGAAGATATTATCCCGTCGCCAATCATCACTCTCCTTCGATTGGGCTAGAGCACATCTAACCACAAGAGCCCGCGAGGTATTATTCTCCTCAACGGGGTAGGAGATATCCCTAAGACAAGCCACTATTTGCTCCCCGACACAATCTTTTTTATCACTAGGAAACGATTCAGGCTCGTAGACTTCAATTGTACCCTCGTCATGCTCATTTTCATTGTCTTCGGCTATAAACAGGTTTTGGGATGGGCATTGTGCTACAAAATGCCCGATGTCGTGACACTTATAACATTTGTTTTGACCTCCACTCTTGGGGCCTTCGAGCATTGGGCCTTTACCCTTATCGACTCTGGTTACCGGTGTGGTAACGGGGTTGGGCCTAGCAAGTGGGGCACTAGTGTTGGGCTTTGACTTTGGAAGGCTGGACCTATAGTTGGACCTATAATTAGACGGAGTACTAGTCTTGAGGTATCGCTCTAACTCTTCGACTCTAGAGAAATATTTGTCTAGATTATCAACAGGGTACGGAATAAATTCCCTTTGTAGTTCAAGGTGAAGGCCCATTCGAAATCGGGATAGGGTAACTTTCTCCGGTTCAGTCCCATCGGCCTGGGTCTTTAGCTCTTCAAATTTATCGATGTATTCCGTGACGGGTGAATTTCCTTGACGTAATGAATGCCACTGATCAAGAATGCGTTCCTCGTAGGATATAGGAACATATTTATCGCTTAACTGGTCCATCTCTTCCCAATTGGATATGGGAGGAAGACCGCTGGATTATCTTCGAAGTTCTAGACCCATCCAATAAAGTCAAGCTTGGCCTGTAATTTTGACCTTTGCAAAGCGGACCTTTCGCTCTTCGGACATGGTGTACCACTCGAAGTAGTTTTCCATGCCGGTGACCCACTCGAGAAAGACTTTACGTTGCCTTTTCCTGTCAAAAGTAGGGCGTCCATTTTTACCGATTTCATGATTTTATTGTCCTGATCGGTGTGGATTTCACGACGATGAGGAACTTCCCTCCTACGTTCATGGGTGTGGACTCTATTGGGGTTTTCGACAATGAACTCATTGATTTCTTCCACATGGGTTTCTAAAGTTTCATGCTGGGTTTGTAGGTCTTGCAACTGTTGTTGCACCTCAGTATGGTGTTCATCCATCCGGGCAGTCAATTTAGACGTAAGGTCTCTAATTAGGGTTTCTACCTTATTGGGATCCATGAAGGTGCAAGACAAAGGCTAGACAAAAGCTAGACAAAAAATCCAAGCAATAACTAGACAAAAGTTAGATAACAAAAATTAGACAAAAGCTAGACAAAAAATAGACAAAAGCTATAAAAGCCAGACATGAAATAATAAATATAAAATGGTGTAAAAAAAATAATAAAAGAAATAAACCCTAAAACCTATAGGAACACTAAAACCATAAACCTAAGCCTATCTCTGATACCAATTTGATGCGGGAACTTACTAAATGTAAAGCTAGGGCTGAGATTAGGATTAAAATTAATTCAAACAATTAATAAATAACAATTTCTTATAACAATTAATCACGAAAAATTATAGAAATCCAATTAGATGCTTTAATTCTGACCTAAAATAGCGTTACTTTCGTGTACGTTCCCTATCACGAATCTAGAAGACTAGGGTTCTTATGAACGGCTAGATCTCTGATAGTCTTAGGGCATCGAACGAACTCGCAAGCGGGTTCCCTCGATACCGAACAAAAATAAAAGGCTAATAATGAGTTTATGATGAACAAATAGGTTGATTTTAGATTTAATGGAATAAATAAAATAACTAGGGTTACGCTACTTACGCAAATCGTAGGTCTAAAGAAGATAGAGATGGAAGAAGAGTTGGCCTCGCACCAAACCACAAGCGAGAATTGAAGAATCGCTCTCTGTTTTGAGAGAATTACACCCTCACGAAAGTTTAGAACTCTCAATTTTGCATAAGCAATTTTCATTAACCAAAAAGTAATAATAAAAGTGTTTACAAGCCTTTAAATAGGCTAGCCAAAGCCCTAATATGAAATTAGAAGACCTCTAATACTACTAAAACTCTAAAAGGAAATTTGGACTAAAATAAACACAATTCTGTCAAAATCCGCATTGTAGCTCGATCCATCGAGGCCTGGGTCGATCCATAGCGCATATAAATATATACTTGTCCAGAGGCTCTTCGAAAACTTTATCAACTCTTGACCCATATCGATCGATCGATCGACTGAAGTTTATAACTTAGCCTTAGAAAATGTATCCGCTCTCCATCCTTGATCGACCGAAGCAGGAAGTCGATCGATCGACTGAGCAATATTCATTCTTCTGAATTTGAGTTGTTTTTCTTTCCCTCGCCTTTGATTCTCTTCTTCCACCTTCAGAACGTCACTAGCGGTTGTTTGAATCTAATGTCCCCATCAGCAGGCGTAACTACTAGGCAGGCATAACTACCTAGGCAAGTGTAACTACCAAGGTAACCATGACTACCTAGGCAGGCATGGCCTGCGTGGGTTTCTATTTATCTTCGTTCTTTTTTTATAAATATATTTTATATTTTATTTTATCCAAAAAAAAGAAAAAAAGACACAAATAATGTGTATATACAGTTCTATATCTGTATATTTATTCAAGAAAAAGATAAATTTTTTGTGTCTACATTAACATATAGTAAAATCCATAAAGAAGAATGATATACGCATCTTAACAAAATATTCTTACATTATTTATGCCAAATGTACACAATTTGAATCATTGAGATACATGCCACTGTTCATATATAATAATATTATCGATACATATAAATGTAATAGCAACATTTGTTAATTTGTTATGCATATGAGATACTATGTGTTTTCTTTATAAGATAAGTATATACACATGTAAATGGAAATTACAGCATCAACTAAACGTTCTTCTTGCTTATTTTGGAGTTCGTATACAACAAAGAATAAGTACGGCCTTATATAGAATGAAAACATTCTTAAACTTGGTACATGTGTGAGTCATGCTTTGATCAACAATGCTTCTACTAGAAGAGTCAACATGTTGGTAAAAGTGTAAAACAATCAATTCGCCTGAATTGTACGTGCTAAGAGGCTGACATGTCAACAAAGGGACATGTATCCAACTCAGAGTCAGCAATCCAGGTTATGTTTTAGGTAGCTGGTGATTTTAAATGGCACTTTCTTAAAAAAAAAAAATGGCACATTTTTTTTTTTGGAAAACAAGGAAATGTGGCTAAGGATAATTTAAGAACAGAAGTTGTATCCAGAAATTAAAAGCTTACGATGAGAGTAATCTTCATCGTAAGTGAATGCAAGTAGTAAAGCAAAGAAATTAGGGCATAACCCCTAGGCAACAATATGAGAGAGGTACCAAAATGTGTGCCAATGGAGCAGTTTCCCTTGAATTTCCGCTGCTTAATAAAGGCTGAAATTATAGAGAGATGGATAGGAGATCATCGGGGGAGAGGAGACCATTTGGAGGGAGGATTGGTCGGAGAACTGGTGAACAGGGAGGTACCTGAAGCAGAAGAGTGATATATGAAACTCCGACGAGTCGTGCCAGCGGTAATCACAAAGGCCTCTCACGGCAAGGGGAAGCTCAAGGTCGGGGATTCCCGATCGTGGTGCTGAATGGTGACTGGATGTGTGAGGAATGCGTAAACCTGAATTTTAAAAGACGAATCCGGTGCTATACGACGGATTGCGACACTCATTGGAGTACTGGGGTAACTATCTCAAACTCCATGAATTTCAATCCAACGAGGAATGGAAGAAAAAGGAATAATATGAATCCATTCATTACGAGAAGACAAGAACGTGATCTCACGAATGGCTGGACCATCGCTGGCAGAAAATACAAACAAATCAACTCATATTTTCAGCCAAAACTCGCAGAGACGGGAGGAAGGATGGGGGACCTTGCAAAAGACGAAGCAAGCAAGGGAAAAGCGGTACCTACGCCTGAGGACGATGCTTGCATGAACCAACGCTTCCCTCTACAGAATGGAAGTTCAAAGGTTCAGCCTCCGACTAATATCTTCTACAAGAGAATGGAGGAGAAAGTCTCTCCCACCATTCAAGTTATGGGAGAGATATATGCGAAACGAAGAGAAAAAAACCGCAATAGTTGGGTTATCATTAAGCCAACAACCATCAACTACAAGAAGATTACATTAAAGAGCACTTAATACATCTGCTTG
Source organism: Chloranthus sessilifolius (assembly GCA_021018995.1). Taxonomy (NCBI): domain Eukaryota; kingdom Viridiplantae; phylum Streptophyta; class Magnoliopsida; order Chloranthales; family Chloranthaceae; genus Chloranthus; species Chloranthus sessilifolius. The sequence continues at coordinate 109,027,732 of CM037591.1, read as the reverse complement.
GTGAGTGCTTTAAAACAACATTTGCAGTTTCCAAAATTACAAAAAGTTTTTTCCTTGCCGCTTTCTCGGAAGAGATGCCCGCGGTTATCGATCTTCTGGTTAAGCATGGACCGTCGGAGCGAGGAGAAAACGTCATCAGCTGTAGCAGATGGGAAGAAGACAGCTTCAACACAACCTTTCAAAAAGAGGAAGATGACAGTTTCTGGCTGCGTATTTACGCTTGCCCCCGTTCCTATGGACCACAGAGGTCTTGAGCGGAATCGGGTGATACTGTGAGATTTTTCTCGGCGTTGACACTCTCACTGCTGACCTGATGTCCGGTACAGGAGGATTGTCGTTCGCCCACGGACATTGCCGACGTACCGCGGTGGGGAGATATCCTCATTGACGGATTCAGGTACCGGTGGTGGAGCGAATTGGATAGGGACAAACGAATAACGGTTCAAGACTATGGCGTAATACGATCCGGTCGGATAAGGGCCGGTGAGGTACAGAACGCTGCGATTACTAGCGGAGAAATTTTCAGTGAGTTGGGAGAGGTTCACGGGGAAATGCATCTCAGGGATGGGACGAAGCTCCCAAGTTTCCAGCGCTCGCGGATCGGGCTCCATTTGGGCGGAACACGACCGCAATCCCGGTTGGTACGATCAGGGGGACCCAGTGCATGCAATGGCTGACATGGCATGCTGACCTGGAGATGAATGACAACGAGATCTTGGAGCGGTGGGACAAGGTCTTTCTGGAAGCTGCAAAAGACTCCTCTAAAGAGGAAAATGACACAAAGGATGGATTTATGGAGATGAAGAGAGACATTAGCAGGGGTCGACACGCGTCCAAGGCTTCGAAAGGAGTGCAGCCATCCTTAAATGCGGATTGGAAGGGTCAGCAATCATCCTTAAATGCGGATAAGAAGGGTCAGGGACAGGAAGGGATTAACGGGGGAAAAGGACAGCTTTTTACTGACGGGAGTGGGGTACGTGGAGGCTACAGGGAAATGGTGGGGGAGTCGATGAGACGTCTGACAACAGGATGGGATGGAAACGACGGCGCTTTAATGGCTGAGAACCACAGTTTGCTTGACACGTGTCTTTCGGGCCAAACCAAATCATGCTCCTCATCCAACCGACTAAATAGCCGATTCAAACCTAAGGCAAATGAGTCGCAGCATAGTTACTTCGAAACTGGGAGCCAGATTCTCGATAAACCAGTCATTGCTGATCCAAAAGGCAAGGACATTTGGCTTGATGACATGATCACCCACGTCAGCCAAACTGCCAGCAGTCACATGGGGGCAAGTGCCAATTCTCAACTGTTGGACAATAACAATGAAGTTTATAAGGCTAATGGGTCAAATCAGGAACCAGACCACGTCTTAATGGGCCAGAAGATTATTCCTGAACTCGGAATGGTTGACGAATCCATGGGCCAAATTGCTGAGATGTCTAATTATAATTGTAATTTTATTTTTCAGGAACCTGGGCCTTCCAGACCCAGGCCTCCTTTTAATGCTTTTTCTGAGTTAAGCTTTCAGGACACATGTATACGGTCAAGATGCCCAAGGGGCAGAAAGGTTCACCATCACCCACTGCCGATCGTCGGCACATGGAATAGGATGGTCATCAAGGGGTTTCAGAAGAATCCTTAGCAACAGAAAAAAATGCAGAGGAAAGTAACGGAATCAGGGCAACGAATGCATCAGAGGAAGGTGAAAGGTTGGTTAAGTTAGGCACAAGATTGGGGATCACTTATGAAGCGGATCGGAATGGGCTTCTCAGGCTGTATGGAGAAATTCTGGAAAAGGGGAAACAATTGGCAAAGACAGAGAGACAAAAAGGCAGAAGGGGCAGAGTTAGATCGAGGTGGGGTCTATACTATACCAGAATAAGGAAGGGTGACGGGGAACGCCAAGTTTAGGAGCCTTGGATTTGGGGCAACAACAGATTTTCGGTATCAGAAAAAGCGTAGAGGAAGCTCGAGCACCGTAGCCTCAGAGGAGAAACGGATACAAGCCACGAGGAGAATAGTGCTGCAGCGAGCCCTCGCTCGAGCGGTTATAATCCTCGCTCGAGCAAGCTTCAGCGACGAGATTTTATGAAAATTTTCTCTTTTTTTGTGTTTCATTAGTATTAGAACTCTTTTATTGCGAATTTTATTTTTAGTGGCCTATATATAGAGGCTTGTAAAGACTTTTTAGTTAGTTTTGATTATTGAATGAAAGAGAGTTGCTTTTGTGCAAACCCTAGAGAGCTTGTGAAGAGTTTTCAACCGAGGGAGTGAATTCTTCAAAACCTTGAGGAGTGAGCAATCGTTTCTCATGCGACTTGGTGCGAAGCCGACGTACAGCCGTGGTGTGAAGCTTTAGAAAACCCTTGGTGTAAAGCCTTGAAATCTATCCTTTTATTTTGTCTTTTCTTTAGTTATTGTCAGGTATTATCTTTCTTTAATTCCGTTGATAAAATAAAAATCCCCAAAATTGTTTTCCTTTGCTAAATTATTCTAAACTTTATTTCGATTAAAATCTCCGATGAGTCAAGAGACGATATTGCGCTTGTCGATTGATGCCCTAAACTAGAATGAATCTCGAGTTCCCTCATCGGAGCCGTTTTTCTAGATTGGGAAAATTTTCACGCATTCAGACGCTAAAACGGATTAATCTAATTGTTTTATTAATTTCATTGAATTACTTTTAATGTGTTGCATGATTTTGAATATTTCCGCTACTCAATTCTTTCTAAAAGTTAATCCCAAATTCACATATTAGGGTTTTAGCATTTGTCCCGCGTCAGTTTTGGTATCAGAGCACAGTTTTAGTTTAGGGTTGTCCGTGTCATATAGATTTTAGGGTTCACTTGATTTTAGTATATTTTGTCTTGCATAGTTTCATCATGGATACCAGTACCTTAGAGGCCCTGATTAGAGATCTTGCATCTAAGGTGACCGCTAGTCAAACCCGGATGGATGAGCACATCGCTGATCAACAAGCCCGACATGAGGCTTTAGAGACTCGTTTCGAAGAGATCAATGAGCTCATCGCTGAGAATCACATTAGAGTCAACAACCGTGACCGTAGGAGAGTTGTTCCTCCTTGACGTGAGGTCCAAACCAATCTAGACAATAAGGTCATGAAATCTATGAAAATGGACGCCCCTACTATTGACGGGAAAAGACAACCTAAGGTCTTTCTCGAATGGGTCGCCAGCATGAAAAATTACTTTGAGTGGTATGCCATGTCCGAACACCGCAAGGTCAGATTTGTCAAAGTCAGGCTTATGGGTCAAGCTAGACTTTATTGGTTGGGAGTGGAGCATCGTAGGCAAATCCAGGGTCTTCGTGCTATTTTCACGTGGGCTGAAATGAAAGTCCAATCGCATTTAAAAAATACGCTCCCAGATCATATGATGAACGATTCTTGATCGCTGGCGTATCAGATCAAGGAGACTCCCTAGTCACAGAGTACATCGATCGGTTTGAAGACCTGATGACCCAGGCCGATGTCGATGAACCAGCAAAAGTTACTCTCTCCCGATTCCGAATGGGTCTTCGCCCAGAGTTACAAAGGGAACTCATTCCTTATCCCGTTACGGATCTCGAGGAATGCTTTACTAGGGTTGAAGAATTAGAACGATATCTCGACATCCCCAGTCATGGCCGATCTAAGTCTTCCAAACTTGAGCATCAATCTAACCCTATCAAAAAGGAAAATAATGCCTCTAGTCAACCTTCAAAATCCATAATTCCTCAAGTTGACAAAGGAAAGGGACCAATGGTCGAGAGTTCTAGACGTGCTCCGCAACAATGTCAAGGTTTTGGTCACTTTGCATCCCAATGTCCTAGTAAGGGTCAAACCTTGTTCATTCAGGTTCATACTGAGAAAGAGAGTAACGAGATACCCAAAGAAGTGTACGAACCATGTAGCACTCCAAGTGATGAGGAAGGTGAGGTTCCGATTAGAGCCATAGGTTGCATTAGGACAATTCCCATTGCCGAGGACGATGTTGATACTGTGTCCATCTCACGTGAGTCATTAGAGTTGGTAGGATCGCATCATCATTCTGATTTGCATGGGATTAACAATCTGCATTTATTGGACATTGGAAATGCACATGATCATGCTAACACATTGAATATATTTGATGTCCTTGATACTAACAGTTTTGTGTTAATTCCTGATGGTTATGAGCACGCAGAATCTTTCCCAATCTTAAAAAGGGGTAATGATGGAGATCTCGATCTTCCTTTAGGCAAGGGTAACCATCTGATAGTTGCCATAATGGATCTTACGCCTCTTCTTGATCCCACTACCCCGCCCGTTGATCCATTCCTTCTTAAGCATCCAATCGAGCCACCCCCTTTGTCCCATTTTCTATCCCATACCTTACCTGTGCAACATGAGAAAAGGTCGAATGAGGAGGTTATAGAATTTCCAAGCTTCCATGCCAATGAAGGTAAGAATCAGAAGTATCTCACAGCGTGGAAAGGTAAGCCAAGAATTGAGCTCCCGAAGTGTGGCGTGCGTGTTTCATCGGTGATGAAACATTTTGAGTGGAGGAGAATGACGGGGAACACCAAGTTTAGGAGCCTTAGATTTGGGGCAACAACAGATTTTCGACGTTAGAAGAAGCGTAGAGGAAGCTCGAGCACCGTAGCCTCAGAGGAGAAACGAATACAAATCGCGAGGAGAACAGTGCCGCAGCGAGCCCTCGCTCGAGCGATCACTTAAACTCGCTCGAGCGGTTATAATCTTCGCTCGAGCGAGCTTCAGCGACGGGATTTTATGAAAACTTTTTTTTTTTTTTTTTTTATTAGTATTAGAACTCTTTTATTGCAAATTTTATTTTTGGTGGCCTATATATAGAGGCTTGTAAAGACTTTTTAGTTAGTTTTGATTATTGAATGAAAGAGAGTTGCTTTTGTGCAAACCCTAGAGAGCTTGTGAAGAGTTTTCAACCGAGGGAGTGAATCCTTCAAAACCTTGAGGAGTGAGCAATCATTTCTCGTGCGACTTGGTGCGAAGCCGATGTACAGCCGTGGTGTGAAGCTTCAGAAAACCCTTGGTGTGAAACCTTGGAATCTATCCTTTTATTTTGTCCTTTATTTAGTTATTGCCAAGTATTATCCTTCTTTAATTCCGTTGATAAAATCAAAATCCCCAAAATTGTTTTCCTTTGCTAAATTATTCTAAGCTTTATTTCGATTAAAATCTTCGAGGAGTCAAGAGACGATATTACGATTGTCGATTGATGCCATAAACTAGAACGAATCTCGAGTTCCCTCATCGGAGCCGTTTTTCTAGATCGGAAAAATTTTCACGCATTCAAACGCTAAAACGGATTAATCTAATTGTTTTATTAATTTCATTGAAGTACTTTTAATGTATTGCATGATTTTAAATATTTCCTCTATTCAATTATTTCTAAAAGTTAATCCCAAATTCGTATATTAGGATTTTAGCGTTTGTCCTGCGTCAAAGGGGTCAACGAAAAGGGAAGGGACCTAATGGGCCCTCACAGGGGGGATAGCGTATAGGGGCTAGTCGCGGTATTTGGGCTTCGACCACAGAAAGTGCGTGGTGGATTTTTGTCACGATGCTTTTTATGAAGTTTTTAAGTTGGAATGCGCGAGGTTTAGGCCTAGATGATAAAAGGGTGCTGGTCAAAGCTTTCATCATTCATTAGAACCCAGAGGTTATTGGGCTACGGGAAACTAAATGGGAGGTAACTAACGATTCTATGGTTCGATCGGTGCTGCCGGGATCTTCTTGTGAGTGGATGTCACTGGAAGCGGAGGGATCTAGGGGAGGTATCCTCCTCGCCTGGGATGCAGATCGCCACAAATTGATGGACTCGGAAATGGGTAATTTTACGGTGGCCGCACATCTTCAAGGCTGCAGAAATGGCAAGGATTGGGTGGCAATAATAGTTTATGGCCCCAATAACAATCACAGTAGGAAGGACTTCTTTGAATTAAGCGCAGTATTAGGTAAATGGGATCACCCGGCTTGCATGGGAGGCGATTTCAACGCCCTCCTTAGCAATGAAGAGAAAAGCTCGGGCATGATCGACTTCATGGCTAGGGAGTTGTTTGCTGACTTTATAACTCAAGGGGCTTTATTCGATCTTGGCATGGAAGGGGGGAGATTTACGTGGTTCAATGGTCAGGATAATCCTACGCTGTGCAGGTTGGATAGATTTTTGTGCCGGAGTGAATTCTTTGATGCAGTTACGGATCTGAGGGTTACCTTGTGGACTACTACCATTTCCAATCATAGACCGATTGTCTTATCATCTAATGATTACATAAGTGAGGGAACGAGACTAAGACCTTTCAAATTCAATAATGCATGGCTGCAAATGAAGACTTCAAGCAGTTGATTCAGGTGTGGTGGTCACAAGATGGAACGGCAGGCTCTCCCTCATATATTTTTACCTCCAAGGTCAAAAATCTCAAAGGGAAAATTAAAGAATGGAATAAGGAAGAGTTTGGGAAGTCGAGGCTGAAAAGGGAAAAGGTGTTGGCCGAGATTGGTGCGTTGGATAGAGTGGAAGAGACGGCAACGCTCTCTGATATTGACAAAGATATCCGAATAGCCCTAAAGATGGAGTTCAATCGAATCGTTCTCGAAGACGAGAAGGAATGGCGTAAAATCGAAAGCTCACTAATTACGGGAGGGAGGTGGAAACAATAAATTTTTCCATATGGTAGCCAATGGGAGGAGGAAACATATCTCTTCCATTAACATCGAGGGGGCAGCCTACGCTGACCAACCTTAATCCCGGTTAAACTTGTGGAATTTTGCGAGCACCTGTATAATTCTGAGGCGACAATTAGACCCCCTATGGATGGGGTCCCTTTCTGCTCTATTTCCAATCGTGAGGTGACCGATTGAAAAGAACTTTTGAGGAAGATGAGGTGAAAAGGGCTCTAAGGAGTATGGGCTTTAACAAGTCCCCGGGCCTAGTGGGTTTACGATGGAATTCTTTATAAGCTGTTGGATGACCTTGAGGGTGGATTTTATGGCCACGATTCACAACTTCCACGACACGGGAAGAGTTAACAAAAGCATGAATTCCTCTTTCTTAGCACTCATTCCAAAGCGGATGGAGTTACATTGATATCGGATTTTCGTCCGATAAGCCTTATTGGGTGTGCCTATAAAATCATCGCTAAGGTCCTAGATAACTGATTAAAGAGTGTTATTGGGCAGCTTATCTCTAACGTTCAAGGTGCCTTTATTTAAGGAAGGCAACTTATGGATATAGTGGTGGCGGCTTCAGAAACCATTCATTTGGCCAGGAAGCGTAAAGGCAAAGGATGAGTCTTCAAGATTTATATGGAAAAAGCGTATGATAGAGTCCAGTGGGACTTCCTGGATTATGTTCTCCAAAGAATGGGCTTCGGCGACAAGTGGAGAAGGTGGATGAAAGGATGCTACGCTTCAGTTTGCTACTCGGTTCTAATTAATGGGAGGCCCTACGCCTATTTCCGTAGTTAAAAAGGGATAAGGCAAGGTGATCCCATATCACCTATGCTCTTTAAATATGTGGGGGAAGCCCTCCACAACCTCTTTAAGAGGGCAGAAGGGTCCATTTTGTTAAAAGGCTTTACTACGGCTGAATCGGGTCCGGCGATTTCCCACCTCCAGTATGCAGATGACATTTTAGTGTCTTGCAATGGCAGTAATGGGGGCAGAGATCTTAAGGTAATTAAGGACATCTTGATTATTTTTGAAGCGGTTTCGGGGCAGCAAATCAACCTTCACAATTCCAGTTTATCTGGAATTAATATGCCTATACAGGTCACTGAGGGGGTTGCTAGGGACACCGGCTGCATCACAGCCTCGCTACCTATTTCCTACTTAGGAATCCCGTTGGGATTCGGGAGGAGGGTTCGGTTATGGGATACAGTGGACCAGAGATTTCAGAAGAGACTGGCAACATGGAAAAGTAAAATGCTTAGCTACGGAGGAAGGTTGATCCTCATCAAATCTACTTTTTCCTCTTTCCCAATATTTATGATGTCTTTTCTGACTGCGCTGGTTAGCATCACAAAGAAGCATGAAAAAATAGTCAGAGACTTCCTTTGGGAGGAATCCGAGGACAGGAAGAAGATTCACCTCGTCAGATGGGATCAATGCTGCGAGACGAAAGAGCAGGGAGGTTTAGGAATCAGAAATCTAAGGCTAGTCAACAAAGCGCTCTTAGAGAAGTGATTGTGGAGGATGGGAGAGGAAGAGGAGAGAAATAAACTTTGGTGCCAAATTGCGTTAGCTAAATATGGGGCTCCTAAGGAGGACAGTCCCAATCACAATCAGACTTCAGCATGGTGGAAGGCGGTTAAAGGGTGTTCTCAAGACGTCATCGAAGGTACTAAATTCAGGTGGGGAGAGGGAGACGGTAGGCGAATTAAGTTCTGGAAAGATGTATGGGCAGGAGAGCAACCGCTAAACAGGAGTTTCCCAATGATTTTCGGTCTAGTGCCTGCCAAGGATGTGGTTGTCACAAACTATGTTCACATTTCAGATGGCGTTTCGGTCTGGAACATCCCTCTAAGACGTCATTTGTGGGAATGGGAAAAGGACGAATATCTGAACCTTTTGAATGCCTTGGGGGGATTGACTCCCAGTACAGGAAATGAGGATACAAGAATCTAGAAATATTCGGCTAAAGGGCATTTTACAGTTAAATCCTTCTATAACATGAAGTCGCGGGATAGAGGGACGACGAAGAATAATTTGTGGTTGGGTTTTTTGAGGATTAGGATGCCTCCAAAGATTAAGTTTTTCGCATGGCTGGTTACCAGAAGGAAAATCCTCACGAGGGATCAACTAACACAAAGAAATATTCTGGTGATCAACAAATGCATGCTATGCATGAGGGGGAGAGAATCGGTGGATCATATCTTCCTGCACTGTCCCTTTGCTCGATCTAGTTGGGTAAGATATTCAAAATCTTTAAAATGGAGTGGGTTATTCCGTTATGGCCAGCTCACATGATGTAAATGTGGAAGGATATCAAGTTTGAGAACCCGAGGAAAGATTTATGGCCTCCAACAGTTTATGTGGTGTTATGAGCGATCTGGTTGGAAAGAAATAGCAGAATTTTTACTCGCAAGGCAAAGCCGTTCTCGTTGATTATTCGGGACATAAGAGATCTGGTAGTTAGCTGGAATGCGTGCCTGATGAGGACTTTTAGTGATGGGCTTCAGCATTTCCTTAGACTATGGGAGGATTGCTGCCAGTAATGTTTGCAGGAGCGGCTGGCGGGAGATGGGTTGCTGGCGGGCGATGGGTTTTGGCTCGGCTTTCTCAGACCTGCGTCTTCTGGCTATATGGGTGAGATCTTGAGGAGCCTTTTGGGGTTTTTTTGTTTTGCTTTGTTTTGGGTAGTACCTTACTACCCACCAAGGTATGTTTTTTGTAACCCTTTGTTTTCCTTTATTTATAATATATTGCTTTGCTACCACTTCAAAAAAAAAAAACAAAGATATTAGTGAATTGCCAAACCTGCACATAATCTACTCCCAGTTCATTAAGATTCTTCACAATGTCATCAGATGAGAGTAAGCTGAAAACACCACCAGATCCAATTGGTGATTGGAGTATCTCCCATTGAGATTTTAACAAAATTTTGTGCTTGCTTTGTTCAGTAAGTGAGCTGCTAACAACAGGTAACCTTTCTTCTTCCAAGAACCAAACCTGTAATTAGCGCAGGATAAAGATTAAAGCAAACCAATATGTCTCTATAAAATCATAGTCATTATGTTAAAAATAAATCTGCTCAATAGGATATGACAAAGAAAGGTTAGCATATAATAAATATGATAAGAGATTTAATCAGCATTCACTAGCCTAAATATACATACTACGGCTGTGAATAGCACACACCTTGAGGAGCGACTCATGGCGTAGCGCTCCGGAAACACCACGAGGCGCCCACAAATAGTGTAGGTCCATTGTAGTGTACGCTACAGCCAGCCTAGCGTACACTACAGCACTGTAGCGCGCTATGGTGCTTTAGTGAACACTACACGTACTAATGGTTTTTTTGAAAAAGAAAAAAGAACTGAGAGGAAGTTTGGAAATTTTCCCTTATTGTTAGTAGCCCTAAGGGAATTCCACAATTCCTCCCACCTCTCGCACCTCGCTTCTCGGGTCTCGGCAAATATTGGGTTGCAAACTTGAAACTGCTACCGGACGTCGCCCGAGCATGGCAACACGGCATCAGGTATGTTTTTTGTTTCTTTTCAGCAATCTTCTTCTTTTGTTTTTTATTTTCTTCTTCTTCTTCTTATTCTTTTTTGTTTCTCTTAATAGAGGCTGGCTGATTGCACAGCCAGCCCGGCGGCTGCTATATGTTATAATATCAGATTATATATTTTATACAGTATTAATGTATTATAGTATATGTAAACAATTGTACGTAATACTGTAATTTGCATTATTATATGTAATTATTTGTACATAATACAGTATTATATAATTAATTACATAAGACTGTAAATTACAGTATCGCATACAATTGTTTATGTATACACTACTGTTCTTGAAGTAATTTTTATTTAATTACCTAATTAATTGTGTGCCACAGTCTTCAAAAGTTTAATTTTTTTATTTAATAAACTAATCTTTCAGCCTTCTTTTCTAAATTTTTATTTTTTCAATTAACTAATTTTTCACCCTTTTAATTTACAACTTTCTAATTTCAAAAATTTTAGAAGAATGGCAAACCAAAAGATTTTTCATGGAAGTATGTTCTTGAAAGTGAGAGTGTAGATGGGTCGTCTAATAACAAAAACAAAAAGATAATATATTTTGTAAGTATTGCAAAATTGAAAGTAAAGGAGGTGTGACCCGTTTGAAACATCATATGCCTGGAACACACCCTGGGATTCGTCCTTGCACTAGAAGTCCTCCTGAAGCTATTGCTGAAAGTAAAAGAGCATTAGATGGTGATAAGGATGAAAAAGAAAGAAAAGAAATGAAGTGAATAAGGATATAGGAAGAATATAACCCCTTTCATCCATTTTGAATTTAAGTACCCTAAATTCAAAATGGAATAAGGAAGAGAGAAAAGATGTTTGTACGGCGATAGACAGGTTCATCTATGGCATTGTGTTGTCATTTAATTTATGCAATAACCTATACTTTATTGCTATGATTGAATCAATTGGGGCTTTTGGACCAGGATTAAAACCCCATCGATGCATGAGATGAGGACGTGAATCCTCAAATCTGAAATTGAAAATGTTACGACTCTGATGGAGGAGAATAAAAGGTGTGGGCACAGTACGAGTGCACTATCATGTCAGACAGATGAACTGATAGAAAGAGCTGAACTTTGATAAATTTTGTTATCAATAGTCCGAGTGGCACTGTCTTCATAAGTCTATTGATGCATCGAATTCAATGAAAGATTCATCATTTTGGTTTAAGTACCTTGATGAAGTAGTGGAAGAAATAGATGAAGCAAATGTTGTGCAGATTGTCACTGATAATCCTTATAATTATGTTGCTGCGAGAAAAAGTTAATAGGAAAAAGAAAAAAAATGTATTGGATACATGTGCTGCCCATTGCATAGACCTTATAGTAGAAGAGAAAGGGAATTTGAAAGGACATGAAAACACATTGACCAAGGAACAACAAATATCAAAGTTTATTTATGGTCATGCATGGGCTTCAAGCTTGATGAGAGCTTACCCAAAGCATCGGGAGCTTATATGTCCAGCAGTGATACGCTTCGCTACTGCATATCTTGTGTTGCAAAACTTGTACAAGTTGAAACAACCCCTACAAGAAATGTTCTCTTTGGAAAAGTGGAGTAGTTCTTATGGGCAAAGAAGCCAGAAGGAATAAAAACACATGGGACAGTTTTATATGATCCAAGGTTCTGTTCCGCAAGTAGCTTTTTGTATCAAAACTTCAATGGCATTGGTTGGCATTTTGAGAGAAGTAGACTCAGAAAGAGAGGCCTGCGATGAGCTTTACATATGAAAAGGAGTCGGCGAAGCAAAAGAATGCCTTCTATTGTGGCAATGTAGAAAAATTTATAATCCGATTTGGAAAATAAAAAAAATGATCATTGGACTCCACAGTTGCATCGTCATCTCCATGCAGTTGGGTACTATTTGAACCAACAAATACAATATGAACATAAATTCTCTACCCGTCCGGAAATCAAAGAGGGGTTATATGCATCCATGGATAGGTTGATTGGAGAGGATACACATGAACCAAAGAGAGATGATATTCAGGTTGAACTAATTGATAAAGCACACGGGGACTTCGATTGTCGAAACTAGAAAAGAACGAAGTCCAGGTAAATTTAATTTAATGTAAAAAACTATTGGTAATCATTATTCTTAGCTAACGCTTTATTAATTTGTTATTTATAATATTGTAGCTAATTGGTTGCTTCGACTTAGAGAAAGAGCTGCATCCGAGCTGACAAAATTTGCTGTCCGAGTCCTTAGTCTTACATGCAATGCTTCTGGTTGCAAGCATAACTGATGTACATTTGAGCATGTATTGGCACATTTATATTGTACTATACTTGTAGATTTGTAGTACCAAAAAGTCAATTTATAAATGTTTTGGAGTTTTAATTGATCATCAATGATTAATAATAGGTGCATAGATAGAGAAGAAATCATTTAGAGCAACAACAATTAAATGCTCTTGTCTATGTGATGTACAACATGAAGTTTAGAGAGAGAAGAATCAAGAGAAAGGCAAAGGTGGACCCCATTTTAGTGGACCACATTGATTCAGATGATGAGTGGATAGCTGAGAAGGATGACTCAGCCCTTCCTCAGATTCCCAATTGGATTCAAGAAATTAAATTTAATGTTAATGACCTTGAGTGTGTCGATGATCGGAAATTCTGAATGATGTTGTTGGTACATTTACTGCCACTGGTGATGGTGATACTTTTCAATCCCATAAAAGAATTTTCAGAAGGACAATGTAAGTAAAATTCAATTTCTAAAAGTAAATTTTGTAAATTGAACTTCTTAAAGCTTAAAAGCTCACGTTTCTCACTGTCTTTTATACTTAACAAAAAGTAGTGACAAAGGAAAAGGTGTACTTGTCGAGGATCTCAAGGAGCATGATAAGGAGGATGGTGGGATAGCTGTCCAATGCATGGATGAGTACTTAACAGAGGATGACCTCTTTTATCTTTGAATCATCTCGTTTGGTGCCTTGGCGGTTAGGTTGTTTTGAGTTTTTTGTTTTCGTTTGATGAAATTGTTGAACGATGGAGTGAAAGTGTGGAACTATGGAGTATTGAAAAGTTTATAATTTAGATTTTGACGACTGAAAACTTTAAAGTCTAGCGTCAAAGTTTAACTTTAAACTATATGGTCACTGTAGCACATGGATTTTGAAGTTGTGAACTTGTGATGCACAAAATACTTATTATTCTTGTCTTCATTCCTATTTTCTTTTATTTCTATTTTTATTTTATTTTTAATTATTTAATTATTAATTAATTATATTGTTAAATAAAAAAAATTAAAAAAATATGAGGCTTACGCCTCGCCTCAAGGGAGGTCAAACTCTACGCTAAGCGTTTTTTCCTATTAAAAACACTGATACATGTGTGAGTATGTGTGGCCTCGCCTTAAGGGAGGTCAAACGCTATGCTAAGCGCTTTTTGCTATTAAAAAGACTGATAGATGTGTGTGTATGTGTGTATATATATGAGGCCTGGGACTGTGTCTGAGTGCAGCCCAAACCCTGCACTTGATCCAACTGCGCACCATGTGGCACCCATCACAACGATCGAGTGCCACGGAAATTCGGACAAGATCGATTAGGTACCACCCAAAAAATTTGGGCATGATCTGCTGTATATCCAACATTGAAAATGTGGTCAAAGGTCCACAAATAAATGCACAAAGTTAACCTTATCTTTGACCCATCAAATGGAGGGCAAAAAAGTTTCAATTTTTTTTGTTTAAATCATAAGCGACATGGCTAACCAACCCAAAACGGGTGTTGTTTTGGGTTGATCATGCCACATGGTGTGTGATCTAGTGTACGGGTGCAGCCCTCTAGCTCTAGGGCTGCGTCCGGACACATATTCCCTGTGCGCTCTCTCTCTCTCTCTCTCTCTTTATATATATATATATATATATATATATATATATATATATATATATATATATATATAAAACAACAGCAAAAACATAAAAGGACACCCGTCGAAGTACAAGATTCCAATTTCTAATGTTTGATACCTTTTAAATGATTATTTTTGAAAGCGTTGAATAATCAGAACCAGAGTTCCACAAGGTGTAGTGTAAGCTTTTCACCTCAACGCATGCCTTGAGGTGTTAATGAGGTGTAAAGGCATTGAGGGGTTGAGGCAGAGTTAGGTGTAAGACTCACATGAATTTTCATTTTTGCACAAATTTACCCTCTCTACCCTTTTTCACAAGTTTGCCCTTTTGAAGGATTACTAGGGGATGAATAGAGGAGGATGACCTCCATTACTATTTAAGAACTTAAAATTATTACTTGGTCATGAGAATAGAAACAATCAATGAGGGATTAAAAAATAAAAGATAAAAAAATAATTAGTTTATATTGTAACTATTAATTTTTCAGTTATGAGTTGTGAGTTGTGACATGACTTTGAGACATATATTGCAAACATTTGCAACTGTATGTATATTTTGAATTTGAACCCTTCTATTGTCAGTGGTAAATGGTTGTTCAGTTATATTTCTCTTCTGTATTCCTATTCTTTTGTCACTTGTGCATTCACTGCATTGGATAATTATTGGTCTGTTATTGAAAAATTATTCATTATTTTTTATATTTTTTCTAATCTATTTATCATTTTTTTTTGTTGAATGGTAAGTTGGGCTCGAACCTTCCACATTGTCGTTGCAATATTGTCAATCCATTGTGCTACAGACCCAAGCGCCTCATTTTTTTGTTAATTTTCTTTATATTTTTAAATTTATTATATTATTAAACTTAAAGAGTCAAACAATGCATGAGGCTTATGCCTCGTCACGCAAGAGGGCTGAGTACTATGCCTTCACCTTTCGCTAGTTGAAATCAGTCATATCTCTTGTAGAAAATAATTATAAAAAGACCAATGGCAGTGAAGGATTAGAAGTTTGTTGACTGCACAAACCTTTTTAGCATCAAAACCGAAGTAGTCATGATCGGAGAAAAAATCTTGTAAAGACTCTACTTGCTGAGCCGGGGAAACCACAACCAGAGGTATTGAAGCTTGCCATTCTTCTATCTGCAATGGAAAGTGATATATTCAGTGTACATTTTCAAATGTACTTCACATATATGGATATCAAGATATTAATTATTAGCGTATGGAACTGTGAAAAGAATTAAATTATTTTGACGATTACAATAACCAAAAATGGTTATTTTGTGGCTCAAATTACACACAAGAAATTAGGCAGTCTTTGAAGATATGTAGCACTTTAAAATATTCTAAAGAGTTGATGTAGTGCTACCATTCACGTTGCTATCATGCCTTCAGTTTTAGAGTAAGAAAGATAGAACGAAACCATTCTCATTATCCAGTAACATCATTTTATGTTCACTTGACAGTAGCATCTGTCCTTGGCACTCGATTATAATCAGTTTAAATCAGACGAGTTACTTCAGAAATATTTTCAATGTAACATCAAAGATAAGTTTTATTGAACAAAAATACACAAAGTTGGGCTCTTCTTTCTTCTTCCTCTTCCTTTTTAAAGCTTTTGGAGGAGAGAGGAACAAACAGGTCAAGGGTATGATTTTCTGTGAAGACAAGGACATATAAATTTAAGCTTTCCTAGGAGAAGCACAACAGCCTTATATAGGAAGGGTGGCCTTACCAAACCTACACTATTCAAATGTTCAGAAGCACAACAGCCTTAAAATTTAAGCTTTCATATGGAAATCTTTACAAAGATTTGTAGTTAGTTACACTATGCAAACGTTCCCCCTCTAGTCTTACCTTAGAAAAGTTACAACTGGTAGTCATAGTTTTTACAAACATAATTTCAGATGATTGCAAGACATGTAAGTTTCATTAGAAATAGGAAAATGTCTTTTCGGAGTCCTAAAATCAAAACAATAGGGAAATATTCGTTGAAATTCCAGGGGCAGAGATAATTATAATGTTTAATACGATATCACTCGCTAATTTTAAAACCTAGACATAAAATCTACTATGCCATTCGTAAGGAAAGAAAAATAATAATAATTATACAAGTGGTTGGTACATAAGCATGCAAGTCTTGATATAACTTGCGCAAATTAAAAAATAAGAGAAATTATTGAATTAAAGTTGATCATAGCAAATTTCAAAGATTATGACTCGAATTGTACTGTTATAGGATCAGAAATAAAGTTTTACTTGTTTCTTTAAAAATTTATAGAATTCAATATGGTTTTAAAAAACACACAGCAAACTCGAACTCTCAAATCTTCAGACCAATTCTAAAGCGTATTTTAGTTTTATACATTGGTTCATACTCCATAATACAATGCTTCTCTTATAAGATGTAGAGCTGAGTCTGTTTGGGTCCGCCTGGCTCCCGCTTGTTTTCAGTGTTCTGATGTCTCTCCTCTAAATCTAGCAATGAATCTTGAGACGATTGAGTAGAACATAATAATTTCTCATTCCCGGTCACCTTGCTCAGAAATTAGCATGGACAGCTGCATAACAAGACCTTTTCCAAGTAACATACTGTTAATTTTGTTGTTTTCTGTTCTTCATTGGTGAAGCTGCAGCAATATTAGCTTGCAACAGTGAGGTTAGAGTATTATAGCTTGGTTTATGTTAGTAAAGGTGTCTAGGGAAGTTAGTTACTTAGATGTAATATAATCAAGTAAGTTGTTATTTAGAAGTAGCAGTAACCTTTCAGTTTCTATTCATGAAGTTAGAGTATTATAACTCCCATTTATTTATTTGTTAGGTTATTTGGGCACGGAGCACCAACTCACAGTTCTTTCTAAGACAAAGTCTCTACCTACTTTAGTTCCTTTCTCTAAAATATATGTTGATCATCCATCAAATAAATAAACGAATAATAAATCTTCATACCTCCTTTTTTTATATAATCTGGTCTCTTAGAGCACCCGACTAATCCCAAGGGCATGCACGCACCCCAAGTTAGCACATGCCAGGTCAGCATGGGATATAAATCCCTAGGGTGGCCTAAGGGGCGATTTGAACTCAGGTCTCCCACTTCCTGAGGCTCCTTCATACCTCCTTCTATGTCGTTTCCCTTGCTTCCGTAAATATCTTGTCTCACTTCCTAAAATATTTCTACCAGAGGATCCTCTGTTATGAGAATTGTGTCCCCAAACCCAAATTTTCACACCGTTAGACCCCATTGAAACTGTGACCTAGAGGTTGCAATATTGGGATACAGGCCCAATTCGAAAAGGTAATCACTAGTACATGCAAATGCACTCTCCCAAAGTCACCTTTTCTCTCATGTGACCTTTGTACAAAAGATAAATAACAACTACTCTCTTCTCCAATTCATCTCCAGCCACATGGCTTCCTCTCAATCTTCTAAATTCAAAATTACTGTGAACTTCTTCCATTCTTTTTTATATGCCATGTCAATAGCTAACATTCCTTGGCTTCTAATTGTTCTAAATCATGGTCCAAAAACCCAAAAATCTGAATCGACTTGCAAGTCAGCCGGGCAGATCAACTCCAAGACTCAAATCAATGATTTATTACTTGTTTAAAAATATAAATTTTACAAAATTAAGTAAACTTAAAAATGGGGTAATTCAAATATATATAATAAAAATAGTAAAATATTTAAAAAATCAAAGCCATCAAAGAATCCATCTATCAAAAAATTAAACATCACATTCCTCTAAAATAAATTATAGTTGTTAAAAAATGGAAAGATTCTACCAGGTTCGTTAGCTCATTTCTACTCACACCAGTCTTCATATTTACGAGTTAAATAAAAAACTATAAAAAATAAAATGTATAATAATTAGCATCTATATGATCCCAAAGAATCTAAAAAGAAAAAAAAATTGACTCCACTAGTGACCGTGAAAATAAAAGAAAAAATTATTGCGCTCTTAAAATTTTAGTCAACAATGTGTATTGCTGCATATGAATATAAATGTAATTTACACAAGACTATAAATAACATGTTTCACTATATATAGTAATGTGTAACAACTGGCGAATGTGCACTTAAGTTCGATTTGAAATTTTAAATTAAAATTGGTGAAATTAAATTCATTAAATAATTGTATTCAATGTTCGTCATTTTCTAATGGAGAAAACAACTGGGAGAGTTGTTAATTTTAAAGGTAAGCTGGGACTGAACCTGCAGCCTCAAGGTTGCGTCATCGTGCACTTCCAATTGAGCTACAGACCCAACCCCAAAAAGCTGATTAAGATATATATATATATATATATATATATATATATATATATATATATATATATATATATATATATATATGACGGCTGGGATGCTACTCACAGGGTAGTGTTTTGGTTCTACCCATGAGTCAGCTGGGCGCCATGTGGCACCCAATGCAAAGATAGGTGCCATGGAAACTTGGACAAGATCATTAAGGTCCCACCTTAAAAATTTCGACAGGAACCGATGCTTATCCATAGTTAAAAATATGGTAAAAATTGGGAAAAATCAATGCATCTAGGTAGGTGGGGATTACCCTAAGTTTGACTCATGATTTGAAGGGCAAAATAGTCTTAAAACCAATTTTTTGTTTAAATCTCATGCTTCATGACTAAGTACCCAAAACGGGTATTTTTTGCAGATCACATGCCACATGACATGTGATCTAGCCCACCAAGGTAGCACATGAGCGCTACCCTCGTAGGTACCATTCCCTTTCCTTATATATTTGTGTGTGCATACTCACCAGATCGGGGTTCGGCAATAGTTCAGTGAGGTGAAAATTCGGAAAAATCCGGCAAATCCGGGAAGTTTGGGGAAATATTTGGAGGAAAAATCGTTGAGAATAATTTTTAAATAAAAAAAAAAAGTTTTCAAATGATAAAAAAATTCAAAAATTTAGTAAGTCACAACTTTTTTGAAAAATTCGGGAATTATTCGCGAATTTTTGTGATAAGGCGAATTTTCAAAAAATTCGGGGCACCTTAAATTCGCAAATTATTGGTGATTTTTTCAAAAATTCGGCGATTTTTGTGACTATGCGTGTGTGCGTGTGCGTGCGGTGTGCATAAAAAGAGAGAGGGAGAGAGAGAGACACAAGTCGCAGGTTCATTCCCAGTTTACCTATCAAAATAGATAGACAGGGAGAGGCACCACAAGGTACGTTTCCTTCTCTCCATTTGTAGATAGGATTTTGGAAATCCTATCTCATTAAATACGAACATCTATATAATTTTTATTAAAGATTTTAAAAACAAAAAGTTTCGATTTTAAAATTCGGCTGAGTAGCTCCAGTCAACTCGACTAAAGTCAATTCAATCAAGTACCTCAACCAGTTGAGAGCTACCCAAGTCAAGTCTAGAGTTGCCTCAAAATCTCATCAAGTCGAGACGGCTTGATCTGGTTTCAAGACGATTCATTTGAGTTTTAGAAGCATGTTCTAAGCTAATTAATTGGAGGAACTTACCAGGTCAGTTAAAACTTTTTTGTGGAAGAGAAGATGAAACCTGGGTACATCAGTAACACCACTCTGCCATTTGTAGATGACCCTTGCTTTTTTGTTGGAAAGAAAGAAAAACTTCATTGTTTCTCTGGTATATTGCAATAAGAATTTTACCCAAAAACTTCACATTGACATTGCAAGAAGTAAAGATAAAACCATCCTCCTGTTTTAAAGTGCAGAACAACAATGAGTTTCTCTTTCACTCTTTTATTATTTTATCGGCAAATGGAAAATAGATTAGAAAAGCAAGAAAAAAACAAGAGGACCGTCGTTCCAGCGAGAAGCTGGAAGCGAGGGGCTCCACAAGGTTAAAGAAGTCACCACAAAACAGAAACAAAGAAAAACCCAAACAAAAGAAACACCCCAGACCCAAAAAGCAGCCCAAGCCCAACAGGGGATCTCCACCAACGGGAGGAAGAAGAGGCTACACGTGTAGGTTATCCAATTTAGCAAGGTAATCCCTACCCTCCATGCTCAGTTCACCAGAAGACAGCCGAATCCAGTTAATAACCAAAGCATGGACATACCTCTTAATAATACTGACCGGTCTTCTAACTCTGCGGAAAATCTTCTTATTACGTTCCTTCCATATAGCCCATGGGATAGCAAGGACCATCCTGTTATTACGTTCTTTCACCCTTTTATTGCAAGTGGAAGTAGCTTATCCAATTCTCTGTAGGAGTGGATATAACAAAGATGTGATTTGGAGGTTTGTGGTGGCAGTGGCATTATCCACACGTTTTCTAAAGGGTACCATGGTAAGAAACCACCAATTGAACCTCGAAAAACATAACTGAGAGAAAATTTTAGGACCACATGTAGCAGCTCTTTTTAAGAATTCAAGCAGTATCACACCTTCATATTTTCACTAAAGTTTGGATCAGAGCTTTCATCCCACACACACGCCTAAACACAAGGGTGGTGAACCTAGGATTAAAATTTCAGTATTGCTCTTGGTATCTGTCCATGCTGAAACAGAGACGTATTGTCTCGATATGGTATTGGGTATCATCTCGCATATCGGTGATACAATATATAATAAAGTATATGTATCAAGTGTTACCCAAAATGATACATTTGTCTTAGATGGCTCCAGTACTGAGACATATCGCCCAATACTTCTCGGTATCGTCCACGATTTTGTATACTGGATGATATGTCTGAATATTGGACGATACCAACTCGGATTATTTAATAAATATTTTATATGAATAATATAAAATATAAAAATATGACCTATTCAAATTCTGCAAGTGGCAGACCATATTCTGACCTCTGTGCAGCCCAAAAAATATGCCTTTCGAGCTAATGAGGATGCCGTCTGCCACTGTACATAACATCTTCTGACCTCTGTGCAGCCCAAGTAGCAGAACGTGTGGTGCCAACTGCCAAGTGGCAGTTTTTACCTATTATCCAAGTGACAGAACATATTATGACATCTGTGAAGCCAAAATATTATGCCCTTAAAACTGCAATCTGGTACAATGCAGCCCAACAATATGGCAGAACATCCTATGATCTTCAAAAAATTGGATTTACCAAAAAAATCTGCCATCAACCTGAAAACTTGGATGTTGCCCAAAAAGTAGGACATTGAGAGCTTTACCTTAGGCCTAATTGGAGATCCCATTGACCCAAGTTCAAAATCCAAAATCCCTAAGTTCAAAATCCAGAAGAAAAGAAAAGAAAAGAAAATGAAATGGGTTACTTGGTGATCCCCAAAAGAAAACACTTCTTCTCCTTCTCCTCCCCCTCCTCCTTCTTCTTAGGGTATTAAACTGAGAGGCTTGGAGATGAGAGGGGGGTTGGGGATGAGAGAGGTTTTTCGTCGAGAAAAATGAAACAGGTTTACCATCTTTAGTTTCTTTGTATATTACCAATTTTACAAAACTGCCCTTTAAAATTTTATAAATCCCCGCCTTCCTTTGGGTTTTAAGTGAGAAGAGTCTTCTCGGCAAGTCAATAATATCAGTCGAGTTTTTGAGTTGACCCACCAGGTCGACCGATTCCACCTGTAAAATAAGATGCCGAGTGTCATAGTGGAGTCATCTCGAAACTTGGTCTAGTGGAGCCAATTCGCACAAGTTCCGAGTCAACTCAGAGACTTTTAAAACCATCTCTGTACTTGAATGGAGGTGTAGGAAATTAATTAGACTTAAACATGGCAGCCACTACACTTATATGTATAATGTGATGGATTACGAAAAGGTGAATGTCAGGAACATGAAGATGCCCTCTAAAGAAAATGAAACAAGAAGCTCATTCTGATGCAGATGCAAAGCCAACTCTCATGCATGTATAGCTAAATGAAGAAGAAACATATAGACAACTAAGGTAAGTTAGCAGAGGGCATTTCTCATTTCTGATAATAAGGATGCAATTACTTTCAGAAATTCTAAAGATAGTGGAGCACAGACTGAGGAGATCTTTTAGGCTATTTTTTCAGCATCAGCTCAAATAACAAACAGGTAAAGGACGCATGAATCTGAAACAGCACACCACCTTAGCAAATTTCTTTTCTTCAAGAAATAATGTCCGGAGATGGAGAAAATTGGTTGAATTTTCGATACTTTCAGAACCAACAAGATGAGGCTTGTAGCCCTTTCCCTGATTGTCCTTGTCATCCATTACCAAGATAATGGCAACTTTCCCTTTCAGCATGAGATGAAGCCCGTTTTCTTGCAATTTATAATTTTTGTCTAACTTCTCTGTACTTCCATAACATAAGAGGCAGTCTTTTGGTATTTTCAAGGCATTCCTCAATGGCATAGTTGAATTTCCATTAATATAATCGGACAATTTACATCTGGTTAAACATGTCAAAACACAACAAGTAAGGATAGTGAATGCATCTAGTAGCTTCAGGATTTGTATAAAATTACAAGTTTTTACAGAAAAAGAACAAAAAAAAACTCAAATATAAAATTTATATCAGTACTTTCTCATTGCTTGATTTAATCATAGTATAATCTATAGACCACTGAGTGAATATATCCTACAAAAATTTAAAACTAACAAGAAAAATAAAGACATACATCATGATTTATCTTTAAAGATGAATGAACGTATAACATCCTCTCCTTTCTCTTTCATGCACGAAGTTGCCAAAACCAAGCCGTATTGATCAAGTGACTCAAAGTCATGAAGACATCCAAACTCATTCCTCCAAAAAAGGTAATTGTTCATCCATTTGACAGTTTGGGTTGTCAGAGTTTGGGAAACTTTGTTCAATAACTTTTTCAACATTGAAGATGTTGATCAGAATCTCCATCGCAGTTGGGTCATCATACAACAACAAAGGGGGTTCAGTACTGACCAAAAAGAAAAAACAACTGGAATCGATTATGACACCCTATACATTGAACTAGCAGTCTCTGTAGCAGCAAGTAATCAGAATGGATCTAGAGTCACAAAGGCCGCCTCCAAGGAAATGAAGCTTTGGTTTGTGTTGCCACCACCAAGAAAATTTATTAGAGAAGACCGACCATCCATTGGAATTATCCATACGCAACTGAACAGTATTGAGGGTTTCATAAGCAGTGAGACCGAGTATTCTCAGGGATTTCATTTATCAATGACTGCTTACAATGATTTGCTTCTCAAATTGCTTTGTTGAAATATATTTCACTTGGGTCACCAGTCCACTCATTTGGAATTTGAGTCATGGTTTGTGGTACGCTAGTAACATGAAAATTCGGTTCGCTAAGGGTAGGATGAGTTGTAAATAAGAATATGAAATATTCATAGCACCTTATTAAATAAACAAGTACCTAGCGACTAGATGGTTAAGTTTACTTCCATAATACGCAATTTAGGTTTGTATCATCCCATTAGCCATTTCCTTTTTTTCAAAAAATTAAAGCAATAGAAAAGGGCGAAGTGGATGAACCACACTGAGCCAAACCGCAAAATTATTCACTGTTCGGTAGTGGGTTGAGTGAATCTAATACAATAGATTGAAACTCTGCAATTTAGGATGGTGTTTGAATTTTAACATCATTGAACAAATCTACAAGGTCAATTTTTACAACAAGTACAATGATCATGTAGTGTAGCATGTTGTGGATCACATATTACCGATCTAAGATACCCATTTGGAGAGATGTGAAGTTTACCGAAACCAAAGAGAAACCATAGAAGCATCTGGCTAATATCGACAAAGAAGCCAGAAAAGACCACAATGCATCACATCCAAAGTATCCTACTACAAGTTATAAAGTGCCATAACCTAACTTTGATGAGCCATCTTATTAACGTAAATGAAAAAAAAAAAACATAAATAGCACTTTATTGTCTGTGAAAAACAAATGATTAATTAATAGCTCTGGCCTGAAATGAAGAATTCATCTAGACTGATGATTAGTGTGTGTGTGTATAAGAAAGAAGATATTTTAAATTTGATACTTTAGTTGAATTGTGAGACAAACCAGCAGTGTGAAGCTTCATTCATAAGTTTGTTAAATGTTGCCATATATACAAAAGAGAACCAAAGTTTAATGAAGGATTTTTATTATTTTCTTTTTGGATGAATATTAAAGAAAAGAAATCTCAATCAACAAACAACTATTTCAGGTCATACTGGTTCAACAAATCCTTGGTTTATAAAATCCTTTTACACAGAAATGGAGTCGAAATGCAAATGCTATTTATCTACAGGAATCAATCTGCCTAATAATTGACTTTTAGCCCAAATCTAGCTTGATCTGTGTACTGGATTCAACCTTGTGCCCAAGGAACATTTTCCTACCAATCTTCATAACAATATAGCTTTAGTCAACTGAGATTTATCCAGTAGTTTTAGAACTGGGTTCATTCAATGACCTCGTTGATGGATCATCAATGAGGTCATTGTGATCCTGTCTAAGAAATGACCTAGTTGATGGATCATCGGTAGTAATTGTGATCCTTTCTAATACACAAGAACAAGATATGCATCAATGAATGAATTTTTTAAAATTAAAATAAATAAAAATTCCACTAAATAAAAATTTGAGATTCATAGAATGATTCCAAAATTTATTTCTACATTTAATAAGGATTTTAACTTTGAGGAAGTTCCATATGAATCAAAATAATTAGGTAAAACAAAACCTAGATGCAATTCATAGTTGAGAGCAATAAAAAGGACAGCACTTTTCAACATATAAGGTAATAGTAATATAATTCACCTCTTAGAAGGCATATCAATATTCTGCAATGCCTGTTGAAACAATTTGAAGTTAAGGCCCACAATCTGATTTGCAAGTGAGGTCCTTTGGGACTTATTTCCAGAAGAAAACCCTTGTAAGAGATGATCCTGCCCCATTTCACACAGCTTCTTTTTTGCTCTGATAAGACGTTGTTGGGATTTTAGGCGTTCCTTCCATTCCTGTAATTTTTTACGAGGCCAATTCGTTATGGTCGCACACATATGCCGCCAAAGAAATCATATATTTTAATGTGACATCAGCGTTTTTTTCAACACAAGCTTTAAAATTTTTGAATGAGGTCCTCAAAAAGAGAGGGAACAAAAATATGTTTTTAAACAAACATATTTTGTTTCCTTTCTTCCCATCTTTTCTAAGGCAGTGTTTGATAACTTGGAATTTTGACATTTGATAAAAGTTTGACATTTTAAATCAAAATTTAATTTTTAATCAAATTTTGACTAGTCTAACTTGCAATAGAGCACTCTGTTAATTTGTATCTTGTTGGTACATTGCCAAATTTTTTGTGTCAAAGTTTGACTTTTGGTTAAAATTTGACATTTACTAAAAAATCTGACTTTCCTTCAAACTTCGATTAGAATGACCTAATAGTGGATACTAGCTATTACTGTGTAACTTTGTAACTTAGGGCCATAAATTTTTATTGGTCAAAGTTTGACTTTGAGTGTTGAATTTTGACATTTTATCAAAATTTAACTTTTTTAAACTTTGAGTAGATTTTCTTTCCTTTCTTCCCATCTTTTCTTTTCTTTCTTCACATTGTGCTCTATTGTTAGGTTAGACTAGTCAAAATTTGATTAAAAATTAAATTTTGATTAAAAAAGTCAAACTTTTATCAAACGTCAAAGTTTGAGCAAAATAAAAAATTTGGTAAAGTACTTCCAAATTATAAATTACAAATAGTAACCACCACCACTATAAGGTTATACTAGTTGAAGTTTGATAAAAAAAAAGTCAAATTCTAGGGAAAAGCAAAACTTTGACCAAAAGGTAAAACCTTGACTAATAACAAATGTATTGCCTAACTAAAAATACCAGAGTAGCACCGACCATCTACTGTCAGGTTACACTATTCGAAGTTTTACTAAAGTCATATTTTGATAGAAGTCAAACTTTGATCCGATGTCAAACTTTGTCGACATGCTACTTCTTGACAGAAATTTGTTAATCAATGCGGTGGCTGAGAATTCGGTAATGGATAGTGGAGTGATATTTTGTTGAGAAAAAATCTAAGGAATGAGGAGGTCCAATCGCGTATGAGTATGATCAGTGAGCTAAATGGTTGAAATTTGAATCAGCAAGGTGTTGATAAATGCATGTGGATAAAGCACAAACAACAAAATTCAGATTTCGATCCTTCTAGGAGTTTATGTGGAAAGGATCGGACTGGAATAGGGGTGGAAACAGATAACGGAAAAATCCAGCACTCCTGAGAATAGTGTTGTTCGGCTAGACAGTGGCCTGGGAGAAAGTTTTCACTGTAGACCAATTAATTAAAAGAGGAACGCACACTAAAAACAGGTGTGTCATGTGTGCTAATGTGACTGAGTCTACAAATCACCTCTTTATTCATTATTCTTTCACCTGGGAAGCCTAGTATTGGCTATAGTAGCTTCATAAAGTCTTGGGGGGAGTAAAGTTCAAGGTAGTGAAAGTGTGTTCTGGGCAGTGACTATTTTGGTTGGTCAATGGGAAATTTGGATAGGAAAGGAAGGAGAGGGTGTTCACAGGGGGTCGGTTTGCGTTGAAATGTTCAAAGGACTGAATTATTTAGTGGGTTAGTGCTAAGCTGCTGCATGAGCAAAATTCAATGGATAGATTTGTGACCAATGGGAGGCTATCGTTCAGATGTCATAGGTGTTCACCAAGCTTGCTTCTCAGGTTTCCTTCATGAGGAGCGGGGGTCTGTTTTGAGGTGCTGGCCCAGCACATACTTCATGACATAATTGCATGTATAAGAAATTCTTTTCTCGGTAAAGAAAAAAACAAGTTTTACATACCTTTGAACTGTGATTGAAATGATGAGCAGGATACCAAGAAAACTATAATTTTCGAATCCAAATTCAGCATAGAGGAAGAGGACATACCAGCTGGCGTCTTTCTTTCTTCGACCTCCCATCAGAGCGTAAATTCAACTCAAGAAGCCCCTCTGGGGGTGTAATCTTCATTTCTCTCCTTTCTATATCAACATCTGGAACAATTGCTTCCACAAATGGAACCCACACAAGGGGCCCTGAAGGACTCATTTCTGACATTGATAAAGCAGACCCATTCGTTCTTTCTTCTGCTGCATAAAGCATTACTCGTAAAAGATCATTAGACCCACTGTTGAAGACATTAACAACAGTGCCCACTGGTTTGCCTGTCTCCTGAAAGGAAATTATATATCATTGGCTTCTCAATATGGAAGCTGTTACAAAGCGTACACAAAATATTTTTATTCATTTTCTTTACGGAAAATGTGTGCAATACTCATGGGTCAAAATATCGTCCGATACCGATACGTATCGGTTTTGGAGGCCAGCGGTACGATACATAGGGTATGTATCGTACCCTATATAAAATAGTGATATTATCGTCCGATACGGGCAAAATATCATCCGTATCGGACGATAATTTCGAATTTTCTGTGGGATTCAAAAAAGGTTGAAATTATCGTCCGATACGAATGATAATTTCAAATTATCGTTCGTATCGGACGATAATTTCAAATTATCAGACGATAATTTGACAAATCTGTGGTGGGGCCCAGTCACGTGGGTGACTTTTGCAACCCGAATTTGAGGTCGGGTTTTGCTGTTTTTTCTTGGGTTTTTTCCATTGCAAAACCATTTTTGCTGTTCTTCTTCCTTCTTCCTTCTTCCTTCTTCATTTTTTGTATATTTTCACCCCAAATCGCCCCCGAATCGCACCAACAAGCTCGGGATCAACGCGGAAGGTACGTGTTTTATCATTTTCCCATAGTTTTATTTCGTTTTAAAGGTTAAAATAAGGTAGATCTATCTTATTTAAGGGTAGATCTACCTATAAATATAGTAGATCTACCCTTAAATATAGTAGATCTAGCCATAAATTTGTTAGATCTACCATATTTAATGGTAGACCTACCCATAAATATGGAAGATCTACCATATTTAATTGTAGATGTTAAAATAATTAAAATAATTAAAATATATAAATTAATTAAAATTATGGGTTAAAAATAATATAAATAATTAAAACTATGGGTCACATGTAATGAAAAGTATGGATCATAAAACAATTAATATAACTAAAAAAATAATGGGGTCAATATGGGTCACATATAATTAAAATTAAAATCAATATTGGTCAAATATAATTAAAATTAAAATCAATATTGGTCACATATAATATGGGTCACATATCATATGGGTCACATATAATTAATAAAATAATGGGGTCAATATGGGTCACACATAATTAAAATTAAAATCAATATGGGTCACATATAATTAAAATTAAAATTAAAATTAATATGGATCACATTTAATTAATAAAATAATGGAGACAATATAGGTCACATAGAATTTAAACTTAAAATTAATATGGGTCACATATAATTAAATTTATGGGTCACATATTAAATTATATGTGACCCATATTAAATTATATGTGAGCCATATTAATTTTAATAATAAATTTAATTATATGTGACCCATATTAATTATATGTGATCGTCACATATAATTAAAATTATGGGTCACAAAATAATTAATATAATTAATAATATGGATCAATATGGGTCACATATACCCTTAAAATGATGGGTGACATAATTAAAATAATTAATATTATGGGATATGTCCCATAAAATATTTGAATAATATGGAATAAATTTCAAATAAAATTTTAAAAATTAGAATAATAGCAAATAAATTTTTAAAAATTATAATAATATCAAATAAATATTCAAAAATTATAATAATATCAAATAAATATCCAAAAATTATAATAATATCAAATAAACATTCATAAATTATAATAATATCAAATAAATATTCAAAAATTATAATAATATCAAATAAATATTCATAAATTAAAATAATATCAAATAAACATTCATAAATTATAATAATATCAAATAAATATTCAAAAATTATAATAATATCAAATAAATTTGGTAAAATATAATCTAATCTTTTAAAAATTAGAATAATATAAAATAAAATTTCAAATGTAATCCAAATTTTATAAAAATTATAATAATATCAAATAAATTTAATAAAATATAATCTAATATTTTTAAAATAGCAATAATTAAAAAATAAATTTTAATTTCAAGTGTAAATTAGATGTTTACTTTAATGCAATCGTTTGCTCATTCATGCAAGTGAAATAAATAAATATGGTACGATCGACAGATCCAGCGTGACAATATGGTACAGCAATAAATGGTAATAGACTCCAGATACAATATAAGCTTTGTGAAAAAAAACTGCTGGGAGGAGGTATCACACGGTTCAAGGAGCATCTAGCTCACGTAAAGGGAGAGACAAGAGGGTGTCCCAGTGTACCCAGAGAAGTAAAAGAAAATATCAGAGCTAGTTTACAAGCGGCAAAGGGAAAGAAAAAAGCTGAAGCCGATCGTGATAGGGAAATGTATGAGAGAATCAGGAGGCCAGATCCAGAGTTTACATCAGCTGCACCTGAGGATGATGAGGATGAGGATGAGCAGATAGCGAGAGCTATGAGAGAAAGTGCCAGAGAAGCACAACAGCGGCGAGATCAGGAAGAAGCCGATTATCGATTTCGGTCCAGGTTGAGGGGCCCATCCATGCCTGCTACTGGTGGTGGATCTAGTCATAGGCCACATGTTGTTGAGGATGATGAGGATGTTGAGCAGACTGCCGGGTTGCGTAGGTCAGCATCCGGGAGGGATTATAGGCCGTCTACTAGAGGCCGTACTACAGCCCCCATGGATCCATTCATGTATCGCACTGAAAGCTCCAAACAAACCAAATTGAGTGCAATCTCACTTACAAAAATGGGGAAGAAGCTTGGAAAATCCATTGCCAAGTTTTTTATATACAACCACATTCCGAGCCAAGTAGCAGAGTCGCCGTACTTCAAAAGCATGATTGATACAAGTGCAGAAGTTGGTCCAGGAGTTAAAAAGCCTTCTCCATACGAGATATCTGGGCCCTTACTAACAGATGAGTACGATGAGATAACTGCCTATGTACAAAGCTTTGAGGATGTATGGGATGAGAGAGGTTGCACAATTATGTGCGATGGATGGACTGGTCCCACAAAAAAGAGTTTGATCAACTTTTTGGTTTACAGCGATGCCGGGACAATATTTTTGAAATCAGTTGACACTTCTAGACACGTAAAGACTGCTGACTACTTCTTTCAACTAATGGATATGGTAGTTCAAGAGGTTGGAGAGCAGCGGGTTGTGCAGGTGGTAACAGACAATGCGGCAAATTACAAAGCCGCTGGATTAAAATTAATGACAAAGAGACGTCACCTGTACTAAACCCCGTGTGCCGCTCATTGCGTGGACCTCATTCTTGAGGATTTAGGAAAGAGAAGCAAGGCACAGGCAACTATTCAGAAGGGAAGAACAATTACTTCCTACCTGTACAACAATGACAAGCTGGTCAATTTAATGAGAGCCTTTACGAACAATGAGTTGCTCCGACCTGCGATTACACGTTTTGCAACACAATTCTTAGCCCTACAGAGTTTGGCTAGATATAGGTGTGAGCTGAAAAGCATGGTGTCGTCGAAAGAATGGAATCAACATGAAATAGGACTCCCACGAGCAAAGAGACTAGCTTGCACTGAAGTTGCTGACCTGATCTACAGCACGCAGTTTTGGGCAAATGTCGACCACCTGATCGCCGTCACTACCCTGTTGGTGCAAGTGTTGAGATTGGTTGATGGTGATGAGAAACCAACGATGGGGTACGTTTATGAGTCAATGGATAAGGCAAAATTGGCTATAAAAACCAAATGCCCTACAAAATATAAACGATACTGGACGATTATCGACAAGGGGTGGGATGCACAATTTTACTAGTACTTTCATGCAGCAGGTATAACATGTTAAACTGCTTATGTAGTGATTTTTATTTATTTATTCATTATTTTCATATACTGATGAAATTGCTCATTTGATGTGTAGCACACTACTTGAATCCGACCTTCCGATTAATGTGACGCTTGGTGAGTGACACGATGAAGTGTATAGGTTTGCTCAATGTAATCCAAAGAATGGTCCCTGAGTTGGTGGACCAAGGTCAAGCCATAAGAGATGTGAGTAATCATAGTATCATACCTTATAACTAATAAGTCAAATGTCATGTGATATTATCATCTATTTATTGATATGTGCCTTACCTGTGTTTCATCTTTATAGATTGACATGTTTCGCAAGAGACATGGGTCATTTGGGACCCCGTTGGCGCAATCCCAAATTAAACGCGACAAACCCGCTGATTGGTAGATGCATTATGGAGGTGATGGTCCGATATTGAGGCGAGTAGCAATGAGGGTATTCGGTGCCTCATTCAATCATGAGGCGGAATTAGAGCACTTTCTCTCTCATTCATACTAAGACAAGGAATAGACTAACTATCGACCGATTGGAAAAGTTAGTCTACTGCCACTACAACATGCGATTAAGGGTCAGGAATATAAAGATGACCAACCGTGGTAAGCAATTACATAAAGTCTTAGATCCTCAATTATATGAAGTCTTACTTACATAATATACTAATTCATCTATCATATTCTACCTTGCAGACAGTGAATATTTTGATCCATCGGTTGGATTATATATTCGAGGAGGATGACCCTTTGAATCAATGGATCAAGAGAGAGAAGAGTCGGGTCTTGAATCTTGAGAACCTTTGAATGGTGGACAATGCTAAAGGAGTAGCGGAGCAGCAGGCTTCCCAACCACCGAGGTGGAAAAGAAGATTGAATCGTCATTCAGTGGTTGGATCTGATGATGAAACGCAGCCCGCTAGTGATGATGGGAGTGGTGAGGATGATGGTGGAGGGCATGATAGTGGAGGGGACGTTGGCACTAGTGGTGGAGGGAGGATCTTTGCAATGCGTCGATCCTTATAGAGATATGGCGGCATGGGACGATGACTCGACACCGTTAACACAGTTCGACACTCCTACATTTAGAATGGGAGGGGTTGAAGGAAGAGGAGCGTCGGAATCATATCAAACACCACCACCACCACTAGGTCCACAAGATTATACGGATATGGGTTATATGACTTCTAGCTTCGGGGGATTCAGTTTGCAAAATACCGAAGATTCAGCAACTAGTAACCCATACTACCAGCCACAACAAACCTACCCGGTGCCATATGACTTCATTGGTAAGATTTTTGGAGGACCGGCCTTTACGTACTACACTGAGCCATATTCGTTGCTACAGCCTCAGTTTCAAGGGGGCACATATGATCATGGGTATCAATATGGCCAACATTATAGGCAAAGGCCGGAAAGCTCATATAGATGGCGATAATGATCATGAGGGTCAAGAACCACCACGAAATTCAATGTGGCTCTAAAGTAAGTTTTCCATATACAATTAAATTTATTTTTATCAACATAGCTATTAATTTTGACAATATATAATTTATTTTTGTCAATATACATTGTAATTTAGTTTATTCGTGGCTGCGTCGATCAAATTATGAAATATTGTTAATAAAATAGGCATGTGATCAGCTGGTCAAAAATAATGTTAGAAGATCTATTACATTAAGTCAAAAATGTGATCTTAAGTAAAAAATAAGTCACAAAATAGGCATGTGACTTGGGTTAAGTCACAAAATAGGCATGTGACTTATATATTCATCTAAATAATGCATCAAATAAGTCAGAAATAAAAGCAAAAATAGTTGAAATAAATACAAAATAAATAAATATAATTTTTCAGATTTTTTTGCTATTTTTTCAGATTTTTTGGGGATTTTTTTTTTTTTTTGAATGTATCAAACTGATACATTCAAGGTATCGCCGATACATTGAATGTATCGGACGATACCCGATACGTATCGTCCTGGAGGTCAGGACGATACGTATCGGATTTCCAGTATTTTGACCCATGGCCATACTATGTAGGGGAAAAAAAAATCTATTGAAAACAGACTCATTGTCAAGGACAAGAGTTTAGGGATGGCACAGAGTATATTATTTGGAAATATAGAAAAGTCCAGACCTTAAGAATGACCCTCATGCCAACTAGATCAGGGGTATAGAACTCGCCTTCCTCCAGTATAGGTCTATCTCCTTCCCTTACAAGTAAAGTTGACCCAACAATTTGTTTTGCCTGAGAAAAGCAAGATAAACATAAATATAGAACAAACATGACTTAAAAGAGCTGTATCAAATCAATTTTTTATTTCATTGTCTACCAAAACCTTCCAACTACAGCAGTAGCATTCAAAATACATGAGTATTGGATAATAACAAATTAAGCTAAAATATAAATGAATAAATGGGGTGGACTGCCCAATTACATATAGAATCATGAGTCTCATTTTTAGCCTATGTGGCACAGTTTTTGAGCAATTCAAGTCATCAAAGTAGTTATATTGAACTAAAGTGGGCCCAAAAACACTCATTGGAGGATTTGAATCCGATCTGTGCACTCTAATATGACGGTGGTGCAAAGTTTTTAAATGTTCAATGTTAAAGTGCACCGATAGGATGATTCCAATCTTACATAGGCAAGATCCTATGGTTGGGATATGTACCAAAGATGAGCTACTGGTTTGAATAACAGATTAATCCAAGATGTGTGGGCGAGGCATAAAACTGCTGGTCATTGCCCTATCTGTGTCCAGGTGATCAGCAGAGTCGGTCTCAAGATAAATATATCATTGGCGCCTTGTCCACCAATTTGGGTCAGCTTTGTGAAACGTATTTATCCACTTATTTCTGCTTAGGATTAATCTGTCCTCTGAAATCCTGCATTTCCCATTTCACAAATTCCACCGTGTCCTTATTGGCCTTCCTCTTCTCCCACTTATGTCTAGCTATCGTATAGGGTTGTTTCAAACATCTGATGGATGCCAAAAGCATCTCACACAATATTCCAAGAATTTCTTTTCTATCAAAGCTATTCCTAAAGGTCCTCTTAAATAACTCCACATTACACGCCGTACTCTATCTGATTGTCTCTTCTTCATAACCCAACACATCACGCCGTACAATAATTTAGGTCTTACCACTGCCCAATCAAAGTGGCATTCATCCATCGCACAACATACTACTCACCTGCCTCCACTTCACCCATTCTTCATCAATCAGGTTTCAGATGTTCTCAAACCAAATGTCCAAATGTAGAGTACAGCCCATACATTAAAATATCACATTGTACCACTTTACGCACTATTACTTTGTCCAAATCTTCCTTCCTGCTCTGGTGCTCACTAAATTTTACTCCATACATTCTTCGTTCTACTAATTTCAAACTCCTTAACCGTAAAGCCTTCAAAATTCCAAATTATCATTTATTTGCTTTCTTGTCTAGCCACCACATCATTGGAAAACAGCATACATTATGGAACCTCATCTTGCTTTTTTTTTTTTTTGGGTTGAACTCATTGATAACCAATGCAAACAAATACGGAATAAAAGGCAGACTCCATATGAAACCCAACTCCAACCGGTAAATTAGTCATCTCTCTACATACAATTTTTAACATTAGTCATTGCCCGCCATTATGTGCTTTGGATAAACTCAATATAGTCATTTGGAATGCATTTCCTCCTTAGCATCCACCAGATTAGCTACTTCAACACCCTATCATAGGCTTCCTCTAAATCGATAAAAAAAGTACTTAAAATTTTTTCTCTCTAAATTTTTCCCTAGTTGCCTCAACAAGGAAATAGTTTCATTTCTTGACTACTCTCTCCCATAGTGTCATAGTTTGACTCATGCATTTAATACCTCGTAGTTTGCACAATTTTAGATATACACTTTATTATTATAAAAAGGTATCAGTCAGGTATTTACATTGTTCTGCAAAGATATATCACTCTCTTGAGGTATTAAACTTTCTAGTATAAACTATTTCTCTTGTGCTCCGAAAAGATAGAAAGTTATCATACAGATAGAGAGAGAGAGAGAGAGAGAGAGAGCATTTAGTTGAATTCGATGTAATAATCATATCATTGAACCCATAAGAAGTTCACACCTGCAATTGAGGAAATTTTTTAACAAATTCAAGTTAGAATTCTAACAATCAACAACACTGCTATATAACCACTCTCTCCTATGCTAAAATATATTCATCAATTAAGCTACTGTAGTTGGCATAAAACAATCATCATAGTCATATATATACATATATATATATATATATATATGGCAAGAGGGGAAAATGCGCACGGGCGTAGAGATATTTCTGCGCCAATTGATATGGGCGCGATACGTAGCCCCTTTTTTGGGAAGTGATGGGTGCATGGGTCAAAAAACTGGATTTCCGATACGTATCGTCCTGACCTCCAGGACGATACGTACCGGGTATCGTCCAATACATTCAAAAAAAAAACAAATCCCAAAAAAATCTAAAAAAATCCCAATAAAATCTGAAAAATTATATTTATTTATTTTGTATTTATTTCAACTATTTTTGCTTTTATTTTTGGCTTATTTGATGTATTATTTAGATGAATATATAAGTAACATGCCTATTTTGTGACTTAAACCAAGTCACATGCCTATTTTGTTACTTATTTTTTACTTAAGATCACATTTTTGACTTAATGTAATAGAGCTTCTAACATTTTTTTAGACCAGCTGATCACATGCCTATTTTGTTTCCCCTTTCCCTTCTTGAATTCTCTCAAATGAGGAAATTAGGATTGATGCAAAATTGCTTCACTTTCATATATATTCCTAGAGCTTATACAAATTTAGAAGGAATATACTCTAACTGCCATTAAATCCTCTTAACTAAATGTTTTACCCTGGCATATGAGTTTGTTTATATATATAGATTATTTATTGACAATATTTCATAAT
Source organism: Chloranthus sessilifolius (assembly GCA_021018995.1). Classification (NCBI taxonomy): domain Eukaryota; kingdom Viridiplantae; phylum Streptophyta; class Magnoliopsida; order Chloranthales; family Chloranthaceae; genus Chloranthus; species Chloranthus sessilifolius. The sequence continues at coordinate 108,991,844 of CM037591.1, read as the reverse complement.
TTGATCGACGTAGTCACGCATAAACTAAATTACAATGTATATTGACAAAAATAAATTATATATTGTCAAAATTAATACCTATGTTGATAAAAATAAATTTAATTGTACATGGAAAACTTACTTTAGAGCCACATTGAATTTCGTAGTGGTTTTTGGCCCTCGTGATCATCATCATCATCGGTGCGCAAGTTTTTCGGCCTTTGCCTATAATGTTGGCCATATTGATACCCATGATCATAGAAGCGAAATTTGTATAGCGAATATGGCTCGATGTAAATGCGTAAAGGCCGGTCCTCCAAAAATCTTACCAACGAAGTCATATGGCACCGGGTAGGTTTGTTGTGGCTGGTAGTATGGGTTACTAGTTGCTGAATCTTCGGTATTTTGCAAACTGAATCCCCCGAAGCTAGAAGTCATACAACCCATATCCGTATAATCTTGTGGACCTAGTGGTGGTGGTGGTGTTTGATATGATTCCGACGCTCCTCTTCCTTCAACCCCTCCCATTCTAAATGTAGGAGTGTCGAACTGTGTTAACGGTGTCGAGTCATCGTCCCATGCCGCCATATCTCTATAAGGATCAGACGTACCAGCATCCTCCCCTCCACCACTAGTGCCAACGTCCCCTCCACTATCATGCCCTCCACCATCATCCTCACCACTCCCATCATCACTAGCGGGCTGCGTTTCATCATCAGATCCAACCACTGAATGACGATTCAATCTTCTTTTCCACCTCGGTGGTTGGAAAGCCTGCTGCTCCGCTACTCCTTTAGCATTGTCCAGCCATTCAGTGCTCTCAGTATCCAAGACTGACTCTTCTCTCTCTTCGATCCATTGATTCAAAGGGTCATCCTCCTCGAATATATAATCCAACTGGATGGGATCAAAATATTCACTGTCTGCAAGGTAGAATATGATAGATGAATTAGTATATTATGTAAGTAAGACTTCATATAATTGAGGATCTAAGACTTTATGTAATTGCTTACCACGGTTGGTCCTCTTTATATTCCTGACCCTTAATCGCATGTTGTAGTGGCAGTAGACTAACTTTTCCAATCGGTCGATAGTTAGTCTATTCCTTGTCTTAGTATGAATGAGAGAGAAAGTGCTCTAATTCCGCTCGCAGTTGGACGAGGAACACGTTTGCGACAATACCCTCATTGCTACTCGCCTCAATATCGGACCATCACCTCCATAATGCATCTACCAATCAGCGGGTTTGTCGCGTTTAATTTGGGATTGCGCCAACGGGGTCCCAAATGACCCATGTCTCTTGCGAAACATGTCAATCTATAAAGATGAAACACAGGTAAGGCACATATCAATAAATAGATGATAATATCACATGACATTTGACTTATTAGTTATAAGGTATGATACTATGATTACTCACATCTCTTATGGCTTGACCTTGGTCCACCAACTCAGGGACCATTCTTTGGATTACATTGAGCAAACCGGTATACACTTCATCAGTGTCACTCAGCTCGAAGCGTCGCGTATACTGGAAGGCTGGATTCAAGTAGTGTGCTACACATCAAATGAGCAATTTCATCAGTATATGAAAATAATGAATAAATAAATAAAAATCACTACATAAGCAGTTTAACATGTTATACCTGCTGCATGAAAGTACTAGTAAAATTGTGCATCCCACCCCTTGTCGATAATCGTCCAGTATCGTTTATATTTTGTAGGGCATTTGGTTTTTATAGCCAATTTTGCCTTATCCATTGACTCATAAACGTACCCCATCGTTGGTTTCTCATCACCATCAACCAATCTCAACACTTGCACCAACAGGGTAGTAATGATCAATCGTGTGGTCGACATTTGCCCAAAAGCTGCGTCTTTGTGGTCGGTCAAAAGTCCCAACTTGCAAGCTAGTCTCTTTGCTCGTGGGAGTTCTATTTCATATTTATTTCATTCTTCTGACGACACCATAGTGTTTAGCTCACGCCTATATGAGGGGCTAAAAAGCGTGTTGCAAAAGCGTAATCGTTGGTCCTGAGCAACTCATTTTGGTGAAGTCTCTCATTAAATTGACTTGTCCTTTGTTGTACAAGTAGGAAGTCGTTCTTCCTTACGAATAGTTGTCATGCCTTGCTTCTCTTTCCTAAATCCTCAAGAAAGAGGTCCACCTTGAATGAGCGGCACGGGTCCAAAGGTGGCGTCTCTTCATCATTAGTTTTAATCCAACGGCTTTGTAACCACCGACAACTCACATTTCCAACCTCTTCAACTACCTTATCCATTAGTTGAAAGAGGTAATCAGCCGTCTTTGCGTGTTTAGAAGCATCAACTGATTTCAAAAATACTGTCCCGGCATCGCTGTAGACCAAAAAGTTGATCAAACTCTTCTTTGTGGGACCAGTCCATCCATCGCACATAATTGTGCAACCTCTCTCATCCCATACTTCCTTAAAGCTTTGTACATAGGCACCTATCTCATCATTCTCATCTTGTAGTAAGGGTCCAGATATCTCGTATGCAGAAGGCTTTTTAACTCCTGGACCAACTTCTGCACTTGTATCAATCATGCTTTTGAGGTACGACGACACTACTACTTGGGTCGGAATGTAGTTGTATATAAAAAACTTGGCAATGGTTTTTCCAAGCTTCTTCCCCATTTGTTTAAGTGAGATTGCACTCAATTTGCTTTGTTTGGAGCTTTCAGTACGATACATGAATGGATCCATGGGGCCTGTAGTACGGCCTGTAGTAGACGGCCTATAATCCCTCCGGATCTTTGGCCACGCATACCAGGCGATCTCAACATCCTCATCAATATCAACAACATTTGGCCTACGAGTAGATCCATCACCAGCAGCAGGCATGGATGGGCCCCTCAACCTGGACCGAAATCAATAATCGGCTTCTTCCTGATCTCGTCGCTGTTGTGCTTCTCTGACACTCTCTCATAACTCTCGCTATCTGCTCATCCTCATCCTCATCCTCATCATCCTCAGGTCCAAGTGATGTAAACTCTGGATCTCCCCTCCTGATTCTCTCATACATTTCCCTATCACGGTCGGCTTTAGCTTTTTTCTTTCCCTTCGCCGCTTGTAAACTAGCTCTGACATTTTCTTTCACTTCTCTGAGTACATTGGGACACCCTTCCTTTTATCTCTCCCTTTACGTGAGCCAGATGCTCTTTCAACCGTGTGATACCTCCTCCCAGCAGTTTTTTCCCACAAAGCTTACATTTTATTCGAAGTCTAGCACTATCTATTACTGTACCGTATTGCCAATGTGGATCTGACGATTGTACCATATTTATTTATTTTACCTGCATGAATGAGCAAACGATTGGACTAAATTAAACATCTAGTTTACACTTGAAAATAAAATTTATTTCATATTATTGCTATTTTTAAAATATTAGATTATATTTTATTAAATTTATTTGATATTATTCTAATTTTTATAAAATTTAGATTGCATTTGAAAATTTATTTCATATTATTCTAATTTTTAAAATAATAGATTATATTTTACCAAATTTATTTGATATTATTCTAATTTTTGAATATTTATTTGATATTATTCTAATTTTTGAATATTTATTTGATATTATTATAATTTATGAATATTTATTTGATATTATTATAATTTTTAAAAATTTATTTGCTATTACTCTAATTTTTAAAAATTTATTTGAAATTTATTTCATCTTATTCTAATGTTATATGCCCATAATTTTAAGGGTACATGTGACCCATATTGACCCATATTATTAATTATTTTAATTATTTTGTGACTCATAATTTTTATTATTTAAATTATTTTGTGACCCATAATTTTAAGGGTATATGTGACCCATATTGACCCATATTATTATTATTTTAATTATTTGGTGACCCATAATTTTAATTATGTAAATTATTTTGTGACCCATAATTTTAAGGGCATATGTGACCCATATTGACCCATATTATTAATTATTTTGTGACCCATAATTTTAATTATGTAAATTATTTTGTGACCCATAATTTTGAAGGTATATGTGACCCATATTGACCCATATTATTAATTATTTTAATTATTTTGTGACCCATAATTTTAAGGGTATATGTGACCCTTAAAATTATGGGTCATTTTAATTACATGTGACCCATAATTTTAATTATTTAAATTATTTTGTGACCCATAATTTTAATTACATGTGACCCATAATTTTAAAATAATTATGGGACATACCCTATTATTTTCATTATTTTAATTATTTTAATATCTACCATTAAATATGGTAGATCTACCAAATTTATGGTTAGATCTACCATATTTATAGGTAGCTCTACCCTTAAATAAGGTAGATCTACCTTATTTTAACCTTTAAAACGAAATAAAACGATGGGAAAATGATAAAACGCGTACCTTCGGCGTTAATCCCGAGCTTTTTTGTGTGATTCGGCGGTGATTTGGGGTGAAAATAAGCAAAAAAGAATGTTTAAATGAGGAAGAAGGAAGAAGAAGGGAGCTGTTTGAAGGCTGAAAAAAACCAAAAAAAAAAAGCTAAAACCGACCCTAAAATCGGACGATAATTTGAAGACTTTTTTGGCCCACTAAAAATTTTGATATTATCGTCCGATACGGACGATACGGGCGATACTTTCCCCGTATCGGACGATAAATAGGATGTTTTTGGTAGGGTACGATACATACCCTATGTATCGTACCGCTGAGGTCCCAAACCGATACGTATCGGTATCGAACGATATTTTGACCCATGGATGGGTAGCACTTTACTCTCTAGGGTTAAACTTTTAAAATATTTTAAAAGTTATATTCCCTTTCAGCCGTCATTCTTGATTTTCTTAGAAGTCTTTTTAAAGTCTCTTTCTTTTCTCTCTCTTCTCTCTCTTTTTCTAAGAAAGTATCAGACTTACTTTTTCAGGTGTATTTTACTCTAAAAATGAGAGTGCCCAGTAGCAAAGCTGATGCGGGAACTTACTAAATGCAATGCTAGGGCTGAGATTAAATTGGAATTAATTTAAAACAATTAAAATGATAATATTTATAGCCAAATTATCAAAAAACATAATAAGAATTTCAATTAAGTAATTTCATTCTAGTTCCCAATAGTGTTACTTTCGTGTACATTCCCTATCGTATCTAGAAGACTAGGGTTCTTACGAACGGCTAGATCTCCGATAGTCTTAAGGCATTGAACGAACTCGCAAGTGGGTTCTCTCGATACCGTATGGAAAAAAAAAGGCTAGCAAAGGAATCAATATTGAGCGAATAGATTGATTTTAGATTTTTGATGAAATAATTAGGGTAATCTGGGATTTAAGACTAAGATAAGTTAGGGTTACGCTACTTATGCAATTTGTAGATCAAAAGAAGATAGAGATGGAAGAAGAGTTGGCCTCGCACCAAACCGCATACGAGATCGAAGAATCGCTCTCCGTTTCGAGAGAATCACACCCTCAAGAAAGTTTAGAACTCCTACGTTTGCAAAAGCAATTTAATTCACCAAAAACTAAGAATAAAGTTGTTTACAAGCCTTTAAATAGGCTAACCAAACCCTAATACGAAATTAGAAGAGTCCTAATGCAAATAAAACACAAAATGGAAACTTTTGACTAAAATAATAAACTACCGTCAAAATTCGTGCGAGTGGTCGATCGATCAATTCCAGAGTCGATCGATCAATTGAGAAAATAATTAATTCGCCTGAAGCCACAGACTTAAATCGATCGATCGATTGAGAAACATAATTTCGCATCAGACAATTTGCCCACTGTCCATCCTCGATTGATTGAAGACTGGAGTCGATCGATTGACTAAGCACTTTTCATTCCTTCGAATTTGAGTTGTTTTTCTTTCTTTCGCCTCTGATGTTCTTCTTCCGCCTTCGGTACGTCACTGGCGGCTGCTTGAATCTAATGTCCCCATCAACTCTCCCCGGGTTAGAAGGTTTCATCCCCGATGAATATTGGTTGTGACTGAGGTCTAGGAGATCCGGATCAATTTGCCGAAATTCTTCCTTTGTAATCCACGTATTCTCTGAATCGGTCTTGTTATTCCACTTGACCAAATACTTCTGAAGCCCCCCTTGGTTAGTGGACACAATTTGATCCTCCACATCTTCAATGATCTGACGAGATTGATGAGTAAGTGGAGGTAATGGTATGGGTAGGGGAATAATTGGGGCATCGGATGTAGAAGGCTCAAAGGGGTTGGCAGGGATGGTTGAGTGGCCATGGAACGAAACAAGATCCTCCACGTTAAAAGTCGTTGTAATCCCCAATTCCGACGGAAGATCTAAGATATAAGCGTTAGAATTAGTACGAAGATCTTATAAGGTCTAGCACCACGAGCGTATAACTTCTTTGTAATTCCTTGCGGGAATCGCTCGGGTCTATTTCGAACCATGACAAAATCACCCTCTTGAAATTCGTTGAACCGTCCATGAGAATTGGCAGAAAACTTGCATTTTTTACTGTTCGCATTAATTCTTTTCTTAATCTCAGCATGCAACTCATGAATGCGATGTGCAAATGTGGAAACAGACTCTGGCGACTTATGCACAACCGACTCTGTGGGCACTAGCAACTCATGTGTGATCGAATCAAAGGGCACTAATGGCTCATGTACACTCGGCTCGAGTAAATCATGCGTACTCGCTTCAACCAAAACCAAAGACTCTGGGGTACTTGATTCAATTAACACTAATGGTTCTTGTATTCCTAGTTCGATGAACTCACGTGTATTCGACTCAACGGGCACCAACAAGTGGTGTGCATGTGACTCGATTGGTTCGTGTGTACTCAGTTCGACCAACTTCAAAGACTCTAGTGCACTCGACTCTACCAACAACAAGGACTCGTGCACAACTGACTCTACGGACACTAACAAATCGCGCGTGGGTGACCCAGTTGACTCACGTATGAGCGACTTAACATCACTACTCACAAGAGAAATAGAAGTCTCTTTAACACAAACTAAACTTTCATCAGCTTCTTCTATCTCCTCTAGACTCATCACGGTACTAGGGTCATACACAATTTCTTCCACTTTCCTATTTTTCGGCTCCTTAGGACTCTCTTTTAGTCAATAAATTCAGAGTGGAAAATTTTGTGGGACATTGGTATTCAAAGTGCCCAAGTCTTTGCCACTTATAGCACTTGTTACGACTACAAGGTTTAGGGCTCTCAACACTTGCTCCTCTTGCTTTAGCAATTTTCGGGATTCGAAGGAGTAATCACGGGTTCAATGGTTGAACCCCGATATTACATTTCTCATAGACAACTCCTTTCCCGTGATCAATTTGGGGCCTCGTAGGAGTATTCGTGGGTTTTAATGGTGGAACCCAAAAATTATAGCTCTCTTTAGTGTAGGTGCTCCTTGACTCAAGTTGAGTGTGTTTATGACACTTATCAACCTTAGCTTCCAAACACCGCAGAAGGTGGGGGTGCGTGAAAGGAATATATTGATCGATGAGTCATTCCTTCATGTCCTCCCATCGTGTGGACTTATTTTGACCTAACTTGCGTCGAAACTCCATACCATCCCAATATTTCTTTGCATGGCGCACCAACCTCGTTTTGGGGAGCCTACCCTTACTCTTCCGAGATGTCCTACTAGTCAAAATACTCCTCTATGCTAGTCAACCATCCCACAAAGGTTTTAGGGTATGTCATACCCTCAAAATTTGGGACTTCGTTTTGAATAGACCTTAGGGATTTTCTATCAAGATCATATTCAGGTTCATAATGATTGGAGTGTAGCAGTTTCCTTGTTCGGTTAATATCCTCTCATGACGGGTAAGGAAGTCATGGTGATGTGTAAGTGACTCATACACGATGCTTGACACAAAAACAACTCAGACACAATACTATAATTGAGTAATTTTAACAAACACCAGATGTGCATGCAAATGAAGACACAAATAATATAAAATCAAACGGCATCGAAATGACATACACTTGTGAACCAAGATGAATAAGAACTTTTAACAAACACTAACACTAGACGTGCAAACTAATGAACGCAAATGAAATAAAATTTAATGAAAATAAAATGACATGAACATATGGCCCTAACCTAGAACCTATATGAACATTGAAACCCTAAAACTAAAACTGTGATTTGATACCAATTTGATGCGGGAATTTACTAAATGCAATGCTAAGGCTGAGATTAAATTGGAATTAATTTAAAACAATTAAAATGACTATTTCTAGCCAAATTATCAAAGAAAATAACAAGAATTTCAAATAACTTAATTCCGGTTCCCAATAGCGTTACTTTTGTGTACGTTCCCTATTGGATCTAAAAGACTAGGGTACTTACGAACGGCTAGATCTCCGATAGTCTTAGGGCGTCGAACGAACTCACAAGCGGGTTCTCTCGATACTGTATGAAAAAAAAAGGCTAGCAAAAGAATCAATATTGAGCGAATAGATTGATTTTGGATTTTTGATGAAATAATTAGGGAAATCTGGGATTTAAGAGTAAAATAGATAAGCTAGAGTTACACTACTTACGCAATTCGTAGATCAAAAGAAGATAGAGATGGAAGAAGAGTTAGCCTCGCACCAAACCGCACGCGGGATCGAAGAATCACTCTCCGTTTTGAGAGAATCACACCATCAAGAAAGTTTAGAACTTTCAAGTTTGCAAAAGCAAATTTAATTCACCAAAAACTAAGAATAAAGTTGTTTACAAGCCTTTAACTAGGCTAATAAAACCCTAATATGAAATTAGAAGAGTCCTAATGCAAATAAAATACAAAATCGAAACTTTTGACCAAAATAATAAACTACTGTCAAAATTCGAGCGAGTGGTCGATCGATCGATTCCGGAGTTGATCGATTGACTGAAAAAATAATTAATTCGTATGAAGCCACAGACTCAAATCGATCGATCGAAAAGTCTGACTCAATCGATCAACTGAGAAACATAATTTCACTTCAACAATTTGCCCACTATCCATCCTCGATCAATCGATCGACTGAGCACTTTTCAGTCCTTCGAATTTGAGCTATTTTTCTTTCTTTTGCCTCTGATGTTCTTCTTCCGCCTTCGGTACGTCACTGGAGGCTGCTTGAATTTAATGTCCCCATCAGAAGCATTAGTACCTCGACAGCGAAGCACCGACACCCCGATTGCGAGGCGCTGACACCCCGGCAGCGAAGCGCTGTGTAACGAGGGTATGCGGCGCGACCATTCGGGTCAGCCGTAGGGCCATTTTTCTTCTCCGCGTCAATGCATCTTAGGTGCCTCACAAGCCATGAGGGCTGCACTGAGTGTGTTGGTCATGGGCCACGAGGGCGTCGCGACACAATGACATGAAGGGTTGAGACATGGGCGCGACATGGTCGTGTGGGGGACGATGCGGGTCGTTGCAGGCATATTGGTGCGGAGGATGTGTGCCATGTGGGTAGTATGTCAAACCAATATGTTTGAGGTTCTTCCATTATTTCCCCATAATTGATGTTTTACCCTTATATAGGGGACTTGAGCTGGAGTCCCCCGACCCAACATGTGCACTAGCCTTGTGGGCTTGAGTGTGTGCATCCGGGCCTTGCTTGGTGCTTGGTCGCTCTAGTTACGTCGTGTACTAGGGTCATCGTGTTTGGGGTGGTTTTCAGCCACTGCCGCAGTGCGAGTCTACCCCCAAAGCAGGGCTGCCCCTCTAATCATCACTGTCTATCGCATTCTTAGTTGCCTACGAGAATCCGCACAAGACTTCTCTAACTTGATGCGTTGCTTCGCATGGTTGTGAGTTGAATTAGGCTGACTTAGCATATTGGGCTTTAGGTGCCACACGGGCTGACACTGCTGGACGAGTGACTCCGTGACAGTTGGTATCAGAGACAAGTTGTGATGGCTAAGGCGGAAGGAACAAGTGAAGATACGAGACGACGCTCGACAAGGGAATGGTTAGAGGATCTGGACGCTCAGACGGAACAGTTAGATTCAGTGGTGGCAGTTGTAACATCCCAAGGGGATCGACTTAATAGGCATGAGAGGCTATGCCGGCTTAACTGAGACCGTAGAGCAGTTGTCCGCAAAAGTGCAGAAGATAAAAGTCACGGAGGAGATGCGTGATGACATGAGCTTGTTGAAGAAGCTCATCCTTACAATGCAGGCAGGGACGCCGACACCTCGGTTCAAGTTCCCCGAGACAGAAACATTTAAGGGCTCTCGCAAGGCGAAAGACCTCGAAAACTTTATTTGGGACATAGAGGAATACCTTGAATCTTTGGGGGACCTCAATGGGAAAGTCAAGCTGAGGATTGCATCGAAATATTTGGTTGGAGATGCCAAGTTGTGGTGGAGGCATCGTGTGTCAGAGGCACGTCTGGAGAATGGGGCAGTTGATTCTTGGGCCGATTTGAAGGAGTTGCGGGCTCAATTTCTACCTACCAACATTGGATGGACAACACGAAAGGCATTGTCGACGTTGAAACACACGAGACCGTTGCATGAGTATATCAAGACCTTCAAGAGCCTGATGTTAGACATTGACGATATGAGCGAGAAGGACCGGGTCTTCTACTTTCTTGACGATTTGGCGCCATGGGTGCAACATGAGTTGACTCGTAGAGGACTGACCAACCTGGATGAGACGTTGGCTGCTGCTGAGAGGCTAACTGAGCACCGCCAAGAGCGAGACAAGACGGACCAGGCGCCCATAGACGATGTTGACAAGCAGGTGAGGAAGCCGAATGAGTACGGGTATGAGCGGTTTGGTAAGGAGAGGGGTAGATATGAAAGGAAGAGAGAGGACATGCCAAGGACGAAGAGTTGCTTCTTGTGTGGTGGGCCGCATCTAGTACGGGAGTGCCCAGAAAAGGTCACCCTGAACGCGATGATCTCAGAGAAGGCGAAGAGTAAAGAGAAGGAAGTTGATGATGAGGAGGTCGTTGCTAGGGTAGGGGCGATCCGACTGTTCAACTGTTGAGGAGTGGGATACCTTGGTCTTGTTGGTGTGGGCCGTGGGAAGACTTAGACACCAATCGTGTATAGAGTTTGAAGTGTGCCGTTTTGTGTATAGCTTTGCTACTCGAGGTAAAGGCAGAAATTGTTGAGGGACGAGAGCAGTGTTATTTTGCTTGTGTACGGTTTTGCTACCCAAGAGAAGGTATGGGTGTCAAGGGACAGCGGTAGTGGGAGTGTTTTGCAAATGCAACTCAGAGTAAAAGCTTCAGGGACCGAAAGACCAGAGAGCAGCGTTACTTATTTTGAGAATGCTATAGGGGTGAAGGCAGGGGGGTTGTCGAGGGACCATGGCAGTGGGCAGAAATTGCAAGCTATGTTGAACCAGAGAAGGGTCAGTGGCTTATGCCGAGTGCGTGTAGGGAAGACTGAGTTCGGAGACTGCAGCATGCGGGGGAGGGCAGATTCTAGATATAGAAGTGTCTTCTCGTCAACGAGGATGTTGACAGTTTTGAGTGGGGGAGGATGTGACGGGGGCATGCGACGCGGCCATCCAGGTCAGCTGTAGGGCCATTTTTCTTCTCCGCATCAGTGCATCTTAGGTGCCTTACAACCCTGAGGGTTGCACTGAGTGTGTTGGTCGTGGGCCGCGAGGGCGTCACGATACAATGACATGAAGGGTTAAGACATGGGCGCGACACGGTCGCAACATGGTCGTGTGGGGGACATTGCGGGCGTATTGGTGCGAAGGATGTGTGCCATGTGGGCAGTATGTCAAACCAATATGTTTGAGGTTCTTCCGTTAATTCCCCATAACTGTTGTTTTACCCTTATATAGGGGGACATGAGTTGGAGTCCCCCAACCTAACACGTGCACTAGCCTTGTGGGCTTGAGTGCGTGCATCTGGGCCTTGCTTGGTGCTTGGTCGCTCTGGTTATGTCGTGTACTAGGGCCATCATGTTAGGAGTGGTTTCCAGCCACCCCCGTGGTGCGGGTCTACCCTCAAAGCGGGACTGCCCCTCTAATCGTTGCTGCCAATCGCATTCTTAGTTGCCATCGAGAATCCACACAAGACTTCTCTAACCTATTGCGTTGCTTCGCACGGTTGTGAGTTGAATTAAGCTGACTTAGCGTATTGGGCATTAGGTGTCGCACGGGCCGACACTACTGGACGAGTGACCCCGTGGCAGCTGGCACCCCGACGCTATGGTACCGGTGCCTCTATATTGAGGTGTCGATGCTTCGCTAAAAAGAAAAAGAAAAAAAGGGGTATTGGCACCTCGTTTTAGGGGCATCAGCGCCTCTATATCGAGGTGTCGACGCTTCGATAAAAAAAATAATAAATAAATAATTATTTTTTTAGCGAAGCGCCGAAACCTCAATATAGAGGCGTCGACGCCCCTAAAACGAGGCACCAACACGCATTTTTTATTATTTTAATTTTATTTTTTAAACCGAAGCGCCGATACTTCGACATAGAGGCGCCGATGCCCCTGAAACGAGGCACCGACACCCCATTTTTTTCTTTTAGCGAAGCGCCGTCACCACGATATAGAGGCGTTGGCGCCCCTAAAACGAGGCTGTAGACACCCAATTTTGGCCCAAGGCCTGATCGACCCGCACTTCGAGAAAGGCATACTTCTAAGCTTCTGGTGGCATTTTCCAAACCCATAGGAATCACCCAAAATCCTTAGGAACCAGCCATGATCCTTAGAAATCATCCCAAACCCATAGAACCCGTGACTGAATCCATTCAACCCAAATTTAGGCCTTGTGTATATTTTATGTACGCAAGGTATATTTTTGGTTCAGGCTTCAACTGGGGACTCTGAACTTCCGAGTTTCTCAGGGAACACTGTTCATAAGCCTAGCGTATATTTTATATACGCAAAGCTTAGGAACAGTACTTTTTGAGAAAAATGCCATATCTCAAATTTGGGGTTTGACTTGTTGATCACCCCAATGTTTGGGGTGGGTTTCTTTAGGACTGTTGCACCCCCTTTAGTTATATTTGCAACCCTTTAGTCACTTAGAAGCCCACCCTATCATCTACCATTAAACCCAACTTCTCACCTATCTAAGCTCCTAAAATCCTAGGAAACCTTAGATTGGGGATCACCTAATTACTAAATCCATTAGCCTTTAAGTACCCCTCTAATCTACCCCAACTCTATAAATAGAGAGCCACCCCCCCCCCTTATTTAGGGCTTGAAATTTTTTTCGAGAGAAAGCTCTAGAGATTTCTTCCTCCCAAATTTAGGCCTTGTGTATATTTTATGTACGCAAGGTATATTTTTGGTTCAGGCTTCAACTGGGGACTCTGAACTTCCGAGTTTCTCAGGGAACACTGTTCATAAGCCTAGCGTATATTTTATATACGCAAAGCTTAGGAACAGTACTTTTTGAGAAAAATGCCATATCTCAAATTTGGGGTTTGACTTGTTGATCACCCCAATGTTTGGGGTGGGTTTCTTTAGGACTGTTGCACCCCCTTTAGTTATATTTGCAACCCTTTAGTCACTTAGAAGCCCACCCTATCATCTACCATTAAACCCAACTTCTCACCTATCTAAGCTCCTAAAATCCTAGGAAACCTTAGATTGGGGATCACCTAATTACTAAATCCATTAGCCTTTAAGTACCCCTCTAATCTACCCCAACTCTATAAATAGAGAGCCACCCCCCCCCCTTATTTAGGGCTTGAAATTTTTTTCGAGAGAAAGCTCTAGAGATTTCTTCCTCCCAAATTTAGGCCTTGTGTATATTTTATGTACGCAAGGTATATTTTTAGTTCGAGCTTCAATGAGGGACTCTGAACTTCCGAGTTTCTCAGGGAACACTGTTCATAAGCCTAGCGTATATTTTATATACGCAAAGCTTAGGAACAGTACTTTTTGAGAAAAATGCCATATCTCAAATTTGGGGTTTGACTTGTTGATCACCCCAATGTTTGGGGTGGGTTTCTTTAGGACTGTTGCACCCCCTTTAGTTATATTTGCAACCCTTTAGTCACTTAGAAGCCCACCCTATCATCTACCATTAAACCCAACTTCTCACCTATCTAAGCTCCTAAAATCCTAGGAAACCTTAGATTGGGGATCACCTAATTACTAAATCCATTAGCCTTTAAGTACCCCTCTAATCTACCCCAACTCTATAAATAGAGAGCCACCCCCCCCCCCTTATTTAGGGCTTGAAATTTTTTTCGAGAGAAAGCTCTAGAGATTTCTTCCTCCCTTTTTTAACATTAAAACTCCTCAATTCCATAACCTAGGTTCATCCTTTACCCTCCATTTTCCATCAAAAATCCCTTTGATTTAGCTAGAACAAGGCTTTAGCGTACCCCTCCTCTCTTCTAGCTCTCAAGCCTTAAAAGCCAAGACTCATTCCACAACCCATTTGCTATCGGAAGCTCGAAGTGCACGCATGCGAAGGTCCACAGCGGTGCTACAAGGGCTCGAGAGCTCTGGCTCTCCCCTCTATTCCTCTACCTTCTTTTGCTTTCCCTTTATCCTAGAATTGAGCCGTTACGCCGTTGAAATTTCATCGAGTGTGAAGGCTCAATAGGATCGGAGTGCCTTCGAGCAAGGGGGAGTGCCGCTCATTTAGTATTCATTTTCTTATCTTTTGGCCATGAGTTGAGACCGCTTACGAGCGGGACAATCGGGTGCCTAACACCTTCCCAATTGATAACCGGAGCCCCTACCAAAGAGCCTTTGGCGTAGACCGATGAATCAGAGTCATATTTTTGCACTTCGATGCTTATAATATCAATTTGGGTATCCCGGGACACCAAAAGCTCCGAGTGGCGACTCTAATTTTCTTACGAGCTTATCGTCGCGACGAACTCGCGAGAGCTCACGGTTGAACAGATGGAGACTCTACTGGGGACAAGCTAGTAGAGTTTATCCTTGAAGTGTTGGCCCCTTTGTTTTTGCAAGTGTTTTTATTTTTTTTTCTTTTTACTAACTTTTCATTTGTTTTGCATACTTACCCCTACGATTCTGTCATTTACCGCCTTAGCCGATTGGCAGGCCTACTTGAGCACTTTTCACTCACCCCTACGATTCTGTCATTTACACGCCTTAGCCGATTGGTAGGCCTATTTTATGCAATTTACCTTTCTTGTAGTCGCTTGACTGACCCCGCAATTTTCTTACTTCTTGAACATATATCATCAGTGGACGTCGGCACGGGATTCTCACCGCCCGTTTTTAAACTTAAGCAAACTCCCTTAAAATTGAACTTAAAATCGAGCCAAGAGGAGGATTTAACCGAATTTTTTGCGTTGGGTAGATTCTACAAAGGGGCGGAAAAATAGTTTACGATACACCCGTCCCGGTTCCCGGTAGAGCGGCAGCCCTAGTGGTGACGATCTCGAAAGGAACCACCCCATCCAGTATCTGAGAACGTACTTGCGCCGAAGGTATATCGGCTGGGTGACCGAGCTATTACTTAGCCTTAAAACCCTTGGGAAGCGTGTTAGTCATCCCGAACCGGCCTTGTATCCCTAGATACGGTGAGGAGGGACCCGAAATAACAAGAAAAAGTAGTCCCCAGAAGTACTACTTCCAGAAAATCCAAAAAAGTATAGACCAACTCGGGTCTACTACTGCTGTCAAAATATAAATATATACAGTTTTTTGCCTTGCGTATATAAAGTATACGCTAGGCCAAAATTCCCCCGAAATAGCCTTACGTATATAAAACATACGCTAAGCCAAAATTCCAGATTCTTTTTCCTTGCATATATAAAATATACACTAAGCCAAAATTCCAAATTTTTTGCTTGGAGTATATAAAGTACACGCAAGACCAATTCTCCAGAATTTTAGCCCTGTGTATATAAAATATACACTAGCCTATTCTGGCTAAGCAGCCCAAATCTGAGGCCTCTTTCACTGTTTCCCGGACCCCCCGCTTGGCAGTTTTTACACTCCCAACCATGGATTAAAATCTCGGAAAAACGATACGTATCGTCCAACCCCAAAACCGATACGTATCGGTTTCGGACGATACATTCCAATGTATCGTCCGAAATTTTAGATTTTTGTATGGGAGGCCGATACGGTACCTTGAATGTACCGTATCGATGAGGTCCAAAACCGATACGTATCGATATCGAACGATATTTTGACCCATGCTCCAAATAAATCCCACACTTTGACACCCAAAACGCCCTCGCCGGTCAAGAGAGGCCGCCCTCTTATTGACTCTTCCGGGGGATCGGGCCGTCGCATAGATTTCCCTGCCTTTACATAGATCAGAGGATTTCCTTTTATTCTTCCAAAGCGCATCGGGATTTCGCCGTGGGATGCATTAGGTGTGTGAAGGCCGCCCAAAAAGGGAGTTCCAAGGCCCCAGAAAAGCATCGTAAAGAAGTTCAATTTTTTTTTTATTATCATCCAAAACAAAAAAAAATCAAGAAAATCAAAATTCCAAAAATCCAAAAAAAAACAAGGAAAGCTTGTGGTGCCGTAACCACGACATTGCCTTACCCTCCATCAACCTGTAGGGGAAAGAGGACGAAAGTGTTCGGGCCTCACCCGAGGAATCCATACCCGACCCGCAGCCAAACCATGTCTTGGGCGGTCAATCCGGCTTACGCCGATCCCGATTCATCCCCATCACATTCCCAAATGGAGGAGATACCCATCTCCGATTCCCCCACCCAATCCCGATTCAACATCACCAGACCCTTCGGTGCGCCCATTTATCCATCCACCACCACCCAAAATCCATCTCATTTTCCCTCCACATCCTTACTCCATTTACCATCAACAACCACCCAAAATCCATCTCATTTTCCCTCCACATCCTTACCCCGTCTACCATCAACATCCACCCAAAATTTCCCCCATTCTCTCCCCACATTAACCCAACATAGACCACAGTCTCCCCCATTTCCCATGCCCAAGTTCCCTACATTCACCCAAGTCATACCCAATTGTTCCCATCCCTCCTCATCAGAAGGGCCTTCCGCATCCATCCCCATAGCTGATCCCATGACCATGATGAATGACATGGTTAGGGTACACTGCCTGGAAGGCCTCCCAAAGCCTTCCTCATCCACCCCAAATTCCCAATCCATCCAAACCCTCCAAAATCTTCACCCCATTTGCCTAAAATATCAATCCTACCCAACCACCCATAGTCCACATCACCCAACACTAATCATGGGGCCATCTGAGTGGGCCTCAAAGGCCCCATACCCAACCACAAGCCCATGTCGGCCCAAGTTCAAGGGTCACATTTTCTAACCCTCCATCATTCCCCCAATTCCACACTTTCACTTACACCCAACAAACACCCTCCATCCCCCCTCAAATAATAAACCCATCTCATCCGACCCCTCAATCCGGCATGAGCCAAATCCAACCACACCCGTCACTCCCAACCCATCAGGGAAATCCATCTCAAACCGTCAGCCACCCCAACTCACCCCTCATCCAAATCCTATTCACCCGCACCCTTCACAATATAGGAACCCATCTCAAACCATCAACCATCTCCAATCTACACATCCTCTTACCCCTCAACCCAATCCCCAAAAAATCCAAAATATTCAATGGCCTCTTCAGGCACCTGCCCAAAATCCACCATTCACTCATCCCGTCACCCCACAAACCCACCACCAAGGCTTCCCCCATACACAGTGGTCTCACCAGACACCCATCCAACCCATTCAGAACCAACAGGATATCCTCACCCTCCCTCTACCATTTGTTGATGCAGGTCATCAATATGAGGAAGATGAGGCTCGAAATAGTGAAGCCTACATGGGGGGGTTCGCCAATCCCCCACTGCCCACACTCACCAACCAACAGGTTGTCAAGAACGAATGGAGGCAGCCTAGTGGGGGACCAGCCCCAACTTTGCCATCTAGGGAATTAGAGCTGCTGAAAGAGCAAATGGATAAAATCCAAAAGCAATTGATGAAGATAGGAGGAACAGAAATCCATGCTACAAAATTTTCAGATTTATGCATGTTTGTTGAAGTTCTCTTGCCTCAAAAATTCAAGATGTCAACGTTTGACAAGTACAATGGCACCGACAACCCTATTGCACACCTCAAGTCCTCCTGTGGGGACATGTGCCAGTACAGCGGAGACGAACGACTCCTCATCAAAGTGTTCCAGAGGAGCCTCATGGGCCCAACTTTGAGATGGTTCACTTCCCTTGAACCATCTATGATTAGAACCTGGAAAGATCTAACCCACATGTTCCAGGAACAGTATGTCTACAACATAGACATCGAGCCCTGCAAATCTGATCTAGCCCGACAAAACATTCAGCGAGTACCTTGGGAGATGGAGAATTTTGGCGGCCCAAATAAGAAACCGTATACCCGACGATGAGCAAATCGAGATGATCTTGAAAAGCACCCTTCCAGTCATCTCGAATTTTTTGGTATACCAACAGCAATCCAGATTTAGTGACCTAGTAAGAAATGTCAATCGGTGCGAGGATGCAATCGAAGAGGGGTGGTTAAACAAAATCGTAACCAGCAGGGTCCGCAAATTCACAGAGCAGAGAAACGAGAGAAGGACCGGGGCAGATATTCAGGCAGTACAAACACAGCCCGACACTAGCACAACACCGTTCCAATTTAAGGCAGCTCAGTCGGCCCCGACACAAGTCGAATTAGTGCAGAGGACAGAATATGAGCAAGGGGCACAGATGACCCCAGAACAAAGAAGGGCTCGGCTCAATCGAATTTTCACACCATTAGGGTAATCCTTGAATGTCCTTTTACCACTGTTGGTTGAAAAAGGTCTTGTCACACCCTTCCAACCACGCCCACCACCAAATCCAATCCCAAGAAATTATGATCCCAATACTCATTGCAATTTCCACCAAGGGTCAGGTCACCCAATTGATCGATGCTTTCCCATAAAGCATGCAATACAGGATCTAATAGAAGCCAGAAAAATCATTCCCCTAGCACTTCCTCCGGCAAATCAGCATGCTAACATCCATCAGGTTCCATTGCCACCACATCCACCAGGAGGAATGGGCCCAAGGCCCACTATCAACACAATAGAAGAAGACGAGGAAGATTTTGATCCTTCAGAATTTATCAGTGTCAAGGAGAACTTCATAGAACCAAAGCAAAGGAATCGAGAGGATGGGAGCATAGGAGAAATCGAACCCTTAAACCTAGCTGATTACTTCCCCAATCCAGCACCTCAAGCAGAACCCTTAGATCAAAGGATGTATTTCCCAGCGCCAGCCACCAGCAATTATGTTCAAACCAGTCTAACTCCATCACCGTTATATCAGCTGTATGCTGCAACAACCCCTACCAATTACCAAATGCCCCTTTTTTCCCCATTCCCCCCTCCGACACCAATCAATGAGCATTGACCTCACTCCGCCATAGCACTCCCAGTACAGTCACTCACAATTCCCGTACACCACGTTCAGCCCCCTTTTGCCGCTCCTCCAACCTATCCACCTCTAGCAAAAATTAACAATGTTTTATCCAGTTATCCCGCGCCATCAATCCAGGCACCTCCGACACCCTTGTCTAACCCATTTCAGATACCAGGGCCAACCTATAACCCCCACCAGGTCCCGCTCAATTACAACAAGACAGATATCAATGCGGGCAGCAATAGCGAGGGGTAGTTGAATTCATTACACGATCAGGGAGGATTTCTAAGCAACCCGAGGTACCAGTACCAGCCCGACCAGAAGAGAAAAAGGAACCTGCTGCAATACACCCCATGAAAAAGATGAGCAGAGAGCACGCACTGGAAATACAACTGAAGAGAACGCCAGCGCACATCACCATCTGGGACCTATTAATGACGTCTCCACTCCACTTCCAAGCTCTAATGGGGGCATTGAAAGACGCGCATGTATCCAACAAAGTGTCCCTGGATGAGGTAGGCAGATAATTGAGCAAGTACTGGCTCCCAACGCCATCTCATTTTTAGACGCCGATCTTCCAAATGAGGGAAACAATCATTCAAAACCCCTCAACATCACGATAGAAGCAGGGAACTTGGTAATCTCATTGGTACTGATAGACAATGGATCGACATTGAATGTGTGCCCACCAAGAACTGTAACCAAGATAGGAGTGGATCCCTCCACATTTAGGCCAGCCAGAACAAGCGTGAGAGGGTTCGATAACACAAAGAGAGAAATCATAGGAGAAGTCGAACTTGAGCTCACCATTGGGCCAATGACCTCCATCCCATGCCAAGTCATGGATATCAAATCCACCTTCAATTTGCTACTAGGGCGCCCATGGCTGCACTAAATCGGGGCGATACCTTCGACCTTACATCAAAAACTCAGATTCATATCAGATCAGAAGGTCATTACCATTTTAGGCGAAGGGCAAGAGGAAGGAGAAAATGTCACATACGGCATCGAGAACCTTAGAATGTTGGATGTACCACACTCAGCTGAAGACACAGATCTCCACAGTTTTCAGTATGATGTCTCAGCAGTGGCGCCCGAAACTCTCATAAAAGTCTCCCTGAGAACGGGAGGTGGAATGATTACAGCAGTAGCCATGCTCCAGAAATGGGGCTACCAGAAAGTAAAGAGTTTAGGTTCTTGCTTGCAAGGCCGGAAGGACCCAGTCAGAGCCAATGGCGGACAACAGATCAAGTTTGGGTTAGGTTACAAGCCCATTAAAGAGGAGGTCCACAAAGTCAAAGAAAAGGCACGAACCATAGCCGTAGCCAAAGCCAGGGGAATAGACCTGGAGGATGAACCTTAATCGCAACCTCACATCTGAAACACTTTCGTGAGTGCAGGGGTCATCAAGATAGAGTAGAATGGAGCAACACAGCTGACTCCACATAAATTGGCAACCACTATCCACCTAACCAATCCCGAAATCATTCCCCCGGAGATCGAAATAGACCTCGCCTCGTTATCCCTTTTTGAGGAGGTACCCCCACCAATACAACCACCTGCTCTACTAGCCCACCCTGAGCCCTTGTTAACATTCGAGGACTAGGTCCCAGTCGATCCCATGATAAATATGGAGACTGACCCATAAAAGCCATCCCAGTCAACTCCCTCCACTCGACCTGGTAAAGATGTAACACCTCAGGTGAGGAATTGGGTGTTAATACCCCTAACTCTGGAGCATCAAATGGCCGTAAATACAACACCAGCTTCTAAAAAAATAACCTATAAAAAGTGAGATTAGCCCTCGGCAAGCAATGTCATGCATATATAGAGACCCGCGTTGCTAAGGGCCCGTCTCCGAAGAAAAGGAAAATCATAAAAAAATAGAAAAAATGTAAAATAATCCAAAAATATTGTCTTTCAAAATTCTCAAGAAAATTAAGAAAAATGATGCCTTAAATGAAGAACCCGCCCGACGTGAAGTCGACCTCCTTCCTGTAGAAATACAAGGAGAGGTAGGAGTTACAGATATGGATGGAGGACTTAATCGAGGAGCTTCCCAATGAGCTCCTTGAGCAGTACGCCGATTTTGAGAATGGCCCTACCCCGAACGTTGAAGAGACTAAAGATGTCAATTTGGGCACTGATGAAGTTCCTAGAATCACTAAAATCAGAACATCATTGTCTCCCGAGGAAAGAAAAAGCATGATTGATTTCCTTCGGTCATACTAAGACGTCTTTGCATGGTCATACGAGGATATGTCTGGTTTGGATACTGATTTGGTTGAGCATGAGTTGCCGTTATATCCAAAAGTTAAGTCGGCCAGGCAGAAATTAAGGCGACTCAGGCCGGAATGGATGCTAAAAGTGAAGGATGAAGTCATAAAGCAGTACGACACGGGGTTTCTCATGGTCTCCAAATACCCGCAATGGCTAGCTAGCATCGTCCCTGTACCAAAGAAGGATGGAAAGGTCTGCATGTGCATAGATTTCTGAAAACTCAACAAGGCGAGCCCAAAAAATGACTTCCCTTTGCCATACATCGACATCTTGATCGATAACACTGCTAGGCATGGGATGCTTTCGTTCATAGACGGATTCTCCGGTTACAATCAAATCACAATGGACCAGGCGGACCGGGAGAAGACAACGTTCATCACCCCATGGGGAACCTTCTGCTACCGAGTCATGCCGTTCGGGTTAAAGAATGTCGGGGCAACATATCAAAGGGCCATGACAGCACTCTTCCACTACATGATGCACAAAGAAATTGAGGTGTACACCGACGACATGATTGCCAAATCACTAAAGAGAGGTGACCATCTGATAAACCTTCAAAAACTGTTTGAGAGGCTGAGGAAGTACAAGCTACGTCTAAACCCTCAAAAATACGCATTCGGCGCCATGTCAGGAAAGTTACTAGGCTTCATCGTCAGCAGAAGAGGCATCGAAGTTGACCCAATCAAAGCAAAAGCCATCGTGGAAATGCCGCCATCATCTACCGAAAAGGAAGTCAGGGGTTTCTTGGGCAAAATACAGTACATCAGTCGGTTAATTGAACAGTTAACTCCTTTCTGCACACCGATCTTCAAACTATTAAGGAAAGATTCACCCATTGAGTAGAACAATGATTGTCAAGTAGCATTCGATAAGATCAAGAGTTACCTCCTCAATCCTCCAGCGTTGGTACCACCAGTACCCGAGAGGCCACTCTTAATGTATCTCTTAACGACAGAATTCTCAATGGGATGCGTCCTAGGGCAACATGATGAGACTGGAAGAAGAGAACAAACCGTTTACTACCTGAGCAAGAAATTCACCGACTATGAGACACGTTATTTTCATCTAGAGAAAGCATGTATAGCTCTCGTGTGGGCTACACAGAGGCTTCGACACTACTTGCTATCTCAGGCGATTCACCTTCTAGTGGGAATGGACCCTTTAAAGTACTTATTTGAAAAGTCAGTTTTTACTGGCCGAACTGCACGTTGGCAACTCCTCTTATCGGAATTCGACATCATGTATGTCACTCATAAGTCGATCAAAGGGCAAGCACTCGCTGATCATCTTGCAGAGAATCCCTTACCTGACTACGAGCCTTTGAGAACTGAATTCTTGGATGAAGACATCTTGTTTATGATAGAGGATGACATAGAGGAAGCAGAGGAGTCCTAAGTAATACACTTTGATGGGGCATCAAATGCTGAAGGCCAAGGAGTCAAGGCTATTCTAATCTCGCCAAAAGGGTCCCATGTACCAGTCTTCATCAAGCTCAATTTCCCTTGCACTAACAATATCGCCAAATATGAAGCCTGCATAGCTAGCTTACAAGCGGCTTTGGACCTGCATGTGACCCATCTCAGAGTATTTGGCGACTCACAGCTGATCATATGTCAAACAAACGGAGACTGGAAGACGAAAGATGAAAAATTGATCCCATACCATGAACATCTTGAGGACCTGATCGCCAACTTCGACGTTACATTTTCCTATGTTCCGCGAGCAAGAAATCACTTTGCCGATGCACTAGCAACATTGACATCAATGGTCGAAATTCCATATGGCGTCGAGATGAAGCCCATCATGATTGGACAAAGAAACGAGTATGCCTTTTGCCTCCAGATTGAGGGATCCGAAAAGTTAGATGATGAGCCTCCATGGTTCTCAGATATCAAGAATTTTCTCGAAACTCGAGCTTTCCCTGAAGGTACATCTAAGACGGACAAGAGGATCATCTAACGTTTAGCAGTAAATTACGTCCTCTATGACGAATGCCTCTACAAGCGATCATATAATAACATCTTGCTCAAATGTCTGACTGAAAGCGAGGCAGCCAACATCATGAAAGAGATCCATGAGGGAGTATGCAGGGCCCATGTCAATGGGCACATGCTCGCTAAAAATATCTTATGGCAAGGGTATTTCTGGACCATCATAGAAACAGATTGTTGCAAGCACGCTTAGAAGTACTACAAATGCCAAGAACACTCCAGTCTGATACATGCTCCTACCATAGATTTACACAGCATGACCACTCCATGGCCATTTGCCACATGAGCCTTGAAGTCGTCGGAAAGGTCAACCCGAAAGCATCTAATGGACATCAGTTCATCCTCGTCGCCATCGAGTACTTCACCAAATGAGTAGAGGCAGCATCCTACACAAACATCACAACCAGCCATGTCGAAAAGTTTATCAAGAACAACATCGTTTGTCGATTCGGCATGCCAAGGACATCATCACAGATAACGACACCAATTTTGCAAACAAGCGCATCAGGGCCTTATGCGAGTAGTACAAAATCAAGCATGATCGCTTGTTACCCTATCGGCTGCAAACCAACAAAGCTGTCAAAGCTGCTAACAAGACACTTGTCCGCATCCTTGAGAAAATGGTCGTCACGTACTGAGATTGGAGTGAAATGTTACCATTCGCATTATGGGTCTATCGAACGTCGATTCGTACTGCTACAAGGGCACTACCATTTTCCCTTGTGTATAGAACCGAGGTCGTGCTACAAGTTGAGGTTGAAGTACCCTCCCTCTGCATCCTCATCGAAACGGATCTACCAGAAGCCGAAAGAGAGAGATCTCGTTTTGAGCAATTAAGCATGATCGACGAGAAGAGGCTCTAAGCTTTATGTCATACCAAAGTCTACGAAGGAAGGATCGCACGCGCTTACAACAAACGTGTTCGCGTTCGAGATTTAAAAGTGGGTGACACGGTACTCAAGAAAATCTTTCCGTCTCTCCACGCTGATCCGAGAGGGAAATTCAAACCCAACTGAAAAGGACCTTACGTCATCTGGGAAGTACTCCCTAGATACGCACTCTGCCTCGCCACCATGGATGAAGATCACTTTCCCGAGCCCATCAATGCTGGATATGAACGACGATTCTACTCCTAAGTCTCCTACGATAAGGTAACTAATGATGAAAATCAATACGTGACTGCCCCAAAAAAAAGGAGATTGTCTGAAAAGAAAAAGAGCAAAAAAAAAAAAATATATATATATATATATATATAGAAAAGAAAAGTGGGGGATGTACAGTCAAAATCCCTAAGGAAGAAGTGTATTACAACAACTGGAACCCAATCAAGGAAACCTTTTGAAAACCGAAAATACCTTCAAAATTCCTAACCTATCTCATGGCCACGATACAGCCCTGAAGGAAACCCTCTTTAAGGTCTACAAGCAGTCATAGTATCCGTTAAGTCAGCACGAGCCAAGCTGGGAGATAACAAGAACTCCATCCAGCCGGCTATGACGGAATCAATGTCCATGTCATGGTCTTTGAGAAAATAAATGAAAAGAAAAGAAAAAGAAAATATACAAGCTCAAAGCAAAATGGACGTGGTGAAAACCCGAAAGGACGCCACGGGTAAAAAGAGCAAGGTTGTGTGGACCGGGTGAAAATTTGAAAAGACGCTTGAGGTAAAAATGCAAAACCCATAGACGTAGTGAAAACCCGAAAGGGTGCTGAGGGTAAAAAGAGGGCGATAACGAGCATGGCGAAAACCCATCTTGGGAGTTGTGAGTAAAAGTGTTTTAAAAGAAAAGAGAAAGAAAAATAAAAGAAAAATCGTTTAGTTTCCCCTTCGGTTATATTTCTGGGCTATCTGGTCTTCATTTGGGCTGCTCATGTTAGCTCAGACCGGGTCCTGCTCAAGTATATCTTCAAACTGCATCGTCAGACGCATAACCAGAGGTAAGGATAAAAGGTTTGTTTCAATCCAAAGGGAGGAACTTTTCAACCTTGGGAAAATTTGGGACCTCGACCCCTACCACATGAGCAGGTTCGGCTATTCTCAAAATAAGGACCCGTTACCTCTCCCCACGGTTAAGGCATCAAAAATACATATAACGAAAACAAACTAATAAGATAATAGATTTCCCTTTTTTCATTTTCATTTCTGTACTTTGCTTGCACCACATCTCAAAAAAATAATCGGTGTGGCACCTTGTTCCTCCTTTTTTACATAATCAAACAAAAAAGAAGCAAAAAAAAAACAACAAACAAAAACATCAAAAAATACAAACCACCAAAAAATATTTTGTCAAGGGTTTTTTTTTTCATAATCCCTCCTGTGATATCTGATCTATGCAAAAATGGTATATGCAGGAACAAGTCATTGGCCCAGCTCACACTCCAAATTACGAATCTGCTCACGAAAAGCATCTTCACGGGTACTCCTCTCAGTCATCCAACAACCATGAAGACCCTTGTACTGCTTTCTGGAATCATTAGTATGACCAAGAACGTCACTCAAAGTATCTTCCAAACGAAGAACCTCATATTCCGCACCGCTAGCTTTTGTTTCTGCAAAATCAGCTCTCCTACTCTTTCACTAAGCGCTTAAACAGAACCCGTTTTTCATCTACAAGGAGCTCTATCCTGGTCAAAAGCATCGCTTCCTTCTTTGGCCAGGGTCCCTCGAAGTCACTACCCTTAGCCAGAACGTGTCGCTTCGAATAAGATGTCATGTAGGATAACCAAGTCTCATACTCTGGAGAAGTCAGAGGAACAGTCCCCTGCTCAAGGTCACACATATGCATCGATTGACGCGTCTCCCAAAGCACTGCTATCTTCTCCAAATCCCCTAAGGACCCTCAGGTAAAAATCAGACCGCATAGGGGAGGTCTCGCCGCACAAGGCACGTGTTGAGTATAACCAAATTGGCGCAAAACCAGAGAAGGAAAATAATGGGTACTGCCGGTCAGTCTTAGAAGGGTGACACCTCATGATCTCGGGATCGCACTATAGGGAAGGTCCCGTCAAGCCATGGAAACCTCCATATAAGCTCCGCTTCAAGTCAACCAAAGGTGCATCTCGCGTGTATTCTTCTGAGGCAATCTGAAACATCGGCCCAGAAAGCAATGAGCAGCTTCTCCTCGCACCACGTAAAAGCGGGGCACAGATTCCATAATGGCAAAATGCTCCCCAAGCCAGACCTGAAGAAGCACAGAGCATCCCCGGAAGCACTCCACCTCGCCTGAGGAAAAGGCATCAAGATCACGGTAAAGCTCAGCCAACACAAAATGCATCACAGAGCGGCCCTTCTCAAGCTCCGCCAATACGTCGTAAAGTGCAAGAGAGAAACTCCCCCCCCCCCCTCCCCCCTCCCGCGTGTAAAAAATGACCTCTGAGAGAAGGCAAAGGGCAAAAGCATTCACATTATGCGTATTTCTGGTCGGCAATTTTCGAAAACCTTCATCGCCGACAAACTCTCTTAGGAATTTCACCAAACACCTGGTGGGCCCACCGGCAAAGCTCTTCTCATATTCACTTTTCTTCAAACCCAAAATCATGTGAACGCTTATGGCATAGCCCGGTTTTGGTATTACTTGAGCAAGGCCGCGATGCAACCTCAGACCCGACAAAATAGAGAGTTCTTCAAGAGCTATCACGGGTCCCAAAACGGAAGCATGGGTTTCCGCATCCCAATGAGAAACCACTGCATGGATGAAATCCCAAAACAGAGGAACGTAGAGGAAGGAGGAGAGACGGGCAAGCCCAAGTTGATCCAAACCCGTGAGTTGGCTCTCCTTCAAGCTGTCAAGCCAATGTTTTAGAAAGTTGGGCCCTACACCCAAGGAGGGAAGTGTAAAAGTCTCGGACCCCACCGGAGGGACCGGGTTGTGAAGCGGGTCCATGGTCATACAAAGCCGTTTAAAAAGTCACGATCCGATGTAGGACAATGGACCCACCCTCGAGAAAAAAAGACAAAAGTTGGAGCAAAATTCGAAACCCAACTTGAAAAAATGGAAAAAGAATACCTTCTCGGGCCTTAGAGGCCCATCAGAGACCATAAATGCCTTGTGTCTATATTTTATATATGCAAGGCCAAAATTCCCAGAAAATGCCTTGCGTATATTTTATGTACGCAAGACCAAAAAACCCGAAAAATTGCCTTGCGTATATTTTATATACACAAGGCCACAAAAAAAGAAAAATGGGTTGCTTCCTTATCATTTGAAACTACACCCAATAACTTTTTCAGATGGCACCCCCAGACCACGAGCTGGGACACCTAAGTTTACCACAACTTTTTTATAGCTTTTTCTGCAGGTACCATGCTCACAATGAATAAAGGAAGAATACATGAACTTTGACTGTGTCAGCAATGCATAAACCTGGGGGCCTTGCCAAACTCATGGCCCACCCTGCAGAAGAATACAAATCATGATTACAGCTTCACCACCATCTAACCTATTTTTTTCATGTTATTGAAGCCAAACATATCATATCCAAAAAGGGAGATGACAAGTAGAAAGGAAAATTATAGACATCCATTTCACGAATTACCCAAATACACCAATCAGTCACATTGTTATTACATTTCTTTCCAAGAAAGTGCTCAAAAGCTCAAATGTTCATAAAGAGAAAAGAAGCAATCACTAGTCAAGCTCCAAATCCTCAAGTATCCCTCCTCCGCCGGCCCTGAGTCCTCTGATATGTCATGGATTTAACCTCCCCCACCCGCGACCATGCATGTGTCAGCTGGCTAAGCAGAGAACGCGACTCCTCGCGAGCACTCTGAAAACATCACACCAAAGGGATCAGTTGAGATAAAGCACAGGCCGACAAAGAAATAGAAAGGGACCAACCAACGTCATACTCACCACCTCGACCTCCCGGAGATCAACGATATGACAATAGTAATCCGCCTACTGAACAACTGACTCATAAACCTAGGAAAGAAGAAGAGGGAGAAAAGTCGGTAGCACAAAAGAAAGGCGAATACATCCCAAAAATTAACAAACTCACCCTAGGAACCAGCTCAGGAGGAGGTGCTCTAATCGCCTCATCAAAAAGACGGGCACGCTCGGTCACATTTGAACACAAATCCGAGAGAAATCCATCATCAAATCACCTGAAAACCCCTGAGGACCCTGCACCAGAAGTCCCCGAGGGTCCCGCACCAGGCACCTCTGAAGGATCCGCATCTGCATCCACATCAGAATCCTCTGCCTCATCAAACTGAAAAGAAGGAATCCGATCAACAAAGCATGTACTTAGTAAGTCGGAAGGGAAGCCAACAAACAAATGAAAGAGGAGGGAAAATACCCGGGCTCATGGAACCCCAAACGCCAAGAAGTTAGCACCAGGGATAAAACGCAGGAGGAGCGACTGGTAGGGAAGAGACTCATAACACCGCTGATTTCCCCCCCCTAATGCTGGAAAAGGCCATCAACTGAGACCCCCCGATGAAGAAGCCTCTCCGTACGATTGTACCCTCCGGCACCATAACATCATCAAGAGGACCCCCGGGCACGCCAAAGAAGTCGCTATACTGATGTACTACCCTCTTCCCCAAGTACTAGGCTCGGGTCTAAGAGCCATAGAAGAATACGACACGACGATCAACAAATAGTCATGATCGGCCAACGGCAGCACGGGCTAGTAATAGGGAGTCTATGTAAGGATCAAACACCATTTGTCCCAAAAAGAAGGATCCAGTTAGTCAAGCAATGTGGTCAAACCTCAATAAATTAAATCAACAAAAGGAGAGGGTGTCAAAACCTGCTCTGGGATCATCAGATCGATCTGAGACCTCAAACCCAGCTCCAAATGCTTCATCCCGACTTCCCGGCGACAATTTTTGTGCCAACAACTCATGAGGGAGTACGTGTACTCATCGGAATAGAGAAGGGGGCGACCAGGTTGGAAATGTAAATACCCCAAATTTGAAAGAATGGACAAATAGGCAATCATATATACCAAATCAAAATCAAAAAGGCCAGAAATGATAAACCAGAAGGAATAAAAGAGCAAAGCAAACAGATTATCTCAATCACTGGCCAAAAGCCATAGATGGAGGCAAGGTCCCCAATTGAAGCTCTGGCTAGGCTGTCCATCAGCACAGCATACCCGGCACCGCCCCAATCCAAGCGATGTACGTTTCCCTAGTTCTCCATCAGGCGGAGGAGGGAGAGCGAGACACGGCCCCACTTGCATTTGCAAGGATCGTCTTGCCCAGAACGAAGAGGAGTGTGATGCGAGCCAACATCAGGGCATGCTCAAGCTCAATGACGATGTCCATATCAGGCTGGTCTGGGTCAACCAACTCCTCAAACTTGAACTGATCCACCAACCATGGTAACTTTACCTCAGAGTCGGCCATATGGGTGGAAGGGGGATAGTCCCTAATCAATCGGATCACCTCCTCACGGTCGGGAATGGGAGGAAGGATCACTGGGTCCCCTCCTATCGCGATCCCTGTGATCATGGACCAGTCGACGAGGGTAATAGTCATCTCGGCCACAGACATGTGAAAAGTCATCATCTCGGGATAGAATCTCTCCACCAAGGCTTTCACATAGGGCCAATCCCACCTCATGGCAGGACAAGATAGAAAGTCCCCAAAACCAATCTGCGCCAGGAAGAACCTCACAACATGAGGAAGATGGGTGTAAAGGTGTTGGAGGTCAAACCAGCCCCCACGGAACTTGGTCAGAGGCAAAGGCTGCATCAGAAGAAAGAAAAATGTCAAAACCTGGGGCTAAAAGGGCACCAACCAAATAGGAACAGCCAAGGAATGTTTTTTACCTCACTCACAATCCCAAAGTTAGAGATATGGGTATCCTGTTGGTGAAGCAACCCACTACGGGCCGCCTCGCCCTGCATCTCAAACCAACAGCGAGAGGAGCGCTGCACCCGAATAAGGCGCTCACCCCTGCTACCAATAACCTCATCTGGGCTATCCTCGCGACCCGAGTCAACATCGCTTTGTTGGCTATGTGGCATCCTGAGAAGAGGTACATAAATAACAAGTGTTAGAAGGTGATAACAAAAGAAAATCAGGTGCTTTGCTAGAAACATGGGACCAAAAAAGGTAAGTACGTCTCACTCCCGTCAAAAATTTCTAAGAAAAAAAAAACAAGAGAGCACGGCTCGTCATTTAAATTCAACAAACATAAACAAAACAAAAAAATTGGTATATGTACTTTTCAAAAACCCCGCATTTTGGGCCAGAAAAAGCCACCCTTCTTTTCACCAAAATTCTCCAAATTTCCGACCAAAACTCTCTCAAGACATACACATGGATCAAAAAGAAAAAAAGAGGGTACGGAAGTGTTTTTATCTACAAGGAGGTGTTGTTTCCCGCTAAAAGCCCTAATTGCATTTTAAAATTAAAAAAATAAAAACAAAAAGAGGGCAAATTGCTTTAATTTTCACCAAAATCCATGGAAAATGCACATAAAAATTAACAAGATACATCACGAACGATGGCATTTACAAGAAATCACATATTCATCATCTAGAAAGCTAGAAATCCTAGCCACATTGGTGTAGAAATCAGATAAATCAAAGAAAAGGGATTTAAAATGATTACCTTAGTTGAAAAGATAAACCCTAGATCCGGTGGGAGAATATGCAATTGATCGGCGATGTCAACACCGGCACGATTTCGAGGTTTGAATCTGATCGATGGAACAAAGCAGGGCTCATGTTTCGGTTTGGAGAGAGGAAGAGGGAAAGGTTTTGAAAAATAACCTGTTTTCGGGTCTCTACCCGTGCCCGGCTGTTTTAAATGAAAATTTGGCCTTGCGGATATTTTATATACGCAAGGCTTATGTTTCCCAGATTTGGCCTTGCGTATATAAAATATACGCAAGGCTTATTTTTCCCATTTTTGGCCTTGCGTATATAATATATACACAAGGCTTACCCTTCCCAATGGCTTTGTTTTATCCACGGATAGCCTTATGGACAAGTGTAAGTAGTTAGTCAAAAAGTGGCACATACTCCCAAAAAGCGCATCAACCTCCATTCAATCCACTTGGGTAATTGTGCTAAA
Organism: Chloranthus sessilifolius; assembly: GCA_021018995.1. Taxonomy (NCBI): domain Eukaryota; kingdom Viridiplantae; phylum Streptophyta; class Magnoliopsida; order Chloranthales; family Chloranthaceae; genus Chloranthus; species Chloranthus sessilifolius. Next base: position 108,960,265 of record CM037591.1, on the reverse strand, counting down.
AATAAAAATGTTTAGGGTCGATGAGTGCGCTCAAAAGCCTTGAACAAAAAATGCATCAAAAACAAAAAGGATAATATACACATACACAAGGTAGTTAAGGCGTTGTGGCAAGGTCATGGCGAAGAGGCTCGCCATGCCATGGCGAGGCCATTTATAATTTTATTTTTTTTAAATATTAATAATTTTATTTTTATTTATTAATCATTAATATATATTTTTTATTTTTAGTTTTTTACTATTTTTTAATACATATATTTTTTCTAAAGGAAGAAAAAAATCAACTAATTAATCAATAAATAGAGAGCAAATATATATATTATAAGGCAGTTGTAGAAAAAAAAAACAGATATATATATATATATATATGGGTTAATTGCACTGCAGTCCCTATGTTTCTCTGATATTATATGCAGGTCCTTATACTTTTCATTATTTGAAATTCACCCAAACCTTTGGATGTCTTGTGCATAGGAGCCCTTACACTAACCAGAGGTAACCCAATTACTCTTTTCACTTAACTAAGTACGATTTATAGAATGAAAATACCATATTTGCCCTTCCTTTTTATAAACACATTCACAGTTTTTGGGTGGGGCATATACCCTTGACACATTGGGTAGGGTCGAGGGCCAAAGGGTCCGAACTGATTGGCACAAAAAATGATATTCGTCATCAGATCTCAAGATCTATTGTGTGAAAGATTGGCACAAAAAATGATCTCCATCATCGTATTTTATGTGGACCATTGACTAGGGCTCTCGGTAGGCCGGGCTAAAGTTAAATCCGACCCTATCTGGACTGAGTTCTGATTTTTTCAATCGGGCCCGAACACAAGCTAGAAGTATTCAACCTAAGCACGGCTCTTGCAGGCCGAGTTGGGCCAAAGCCGAGTTGCAGGCTTTTCTTTAGTTAATTTTTTTTAATCAATTTTGTTGGTGTAAATCGAGGCTTCTTAATAATTTTATTGTTGAAATGAGAAATCTCGATAAACTAATAGTTTTCTAAGCAGCTTTTATGGCATTTTACGGAAATACCCAAAGATTAAACAGTTCAATGGTTTAATATAAGGCATTTTAATAGAATGTCCTTCAACCAAAACCTATTATAAATGTGTAATTATTATATAAATTTTTTGTATTATACATTTATATGTAAAAGAAATTGGGCCGAGCCTTGGCTGGGTGTTGGGATACGTAGTCTAGATCATGGTTCAAATGCCAAAATCTGAAAATTTTGGCTGAAACGCATCAATTTCGGTCCTATTCAAAACAAAATCATCAAAAACTCGGTTTCGTTTGAGAGGTAGCAAATTATCGGCCGATAATTTGAAATTGTTGGCTGATATTTGGCTAACTCAATAATTTGGTTTTAAAAAATAAGAAATTAAAAAAAAAAAAAAAAAAAAAAATTGGGCACCGAAATGTTAGAATTTCGATCAAAATTTCGATTTCAGTCATGCCCGAAACCGAAAACAAAACCGATATTTTGATCCTTGGTCTAGACCTGGCTTCGTAAAACTCGGGTCAATGCATGCTAAACCTGGGTTGGGTCTGGTCCCGGCTGGGTCCATTGAGAGCCTTACCCTTGACTGCTTATTGAGGAAGGTTGCTATGCAAACATCACTTTTTCTTACTGGATATGATTTCTAGTCACACACCAACTTTTTCTGCTCACAAACTAGTTTATGAAAAAATATTGATATCAAATTTTGCTTCTCTTGTTAATAAAGATTATAGGGCTATCAAACGGCATAGGCTAAACCTGGCCCAACCCGGTTTGGGTTGGGTTCAGGCTTAAAAAGTAAAGTCGAGCCCGATTGTAATCAGGCCAAAACCCAACCCTATAGATTTGGGCCACGTTTGGGCTTTTTTTATAATGTAAAAAATGATCTCCAATCCAAGTTGTCCAAAGGAAGGGCAAATATGATATTTCCATGGCATAAATCATACCTAGTTAAGTGAAAAGAGTAGTTGGATTACCTCACGTGAGTGTAGGGGCTCCTATGCACTAGACATCGAAAGGTTTGGATGAATTTCAAATAATGCAAAGTATAGGGACCTGCATATAATATCAACGAAACATAGGGACTCCAGTTATATATATATATATATATATATATATATATATATATATATATATATACAGCACCCATGGCTAATATAAAGTGGAAAAAAAATATAAAAAAAATCAGATTTGAAGGCACCTACGGCTTAAAATCTGATTTTATAAGGCACTTGTGGCAAAAAAAAAAAAAAACATATATATATATTATAAGGCAGCTATGGCAAAAAAAAAAAAATTCAGGGCTAATTTTAGGGCATCTATGGGTAATAAAGTAGGAAAAAAAAAAACACAAATTTCAAGGCAAATTTTAGGGCAAAAAAAAAAAGAAAACAGATTTTAGGGCTTTAGGGCTTACCGGTCTTCGTTTTTCTCCTTCTTCTTTCTTTCTTCTTCTTCTTCTTTTTTCTTCATTCTTCCTTCAGCTATCTCGTCCTCCAGAAATAAAATGTCGATGGTTTGTAGTATATAAAGGGGTAAAATGACGCATTTTACAAATATGCCCCCCATATATTATAATATAATAACTTATAAAGTTATTATAAAGTTATAATTAAAAGTATTATAACTTATAAAGTTATAATTAAAAGTAATCTCTCAAAAAAAAAAAAAAAATTATAATTATATATTTTTAATATGGCGAATATGGCAGTGCCATACCGCCATGGCGTCACCATTTGCTAACCTCTTGCCATTAGGGCATATATGACGAGCCACGGCACCATACCGCCATGGCATCGCCTTGACAACACTGCACATACAGAGAACAGAAAATAACAAAAATATGTGGCTTGTTAAGTTGCACACATCCCCAAAAAAGCGTTGCGACATCAATATTCGCTCCGCTCGGGTAGTTGTGTTAAATTAACTATGGAACCGTTGGGTTCGCCAAAGATCTTGAACCCTACGTCATGTAGGGGCACCCGTGCCGGTCAAAGTGAGGCAATTAATGCCTCGTAAGATTGACACAATTGTTGGACCTTTGCGTCATTGCCTTACACTAATTTTGAAGTGTGGGTCGATCACCCTCCTGCTCACAGGACCGTTTTATTCAAGGTAAAACTCAAATATCATACATCATCAATCACTCCATCTCGGTTATGCCCAGTAATGTCGCTAAGTACTTGGGGACAGATAATCTCGAGGAACGGATGTTTTCCCAATGATATGGGTTTTCACTACTCTCCATATCTTTCTTTTTACCCTTTGATGTTCGAGGTTTGTTTTAAATACAGCGGACCCGATAGCGGCGCCTTGGGCCTCTTCGGATGTCTCTTTCTTTGGCATACGATCATTAGTGATCGGATATCAAAGAGGGGCATCTGTAGACACCCAAATTTGGCCCAAGGCCCGATCGACCCGCACTTTGAGAGAGGCATACTTTTGAGCTTCCGATGGCATTTTCCAAACCCATAGGAATCACCCAAAATCCTTAGGAACCAGCCTTGACCCTTAGAAATCACCCCAAACCCATAGAACCCATGACTGAATCAATTCAACCAAAATTTAGGCTTTGCGTATATTTTATATACACAAGTTATATTTTTGATTCAGGCTTCAACTACGGGCTCTGAACTTCCCAGTTTCTCAGGGAACACTGTTCATAAGCCTAGCGTATACTTTATATACGCAAGGCTTAGGAACAGTACTTTTTGAGAAAAATGCCATATCTTGAATTTGGGGGTTGACTTATTGACCACCCCAATATTTGGGGTGGGTTTCTTTAGGACTGTTGCACCCCCTTTAGTTCTACTTGCAACCCTTTAGCCATTTAGAAGCCCACCCCTCTAATCTACCCCAACTTTATAAATAGAGAGCCAGCCCCTCCCCCCCCTTGTTTAGGGCTTGACAAATTTTCCAAGAGAGAGAAAGCTCTAGAGATTTCTTCCTCCCTTTTTTAGCATTAAAACTCCTAAATTTCATAACCTAGGTGCATCCTTTACCCTCCATTTTTCATCATAAATCCCTTCGATTTAGCTAGAACAAGGCTTAGCCTACCCCTCCTCTCTTCTAGCTCTCAAGCCTTAGAAGCCAAGACTCATTCCACAACCCATTTGCTATCGAAAGCTCATTGGAAGTGCACCCCCATGAAGGTCTACAGCGGTGCTACAAGGGCCCGAGAGCTCCGACTCTCCCCTCTATTCCTCTACCTTCTTTTGCTTTCCCTCTATCCTATAATTGAGTCGTTACGCCGCTGAAATTTCATCAGGTGTGAAGGCTCAATAGGATCGGAGTGCTTTCAAGCAAGGGGGAGTGTCGCTCATTTCATTTTCATTATTCTTATCTTTTGGCCATAAGTAGAGACCGTTTACGAGCGGGTCAATCAGGTGCCTAAAACCTTCCTGATTGATAACCAAAGCCCCTACCCAAGAGTCTTTGGCATAGACCGGTGCATCAGTCATATTTTTGCACTTTCGTGCTTATAATATCGATTTGTGTATCCCGGGACACCAAAAGATCCAGGTGGCGACTCTAATTTTCTTACGAGCTCATCGTCGTGACGGATTCGCAAAGCCCCCAGTTGCACAGAGGCGTCGACTCCCTACGCCAGGGTGTCAGCGCCTCGTTATCGGGGTACCAGCGCCTTGTTTTTGGGGTGTCAGCTGTGACGAGGGCATGCGGCTTGGCCATCTGAGTCAGCCGTAGGGCCACTTCTTCTCCGCGTTGGAGCATCGTAGGCGTGTCACCAAGTCATGAGGGCTACGCCTTAGAGACTTCGAGTGTGTTAGTCGTGGGCCATGAGGGCTCGCGACATGGTGGCATGAAGGGTTCGCAATGCAGTTGCGTGGGGGTCGACGTGGGCGTTGTGGACGTATTGGTGTGGCGGAAGACACTATGTGCCATGGGCAAAGGGCGTGTGCCATGGGAGTATATCAAACCAATACCTTTGAGGTCTTTCCGTTATTTTCCCTCAGGTGTTGTTTAACCCTTATATATACTGGTTGTAGTTCAGTTACTACGTGTTGTACTATTGTACGTGTCACTAGCTTGAGCGTACTGGTATACTAACACATGCGTGCACGTGCATCCAGACCTTGCATTCGCAGAAGGCATTGCTTGGTTGCTCTAGGGCACATTGGTTGTGCGGCTTAGAGCCATCGTGTTTGGGTTGATTCCGAGCAGCCCCACAGTGAGGATCAACTCAGAAAAGGAGGCCCGCCCTACACTCGTCACTGCGCATCGCATTCTCAGTTGCATCTCAAACTCCGCACAACATTACTTGATCATGAGTTGGTAGACTGACTTAGCTTGGGAAGCTAGGTGCCGCACACAAGTGCACGTCGAAGGAGTAACTCCGTGACAATTGGTATCAGAGCCAAGTTGAGATGGTTGAGGCAGAAGGGACAAGCAAGGATACGAGACGACGCATGACAAGGGAATGTTTAGATGACCTAGAAGCTCAGACGGAACAATTGGATTCAGTGGTGTCTGTCGTAACAGCCCAAGGGGATCAACTAAATAGGCACGAGAGAAATTATGCCGCCTTGACCGAGACCGTAGAGCAGTTGTCAGCCGAGGTGCGAGGTATAAAAGTCACATTGGAAGAAATGTGTGACGACATGAACCTTTTGAAGAAGCTTGCCCTCACAATGCCAACAGGGACGTCGGCACCCAGGTTCAAGTTCCCCAAGTCAGAACCGTTTAAGGGCTCTTGCGAGGCAAAAGAGCTCAAGAACTTTATTTGGGATGTGGAGGAATACCTCGAATCTTTGAGGGACCTCTGAGAAAATCAAGTTGAGGATTGCATTGAGATACTTGGATGGAGATGCCAAGTTGTGGTGGAGGCATCATGAGTCAGAAGCACGTCTATGGCGTCGCCGAGTCGTGGGATGATTTGAAAAGGGAGCTACGGGCTCAATTTCTACCTACCATTGTTGGATGGGCAGCACGAAAGGCACTGTCAACATTGAAACACACATGACCGTTGCACGAATATATCAAGACCTTCACAAGCCTGATGTTAGACATTGATGATATGAGCGAACTTCATAGACGGATTGGAGCCGTAGGCGCAGAATGAGTTAACCCGTAAAGGCCTGAATAACCTGGATGAGGCATTGGCTGCTGCCGAGCGGCTAACCGAACACCGCCAAGAGCGAGAGAAGGTGGACCAGGCACCCAAAGACAATGTTGACAAGCAGGTGAGGAAGCCAAATGAGAACGGACATGAGCGGTTAAGTCAGGAGAGGGGTAGATATGAGAGGAAGAGAAGGACAGGCCGAAGACGAAGAGTTGCTTCTTGTGTGGTGGGCCGCATCTGGCGTGGGAGTGCCCTCAGAAGGCCGCCTTGAACGCTATGGCCGCAGAGAAGGGGAAGGGTAAAGAGAAGAAAGTTGATGAGGAGAACGTCCCTAGGGTAGGGGTGCTCCAGCTGATTAACTATTGAGAAGTGAGAATAATACCTCGGTCTTGTTGGCGTGGGCCGTGGGAAGACTTAGACACCAATAGTGTACAGAGTTTGGAGTGTGTTGTTTTGTTTGTTAGTTGTTACTCAGAGTGAAGGCGGGGGTTGCTGAGGGACAAGGGCAGTATTTTGTGTTTTGGGATTACTACTCAAGGTGAAAGCTTCGTCAGCAGAGGAACTAGAGCAACGTTGTTTGTTTTGAGAGTGCTACTGGGGTGAAGGCAAGGGGGTTACCGAGGGACCGTGGCAAAGGGCAAGAGTTGCCGAAAACCAGCAGTTTAGAAGGTTTGGTTTAGACGGAAGAGTGAGCTACATCGTGTATTGGATGTCGTAGTGAGTTCCGATGTTGTTAGCTGGCATGAGGCACTGTTTAAGGTGAAGTGCAAGTTGGATCGAGCACCGATTGTGCGTAGTGAAGAATTCGAGTTTAGAGACTGCAGCATGAGGAGGGGCATGTTCTTAAGGAGAAGTGCCTTGGCGTCAACGAGGACATTGACGGTTTTGAGTGGGGGAGGATGTGGCGGGGGCATGCGGTGTGGCCATCCGGGTCAGCTATAGGGCCACTTCTTCTCCGCGTTGGGACATCATAGGCGTGTCACCAAGCCATGAGGGTTGCACCGTAGAGACTCCGAGTGTGTTGGTCGTGGGCCATGAGGCCTCGCGACATGGTGGCATGAAGGGTTCGCAACGCGTTCGCATGGGGGACGATGTGGGCGTTGTGGACGTATTGGTGTGGAGGAAGACATTGTGTGCCATGGGCAGAGGGCGTGTGCCATGGGAGTATGTCAAACCAATACCTTTGAGGTCTTCCAGTTATTTTCCCCCAGGTGTTGTTTAACCCTTATATATACTGGTTATAGTTCAGTTATTACGTGTCGTACTACTGTACGTGTCACTAGCCTGAGTGTACTGGTATACTAACACGTGCGTGCATGTGCATCCGGACCTTGCATTCGCAGAAGGCGTTGCTTGGTTGCTCTAGGGCACATTGGTTGTGCAGCCTAGAGCCATCGTGCTTGGGTTGGTTCCGACCAGCCCCACGGTGCAGGTCAACTCCGAAAAAGAGGTCGGCCCCATACTCATCACTACGATTCGCATTCTCAGTTGCATCCGGGACTTCGCGCAACATTACTTGGTCGTGAGTTGGTAGGTTGTCTTAGCTTGGGAAGCCAGGTGCCACACGCGAGTGCACATCTAAGGAGTGACTCCGTGACACGGCGCTTTGCTGCCGAGGTGCTAGGGCTTCGCTATCGGGGCGGCCACATTTTTGAGTAAAATATACCTGAAAAAGTAAGTCTGACACTTTCTTGGAAAAATATTTTAAAAGTATAACCCTAGTTAGTAAAGTGGTTCCCAAGCCACCCATTACTTCACCAAAAGGCACTACGTGTCGCGCCCATATCAAGGTTCTAGGTGGAGGTTCAGGTGGCATCCAAAACATTGTTTCAATGCCACATGGGCCTCAGGTGCATTACTTAGATCATTTTTAAAAAAAGTAATTTTGAAAACTCATCTCCACCAGGTGTTTTTTGAGCCGTGAAATGTAGACCATTGAAACTAGTCAAACATTGACTTATACTTTTAAAAAGATTTTTTCGAAATTTCTTTTTTTTAAATTGATCTAAACCATCAACCCGCGCTCCAAGTGGCAACCAAAGAGTGTTTTGGGTGCCATATGTACCTCCACGTGGACCTTGGAGGACGGTGACCGTCCTCCCCATGGAGGAGAGAACCGGCTCCCATATATATATATAGGACCTTTTGTCCAAGTGTAACCAAAGGAAATCTATAAAGAAGAGAAAAGGGAGAAGTCTCGTTTGGTTTGCAACTCCCTTCAAGAACATGAAAAGACACCCTTGCCATGATAAGTCTCTGAATGCTTTCTACTCCAAATGCATCCATTAAAAACTTTGGTTAATACCCCACTCTGTGGTGTCTGGTGTGCAGTTATATATAAATGCCCACTCTATGGGGTCTCGTTAGTGGTATTAGGATTTGGTAGTATTCAATTTAGGGTTAGAGAGAAGAAAAGACGAGAGAAGAAACAGAGAAAATAATGAGAAGCCTTATTGAGTTGTGAGGTCCTCACTAGCTTTTATATTAAGATAAAGAAATGCATACTCACACACCAAATGATATTACATATGCTTAGTGATTTTCCTTTCCATGTTTCATAGGTCCATTGCTTTTGATGTAAATTTTGCTATAAAAGTTTTTTACTATTTTTCCATTTTAATGCAACTTACTTAGCAATCAATAAAATCTAAAGTTGTCAAAAGACTTGCTCTCGCTCATCCCCACTAGTGACTTATCCTTTTTTTAAAATTGATCTAAACCATCAACCCGCGCTCCAAGTGGCAACCAAAGAGTGTTTTGGGTGCCATATGTACCTCCACATGGACCTTGGAGGACAGTGACTGTCCTCCCCATGGAGGACAGAACCGGCTCCCATATATATATATATATATATATATATATATATATATATAGGACCTTTTATCCAAGTGTAACCAAAGGAAATCTATAAAGAAGAGAAAAGGGCGAAGTCTCGTTTGGTTTGCAACTCCCTTCAAGAACATGAAATGACACCCTTGTCATGATAAGTCTCTGAATGCTTTCTACTGCAAATGCATCCATTAAAAACTTTGGTTAATACCCCACTCTGTGGTGTCTGGTGTGCAGTTATATATAAATGCCCACTCTATGGTGTCTTGTTAGTGGAATTAGGATTAGGTAGTATTCAATTTATGGTTAGAGAGAAGAAAAGACAAGAGAAGAAACAGAGAAAATAATGAGAAGCCTTATTGAGTTGTGAGGTCCTCACTAGCTTTTATATTAAGATAAAGAAATGCATACTCACACACCCAATGATATTACATATGCTTAGTGATTTTCCCTTCCATGTTTCATTGGCCCATTGCTTTTGATGTAAATTTTGCTGTAAAAGTTTTTTACTATTTGTCCATTTTAATGCAACTTACTTAACAATCAAAAAATCTAAAGCTGTCAAAAGACTTGCTCTCGCTCATCCCCACTAGTGACTTATCCTTCTGGCAAAAAAATAAGGGCTACTTTAAAATGGAAAATATCATCTTTGATCTCGCAAGCTTTTCTTATATTGAACAACGAAAAAAAATTATCAACTTTTGTTCACTTCTTTTCTAATGTGACTTCAAATTCAACCATTCTAGAGTTTGTTGCACTTTCAAGGTTGAGGGTTCTATGTAATTAGCTTTCCCAGACTGAATCAATAACTATTTATTTCCGAGATAATCACCATCACTATCTATAGTTGAGATTATAGTTGCAGAGTTAGTATTAGGGTTAGATTGAAGAAGAAGAAGAGAGGTAGAGGCAATTAGGGTTGTCCGATGATCCCAACACCCTTATATTATTAGCTTATATACTTTGTACATTATCCCATGTATATCAGTATAATAGAAAAGAGGAAAAGAAGTCTACAACTTAAACCTTCTTATGACACCCCAACGACTACTAATAACACACTAACTTTCTAACACTCTCCCTCAAGTTGGTGCATAGATATCAATCATGCCCAACTTGGTAGTAATGTCTCTCAGTCTGATTCTTCCAAGCGCCTTGGTGAGGATGTCAGCAAGTTGATCTTCTGAAACAACATGAGGTGTACAAAATTCTGGTTGACTTTTTCTCACATAAAATGGAAGTCTACTTTGATGTGTTTGGCCTTTTCATGATAGATTGGGTTCTCTACAATGTGAAACATCGCCTCATTGCCACATACAAGTTAGGGAAACGAACTTTATTCCAAGGTCCGATAATATAAACCATAACCACATTCCTTCCATGCACCTTAGGGCACTGCCTTGTATTCTGCTTCAAACAGTTGACTTTGAGACCACATGTTGCTTTTTGCTCTTCCAGGTAACCAGATTCTTCCCAAGAGATGTGACATAGCCGACCCAACCCATTCTGCATCTGTGAATACTTCCACATCTAAATGAACATGATTTTCATACAAACCTTTACCAGGACTCACTTTTAAGTATCGTAGAACCTGTAGATTGCATCTAAGTCTGTGGTGCGAGGAGAGTGCATACACTGGCTATCTAATCTGATAGCATATGCAACATCAAGCTGAGTCATAGTACGACATATGAGTTTACTAACAAGCCTCTGGTATCGACTCACATCCTTGAGTTGCTCCTAATCTTCAATATTTGTCATATGATTCTGGTCCATAAGAGTATCAATGGGCTTATATCCAAGCATCTTGGCTTTTTCAATACATCCAACGTATATTTTCTCTAACGGAAAACAATCCCTCATGAGACCTTGCCACTTCAATGCCAAGGAAGTTCCTTAAAGGTCCTAAGTCCTTAATATCGAACAGTTAGGTAGTAGTATAACTTCAAAATCCCCCCACTCTCATCCCTCGTAACAACCATGTCATCCACATGAACTATAAGTGCAGTAAATCAGGGCCCCTTCTTCACAAATAGGATATGATCATAATGGCTTAATTGGTATCCAAATTGCATGATGGCATCTGCGTTAAGCTCGAGGAGATTGTTTCAATCTATAGATTGTTTTCTTTAATCTGCACACTTGGTTCTTGTCCCGCTAAAGTCTTCTCCCTTAATATCACAATGTAGGAAGGCATTCTTAAAATTTAACTAGTACAAAAGTCAGTTCTTATGTGCAGCCAGAGATAAAGGAATTTGAATAGAATTGAGCTTCCCTACTGGTGCAAAGGTTTCTTGATAATCAATACCAGGAGATAGGGTGAAATCCTTTGCTACTAGCCTGGCTTTGCACCATCCAAAGGACCCATCGGGATGGTACTTCATCGTATATACCCATTTGCACCCAACGGCTTTCTTCCCTTCTAGATGTTCTATAATTTCCTAAGTATGATTCTGTTCAAGGCCCTTCATTTCCTGCAACATAGTCTCTTTCCATTTTGATTGAGATAAAGAGTTACAGACGGAACAAAGGATAGTGACAAAATCTAAGGATGAAATAAAACTAGAATAAGAGGGAGAAAGAGCATGGTAAGACACAAACGTACTAATAGAATGCCTTGTACTTGTATGCAAAGCGATGGGAAGATCTGAATATAAAACATGGCAATATTCACAACCTCACAAACCTGCGTCAAGAGATGACATTTGATTCATGTCTTGAGAGAGAGGGGAAGTCTCCCACGTCATCTTCTTTTTCTTCTCAAAGACCTTTTTCTCTAAAAAACTTTGCCTTTCCCAAACCGATCAAATGTTTCCTTCGCCACCTTAGGATCAATTGCACTCGCAAGTTCTTCAACAGCATCTTCACTTTCTTGAGTGGCATATGGCAGTGGCAATGGAGCTTTAGTGCACTCTTCAAGTCTTGTACACTTCTTCCCCTAAGAGGGCACTTAAGGGGAGAATAGAATTGAGTGGAGTCGGAGAAGGGTACATCCATGGTAACAACCATTTCTAGAAGAAGGATCATAACAATTATATCCTTTCTGAGATGGAGGGTACCCAATGAATATACATCGTACAATTTTAGGAGAAAGATTGTCATGATGGTTAGAAGGGATATGAGTAAAGCAAATACAACCAAAGGTACAAGGAGGTACAGGGAAGAGACGACTACACAGACAAGACAGTTTAAACACTTTATAAGGACATTCTACCCCCTCAAACCGGTGTAGGCATTCTATTGATGAGATAACTGGCGGTAAGAACATCGCCCACAAACGTGTGGGAGCAGTTATACACAAAAGCAAAGATTGAGCAACCTCGAGAAGGTGCCGATTTTTCCTTTTAGCAACTCCATTTGTTGTGGAGTATATACGCAAGTGGATTGTCACTCAATCCCAAGAGTTTGAAGATAAGATTGAAAGTGATGGGAGGAATACTCACCGTCATTATCAGATTTAAGATCTTCATGCCCACATTGAATTAAGTTTGAACCCACTTGTGATAGATAGGAAAAATCAAGCTAACCTCATCTTTGGTATTCATAAAAAACAAAGTGGTATAACAGGTGCAATTACCAATGAAAAAAAACAAAATATCAGGAACCATGCAATGAAACAATAGGAGGAAGGACCCCAAACATCAAACTAAATAACATGAAATGGAAAATCATAGTATTATTAACAAGATATACATTTCGATAATGTTTGGATAGTTGACAAACTTCACACTGAAAATTTTTGACATCAAAAGAACTAAACAGTTTCATAAATAAAAGATTGGCAATGGTAAGTGTCCAAGGCGGTGGCTCCATAAGTGAGTCGTCTCCAAAGAAGTAGCGCTTGCAGCAACGGGTCTCAGAGTCCACTGGTCTTCATATATAGAGAGTCCCCTCTCCTTACGCCCACGACCAAATATCGTCCATGTAGTTAGGTCCTGAAAAAGACAGTGAAATGGGAAAAAGGTTACACTACAATCATGGATTTAGTATTCTTACCATGGTTTTAAAACACGAAAACTCAACTCGACTCGGAAGTCATCTGAGTATAGTTAACTCGGAAACTCATTTTGATTCGACTCGCTCCGACTCCGATTATTTATATTATATATATATATATATATATATATATATATAATTTGACCAAACAAAAAAAAGGCTTTACCATTATCCCAACTGGCACACATTTATGAACAATTTTAATAGCCCATGTTGTAGCCCATCATTGAAACATGGTTTAAGATGTTGGTAATCCATACCGTCAAATTGATAAATAATACATTGTGGGTGCAAAAATCACAATTTTTCAGAAATTTGAACCATTTGATCTGTGTACTCCAATCCAACCGTTGTTCTTAATTTTTAATGGTTGATATTAATATCTACCAATCAGATGGTTTATTTCCACTTATAGGTATGATTCTTTGGCTGAGAAGTGTTCCAATGATGGATTGCAACTTAGATCATTTAGATTGATCACATATGTGCACATGTGACATATTAGTAAACCACACTTTAACTATGTATGATCAAACGTTTAATTCAATGGTGTACGATCATTAACAACATTTTAGCTTTTCAATGTCAGTCACAACCTTCACCCGCCTCTCCAATCCGTCATTTAACCCCAGCGAGAGAGAGAGAAAGAGAGAACGCAAATTGAAGACGGATTCCTATGGCAAAAGAGAAGTGGAGACGAGATCTTAGGGTCCGAACGGGTCTTCTTCTTCTTCTTCTTCTTCTTTCTTCTTCTTCCTTCTTCTTCGCAAGGTTTAGGGTTCAAGGCTTTTGAGATAGAGGATTAGAATTTTTTTCGTCTATTTTTTCGGATGGCTCGAGAGAATTTACGGTCGATAGCTCGAGAGGCCTGGGCTTTATAAAAAAACGAGGATTACTTAAATACCCTTTAAAATAGGGAAAAACCCCGCCTATCCCCCAATAAAATAAGTGATTGAGTGGACTCACCGAGACGAGAAATTAGGTCGAGTTTCCGATTCTACTTGGCGAGTCGACTGAGTTTTATGCCTATTTGAGTCTCTCGACGAGTCGGCTCGAAACTTGGTCGAGCTGAGTTAACTCGCCCGAGTTCCGAGTCGACTCGTCAAGTTTTAATAACTTATTCTTACTAACTAAAGAAGACTCAATGGCAGCATAGGAATATGAAGAGTAGAGTCAAGTGACAAACTACTAATGTGAATGTTACTTGTCCCATTATAGGAACAAGAGATCATCAGTAACTCGAATATTACATAGAGAGAATATGTGCATAATAAAATCAAATAATGAGGACATACCAGACATGTGGTCAATGGCCCACGAATCAATGATCCAAGAAGACTAAGACGAAGATGATGATGTGAGGATCCAATGATTCCCGACTCGACAAGAGTTGAGTCATATTGGGTACAGGTCGTATAGCTGGAGTAGGGGGTGTAGCATCATCATCTGCGACAAAAGCATAATTACTCTGAAACTTTGGGCACCCAACTAAGTCCCAACATGTCTCCTTTAGGTGACCTTTTCTCCCACAGTGGATGCATTTCAGCTTGTCTTTGTCTTCACGAGATGGGCCACTGCGGGTCTGCCACCATATCCTCCTCATCAACCAGATTCACTGGATCTACCACCTCCACGATAGGAACTTAGAGAAGGAAGGAAGAGTTGATCGCTTAGGAGCATCAATGGACACATGCATCAACTGTTGCCTATTCTCTTTATGCTGCAATAGAGTGAAGACGGTGCCAAGGGCTGGGCATTTTCCTCTACCAAGATGCTAGCACAAGCACTTTCATATTTCAAGTTAACCCCTCTAAACAAGTCAAAGATCTTATTTCTTTAGAGTGTGCAACTGGCCTTGTTCATACACTCATTACAACATAGTTTTCCAACACAACCTCTACATATATATTCTCCTAATACTACGCCAGTTGATGGCACATGCTTCACAACTAAGTATCATACTCTCCAATTAACGTCTCCCCATGACAGGTATTGCTAATTTTATCCATCAATTGAAACATTTTTGCTAGATTTTGCCTTTGTGAAAAGGCATCACGCACTACATCCCATAACTTTCTTGCATTGGTCGCATATATAAATGATCATTTTATACCAGCCAGTTCAGAGATAACTCCATTCACATATCTCAATTTTCTTTTGAAACCCAAGAACGTTGCTACAGACCTTGACCACTGAAGATAGTTTGTACCATCAAACTCGACAGTGGTAATTAGTAGCCCATGGGATCCTCCTATTCCACTCATGGGTCAAAATATCGGGTTACCGATACGTATCGTCCGAGCTCCAAAACGATACGTATCGGACGATACGTATCGGTACCGGTTGGTATCGGACGATACATTGAATGTATCGTTCGATACATTCAACTATATTGAATGTATCGAACGATACATTCAATGTATCGTTCGATACCAATACCGATACGTATCGTCCGATACGTATCGGTATCGGCCGAAATTTTGATCCATGATTCCACTACCTCCACCATATGAATGATCTTTTACTCAGAGAACACTACGGATTTCTAGTAAACTTTAACACCAACAAACAAAAGGGTACACAGCCCTCCATTACCAAACAACTATAGGTCCACAACCCTCAACCAGCAAAAATCTTCAATGTAAACACCACCTTGTGTTAACTTGGTCATACGACCCCATTCCAACCAGCTGTACAAGAAACAAGTCATAAACGAGATGCAAACTATGAAACTGTGATCATAAGGTCATTGAATATGCTACAGTAGAGCTTCAAACACACAAGATAGGATTAAAATGGTAGGGGAAGCAAAGTCGAATCAAAACTCCATACATATCCCTGATAGATCCCCTGAAACCCGGAGCTCTAATTTTCGTGAAATAGCCACAAAAAAATCGATTCCAAGAAAAACATTAGATCTTCTTCCCCAAAGCTCCAAACACTGAGACACCACTACCAATCAACTCTTGTCACCATTTTGATTCAAACCATCTAAAACTCGACCCCCTTCTCAATCTCACAGAGATAGTGGCTTAAAAAAGCATGAAATCTGTGATCTTTAGAAAACTAATCAAAAGATAGCATAAAAAGGCTTCAAATAAAAAGAGTTCAAGTTTCAAAGATGACTACCTTGAAATTCTGATCAAGAATCTGGAAGAAATAAGTGAAATTTGAGGTCAACTGTTTGACTATGATGGCCTCGACATGACGTTAGAGAAGAAAGGGTGACTTTCGCACAAATTTTCGTTCTGAATAACTTGGCTCAGTTAGGATTAAGGTTGGATAGAAGAAGAAGAACAGCAACAACAAGAGAGATAGAGGAAATTAGAGTTGTGAGATAATCCCCACACCCTCATATTATTAGCTTATATACTTTGCACACCATCCCATGTATATCAGTACAATAGAAAAGAGAAAAAGAAGATTAAAACTTAAACATTCTTCCAACACACTCAATGACTACTAATAATACACACACACTACTAACATTTATTCAAGTATATTATTGGGAGTAACAAAACAAAAGACATAATCAAGTCTTCCAGAAAATCAAACTACTCAAGTGTTTCAAAGAATTAAATACTTGATTATAGGAAGGTCAAACAATATTTATTTTTTTCCTTTTTATGATTACCAACAGTATCAGAAATTCAGAATTAGTAAAACATCATAAGAGGAACTTATCTCAATATGGTGAATTTTAATTATGATCGTGCATGTAAATGTAATATAAGGCAATATAAGAATAGATCATATAGGAGGTACTCCTAGAAGAGCAATGTTACTTAGACACGTGGCACAGGTGCCAATAGATGTTTGGCACGCCAATCTCTAAAAATTCAAATACGGCGGCACGGCCATAAGAAAAATAAAATAAATAAATAAAACATATATAGAGAAAAATTGTAGGGATATCTTAGAGAACCAATTTAGCTATGTAATGAAAAGATTCATAGTATATGTCGTGAACCTAATAAACATATATTATAGTATAAAATCGTTTTCAACGACCCAAACCTTTGTTCAGTAATTACTAAACTTTACACATTTTTCTTTTGAAACAAAGTTCATTTTATCGTTGTCAAATTGATAAGCATTTTAATAGTAATATGAGGTTTTTCATATATTTCTACAAGTTTCGTGTTGTTTGAGGAGTGTCCAAGTGTCAGCACAGGTGCCAAGTGCCACCAAGTGTCGGCACGGCAAAAATCCCAAAAGTAGAAGTACCAAGGTAACACTGTAGAAGAGACATTTTTCACACTGTTTTTATTTTTTTGAAGAATGGCAAATTTATAGGATAATCTGAACCATTACAAATACAACAACATCCAAGCAAGATACATCAAAAGGTGAACTCATCCGCTATGAGCATCAATTACAATGCTTAAAAAGAAAAACATCAATCAGGAGGAAGAGACAATGACTACCAGCTAGCTAAAGCATCTGCTTGACTGCTTCATTCATGGCTCCCTCCTCATCTCCTCTGATGGAGTAGTAATAAATTCAACCCATCAGTTAACTCATGGAAATCATCCAAGTGGTGGAAGAAGCACCAGGTCCTTGCTATTTCTTCTAATCCACACAAAAACATTAGCCAAGTCCCCTACAATAGTGACGGGACCATCAATACATCCATAAAAAAGTCTGTCACCTTCAAGAACAAATCTAAACCTCTGCTTCATTAGATTCTCAAATCCCCATTGGACTGAAGTAAGCTAAAATGACGTCACAACTATCATTACGAAATATATTTCCTCCCCGCTCAAACTGATCCTATATTAACAAATGAGCTTCGATCGAAGTTCACTTTGATTACTCCTGGTTGTCATCTCCAATTTGTCACAATCCTATTACCAACTAATTTATTATCAATGGATTACCTTCATTCCTATCCTGTAAAGAGTACCCTCAGAAGTCCACTTTGAATTGCTCCCAAAATATAATATATCAGTTTACTGCTACATTGAATTCCCAGGTAGCCTAGCCAAATATTTCTTGTTTTTCAAATTATTCACGGTTCATATTTTTTGTAATCTTTTAACTAGTTTATTTTGATTGCAATATGTGTACTGCAGTTTTGACATAATTTAGAATATCCTTTATCACATATAATAAACAAACAAATAAACCATCATCAAAATGCTGAGGAAAAACCGCAATTTCAAAATAACTAACTGATCACTGCACTCACCTTATCAACCGTATTGATTCCGCCAATGCTAACAATCCAAGTCTTCTGTCCAGGGTGGCCTCTTCCCTCTGTCAACTCTATTTCTTGAATTGTTTCTTTCCCTGAAATCCTTACTCTCAACCATCTTCTTCCTGGCTACAATTGAAAAATTCTCAAACAAACATGGAATTAAATTTGGAGAGGTTTATTGAATTCAAGTTAACAGTAAAAATTCATTTTTTTATTTTATATTATTAACAATCCATGCAAAAAGTAATTGAAAATTGCACAAATTAAGATAGAAAGAGAGAGAGAGAGAGAGAGAGAGAGAGAGAGAGGATACCTTTGAAAATCGCAATTCAGGAAAATCGGTGGAGGGTTTCACACGGAGCTCTCCTTTGAGCCCATGAACATTAGATATGTACCCAATTTCAATAAATTCCGATTCATCTGGAATGATCTCAATAACAGACTGAATCTCTGAAGCATATAATACCACAAAACACAAAGCAGTAAATATCAATAGAACTCAAACCCATCAATAAATTAAAGAATATGAAAAAAAACACTTAAAAGATTTACTCTACAAAACTAATACTCATTGAAGAAGAAACTAATCAAAATCAAACCCATTA
The DNA here is from genome assembly GCA_021018995.1 of Chloranthus sessilifolius. NCBI lineage: Eukaryota > Viridiplantae > Streptophyta > Magnoliopsida > Chloranthales > Chloranthaceae > Chloranthus > Chloranthus sessilifolius. The sequence goes on along the minus strand of CM037591.1, from coordinate 108,941,553 downwards.
TATAAGTAGTGCCCAAAACCAAACCTAAGACAATACCAAGGAAGAAAAACTACTCGATAGCAAAACCCATTATCTAAAAAGCGATCAAAAAGTAAACCCAAACAATAAAAATAAACTATGAGTTGCTTGGGGTTCAAATTCGAACCCCTAAGCAACTCATAGTCAGTACTCATTGAAGAGAAATCACTCGAAATCAAAAACCCATTAGATAAAAAGAACTGAAAATCAGACCAAATAAAGAAAATTGGAAGATCGGAAGTCTGAATTAAAATAAATTACTGAAAACCAAATAAGGCTTACCAGTACTATGAAGAGCATAGATGGTGCTCTGGTGAAAACGAGAGAACTTCAAGGGTTTCGTCCAGTGAGGAATATTAGAGGAGATATTAGGAGGAATTCGAAAGTGGGCTTCGAGTGGCGAGCTTTTAGGAAGAAGAGTGGAGGGAGTTGGCGCAGAGAGGAGCGCTGAATGGTGCATCATTCCCTCAGAGTGGAAAGTAGCACAGCTCTAAAATTTGGATAAGTTCGGAGAGTAGTTTCGGAAAAGTGAACGGCTATTCTCACCTCACCCGTTTAACAGAAAAGAGCATCTCCGAGCAGCTCTTCAAACTAAACGGCTAGCATAACCAAAGCAGCTCTTCAAATCTAACGCATCCTTTAGAGGGCTACTTTTGGTGTTCGAGCCTCTCGCCTGATCCTAACCCTACTCTTCAAATCTAACGGGATTAGAAGCCTTGGTTTCACTCTTCAAATTTAAAGCGTGACTGTTCACTATTCAAATAAAAACAAAAGTAAGACTATTGATTAAAAAATAAAATAATAAAAAAATAAAAAATATTTTAAATTTGAGGGGCATGATTTGCAAAGACTCAACCTCACCTCTTCAAAATCAAAGTCACTCTTCGAATATTTGCCCCATCACCGGTCCAAATAGCTAGTTTCATCAAATTCACTCTTCGAATATTTGCCCCATCACCAGTCCAAATAGCTAGTTTTGAAAAGCTGTGTCGAAGATGTTGTATCACAATTTTTTCTATGGAAGAAAGAAATCGACTGATTTAGATCAGACGATAGAAATTTTCTTTTTTTTCCAATCTTACTTATAATAGATCATAAGATTATGACACGCCTATAAGACGGTCAAATGTTGAGTACACGTAGAACACACCCCTAAAAGTGTAGGTCAACTTATTTTCTCATGATCTAAGTCACTTTTGATAATGTATGTCATACGGAATCAATATCTAACCGTATGATAGATGTACCAGGATCTTAAAATCTATCATGACATCGTCTGATTCAAATCGGTCAATGATTTTTGTCTACGAAAAAATTGTGCATTACTTATACAAAAGGTTGAGAATAGTCGTACCCGATAAATCCGTAGCCATTTGTGACAGGGCCATCCAGTGAGGATAGTAACTAAGTTGAATTTCGCCAATAACTCGGTTTAGTCATGTCAGTTTCATTCGACTAAATTCGGAAAAAGATTGGCCACTAAATACGGGATTATAAAAAGGGAACCTCTATTTGAGCCCACGTGTTTATTTGAAAGAGTTGTCTCAGTGGTAGGTGCTAGCACACACTTTCATTAAGTGGGCGTTTTGCCGTAAATAGGTGAAGATCGTTTTTCACCCTAATCTTCTACACAATGGATTTTAAGATCTTGAGCTTACCATTATACGGTCAATTTTTTATTCCACATGGAACAAATACCAAAAAAATGCCCTAAACACACATTTGACCATGATGTGTGCCATGTGATTTTAGGGCCACTTGTTTGGGATTTGTACCATGTGGAATCAAAAATTGAGCATATGATGATATGATCATGGTCTCAGGATTGATTGTGTCGAAGATTGGAGTGAAAAATGATCTCGATCAGTCAACGGGTTTAAGTGGGTTTTAGACATAGCTGCCCTCAATAATCTTGTAGGTGTGAACAAAAAGTGGGTTTTAGACATAGCTGCCCTCAATAATCTTGTAGGTGTGAACAAAAGTACCCTTATAAAAAATATTTTTAAAAAGGGTGCAACGAGTTACATAAGAGATTTGCGTCATTGCACATAATTTAAAAAGAAAGTATTTTTTAGACGTGATGTAAGTTGTCTCATTTGAAAGCCATGATGTAAAGATCTTAAGATGCCAAAGATTAGCTTGAAACACTGTCTCTATCATTTGATTCAACATAGTCAGCCCACTTAGATGATAGGGTTTGACTGTGTTGAATCATATGGAGATTATGCTTTGTGCCCATCAAGGTATCAAATTGGGTATCCCTATAGAGTATCGGTTATCGGTATTGGCTGATACAATGACATTTTTTTATTTGGAATTTTTTTTGTAGACAGTCTTAAAAGTATCATAAAAAGACTTATATATAAAGTGTTAGCTAGATATATATATGTTTAATAAAAAAGAAATATTTTAAAAAATAAATAATAAATAAATTTCAAATTGGTAGGTATCGTCCAAAACCGAGCCGTATCGGTTGATACCTGATAGATATCAACCGATATTGTGCAGTATCGGTCGTCGCCCGATAATAATACCACCCCGATCCTTATATCAGGGTGGTATCGATATTAGTTGGCCAAAATACTGATACGTATCACCGATACATATTGGTATCGGCCGACACTTGATACCTTGGTGCCCATCATTGGCAAGAAAGATTTTTATATCATAATTTTCAAATTACACGGCTTAGATGGTGTTTCAGGTGGCATGGGTTCCAAAAATGCTTTGTTTCTTTTTTAAATTATGTGGAACAACACAAATATCATGTGCAAGTAATCGCTCTGGCATAAAAATAATAATTAAACATATAAAAATATAGGGTACAGTTATACTCACTCCAAAAGATTGCTTTCTCACCCCGCCTCCTCCAACCGGCATGCATTGACCACCTTTAAATCAAATGGTAGAGATTGTTTCTCATCCCCATCTTTTGCATAATGGATCTATAGATCATGGGCCTACCATCCGACGGTCAGTTTTTCATTACACGTAGCACACATTCCAAAAATGTGATCCTCAAATTATATGACACTTATCACGTTCAAGCATGTTTTCAGGGTCATTTTTTGATATGTGTTTCATGTGTAATAAAAAACTAGCTGCCTGATGATATACCAATGATCTATAGATCCATTGTGCGAAAGATGGAGACGAAAAACAATCTCCATCATCTAATTCAAAGGTTGTCAATGCATGTCGACCGGAAGAGGTGGGATGAGAAAGTAGTCTTTTGGGGTGAGTATAACGGTACCCAAAAATATTTCTTAACCTATTTAAAATGAAATTTAGATATGATATTTTTAAGTGATTGACAAAGGTTACGCATGGCATAGCTCTTTGCTAGCCTCTATCACAGCAGAATTCACTTGATTTAGTTGGTTCTCATTCTCTTTTCTAACTCTTTGTAAATGAAGATTTATCTGCTCTAGCAGCAACTTCTCTACTCCGACAAAGAGTGAGTAGAGAGGAGGGTAAAATTAATGAACAAGTAAATCTTGCTATGCAAGGAGTTATCAAGGAGAAAGGGTAACTGCTAAAGCATATAGCGGGATGTTAGCAAAGAGGATGGGAACCTGCTAAAGCAAGTGAACTCTGCTATTGCAGGGTATCATGGGGTCACTCGTCCAATAGTGTCAGCCCCGTGCGGCACTTAGCGCTCGATGCGCTAAGTCAACCTACTTCTGATACCAACTGTCGCAGGACGTCCTTCGACGTGCTACAAACCCGCGCGGTACTTCACTACCGCATACAACGAAGCCAACTAATCTTCTCATCAGCTCTGATACCACCCGCCTAGAGGACGAAAACTCCCCCTCGTGGTTACCTCAGTTTCCCGGCCTACCACCTAATGTATTGTGCCCCTTACGACACGCTCGCTTGCACCACTGTGCTAAACTTGGTCTGCTCAAGCTTCACCCTGCGCACTGCAGTAATACATCGCTTCACAACAGTCTTGGCAAGTCGCTCCCCATGCTATCATGTCTTGCTCACATACCGAACCAAGCCCACAGTCTCGTACCTACTCATGCTTTCGTGCTCAACGGAATCCCACGCAGCCCTCGTGCTAGCGTGCTCTACTGAGTCCCACGCAGCGCTCGTGTTCTCGCGAGGTTGCCCAGCCGTATGCACCGCGACGCATAGTCCTGGGCCATACTTCAACCTCGCATTGAGTGTCACATGGCATCGCTGCGTCGACGCCCTAGGCTCACCCTTTCAGGCCTAGGAGACACTTGTGCCCCCTCTAACAACGCAAGGCATCGTGTGGGGGAGAATAGCTCTCAAGCTCCCTTCCTCTATATAAGGGAAAAATAATAATTCGGCCAAAATAGCAGGAAAACCTCAAACTCCTTGGTTTGACATACTCTACTATTCACACCGCAACGCCCCAGATCGCTAGCTCAGCTGGCTACGTCACGTCCGTGTCATGACCTCCATGCAACCGTGTCGCATCCTCGCAGTGCGACCACGTTGCCAGGCCCTCTTGGCCCCAAGTCGCGTGCCCTTCTGGCACCACATGATGTGCCATCCAGGCACCAAGATGTCGCGTGCCTTTCTTAGCACCATATCGCGTGCCCCAGGCACCATGCTGCAAGATCGAGTGTTGACCCCGTCACATCCTCCACCACTCTATAATGTCAATGTCCTCGTTGACGCATTATCACAGTGAACTGACCCCGCTAACTCCTCCCAGCCTGTTAGCATCTCATATCTAGTTCTTAGGCCCAAACCTTCCCACTAGCTCCCCAACATCACCCTTGTAGGGTCAACATGGTTCCGCTATCATAAGGCCCTCACCTGTTAACTAGCTCGGGGATATCGCGTGCCCTCTTGGCACCACATCACGTGTCACTGCTGACACCAATTAGCTCAATAGCATCATCACTTATGGATCGAACTTGGATCTAATACCAAATGTCATGGGGTCGCTTTTCAGCAATCTCAGCCTCGTGTGGCATTTAGCGCCGATGTGCTAAGTCAGCCTACTTCTAATACCAACTGTCGCAGGGCGTCCTTCGACGCACTACCAACTCGCGCAGTACTTCGCTACCGCATGCAACGAAGTCAACCAATCTTCTCATCAGCTCTTATACCACCCGCCTAGAGGATGAGAACTCCCCCTCGTGATTACCTCTGCTTCACGGCCTATCACCCAATGTGTCGTGCCTCTTACGACACGCTTGCTTGCACCACTGTGCTAAACTTGGCCTGCTCAAGCTTCACCCTGTGCACTGCATTAGTACCTCGCTTCGCAACAGTCTTGGCATGTCGCTCCCCATGCCATCATGTCTTATTCACATACCGAACTAAGCCCACAGTCTTGTGCCTACTCATACTGTCGTGCTCAACGGAGTCTCACGCATCCCTCGTGCTAGCATGCTCTACTGAGTCCCACACAGCGCTTGTGTTCTCGTGAGGTTGCCCAGCCGTATGTACCGCGACACATAGTCCGGGGCCATACTTCAACCTCGCACTGGGTGTCACACGGCATCGCTGCGTCGACATCCTAGGCCCACCCTTTTAGGCCTACGAGACACTTGCGCCCCCTCTGGCAACGCAAGGCCTCGTGTGCGCGGAAATAGCTCTCAAGCTCCCTTCCACTATATAAGAGTAAAACAGTAATTCGACTAAAATAGCAGGAGAGCCTCAAACTCTTTGGTTTGACATACTCTACTATTCACACCGCAACGCCCCAGATCGCTAGCTCAGCTGGCTATATCGCGTCCGTGTCATGACCTCCATGCGACCGTGTTGTGTCCTCGCAGTGCGACCACGTCGCCAAACCCTTTTGATCCCATATCGTGTGCCCTCCTGACACCACATATCGTACCATCCATACACCAAAATGTCACATACTTTTCTTAACATTACATCATATGCTTCACGCACCATGCTATAAACTCAAGTGTTGACCTTGTCATAAAGGGGCTAACAGAGATTACATAATCAACATGCATCATCAAATTACAATCACAAGAAATAATACAAAGTACCATAAAGTATGTATACAATCATAAAAAGTTGAAATTTTTTAGAGAAAATTCATAGAATCGATTGATCTGCTGAATATTTGGCTAAAAGTTTAACAAACCACGTATATTCATATATATATATATATATATATATATATATATGAATTAATTTAAAGCAGTTTGTATATATATATGAATTAATTTAAAGCAGTTTGTATATATATTTAAATATGAATTAATTTAAAGCAGTTTGTGGCAGAGCTAACAGGACGTAGCCATCTTCCCACTATTTTTCGTTATGCGTGCCACTTAGATAATTTCGTCATTGGCATTCAAAAGTTCGACTTAGAAAGAATGATGGTTGGCATCTAATTTACAATTGGCTGTAAAAGAAATTTAAATTAATGCTTATGACAACTCACGATGATAATAATAACAATAATGATAATGGTGGCGTGTTAGTGGAAGCAATGGAGTGAAAGGACTCACTTAAGTGAGACTATTTTTCATTATATAAGTGTGGCAATTCATAGGAAGGACACTAGATAAAGACTTGAATTGCATAATCACTTTTTTATTATGTGAGTAAAAGAGGTCAAATGCCTTTAAAAATGAACGACTCAAAAAAGTGTAGATATTTATATGGTGACTATTTTAAGGGATAATGGCTCTTCAGAGACATTTATATACCAACTACCGTTTAAATGATCTTACACAAGTAAAAATAAATTTCTTGATCTTACTACATTGGAGTGTGATTTATTATTATATCATGTGACACTTATTTATGACCAATCTAAATTACTCATGTAGAAATCTATCATTAAAATATGTCTCAACCCATTAAAACAAGCTGATAAGTGGATGTAAACTATCTGATTCATGAACTTAAATATAAGTTATTAAAACTAAAAATAATCATTGATATTATAGTCCACAAATGGGATAGTTTAAAGCCACCTAAAACAATATTTTTGGGCCTATTGCTCTTCAATCTACACTCTATCACTGTGACGGTTCAAATCACCCACATCATTGATTGTCTCCAATCATTTAAACACCATTTTGGTGTTTAAAAATGGTGTTTAAGTATCGGCCAAGAGAGCCGGTCCCTTATTTTAAAAGCATTTGCCCACTTTATATCACATAATGGAAAAGCTTTTTCAATGCAAGTTTTTACTCTCAAGTTTACATCAGGTCCGTATCAAAGCACACAGTTAATGGAAAATAGTGTCATATGTAGTAGCGGAATCAGGATTCTCATATAGGCGGGCACAAGATGAATTAAATATAAATTTTGTACAATGAATATAAATTTAAACTAATTTATATTATAAAATATAGTGTTTTGAGACTAGTGCATAACTGCATATACTCACTATCACTTAGGGTTGTCAACAGACTGGGTCGACCTAATACCCGACCTGGCTGACCCGCGTTTTTTATCGAGTTGGGCACATAAACTTGACCTGTCAGGTCGAGTCGGGCAAGAGGCATCCGACCTGACCTTTGTGTCCTGTTGTGTCGACTAAAAGGTTGGGTAAGGTATATGCCATTTTCCCATCGGGAAGCAAAAATTTTGGCCCGACTGGACTCGACTCATTGTTAGCCCTATTTTTACTGCATGGAGAGCCTATTAAAACACAAGGTTTATGAGTTTATCAGAATTTTAATGGTTCAAAATCTTCTTTAACAAGTTTGATTATGAAACACATGAAATAGAAAACCGAGTTCTCATAAGCATTTGAACAAACATACTATGTGTAGATCCTTTAATTCATCTCATTAACTCACCCACAACATTTCCGATCAGAACAATAAGCTGCAGTAGAGGTTTGAATCAGAAAAAGATAACCTACATAGTTACGAACTCAATCTTCCAACTACATGAATCGGACTAGAGTGAGAGAGATAGAAGAAGAAGAATAAAAAAGAAGAAAAAAAGGGGAGAAGAAGAAGAATAGGGAGATCTTACTGACGGCAACGGCGCAGCCGGTAGGAGAGGGCGACGACGACAAGAGAGTTGGAGAGGGCTTCGGGCTTTCGGTGTCACTGCCTCACAGGCGTCGGGTTCAGGTGGGCGAGCCGTCGAGCTATCACCTGCGAGAGCCGAGAGGACAGAGAGGCGTCGAGGGGTTTGCGGTTCTAAATTACAACCCTTGGTTTTTAGAGAGAGAAAAGAAGGACGACGAGGGCCCCCTTGCAGAGTTTATACTTGAGATTTAGGGATATTAAATTTACTTGAAAGGGTACCTTAAAAAAACTTACTTTTTTTTTGGGTTTGAGTGCAATGCCCGCACTCAGCTATACGTGGTTCTGCCACTGGTCATTGTTAGAAGTTTCTATTTTGGTGGCCATCACCAAGGTCAATCCGTTGACCGGTGAATGGTGTAAGATCAATTTTGAGATGTAATAGTTGTTAATTCAGTGAATTTGAAGAGAATAAGCAAATAATAATTAAGTCTTTTAGTTAAGGTATGATTGTAATTTCCAATCACAATATAATTAGTAATTTAAGTCCTTAATGGGGAATGATTCATTGGCTATAAATATAAGGGATGTTTGGTCTCATCAATTGCTCGACACACTTCAACCCTCTTTATTAACAGAAGCATTCCCATTGTGTTAGGAGGTATTGAGAGCGAGGAGATCGTTGAAAATTGAAACAGCAATCCATCTTTCATAACTTACACTCAAGATGCACACATATATTTCAATTTATGAATTATTGATTTATTATTTTTAATTGATTATGCGCCTAGATTCTAGAGAAAATAATTGATAGTCGAATCAATAAATCCAACAATTGGTATCAAAGTTAGATTCAGTGTATAATTGATCATAATTTTGTGTTAAGTACATGACGCTGGTGATTATGAAACCACACAAATATTTTTCTATAAATTGAGAAGAGCATAATTTTGTGTCTCTTATCTACAATCTGAGCCTGTCGGAGATTACCATCTAACTCATAGCCCGCTAAAAGCAGTATATTACGTTATTACGTTACTTTTATTAATGATGCTTAAAACGTTATTTCACTGGCGCACTGGATGCCATATTGAAATACTAGAAGTACCACTTAAAATATTTATCATATTGATTGGCCAAATGGTCATTTGAAGATCCATAAAAGAGATCAAAGGTCTCAAATCATGGAACCGAAATGCCAATATTGAAGTGCATATATTTTTTTTATTTCTGTTTCCACTGTACTACTTGGACATCGTTAGTCTTCTATTAAGCATGTATAGAGAAGCACTGTTATATTTCACAATAAAGAAGGAGACTTTTTCTTTAAGAGAGAAGGCTTCGTTTTGTCTACTCTTGAATTAATAATAAAGGTGCATGTATTTGACCCATATTAGTACTCGGGCTATAGCCCTATCCAACTTATGACCCGATCACAGCCCATGGTCTAGTCCAGTCAATTATAAAACTCGGCCCATGGTACGCGACTCGATTCAGCCCATTAGATACGATCCGTTTGTCCTTAAAGCTCAATTTCGACTCATATTATTTTTTATTCTTTTAAGGCCAATTATGAGTTATTTATAGGTCAAACTTTCAGACATTATATATGAATTCTAATTTTCTTGAAAATTTCGGATATATTTTAGGTCTGTTTTTTACAAGGAGCTTTCTATTGTGACGTTTTCATGACCTGATTTTTTTTTGACAATTTTTAATCGGATAATTATTATACATTTAAGTGCCTGTAATTAGAGTTGGGTATTGGAGGCTGTGCTCTAACACAAAGGCTGATACTTACATAATGTTACCGATGATTATTATTAATTTTTGGCACTTACCACAAGTTAGATTTTGCTATTTGCATCTTTTAAGTGACTTATTTATTTTATTATTTAATTACTTTTATGACCATCTAAAATATTATAAAAACCCAAATAGAAAATATGGCTTGAAAGAATTTTTCTGCCTAATGGTGATGATCTTTTCTGGTGTTGTAATTTTCATAGTGAGGTTTATTTTTGAACCTCACAAAAGGCCGTGTTTACAAATTCAGTGAAAATGTGTAGTAAACGTTGACATCACAACTTAAGGGATTACTTCTCCCCAATAGTGATGAATCACTTAATGTTGTGTGATGATTGTATTTTACTCTTCATTATTTTGTGTGTGGATACTACTAACGTGTTGTGACTCGACCCAACGGAGGGTCATAACGATGCAATTAGTATTACAATTATTAATATAGATTGAGGAAACGGCTAGTGTGTTATGACTCGACCTAATGGAGGGTCACAATGATACAAATTACTTTTCAATAAAATCACATTAGTTTTAATTCTTATTATATTCCTTGACATAATTTAACTCTTGCGCAAAATATGATTAATATAACATTGTGGAATTGATAGTTACTATAATTATATGTGGACATAATAAAAACCTTACTTATTGTACAACGTTGAACCCATCTTCTATTACTAATATGATCGGTGGAATTTAATCTTTGAGTAGTTCAAACCATGGTAAATGGAAGGAACAAGTCTAAATTGTTCTAAGTTACATGGATCTTGACTATGCTATATAATTTGATAAACTCAAGATGCTCATTGCCAATGTCTCAGCTGAGGATCTGAAAGTGAATAATATGGATTTAAAAAAGTGGGATAGATCAAATCGTATGAGTCTTATGATTATAAAGAGTTCAATTACTGATACAATCTGAGGAGGTATTCCTGACTCGCATAATGTAAAGGAATACTTGCAAGCTATTCAAGAATAATTTCAAAGGACTTCTAAGGTACTTGTTAGTAGTCTTATTATTAAAATGAGAACCATAAAATATAATAGTTATAGTGGTGTACGAGAGCAAATTATGAGAATGAGTGACATGACGACTCAACTTAAAGAAATGGACATTGGCTTTTCTGAGGGTTATCTTGTTCACTTCATCATGGCTTTTTTTTTTTTTGCATAATTTGGCCCATTCAAGATTAATTATAATATGTAGAAAGAGAAATGAAAGATGAATGAACTAATCGCTCACTGTGTCCAAGAAGAAGAAAGACTTAGAGCTGAAAAATTGAAAAATGCTCATTACGCCGCTCTTAGACTATCGAAAAGAAATTTCAAAAGAAAGAAGGAATCATATAAAAGAAAGAATATAAAAGCTTCTCCACCAGAAATCAAACAAGGAGAAACTAGCAGATCTACTCCTGGCATTAAGTGTCACTTTTGTAAGAAGAAGAGACACATTAAGAAGAGTTATCAGAAATACAGAGATTGACTAGCTAAGAAAGGTAATGACCTAATCTTTGTGTGTTTTGAATTACTTTATATTGATGCTCCACGTAATACTTGGTGGATAGATTCTTGTGCAACTATTCACATAAGTAATTCAATACAGAAATTTCAATCTAGTAGGAAGCTAAGTAAAGGCGAACGAACTATCAAACTCGAAAATGGAGTAGAAGCAGACGTGGAGGCCATTGGAACTCTCCGTCTTATTTTAGATAGTGATTTTATTTTGAATTTCGTTGATACTATTTACGTCTCAAGTATCACTAGAAACTTTACATCAATTTCTAGATTGAATTCATTAGGTTTTGAATTTAAATTTGGACATAATGTTTTTACTCTATTATTTGATTTTGATATCGTGGGTGGTGGCTCATTAGTGGACAATCTTTATAAATTGAACTTAGATTCATCTTACGTCCAATCTTTAATTTCTATGTAAGAAATGAAAATGAGCAATCGATAACTCATCCATTTTATAACATAAACATTTGGGTCATATATCTAAAGTCACTACGTGAAAATGGGGGAAAAACAACATTAGTAGTATAAAAAAAAATACGGTTGAAAGCAGTGATAAAATAATCGATGGTCGAAAGTAGTCGTTTAGTGTTTTATAACCGTAGTGTTTTAAAAAAAAGTATATGCGGGTAATTATACATTTTATATAAGGGCAAACTTGCCCTTTTAGTAAATATATCATATAAATACTAAAAAAGTAAAAAATAAAGGTAAAATCAAACTGGACAGCTACTCCCGTCTCCTCTCTCTCTCCCCCTCTTTCTCTCTTCTCAAACCCTAGCTACTCCCGTCTCGCTCTGTATTTAGCTCAAGCCTTGGAGTATTTGTAGCAGCAAAGGCAGGGCACTATATCACGACCTCAATGGTTATAGAGTTTTGTTTGATCAGGTAAAATTCTTCTGAAATGGCTTTGTTTTTGCTGCCTTTACTGCCATTGATCCCTTATCGTGTGTCAGTGCTTCATCATAGGATGGTAATCCCTTTTCTATCAGTTTTTACACTTGCATTGCTCTCGATTAGGGTTTTTTCTTAGCTTCTCATCGTTTCAATCTATCAAAAACATCATGATTTTCGGTTTTCTCTAAGAAATTTTGCTGAAATTTTGTTAGATTGGTTGGTCAAATTTTATAGATCCATTATTTTTTGTGTTTTGTATGCTTATCTAATGGATACGAGTAGCGATTGTTCATATTAATTTCTTGTTTTTTTGATAGTTGCTGTAATATTTTTTTATTTTTTTTATTTTAGTTTTGTTTAGGAGGAAAGTTTTGTGATGTTGTGAATGGCAGAAGTACTGAAACTTCTGTAGATCGTAGTTGTTGACGATGGAGAGAGTAGTGAGGAGAAAGCTAGTTTTTCTTTGAAGTATACGCGGCTGGTGTTGCAGAGCACTCTGCAACTCAAGTACACACGGTTGCAATGCCAATATTGTCAACCTCCAGTTGAGCTACATGCCCAGCCATATTTCTCAGATAAATTAAGAATATTCCCTTCAATTCATTATGTATAAAGATTTGATGTAGGTAAGATAATATAATGGTCAAGTGGTTGTTAATTTGGTGTTGGATCCTACTACATAGTTACTTTCTTATGTACTCAAAACAATGCTTAGTGGGCTGTACATGTTGTACATAAGAAAATGTTTATCAGAAAATTTCAATTTCCTTATTCTTTTGAGAGTTACTATGATATTGAAAATAAGGAACATTGGTTATGGTATGAATGCTTTCAATCTCCCTTGGATTGCAGAATGTGCAAGTAATGGGATCCTTCGATGAATGGAGTCAAGGGGAGCAGCAGTCACCAGAATATACTGGTGCTTTCTCTAAATTCTCAACAACTTTGAAGCTTTAGACCTGGAAGGTTTTCTCTTATCTCTTTCTCACACACACACACACATACGTACTCCGGCACTTCGCTTTTAAATGACCATATCTCCTTAAGTCTTAATGACCAAAGAATGTTTTTTCCTTTTTTCTGAATGGTGACCAAAAATGTTTTAAAGACTCTATGCAAAGCTTTTTAAGAACCAACAATACGATCAATGAATCTAGTAAACATTAAAAAGTTCAGTAGGGATGGTAACTTTAGAAGTCACCCTATATATATATATATACACAACTCCAACAGGTTTTATTCTTAGGTAACACAGATTATTTACTCCATTTCATAAACAGGGCAAATACTTAGTTGCCTTGGAATTCTATGAAAAGACGGCTTTTCAGGAATCTCAAAATTGGACCATTTATTTGTTCAGCATTGCAATATATAATCTCCAAATTCTATGGATTTTTGGGCTAAAAAGTGTTCTCCTTTATCAAAAGGAAGTACAACTCTTGACGCCACATTATCTTTTATCTGTGTTTATGAATCTTAAATTTTTTGAAGAAAGCAAGATGAAGCTCAATATACCACCATTTAATCATGTTGGATTTGAGGTGCCTTCTTGTTATTTTATACAGTCATGGATTATTTTTTTATTTTTTCAAAAAAGATTCCAGGTAACATTAGTAAACCTAACTGAAAATACACATGATTTTGTATACTGGCGTCATTTTTGTGGAGATGGATACAATGGACTCCGGAGGATGCCTATTGTTTTATGCAATGGATCTCCGTTTAGATACTCTTCATTGTCCCCATTTTTGAGCAAAATATTGAAAATGGAGCTTCGTAGTAATTGAATCGACCTTAGATTTGGTCAAAATGCGAAGGTTGCTTAAAGTCGGCGACTGATAAGCCAAGAGAATCCACTAATTGAGTTCTGATATGAGTAGGCTCAACATAGGGAATACTTGGGAGCAAGGGTTGACACTAATATGGAGTTTTAAAAACCTTAATGGTGGATGATTTGGCAAGGGGAGGGGTAACGTAGACTGCAGCCCATGATTATGAATGAGATAAGAATCCCGATAATTTTGTCGTTGACCTATCAGTGACTCAAAATTTTGTGTTAGATCTTAGAGGTTGGCGGCGATAATAACCCTTGCTTCTCTAAATTCTGAGTGAAGATTACTGCTCACTGGTTATATTTTCTAGTGAAATTTGTGATTAAAAAAGTTGCTAATTAGTGTGTTGATAGAAACACACTTAATGGCAGAGATGTTTATAGCAGTGCAGAGGCCCGACAGCAGATTAATAGAGAATAGCAGTAGTAATAACACAAAGCAATCCATTTTTTTAAGGTTTGTTGATGTTAAATGTAATGAACTTTTCTATGGGTTTGTATTTCATATATGTTTAGAGTTATGCACATAAGATGTATGATGTATTTCCTTAATGAAGAAAAATGCAATAAAATTATAAATCATGCCTTAGATAACTGAAAGTCTACATCTTGGTGCTCTAAAAATGATGTACTTTTATTAATAAACTAGAACAAGGGTATCTTTCAGCCTTGAAAATGAAAATGTGTTGGGTAAAGTTCTAGTGTTAGTCAGTTACAAAAGCCTGCCACACTAAGCAAGCTAAATTATTTATAAACTCGCTTTTTTTGTGGATTTCTATCAGCTTTTGAAGCTTTGCATGATTTCTATTTAGAACTCATCTAGATTTAGTTTTTTGCATGAATTTTGTTCAGAACTGATCTAGATTTAGTTTCTACTTATATAAAAATATAGGATCCTTTTGTATAGGAGTTTAGTAGATCTTGAAGAACTTCCCTTTTAGTAAATTTTCTACTTACATATGGTATAATAAAAGATAAACAATTGAGCATATGATCTGTTTTAGTTTCCATCTCTTATTGTGTTTATTTTTGCATGAATGATGCTTTTTTTGTTGCCATCATATTATTCTGATGACTTTATACTTGGAAGGAGGATGATCAATTTCTCGAGTATCAAAATGTGTTGTTTTCTCATCTAGTTTTTCACACACACACACACACACACACACATCTCTCCCTCTCTCTTTAAATATTCATCTTTTGTTCATCCGTTCTTTAAAGTTGAAAGAGGATATAACTCAATTTATATATTATATTTGTTGTTCTCGCAGATCTTTTGGGCATTTTCTATATACTTAGAAGCAATGACTATTCATCCTCAATTGGTTTTGCTACAAAGGAGTGGAAATGTGGACAATCTAACTGGGCAATATGTCTTCTTTCTTGGGTATTATGCTTGATTTCCCATTTTATGTTTCCTAATTCTTATCAATAGCTTCCCTTTTGGAATAATCATGATTATTAGTTGTTAATGTTACTACCTATTGTTCATCTTCGTTAAACAGAAATGGATTGTGAATAGTATTAGTGCCATAATATTGAATATATTTATTTTAAATGATCTCGAGAATGTAATTATATTACTGAGTTTAAGTATTCATTTATTGACCACAAACCTGGTTCATAAATATCAACAGTATGCATAGGTGGGTCTATGTCAAGGTTCAATGATTGTAGAGTAAACCAAAAAGGTAGTAGTAATGTTTCTTTAAACATTTAACTTACTAATCTGCAGCTGAGAGAAGTTCTTAACCATTTAAGAAAGGTGGTTGGTATGCAGACTTGACTGGGGGTGGCTGGGGGGCCAGTTTACTCATATACTTGAAAAATGTATGTTGTAGTCTGGAACTTGAGCTCAAGTATAAAAGCGGACACTCTCTAGTATTAAGTTTGGTCCCATCTACTCGGTTCAGCTTTGTTAAGTCCTATTTAGGGCTAAATTATGCCACTCTGGAGTGCATATCACTACTTTCATCTAAACCTTTATTGTCCGTCTTCCCCTTCTTTTACTTCATTGTGCTTGTATCATAGCAATCCTTCATACACTTTCTACCCCATCCGCTACCTTGGATATAAGAGAATCTTGACTTTTGTGGTTGGCCTGCCAATCCACCTTGCCTAGCCCTAAAATCTTAGGCTTAAGGCTAAAAAATGGGGAAATAAGGTCAGGTTAGGGCTTTAAAATCAAAGCCCATCGTGCGTCAGACCGGATAAGGGATTAACAAGCTAAAGCACGTTAGCTCGGATGTGCATCTCTTTCGCTAATAGGTGAACTAGGATATTAAATATGTAAGTGTGCTACGTAGAGTCAACATTTGATCATATGATCAGTGAGCCATGATTTAAAGATCATTTGCGTTGGAG
This sequence comes from Chloranthus sessilifolius, assembly GCA_021018995.1. Classification (NCBI taxonomy): domain Eukaryota; kingdom Viridiplantae; phylum Streptophyta; class Magnoliopsida; order Chloranthales; family Chloranthaceae; genus Chloranthus; species Chloranthus sessilifolius. The sequence goes on along the minus strand of CM037591.1, from coordinate 108,925,182 downwards.
AGTGGGCCAAAGAACGATCTCCATCGTCTGATTCAAGACAATCAACAGTTTTGACGTGTAAAAACTAGGGAATCTTCAGTTGCAAATGTTGGTATCACTTGCTTCAAGTTTAGTTGCCTAAGCACAGTTGGGGTTCTAGTTTGGAGTAGCCTCACTTCATTTTGACTTTGTTGAACGTTTTAAAGTCAATCTTACAATTTTTTTGTGAGTGGATCATTAAATCATAGATTTTGGCATGCGTCGGTAGCCATGAATGACAAAGCAAGCCCAGAGCCTGCCACTAAGTTGCCCGATGCTTACAAAAAGATACTCAATCTGCTGAGTGATCATGAAAGTCTATCCTCTAGCCTATAGGAACAGCCTCGGTTATTCATGTGGAAAGATCGATCGAAAGGCTTCCACTCGTAAATAAAGAAAGGGTAGCCCTATTCTCACTTACCAAACTATTGAGGGCAACTATGATGAACACCATTGATTGCTTTGAATTAGAAGATGAGAAGATGGAGATGGTTTTTCGTCCCAATCTTCGACACAATGTTTTAATATATATACATGTTAAGAAAAATGTTGTACACTTCACCATACAAAACCCTTAACTCTACTAATGCATTGTACTCATAAACCTCATACCATCAATCAACGCTTTGACTGGTTGACTAATGGTGTACACTTCACTATACAGAACACTTAATCCCCAGAAGTTTTTGAGCACACAAACCAAAGCAATGAAAAAGCTTGTTAGAAAAATTTACACATTAAGTGGAAACCAAATTCTTACTCTCAGAGAAGGCTTGTGAAACCTAGATATCCCTTTCCCCTCACAACTGAACCCTTTTCAATCCTTTGGCTCTTAGGGAAATCAACAAATTATAGAGAGGAGAACCCATGATCTAGTCTCCTTCTATATACTCTCTACTTAGGATGCCACCTAACTGATTTGCTTACAATGTTATTGATATCACTAGTTTCTAACCCAGCTACTTTTCCTGGTGCTTAATTAGTTATAGGCAATGTTTGGGATTGCTCTTTGAAGGCAAAGAGTGGCACACTTAAAAGAGGAGGTTTAAATAGCTCATTTAAAGTGAGCCAAATTCAGATCTTTCACTCCCCGAAAGAGCGAAGAGCACTTACAACCACACGCAGTCCCATACTAAAGTGCTCTGTGCCAGAGCAGAGAGCTGCTCTTTGCCTCCAAAGAGCAATCCAGCACAGCCATAGTTTATTTACAAAAGCTTCCACTACTTGTTAGCATGCACACACAGAAAGAAAAAAAAAAAAGACCATTGGACAGCCATCTACAAAGGGGTTTGCATAAGGATTGCTTTGTAGCAGTGTCACATATTCTTTTCTTCGTATAAGAATACACTTATTTATTGTTCCCTAGCACTGCTACAACGACACTTTGCGTACAGGGGGCATGAATTTGTTTTTTTTATCAGGTAGAATATTAACAATTGTAGCATTGCTTCATTATCAATATCCCTTCACACTTATAACGTTGCTTCATAAATTGTGTACCATCATACAACAAGGATGGCTTTTTCCCCCTTTGTGTTTGGTTTCAATTTTTAGATCGATTGCACTTTGATTGGATCTCTTGGGGCATTGTATAACGGTGTCTTGCTAAAAATGGTTAACCTCTTTTCAGTTGTTTGGGTATCTATTACAGCAGTTGGAGATATTTGCATTTCAGTTTTGGGTGTTCCTATTTTAGGAGTGGGGGTGCGCTAAAGCTGAAGTTTTGATGGTTCTCTATAGTGAATTCTGTACATTTCTGAAGTTTCAAGCTATGCTTATTCAGATTCTGTCCATGAAATGAGATAATGGGTTTAGATTTTGGAAGTTTTTAATGCCCTTTTTTCTTAGGTTCTTAAGTAATTATGAGTTCCTATAACTAATTGAGTAGGTATTAGGTGCCTAACCAGTGTACCAAGGGTTGTGCACAGGGAGATCTCCCTTCGCTAAAAGGTTCAAACCTCTTTAGGTGTTATATATATAACATGCACAAATATTTAGGAGCACGGTTTCACTGATTTTTGGCCTTCTACTGATTTGGCATTCTTAGAATATGAGAGCGTCGCCAGAGGTTTGAACAGTTTGGTGGACGAAGATTGACCTCTACATCACCTTTGGTGCATGGGACAGGCTCCTAACACTAACTCTTACTGATGTGCATTTTCTTGAAACATTGTTGATAACATTTACTTGGCTTGTGTTCCAATAACACAATAAAGAATAGAACGAGGCTATCCTATGAATCTTTTTGGAGCTTTTTTGGATGTAATTTTTGGGTTTATATGAGTAATTCCCCTTTCTTTTTTTATTATTTTAAATTATATCAATTTTCCAGAATTGCTCATAATTTATTTCTGTGGATTATGCAGCCTAAGCCCTTGAAGCATTTGAATGGCCAAGTTTGTCAGATCTCCAGAGATACTGTTGGCCTTACAGCTACTGGTGATGCTTTTGTTGCTTACAATGAGTGAACCTTCCCAGTTTGCCGGCCTTGTTATGAATATGAGCAAAAAGATGGGAACCAGTCTTGTCCTCAGTGCAAGTCTAGGTATAAAAGACAAAAAGGTTAGCTCATTCTCTTTTGACTTATTTTTATCCCCAATTCCTTTAATATGTTGTCATATTTAAGTCTTCTCATTTTATAAGTTAGTTTTTACTCTTTATTTCTTGTGGTAATTATATTTGGATCAAAATGGCTGGTCACTAAGTTGTTGGTTCATATAAATTTTAGGGAGTCCTCGAGTGGATGAAGATGCTGAAGAGGATGGTATTGACGACATCGAGAATGAGTTCAGTTACACTCATGGAAGTGGCAAGGAAATGCGTCAGTGGAAAATTCGAGGGCGGGGAGAAGATGTTGATCTGTCAGATTCTTCTAGACATGATTCCCTGCACCCAATTCCACTTCTCACTAATGGACAGCCGGCAGGGGTGCAAGACCTATTTAGCCATTAATGCATAAAGTTTATATCTAGATGCATCAATGTTGTCTCACTTATCTATCTGTATGTTAATTCTGGTTAGCCAAGTTAATCCACTCGATCTATCTCAAAATCTAGGTCTGGTGGATGATCAGCGTTCATCAATAGCGCTAGGTGCACACCAGGGCACCAGGTGCTGTTGGCTAAGCTTCCACCGTTGACATGCCTAGAGCCTAGAGCGTTCATCAATATCGCCATTTTACAGTTCCTCAACTAGAGGATTATATAAATTCTCCCAAACGCTCATACAGAGATTTTCTAGAGAGGCTCAAAGAGATCAATCTCTTAGCTTCTGAAATAAAATTTATTTTTTATACATTAAATGTCATGTTCTTTTTATTTCTTTTTTCTACTTTTAATTCTAGAAGCACGAATTAGTGTTGTAAGGATTAGTGAGAGCCTTCATTGATGCAATATTGTTTCCAGAGAACACTTAATTGGTTGGTGTTGGTTTATTTATTTATTTTTATTTTTTCTAGTTTACTTTTATGCTTACAAACTTATTTGGATATTCTTAATGCCATATTTAATGATTGGTAACTCATTATGTCACATACTTTGACATGAGTCGCAAGTCGAGCAATCCGAACGTTTAATGGGCATGTGGCAGATGTTAACACTGTAAAGTTCTTCCCAAATGGGCTAAGATTTGGAACCAGATCAGATGATGGTACATGCAGGTTATTTGACATGAGGACTGGGCATCAGCTCCTAGTTTACTCTCAGCAACATGTTGATAATGAAGTCCCTATTGTGACCTCTATCGCGGGTATAATATCCATCAATTTTCATTGATTTACCTATGCTTTAAAGTTCTGGACACTACTTGTACGTTTTCGTGTTCATCTCTATTATATTAAACCTTTTACTGTATTGAGCTGCTAATGGCTCTGTTTCTTTTGAGTTTTGTTATCTTTTTCAGTTTTTTGTTATTAAGTAGGCTTTGGGTATATATTATCGTGTGCCAGGCCTTTTAAGCCCTTTTGCTTTATAATTTTTATTTTATTGTAATTTTCAATTGTTTTTGATGAATAAATTCCTTTCACACCTGCAATTAAAGATGTAATATGTGTACAAACCTATTAAAAACACCCTGCCAAATCTAAAAGAAAAATCTCAAAGGGAAATTGTGAGAAGCAATACAACAATCATTTACTCTGTCCTAAATAAATAGGTGAAAATATTACATAAAACTTTGTATTCTACAGCCACATGCTATCTTCTGGAAGCCACAACTTCATGCTCTTAAAGACATCTAAAATTCAGGGTCTAGGTTCTTCCTTTAGAAACTTTTACAAAACTTTATTTTTTGGGCTTTTTTTAGGGCTCAAAATGCCTATTCCTACAGAAAATTTTACTAAGTCCTATTATCTTAGTAAGTTCTATTATCTTGGTTGTTGTTATGATCGGAATAGGTTTTGAAATCATTTTAATTCCTTTATGGTAATTAACAATTGCATAGCAATTTTCTTTGGGCTTGAGGTTGGGACTTTGCATCATGTACTTGAAATGAATTTTCATTATTACTAAGATATTGGTTTGTCAGGTGTTTATTGAGAAATTCTTGCATAATGACTGCTGACATTACGCATTGAATTCCTGGTAGTAACTGATCCTTAATCCAAAAAGTTTCTGAATCTTCCAGAAGAACTGAAACAAAAGATATGGTAGAACTACGGTAGATTTTCGCCTTGAAGTGGTGGAAGTCATCAGTTTGTAGAGGAGTACATTGAATTCCCTGGATCATTTTTTTCACACTGATGCAAGCTACGGTTTCAGATTGATGATCAGATGGTGAGAATCATAGATTTTATATGACATCTGTGAAAAAGGTGGATTTTCGATTTTCTAGGGAGGCAAGATTTTTTGCGCAATTTTGATCTACAATGTTTGGATTGGATCTTCCTTATTACATCTCGCTATGATAGTTTTCATATCTGAAAAGATTTAAAAGGCATTTTATCATTTTTTTTATATGGTGCCTGTGAAAGAGGGGATTCACTATTTTACATGAAATTTTTATTGTACAGAAAAAGCAGAGTTTTGATGGTAGAGTCACTAGGACACAAATATATATAGCCTCCCATACCAAGAAAGATGGGACTTGTCCTTTTCCCGCTATGAGCAATCAACTAGTAAGACTATTATTTTAGTTCATTTTACATCAAAATTTTAGTATTGAAATATTTAATTAATATTTATTCTTTGCAGGATGATATTAGAAGAATCATTATGAACGATCCTCTTCTAGGGGATAACGATTTAGATAATGACCTGTTGCTAAAGTAACTGATGCTTACCTCCCCTTTTTGTTTCTTCTTTTCCTTGTAAGGAATTTATAGTTTTAAAATATTTTGTTGCTTAGGTTTGTAGCCGTGATGGAAGAGGTTGTGTACGGGGCATGGGTAGGGGTGTATCTAAGACCGCTATTCAAGCATCAGCGCCTTGCAGGGAGAACACTCAACGGGAGAAGAGAGTACATGAAAACATTGAATCGAAGTTTGATTTATTTATTCAACAATCTGATGAGGACCGTAAGGCACGCAAGACCCTTGAGGAAAAAGTCAATGCATTATCAAGTCAAGTTCTTTCTCAAGGAACACATATGTCAGATTCTGGTTCTTCTTAGATATAAATTTCAATCTCATGAATGCCCAAATTCCTTTTCAAAATTATAATTTTTCGATATAAATTTTTTAATATTAATCAACTATCATTATTTTCGTAGGCACAATGACATTCATCGGTTCTTCCTGATTCACCAGTGGATCAATCATCCATGCGCTGCTTATTAAAGAACTTCAGGAAAAAACTTGTTGCACTGGGACGTATTAATAGAGAGGCGACAACATCAACAGATTCATTTAGCATCATAGCAAATGATATTTATGATATCGCCGCCGAGCTGTATGCAAGTGAAGGGATATTAGTAGATATTACAGTTGGGGATACAATTATCTGGCCAAATGGACTTATCCAATTTATATGATTATTGTTAGGTATAATATAAATTGGATTTATTGGTTATAGACATTTAATGGATTTGAATGCTTAGTAGTTTTTTTTGGGAATTTTAAGTTTTATGTTTTTTATGATTATTTCAAAATTGAAAGTTGAAAGTTGTAATTAAGGATGATGATTATCCATTTATTTATTTTAAGATGTGAATTTTCTTATGGTGAATTTAGAAATTTACGTATTTTGATGATTATAGATTTCATTAGATTTTAGACGAGAATTATTAAAAAAACGACGTTACAAAATCGTCGTTTTTTAAATTTTAAATATTTAAAATATATATATAAATAAAAAAATATGGCTGCTCAAAATCGTGATTGTTTCATGAATGTGATTATTCTAAAGAGAAACGACAGTCATAATATGTCGATTATGCGGGGAATACGTCATGTCTTTTTCAATAAAATGACATAAAAAATAACAGCTCAAAATCATCGTTTGTGGTCGATAGCCGAAGACAGTTGTTATTTTGATGACATAAACGACGGTCTAAATATGTCGTTAAAAAATACTACTGTCTTTTTCTAGGACGGCCCACTCGACGGTCAAAAACTGCATTTTTTTCGAAAACGACTGTTTTGGGCAGTTGTTTTTTTTGCATTTTCACATAGTGAGATAGAATGAAGAGATTAATTAAAGATAATATAATCGATGAGCTTGATTTCTCTGACTTTAATATTTGTGTTGATTGCGTTAAAAGAAAATTCACAAAGACTAATAAGAAAAGAGATATTAGGAGCATGAGTTTGCTAGAAATAGTTCATACTAATATTTGTGGACCGTTTCCAACTCTTGCTATTGGTGGCCAAAAGTATTTTATTATTTTCACTGATTATTATTATCGTTTCGGTTATATATTTCTCATTCATGATAAATTTGAGGCCCTGGATATGTTTAAAATCTATAAAGTCGAAATTGAGTTATAACTCGTTTGAAGATTAAAATTGTAAGATTTGATAGAGGCAGAGAGTACTATGGTAGATACTTTGAAATAAGTCACAATTTAGGACCATTTACCCTGTATCTACAAGAGCATGACATGGTTACTTAATACACCATGTCGGGTATACCATTCCTCTTATGGATATGGTAAGAAACATATTGTGTAACTCTAAGTTGCCTATATTTTTGTGGGGAGGAGCTTTAAAAATAGCGATGCATATCCTGAATTGGGTACCTAGTAAGACTATTCATAAAACTCCTTATGAGCTATGGGTAGGAAGAAAATCGACTTTAGAATATTTACACATTTAGGATTGTTTAGCTGAAGCAAAGGTATATAATCCATAATTAGGAAAATTGAATCCTAAAACTATAAGTTGTCATTTCATTGGTTATTCTGATAGGTCAAAAGGCTACAGATTTTATTTCCCCACTTATAATACTCAGATTGTTGAGACTAGATATGAAAAATTCTTTGAGGACTGTGGGAACAATGGGAGCATTGAGCTTAGGAAAATTATTTTTGAGGAGAATCAGGTTATAATTCCTATCCCTTTTATTCAAGAAAAGGTATGACCAACACCGATCATTCAAGATAGTATTCATGCACCTGAGGCTATACCTATTGCCACACCCCACATTGAGGAGACTCTTACTCCTATGGTGATTGCCAATGATCAATCATTGTGTAGATAAGAGAGAGCAAAGAAGCCAGTCATTTCTGATGACTATATCATCTACCTCAATGAGAGTGAGTATAATTTTGGAAATGAAACATATCATGTTTCCTTTAATCAAGCTATGAAGAGTAATAAATCCACTCAATGACTCAAAGCTATGACGGATGAGTTGAAATCAATGAAACATAACTCGGCCTGGGATATTTGCGAGTTATCTAAAGGAGTTAAGCTTGTAGGCTGTAAATGGGTATATAAAATCAAATAAAATTTCAAAGGTAATGTAGCACGATACAAGGTTAGGTTAGTCGTTAAAGGGTTCACTCAAAAGGAGGGAATAGACTATAAAGAGACATTTATCCATGTCTCTAGAAATGAATCTTTCAGGATAGTCATGATATTGGTAGCTCATTTTGACTTAGAACTGTATCAAATGGATGTAAAAATTGCTTTTCTGAATGGTGACTTGTATGAAAATGTCTTTATGACACAACCTGAAGGTTTTCAGGTTGAGGGGGAGAACCATTTAGTTTGTAGACTTAAAAGGTCTATATATGGTTTAAAGCAGGCGTCTCGACAATGATACTTAAAATTTTATGAAGTTATTTCAAACTTTGGTTTTAAAGAAAATATTATGGATTAATACATATACCTTAAAATCAGTGGGCGCAAGTTTATCATCCTTTTTTTGTATGTTGATGATATATTGCTTGCGAGTAATAGTTTGAGCATGTTATATGAGACAAAGAACTTTTTATCAAAGAATTTTGATATAAAAAATTTTGGTGAAGCTTCCTATGTGATATGAATTGAGATTCATCGAGATAGAGCCCGTAGCATATTGAGATTATCTCAAAGGGCTTATATTGATAAAGTTATCAAAAGATTTAATATACATAATTGCTCCGCTATTATTGTCCTTATGATTAAGGGTAATAAATTTAGTCTACTTCAGAGTCCCATGATCGATTTGGAGAGAAAGCAAATGAAGACAATTCCCTATGCATCGACAGTTGGGAGTCTCATGTATGCACAAGTTTGTACTCGTCCAGACATAGCGTATATAGTTGGCATGCTTGGTAGGTATTAATGCAATCCTGATTTGAACCATTGGAAAACAATCAAGAAAGTTTTTCGCTATTTACAAGGGACAAAAGGACACATACTGACGTACAAAAGGTCAAATAACGTTGAACTTATTGGTTATTTAGATGCCAACTATGCTGGGTGTTAAGACACTCGTAGGTCCACATTGGATTATATATTTATGCTTGCAGGTGGATCTATATCTTGAAAGAGCGTTAAGCAAATGCTTACTACTTCGTCTACTATAAAAGCAGAGTTCGTTACATATTTTGAGGCAACATGTGAGGCGATATGATTGAATTTTTTTTTCTCAGGGTTTCAAATTGTTGATAGTATTACAAGGTCACTGAAAATCTTATGTGACAATTTTGCTGCGATAGCTATCTCCAATAACAACAAGACTAGTGGAGGTTCCAAATATATCGATATGAAATATCTTGTTGTAAGGGAGAAAGTTTAAAATCAAATTATATCTGTTGAAAAGATCAGTATGACACTCATGTTGGCTGACCCTCTCACTAAAGGCTTACTTCTCAAGCTCTTTTTGGAGCACATTGCACACATGTGATTAAATGATAGTTTTGATAGCATTTGAGAGTAGATGTATAAGAGTGAATATATTTGTTTAAATTGATTCGAAAATAAGGATTATTTATTTGCTTTTCCATTTTTATGCAAATAAAATTTTAGAACATATGGTGTCAATAGATGGTAACAAAGTAGGACTAATAAAAGATTGAGTTTACATGTAATCACCATTCAGTTTATAAATTTGCAATCTATATGAAATCATGCTAGTTGGAATTCGTATCGGTGACGGATTCTAATATGGTAACCAATGAATAGCCATGTGTCGATGACATGATGCATTGACTATATTGATTCTGTGTTAGTATTCTCACTAGACCAGACTGATTATAAAGTCTTTGATTGAGATTGATTAGGATTTGTCATTCAAGGAAAGTTAGCTAATATTTGGTAATCAGAGTTTATTGACATAGTGTGGCCAAGTGGGAGACTGTTAGAATTTTCTATTTTGGTGGCCGTCACTATGGTCAATCCATTAACCGGTGAATGATGTAAGATCAATCTTGAAATATAATAGTTATTAATTTGATAAATTTGAAGAGAATAAGCAACTAATAATTAAGTATTTTAGTTAAGGTATGATTGTGATTTCCAATCACAATATAATTAGTAATTTAAGGTTTTAATGGGAAAAGACTCATTGGCTATAAATATAAGGGTTGTTTGGTCCCAGCGATTACTCGACACACTTCAACCCTACTTATTAGCAAAAACATCCCCATTGTGCTAGTAGGTATTGAGAGCAAGGAGATCGTTGAAGATCGAAGCGACAATCCATCTTTCATGGCTCACACTCAAGATGCACACATATATTTCAATTTATGGATTGTTGATTTATTATTTTTAATTGATGATACGCCTAGATCCTAAGGAAAATAATTGATGGTTGGATCAATAGATCCAACAGTCATATGGACCTAATTACTTACCCATTAGTCTAAATCTAAGGGTTTTTTTTTTCTTCATAGATAACGGAATTTCATTAAAAACAGAAAAAGAAGGTACAATATAATTGAAGCTAAAGAGTAAAGCTTCAACCACCAAATACATCCCACAAGCCTAGGGGCCGTTTGGATCAAAAGTACTTTTAGAAAGTAATTTCAAATTTAAGGTACTTCCTATCTTTTTGACTTTTAAAAAAGTATTAAGTTAGCATAAGAAAAAATTACTTTAGTTCAGTACATACTTATATTAGCATGTCGCACTAATTAAAGTTTAACGAAAACAAATTTTGCTCAAAAGGAAAACTTTGACCAAAAGTCAAATATTGATCAATAAAAATTAGGATAATATTATACTAATTTACAAACTAACATAACAAAAAAAAAATCATTCACTTTCAAATTACACTAGTCAACGTGTTAAAAAATCCAATCCTAACTTAGTGTCAAATTTTAATCAAAAGTAAAAGTTTGATAAGAAGTCAAACTTTGACCAAAAGTCCAATTTGACAAATGAAAAATATGACAATGAAAATAGTAATAATCATTATCCATTATTAGGTTATACTAGTAAAAGTTAGACTAAAAGTTAAAATTTGATATAAGTCAAACTTTGACCAAATATCAAACTGATTTAAAAATGTGCATTATCAAGATAAAAGTTAAACTAGTAGTAGACAATCTTTATTTTCAAGTTAAACTAGTCAAAGTTTGACTAAAAATTAAAATTAGATAAAAGTCAAATTTTGGCCAAATATCAAACTGTCTAAAAAATGTCATTATCAAGATACAAATTAAACTAGTAGTAGCCAATCTTTATTTTCAAGTTATACTAGTCAAAGTTTGACTAAAAATAAAAATTTGATACAAGTCAAATCAAATATCAAAATGACTAAAAAATGTGCATTTTCAAGATACAAATTAAACTAGTAGCAGACAATCTTTATTTTCAACTTACAATAGTCAAAGTTTGCTAAGCTCAAATTTGAGTAAAAGTCAAACTTTTAGCAAATGTCAAACTGACTAAAAATCTGCATTGTCGAGAACAAATTAACTAGTAGGACGCAATCTATATTTCCAAGTTATACTACTGAAAGTTTGACTAAACTCAAATTTTAAGAAAAGTCGAACTTTGGCCAATAGTCAAACTTTAACTATAAAAGTTTACATTATTAAGTTACATGTTAAAACAATAGTAGTTATTCTCTCCTTTCAAGTTACATTAGTGAAAGAATAATAAAACTCAAATTTTAGTAAAAGTTAAACTTTGATCAAGAAGAAAGTTACAATGGAGAGTTACAAATTAATATTGTATTAGCCATAGGTTGCATTTACTAAAGTTAAATAAAAGTAAAAGTTTTGACTTAAAGTAAAATTTTGACCCAGAATCAAACTATTGACTAATAAAAAAAATATGAATGGTAAATAAACACATTAGTAGCCATTAATGACGGTTATAATAAGTCAAAATTGAATAAAAAATAAATTTTGACTAAAAATCAAATTATTGATCAATAATTTTTTTTAAGGGATTTTTACATTTACCCCCTAACATATGTCGTATTTATACTCCGCCCCCCTGTGTTTCACCTATTTAAGTCGCGGTCCCTACTTTTGTGTTTCCTCTTTATTCATTCCCAAGATTCCAACGAAAAGCTATATTTAGCAATTTAGTCAAGTGATCCCGTGACTAAGTCACAAGCCTTATACAAGCTTGGCCATTTTGGACGTCTTCCAATAATTGATATATAGTCGCCACCCGAGTTTCTCCTTTGGAGGATTCTCGGGTACCGAAAACCAATATAAAAAAAAAGTGAGTTTTAGTGTCACAACCCGGAACTCTACCTGATCTTAATGACCTAGAATCCTGTTTCATGAACCCATACACTTTTTAAGGCATTAAGTGGATATCTCACATAAAATTGAGCTCCCAAAAATGATGAACCAATTTTTTCTTCTCACATTAAAATTTCCTTCACCAGACGTACTTTAAATTTTGAGTCCATAATACCAAATGACGAAGAATAAAGGTATGACTAACTACTGTAAAGTCTTTCTAGCTGGTTATCCACGTCATCACCCTCATACACCATATCATTTATCGGGGCATCGATGTCCCCAGGGACAGAGTATTCTTTATCATTACCTGCAACTGTTATTTTTCGTAGGATGAGTTTACTCAGTCGTGTAAACTCAGTGGGTTACACAACCGATCCACCACAATTTACCTAGTGTGATCGTATGTGCAACTTAGTGAGTGCTTGGAATATCATTTCTTAAACAGTTGTGAAAAGAGTTACAACTAAACAGTAATATCAACATTTGATCATAAATGTGACAACCCAGATTTCGACACCTTGAAACTCGTGGCATCAGCATGATCCTCCAGACCGTGCCCCAAAGCTTAGCACAGAATATTGGTATAACAAGCACCACATAATAAATAAAGCAATTAACCTCATTAAAGCGGAAAACATTAATATGCCTAACTGACATATTCAAAAGACAGTTTTGCCCTCATGCCACTGCATGAATAGAGAACCGACCCGAACCATCGATGATACACAGATCACCCCAGATGGTTTGCCAAAAGAATATCTAGTTTAATTACATTGTTTCAAAAATAAAGGCTTAACATACCAAGCCGCACTAAACTGCTCACAAAACTGACTTTCTATCAAAGTGCTCAGCAGAGTCACCTAGAAGAAGTCTTCGGGAGGAGGTTCCAACTCGTCTCCAGGTACGTAATCCGAATCCCCCGGATTCACTTCCCCCGAAGCCTCCGCTGCTGCTATCAATGGACCTGCGACGTATAGTCAAAAGGGTGAGCTACATCCTAACTCAATAGGGAACAACACAATGAACATATAAGTCAAAACTCACATATATTCCATGACATTCAAAGCATGATGAATCTATGCACTTGCTAGAAAACCAATTAAAAAAAGGTGATTTATACTCAATTTACTGGTAAGTTGCATGTATTACATTACTGTTGATTTAATCATGAATGACACTGAACATGCCTAAAGTAAAACTTAAATCTTCAACTTAAGTAATCCCCGAATAATATAGCATCGAGCCCCGATGAGATACCCTTCATCGTCATCTAATTAGACAGTTATAAAAACATGTATTCCCTGGGAATACGACCCAAGCCCCTTTCTCACTAGGCGGCGGAGTTAAATATTACACAACATCCCTGGGATGAACTTACGATCACGGATAAACCTCTGTGCTGGTGTACGAATTCACCGCCGTACCGGTCACGGATATCCTGCCGCGTCAGTCGTGGGTATCCCGCCACGTCGGTGAGGTATCCTCCAAACCTCAAATAACAAAAATAACATGTGCTTTACATATAGTTATTCACCGTGTAAGTGTGCTATCTTATATCAGTTAGACCTCAACAGTAATTATTCAATCCTATGTATACATTCCAGGGATGTATACATACCCGTATCACACCTGATGCCTTTATTACTTTCTCATCCCCTGGGGATGTCTCAATCTCATTAGATTATTGGTTCTTAGTCACTTGCATCACACAGATGCCCTTATCATATTCGTGGTGTCACACACACCCATTTTCACAAAGCTTTTCATTATTTAAAACACCTTTAATTTAATGATTATATCACTACATACATGCTCTTAAAATTAAAGTACATGTTCAAGGTGTTCCCTACCTCAAATCTTTGAAACTCTTAGCATCAAGGTCCCACGCGGCTCCTTGTGCTCATGATCATACGTACCACCTATGGTACAACATAATACATATAACTCATCACTAAAGATGTAACAAAGAAGGTCCAAGACCCTCCCTGAATCTCAAAGTCAACTATAAAGTTTAAGCAAAACTGTCAAAGTTGATTAATCGATTCCAAAAATCGATTCATCGAAACCAAAATCGATTAATCGATTCTCAAAATCAATTAATCGAGATTCAAATTCAATTAATCGATCCCTAATCGATTAATCGAGGTCTTCAACATAAAACAGTCGATTTTTAAATCGAGTAGTCGAGATCTCAAAATCGATTAATCGATCCCAAATCGATTAATCGAAATCCGAAATCGATTAATCGAAATTCCAATTCGATTAGTCGATTTCCCCAGGTTACTTTTCTCCAGTGGCTGGAGCTTCCCAATCGATTAGTCGATTTCCAAATCGACTAATCGAAATCCAAATCGATTAATCGAAATTCATTTCGATTAATCGAAATCGGGCTTCCATGACTTTTCAACTTCTAGGCCAAAATTGATTAATCAAAATCTAATTTCGATTAATCGATTTGGCCAGATTCAGCCCCCTTTCGGGCTGTTCTTCCAATTCCTCTTCAACCTATTTTTCTTTCTTTTTCTAAGCCTTTATCCTATGATTTTAAGCATTCTTGACTACAATTAAACTCCTACAATCTTATGCATTTAATTTAGCAAAATTTACCTCAATCATATCCCCATTTGATTGGATCTCAAAGTTGGAATGGCTAGGGTTCCAGCTTTAGCTCCAAAGGATCCTTCGCATTGAATTCGACTTTAAATACTCGAATCCCTCTCCCTTGGCTTGCATTTACTCCTTGCTTAACCACTCTCTTTACTTCTCTCTCTCTCTCTTCTTAATTTTCTTCAACAACCCAAAACAATTGAAGTTAGGGTTCTTTAAACCCTTATATCCCTACTCTCTTTATGTTGAGCACATACACCTCGATAGGTGTATGCGACTCCAGATTTACACTACACTCCACCTACTTACCTCATATTCACATCATATACGTTCATCACTTCTCGAGTCAACTAGTGAACTCCTACTTAGTCAAACCCATGACCAATCGGACACGGATCTCAAGGTCGGTCACCGTTTAACGAAAATTTTCGAGTTATTACAATAAATATCATAAGCATAAATCAACTGAAACAAAAACATAAACATATGAGAAATGAACATGATGCACCTAATGCTTATAATTTACTTAAACTGTCTTGTCGTCATATTCATACATGACAGATCTTAAGTCTTAACGTAAACTCTCATATGCTTACACAACGTACGGTTGTATCTTACATAGCATACGTAAACGAATTGTGTTAGAGTCGGTGCTCGAGCCTAACACATGATGTCCAGGTGTAGATAACTAATATAACTTTCATAGCATAACATACCATAACATAAATGACCACCCAACCAAATGAGGTTGTCAGCACAAAGTCTAGGTTCCTTAAAGAACCCTCAGCCTCTCCGTAGTTCGAGACACTGTCATAGCATATTGTCCTTAAGACTCATCTTAGCTGCAGACGTTGTATCTTGCGGTGGTACGCAAGACATAACACGTGTAGAATTTATGTCATTTTTTACTGACCTTCACAATATATTTTAGCATATCTTATCATAACATTACAGATCTTATCTTATTAAACGTATCCATAGCTGACATATGAAACCTTAAGTTTAGATAGGCCATAGTGAGATAGGCTTCACAAAATCATATTTTTCAAGGGATGAGTTTCGTAATAACCTGAATATATTTCGTGTGAAAACTCACTCCCATAGAGGTGTTGCATCCGTACATAAATACCTACATTCCAAGTTTTACGTAACCATAAAAGACCATTATGTCGAAGGCATAAATGTCATGTTTAATATTATTTTTCTTAACTTAACATGTGTATGTCCTATCGTGACTTCTATATGATGTATGACTTCTGATGAAAATGATATATAACATAAGGGAAACTATTGCTTGCACCCTAAGCTTTGTGTGATCATATCATAACAACTGCAACTAAATTTCGTAAGAACTTTGAGTATTTGAGAACAAACATGGTATGACAAACAAGCATCAAATATACATTTAATGATCAACATACTGCTTATAGGTTAACATCACTTTGATATTTGAATGTTGAGTAAAACTTTAACTCGTTGCATAGGATTGAAGATGGAGATTCTCAAAGAGGCGATAGTATAATTTAAATTCCTCTAGAACACTAGTCATGTCCCTAAGAGAGAATGACATGACTACGCTTAAGGTCACTTTGAATAAAGGCTATAAATCCTATGATACACATCATGAAGCAAGAGTGACTTTAATCTCATCAGATAGATCATCTTGGTCCGATGAGAATGGACTAATCATATGCATGATTATGATGAGAATCGTACTCGATATATCCCAATTGTGTTTAGATCGTTAGATTTAATTACACGGGTTTCACGGGGACCATCATAGAGTTTAGATTGATCTAATCTTATGGATATCATTAGGGTAATGATTTTTTGAGTCTCTCATAATTTTCACTATTGGTTTGATAATTTAGACCATTAATTAGATGATCCAAGGTTTTGGTCAAGATCGCATTATCGTACTATCATCGAGTAACGTTCACCATCTTAGCATGGTTTAAAGATTTATTAAAAAAATTCTCCTTAGCTTAGAAGATGGATTCAAACTACTCTCAAGGTTTGGACCACGGTTTCAAACTGCACATTTGGCTACATAGGGTTTATGGGCCATCAAGGGTCCATAGATTTGACGGGCCCACATAAGAAGGCTCATGAACCTTTGTGATGATTGAGAGTCTTAAATGACCCATATTGTTGATGGACCAGACCTATATGTACAAGTGATGACCCAATTTTGCTAAAGTAGTCTCAAACCCAAAATTTACTAATGACACCCCATGGCAATGAATCTAGCTATTCGCGTATCTCGAAATTTATAAAAAATTCCGATCTTAATTTTTTGATGGACCTAAATTAGTAAAAAAATAACACTTTTTCACCTATTGATATTTTTTTAGTTATGGAAAAATCCACATGAAATAATGGTCACAAAATTCCGTTAAAGACACCCTTAGGCAATAATTATAAATTTTCATGCATCTCAAAATCTATAAAGGATTTCGATTTGAATTTTTTAGTAAACCTAAATCCGTGAAATGGGACATTTTTTCACCTACTGATATTTTTCTAGTTATAAAAATATTTACATGAAATGATGGTCCGAATGGTTCAAATTCCATCAAGGCTTAAACAAAAATTGAGGCGCACTTTAAGAGCCTAAACAAATTGTGTATGGGACATTGGGTTTGGTAACTATATAGTGTTCTAGAAAGAAGAGGGTTTCCATTTGGACCCTTCACTGATTTGGCTTTTTTCAGGGACAAATAGGTGGTCATAGTGACCCCTTTTTCGAGTTTAGTAAAGGTTTTGGTTTCTAAGAATTATTCAACAGTTCATAACTTTTGCTGTGACGACCCAGACCCACATGGCATGATATTGTCCGATTCTGGATTTAGGTCCCCACCCCAGTTTTATTTTTGAGAATTATTTAACAGTCCATAATTTTTGTTGAAACATTTTTCAGTACATTTTATCCGTTAGATGTGAATATGACTACACTTTGGTGGACCCTGACACAATTCGACCTAAAACCCGAGATCTAAGAGGGATAATCTACACCCCTTAGGTGTCATAGGAAAATGTAGGATTTTCCAATGAGCATGTGCACCATTTTAGGTGGCACAAAAATCAAGGTAAGTGATATGAAATTGGAATATGACCATTAGATCGATAGATGGTTAGATGTACTTTATTTTGATCCATGGGTTTCGACCCTTGGGTCCACAGTTGGTTTACTCGAATAGGCCCCTTAGCCTCTAAGTGCACAGATCGTAACAACAGAACAAAATTTTATTCTAAGTGTAGAGCAGTATTTTTTACAGAATTTTGGGGTGCAAATATTTTAAAAAATAAAAATAATCCGAAAAAATAAAAACCGTTAGATGTGTAATATGTAATAAGTTATGGATGGCCAACTTACTAATACAATTCCAAATGGGTCAGCATCATAGAGATCCGTGCAGTCAAAGTGGATCCTCCACAAAGTCTGGCCGCACACAAACAAGGCAACGACCCATACATGACCTGGGGCTTTTGTGCCCGATTTTTGAAGTCTTTAAGATCTATTTTGCCAACACATTTGTAGGACATATGAAAGAGTATAGTGTCCTCTAACTCTCGATCGATGAGTTCAACCATAGGGTCAATCCTTTAACCCCAATAACCTTGTGAATCTGTATAAAAGAAATAAAAATACTAGAAACTGCAATTTTCTTGTGAGGTGATTGCAATATGTTTCCATCGATTTCAAATATTAAAAAGAAATATCAAAACGTGTAAAGAGTAGATTGAATGAGATATGAGGGCACCCACTTGTTGCCGCGTGTACGCGATGGTTCAGGTGGTCCGCGTCGAAGGAGTACATTTGAAGCGTCGATTTCAGATCAATTTGTTCGAGCAGCAAGGCTTCCGCCCTCAAATTAGGTATTGTGAAGGGTGTTTAAAATTGGCGATTCGGTGATGGGAGCACTCAGTGCAGTTTCGATGGTGGACCCTCGATGAAAGAGGCAATGGCTGCCTCGAAGTTGATAAAGAAGGAGGGGCTATTTGGGGCCATAAGCTACCTATTCATACGTGCAGCAGTCAGTCCGAGAGGGCTGGGCAACTATTGGTCTCTAAGAAAAGAGAGATGAGGCTGGGTCATAAAAGGGATGGCTGATTGATGGTGTTGTTGTCGTGGGCCTCGTGGCTGCGTCTGTAGTGCCATTTCTATGGCGGCTTGAGTGTAGTTGCAACGATGGTAGTGCCCCACAAGGAAAACGAGAGGTATGAAGAGGCTGGTGCTGCATGCGTGGGGTCTTCATTGAGGAAACAAAGATGAGAGATATCGAGAGGCAATAGTGAATTCTCTTCTCTCTCTTTTTCTCGGGTGCATATAGGTGAGCAAAAGTGAGGGAGATCCCAACTTGGTATGTTGACAAGCTAAAAGGAGAGAGTCCATTAGGACTCTTATCACTTTCGATAGAGAGTGGGAACGTGCCTATCAGGTATTGGGCTCGAGATTTGGTTGCCCATAATTTGAGAAATCAGGCTGTTGATTGAGGGCCATGATTTGGAGGGAGAGGGAGAGGGAGAGGGAGAGGTGCCAAAGGAAGGGATCACGTGGGCTGCTCCCAAGGTTTCTAATATAAGTTAATTGGCGCATTGGGTGGCTCCGAGTAGCATTGGGTGGCTCCGAGGATAGAAACTCCAAACTTTTGGAATCTTACGGCGAGGTAGCTTAGAGTTGGCGGTTGGGAGACTGCCATGTAAAGAGGGACTATATGGAGAGTGGGTCATGCAGACAGAAATAATATACACTTTATGGTGGGCTGCAACTACTAATTCATGTTTTCTTATTTTAGTTTGGGAAAATTTCCCAAATCGACCCTGTAAGATACACCTTTTCTGTTAGAGACCCTATATTTTCACTTTTCACTTAACCGACCAACTAAAAGCCCAGCCGACTCTAAGGAGAGTAAAAAATCAAAGTTATTCCTTCTATGACTTTCTTTAACCCTGAAAAGCATCTCCTTTTTCATTTTAATCTACCACGGTTAGTAAAAAGTTAGGATTTTGTTGGTAACGATGTCTTCTTCCTCAGTTCGATCCTTCAGTTTGCCACTACAAAAATTAGGTGTTTTAGCAGCACTTGCTGTTAAGGTAATTTTTGGTAGCGGCAAGACTAATAGTGGCAATTTTTGGTAACGACAGGACTAATAGCAGCAGTTTTTTGAAAAAATTGCCGTTAATAGTCTTATTTTTTTTAGTGTGTTATTTGGAAGAAGACAATAGAGGCTTGGGAGAAGAAAACTCTGTATTTTGTCATTAGGAAAAGAAGACCCTACATTTTGCTATTGGGAAAAGACGACCCTGCAGTTTGCCATTGCGATACGAGGTGTGTTCAGATTTTTCAGTGTAAACCGTATTTTCAGTTTCTTTGGGTCTCTTATTGGTGTAATATAAAAAATATGTACATTTTTTTGGTATTTTATTTTAAGAAACTGTCGATACCGATTGTATAAACGATTGATAACAATTGTATAAACAGTTGATAATGACTGTATAGACAGTCGATAACAACCGTTTATATAATTGGTGTCGACCATTTATAATATTGGTATCGACTGTTTATGAAATCGTTATATCCATTTTGTGTCATCTGTGTTATGATGGTCTCCTATTCTCTTAAATAGGCGATGTCGAAGGTGACCATTCTTCTTCTATGTCACAATGATGGTCTTCTTGTAAGCGATGATGACTTGTATGAAGGTAGTTGGCGGAGGGTTCTTATTATTTTGACGGGTATTTTTATGAACAATTCATAAAGCGAATGTCCGCTGTCAATTTTGTGAGAGCAAATAAAACAGTTTTCATAAAGTTCTCTATGAAGATAGTGAACACCTTTGTGGTTGCTAATATTTTGGATTCGGATGATTTAGGCCACCCTATTTACATTTTATAAAGCTGATGGACGTTATAAAGGTATTCATCATTAAAGAACCGTTATCCTTCCGAGTCGAAGCTGAACAAGTATCTCTTGGTGGGACTAATTTTGTGAGTAATAATTCCTTTTAGCCTTGTAAGTATGAGGAGAATGGACCTATATATGATACCGTCCGATTAGGCGATGACGATGATTTTACAGTGAACATGTTGGTCAGGAAAATAACTATTGATTTAAACGATACTCCAGTTGAATCATATGATGACTCACTAAAATATATATATGGGTTACAATAATGCCGTCAAGAGTTAGACTACACATCTCTAAGAGTAGGGGATGAAGACAATTTCGATCATATCTTCTCTAGTAGATTTACAACTTGGTTGACTCGCGAATTATATTTTACCATTCCATCGATGAGGATTTCCAAAGGAGCTCAATCATTCAGTGAGCACTGCTACGGTGAAGGGCATAGTCAAACACATGAGCACCCCTTCGGTGAAGGGCCTAGTCAACCACGTTAGAATCCCTTCGGTGAAAGGCCTAGTCAGGACCCCACTGGTGATGGATCTAGTCAACCAACTGAGAACACAGCTGGTGAAGGGCATAGTTATCCTCGACCCATTAATAAAGATAACTTAAAAGGGAACACCTAAGACTATGATAGCGAACTAGATGAGTTTATAAAAGAGGATCCGAGAAATTTCATAAGAAGCATTGATAATCCCCCAGTAGATAGAGATTACGAAGGATCAGAGACATCGATCGACTCTTCCGATCAAGAGTTAGAAACCGAATATCAGAATTGGACGTTAAAGTTGGAGAGATCTTTAGAGGTAAGCAAACATTTCAAAGAGCATTAAAAAAATACACGGTGGAGAAAAACTTCCATATTCAACCCTTGAAAACTGCTAGTTATCGAGTGACAGTCGGATGCTACGAACGCGGTTGTTCGTGGTAAATACATGAGTCTAAATTGACTGGGCTCGGCTCTTTCAAAATCAAGACGTTCAATAGTACTCACACATGCGGGGCCGCTAAGATCGGAGCGCACGGTCACCATAATGCAATAGTCTCATTTGTAGCTAATTATTTACGGGACAAACTTATGGAAGGATTCAACTACACACCGACGTCGATAATGTTTGACAATGTAAAAGCTTATAACGTACAAATCAAATATTATAAGACTTGGAGGGGAAAAGAATTCACCCTGAATGATATTAGAGGAATTGGCAAGGGCAATTTGTCGATCTACTGGCAAACGTAAAGGAGATAAAGAGGGTAAATCCTAATGTACGAATGTTCTTTCAACTTACGCTTGATGGTAAGTTTTAAATTTTTTTTAGGGTGTTGGTCCGTGCATTGGAAGCTACCGCAATACACTTTGTCGTATATTACTTGTAAATGGCAACGGCTATGGGAAAATTTTGAAGGGATCTTACTTATCCTCTCGACGTAAGGCAGTAATGACCATATATTATCATTAGCGTTTGCCATCGTCATGTTACAAGAAGAGGATACGTGGATGTAGTTAAACATGTAAGTGCGTTTGTGATCAGTTAGTTTAACGAATATTTCGTTATTATCACTGACAGGTCGAAGGGTTTAATAAAGGCAGTGAAATAAATCTTTCCTAATACACACTACAACTACTGCATGCGACATATGACATAAAATTTGGCATACAAATATCCCAAGAATGGTGTGTTGGATCTATGGTGGTGTGCTGCACATTCATTTTCAATGGACAGATTTGATTATTTTATGAATAAAATCAAGAAAGATGCTGATCTTCAGGCCTTCGACTATATTTCAAAAATAGATCCGAAGTATTGGGCACGCACACATTTCAAGGGAAGGCAGTACGATTTCCTAACTATGAATAATGCTGATAGCTTGAACAGCCTACTGAAGGTAGTTCGGGAGAAACCAATAATCGACTTAATCATAACTACTAGAGAAGAAGTTATTGATTATTTTTAAAAGCGCCGACAAAGATCTGAGAATTGGAGCATCACCCTCTATCCAAAAGTAAACGAGCACATGAAGAAGGTGCTCCAATGGGCAATGGGCTGGTAGAAAGAGAGCTCAACCATACGGACGCGATCAGTTCCAAGTGAATTCTGGAAATTTCATTCATCACGTCGACTTGGAACATAAGACATGTACTTGTCGTCGTTGGCTCATTCATAGTTTGTCATGTTCGCATGCGGTTGCGGCCATCAATCGGAGAAATTACGATTACCATAAATTTTATGAGAAATTATTTTTTACCACTTGCTTTAAACAAACATACGACGTACAACAGCTTCCCACACTCGATAAAAGCCAATGGCAAATCCAAGCTGACTTACTGTAGAAAAATATGAAAGTGAGATCGCCTTATAATTCATGAAAGCAAGCCGAACGTTCGATGAAGAGAAGGATACGGTCTAAGGGTGAAGTTAGGGCCTTATAGTGTGGTATGCGCACTGGGTATGGTCACAATCGCAAGATTTACCCAGCAGTGGGACCGATGGGATGAGACAGTACGTGCCTCCTACATATAGTAAATCACATTTTCTATCTACTATGAAAGTAAGACCAGTAGCGTTCCATTAAGAGATTAGTAACTTGTATTTTCTATCTATTCTATCTATTACGAAATAAGATTTTTTTTGGCAACTTGCATACTGACAAAGATTAGTTTGTATTTTCCATTGTGAAGGTACGTCACGTTCCAAAACGCAACTCAAACGATGATTGTGGGCTTCCATCTTCGACGGGGGCAAGGCGCTGTTTACGCACTGAAACTTTCGAAGTGGTGGACTTGGGAAACAGTCAGACTAATTTGATTACCACTAATAGGTACCGCTTTTATTATATGAATTTTTTTTTTTATAATGATCGCCTTTGTAATTATTTTAAATTTTAAGAGTGAAGGACCCTTCGATACAGAATCATCCTCCAGAAATAGGGTACCTTAGTATAGATTTGATACAAGTCATTTACCGATGGATGATAGGATGCAATTCAAGCACGGTGGATAGAGATAGATCACATCCAGAAACAATACAGGAAGCCAGCTAGATCGTACAAGGAACGTTACGAGGCAAAGTTTGCCCACAAATTCGATTCTTAATAGTTATAAATTTGGAATCTAATATATACTATGATTTTCCAATTTTGAATGTACATTTGCTCAAAAACCTCGAATGTACAAATTAAGTTAGTAATTTTTATAAATTTTGAATCGAATATTAACAATGCAAAAAATACGTTTTCTCAGAACTTGCAACAGTCGTATGTATGCAATCGATGACAAAATAGTGATAAACGATCGTATAAACAGTCTTAATCGACTGTCTATACAGTTGATATTAACTGTATAGCCAGTCGATATCGATTATATTACCAGTCGTTAACGATTGTTTAAATAATCAATGATGACTATTTATACCTGAAATGTATGATCATATTTTGAACGAACCATATCGTGGATTGGTAATTCAAGTTCGATTAAGGATGATTCAATCACATCGATAGAAGATTTCATAGAAAGGATTTGGATAAATAAAATTTATAGTACCAAGATTTTGAACATAAAATGGATCTATTTGATATAGAATCATTTCCGCGAAGATTTATGGCTAAAAAAGTACATTTGTACATCAGATTTATAATTTAATTTATATCTGAAAAAGACTATGAGGGTGGAGCATCTTTAGAAATTTCATCACTTTCTAAGCCCCCTTCATCACCAGTGTATGTAGTAAGGGCATGACCAATTTCTGCCCTGATCTGACTCATTTTTTCTTGCGTAAAGTCGAATGTCTTCTCTGTTATGAAGTACTCCACATACTTCAACATGAACACCCCACAATCCCACCCATTGCTCTATCGGGGAACGGATTTGATCCGGCAGTCAGTACTTGACCAATGATAGCTTTTAGAGCTCAATGCAGTGGAGTCTCCGTATAAATATAAGAGTGTGGGAAGGTAGTGGGCTTGTTTCAAAAAAGTGGATTATCAGATAAGATAAGAAAATTGTAAAAATTTGTAAGCTTGGACAATTCGTATTATATATACTTATCAGCTCATTTAATTGGCCCGGATATTTGTTCTTAGAGGGCCTATAAAAAATAGGGTCGACAACCATTACTGATCGTTCGAAAACTTTCACGATCGTAAGCGCCCAATGTAATGGATGGTTACAATAATTTGGGATAAATATCTAAAAAGAAGAATATAATGTTAGAGGCTACGATTTGAAAACTTTAAAAGTTGTTTGTAGCGATCGTAATGTACCGTGCTACAATCATGAGCCCACAAATTCCGCAACCGATTGAAAAAGCTCTGTAGCACCTTTTTGCCTTAGTTCTCCTTCTCCTTGTGGGCAGACCACCGATCGATTTGTATCCGGAATCCTTCTATGTAGAGTTTTTCAGAAATAACAAATTTGTTAAAATCCCTCAGGTCTAAGACCATGTGGGTCAAAACGGTGGGACCCATAAGGAAACATTTCTCCTTTCGGTCAGCATGACTAGTGTCATCAATGACTTTCAGGAGTCTTAGATAAGCACCCATTATCTGAAAGCAGTACAAATACAGAGTTAACAACTCGTTAGACGATTGATGCCGATTGTATAAAGAATCGGTATCAACTCTTTAGACGGTTGATACTGATTGTATAAAGAATTGTTATCGGCTCTTTCCACAATTGTTATCGACTCTTTATACGGTTGATAACAATTGTATAATAAGTTTGTAACGATTCTTTAGAAAATTGGTATCAACTCTTTATACGGTCGATACCGACTGTATAGACAGTTGATCGATTGTCTATTCATTACTTACCTTATAGTAGCAATATTGAGAGAAGTTGAACATGAACAATCGAAAACTAAAAATGAGAAAATAATATGTAAGCAATATGAGTTTGAAGGTTACTTACAATATTTTCTAGGTATGTCGTGCCTTTCAAATATCTAAAAGACTGCAATCGGAGTGTATAATCATCGACTGTGTTTACGTAGGTGCTGCATAAATAACGACCAACGTTAAAATTCAAAACCAAATTTACTACTTACTAACTATCATGGAAAACATTAACTTACACGTCTTCCAAAACAGGCCTGTTCTAGAAGACATTCATGTACTTCTGCTCCACTGTTAGCTCAACCTTAGAAATGGCCATCATCTCCTCAATGGCCGTTTTCGTTCCAGTCTTTTTCTCTGGGGGACCCTTTCGCCCGGTCCTAGGTTTTGAGATAATGCGTTTTATGAGTTTCCTAGGTCTCAAGCAAGTGTCAATTGGTTGCTCGGATTGGGAAGAGGTTTGCTTGGGTTGGGGTTGGGAAGAGGGTTGCTCATCACTAGTTGGCCCCTTATCGGCTTGAGATTCAGGTTGGTTGTCAGCTAGCCCATTATCGGCTTCAGACATGGGAGGAGCTGGTCCTTTATCAGAGGAAGATGGGATATCGAAGGTTGTGCTAGGCAGCTTTGATAATAGCTCCGAAATAGCAGCATTCTGAACATCGAAACAAACATAATTAGAAAGTTGGAATTATATTCACTTATACAAACTACATTACAACACATACCGTAAGTATTGCCTCCAAAATTGTTTGAAAGAGTTTTTTCAGAACCCCTTGCTCCTTTTTGATTAACTTATTGACATGAGTCATCGTCTGTAGTTCCACATCCCTTGAAGTGAGCTGGTCATTGAAGGAGTTGCATTGTGTCGCGAGGAGCGCATTCTCTTGTTCCAAATGGTTCACTCTATGGTCCAAATGGCTCACTCTCTGGGTGAGTTTCAAGCTCTCAAGTGCTAGACCGTCAATCCTCCTCAACAACAATTCATTAGTGGATGTTGGTGCATTGGCGCTTGCCTTCGTGGCCTCTCTTGTTCTCGGCCGCTCTAATTGGACGGGGCCCTCTTCCGACGACAAGTCTTCATCTGACGTCGCTTGGCCGTCAATTCTTCCTCGTCAGTATATTCGATCCGAATGTAATTTCTTTTCATCTTCAACCACACATCTACTTTCATAACTTTCTTGACCTCTTCATCAACCTTTTTCCTCTTCCTCTCAATAACCTTTCAACCTGCGAATATTCTCTTATGACGAGTATCTCCAACTCGAAGGAAATCGGTTCGAAGGGAGCGCAAACCTTTTACCAAAAAAGGAAATGGGAAACACCCTAAATATCAGAATACTAAATCGAAAATACAATATTAGCGCAAGATATCAACTCGTTAAAGAGTTGGTAACGACTCTTTACACAGTAATTATCGACTCTTTAAACAGTTGGTACCGACTTCTTAAAGAGTCGGTATTGACTCTTTAAGCAGTCGATACCTCTATAAAATTGGCATTGGTACTCTTTACAGTCCTTAGCTTTAGAAATTTAAAGTATTTAATTAGACATCATACCTTGTTGTTCAACATCTTCCCAAGAGGGCCTTTCGTCCTCGATTACGTCTTCTCCGCCCATTTTAACAATTATGGGAAAGGGTTCTTCAGGAGCGTTCTTTCAGGTGAGATTTTTGGCAGCATCTCATAGGCCCACTATCGAAGTACACAAATGCATTCATAAATATTATACGGCTTAAAGGCTTTATCCTTGTCGGCAGTCTTTCTACTCGCTATACCCTTCACTATATACTCGAGCAAGTCATTGTACACGTGGAGACTCTATGGAGAGTGTTTGAAGTTCTCGACGGCATCGACGAGGTCAACGTGCTCTTTCTACAGTTGATGGTGGGACCTGAGAAAAAGAAATATACACAACACAAATAAAAGAGATTTTTGATAGCATCTCATAGGCCCACCATCCTTAAATATTATACGACTTAAAGACTTTATCCTTGTCCGCAGTCTTTTTACTCACTATGCTCTTCACTATATACTTGAGCAAGTCATTGTACACGTGGAGAACCCACAAAGTTTGTTTGAAGTTCTCGACATCATCGACGAGGTCAATGTGCTCTTCCAATAGTTGATGGTGGGACCCGGGGAAAAGAAATATACACAACACAAATAGAAGAGCCAACTTTATGAAGTTGTCGTCACTTTTCGCTAAGCTTATTCCAAAGTCTATATGTGTGACAACTCGATTTTTTCCCAAGTCGCAAAAACCTGTACCATATTTTTTGTTTCTTTCTTACATCATAAACTCAGGGAAAACCGATCCGTCGGATCACATTTCATAATCCGAATACAGAAATTACTTGGTATACTTGCCAGAGTAGACTCAAATAAAAATATATAGAGCAACAAAAAAGTTTCTTCTATACAAAATCATTTAAACAGAATGGGTCATAGGAAAACCACTGGTGATGACCGACCATCACCTAAATACTGGCTTATCAAAATAGATGCACATGTGTGATGTCATGGCATGAAACACATACATGGCACTTGGAAACACAAACACAAGTTCACCTTATGATCTTAACACAAGAATAAAAACTTAAGAGTGCTTTACTTAATTTATTGTATGAGGAACTATAGCCTCGAGCCCCCGATGGAATACCCACCATCGTCGTTCACATGAATCATTTTCACATATATCCAAGGTCCTATAGAGTTGGACACTTGGCCGAACACAAATTACCGTTGTACAGTAGGATTCACATATCACACTATCACAAAGGGTGTACGGATGGGCCGTCATATCGGTTACGGATATTCTGCCACGTCAGTCACGGTTATACCGCCGCGTCGGTCGGGTATTCATATATAAACTTCAAATCGAAGTGCATACATATAGCTTATCGCCGTGTAAAGTGATAATTATAATTAAGTTTGAAAGTTCGTACAATTTCTCAAACACACGCATCAAATCGGATTGAATCTTGAAAGATTCCTCATAACCACACACATTTTTGGAAACATACTTATATATATTCTTTCTCAATTCAAAGTTATAACAAAACTCACATGATTTTATCAAAGAACACCTCATATCAAAATTCATATAATTTTATCAAAGAACGCATCATATCAAAGCTCACATAATTTTATAAAAGACACATCATACATAACACACACATGCTAATGTATTAAATGCACATGATATTAAGTTTTCCCTACCTCAAGTCACGCTTAAACCATTCTACAAATAGCTCCTATGAGAGTCCACTATGTATCCTCAACACGTTAATCCTACATTCAAAATATCCAAACTTTTTCTCAGAAATGCTTAAAAAAATTTATGTTATACATTTTTAAAGAATTCAGAGCAAAAGAATAAACTTAAGTACTCTGTTCCTCGCGCGAGCGAGATCTGAAGCTCGGGCGTGCGAGCATAAAACTAATCATTTCTCGCTCGACCAATCTAACATTTAGTTATCTGAAGAGTGTCACGCGAGACCTCGCGTAAGCAAGACATATTTCACTTAAGTCCTCGCGCAAACGAGGGTCGGAGCATCAAATACTATATATGCCTTTTAAAGGCCTCTCGCGTGAGCGAGAAACAGCTCGTTCGAGCGAGCTCATGGCTAACTTAAACTTGACCTATCTTCCCACTAAATTTTGAATATTAAATATTTAGATTCAAGTATTAGTTAATTCACAAAAGCTATAGATATCGTTGCTCTCTTTCCATCATACATTCCCTAATTCAGTAGCAAGGTATCCATCATACATTCCCTAATTCGCCACACTTAGGTTAACCACCATTTATCGTTTACATAGAACATTACCCTGCATACCGATTACGATTTGACATGTCTAAACAACTAGTTTATCAAAAAGGGTTTTAAGGAAGCCATTTGCATACACACCCGTAATTTATTCAACAATGTGAATAAAAAGTTTGATCGACCTGCAACACATATCTCATTATCTATGTGTTGTGCCACAACTACACAGCCACAACGAATACAGAATCACCCCCCGTAGTACACACCTGGACACAAGTCACATTGACACAATCATACACGTACTTGTATGAAGGCACTCACATAATCTACACATACATATTTATAGTGTAATCAGCTACACCCAAAAAGTCTTCATATCCACAGAACTACTTGCACTAAAAATGTATCTCTCCCTCCACACATTCACCACCTGTCCGTAAATCCATTCTAATCCATTGAAAAAGTATACAAGGCATCCCATGTATAAAGTATTCCATATTACACCCCCATAAAAGAATTAGAATACAATAGGACTTCATTACAATTGCTATAGTTGGTCATATGGGACCATTTGGCCCACCCTGATACCTGCATCGAAAGTCCATACCTCTTCATATTGGAAATCCGCTCGTCAAAATCTACTTAAATGAGTACAAGGTAGTCGACTACACAATCCCCGATGTGCATATTATTCAATAAAGTAATCATTTGTTAAACTCAAATCACACCTAGCAAGTCCTACGACGAATTACAATTATACACGGTCAAAACCTCATAATGTAATGGAGGTTGGCTACTACACAATGACTGAAGATTGACCACACACTGGTAATACTCTATCTACTGTGATTTACAATAAGGATGTTCATCTCTCAATAACCAAACTGGTGCTTACTCAGGGATCGAAGGAATTGATCAGTAAACTCGCCCATGGGTAATCACAAAACACCATTTCCACCACTTAACGAAGTATCCCTATAAATAGTTGATAAGAACATATCCATAAAGAAAGAGATACCGACCTTGAGATTTAAACCATAAATCCTGAACTGTAACCATAAACAGGATTACCTAGACCATCAAGCACTTATAAATTTGACTACCAACTCATTATGTGTTCACTGCAACGATGTTAACCATTAGCGATCCTGCATTATTTTCATAACCAAATTTGGATCGTTAACAGTGCTCCTCCAGATTTTGGATAATACTTGTCAAGTACAATAATCAAATTTTGCATTGGATTAATGCCATCTCCCTCAAAATATAAATATAATCGTAATTTAGGACAAGTCCAATCTATCTACTAATAAAATTTCTTACTGCCCAATTAGTATGTACCATAGATAAACTTAAAACTATTAACTAGCATCCATATAACGACACATTCCCCGAGGCTGAATAAACACACACATTAAAATACAGTGGTACCATCAATATAATCATCAAGATTTTTGACCACAAAACTATGATTCGTAACTATTAGTCTAAAGGTATGACGTCCAC
Organism: Chloranthus sessilifolius; assembly: GCA_021018995.1. NCBI lineage: Eukaryota > Viridiplantae > Streptophyta > Magnoliopsida > Chloranthales > Chloranthaceae > Chloranthus > Chloranthus sessilifolius. The sequence continues at coordinate 108,894,472 of CM037591.1, read as the reverse complement.
CAAATTCAAAAGTATGGCTTGGATACACGATGGCTATAGAGAAAAAATTGTTTTAACTATCAACTGCAACTGCAAGCATACTATAATAAGGATTCACGTTCGCCATCACCTACTTCGGTAGAGGTATGCAGTCATTACTAAGATGAGATTATTTGAATGCAAGATTCTAAAAGAAAAATCAGGGTTTTACCTTTTTGGTGAGGTTTGAATGGAATGTCTCGGAGAATCGAAGGTTGAACGATCGTCTCTTTGATCTCCAAGAAGAAGCACAAGAAAACCATAAGAGAAAGCCCTAAAATTTCAGAAATTTTCGAACCTAAAAGGTTCAATTTATTTAAATATTGCGCGATTCGATTGATCGAATTAAATTTCGATCAATTGAATTTGACTGAGACATAACAACACCACGATTTCATTGCAACTCTTAAACTCTTTAAGGGTCTCCTTTTCATTAACTAATAGACTTATACTACATGCAACAAGGGTTACAAAATACCTTTACAATTCCTCTCTTTGTTCACTGAAACAACGAAGGGTACTGGTCGCAAATCTCAGCTTCGCGCTTGCAAGTAGCTTCCTCTTGAGAATGACTCTTCCATTGGACTAGCACTAAGGGAATCTATTTTGTATGCAACACTTGTTCAATTTGATCTAAAATCTACATTGGCTCCTCCATAATTGTCAAATTCTTGTAAATCTCAATCGGTGGTGCATTGAGTATATGAGTCGGATCCCTCACGTATTTTTGTAGCATGGGAATGTGAAAAATATCATATACTCTATCGAGTTGCGGGGGTAAAGAGACCCTATATGCAACTTCGCCACTCTTCCCAATACTTCGAACGGTCTAATGTAGCGGGGACTTAGCTTCCTACGCTTTCCAAAACGCATCACACCCTTCATTGGTAAAATTTTCACAAATACGTGATCTCTCACTAGGAAATCGACGTTCGTTTTCTTGATATCGGCATAGCTCTTCTGCCAGCTCTGAGCCGTCCTGATTCTTTCTCGAATGATGTGAACGGTTTCAATATTTTTCTTCATCACTTCCAGTCCCAATATAAATTTCTCATGGGATTCTTCCCACTTGATTGGAGATCTACATCTTTGTCGATACAGCGCTTCATATGGAGCCATCCCAATGCTCTGCTGAAAACTGTTATTATATACAAATTTAATCAACGGTAAACGCTGATCTCATGATCCCTGAAAGTTGATCATGCATACTCTAAGAATATATTTAATAATCTGATTAACTCTCTCAGGCTAACCATCGATCTGTGGATGAAATGTGGAACTAAAGTCCAATCTCGTGCTCATGCCTTCTTGAAATCTTTGGTAAGATACTGAGGTATATAATGGGTCACGATCCGAAATGATGCTTATCAGAATATCGTGTAATCGGATGATTTCTCTCAAATACAAATTTGTCAGTTTGCTTGCCATATACGTTGTGTTGTAGGGCAGGAAATGTGCTGACTTTGTCAGTCGATCAACAACTACCAATATAGCATTGTGACGCTTCACCGTCCTTGATAATCCTACAATGAAGTTCATAGAGTAGACTTCCATTTTCACTCCAGTATTGGCAGAGGTTGCAATAGACCTGCTGGGTGTCTATGATCCACTTTTACTTGCTGACACACCAAGCATTTAGAAACATATTCGGCGATATCTTTCTTCAATCCTCTCCACCAATAACTCTTCCTCAAATCCTGGTATATTTTAGTACCACCAGGACGAATAGCATATTTGAATTTATGAGCTCCACCCAAAAATTATTTGCCATAAATCGGCATCAATCAGTATGCATAGACGTCCTCTGAACAGTAATTGATCCATCTTCCTTAATAGAAAAGTCTACCTTGGTACCGTCTATCACACATTGCCTGATCTTCAAGAGCTCTGCATCTTTCATCTGCAGCTCGTAAATTTGATCAAAATTTATCGGTCGGATTGTGATATTAGCCAACAATGCACCAGAAATGTTCACCTCGATGTTCTTATCATACAAAGAAATGTCTTCCAACAATTTTCAGCGACGGAGTCTCGCAATAAGACTAGCTAACTGAGCCGAGTTCTACCGACTCAACACATTTGCTATAACATTCGCTTTACCTAAGTAGTCCTAGTCCTTGAGAAATTTTATCCCTCTCCGTTGGCTCATATGCACAGGTCTCAACACAACCCACAGAGCAACTAAATTTGATTGGCGTGCATATTGATCCACATTCGTCAATAGGGATTTTATATGATTGAAACTTGGCCATCACAATGGTAAGACTAAGTCTAAGGTTGTAGTAGTACTAACCAATTAAATAGTGAATTGAGACACTACCAAGAAAGATTCTATCTTCCCTCAAATCGAGGCTTAAGTCCTTAATTTTCCCATGCCGTAAGGATTTCTAAATAAAACTACAGTAATTATCAACCGCAGTCAAAGTTGGAAGGAGTGCTTCCGAACACCAAGCATTAATGATCCATTAGTCTTAATGAGAAACACCATGGTTCAAACATCATTGCTCATAAGCGTCAATAAAATTTTTAATTTTACTAAACAACCTGACCTTCAATAATTATTCTCTAACTGCCATGATTGATTCAAGTCAGTCATCAAGATTGTCACTTAATTAAGCTTTTAAATTTGAAAATTGTTTATGTCATGCAAGTGATTTAAATCAAATGCATATATGATGGTGTTATGATATTCCTATAAGTGTCCAAATGCAACCACAATTTCTAAGCATTCCTCATCTAAAAATTTAGAATAAAATCTTGACAATTGTCAATGAATCTATACCTTGGAGGACTTCATTTTCCACTTGGGCATCCCGCGTCAATACGTCAGTGATGCGACCATGGCTTGTAGGGAGAATTTGCTCGGAAATACGCCTCACTGGGCAATCCTTGATCCGGTGCCCTCTCTCACCGCACTTAAAATATGTGCGCAAAACTAATCGACACTCTTCCGTTTTGTGGTGCTTCCCACAGTGCGCACATATACTAATCGGTGTAGATGCGGAGATACGTAAGGCCTGTTGCCCAGTTGAAACTCTAGCAGTTGTCTGATTTGTAGAGCGAGGAGGTACATGGACAATCCGTCTGCCTGCCAGCTCACTCTGTGTAGAGATGGCAAATGCACTATCCTGAACGGTAGACCGAGAAGTATCCTGAGTTGCTGCCGAAGTTGTTGCCACCTTTTTCATTGCGGGACAATCTCTTATCCGGTGTCCCATTCACCCACACTTAAAGCAAGCACCTGTAGACCGTCTACAGTCTTTTACTAGGTGATGCCCATTACACCTAGGGCATGATTCAACCAACGTCAATGGAGAGGTGTGAGTCGCATCTGTTAACATTGCAGTGAGTAATGCAGTTTGCTAAGCCATTGTATTGATCATTGCTTCCAACAACTGCCTATTTTGATCACTTTTTCTGGTGCATGCGGTCTTTGCTCTTTTGCGTGGTGTCATCGAGATCTATCAAAATGAAACAAAGGTTTCAATCAACAGTGATCTTGATCATCATGACTCTATGTTCCATAAAAAAAAAAAAAAAATCTAAAACTTATTTCGTCTACTAGCTGTACTTCTATCACGATCATCGAATATCTCCACTATAAGTGATCGTGAAGATCCACAACCTATTTTCGAAACAGAACCTATGGCCGCAACTTTGAGTCTCTAGAAGACCTAAAGCCTAACTTTCTACTAACTTTGATAGAGTCCTAATTGGATCATAGGAGACTCATGTCTTGATCGAACCTACTGACATAGTCTAGTCTTGGGTCCCAACAAGACTTAATACTTATGCTCTGATACCAACTGTGACAGCCCGATTTTTTCCCAAGTCGCAAAAACCCGTACCATATTTTTTATTTCTTTCGTACATCATAAACTCAGGGAAAATCGATTCGTCGGATCACACTTCATAATCCGAATACAGAAATTACTTGATATACCTGCAAGAGAAGAGTCAAACAAAAATATATAGAGCAACCAAAAGGTTTCTTCTATACAAAATCATTTAAACAAAATGGGTCATAGGAAAATCGCTGGTGATGACCGACCATCACCTAAACAATGGCTTCCAAACATACATACAAAATAAGACTTGCAATGTATCAAATCCCTGGACATACCAAGTCCATAATCCAAGAGATTCCAAAATCTACCATACAAATCGAAAATATAAACATCACAATTTCTCACCTAAGGAAAAATTCCCCAAATAGGAGATCCTAAGCCCTTCTCCTCAGTCGGATTAGGATCTACACCTGTACCTGTGACGTATAGTCAAGGGATGAGCTTCATCCAAGCTCAGTAGGAAAAAACTCATAGCATGCATATTACGAACATCAAACATGTATCTTATGATAGAGTGGAAACAAAGCTTATCAAAATAGATGCACACTTGTGATGTCATGGCATGAAACGCATACATGGCACTTGAAAACACAAACACAAGTTCACCTTATGGTCTTAACACAAAAATAAAAACTTAAGAGTGCTTTATTTAATTTATTGCATGAGGAACTATAGCCTCGAGCCCCCGATGGAATACCCACCATCGCCGTTCACATGAACCATTTTCACATTTATCCAAGGTCCTATAGAGTTGGACACTTGGCCGAACACAAATTACCGTTGTACGGTAGGATTCACATATCACACTATCACAAAGGGTGTACGGATTGGCCGTCGTACCAGTCACGAATATTTTGCCGCGTCAGTCACGGTTATATCACCGCGTCGGTTGGGTATTCACATATAAATCTTAAATCGAAGTGCATACATATAGCTTATCGCCGTGTAAAGTGATAATTATAACTAAGTTTGAAAGTCCGTACAATTTTTCAAACACATGCATCAAATCGGATTGAATCTTGAAAGATTCCTCATAACCACACACATTTTCGGAAACATACTTATGTATATTCTTTCTCAATTCAAAGTTTTTACAAAACTCACATGATTTTATCAAAGAACACCTCATATCAAAATTCACATGATTTTATCAAAGAACGCATCATATCAAAGCTCACATGATTTTATAAAAGACACATTATACATAACACACACATGCTAATGTATTAAATGCATATGATATTAAATTTTCCCTACCTCAAGTCACACTTAAACGATTCTACAAATAGCTCATACGAGAGTCCACTACGTATCCTCAACACGTTAATCCTATATTCAAAATATTCAAACTTTTCCTTAGGAATGCTTAAAAAAATTTATGTTATACATTTCTAAATAATTCAGAGCAAAAGAATAAACTTAAGTACTCTGTTCCTCGCGCGAGCGAGCTCTGAAGCTCGGGCGCGCGAGCACAAAACTAGTCATTTCTTGCTCGACCAATCTAACATTTAATTATCTGAAGAGCGTCACGCGAGACCTCGCGTGAGTGAGACATATTTCACTTAAGTCCTCGCGCGAGCGAGGGTTGGAGCATCAAATACTACATATGTCTTTTAAAGGCCTCTCGTGCGGGCGAGAAACAGCTCGTTTGAGCGAGCTCATGGCTAACTTAAACTTGACTTATCTTCCTGCTAAATTTTGACTATTATATATTTAGATTCAAGCATTAGTTAATTCACAAAAGTTATAGATATCGTTGTTCTCTTTCCAACTCCATAAGAATCATATCAATCAGAGTTCGGAGTGAAAGGTTATGGAAAAAATATCAAAGCTGTATCAGTACTATAGTCAAAACGTGTCAACTTAGAACTTAGCCTAACTTCCAACTCAGTTTTGACCCTCAAAACATTTGATTCATAAGTTAGTTAATTCATAAGAGTTGTAGATTTAGTTGTCTTCTTTCCAACACCTTACAAATCGCATCAATCGAAATTTATACTAAAAAGTTATGGCTAAAATACCAAGACAGGTTCTGCCACTCGCACGAGTGAGTTTCAAAGCTCGCTCGAACAAGTCTCAGGCGAACGACTATACGCGATTTTACACGTTTTGGACTTTTAAAGACCCATTTTTCATCAAAACTCAACCTTTTTTATCCTAATCTTTTGCACACTTCACACACATCTTATTAAAACATTTATTAATAAAATTTTACATACTTAAGTGTCGATTTCTCACCTTTAAACCGACGAGTCACCGAAAAACGGATCGTCTTCTTCCTTGCAAGTAAATGAGTTTTCCAAACCCCTTTTGATCTTTCCAAGCTCTACAATCACCACGATGCCGACGCAATTGTAGGGTGATCTTCCACACACACCTCATACAATCTCACCACGATTTAGCGGCTCAACGCACCCGAATCTCTTGCCAAGAACAATGGGTTTTCAAAACCCCATTCGGTTTCAATCACGTTCCTCAACTCACCAATCGGTCTCTTTCTTACTCAAGCTTACTAATTTTTCATGAGATCCCAAAGCTTTGGAGCACCCGAATCTCAACGATTTCTTCTTCTTCTTCTTCCTCTTCTCCTCTCTCTCTAGAAACCCAAAATCCCAAGATTTGCAATCGGTCAATGGCTTACAAAGGAAGCCTTTTTCCTTTTTTTTAAGTTAAGTGGGTTGGCTCCCAAACAAAACACAAACATTCTTTTGTGTATTAGTTCATATCCACTTAACCCTTTTATGTGAAGTACATACACACACTTAGTGTGTTATCTCTTCCACTTAAGATCTAACCTGAAATAACTCAATTAATTTTACAAAAATCAGGCACGTGATCAGTCGGTCACGCACACTGAGGTATACTATTCAAAGTCAAAATTTTTGGGGTGTTACATTCTTCCCTCCTTATAAAATTTTCGTCCTCGAAAATTACCCTCAGTAATCAGGTCTTACCATGCACTTAATTTGAACGCTTACGTCCAGATATGAATTGATTTATACACAAAATAAATTCGGGATTGTTATAATATGAGATCGAAGAATTTTCTCGGTAGGCAGTCCACGAAAATATTTGTAGCACAGCGTTTCCTTTTCCGGTGGTTTGACGGATTGGGTATACTGTTTGGGTTCAACCACGACGAGGCCAGTATTAAGGCAATGTCCATCTTCCGAAGGTAGACATCTCTCTTCCTGATTCGAAAGTGATTCTTTTCAACTCAAAAACTCAACATTGCATCGACGATATCTCTAAAAAAATCCACACGCTTTAGCGTTTGCAATATTCTATCGAAAACTAATGTTCTCAGCAACACCTTTCGCTTCGGGCTAGCATCATCGTAGAGCTTCCAAATGCCAGTAGGGGAACATTTGGCAATAGCCCGCTGTACGACCATCATGACGGCTTGTTTAAATGAATTGTAATAAAATGGAAAGGAGCGAATCTTATACTAAAACAGATTGTTTAAATGAAATATATATTATAATCATGCTAAGAGATTCTAAGAGAACGATGTCGACTGTATATAAAGTCGCTATCGACTGTATATAAAATCGATATCGACTGTTTAAATAGTTAGTATCAACTCTTTATACAGTCGATATCAACTCTTTAAACAATCGGTATTGACTCTCTAAACAGTCGACATCGATTATTTAAACAGTTGGAATCTCACCGTTATTATAGGGAATAAAAAAAATTAATTTAAAATTTAGACTGTCGAAAGAAGAAGATAAAATTCTACAGCAGTGAAAGATAATTTAATTTCTAACTTACAGATTAGATAGCTTGAAGATTGACCAATCAAACGTCACCAACATTCAAACGACTCCGCCTTCCACCGATTTCGAACGAAAAGTAAAAAATAAAAAGATAAAATCCTAATGATTTCAATTTTTGACCGCTATTTATTACGTTGGGGGTACTTTTGGCATTTCATAAAAGCGGGCAACGGCTTGGCTTGAAGTTGGTCGGTTAGGTGAAAGGTGGAAATATAAGGTCTCTAGTAGAAAAGGGTGGTCGATTTGGGAAATTTCCCTTTAGTTTATTTATATAATGTTGTTGATAGTTATAACACCTCGGAATTGAGTTATAATACCTGGGAAGTGGGTCAGAGGTGTAAGCGTGTTCAAATCCGAGTTAGATTGACTCGGGCTCAGGACTCGTGGTTCATGTTGTGATAGCGTACACACAAATCTAGTTATATACACAAATAAGTGGTTTATCGATCAAATAAGATCGGGGCGGTACAACCTCGTACTCGGTTTCATGCTCGACAGTACCGGGCTCAAGTTCATGTTTTGGTTTAAGCTTCTGTGCACGCAAACAATTAAAAAGGTGGGTTTGAGGCCACATCACACGAGTCAAAGGCTTGACCAAAGTCAAATTAGTCAAAACAATTGCATCGTCATCAAAAGTCAACAATTCAATATTCGCAAAAATCTGGGTCGTTACATTTAGTAAGCTCCACATGAATAAAAATGATATGAATAAGGCCTCCGATTATAAATCGGGAAGGGCTTAAGCACACTTGAGCCACCCGACTTTAAGTCGGTCTCTTTGAATCAGGCTAGGGCTGGGCATACACACCCAAAAAGCTTATTATTTTCAGGCTGGTTCTAGAATGAAATTCAGGCCAGCCCAGTCCATTGAGCGCCCTAGTAAAAGGCTTGGGCTGGTTTGGATGGAAGCCATTTTGTGTGTAAAACACTAAGCTAGAGGTTAGGTTGCCTCCAAGGGTATAAAGGACATATGGGAATAGGAACTAGCATTGAGAAATGACCTTTTAATTGAAAAAGAGAGTCATTACTTGCACTCGGAAACTTGGTCCTTGCCCGGAATTTAAAACAAAGACCTACAAGTTGGCGACCTTTGCTATATAAAAACATTATCTAAACTATTTGATTTGGAGCCTGTCATTTAAAGATATTAAGTATAAAAGATTAGTACGAAATATAATCTTAATCATGTGATTAAATACAGTCAAAAGCTATTATATATTTTAGTCAACGATTGACAACAATAGATCATATGATAAATATTGGGTTTTACTCCAATCTTATCCACTAAGGATCTATAGATCATGAACTTTAAATTAGACGACCCATATTGCATGCGTTTCCACATGTCAAATGTCCTTAAAACACAATCTTTCTTTAACTTTAGTGCAAGGGCAACATTTCCGAGTGCAAGTAATGTCTCCCTTGAAAAAACGGATATAAGTTTACATATTTTAAAAATATTATTTTGGTGGGGGTAGCTCTATTTGCACCCTCAATAATGACTAGCTCATTATTGAGGGCGCATACGCTGAAAAACTATCGATTGATTTTGAATTAGATGATGGAGATCGATTTTTATCTCAATCTTTCACAAAATAAATCTTGAGCTCATAGGCATCCCATATTACGATCAATTTTTTATTTCATGAAGCACAAATCCCAAAAAAAATGGCTAAAAAATTACTTGGCACATATTATGCTCAAATGTAATTTTAAGGTAATTTTTTGAGATTTATTCCTCGTGAAAATAAAAACTGATCGTCTAATGGTACACCCATAGTCTTGAGATCCATCTTGTGAAAGATTGGGATGGAAATTGACTTCCATCGACTCAGTCAAATCAGTCAATGACTTTGCAGGGTATGTGCCCTCGGTATTGAGGTAAGCGCAAATAGAGCTACCCTTTTGGTTATTCCAAGTTGACAAATGACAACACAAGTGCAACAAGGGATGCAAGTAGAGATGATGAGAAAATTTCTTTGATAACGACGATATGAGATAATTTTTTGGGTACCTCTATTAGCGCGGCAAATCTATGAAAGCGCCCACATCGGAAATCCCTTCAAAACTATTTGTTGCATCTGAACAAGTGATGGAGATCATGTTTTATCCCAATATTCTACACAATTGATCATGGAATCATGTCACACCTATCAGATGGTCAGTTGTTTATTAGACATGTCATAGATCCCTAAAAAATGACCTTAAAATCAGTCAATTTTTTGGGGATATGTGATATGTGGAATAAAAAACTAATCGTCTCATGAGTGCGACATGATCATAAGACCAATTGTGTGGAAAATCGGGGTGAAACACGATGCCCATCATCTGATCCGAGGCAATAATGGTATTGAAGGGGTTGCACACGTAAGAGCTCTCGGAGATTGTGTGAGGGCTAATAGAGGTACTCTAATTTATTTGGTAAGGGCCACTTTTTCGTGTCTAGTAACTAAGGCTGCATTTGAGTTAGCTCTTTTGCTATTACAGAAAATTGCTTTCATGTTTGGTAATACAGCTCTTCGGCCCATTGACTCTGGCGGGAAGATATTTTAAATAATAAAGTTGTTCTCTATTTGCTCTCTATCAGTGCAAATTTTATCAGCTCTGATAGAGATCAAGTAGAAAGCTGCTTCTGCTCTTATAAGAGCTAACCCAACATAGCCTACGGAATGAAGTGCTCGTTTTCCCATAATGTAAAGCAATACTGAAGGACTTAAGAATTATTCTAAATCTCTCTCCGTTTTGGTCTTAAAATTTTTTTTTAATAGGTAAGCATGAAATTAATGATTCTAGCTGTCATCATTGCAAATAGGAAGATTCAAGAGTTTCCAAGTGCATGGTGGACCCATGCATTGGAATTTGGCATGGCCGGCTCGAAGAGATTTTGGGGGCCCAAGGGGAGTTTCTAAAATGAGGTTCTTCCTTCATATTAATCTAAACAAATAATAAAAATTGTCACATTTTTATTTTTTTTGACAAATAAAGTAATAAGTCATTGCTCCTAGATTACAAATATCTCTATATTTCATTGTAATGTTTATAATTTTAAAATGTAACTAATAAATTAACGAAAATATATATAAAAGAAAAATGCAACACAAAAGAAAAAAGCTAAATAGTAGAACGTACTCGACGGATCGAGTAATCCAACCAATAATATTTTAATCTTTTATATTACTTTAATTGTCATTGAATTTTTCACTGCTATTTTTTTAGTATTTTAAATGTCTAAGAAGGCTCCATAATTAGGTTCATTGGATAGGTCTCGTTGAGTAGATCAAAGTTGACAGGTCATTTGCAAAAAATAGAACTTTAACGAGCTTGATATCGCTATTTTAAGTTAGGGTTATTTAAAAAAAAAAAAAAAAAAAAAAAAAAAAAAAAAAATATATATATATATATATATATATATATATATATATATATATATATATATATATATATATATATATATATATATATAAGGTACTGCTAAACATGCCCACACGTTCATTGAAAGCACCCAGATCCCAGATCCCTTGAAAACCATTAAATCCTTCGAATTTGATGATGGAGATCATTTTTCACTCATATCTTCCACACAATAGATCTTGAGATCATGGCACACCTATCAAATGGATTATGATTCAACGTGTCATAGATCCCAAAAAATGACCCTAAAATCGCGTTTGAGCATGATATGTGCCTGTAACAACCGCCCATGAAAGTTCGGACTGGTCAACCATTTGACCAACACCCGATCCATTTAGAAAGCCTTAAAAGAATGACCCGAGGCTAGGACACCTTTAAAATATGGGAACCAATTAAAATTTTGGAGCACCCTAGCATAGAAGGCACCCCATCATTTGAATTTTATGTGATACCTACATTTAATTAGTTATATAAGTAGCACCTCTAAGGGCACCCACTATTATTTTTGAATCCCTTAAAGGCACTCACCATCCAATTAATTATAGTGGTGCCCAATAGTACACTTTGTTTACTAAAAATCGATGGGGATGATCTAGTGATCATTATCAATGGCGGTGATTTGATAATATTCATCCGATGGGCCATCTATGAGCTGGTCAAATAATTGACTTAATTTTGAGGGATTAAGATGCACTTATACACTAATTAAGTGTTAATGGATTAATATAGGATAGTGACAAATCTTGTAATTTATTTAAACAAGAAGGACTATGTTATATAATTTTTTTGGATTGAAATTTCTAATTAAATTAAAATTAGAAGTTCTAGCCAATCTTGTCCATTGATGGAGTTGACCAACCTTGACCCCATCTTAGACCTTTGGATTTACCTATGAAAAATCTAAGGTGAGAGATATACCTTAGTGCATGCAACCACATATTTGAGAGGAATCTTGACTTTTCATTAGAGTTAGGACCACAAGGGCTTACAAAGTCTAATAGAAGACCAAACCAAATGCTAGAAGAAGATGAAAGTGGGACTCACACCTAATTTTTTATTAAAGAAAATAAGCCAAATTTGAATTTTGATCACAAATAGCTTCTAAAGATGAAAAACAAATTTCATCTTCTTCCTCCTCTTGCCGTCTCCATTAGAGGCCTCCCAAACTTAATAGTCATTATCCAACCTTAAACACTTCAATCCACTTCCATAGCTTGATTCCCCTTAGCCCATAGCCTCATATATTGTGAACACACACTTATCCAAGCCCATCTCCTTAGTCAAAAGACCATAAACCAGTAAACTCAACCTTGGTTAGCAAAGGTAAAGTTTTAGCTAGGTTTGTCCTTGAACTTCTAGCAATGTTCTCGTAGTTTAGTCACTTAGTTTTGATTTTTCTTATATTATTTTGAAATTTTCATTTTAAATGATGCAATACTATGTGTTAGATGGTCTTGCATGTGATCATAATGATCATGAATGACCATCACTGAACATAAATCAATGGTCTATGATTATTGTGACCTATGGATGGTACCCATCCATTGTGTGATGTAGATTTGGCCATTGTGAGTGCATGAGTCACATTGATGACCATGTATGCTCTTAGGCTATCCATCCACATGATTTTGATGGTATAAATTGGATATTTAAGGTTTGATTTTGATTTATTGATTCAAAGGATCATTGAAAAACGATTTGAACCATTGATTTTGATTGATCTTGAAAACGATTCGATATACTTCTTTTGATTGATTTTAAAAGATCTAGATCCATAGATGGTTTGATTTGATTGAACGGTATGATTTTGAATGAATAAATTTCGTTTGACCATAGTACCTTCACTGTTTTTGATGGTTTGGTGATGGAAATAAATGGTTATGGATGTTTTTGAATCGAATCATTAATATATTAAATTATCTAGTCTTTATGCATATAGTTTAGTTATTGTACAAACTCTTTATTATTATGAGGTTTTATTCTCACATGCATGTTGTTATTTTATAGTTCTTGGTATTTTTTATAAATATTGATCATGCAAATTAGTGGTGTTAGATTACGTTGATTGATGGACTTGATGTACCCATGTTAGTGTTGATTAAATTTCTTATGTTAGATGATAGATAGATGTAAATAATTGAAGTTTGACATCATAGATTAAGTTATTTTGACTATGTATATTCATGAAAATATTGAGTTTGTCAATGATTTTAATGAATGGAATGAATGGTAAAAGATGTACCGATGAATGATAGGCTATAGTTTATGAAGTCGGCTATTTTGATTATATTGTCACCATTGAATTTAGAATAGATATGATAGAAGATTTGATGATGGGATTATATGCTTTGAAATAGGTTGACAGATGATAACCATCATATTAGTCCTAATGAAATTGATGAGTGGTATTAGATGTACCCAAAGCACACTTCACCTATTAAAAAATTTGTGTTTTTGGTCATATTAAGACCATTGATTTTCTAAGATATAAATTTATAAAAATTATGTAAAAATCACCCAAAACGTGTCAAGGGGTCTATTATGCCTTTGAAAAATCTCAGCCCCATATCTAGTGTAGGACTTGCAAAAATTTCAGAGCGGAATGGTGCAAAACTGTCTTAAAATGCACAGAAAAATAGCTTAGCTTGAGGTTAGCATTTCATGTGCAAAATTAACCCTAAAATTCTATAAAAATTAGAGTACATGGAATTATAAGTTTATTAACTTTATCTAAAAATTCAGCCCCTAAATCGATTGATTTTGATCGGTAGAAAATCCGAAAAATGAGGGTACAAAACTATGTCAAGTTACACGCATTTTGCCCACTATTGAGCATCCGATCAGATGGCCCTGATTCCATCATAATCCTGACATTTTTAGTGTTATAAATATATAACAATATTATATATAACTTAAATAGTTTTCCAACAAGGTCTAATTCGCATTCCGATATCGAAAATGAAAGTTACAACTTGATTATCGGAGACCTTGAAATCTGACTTGATATACGAATTGGTTAAAAACCCACTATGTAAGTTGATGGATGTGATCACGTCTGGTCACTCTTTTGCGTGCCATCACTTAAGAAAGATGAGACTCTCAATACTCTTTCATTGAGTTTTGGAATCATCGAAAAACTCGATTAGAGTTGAAAATGGTGACCCGATTACCAGTGAAGGTCACTAGTATTGAAGGGATAAAATCAAAATCTTGACTTTCCCTCAAGTCCCGTGACACAAAGATCACTGATGATCACTGTTATGGTCTTAGTAGTCACTAATAACCCTTGGTTAAAATATCATATGGTTGACCATAAGTTTGACCAATTGAGAAGGGACTCTTAGAGGCCTTAAAACCTTATTTATTGAAATTACACCAATTAGGGTCTAGAAACCCGAAACGGCCCTGACCCATGAGCCTAAGTAAATAGTCCAAGGTTACTTTTAGGATATGACGTCCTTGTTTAGAAATTAAGTGGGCCACTGCTATTTGTACTCCTCAAAATTTGAAAGTACCTACATCGAAGATTGTGGAGACATCTTAAAGACTCAAGCTAATCGTAAATGAGACCCTATTCGGCCCAACTTATGAGGCCCAAATGAACAATGATGAATCAAATATTTAAATTGGACTTAAGATCCAAAATTGACCTAACTAATGAACCCAATAAGGGGCCCAGAATAAGAAATGAACTATTGATATATAGTGCCCATGATTGATAAATTGGTGTGCCCCAACTAAAGACACCCAGTCAAAATTAAATGGACACCCACCTGAACTAGTATCTTAATGTGAGAAATTAAGGAAAAATATTAGATATAAGAATGAATTTTTAAATATTATAATCCTGATCAAAGCTTGACCAATTCTAAAATAGATGACACTAAATAGATCACCAATTAATCCATTTTGGTGGAAAATATAGTTAAACACTATCTATGTGCAACCAATGATTGACATTGACTCTGCCTTAATGATTTTTGAAATAATTGGAGAGATGGACCTCTTCTATAATCCTACCGAATTATTTATGAAATATAAGTCCTTGATGGACTTTGAATTATAGTAACACTAAGTATAGTGTAAACTGATTCAGGAAATCAGTATGCCTAGTGATTCTACTATATATATGAGATCAAAATGTTAATAATGATTAATTTGATAGAAATCAAATACTGACTCTAGGATTCAGATTGATTGGATTGGACCTGGAACTTAACAATATTGCTAAACTACAGTATATTAAAATTAAACCCGAACACTAATTGAATTATTGATTTTTGATATATATTGAGATTGAATCTGAAAATTGAATGAATTGTTAATATTTGATATATTTTGAGATTAATTTGGAAATTGACTTTGAAATAGTAAACTGCCCTTTGAAAATAATTGGCGAATAATATCAAAGAATACCGATATGAAATATAATATGAAAATATTAAAAATTACGGGAATAATGATATTGAAAAAGATTGAAGCATTAAATATTGAACATTGAATATCGAATATTAAATCAAATATTGAATATTGAACATCAAATACCGAATACTAAATTGAATATTGAACATTGAATACCGAATATTGAATCAAATATTGAATATTGAATATTGAACATCGAATATCGAATATTGAATATTGAATCGAATATTAAACATTGAATACTGAATATTGAATCAAATATTGAATACCGAATATTGAATAATTGATATTGAATAATTAAATCGAAAGTGAAAAGATGATATTGTATTGAATATTGATCCTCATATAGCTGACCATTGTTTTTGCGAATGGGCTCGCAAAGAGCGACTCATATTCAAAAGAGTTTGAAATGCCAGGTGAGGATTAGGTCTCGTTAGACTAACATGGTCATTAATCTTTGTCTGGATTGACTAAATGACAAAGAGTGTTAGTCCTTGTTTGCGCGACATTGATAATTCATATTGATATTGGACCATATCTGGTGTTTAGTATCGAACCAAAATAAATGAAAGGCATTAATAAATCACCCAACCAAACTAAATTAATTATCTAATATTGTTAATTTTGTGACAAGCAAATATATCTGAATAATTAATTAAATGAATAAATCATAATTAAATTACAATGAAGCAACCTGATACTTCTTGATGATATTGATAGAATGGTAAATTGGTAACTGAATTTGATATGTTACTGTTGATATTCATAGAATTGATACTGATAGAATAGATTATTGAAAATCAAACTTGACATTGCCTTATTAATGCTGATAATTGAAATTTATGATTGATCATGCATTGAAAATGAGAAATTGAATGATCACCTTATATAGAATGGAATGGATCCTTCAATATTATTGTCATTGTCTTATTAGTGCTTAATGAGTTATTGTTTTGATAGATTGATAGATTTAGAACTGGGATATATATATATATATAAAATGATATTTTATTATTGATCAGATATATAACTGATAAAATTTAACTGAAAACACTAGTTGAATTATGAGAACTTACTAGAAATTTATCGATAAATCTAACTAATACTTTATTAAGCTTCACCGCTTACGTCGTTTTATGACAAAAAATTCTAGAGACAAGATAGAAGTCCTCTAGTCAGAGTTAGACAGAGTTGTCGGGTAGAGAGTTAGAAGGACCCATCGAATTGAAAGTGTTTAACTCAATTTATTTAAGGAGTTACCAGCACTTATGTGGACGGACCACGTGACACTTACACTGGATCTTAACTTTGTACAGTTATTTTACTTTTGTTTAGGACTAGTTTTGGTTTATTATTTTATAAAATCACTGGCCTCATTGTAAATATCGGTCTTCGAAATTATTTTAATCGAAATAGTGCTTACTTTTGTTTTACCTTATCTTTCCGCAACAAGTAGAAATTTTGAAGGAAAACTCGTGTTTTCCTAATAAATGAATAATCGAATTTGAAAACCGCTAAAGTTAAGAAAATTTTTGCAATAAATAAATTTTATGTATTTTTATTTAATTTGGGAGAAAATATTGATATTGAACACTGATAATCGAGATGTGTCGCGTCAATTTGGCTCGTGAATTGAAACGTGCGGGCGCAAAAGCTGCTTGCCGCACGAGGCCAAGGGTTGGGGGTGTGACAGTGTCATATGATTCAAGGGCATTTTTCGGGAATTTGTGACACATAGAATAAAAAATTGACTGCCTGATAGGTGCGCTATGATATCAAGATCTATTTTGTGAAAGATCGGTATGAAAAATGATCTCCATAATCTCATTTGAAGGAATCAATGGTTTTCAAGGGGTCTAGGATGTGGGCACTTTTGGAGAATGCGTGAGCACGTTTAGAGGTACCTTATATATAACGGATTTGGTCAAAAAAATTTGGTCCATTCAAAATTGGGCCAGATAATCTACTAGGTTAATTCATAAGGCAAGCCTGGCCTAGTGAGGCTAGTGTCTTGACCAATCACCTGCATATCAAACCGGCTGAGACCCGATTTAAAAGATAAATAATTAAAGAGAGTTGACATCCACCATTCAAAATGTGGTCGAAAGAGAAAACTTCAATGCACTAGAATGTGTGGGAACGACAGGTAGGTTTTGTGTAGGCAAAGTGTAAGCGGCTGACATGGCGCGACGTGTCTGGCTGCCCTGACCTCATTGGTTGGGTCACACTAAACTTGCAGCCAATTGCGTCACGACAAGTCAGCCGCCTGCACTTTGCTTGCCCAATACTTGCCTGCCATATAACTCTATCATTTTTTTTATAAATCACATGTCACATGATACATGACCTCAAAACGGGTGTTGTTTTGGAATCACATGTCACATATCACGTGATCCGATGTTCGAATGCATAGATTCATCAACACAAATTCATAATTCTATATTACCATTAAATCCACCCACTGAATCTTTGAGTTCACCCATGTTGAACACATTGATTGAGTTGAATCAGACGATGGAGATCGCTTATCGTCCCAATCTTTCACACAATGGATCTTCTAATCATGGGCGTACCATCAGACAATCAATGTTTTATTTCACTTGGCACACAGAAAAAAAGTGACCTTAACATCACATGCAAACTCAAAATTGATTTTAAGGTCACTTTTTTGGGTGTACCACATGGAAAAAAAACATCCATATGATGTTACGCCCATGATCTCAAGATTTATTGTGTGAAAGATTGGGACGATGAACAATCTCCATCGTCTAATTCAGTGCAGTCAATGTATATATATATATATATATATATATATATATATATATATATATATATATATATATATATATATATATATATATATATGCCCGGGGATATGCGCTCGGGCGTAGAGATATCTCTACACCGATTGATATGAGCGCGACACGTAGCGTCATTTTTGTAAAGTGATGGATGACATGTGGCCTACTTTACTAACTAGGATTACGTTTAAATACCCTTCCAACCGTCATTCTTGACTTTTTTAAAGTCTCTTTTTTTTCTCTATTTTTTCAAGAAAGTGTCATACTTATTTTTTCATACATATTTTACACAAAAAATGTGGTGCCCGATAGCAAAGCGCTAGCACTTTGGAAGCGACGCGCCAACACCCCGAAACGAAGTGCAGACACCCCTAAATGAGGCGCCGACGCTTTGTTTTAGAGTGCCGGCGCTTCGAAAGCACTAGCGCTTCCATAAAAGAAAAAAATGGCCCCCCAAAACGAAGTGCTGTTTTGGCGTGCTAGCGCTTCCATAAAAAAAAAAAAAAAAAAAAAATATATATATATATATATATATATATATATATATATGTATATATATATATATATATATATATATATTCAAAATGTCGACGCCCCCAAACGAAGCACCGACGCCCGTAAAACGAGGCACCGATGCTTCTCTGCAAAGGTGCTTACACTTTGCTACCGGACACTCATATTTTTTAAGTAAAATATACTTGAAAAATAAATTTGACACTTTGTTAGAAAAAGAGAAAAAAAAAAAACTTCTAAAAAAGTAAAGAATGACGGCAAGATTGACAGCTAAAAGAATATTTAAATTTTAAAATATTTTAAAAGTGTAACCCTAGTTAGTAAAGTAGTTCTAATGTCACCTATCACTTTACAAAAGGGCTCTACTTGTCACGCCTATATCAATTACGGAGAGATATCTCTAAGACCCGAGTGTATTTTCCTCCTTTCCATATATATATATATATATATATATATATATATATATATATATAATCAATTGGTTGGGTTTCATGTATATCACGTTTTGGGAAGTGCCAGCTGGTAGTTTTCGTGTACCACTTGAGAAGAGTTTGTGTAAGGGGAACCATTACTTGCACACGCTGTTTAAGTGATTGCACTTTGGTTAAACAAAGACTTTGTATTTTAAGGGCATTTGATATGTGAAAATGTAATCTAGGCTTTCTGATTTAAAGTTCATGATCTATAGATCTCTAGTGAATAAGATTGGAGTAAAACACGATATTTATCATATAATCTATTATTATCAATCGTTGAATTAAATAATAGTCTTTGACTATATTTAATCACATGATGAAAATTATATTTTATGCCAATCTTATCCATTAAAGATCTATAGATTATGAACTTTAAATCAAATGGCTCAAATTGCGTTTTTACATGTCACGTGTCTCTAAATATAAAATCTTTTTTCAAGCTCGGTGCAATCACTTGTAAAGTGAGTGCACGTAATGGCTCCCTTGTGTAAGGCGGAAGTTGAGGAGAGTGGATGAAGTCCATTTTAACTCAATTTTGAGGGTAAGAGCGTTTCTCACGCGTTCCATGAAAATAAACATTTTCTAGTTGGGCTTTATTTCTATTGCCCAAAAAGACAAGGGTACCTGTGTTTGCAATCAAAATTTTTTTACTTACACTAAAAACTTTCACGTGTAAGAGCCGTTGACTACCTTGAATCAAAGGATCGAGGTTATTGTTTGTCCCCATCTTTCACTTTCACCTAGTTGATCTTGAGATGATGAAGCACTTATAAGAAGATTAGATATTGATCCCACGTGGTAGATATCCTCAAAAGTAAACTGAGAACCCCTACGCCAATGATCATGAATTTAGGGATGTATGTCATACGAAATCGACATTTGACCATCTGATAGGTGCTACGAATCTATTGTGTGAAAGTTTAAGACAAAAAATGATCTCCATCTCCGATTCAAGGTAGTCAACGGCTCTCACATGAGAAAACCTTGTTTGCGGATGCCAAATATTTGGTTACAAATACCCAAAAGAAAAGGACCGGAAATGCCCCTATAAATTTGGTCATTTTCAACAAGGGCCAATCTACTTGAGTCCTCATCCCCACGTTAGATGTTACCCCTCTAGAAATATTTGTTAATTTGAGGTATCCGACAGTGCTCGCTTCAATCTCTTACGCTAACCTTTCACTAATTTGAAATTTGCATTCTATCTGTGCTGTAAACCTCTCGAACCTTGACCTTTTTGGCAGGAAGAGATTTGACTCACCCAAAGGCTTGCACCATTTACCTAATAGGCTAATATCAAACTTCTATAAAGCTTCCACAAATGTCACTTGTGCGTCTTCTATACATCAAGATACACAAACACAAATGGAGCCAATCTCTACCTTCCTCAGCCTCCTCCTCACCTTTCTTTACCTCTTACCACTGATTTCAGTTGCCAATCAAACTCTATTCTTCCCCAAAGGATCCCTACCAACCAAATCCGGCTACCTCCCGGTGAATTCAACCACTGGCTCGGCCATATTTTTCACCTTCTATGAAGCCCAACAACCCATTTCAGACCTCTCTCAAACACCCCTCCTCGTCTGGCTCCAAGGCGGCCCCGGCTGCTCTTCCATGATCGGAAACTTCTTCGAAGTCGGCCCCTGGCTCTTGACTTGCGATAAAAACCCAGTTCTCGAACCGAACCCCTACGCCTGGAACCGTCTCTTCGGCATACTTTTCCTCGATAACCCAATTGGTACCGGCTATAGTATCGCTTCGACGCCAGAAGAGATCCTGAAAGACCAAAATGCGGTTGCAAAACACCTTTTCATTGCCATTCAATCATTTTTTGCTTTAAACCCGAGTTTTCGATCCCGCCCGCTTTATCTTACAGGTGAGAGCTATGGCGGGAAGTTCGTTCCAGCAGTTGGAATCTATATTTTGCAACGGAATTCGCAGCTGTCCGGGTCGGACCGGGTGAATTTACAGGGAGTTGCAATCGGGAACGGGTTGATAGACCCCGCTAGCCAAGTGGCGACTCATGCGGAAACAGCCTACTTCTCTGGTTTGATCAATGACAAACAGAAGACCCATCTCGAGGGAATTCAAAGGGAGGTGGTGAGATTGATACAGGAAGGGAAATGGAGCGAAGCGACGAACACGAGAAACCGGGTCTTGCATTGGTTGCAGAAAGAGACAGGGTATGCTTCACACTACGATCTGAGGGAGGCGAGACCTTTTGAATCCAAAATGTTTAAAGTGTTTTTGCAGAAGGAAGAGGTGAAAGAGGCTTTGGGTGTGGATAAGTTGATGGTTTGGGAGGAATGCAGTAGTGTTGTGAGGACTGCTTTTCAGGAAGATATGATGAAGAGTGTGAAGTTTATGGTGGAGGAGTTGGTGAAGAAGAGTAAAGTTTTGTTGTATCAAGGGCAATTTGATTTGATAGATGGGGTTGTTTCCACGGCAGCTTGGGTGAAGGAGATGGAGTGGGAAGGGTTGCAAAAGTATCTTAGGGCAGAGAGGAAGGTGTGGAAAATTAATGGAGTGCTTGGTGGGTTTGTGCAGAGATGGGGGAGCTTGACCAATGTTGTTGTTGCAGGTGCTGGGCACGCTGTTCCTGCGGATCAGGGGCTGAATTCTCAAGCCATGATTGAAGATTGGATTTTAGGGAAGGGTTTGTTTGGTGAGGAGGAGAAAGACCTTATTGAAGATTGGGTGTTGGAGAAAGTGCAGTTTCAAACTTCAGGGGTTCTCTTTGAATAATCACTTGTGGTCATTTTTCTGGGCAATTTGGAATGGGTCAAATCGCCGCAATTTTAGGGTCCCATACGAGATCAATGAAGAATGATCGGTTCCGTCCTGTATGAGATCCAAGGAACAGTCTTATAGTGGATCGATCGATGTCATGTGTAACGGATCGATTGGTCTCATGAGAGTAATTGATGGGTCTCGTATGGGGCCTTCACCTAAGGGTATTTTTATTTAACTCATTTTACACTTAATCTGAAGTGCTTATATGTTAAAAGAATTTGTACCCTATTAGGTATATAGGAAAACACAGTTTGCTCTGACCATGCTGGGTCATTAGCGATTGTTCGGAATCAATCAGGTAAAAGGTGAAAGTTTTGAACCCTCCGACCTAATATTTTGTGAATCGCCCTCAATAAAATCAGGCGGCGGTTCATCTGTTGAACAAAAAAATTAAAATTTTTAATTCTTGATCAGATTGAATCGGCTAGGCTCCCATTTACGATTGAATAGGGTCGGAACTACCGGTCCAATTCCATTTTCAAATCACTGGTTCATAGGAAAGACTTTTTCTAGTGGTTGGGCTGGTGAAGTTACTAGCCACGTGGCACCACATGGCTTAAAATTGAGATGTTGAGAAGAAAGGACTTTACTGTAGGATTTGTTTACCCTACAAGGTCCGAACAATCAGTAGTGACCGAGCAGGGTATGAGACCTTCAAAGTTTTCAATTTTGAGGTATTAAAACATGCACGCTTATGATATCTTTAAATTTTTTTGACATGTTCTTAAATTCAAATTAAGTGCAAAAATGAGTCAAACAAAAATGTCCTTGGTGTTAAAGTTTAGTCCAACATTGGGTAAACCTATAGCCTTGTCTCTCCCCTTATAATATCCTGGACCCCTCCACTCACAGCTAATTGATTTTGAGTTGGATGCACATATCTATCATGGTATCAGAGCAGGCTCTTCTCCACTCTACGCCACACAGTCAATTCTCCACGTGATTTGGTTCAGTCCCGCCAACACTTGCAGGGGCGTGTTGAAGTTTAGTCACACAATGAGTAAAGTCATAGCCTTGTCTCTCCCCTTATAACATCCTGATATAAACCTCGGGTAATCCTCATCTTACAAGCCGGTTTTGTGAGGTTGAGTTAGGCTCATGAGATTCTACATGGTATCAGAGCATACCCTTCTCCACTTCACGTCACTTAGTTCAATTGTTCACGCGATTTGACTCACTCTCGCTAACATGTGCAGGTACAGATGTTAAATTAGGATCTAAAGTCCTCAAATAGAGCAAGTTATTAAAGAAATTTCAGGCCGTTTTTTTTTTGAGAAAATTGAACGATCAATTTTTGCTGCTTAAGAAAATTAATCGATCAATTTTATCGAGCAGCTGAGGCTTCAGAAAAATCGAGCGATCAATTTTAGAAACCGATTGTTCGATTCTGACAAGATAAGAATGGGTTGGGGGTTTTATTTCTCCATTTGCACGATTCCATTAGAGAAATTTTAGGGCTTTTCTCTCTTTTTCTTGTGAGAACTCGCCATACCGCCTTCACAATCCGCACAGGTTGGATTTTTCCCCGGGAAGCGGATCCAAACTCTTGAGAAAGGAAAACCCTACCTTTCCTTTAGTTTGATTTGGTTAATTTCAAGGTTTAAAGCCTAGATTTTTATGGATTTTCTTTTATATTATGGCACCCAAGACCAAGCCCTCGGCTAAAACCCCTACTTCGAAGAGGCCCGCATCTAAGGCCGGTTCTTCTACACAACCCCCACCACCACCACCTCTAGAACACCCAAATGAATGGTGGGGATTGAAAGGGTTTCAAGCCGAGTGGTCCTTTGACCACAAGCTCTTCGAAAACCAGGGAACGACCAAGTGGACATTTGAATACCTAGAGGAAATCGGGTTAGGATCTTTGCTCTGACCCTTTCACGAATATTTTTACCCTCGGATGGTGAAATTATTCTATCAAAATTTATATTAGGGCGGCAACCGAAATAAAATATACTCATGGATCGACGGTAAGGTGTATGCATTTGGGGTTGCTCACATCGCCGCAACGATGAACTATCCCTCTGATTTTGATGAAGAGATGGGCTTGTTGGCACCGAACACCATTCAAGTACCATTCCATGTGGTTATAGAGATGATGACTCAGGGACAACATGGGTCTGGGCAGTCCGTGACAAGAGCCCAATTACTCGATAACATATGGATGTTGGATGTGGTGTTCAAATGTAATTTATGCCCTTTAAAGCATAAATCGGAGCTGGTGGGAATCATACAACATGCCTAATTTTTTGCCTTTAGAGGCTGTAGACACCTAAAATTGGCCCAAGGCCTGATCGAAACACATTCCGAGAGAGGCGCATCTCTGAGCTTTTGATGGCATGTATGAAACCCTTAGGAACCATTTTGAAACCTTAGGAACCATCTCAAACCCTTAGGGATCACCCTAGATCCCCTAGGAACCTTCTCAAACCCTTAGAAACCCATCCCGACCCTTAGAACCTATTTCAGACTTAAACCTAGATTTCTTGAGTAATGAATGAAGAGAGGTACATCGGGACTAGCTGCGACCTGCTACTATGATTAAATCTTATACCATTGAAAAGTAGAAGTCCTCAGCTTTCCAACGGGCCAATAATCACCCCAATTGGAGTTGTATACAAGAAGATATCGCATTTCAAAACTAAAGGGAAACATGGTAAATTCAAGTGAACCCCCGTAGAGATTTGGCACCACTAATAGTTGTGCCAGCTATAAAGGTGGACCCCACCTCAGGGAGCCAACTTTCAGCCACTATAGCAAGCACTGTTTTACTGTGCATATGCCTGGCGCAACTAATAGTTGCGCCAGGCATATGAACAGTGACTGTGGATTTTTCTCTCGAATTTTGAGATTGGGGTTTGACTTGTTGACCATCTTAACCTTTGGGGTGTGTTTTGCTTGTTCTGTTGCACCCATTTACTATCTATATACAACCTCTTAAGTGGTTTAAAGCCCCACCCTATCATCCACCATTGGAGCAACTCTTCACATTTTTCAAGGCCCTAAAAACCCTAGAAAATCTTAGATTGCCCATTACCTAATTGCTAATCCAAATTAGCTCTTAAGCACCCTCCTAACTTCTGTTTTTCCTATTAATAGAGAGGCACCCCTCCCTTTATAAAGGCTTGAAAAAAAATTTCAAATTAGAGATTAAGGAATCCTCTCTCTCTCTCTCTCTCCCCTAGTGAACTCTTTTCATCCAAATTTTAGAACTTTCAAACCTTCTAAAAACCTTAGCCATTCATCAAAAAGCTTTAGTTTAGGTGTGTGCTACCCATTAGCCTCCCTTCTCTACCTCTTACCTATCCACCCTAGGTGTTAGAATCTATCATCAAGCTATACAAGCCATCAAAAGCTCACTAAAGCAAGCCAACGCAAGGCTCCACAGCGGTGCAACAAGGGCCCGAGAGCTCCGACTCACCCCTCTATTCCTCTACCTTCTTGATCCTTCCTCGATCCACCCATTTGTGCCATTATGCCGTCGAATTTTCAATAGGAAGGGAGGGGCACAAATAGGATTTTAAGACCATTTGGGCAAGAGGAAGACTTTTTCTTTTCTTTTATATTATTTTTGTTTTGGCTATAAGTAGAGACTGCATTAAAAGGGTTGATTGGGTGCCTAACACCTTCCTAATCGATAACCGAAGCCCCTACCCAAGAGCCTTTGGCATAAATAGATTTAGAGTCATATTTGTGGCACTTTGGTGCTTATAAAAATGATCTAGGTTTTTCGAGACACCAAAAGCTCTGGGTGGCGACTCTAAATATTCATTAGAGAGTGCATCGTCGCGACGGGATCACCACAAATCCCACGATTGCACAGAGGTCAATGGTTTAGTACCCCTGAGTTAGTGAAGGACGACATAGATTACGGCCGTGAAAATATGTCCCAGGGAAAGAAGGCAACATTGAAAAAGATGCCCTATGCACGACTTATTACCTTGATGATAGGAGAGTATCAAGCCTGCATAGATGATTATAGTATTCCACAGGATGAGCCAAAGCTAACTAATAATGTCAGGAGTTATAAAGTGAAGGATTTGTAGAAGAGTTACAACCAGTTAGTGAAAAATGCGCGTGACGAAGAAGAAGATCAGGATGACCCTAAAAACGCCGAGCAAGAACGACCTGAACCTGTCGTTCCGCCTCAGCAAGCCACTCCAGCTTTGATGCCTCAACCTAAAAGGGCATCGGCTATTATGATTGACGATGTGCTCACCCTGATGGCCGAAAACAATCGTCAGTTGTACCGTCAGTTAGCTTTTCATGAGGGTTTATTGATGCACATGATGTGCCATGACTACCGGACCACATACACACTTGTTGGTACACGCTTTTTTTGGGTTCCTTTCGATTCCCAAAATAAGTGGCCCAATATGGTCCAAGTGGACTCTGGCAAAGGCGATGAATTATAAATTAGGAAATATTAAGTTGTTGAAAGGAAAGGCGAATCTTAAATGGAGAATACATGGATTGATGCGATCGCCAGCTGCAGATGTTTATTGACATTGCAACATGTCACTGATCACGCTTTAAGAAGAGCGGGGGCTTGCAGGTTAAACTCCTTTCCTGAATGTCGGCCGACCAACTTTAACAACTCTGGGTTGCCTTTGATCCAACTAGTTTGGCCTTCTTACTTCTGCTAGGACTCTAAGGAATCTAATCTCCTAATCCTATTGGAAGTCTAATTGATCTAGTCTCCTAATCCTATTGGGAGTTTAATTAACCTAGTGTCCTAATCATACTAGGAGTCTAATTAACCTAGTCTCCTAATCCTACAAGGAGTCTAATTAAAAAAATGGGTTGTGGCCCGTTATGCTAAGGAGGATCAGCCCCATTCCTGAGTACCCTCCGTAAGCTCCCTTGGGCAAATCGGGTGGCTAAGGATTATTTTGTAAATATTAAAGATTTAAAAACTAAATTTAAACTTAGAATTGAGAATTAGGAATTAAAAACTGAGATCGAGAATTAAGAATTTAGAACTAGAACAAAGAATTCGAACTAGCATTAAGAACTAGAAGGAGAATTAAGAACTAGAAAGAAAATTAGGAATTAGAAAGAAAATTAAGAACTAGAACTGAAAACTAGAAGTTGATTACCTGAAGCCAAGCACTTCTTTCTCCTTCTGGCGTCGCAGAGGAGGAACTCAAGCTCCCTAGGAGAGGCTGGAGCTCGAGAGAGAAGAGATCTCTACGAAAATTGTGTGTTGTTGGTCGAGCTAGGGGGTGTGCAATTACGTGCCTTGTGGGAGGTGTGCAATTGGTCGATCAAATTTAATTATGCGCATTGTCCAGGGCGTGTAATTGAATTACGCACCCTGTCTCATGCGCTTAATACACTTTGAGTCAGTCACAGACTCAGTGAGTGATCGGCTGACTGTTTGGAACTAATTACGTGCCCTATGTAGCACGCGCAATCCAATTAAGTGCCATCTTACATTCGCTTGATTGGGGAATTTTGGCGATCATGGGAATTAGAGCCCAAGTCCAACAAGAGACGAACTACACACCAGTGGTGGGGAGTGCAATCAATTGTGCACCCTGGTGAGGGTGCATAATCGGGTCGTCAAGCGGCTACGAAAGGCGGAGGTTGGTCAAAGTGGGACAAATTGCACGCCAGTGATGGGGCATGCAATTTGATTGCGCGATCTATTTTGGGCGAGGAATCAAATCCTAAGGCAATCCGTGGGAAGAGCGGGTCTGGTCCAAATGGGGCTAGTTGCGCTCATGTGTCCATGCGTTCCATCTAATTGCGCGTGCCTGTCAGGGCACGAAATTCGAATGCTTCCTCGGGCTAAGTCGGGACTAAACCATAGGGGTATTATTTCAGCCTGGGATCAACCATATACTATTTTTTCACTACATGGTCTCGTCTTTAATGTTTTAAAGTCTTTGGAGAAGGTTAGTCCTTTTCCAGAGATCGTGGACAAGGTCAAAGGTTGATCGAATAGGTTTGTATACTTTGGGAGGGAAAAATTAGGGTGTCTACAGATGCCCCTCTTCGGCACGTTCTTGTGGAATAAGAATGCGTCGAAGAAATAGACACCCCTCTTTTGAGGTGCCTTCTCATTTCTTTGGGAGATCACAAGTGTGAATCAGGGAGCTGACATGAAATGCTTGACTTTCTTATCAATCAGCACAAGCTAAGGAGGAGCATTCCGGGGCCCAGTGGTAACTGTCGAGAGGTATATCCTCATCCGCGGGTGCAAGTAGCATCCCATCGCATGTCGCGACCTGTAGTAAGTGGCAGTCAAATGAGGGGAAATTGATGCAATCGAGAGGTATATCCTCATCTGTGGATGCAAGTGGCATCCTGTCGCATGTCGTGACCTACTGCAAGTGGCAGTCAAACGGGGGAGAATGGTGCTAATGTGGTAGCAGGGGGTGTCATACAAATTTTCTGAGACAAGGTCAAGTGACCAGATAATATGATAAAATATGATGGTGAAGGCTTTCACAAGTCATGTCTGACCAGGCACATCAATGCTCACAACAATGGTGCATCAGGCATCCTTTTTCAGTGGACATTTGTAATTTCTCAAAGTTGAGCATACTTGGTGTTCGATTTCCTAAGGGAAAGAATAGATTGGAGTGGTGAGAAGTAAATTTGATAGATAGGAGATTTATTATTTTGAAAATTTGGGGGTTTTTAACTTAAGATCAATTCAGTGGTAAAACAGTGGAAAATGTGGCTTCCGAGACATCATTGAGCAGATCCATCGGAGCGGAATTTGTGGACTCGACCGATTATGTGGTTATCAAGAAAACACTTGATATGTCGGATACTCCGTCTAATCTTCTCGTGAATACTGATAATTGTCTCTTATGGCATGACTATAGTGATTCGTGAGTCGAGTGAGAAGAGTTTTGAAAACATTTGACTTAATATTATCTAACTATAGTTTACAAAGAATATCGAGTAGATAAAGAGGGGGTGATACTTTCCTGATTTGGGCGGAAGACCCTTATATTTCTCACGATGGGACTGGCCAGCTGTTGTCCCTGTTGTTGTGTTGCAATGGGACATCAGAGAGTTTCCTCTCCTCCTTCATTTCTGCTGTAGCGGGGCCTAATGGTTGCCAGTGTAATGGGAAGTCTGGATCGCCTGATGAGATGTTCATGATGGGACTTGATAATTGACGGGAGCGATGGGACGTCAGAGAAATTCCTTTCTCTTCTATCGGCGAGCGTTTGTTTATGCTGCGGTGGGGTTCGGTAATTGTTGTGCGATGGGGCATCAGTTGACAGTTCCTTGACGCCGTGATGGGACGATTGTGGTGTCTTTCTTTGGCGGGTCTTGGATATATGGCGAGATCGGGTTGTAGTTACATCGCGATGGGACTTGCCTTTGGCCATGGTGGTGTGGTGGGGCTTTAGCATCGCGATGGGACAGGAGGGCATGACTGATTTTGCCAGTGAGCTTGGTGTTGGTATGCACTTTTTTTGGGTTCCACTCGGTTCCCGTTGAATCAGTGGCTCTAATTCTGTCCAGGTGAATTCTAGCGATGCAATGTTTGGAATGACAAGAATATAATAAAAAGGAGGATTTTTCTAGGAAGGCTCTTAGTTTGATTGCGATCGCCAGCTGTAGATATTTAACCACGCTGCAACATGTCAGTGATCACGCTATGAAGCAAGGGTAGGTTACTTCTATACTGAATCGTCCGCCTGCGAACGTCAGCAGCAGTGCTTCTCCTTAGTTTAGTTAGTTTAATTCTCCTCTTATTTTCCTTTGTAATTATAATTCCGATCAGTTTAGATTTTCCAATTCTGTTACTATTATGCTCTGATTGTGTGAGCTTATTAAGGTGAGTTATTTTAGTGTCCTGATGCTATCAAGAGTCCAATGAGTATCAAGGTTCTGGTATTTCGAAGATTCCAATTAGTTTCAGTCTCCGATTGGTACTTGGAGTGCACATGTCTTAATTTCGATAATATTCCAACTAAAATTAAGCCTGCTAGTTGTACTGGAATTCTAATTAAAGCAATTGTAGTAATTCTACTATAATTCTGGCTAAAAATATTCATAATAATTCCATTATAATTCTAATTGAAATAAAAAGACTGATTTTTTCTACGGGCTTAATTAAAGCAATAAATTTAATTTTTCTACTCAAATATCAACAAAAATAAAATACTAATTTTTCTACGAACCTAATTATAGCAATAATTTTAATTTTCTATTCAAATATCAACAGAAATAAAAGGACTAATTTTTCTGCGACCCTAATTATAGCAATAAATTTAATTTTCTATTCAAATATCAACAGAATTAAAAGGACTGATTTTTCTGCGGCCCTAATTATTAACGGACTAATGATGGCAAAATATAACTAATCATGAATAAACTAAATTTCCTAGAATTTGGATTTAGAATAATCAATCAAATAAACTTATGAAAAGGAAATTTTGATTTAACATTCTAATAATCGTATCAAGGCCTAACTAATGCAAATAATCAATTATGTCTAGATATAAACTAATTAAAGTAATTTATTAATTCTATAAAAAACTCTAAAAAAAAAAGGGTTTGGGCCCGCTATGCTAAGGAGGATTGACCTCGTTCCCAAGTACCCTCCGTAAGCTCCCTTGAGAAAATCGGGTGGCTAAAATTAAAGAGGAAAAATTAAATTTTGGATAGTAAAGTAATATTTTTTGATTTTTTTTTTTCAATATTGATTTCAGAATAGCAATTGTGAATTGAATGGCAAACTAGAATTATAAGACTAGGATTAATATTTAGAATTTTGAAGGTATTGAAATAAGAAACTAAAATTAAGACTAATTTTTTTAAAGACTAAATTCGAGTCTGAAATCGAGAAATCGACCCATATGATTAAGGACTGGTTTTGAACCCAAGGATTAGAACTAGAAAATAATGATAGGACTGTAAATCGAGATCTTAGAATTGAATTAAAGTCTAAGATCAATATATCAGACTGATGAATTAATGACTGGTTCTAAAAACATAGAACTAGAACTAGATATATAGAATTTCGGTCCGAAAAGGGGGCTACGGTCTAAGACTAAAAATAAAAATTAATTGAGTTCCTAGATCTAGAGATTAGAAGTTATGACTATGAATTAAAAGATTAAATCCTTACCTAGGGGTCGGGACTGCGGAGAGAAATCTCGAAAATAAGAAGCTTGAATCTCGAAACCATGATTAAGATGCTCTATGGGTTGATTCTCGGAGTGTTCTGGTTTCAGAACTCCTCTCTAAAAAATTCTAGCCTTTTTTCACCCAACCTCCAGAGCGAATTAAGAAAAAAATCTTTTATAGGTTTTCCTTCAATTACGCACCTATTTATGGGCGTTTAACTGAATTACATGTCAGGGTTCTAGCGCTTAATCGCTTTGAGTCGGTCACCGACTCAGTGAGCGATCGACTGACTTGCTCAGTGAGTCTCCCAGTCCTAACAAATTAGGACTAATTACGCGCATGTTATTATGCGCTCAATCTGATTAAGCGTTTAACATGAAACATTTAAGCAAGGAAACGTAGGGGTTAAGGGTACTAAGACTAGGTCGGGCGTAGGCCAATTGCGCGCTGATGGTGAAGCGCTCAATCCGATCACGCGTTCTGTTTTAAGCATGTAATCGAGTCTCGAATCGGTCTGAGAAAGGAAGTTTGGTCTGAAAGGTGGACTGGTCACGCGCTTGTGGTTTTGCGCATCATCGAATTGCGCACTAGATTTCTAACACATAATTCAGGGTTGTCTAGGTATGGTCTCTAGAATGAAATGCAAGACTATTGTTTTAGTCTGCATTCCGAGTATATACTGTTGCTTAGTATATAGTCTACCCACTTTGAGATTTGAGCCACAAAGCTATTATTTCAGCCTGTGTTCAACCATGTACTATTTCTTCAGTGCATGGTTCCCATATCAGGGTTAAAAAGGTCAGAGGTTGACCGAACAAAAAAATATATTCCGAGAAAGCAAAATGGGGGTGTCTACAGATGCCCCTCTTCAGCGTGTTCTTGCGAAGTAAGAATGCGTCGAAGAAGTAGACACCGTCCTCATTTGAGGTGCTTTCTTGTTTCAATTAGGAATTCACAAATGTGAATTGGTAATGCTGACATGACATGCTTGGCTTTCTTATCTATCAGCGTAAGCTTAAATGGAGCATTCAGGGCCAGTGGTAGCTGCTGAAAGGCACTTTTCGGATCTGTGAGTGCATGGCGCATCCCGTCGCATGGCGCGAGCTAACAGAGGGATATAATGCGATCGAGGTACCGGGGGGCATCATATAAATGTCCATAAGGTCCAGGGACCGGCAATACAAAAAGAGAGTGCAATATGATATCGAAGGCTTTAACAAGTCATGTCAGACCGGGCGCATCATTCCTCACACCAATGCGTGTCAGGCATTCCTTTTCCAATAGGCATTTATAAGTTTTTAGATTGAGTATATTTGTTGTTCAGTTTCTCAGGGGAAAGGGACCGATTTGGGCTGGTAATTAAAGTGAGTTTTGTGACGTGTGATCAGTTGAATTCTGCGCAGTGGCGCGTGCGCTTGATTCATCTAGAGTCAGTCTTTTAAGTAGTGAATTCTAGTCTTAATATATCTGAACAAATGATTCTGCACAGTGGCGTATGTGCTCGATCCAATTCTTTGCAGTGGGATATGTGCTTGATTGTGAGTTCAGGGGGTATTTAAGTTAGGGAATTTTGGTCCTAAGGTATCTGAACAAGTGATTTCATGTAGCGGCGTATGCGCCCGATCCAATTATGCGAAGTGGGATATGCGCTTGATTGTGTGTTCAGGCGGTCTCAGGAATTAAAGTCAGCTTTATGGTATATGGGTGATGAGGCACTTAATCGATTTTTTTGGCTTTATTTTTTGGTATTTAGAGAAAGGGTGAATTGGGTCTATTTACTTTGTTATTTTTTTTTTCTTTGTGTTTTTTTTTGTTTTAGTTTTTTGCTTTAATTTTTTTTTTTGTTTTTTTTCTGAAGTAAGTAAGAAGGGTCTTGAGATTTTGAAATTTAGGGCTTTTAACTTAAGATCAATTCGGTGGCAAAACGACGAAAAATGTGGCTACCGAGACGTCGTTGAGCAGATTCACCGGTACAGGATTTATGGACCCGACCGTTTATGTGGTTGTCAAGATGACACTTGGCATGCCAGATACTCCATCTAACCTTCTTGACGAATACTGATGATTGTCTCTTATGGGAGGACTACAGTAACTCGTGAGTCAAGAGAGATGGGTTTTGAAAATATTTTGACTTAATCATAGACAAGTATATTTATAAGAAATATCGAATAATTGAAAAATGAGTAATACTTACCTGGGTTGTGCGATGGGGCTTTGAAGTTATTATTATTTTTTTTACTTTGTCTACTGCGGCGGTTGGTGGTTGCCGGTGTGATGTAGCGTCTTGGGGAAGGTGATGTGGCATTGGGACAAATGGTGTTGTCGTGATATAGCGATGAGACTTGGATAGTTTTCGACAGTATGTTCGTGCTGTAGCTTGGCATTAGTGGGATGCGATGGGACATAGGAGGAGTCCCAAGTTCTCCTTTTTTTTGCTTTCGTCTGCTATGGTATCTGGTGACCATTTATATCGAGCAATTTGGGAGGAAGGTTCTTTGTTATAGTGATGAGACCTGATTGAGCCTTCTCCCTTTTCTTCTTTGGCACGGTAAGCGTATTGTTTGAGCATTTCGGGCAGTGGTGTCCGCAATGGGAGGCGTAGCGTAGTTAGCGGTGGGACACTGGTAGGATGTTTTCGCACTGGGACGTTGATCTCTTTGTTTAGTAGATCTTGGGTCAGGTGAGCTCACATTGTGGTTGTGTTGTGTTGGCTTTTTGACGTATTTGCGTTTTCAGAATTTTCGATGGGCCATGGGGGCATGGCCACAATTTTTGCGATGGGATCGGATATTGGGGTGGTGTCATGCGTGTGCGTTTTTTTTTCTATGGTATGATGTGATTGAGTGGCCGTACGATGGGACAAAAGGGTGTTGAATGTGGTCAGGGGTGACGGTGTCACACGAGGCATGCATGCCTTGTCTGTAATAGGACCAGGGGTGTGGTTGACATTTTTGGTAGTACGTGATGGGAGTAGAGTGAGCGGCTGTTCCTTCTTCGATGTGGATAGCTTATAAGGCTCTGCGATAGGACAAAGGGAATTTTCCTCGAATTGGGGCTAAACTTTGTGTAAAAATCAGGAATTACGCACCTGTTCTAGTCGCGTGATTCGATTGCATGCCTATTTTTAGGCGTGCGATTTAGGGTCTAAGGGGCTGATTACGCGTGTGGATATGGGTGTGTGATTGTATTGCCGACTTAAGTATCTGCGAGCAATTGAATGGTCACCAGGTCTCTGCGTGGATGACCTTTCATATTGCATGGCTTGTTTGAGTAATTTAATCAGATTGAATGGAATCCGAGCGTCACCCTGTCAGTGTACGGGTGACCTTTCATATTGTGTGGCAGAAACATGTCGTTTGATTAAATTACGCGGCCCATGGTGAGCGCGGGATCTGAAGGTCGCGCTGTCTGCGCAGGCGACAATTTCTTTGCACACTTGAATCTTTCCATGTTTTTTAGATTAAGCCTGATATGTGTGGCGCGTGATTGGATTAAGCACGCATACGTGGGAGGCTTCATTTATTTCTCATTCTCTGGTTTAGTCTCGAGTTTGACCTTTCTGAGTGTTCTGGTGTTCTGAGATTCGTACTTTAGTGATATTGATTGATCTAACCTTCAGATTGGGATGGGGTTTCTTCCTATATTCGCGATTTCTGGTGATCTTTGCCTTGAGGTGCTGCTCGGGGTCAACATTCTCATGGGAATGGGTGGTATTAGGAATGAGGGCGCCGGTCTTCACACCGTTCCCTTTTACGGAGTAGTGAAGGCAGCGTTGCAGAGGTGGCGGTAGAGGGGGTGAAGATGGCGGATGAGAAGGTGCTGTAAATGGAGGGACGTGCTCCCTAACTCATTTTCTATCTCTTCTGCCGGTGGCTCGTTTGAGTCCTCCAAGTTTGACAGCAACATTTCTGAAGCCTTCGATTGGACCTTCTGCTCCTTGCTTTGGCTTATTGTAGTTTTTGTTTTCATTTTGGGTTGTAATACAGGAGGTATGCTTCCGGCGATATTGTATAAAATTTTAAATTATGAATAAAGGGGCATTTTTAAAATTATTTTATTATTATTGTATATTGTGCTCAGTTGGTTGGTTTAAATTTCCTCAGTTGATTAATTGGACTTATCTGGTTTGTTTTGTCATGGTTTTAGGATTTGATTTAGCTTTAAAGTTCTAAAGTTTGTTTTGAAATTATCCAAAGTTTATTTATTCATCTTATTGGGTCTTATTTAGTGGGTCCACTTGATTCTATCGAGCTCGTTGGGGCATTTTTTTCTTAACAAGTCAGATTTTGTTTGATGTGAGTTTTTGTTTTGTTTGGTTTATTTAAGGTAGTTTGTTTCATTTGAGGTTTTTTTATTTTGGTCTTTTAGTTGTGGTTTGAAACATCATTTGTGTGAGTTTTCATGGGTTCTAGATAGTAATTGGGTGTTTTAATCCTATTGGCCTATATGAATTTGGGAGATTTGTGCTTTTCAGAGGGGCAAGTGCTGTGTGATCATTGGTCTATCTAGTTTGTCATGGATTGTATTTTTTTTTCTTTAAAAGGGGTATGTGGCTAGTCTTGGATTCAATTAGATTGGAAGGGGATTCAAGATGTGTGACATTTGTTTATGGGGCATGGTTTATAAATGCATGAATCTAGGCTTTGGCTTTTTTGTTGTTTATTTTGGACTTTCATTCTAAGTTGAAAGATCAAAAGTTTTGGGGGATATCTTGTGTTTGTAACTTTGGGTCGTTTCCCGAGTATTGGACCCGAGGAATTGCATTTATTAAGTTGATTATGAGAATGGACGGGATTGGAAATTCGGGGTGATACTAGGGTTGGTGCTATCAACCCAACTCGAAGTGCCACTCCATCGGGAGAAAAGGTGGAGGAGAAAAAGGTAGTAAAGAGGAAACCCAAGGATAAGGCAGGGTCAGAGTTCTCGTGACCGATGCCTATTTTTCCTTGGTAGGCTCTGCGGATTCAGTGTTAGTTGCTCCTCATTTTTAATGTGTCCAAGGGGAGCTCTTAACAGTGGGTCCCGCAAGTCCTGGGTGACTTTCTGTAAGCCGCTCTTCCTTTCTGCCGACTCAGGGTGAGGGGGAGAGGTCATCATGGTTAGGATTCGTTCAGGATGCTTTCCTCCTTCGGGCTTCTCCGAGATCTCTAGTCTCTCGAATAAACCCGGATTCGGGCATTTCCTGAACGCACTGATTTTAGCATTCTTATTTTTAAGTTGTATATTCAGAGGGTATGCACTTGGTGTGTGTTGTAAGGACTTTTGTTGATTTATGAAGTGATTATATTTTTTTATTTCATTTGTGATTATTTATGATTTTTCTTGGTTCAATTTAATTCATAATGTGTTCGTCTTATCATAGGTGTGATGCTGTTGTTTTAATTTGATTGCTTATTTTAGATCTGGGGGCGTGTTCAGGATGGGTTTTTTTGTTTAGTTTTGAGTATTATAGAGGCGATGCGAGTATTTGATCTTATTGAGGACACGTGAAGGTGTTGGGGGCATTTTTTTTGGTTGAGAAAAGTGAAGGAAAGGGCATTTTATTTTTTGAATTTTGTTTAATAATAGGTCGTTTTCTTTTCAGTCTTTGGGGTGTAAATTTTCTTGAGTTAAGAGTGTTTTGGGGTTGGTTTTATCAAGGGCGTGATTTAAATTAGTAGTGAGTATCAGAACGTCTTAATTTCAGTTTCAGGTTTACTGTTCTGGGCATGTAAAAATTTTTGGTTTCTAGGAAATTACGCGCTACTTTCCACACGCTTGAACGAATTGCGCGCCGGCATGGGGACGCGCATTTACAAGCGACAGAAGGTTATTAAGCGTCAATTCATTAGCACTTAATCGAATTAAGCGCATGACTGGAGACGTAGGATCAGGGAAGTAGACGGTCACTGTAGAGATGACCTTTGGTATTTGCGTGCTAGTGTTAAAGCGCTTGATGTAATTGTGCGCCTTGTGAGCGACGCGCAACCAGGGGGTCGGGGATTCAATCGAGCGCATAGATTTAAACACATGATTCAGGCGAGTTCTATAAATAGTTTAAACTTTTCATTTTTTATCGCGTTATCCATTTTAGTCTTTGATTCTCTAGTTTCCTGGTTTTCTTGTGCTCGGGTTTTCGTGTTTTCGGATATCTCGTGATCTGGTCATTCGTTGGAGGTGTCATTTCCTCCATTTACTTCAGTTTTTCGAGTTCTTTCTTCTGATATGGAGGATGAGGGTGATGTTAGGCCAGTCACTATTTCTGAGTTGGAGAGGATGTTGATGACAGATGTGGGTGAGAATTCTGAGGCTCAGACTGATGCTGTCGCCATGGAGGTGGATATCGAGGAGATGATCATAGAGGAGGTCCTTGAGGGTGACCAGATGGTGGTCAGGGAGGAGGTACCCGAGGTCGAGCCAGGGGTAGCCGAGGAGGCGGCTGAGAGAGCTGAGGGTGAGCAGGGGAGCTGAGGAGCAACCAGGTGCGGGGCCTCAGGATCGCAAGCACTATTCGCTGGAGGATTTCTTTGCCAGAGGGCGGGTAGGTCCCCGTAAATAAGAGTTCCTTCATTTTCCTAGGCATTCAAGTTATGACATAGACTTATTAGGATCTGTAAACCCTTCTAATTTACTTCGAACCTGCATTGATTATTTATTGTGTGCTTGCTCATACATCATGCTCGCATATAGAGATAGGTCATGTCTATGCTTAATATTCTCATCACGTTTTGTGTGCCTGTTATAAGTTGTCATAGCATTTGAGACATGTTTTATTCATTTTCAAATCCTCAATTCATTTATCTTTCATTATAAGTATATGTTAATCTTATTGTTATTGTCATTCTTTTTGGTCATTGTGGTCGATAGGAGCCCCCGTAGTTGGTTATCAGCTCGGCATGGGGCGAGTCTCATGCCTGGTATTGTGCCTTGCCGAAGTTTCAACGGGAGCAGCTGGTGTCTTTTGGTTTTGGGACAATTTTAGGGTTGGAGACCTTTTAGGCCGACTGAGGCCTGATCGCGGTGATCATAGAGAGGTGAAGTGAGAGGCATTAGGAGCTTCTCTTCCCAGTTGGTATGTTACTGTCGACTCCAGAGGACTGGGTTCGCATCACCGGTCTTCATTTTGAGGGCAAGCCGATCATGGGGCAGATGGAGGGACAGTATTTGGAGGTGTGTGAGGAGATTTTGGGAGTCCCTTATAGGTCGAGTGGATTGGGGTCTGGTGTGGTTGGGGTCACTTGGTTCTTCGATATGTTTGCGAGTGGCTTTGTTCCTCTGAGGCGTCATTCGGAGGTGAGGGTGCCCTATGAGGCGCGGTGTGTGGTAGTGGTGGGTCGAGAGACCGTGACCGAGCCAGGGTTGGCTGTAGATAGGGTACTCTGTGCGTTTCCGATGCACTTCTTGGGTGTAGTACTCTTTTCATCTTCGAGTCGGGGATGCGTCACCGGGTTGTTTTTGATGGTTCTCGGGGATCTGGATTGGGTCAATACTTATGCGTGGGGTGCGGCGGCATTGGCGCATTTCTATGAGCAGTTCTACTGTTGGGGACAGGGCATCGTGTCAATCGGCAGTTTCCTTCTGTTCCTCTAGGTGAGTTTTAGTTTAATTGGTATCATGGTTGTCCTTTAGTTTTGTTGATTTTTGGTCTTGGTGATTTTTAACGGTTCTTTTATGTGTCATTGCTGCCTTCTTTTCTTTTCAGTTTTGGGCGTATGATCATTTTGCTTTTTTGTGTCTGAGGTTTCCTATAGGGGTTGGGTTCATGTTTCCACAGATGCATGTGTGGAGAGAGGCATTGAAGGGTCATCGGTGGTCTACTGATCTTCAGACCGCGCGAGGCCTCTTCGAGGATATGCATGTGGGGTAGGTATATATCGTCATGTTTTCATTTGGCTTTATTTTATTTTGGGATTCTTGGGCTTTGTTAATGGGTCGATTCCTTCATTTGGATAGGTGATCTAGAGGCCCTACGATGATGAGGAGGATGCAGGTGAGGCGGTGATTGAGTCTGATTGACCCTTTTTCGATGTGGACATATGGGTCCATTGTTTTGAGAGGGTAGTGAGGACTCACACCTCTCGAGTGGCATGACAGTTGGGGCTTGCTCAGGGATTCCCTCCAGGGAATAGCCACAGAGTGGCAAAGAGGATGACCGGCCCTCCAGGCTAGAATTTTGCAGAATAGATGGCGCTCCAGATAGCCGATTTTAGAGCTGGGGGGACCAGGGTCACGGGAGCACGTGACGAGGCGGATGTAAGAGAGTATAGGAGGTGGTTCAGTGCGTTGGGTGGTGGGCGCCTCTTCACACGTCCCTTTCATGGCAGCGACTCTTTCGTGATCAGTGGGCCAGAGTCACGTCGGCATTGAGGGAGAGGTTGGTTGCATTGGAGGAGGGCCATCTGACGGCGAGTGTGCGGGGGGCATTGGATGCTCTCCATAGGGTGATGGAGCAGATGAGGCATGCTCCTCATCATGACGAGGAGATGTTGCACTCTTTAACCGACTTGGTCGCTAGGGCCAAGGCGGCAGAGGATGAGTTGGGGGCTCGACTAGCGGAGACCCCAGAGCTCCTTGTGAGTTAGTTTATTGTTTCCCCTTTATTATGATCATCATATGGAGATCGTTTTGACAAGGTTGTGGTGTCTCATTTTATTTTGTCTTGAACAGTCTGAAAGAGAGGGTGAGGTTGCTCGTCAGGCGACCTTGTTGGATGTTTACCGCCGTCAGCAACGAGCTGATTGGGAGAGAGCAGCCAGTCTACGCTCTGAGATTGACCGATTGGTAAGTGTCTTCACAAGTATGGTTCTGTTTAATCATTAGTATTGTGAGCTCGTCGACTGATATATTTATTATTATTTGTAGAGAGCCGAGCTGGCTGTCGGAAGTCCTGCTCCGGCATTTGATCCATCTTCAGTTACTTCCTCTAGTCTGGAGGATCTGGCGATGGCTTAGCTTCAGGATAAGCTAGAGCATTGGGTAATTTCCCTCGCTCTTTTAGTTTACTTGTGTCATTGTGGCAGTTTGTTAAGTGTTATTGTTGGATTTTCTTAATAATTTGAAAATATTGTGCGGGTGTCTCAGCGCAAGGTTGCTGAGGACCTCCGGATGAGGGAGGTGACTGCTGCCTCTTTATGCTTAGAGAGTCAGGTATGATTTTTGAAGTGATTCTATTTAGGTTGTCTTGTCGTGTTTGTCTCTGACATATTTGCATTGGTTTACTCGATTTTTTATGCAGGCTGTTCTGGATTCCGCTACTGAGGCTGCTCCTCTGGGGTCCGTTCCTATTCCTAGTTAGGTATATTTTAGTCGATGTATTCATAGTTTATTAGTCATCGTGGAGTTATCTGATGCATTTGTTTGTTCTAGTTGCAGCTGCCTAGTTTCGCCATTCCTTCCGTGCCGCCTGTCGATCCCATGGCCGTTGAGACGGTCGAGCGCCTTCTGAGGGAGAGGGCAGATATGGTATGGTCTTTTCTTATTTAGAGTTTTTTTTCTTTTCGAATATGTATAGGTTATCTCTCTTTGACTTGGTATGGTTATGCAGGTTTTTCAGCTTGAGGAGGCACGGTTAGAGGTGACGCCAGCACACGCCACTCCGGAGGTGAGACGGGGGAGAGGTGGAGAGTCGTGAGGATCTGATGATCGAGATGCTGGTCACACAGAAGACTTATGCCGGGGCATTGGAGGCTGTGCATCGGTCGGTGTAGGTAGAGATGCAGGTGGCCCTGGGTCAGATGCAGTATCTTTTGGGGAGGGAGCGAGGGGCGCGTAGATCAGCTAGTCGATTTGAGAGATCAGAGTCGAGGGCTATGAGGTCTTCGTCCGGGCAGTCCCATCATACGTCGTGTGATCGTGTCAGGAGTGATACTCACGAGGATTCTGTTAGTCGTGGGTCACTTCACTTTCATTAAGGCACCTGAGCAGAATATTATTATAGGATCTCTTATAAAGGCAATTGTCACAAATGGAGTAGCCTGCTGCTAGACACTGGATGGTCCGTCGATCTGCCTTGGACGTATCCTCAGGGAAAGTTAGAGTCTTGAGGAAATTCTTGATATCTGAGAACCAAGGTGGCTCATCATCAGGCTTTGTAGGTTCATCAATCTGTAGGCAGAAGGCTGGCTCATTCCTCTGCTCAATCATGATCGGCTTCATCTCAACACCGTACGGGATTTCTACCATTGACGCCAAAGTTGCTAGTGCGTCGGCAAAGCGATTCCTTATCTGCGGGACATATGAAAAGGCCACTTCCTTGAAGCAAGCTATTAGATCCTTGAGGTGATCATGGTAGGGGATCAACTTCTCGTCCTTCATCTTCCAGTCATCGTTCGTTTGGTAAATGATTAACTATAAATTGCCGAATACTCGGAGGTGAGCTGCATTCAAGTCCAAACCTGCTTGCAGTCCTGCTGCACAGGCTTCATATTCAGCCATGTTATTTATGCATGGGAAATTAAGCTTGATAGAAACTGATACATGTGATCCTTTCGGTGAAATCAGAATGGCACCAACTCCCTGACCTTCGGCATTTTCTTCTCCGTCAAAGTGCATTACCCATGATTCTTCAGCTTCCTCAGTTTCATCTTCCATCATGAACAAGATGTATTCATCAGGGAACTCAGTTCTCATGGGTTCATAATCTAGCAAAGGATTGTCGGCAAGAGGATCAGTGAGTGCCTGCCCCTTGATCAACTTCTGAGTGACATAAGTGATGTCAAACTTAGACAATAAAAGCTGTGAACATGTAGTCCGTCTAGTAAGAGCCGACTTCTTGAATAGGTATTTCAACGGGTCCATTAGGACCAGGAGTAAAACGGCTTGGGATAGCAAGTAATGGCAGAGCCTCTGAGTAGCCCATACAAGATCCATGCATGCTTTCTCTAGATGAGAATAGCGCGTCTCGTAATCAATAAACTTCTTGCTCAGATAGTAGATGGCTTGCTCTCTTCTTCCCTTCTCGTCATGCTGCCCTAAGACACATCCCATCGAGACTTTCGTACCAAAATAGGTGGATTGAGGAGGTAGCTTTTGATTTTATCGAACGCTATCTGACAATCGTCGTTCCACTCGAGGGCGAGTTCTTCCTTAGTAGCCTGAAGATTGGCATGCAGATAGGCATGAGCTGTGCAATGAACAGACTAATATACTGTATCCTGCCCAAGAGCCCTCTAACTTCTTTCTCCGTAGATGATGGTGGCATCTCCTTGATAGCTTTAACTTTGATCGGGTCAACTTTGATACCTCTCCTGCTGACGATGAATCCTAACAGTTTCCCTGATATAGTGCCAAATGCCCACTTTTATGGATTCAAACGTAACTTGTACTTTCTTAGCCTCTCAAACAGCTTCTAGAGGTTTACCAAGTGATCGCTTCGCTCCGGTGACTTGGCTATCATGTCGTTGACATACACCTCAATTTCTCGGTGCATTATATCGTGAAACAGTGCAGTCATTATTTTTTGGTATGTTGCACCAGCGTTCTTCAGCCCAAATGGCATGACTCTGTAGTAAAAGGTTTCCCAAGGGGTGATGAATATTGTCTTCTCTCGGCCAGCCTCTGCCATCCTTATCTGATTATATCTCGAGAATCCATCCATAAATGAAAGCATCCCGTGCCTAGCAGTGTTATCGACCAAGATGTCGATGTGCGGCAATGAGAAATTGTCTTTCAGGCTCACCTTGTTTAGGTTTCAAAAATCAATACACATGCAAACTTTTCCATCTTTCTTCGGCACAGGCACAATATTGGCTAGCCACAACGGGTACTTGGCTACCATGAAAAACCCTGCTTTATACTGCTTAATGACCTCATCCTTGACTTTCAGTATCCACTCAGGTCAGAGACGTCTCAGCTTCTGCTTAACCAACTTCATATCAGGGTAAAGCGGCAACTCATGCTCGACCAAATAGGTGTCTAGACCAGGCATGTCCTTGTATGACTAGGCAAAAATGTTTTGGTATGACCGAAAAAAATTGATCATGTTTTTTCTTTCTTCGGGAGACAACGACATTTTGATCTTGGTAATTCAAGGAATCTCCTCAGCCCCTAGATTTACGTCTTCGATTTCTTCAACAATGGGGGGTAGGGCCATGCTCAAAGTCGGCAAACCGGTGAAGGAGCTCATTGGGGAGCTCCTCAAGACATCCTCGTCCAGACTCGTAACTCCTACCTCTTCTTATATTTCTACAGGAAAGGGGCTGATTTTACATGGGACGGGTGTTGCAATTAAAGCATCTTTTTGTGGGATTTTATTTGAAATTTTAAATGACAATATGTTTGAATTTTGTATTTTTTCAATGGTTTAAAAATTTTTATTTTCTTTGGAGACGGACCTTGGGTAGCGCGAGTCTGTATATATACAAGGTATTACCTGCCAAGGGCTTATCTCACTTTTTATAGGTTATTTTTTTTATAAAAATGGGTGCCAAAGTTTAGGCCACTCCCCGCCTCTAGAGTTTGGGGCACAGACGCCCAATTGTATACTTGAGGGGCCGCTCCTTTACCTTTCGGATGAAGGGTGCTGACTGATATGGATCATTAGAGTCAGCTTCCATCATATTGATCTCGGATTCGTTCGAGATTCTGTCCTCAAACATCAGTTGAGTTCTGTGGTGATTTACTAAAGGGGAGATTGTGTAGGTATGAAGGCTTGCTCCTCAAATAGAGATAGAGCAGCTAAATCTATTTCCAAGCCAGGTGGGATGATTTGGCGATTGGTGGGGTGAACCGGTGCTGTGGGTTGATGTGGGGTTACTTGAGTTGCCCCGTTCCGATCAATTTTCATGACCTCGGCACTCACGAATGAATCCCTGATGTGAGGCCTGGGATGAGGCTTCTCTTCTAATTGTATTCCTCTGGCTCTTGTAGCTGTCGTGGCCCAGACCTTCTCCTTAGCCTCCTGAACCTCTTCTTCCGTGGGCTTGCAACCTAACCCGAATCGGACTTTCTAACCCTTGGGTATGACGGGCTCTCTTCTTCCCTGTAATCAAGGTCCCAGTCCCTTTCCTCTTTGGTAGCCCCACTTATGGAGTATGGCCACTGTCGCTACCATTCCACCTTCGATTTTTGGAATGATGCCCTCGATGGGCTCCGGGAATACTGTTGATACTTCGTACTCAAAACTGTGGAGGCCGACATCCCCAGCTGTGTGCGGCACATCCAGCACTTTTGGCTTCTCAATGCTGTTGGTGACTTTTTCCTTCTCACCATGCCCCTCACCAATGATAGTGATAATCTTATGTTCGGACATAAACTTGAGCTTTTGATGCAGTGTTGACGGTATTGCTCCCACCTCATGCAACCATGGGTGTCCTAACAATAGATTGAACGGGGATTTGATATCCATTACTTGAAATAATAGGGAGAAGGTCATTGTCCCAATCAATAGCTCAAGGTCAATTTCTCCCATTATCTCTCTTCTTGTATTGTCAAAACCTCGGGCACTGGTTCTCGTGGGTCTCAACATGTATGTGTAGACACCCAAATTTGGCCCAAGGCCTGAT
Source organism: Chloranthus sessilifolius (assembly GCA_021018995.1). Lineage (NCBI taxonomy): Eukaryota > Viridiplantae > Streptophyta > Magnoliopsida > Chloranthales > Chloranthaceae > Chloranthus > Chloranthus sessilifolius. The sequence continues at coordinate 108,849,828 of CM037591.1, read as the reverse complement.
CGAAACACCTTTCGAGAGAGGCACACTTCTGGGCTTTTGATGGCATGTATGGAACCCTTAGGAACCACCCTAGAACCCTTAGAAATCACCCCAAACCCTTAAAAATCACCCCAAACCCTTAAAAATCACCCAAGATCCCTTAAGAACCTACCCCGAGCCTTTAGAAGCCAATCTCGACCCTTAGAACCCATTCTGAACCCTAAATTGAACCCAATCAAGCTATGGATGAGGAGGGGTGCACCAAAACTAGCTACGGCTATCTACTATGAACAAATCTCATACCATTGAAAAGTAGAGGGCGTCAGCTGTCCAACGGTCCAAGAATTGTCCCAATCGGAGTTATACATCAAAAGATATGGTGGTCCAAACCCGAAGGATAAAAGTGTAAAATCAGGTGCCCCCCCCCTAGGGATTTGGTGCAACTAATAGTTGCGCCAGGCTATTTCTCCCCAGAAATGGCCTGGCGTAACTAATAGTTGCGCCAGTGATAATTTTGCCTGGTGTAACTATTAGTTGCGCCAGGCCACTTCTCCCAGGATTTAAGCTTGGCGCAACTAGCCAATATTAATTGTGGACCCCACCTCGGATAGCCAACTTCCAGGCACTGTTTTACTTTACATTTGTCTGGCCCAACTATTAGTTGCACAAAGTATATGAATAGTAATTGTTAATTTTTACCCTAAATTTCGTGATTGGGGTTTGACTTGTTGACCACCTCGACCTTTGGGGTGTATTTTGCTAGTTCTGTTGCACCCATTTGCACCGTATTTGCAATCCTTTAAGTGGCTTAAGGCCTCACCCCATCATCCACCATTGGAGGATCCTTCCACATATCTCAAGGCTCTAAAAACCCTAGGAATCTTTAGATGTGAGATTACCTAATTGCTAAACCCATTTAGCTCTTAAGTAGTCTCCTAACCCACCCTTTTCCTATAAATAGAGCCCCCCACCCCTTGGTTTAAGGGTTGAGAAATTTGCTTAAGAGAGAAAGAGCTCAAAGTGAGAAGTTCTTCCTCCCTTTTGTGCACTATTTTCACCCAAATTCCAGAATCTCTCAACCTCATTTCAAGCTTATTCTTGCATCCAAAACCCTTAGCCTAGGTGTGTGTGATCCCCTAGCCTCCCTTCCCTACCTCTTAGCTTCAAGCCTTAGGAGTTAAAACCTAATTTTTCACCATACAAGGCCTTCAAAAGCTCACCAAAGCAAGCCACGCAAGGCTCTCCTACAGTGCTACAAGGGCCCGAGGGCTCCGGCTCTCCCCTTTCTTCTCCTATCTCTTTCTAGCTCCCTCCATCCTTCCATTTGTGTCATTACGCCGCCGACTTTTCGGTAGGAATGAAAGGGTACAAATAGGATTCTAAGGCCTTTTGGGCAAGAGGAAGCTATTTTCCTTTCTTTTGCTTTATTTTATTTTTGGCCATAAGTAGAGACCGCGTTAAGCGGGTTGATCGGGTGCCTAACACCATCCCGATCGATAACCGAAGCCCCTACCCAAGAGCGTTTAGTGTGGACCAGATTCATAGTCATATTTTTAGCACTTCGGTGCTCATAAAAATAAACTAGGTTTCCCGGGACACCGAAAGCTCCGGGTGGCGACTCTATATTTTTTGCAAGCGGACGCATCGCCGCGACGGGATGGCCACCAATCTTTGTGGCAGTTCTCAGTGGGCATATATTCAGAGCTGACCATTATCAATTAACACTAACAGGATTATCATATTTCCAGATTCCATAGTAAAATTGAGGGATTTTGAGTGACTACTTCCCTCATCCGATAAATCGGCATCCAAAAATGAAATGGCATTTGGAGCCATCAATTGACCAATTATCTGCCCGACTTCATCCGGGCTTACTTATAGTGATACGTGCGCATTCTTTAATGCCCCCATTAAAGCTTGAAAGTGGAGTGGGGATGTCATCAGTAAATTTCAAACAATGATGTGAGCTGGCATCCTTCTCAACTGAGTCTTTAGTATATGTTCTCAACTCATTTTTTCAAAAGGATTAACGGCGCTATCTTTCTTTCCCTCTGTTTGTGCTTGTGCTACTGTTGGTGCTTCTGGCTACTTAGATATCTTCTTGGATCTTGTGACAAAGTCTATTGCCCCTTCTCTACTGCTGCCGACATTGGCATCTGTTTGCTAATAATTTAGCGGGACCTGATGAGGATTATAGGTTGGTCCTAAAATCTGAAATGGTGTAGCTACCGGTATCTGATGCACTTGTACTGTTGGCTCCGGAGGTGTGGGTAGCACTTGGTTCACCTCAGTGATAGATGGTTGGATGAAAAAATTGGGCCAGGTGGGAGTAGTGAAGTTTGTGGGTGGTTGTATCGAGGGTAATGGGGTAGGAGTGGGCCACTGATAGTTGATAGGTGATGGTGGGGGATGGGGGACTTGATGGGCTATCTGGTAATTGATAGGAGTGGCAGTGTATGGTTGATATGCATTTATTTACACATAATTGATGATTGTGGTGATGGGAAATAGGCCCTAAGATCTAGGGGTTCAATTTGGAGTGTAGGATTGGGAAAATAATCAGATAAATTCAAGGGTTCGACCACCCCAATACTTCTTTCTTCATGGCTTCTTGGCAAAGGTGTCACATAATTCTCTCGATCACTGATGTAATCTGACGTGTCAAATTCAAATTCTTCCTCACATTCCTCTATCATCCCGATGGTGGGTCTGGGACCTGCTCCTCTAGTAGGGTGTGAGGGTAAAGGCACCTGATGTATATTCGCGTGTAGGTTCACTTGGGAAGGTGCAGGTAGAATGAGTTTCCCGATATCAATCAAATCTTGTATCGCGTGCTTCAATGGAAAGCAGCGATCAGTCGAGTGACCCAGACCTTGGTGAAAATTACAATGAGTGTTGGGGTCATAATTCTTCGGGATTGAATTAGGAGGTGGTCGTGGTTGGAGGGCAGTAACTAGTCCCTTTTTAAATTAGTAAAGGTAAAGGTATATTCAAATATTGCCCTAAAGGAGTAAAAACTCGATCGTAGCGGGCTCTCCTCTACTCCGGGGTCATCTGCATCCCCTGTCTATTCCCTATTCTCTGCATTGGCTCAGTTCTGACTGGAGCTAGTTGGGCCGCCTTAAATTGGAACCAGGTTTTATTAGTAGGCCTGGTGTTGGCAATGTTCTGGACATCGGCCCCCGCTCTCTTCTCATTCCGCTGCTCGAAAAATCTTCTAACTCCACTAGACCCCCTGAGTATATTTTTGCTCAGGCGACCTTCTCTGATAGCATCTTCATAGCGATTGGCGTTCCTTACCAAATCAGCAAAGCTGGATTGGAGAAATCCCGCTTTCTTTTCGTCATCAGGTATCCTGTTTCTAACCTGAGCTGCTAATGCTCTCTAATGCCCCAAATAATTGCTAAAGGTTTCAGTCGGGTTCTCCTTCAAATGGGCCAAGTTTGACTTGCGCGGTTTAATGTCTATATTGTAGACATACTGTTCTTGAAATAGATGTATTAAGTCCTTTTAGGTCTTTATCATAGATGGTTTTAAGGATGTGAACCACCTCAAAGCCGGACCAGTCAAATATTTTTGAAAGACCTTTATCAATAGTCTTTTGTCCCCTCCATACTAGCACATGTCCCGACAATGAGACTTGAGGTGTGCTATGGGATTGCCGGTACCGTTATATTTGTCAAAAGCCAGCATTTTAAATTTTAGAGGCAAGGGGACCTCAGCAAATAGACACAAATTCGAGAAGTCCGTGGCGTGAATTTCAGCATCTCCTATCTTCAACAACAGCTTTTGAATTTTGTCTAATTGTTCTTTCAACTGCTTTGATTCTTTAGACATGGGGGCCACCTCCTCAGCAGTCGGTTGGGACTCGCTCTGTGTTACCAAGGGGTGGGCAATTATAGGAGGGGGATTAATGCTAGCCAATGCCTCGGCATAAGCATCACTATTCCTAATCTCATCCTCTTCATACTGTTGGTCTACATAGGGTACAGTGAAGGCGGGATTCTCTCGTTGGTGCTACATGGACTGGATGGGAATGGTCTGAATGGGGGTTGGGTGAATCCATTGAATGTGGGGAAAGATTTGTTGGGTGATGGGATGAGTGGAAGCCAGATTTTGGGGTGGGGTTTGATGAGGCCATTGGGCATGGAGAAAGGTTTGGAACTAACTTTGGGAGGTTGGGATATGGGTGAATTGAGGTTGGTGTAAGGCATGAGTTTGAGCTGGGTATGAGGGTTGTGGGTGAGTGAAATTTTGGAGGAATTGTGAAGGGTATGTGTGTGAGGCTCCAAGGTTAGGGTCTTACCGAGCTTGGGTTTGGGCCATGAAGCCTTGGGAGGGTTGGACTATAAAGGTCTGGCACATGGGTGTTGGCCTTGGGCCCTTGGTGGGTGTTGGCCTTGGGCCCTTGGTGGGTCTGGGCCATGAGCCCTTGGTGGGTATGGATGATGGGGTTTTGGACCATTGGGCCCTGGGGTATGTGGGTGATGGGGGTTTGGATGGTATGGATGATGGGGGTCATGGGGGAATGAGGCATGAAGGCTTGATAGGGTATGGGATGGATCCATGGATGTGTGGTGTGGATAAGAGGGGATGTGTTGGGAGGCCTTTCACCTATTATAAGTTTGGAATATCTCTGCCATCATGGCCATGGAAGGGGGATCGGATAGAGATGGGGTATTTAAGGGTTGGAGGGGCATGGAAGGGGTAGGTGAGGAAGAAAAATTGGGCATGGCCTTAGTAAAATCGGGCATAACCCGAGAAAGTGGTGGGATATGGGGTGGGTTAGGAAAATGAGATGGGTCATTGGTGAATGGGGATGGATTGGGTATGTGTGGGGAGGATGTATGGGGCATGGATGTGGATGATGAGAGAGGAAAGCTAGTCATGGCCCCGGTAAAAATGGGCATGACCTGGGTAGATGGGAGGATGTATGGGGGATCGGGTGTGGCATGGATAGATGTGGGTGGATTGGGTATGCGTCGAGCGGATGAGAAACAAGGTATATTAGTGAAGGTGGAGGGTGGAGCCAGGATTTGAATGGGTGTGGATAGGAGGTGAGATGGGTTGGGAATGGCCATGGATGAAGGCATGGCTTGTAAAAATGGGGAATGGGAGGGTTAGATTTTGGATATTTTGAGAAGTGGTGGAAGGGAAAATAAGGGGCACCGAACGGGCCGGTGACAACAAATGGAGATTGAGTGAGGGGGATGGATGTGAAATCCTCTTCGGATTGGGAATGGGTTGGGGAATGCAGTGGGGATGAGTCGGGATCGGCATAAGCCGAATCCACAACCACGACATGGCTTGGTATCGGGTTGTGTTCGGGTGCCTTGGGTAGGGCCTGTAAAGCTTCCTCCTTCCCCTATGGGATGACGGAGGGTACGTGTGACAGCCCGGATTTCGGCACCCCAAAACCCGTGCCATCAGCACAATCATCTTGACTGTGCCCCTTAGCTAAGCACGGAACATTGGCATATCAAGCAAAAATGAAATAGTAAATGAAACTGCGGAATTTAAATCTATATAAAAGCATTTCTCAAAAGACAGTTCTACCCTCATGCCTCTGCATAAATTGAGAACCGATCCGAACCATCGATGATAGCAAATCATCACGGATGGTTCACCCCAAAAGAATAATCTCAATTTATACATGTACATTGTTTAGCCAAAATAAGGCTTGACATACCAAGCCGTACAAATCTCTATACAAAAGCCCTCAAAGCGGCACAATGGAGTCCTCTAGAAGAAGTCCTTAGGAGGTGGCTTAAACTCTTCACCGGCCGCAAGGTCCGACTCACCGGGGTCAGCGTCTCCTGAAGCCTCGGCAGTTGCTAGTAGTGGACCTGTGACGTATAGTCTATAGGGTGAGCTACATCCTAGCTCAATAGGGAATAAGACATAGTTGAACATATAAATTATTACTCATATATATTCTATGATATGCCATGCATGATGTGTCTATGCAGTTACTGATGAAAACAGTTAAAAAGCATTACATTTTACTGATAGTTTACTCATGTCTTTATTTATTCATGAATGATGCTGAAAAGGCCTAAAGCAGAACTTAAACTTTCAACTTAAGTAATCCCTGAGCAATATAGCATCGAGCCCCGATGAGATACCCATCATCGTTATCTATATAGACACTTTTAATTTATTCCCTGGGAATACAAATAGTACCTAAGCCCCTTTCCCCTGGGGATTGGTGGTGGGGTTTCACTTGTCTCAAATCAACACCCCTGGGGTGTGCTTACTGTATACGGATAAGCCTCCGCACTGGCCTACGGTTTCGCCGTCGTATCGGTCACGGATATCCTGCCGTGTCAGTCGTGGATATCCCGCCACGTCGGTGGGGTACCCTATCAAACCTCAAATAACAAAAATATCGGTGCCTTACATATAGTTATTCACCGTGTAAATGTGCTATCTTATATCAGTTAGGCCCTATCAAACATGATTCAATCTTGGATACATCCCTGGGATGTATCCATTCACTTGCATCACACTTGATGCTCTTATCTCTTTACCTCCTCATCCCCTGGGGATGGCTCATTATGATTACTTTTATTGATGTCACACACACACACTTTTTCACAAACTCTTTAAGCAATAAACCATTTGAATTTAAATCTATATCACTACATACATGCTCTTGTAAAATAAGGTACATGTTCAAGGAGTTCCCTACCTCAAGTCTTCGTTTGATCAACGCATCAAGGTCTCACGTGGCTCCTTGTGCACTTGCTCACACGTACCACCTATGGTACCACATAACATGTGAAACACATCACTAAGGATGCAATAAAGGAGGTCCAAGACCCCCCAAGAATCTCAAAGTCAAACTCAGAAGTCATCATAACCTGGCCCAGTCGATTAATCGATTTCCAAAATCGATTAATCGAAAGTCAATATCGATTAATCGATTCTCAATTCGATTAATCGAGATTCCCATTCGATTAATCGAAACCCAATTCGATTAATCGAAATTCTCTGCTCTATCAAGTCGATTCTCAATTCGAGTAATCGAGTTTCCAAAATTGATAAATCGATCCCAAATCGATTAATCGAATTTACAAATCGATTAATCAAATTTTTATTTCGATTAGTCGATTTCATCAAACCCATTTCTTTTCTTCACTGGAGTCCACTGTAGGCTCCCAGTCGATTAATCGATTTTCAATTCGATTAATCGAAAACCAAAGTCGATTAATCGAAACCCAATTCGATTAATCAAAATCGGGGTCCTCTGACTTTTCAACTTCCTGGCCAATTTCGATTAATCGAAACCCAATTTCGATTAATCGAAATTGCCAGATTCAACCCCCTTCTGGCTGCTCTTCTCACTCTTTTTCCTTACTTCTTCCTCTATTTTTCTAAGCTTTCTACCCTACATTTTTACACCATTTTAACTGTGATTAACCTCTCATATCTTATACATTTAATTCACAAGAAATTTATCTCAATCAAATCTCAATTTGATTAGATCTAGCGGTTGGAAAGGCTAGGGTTCCAGCTTTGGCTCTAACGGATCCAAACCGTGTCGAATCTGACTTTTATCGCTTGAATCCTCCTTCCAATCAGTTGCAATAACTCCTCTCTTTACTTTTCTCTCCCTCTCTCTCTTCTTTACTCTCCTTCAACAACCAAAATATAGATTTTAGGGTTATTAAACCCTTTTATCTATCCCCTTCCTTGTGTGTTGAGCACATACACCGCTGTAGGTGTATGCGACTTCACATTCACATCACACACCACACAATCTCTCAAACCATCACATCTCATCCGTTCATCACACTCTATGTCAACCATTGAACTCCTAATTGGTCAAAACTGTGACCAATTGGGCACGGATCCCGAGGTCACTGTTTAACACGATTTTTTGGGGTATTACATCCTCCCCACCTTGGGAATTTTTGTCCTCGAAAATAACTCAAAGTGCGGCGGTCGGGGTCTCTCCCCCCCTCACTCACAGGTGAGGTGGTCTAGTAGGCTCAGACGCATTCAGATAGTTACAATATACGAACATAGAATTTAAATTTGACGAATTGAAACAATTTACACAAAAGTTTTGATTTGTATTTATAATTGAAATTTTTTTTTACAATGCCAAATAAGTTGGCGTACAAAAAGAAATCTACAGGTATATAATCAAAATGTAAAATAAATACAAGACTCAGACAGTCCCCTCGCCAGGCTGGTCGGGTGCTATAGGGGCTGGTGGGTCTGCTGGAGCTGGCTGTGACGGCGGTGGTGGAGAATGTGCTGGCTGAGTAGGCGGAGGTAGCGGCGGTTGTGGCGGAAGCGTCTCTGTCGGCGGTGCGGATGTAGATGTGGAAGGAGTCACGTCAGTAGTGGCGGTGGTGGGATGGAAAATGGGACCTCGGTGGAAGGCGATCCGTCCAGCAGTCCACTCCTCCTCCTGAGTGAGGTAGCGGTGGTAGTCCGCCGGGTAGATGTAGCGGAGGGTGTGGAACATCAAGAAGTCCATCCTCCGGTTCATCCGCTCGTTGTTGGCCTCCATGCGAGCCAACACGTCCTCAATGGTAGGACCGGATGGGGCGGCGCGCCGGCGGTATGATGAGGTGGGTGTAGCGGGCGTGAAGTGAGCGGGCGGTGTCGGTGACGCTGTGGTATGAGAGGTAGCCCTCTCCACTGATGGCTCGACCGGGTGTGCCCCACCCACGGGTGGGTCCTGCTGTGGTGGTGGGGGTGGTGGTGGTGCTACTGCTGCTGCTGTTGCTGCTGGAGCGGGACCCGTAGCCGGTAGGGTCTGCTTGAGCAGGTTGTAGCTACGAGTCCATGAATACTTGGAGAACGTCTTCACGCAATCCGTAGCCCTCACCTCGTGAGGCGAGATGGTGTAGGAGGGATCATTGGAGTAGCACTCCAACATGCTCGAGATGAGGCGAGCATAGAGCATCTTCTCCTTGGGCCGGAGGTTGCCCTTCATCAGTTTGCCCTTGATGTACCTCATCCCCTCGAGGATGATCATGGTGGCGTCGAACCACCAGCCACAGAAGGTTGCGTAGAGTGCGTGTTGCACTCGGTCCACGCGCTCGGTATCGTGGCGCATCGGGTAAAGGTTACACTTGATCACCGAATCAAGCATCCACATGTAGTGGGGAAGGTCAACCCTCTTTATGGAGGATCCCGACCCCTTTTTGCCGTTGGTCATGCGGGTCATGACCTCCTCGAATCGAGGGTCCTCCTCAAAGGGTGGGAATAGGGTGGTCTCAGGGGTAAAGTTGAGGTAGCACTCAAGCACCTCGTGGACGTGGCGACGTGTGATCGTGTAATCTCGACCCTCGATGGTGGTCTTGATCACATCATCCGTCGGGCCATCCACAAGCCCTTGGTAAAACAATCTCACCAATCTAGGGTAATAGGAACCCCGGATTGGTTTGAGAAGGTTGTCGAGACCGGCATTGTTAAGGTAAGTTCGAGCCCATTGGGTCTCGCCCAGCACATCGGGATTTGTGAAAAGGGTAGGGTTGATGAGGTACTCGACCTCAAAGGTCTTTGCGGCCCACCATTCATTTGGTTGCACCACGTTGGTTGGTGGTGGGGGCATGGGGGTGGACTCGCGGGAAGACTCGCGCGAGGATGCGCTCGTCGAACCGGAGGTGGTTTCCGATGCCGACGGTGATGGAGTCCTCACTGGCGATGGGGTAGGAGGAGGTGGCGCGACGTTCTTACGCCGGACCGGTAGCTTAGAGGTTGCCTTCTTCGAAGACAATCGAGTTTTAGGCGGCATTTCGACGAAGTTTCCGGTAAAAACTAGGGTTTTTGAATTGAAATTGAAGAAATACGCCAGCCTAGGGTTTACCTTAGGTTTCGGAGGCGAATGCGGTGATTGCGGATGTGAATCGGCGGAAAATCCAAACCCTATATTGCTCAGTCAGTTGGAGAAGAAGGAGAAGAAGAACGCCCAAATTAACCCAAAGCCCAAATGATTTCGAATGGGAAATAAAATCCCCAATTTTATATATACAGGCTCCGGTTCGATTAATCGAAATCCAGAATCGATTAATCGAGATTCAAAACTAGGTTATGCCGCGCAAAATTGATTAATCGATTTCCCAAATCGATCAATCGAAAGTCAAAATCGATTAATCGAAAATATTTCGATTAATCGAAATCGTATCCGTTTAAAAATTTAAGTTTTTGAGCTCACTGGCGCGAGCCAGTCGATTAATCGAAATCCATTTAGATTAATCAAAATTTCAAAATCGATTAATCGAAATTCACTTCGATTAATCGAAATCGTGCAGTGCCTTTAAAAAATTTCAGGATTCTTTAAGTTATTCGATTATTCGAACTATGGTTCGATTAATCGAAATCTCAAATCGATTAATCGAATTCCACATTGATTAATCGAAATTGTTTCTTTGACTCTAAATTTTCCTAAGTTCCTTAAGTAAATCGATTAATCGAACTTCCAGTTCGATTAATCAAAATCTCAAATCGATTAATCGAAACCTCCTCGATTAATCGAAATTTCACTTTTTTCATCCTAATTTCTTCTAACATTCCCAGTATGTTCGATTAATCGAACATGTAGTTCGATTAATCGAATTCCCAATTCGATTAATCAAATTCCCAAAATCGATTAGTTGATTTCAAATCAATTAATCAAAATTATAAATCGATCAATCGAAGTTGCATTCTGTGTCTGTCCTAACTCTTATCCAAATTTCCAGTCACTGGCACATGCCAGTCGACTAATCGAACAAAATCGATTAATCGAAATTCCAAATCGATTAATCGATTTGAAATTCGATTAATTGATTTTGCCCAATTTCTGCAGATTTTCAAGTTCTTTGGTTCTTTGATTTCTTTTGATAGTTTATGCCATCAAGTGGCTCTTAGTTCCATAAAAACACATACACTTGGTCATATGCATACAAAATATGTTCGTTAAATCATACTTTGATCAAGACTTCCATTGATTTACAAGTGTTGTGAAAATCCACAAACATGCTTGTGGTTTACATTGGATTCGAAAATAAAAGGATATTGTTCTTTCACATCGGCTTCACGTTCCCAAGTAGCCTCTTCCTTTGGATGATTGTTCCACCGAACAAGCACTAAGGGAATCACTTTAGTGCGCAGTACTTGTTCCTTTCGATCCAAGATTTCCACTGGTTCATCTATCGTGCTCATGTCCTCACACATCTCCATAAGTTGTTTTCCTAACACATGAGATGGATCGTTCACATACTTCCTGAGCATCAATATGTGGAAAACGTTATGTACCCGATCAAATAGCGGTGGTAAGCCAATGCGATACGCAACTTCACCTACGCGTCCCAAAATTTCAAATGGTCCAATATAACGTGGGCTTAACTTCCCTCTCTTGCCAAATCTCATTACGCCTTTCATAGGTGACACTTTCACAAACACATGCTCGCCCACTTTATAGTCGACACTAGTCCGCTTCATGTCGGCGTAACTTTTACATCTACTTTCTGTCTTGACTTGACCTTTCTCTGATTATTCGAACGACGGTGGCGTTGTCTTCAAGTAGTTTTGGCCCTAAGACAAATTTCTCACCAGTTTCTTCCCAATTGAGGGGTGATTTGCATCATCGTCCATACAGAGCTTCATACGGTGCCATGCCAATGCTCGTTTGGAAACTGTTGTTGTATGTGAATTCGAGCAACGGTAGATACTCATCCCAGTATCCTTGCATATCTAGCATGCACGCTCTGAGCATGTCTTCTATCACTTGGTTCACTCGCTCTGTCTGCCCATTAGTTTGAGGATGGAAAGCTGAACTAAAGTCTAGTCGTGTTCCCATTCCTTCTTGGAATTTCTTCCAAAACTTGGATGTATATAGTGGATCACGATCTGAAACTATGCTGCTTGGAATCCCATGTAACCTTACGATCTCCTTCATGTATAAGTCTGCCAGTCTTCCTGCCGTATACATAGTATTGTACGGCAAAAAGTGCACTGATTTGGTCAATCGGTCTACGACGACCCAAATGGCATTGTGTCTCTTGGCAGTACGGGGCAATCCAACAATGAAATCCATCGAGATCGATTCCCACTTCCATTCTGGTATTGGTAAAGGTTGCAATAGTCCAACAGGATGTCTATGATCAATCTTCACTTGCTGACAAGTCAAACACCGTGACACGTATTCGGCCACGTCTTGCTTCAGACCTCTCCACCAGTAGTTCTTTTTCAAGTCTTGGTACATTTTGGTGCTACCAGGGTGGATAGCATAATTTGACTTATGGGCTTCATCAAGAATTGTTCGTCTTAGATCGGCATTGTCCGGAATGCATAGACGGCCCTTAAACAATAAAGAACCATCTTCTTTAACTGAGAAGTCCGAACTGATGCCTTCACTCACGTCTTGATGAATCTTTGTTAATGTCGGATCTTTCATCTGTAGATCGTGGATATGTTCAAATGTCACTGGCTTTACCGATATGTTAGCCAAAAAGGATTCGGTAGCTTTTGACTCAATGTTCGCATCGTAGAGTGCCAGGTCTTCCAATAATTTTCACCGGTGCATACCCAAAACCAAACAAGCTAACTGAGCTGAACCCTTCCGACTCAATGCATCGGCTACTACATTTGCCTTGCCTGGATGGTACTGTATGGAGCAATCGTAATCCTGGAGGAATTCCATCCATCTGTACTGTCTCATGTTGAGCTCTTTCTGTGTAAACAGGTATCGGAGGCTCTTATGATCGGTGAAAATTTCAAAAGTCTCACCATACAAGTAATGTCTCCAGATCTTCAGCGCAAAGATGACTGCTGCTAGCTCCAAGTCACGAGTCGGATAATTTTTCTCGTGTTCTTTCAGTTGTCTTGATCCGTAAGCTATCACCTTTTTATGTTGGTTGAGTACACAACCTAGGCCATTGTATGACGCATCACTGTACACGGCGTATCCTCCACGCTCAAGGAATAGCTAACCGAGCGAAGTGAGTCTTGTCTTGAGTTCTTGAAAACTCTTCTCGCATGCCTCACTCCACTCAAATCTTGAATCTTTTCGTGTCAGCTTTGTGAGAGGTCCCGATATCTTTGAAAACCCCTCGAAGAAACGTCGATAATAGCCTGCTAAGCCCAGAAAACTTCGGACATCGGTCACTGTCTTTGGTTGCTCCCATTTAACCACTGCTTCTATCTTTGATGGATCTACAGTGACACCATGCTTTGAGACGACATGTCCCAAAAAGCTAACCTCTTCCAACCAAAACTCGCATTTGCTGAGTTTGGCATACAATTGGTGTTCACGTAGCGTATGTAGGGCAATCCTCAAGTGTTCTTCTTGTTCCATCTCAGATTTGGAGTATATCAATATATCGTCAACGAACACTACGACGCAGGAGTCCAAGTGTGGTTTAAACACTCGGTTCATCAGATGCATAAACGATGTCGGAGCATTCGTCAACCCAAACGGCATCACAAGGAATTCATAGTGTCCATACCGTGTCCTGAAAGCTGTCTTCTGGATGTCCTCTGCCTTGACTCGCAACTGATGGTATCCAGATCTCAGATCGATCTTGGAAAAATACCTTGCTCCTTGCAGTTGATCGAACAAATCGTCAATTCTAGGCAATGGGTAGCGGTTCTTCACAGTGAGTTTGTTCAATTGTCGATAGTCAATGCATAGCCGCATTGACCCATCTTTCTTCTTGACAAACAAGACCGGTGCTCCCCATGGAGACACGCTCGGTCTAACAAACCCCTTGTCCATAAGCTCTTGTAGTTGTTCCTTCAACTCCTTTAACTCAGCAGGAGCCATTCGATATGGCGCTTTTGAAATAGACTCCGTTCCTGGTGCTAAGTCGATGGCGAATTCCACTTTTCTCTCTGGAGGTAATCCAGACAATTCTTCGAGAAACACGTCGGCGAAGTCTCGCACAACTGCTATCTCAGAAATGACATTCTTTTCTTCCTTGTCCTCCTTTAAGAAAGCCAAGTATCCACTGCAACCCTTTCTGATTATTTTCTCGGCCTTTATTGCTGAGATCAGTGGCACAGATGACGACCTCACTTCTTGAAACCGAAATGATCTTCTTGTGTTGGGTCTGAAAATGACTACCTTGTTCTTGCAATCGACGGTTGCGCAGTGCTACGCCAACCAGTCCATGCCAAGGATCACATCAAACCCTTGCATGTCTAACAGTATCAACTTCGCTTCCAATTCATGCACCTCTAGGTCTTGAACTGCTACAATGATGGATTTGCAAGCTAACTCCGTGTCTACTAACTCTCCAGTCGGAATAGACACAGATAGGACGAAGTCCAACGCCTCTGGAACAATCTTCATCTTCTTGGCGAAACGTGGAGTGACGAATGAGTGGGTAGACCCTGGGTCTATCAACACTCTAGCGTCATATCCAACGAAGCATCCTTTTTCATATATAGTTAAAGTACCTATAGTATATATATATACATACAATAATTTACACATCAATTTACACCCTTAATTCACATATAAATTTAGTATTGAGAAAAAGAATCTATACAATTCCTAATGCATGCACCTTCTCTATCTAAAATTTTAATGAAATGGAAAATTTCTTTAATTTAAAAGACTCACCTTGGATGATGTCATGCACGTTCCCTGCTTCCTGAGCAATGACTGCATAGGCTCTCACCTGTACGATCGACTTCCTTGCTTGAATGGGTCGTGGTGCTGCAACTGAAACCGTCTTTCTTTTATTCATCTCGGGGCAATCCTTGATCAAGTGGCCCACCTTGCCACATCGGAAACAACCCCTAGTCCCTGCTCTGCAATCCACCGTTCTATGAGGCTTGCCACACTTTGCACAAGTCTCTCGAGGCGCGAAAGAAACGATACAAGAACCCTGTGTGATAGTGGCACCAGTAGACATGGCAGGGCTCTCATAGCGTAAAGGTCTCCCTGACGCAAGTAATGGAAACCTCTGTTGGTGTTGTTGCTGCGCCGGCCTTCCAAAACCTCCCTGAAACTGTGGTCTCTGATTTTGGGCCACGAACCTCGACTTTTTGTTCACCGGTTCATAGGTTCCCGTCCTTCCTTGTTCATTTCCTCCTCTCTGCTGCTCCCTCTGTCTATATCTATTCGTATTCTCTTCTTCCACAACCAACGCCTTACTCATGACCTCTTCATAGGTCCTTAACTGAAATGGAGCTACGCCTCCCCTAACCTCAGGCTTCAAACCTTGTTGAAACCTCTTGGATTTCATCACGTCGGTAGCGATGTAATCCGGAGTAAAACGGGCAAGTCGTAGAAACTCCACCCCATATTCTCTCACTGTCATTCTCCCTTGCACTAACTGTAGAAATTGTATTTCAAGCTGATTCCTTACCACTTCTGGAAAATATTGTTTGTTGAACTCCTCAACAAACTCCTCCCAAGTCCAGGGCAACTCTGGGGTCTCCTGAGCCCTAGTCCGTCTCACGGACTTCCACCAAGGCCCAGCCTCCCCATCCAACATATAAGCTGCCCATCTCACACTCTCATCTTCCGTGCATGTCAGCACGCTAAAGACTTTCTCCATCTCCATAAGCCAGTTCTCAGCGGCCATGGTGTCCGCTCCCAGGAAAATGAAGGAGGTCTCATCCTCCTAAACTCAGAAGGATGAGGGCACAGCGCAGTCCCATGTGGTGGTAGGTGGCACGTTCTCTTGATGCATGAGCCGCAAAGGATGCTTTTGTTGTGCCATGGCAAATGCCATAGTCTCCATAGTGTGCATCATCCTTGTCGCTCTCTCTATCTTCTGTCTTTCTCTTACCTCTCTCTGTTCTCTTAGATCTTGATCCCGGCGATCTCGATCCTCTTCATCATGCTTTACTACTATCGCCTCGGGCCTCAGTACCTCCTAAAGGCACTCTATTGGTAGGAGAGATGTAATCATCTCCACTACATAGACTCCTCTGTTGGCCTCCCCTTGGTCGGCCTCTTCCTCTAGCTGACATTTGCGACTGCATTTGAAATTAAAGTTTCGTTAGCAGAAGCCCTTATGTTCTGACCAAAAGAACGATTGTCAAAATTGCTAAAAGAAATGGCTTTGATACCAACTGTGACAGCCCGGATTTCAGCACCTCGAAACCCGTGCCATCAGCACGATCATCTTGACCGTGCCCCTTAGCTAAGCACGGAACATTGGCATATCAAGCAAAAATGAAATAGTAAATGAAACTGCGGAATTTAAATCTATATAAAAGCATTTCTCAAAAGATAGTTCTACCCTCATGCCTTTGCATAAATGGAGAACCGATCCGAACCATCGATGATAGTAAATCATCACGGATGGTTCGCCCCAAAAGAATAATCTCAATTTATACATGTACATTGTTTAGCCAAAACAAGGCTTGACATACCAAGCCATACAAATTTCTATACAAAAGCCCTCAAAGTGGCACAATGGAGTCCTCTAGAAGAAGTCCTCAGGAGGTGGCTCCAACTCTTCACCGGCCGCAAGGTCCGACTCACCGGGGTCAGCGTCTCCTGAAGCCTCGGCAGCTGCTAGTAGTGGACCTGCGACGTATAGTCTATAGGGTGAGCTACATCCTAGCTCAATAGGGAACAAGACATAGTTGAACATATAAATTATTACTCACATATATTCCATGATATGCCATGCATGATGTGTCTATGCAGTTACTGATGAAAACAGTTAAAAAGCATTACATTTTACTGGTAGTTTACTTATGTCTTTATTTATTCATGAATGATGCTGAAAAGGCCTAAAGCAAAACTTAAACTTTCAACTTAAGTAATCCCCGAGCAATATAGCATCGAGCCCCGATGAGATACCCATCATCGTCATCTATATAGACACTTTTAACGTATTCCCTGGGAATACAAATAGTACCCAAGCCCCTTTCCCCTGGGGATTGGTGGCGGGGTTTCACTAGTCTCAATCAACACCCCTGGGGTGTGCTTACTGTGTACGGATAAGCCTCCGCACTGGCCTACGGTTTCGCCGCCGTATCGGTCACGGATATCCTGCCATGTCAGTCGTGGATATCCCGCCACGTCGGTGGGGTACCCTATCAAACCTCAAATAACAAAAATATCGGTGCCTTACATATAGTTATTCACCGTGTAAATGTACTATCTTATATCAGTTAGGCCCTATCAAACATGATTCAATCTTGGATACATCCCTGGGATGTATCCATTCACTTACATCACACCTGATGCTCTTATCTCTTTACCTCCTCATCCCCTGGGGATGGCTCATTATGATTACTTTTATTGATGTCACACACACACACACTTTTTCACAAACTCTTTAAGCAATAAACCATTTGAATTTAAATCTATATCACTACATACATGCTCTTGTAAAATAAGGTACATGTTCAAGGAGTTCCCTACCTCAAGTCTTCGTTTGATCAACGCATCAAGGTCTCACGTGGCTCCTTATGCACTTGCTCACACGTACCACCTATGGTACCACATAACATGTGAAACACATCACTAAGGATGCAATAAAGGAGGTCCAAGACCCCCCAAGAATCTCAAAGTCAAACTCAGAAGTCATCATAACTTGGCCCAGTCGATTAATCGATTTCCAAAATCGATTAATCGAAAGTCAATATCGATTAATCGATTCTCAATTCGATTAATCGAGATTCCCATTCGATTAATCGAAACCCAATTCGATTAATCGAAATTCTCTGCTCTATCAAGTTGATTCTCAATTCGAGTAATCGAGTTTCCAAAATTGATTAATCGATCCCAAATCGATTAATCGAATTTTCATTTCGATTAGTCGATTTCATCAAACCCATTTCTTTTCTTCACTGGAGTCCACTGTAGGCTCCCAGTCGATTAATCAAAAACCAAAGTCGATTAATCGAAACCCAATTCGATTAATCGAAATCGGGGTCCTCTGACTTTTCAACTTCCTGGCCAATTTCGATTAATCGAAACCCAATTTTGATTAATCGAAATTGCCAGATTCATCCCCTTCTGGCTGCTCTTCTCACTCTTTTTCCTTACTTCTTCCTCCATTTTTCTAAGCTTTCTACCCTACATTTTTACACCATTTTAACTGCGATTAACCTCTCATATCTTATGCATTTAATTCACAAGAAATTTACCTCAATCAAATCTCAATTTGATTAGATCTAGCGGTTGGAAAGGCTAGGGTTCCAGCTTTGGCTCTAACGGATCCAAACCGTGTCGAATCCGGCTTTTATCGCTTGAATCCCCCTTCCAATCAGTTGGAATAACTCCTCTCTTTACTTTTCTCTCTCTCTCTCTCTCTCTCTCTCTCTTCTTTACTCTCCTTCAACAACCAAAATATAGATTTTAGGGTTATTAAATCCTTTTATCTATCCCCTTCCTTGTGTGTTGAGCACATACACCGCTGTAGGTGTATGCGACTTCACATTCACATCACACACCACACAATCTCTCAAACCATCACATCTCATCCGTTCATCACACTCTATGTCAACCATTGAACTCCTAATTGGTCAAAACTATGACCAATTGGGCACGGATCCCGAGGTCACTGTTTAACGCAATTTTTTAGGGTATTACAGTACGATGATGCCGTTGTGCCGGCACCAACAAGACTCTTTTTTTTTGGGTTTTTAATTTATTTGATTTTTTGAATTTTTATAAATGAAAAGAAAAAAGGATTCCGGGGCCCTTTTGAATTACCTTCTCGGGTGTCTTTTGTACCCTAAATAGGTCCTGCGGCAACGACTCTGAAGCGCTTTGAAAGAATCAAAGGGAAACCCCTTGATCTATTGAAGGCACAAAAACTAATGTAAATAACCTGATCCCTCGAAAAGAGTAAAAAAGAAGTCTCTTTCTCTTGATCGGCGATTGCAGTCAAGAGATTGCGGGGCCCAAATAGAGGCATTAAAAACACTAATCGGGGATTACAGGGCCCAAACAAAGGGTGTATTGGGTGTCGGAGATTGCGAGGCCCAAACAGAGGGTGTATTGGGTGTCGGAGATTGCGGGGCCCAAACAGAGGCACTAAAAATACTAATCGAGGAGTCCAGGATGTGAAGCAGGCCATAGATTCGGGCTGCTGTTGTCTAACCCAAAGCTGGCACAACTATTAGGTACGCCAGACTAAAAAGTTCCCAATTTTATACTGGCGCAACTAATACGTGCGCCAGTGTAATTTTGGGGCTTTTTGGCTTGGCACAAGCAATAGTGGTGCCAGGCAAAATGGGGGTTCCAGATAGCTTGACAGCAGAAGTTCTAGCCCGAAATGAGTCTTCTATTTGGTTTTTTCTGAAAGCTGGGCTTCCGGGGATTGACTGTTCTAATGAATCGGCTCTCTTCCTCACCGAACCTAAGGGTTATAAGGTCGATTCGGGTTTGCTAACACTCTCTTTTTCCACAGGTTTTAAGCTTGGTAACGAGAAGGTTACCCACCCGATATACCTCAAGTGCAAGCACTTTCTGAGGTACTAGGTGGGCTGGTACTTTTCCGGATCATCATCACTAGGGGCTGCCGCCGTACTAAGACATGGGAGTTTGTATGTGTGCCTAAATAACCCAATCGTTGAAAATCTACCTCGCAAAAATCAATTTAAATCCTCTTTGTTGGTTTAATTTTATTTTTCACTTTTAAGGGAATTTTTTTAAGTTCAAAGACTGGGGGCGATGATCCCATGCCGCCTCTACGGACCGGCGTCCACTGGTGGAATATGATTGCGAAAATTAAAGGCGCAAGTAGGCCCGCCAAACGACTAAGGCACTAAAATGGCAGAAATATAAAGAAATTAAATGACAATACATAAGTAGACCCGCCAATCGGTTAAGGTGCTTGAAATGACGAAAATGTAAAGAAATTTAAGACGGTGTGTAAGTAGGCCAACCAATCAGCTAAGGCTCGTAAACGACGTAAAAGTAGGGGTAAGTAAAATGGCGTAATTGGAGGGGTGAGTAAAAAAATAGTAAAATAGCAAAAATTGTTAGTAAATAAAAAATAAAAAGGCCAAATTCAAGGAGAAGCTTTACTAGCTACTCTCCATCGGAGTCGCCATCTGTGCAATAGTGGGGATCGAGAAAATCCCGTCGCGGCAATGCGCACTCATGAAAATCAAAGAGTCACCATCCGGAGCTTTTGGTATCCCAGGAAACCCAAATCAAATTTAAAGAGTACCAAAGTGCCAAAAATTGACTCTGAATTCGGATTACGCCAAAGGATCTTGGGTAGGGGCTTCGGTTATCGATTGGGAAGCTGTTAGGCACCCAATCAACCGGCTTAATGCGGTCTCTATTGATGGCAAAAAAAAAAAATAATATAAAAGAAATAAAAAAGCCTTCCTCTGACCCAAAGGGCCTTAAAATCCTATTTGTGCTCCTCCGTTCCTATCGAAAATTCAGCGGCATAACGGTACAAATGAGAGGATAGAGGGAGAACCGAGAAGGTAGAGGAATAGAGGGGAGGGCCTGAGCTCTCGGGCCCTTGTTGCACTACCATGGATCCTTGCGTAGGCTTGCTTTGGCGAGCATCAATGGCTTGTATGGTGAGAGATGGGGTTCTAGTTCCTAGGGCTTGATAGCTAAGAGGTAGAGAGAGGAGGCTAGGGGGTAGCACACACCTAACCTAGAGATTTTAGGTGAAAGGCTAAGGTCTAAAGAAGGTTTTAAAGTTCTGAAATTTGTATGAGAAAGGTGCACTAGAGGAGAGAGAGAAGGGATTCCTTAATCTCTTAATTTGTAAAAATTTTCAAGCCTTTGTAAAGGGAGGGGTGTCTCTCTATTTATAGGAAAAAGAGAGGTTAGGTGGCTGTTTAGAGGCTAATCTAGGTTAGGAATTAGGTAATCTAGCCATCTAAGATTTCCTAAGATTTTTGGAGCCTTGAAATGTGTGAAAAGGTGTTCCAATGGTGGAGATAGGGTGAGGCTTTAAATCACTTAAGAGTTGTAAATAGGTAGTGAATGGGTGCAACAGAACTAGCAAAACACACCTCAAAGATCAAGATAGTTGACAAGTCAATCCCTATTATCGATTTTTGAGGCAAAAACTCAAAGTTACTATTCATAAGCCTGGTTCAACTAATAGGTGTGTCAGGTATATGTACAGTAAAATAGTGCCACTCAGTGGCTTGGGAAGTTGGGTGCCCAAGGTGGGGCCCACTTATAATTGGTGCAACTATTAGTTGCGCCAAGCCATTTCTGGGGAGAAATGGCTTGGAGTAATACTTACACCAAATCCCTAAGGGGAACTCCACTAAATTACCATTTTGCCCCTACACTTTGAAATGCGATATCTTCTTGCATACACCTCTGATTGGGGTGATCTTTGGCTCGTTGGAAAGCTGGAGACTTATACTTTCCAATGGTATAAGAGTTGATCATAGTAGAAGGTCATAGCTAGTCCCAATACACCATTCTTCATCCATTACTCAAGAAAGCTCGGTTTACATCCGGAATGGTTTCTAAGGGTCGGGATGGGTTTCTAAGGTTTTGGGAAGGTTCCTAAGGGATCTTGGGTGATTCCTAAGAGTTTGGGATAACTCTTAAGGTTTCAGAAAGGTTCCTAAGGGTACCATTCATGCCATCGAAAGCTCGAAAGTGCGCCTCTCTTGAAATGTGTTTCAATCGGGCCTTGGGCCAAATTTGAGTGTCTACAGGGTGGCTAAGGATTATTTTGTAAATATTGAAGATTTAAAAACTAAATTTGAACTTAGAATTAAGAATTAGGAATCAAAAACTGAGATCGAGAATTAAGAATTTAAGACTAAAATAAAGAATTCAAACTAGCATTAAGAACTTGAAGGAGAATTAAGAACTAGAAAGAAAATTAGGAACTAGAAAGAAAATTAAGAACTAGAACTAGAAGTTAGGAACTAAGAATTAGAGCTGAAAACTAGAAGAAGATTACCTAAAGTCGAGCGCTTCTTTCTCCTTCTGGTGCCGCAGAGGAGGAACTCAAGCTCCCTGGGAGAGGCTGGAGCTCGAGAGAGAAGAGATCTCTATGAAAATTGTGTGTTTTTGGTCGAGGTAGGGGGGGTCTATTTATAGGTATCCGAGTAATTACGCGCCCTGTGGGAGGTGCGCAATTGGTCAGTCAAATTTAATTTCGCGCATTGTCTAGGGCATGTAATTGAATTACGCGCTGTCTCATGCACTTAATACACTTTGAGTTGGTCACGGACTCAGTGAGTGACCGGTTGACTGGCTCAGCCGGGTGTCCTAGTTGAAATTCACTTGGAACTAATTGTGCACCCTTTGTAGCATCCGCAATCTAATTAAGCACCATCTTACGTATGCTTGATTAGGGAATTCGGGCTGTCATGGGAATTAGAGACCAGGTCCAACTAGGGACCAATTGCGTACAGGTGGTGGGGCATGCAATAGATTTCATGCGCTGGTGAGGGCATGTAATCGGGTCTTCAGGCGGTCTATGAAAGGTGGAGGGCTGGTCTAAGTGGGACCAATTGCACACCGGTGATGGGGCGTGCAATCTGATTACACGGCCTATCTAGGACGCGAAATTAGGTCCTAAGGCAATCTGTGGGAAGAGCGGGTCTGGTCTAAATGGGGCCAATTATGCACATGTGTCCATGCATTCCATTAAATTGCGCGCATCTGTCAGGGCATGAAATTTGGAAGCTTCCTCGGGCTAAGTCGGGTCTGAACCATAGGGCTATTGTTTCAGTCTGGGATCAACCATATACTATTGCTTCAGTACATGGTCCCGTCTTTAGGATTTTAAGGTCTTTGGAGAAGGTTAGTCCTTTTTCAGAGATCATAGGTAAGGTCAAAGGTTGACTGAACAGATTTGTATACTCCAGGAGGGAAAAATTGGGGTGTTTACAACACCGTACGTCGTTGAGGCATGCACCTATGTCGCTGACCCACGCGACTATACGACTGAGATATCTACTTCCAGAGCTAGGGGTGCAGCGGCTTAGGGAGCTGGACCATCGGGTGATCAGGTAGGTCAGTAAGGCAGACTATTGGTAAACTTTTCAGTTGTTCTTTTTGAATTTAAATACTTCATGTAAATTTGAGAATTGTTGGGTTGTGGCGGCCTATTTGTTTTTGGGTGTTGTAGCATCTTATTTCGTTAATGATTAGTTTAGTTTTGGGGTTATGTAATGAGTTGCTTAATTAGCAATTTTATGATTGGATGTTGGTTGTTGCTATCTAGGACTGCTATAGGTCTGTGTGATTAGTTGTCACTTTATCTAGGGATGCTGTAGGTCTGTGTGCTTAGTTGTTGCTATCTAGGACTACTGTAGGTGTACGTTATTTATGATGAATAATAGGAAGTTATCTTGGTGCTAGGAATACCGTAGTTGGGGACATTCTCGGCCTATTTTTGAGACTGTACGTCCTATTTGAATCTAGTGGTTAATGCATTCGGTTTCAATCTGGTTATGGATGTGTTTCGTACTTGTCAATCTATGGGTGTTTTTAGATGACACATAGTATACTCGTTCCTCTCTTTGTTTAGTTAATGTTTTGAACTTTTTGAAGTCAGTTAAAGGATTGGGTTATCTTGATATAGAGACTTCCAATCTCATTAGGTGTTCTCTTGTACAACACAACTCTGCTTTAGAATAACTGTTACACTGAAAGCCCGAGAGTTACGTATTGAATTTTTGAGGACGAAAATTTTTAAAGGAGGGGAGAATGTAATGTCCTAGAAAATTTCGGATTCGAACGTGAACGACTACGTGTGCGTGCCCAGCACGGTGACCAATGTCGCCTTGAACTTTTTGACTAAGTAGTTAGTGGAAATCAAGTAGGTGTGCGAAGAAGGAATACACTCTTGGTTGGATGTTAGGAGTAATGTAATAGCCCAAAAAATCACGCTAAACTATGACCTCGGGATCCGTGCCCGATCGGTCACAGGTTTGACCAATTAGGAGTTCGATAATTAGCGTAGAGTGTGATGAGTGAATGAGATGAGATGGTTTGTGAAACCATGTGGTGTGTGTTGTGAATCTGAAGTCACATACACCTATTGGGGTGCATGTTCTCAACACACAAGCTAAGGGGGGGATAAAAAGGGTTTAATAACCCTAAAATCAATAGTTTGGTTATTGAGAGAGAAGTAAAGAAGAGAGAGAGAGAGGAGTAAAGAGGTTAATACAAGGAGTAAATGCTAGTTGAGGAAGGGAGATTCGAGCAATAAACGTCGGATTCGACGTGAGGGATCCGCTAGAAGCAAAGCTGGAACCCTAGCCTTCCAACCACTTGATTTGAAATCAATTTGAGATTGATTCAAGGTAAACTTTTGTGAATGAAATGCATAGATTGTAGAGGTTAGATTGTAGTTGAAAATGGTGTAAATCATAGGTAAATGGTTTAGAAAAATAGAGGAAAAAGTGTGGAAAAAGATTGAGAAGAATGTACCCAAAAGGTTGAATCTGACAATTTCGATTAATCGAAATTGGGTTTCGATTAATCGAAATTGGCCAGGAAGTTGAAAAGTCAGTGGACCTGATTTCGATTAATTGAATTGGAGTTCGATTAATCGACTTTGGATTTCGATTAATCGATTTAGGTATCGATTAATCGACTGGGAACCTCCAGTGGACCCCAGGGGCTGGAGGAAATGACTTGGGGAAAATCGACTAATCGAAATAGGATTTCGATTAATCGATTTCAATTTTCGATTAATCGATTTGGGATCGATTAATTGATTTTAGGAACTCGATTACTCGAATTGAGAATCGACAGATAGAGTGGAGAATTTCGATTAATCGAATTAGGTTTCGATTAATCGAATGGGAATCTCGATTAATCGATTTGAGAATCGATTAATCGATATTGACTTTTGATTAATCGATTTTGGAAATCGATTAATCGAATCAGATTCGATTAATCGATTTTGGAGTTCGATTAATCGACTGTGCTAAATTTTGTTGACTTTTGAGTTTGACTTTAAGCTTCATGGAGGGTCTTGGACCTCCTTTATTGCATCCTTAGTGATGTGTTTCACCTGTTATGTGGTACCATAGGTGGTACGTGTGAGCTAGTGCACAAGGAGCCACGTGGGACTTTGATGCGTTGCGCAAACAAAGACTTGAGGTAGGGAACACCTTGAACATGTACTTTATTTTACAAGAGCATGTATGTAGTGATATAGAATTCAATTCAAATGTTTTATTGCTTAAGAATTTTGAAAAGAGTGTGTGTGTGTGACATCCATAAGAGTAATTATAATGAGCCATCCCCAGGGGATGATAAAGTGAAGTGATAAGGGCATCAGGTGTGATGCAAGTGAATGGATACATCCCAGGGATGTATCCGAGATTGAATCATGTTTGATAGGGCCTAACTGATATAAGATAGCACACTTACACGGTGAATAGTTATGTAAGGCACCGATATTTTTGTTATTTGAGGTTTGATAGGGTACCCCATCGACGCATGGATATCCACGGCGACACGGGGATATCCGTGACGATACGGCGCAAAACCGTAGGCTGGAGGCTTATCCAGACATGAAGCACACCCTGTGGGTGTTGATTTGAGACAAGTGAAACCCCGCCACCAATCCCCAGGGGAAAGGGGCTTGGGTACTACATGGTATTCCCAGGGAATACGTTAAAAGTGTCTATATGGATGATGATGAAGGGTATCTCATCGGGGCTCGATGCTATATTGCTCGGGGATTACTTAAGTTGAAAGTTTAAGTTTTGCTTTAGGCCTTTTCAGCATTATTCATGTGTAGATAAAAGACACGAGAGAACTACAAGAAAATATAATACTTTTAACTGTTTCATCCAATAATGCATAGACACATCATGCATGGCATATCATGGAATATATGTGAGTGATAATTTATATGTTCAACTGTGTTTTGTTCCCTATTGAGCTAGGATGTAGCTCACCCTATAGACTATACGTCGCAGGTCCACTACTAGCAGCTGCCGCGGCTTCAGGAGACGCTAACCCCGGTGAGTCGGACCTTGCGGCCGGAGACGAGTTGGAGCCACCTCCTGAGGACTTCTTCTAGAGGACTCCGTTGTGTCAGTTTGAGGGTTTTTTGAGAGAGATTGGTACGGCTTGGTATGTCAAGCCTTGTTGTTGTTTAAACCATGTATATATTGAGTTGGGATTATTCTTTTAGGACGAACCATCCGTGATGATTGCTATCATCGATGGTTTGGATCGGTTCTCCATTCATGCAGAGGCATGAGGGTAGAACTGTCTTTTGGAGAATTACTTAATATAGATTTAAATTCTGCAGCTCCTTTATTATTTCATTTTATGCTTGATATGCCAATGTTCCGTGCTTAGCTAAGGGGCACGGTCAAGATGATCGTGCTGATGGCACGAGTTTCGGGGTGTCGAAATCCGGGCTATCACAGTTGGTATTAAAGCTATTTCTTCTAGAAATTCTGACAATCGTCCTTTTGGTCAGAACATAGGGGCTTCTGCTAACGAAACTTTAGTTTCAAATGCAGCCGCAAATGTCATCTAGAGGAAGAGGCCAACCAAGGGGGGGCCAACAAAGGAGTCTACGTAGTGGAGATGATTACATCTCTCCTACTAATAGAGTGCCTTTAGGAGGTACTGAGGCCCCAGGGGGCAGTAGTAGTAGACAGCATAATGAAGAAGATCGAGATCGGCAGGATCAAGATCTAAGAGAACAAGAGAGAGTGAGAGAAAGACAAGAAGACAGAGAAGAGCGACAAAGGATGATGCACACTATGGAGACTATGGCAGCTGCCATGGCACAACAAGCCGCATCCTTTACAGCTCATGCATCAAGAGAACAGCAGCCACCTACACCACCTGTAGGACCTGTGCTGCCTGTGCCCTCATCCTTTACAGAGTTTAGGAGGATGAGACCTCCTTCATTTTCTGGGCAGGCAGACACAATGGCCGCTGAGAACTGGCTGATGGAGATGGAGAAAGTCTTTAGCGTGCTAACATGCACGGAAGATGAGAGTGTGAGATGGGCAGCTTATATGTTGGATGGGGAGGCTGGGCCTTGGTGGAAGTCCGTGATACGGACTCGGGCTCAGGAGACCCCAGAGTTGCCTTGGACTTGGGAGGAGTTTGTTGAGGAGTTCAACAAACAATATTTTTTGGAAGTGGTGAGGAACCAGCTTGAGATACAATTTTTACAGTTAGTGCAAGGGAGAATGACAGTGAGAGAATATGGGGTAGAGTTTCTACGACTTGCCCGTTTTGCTCTGACACGTCCATCAAGTGATGAAGTCCAAGAGGTTTCAGCAAGGTTTGAAGCCTGAGGTTAGGGGAGGCGTCGCTCCATTCCAGCTGAGGACCTATGAAGAGGTCATGAGTAAAGCACTAGTGGTTGAAGAGGAGAATACCAATAGATATCGACAGAGAGAGCAGCAGAGAGGAGGAAATGAACAAGGAAGGACGGGGGCCTACGAACCGGTGAACAAAAAGCCGAGGTTCGTAGCCCAAAATCAGAGACCACAGTTTCAAGGGGGTTTCGAAAGACCGACGCAACAACAACACCAACAGAGGTTTCCATTACTTGCGTCGGGGAGACCTTTTCGCTATGAGAGCCCTGCCATGTTCATCGGGCGCCACTATCACACAGTGGTTCTCGTGATCGCTTTCTTCCGACCTCTGAGACTTATGAAAGTGTGGCAAGCCTCATAGGATGGTGAATTGTAGATTGGGAACTAGGGGTTGTTTCCGATGTGGCAAGGTGGGCCACTTGATCAAGGATTGCCCCGAGACGGATAAAAGAAAGACGATTTCAGTTGCAGCACCACGACCCATTCAAGCAAGGAAGCCGATCGTTCAGGGGAGAGCCTATGCAGTCACTGCTTAGGAAGCAGGGAACGTGCATGACGTCATCCAAGGTGAGACTCGTTAAAAATTAAAGAAAATTTTCATTTCATTAAAATTTTAGATAGAGAAGGAGCATGCATTAGGAATTGTATAGATTCTTTCTCAATACAAAAGCTGTATGTGAATTAAGGGTGTAAATTGATGTGTAAATTATTGTATGTATGTATGTATACTATAGGTACTTTAAATATATATGAAAAAGGTTGCTTCGGTGGATATGACGCTCGAGTGTTGGTAGACCCAGGGTCTACCCACTCATTCGTCACTCCACGTTTCGCCAAGAAGATGAAGATTGTTCCAGAGACGTTGGATTTCGTCCTATCTGTGTCTGTTCCGACTGGAGAGTTAGTAGACATGGAGTTAGTTTGCAAATCCATCATTGTAGCAGTTCGAGACTTAGAGGTGCATGAATTGGAAGCAAAGTTGATACTGTTAGACATGCAGGGGTTTGATGTGATCCTTGGCATGGACTGGTTGGCGCAGCATTGTGCAACCGTCGATTGCAAGAACAAGGTAGTCATTTTCAGACCCAACACAAGAAGATCATTTCGGTTTCAAGGAGTGAGGTCGTCATCTGTGCCACTGATCTCAGCAGTAAGGGCCGAGAAAATGATCAGAAAGGGTTACAGTGGATACTTAGCTTTCTTAAAGGAGGACAAGGAAGAAAAGAACATCATTTCTGACTTCACGACGTGTTTCCAGAGGAATTGCTCGGATTACCTCCGAGAGAAGTAGAATTCGCCATTGACTTAGCACCAGGAACGGAGCCTATTTCGAAAGCGCCTTATAGAATGGCTCCTGCTGAATTAAAGGAGTTGAAGGAACAACTACAAGAACTTATGGACAAGGGGTTTGTTAGACCGAGCGTGTCTCCATGGGGAGCACCGGTCTTATTTGTCAAGAAGAAGGATGGGTCAATGCGGCTATGCATTGACTATCGACAATTGAACAAACTCACTGTGAAGAACCGCTACCCTTTGCCTAGAATTGACGATCTATTCGACTGCAAGGAGCAAGGTATTTTTCCAAGATCGACCTGAGATTTGGGTATCATCGCCAGAGTCAAGTGAGGACATTCAAGATGCCTTCCGGACACGGTATGGACACTATGAATTCCTTGTGATGCCGTTTGGATTGACGAATGCTCCGGCGTCGTTTATGGATCTGATGAACTGAGTGTTTAAACCACACTTGGACTCCTGCGTCGTAGTGTTTGTCGATGATATTTTGATATACTCCAAATCTAAGACGGAACACGAAGAACATTTGAGGATTGCTCTGCAGACGCTACGTGAATACCAATTGTACGCCAAACTCAGCAAGTGTGAGTTTTGGTTGGAAGAGGTTAGCTTTTTGGGACATGTCATCTTAAAGCATGGTGTCACTATAGATCCAGCAAAGATAGAAGCAGTGGTTAAATGGGAGCAACCAAAGATAGTGACCGATGTCCGAAGTTTTCTGGGCTTAGCAGGCTATTATCGACGTTTCGTCGAGGGGTTTTCAAAGATATCGGGACCTCTCACAAAGCTGACACGAAAAGATTCAAGGTTTGAGTGGAGTGAGGCATGCGAGAAGAGTTTTCAAGAACTCAAAACGAGACTCACTTCGGCTCCAGTGTTAGCGATTCCTTCGGGCAGTGGAGGATACGCCGTGTACAGCGACGCGTCATATAATGGCCTTGGTTGTGTGCTCAACCAACACAAGAAGGTGATAGCTTACGGATCATGACAGCTGAAAGAACACGAGAAAAATTACCCGACTCATGACTTGGAACTAGCAGCAGTCATTTTTGCGCTGAAGATTTGGAGACATTACTTGTATGGTGAGACTTTTGAAATTTTCACCGATCATAAGAGCCTCCGGTACCTGTTTACATAGAAAGAGCTCAACATGAGACAACGCAGGTGGATGGAATTCCTCAAGGATTACGATTGCTCCATACAATACCATCCAGGCAAGGCGAATGTTGTAGCTGATGCATTGAGTCGAAAAGGTTCAGCTCAGTTAGCTTGTTTGGTTTTGGGTATGCACCGATGGAAGTTATTGGAAGACTTGGCATTCTATGATGCGAACATTGAGTCAAAAGCCACCGGATCCTTTTTGGCTAACATATCAGTAAAGCCAGTGATATTTGAGCATATCCACGATCTACAGATGAATGATCCGGCATTGTCAAAGATTCATCAAGACGTGAAGGAAGGCATTAGGTCGGACTTCTTGGTTAAAGAAGATGGTTCCTTATTGTTTAAAGGCCGTCTATGCATTCCAGACAATGCCGATCTAAGACGAACGATTCTTGATGAAGCCCATAAGTCAAATTATGCTATCCACCCTGGTAGCACCAAAATGTACCAAGATTTGAAAAAGAACTACTGGTGGAGAGGATTGAAGCAAGACGTGGCCGAATACGTATCACGGTGTTTGACTTGTCAGCAAGTGAAGGTTGATCATAGACATCCTGCTTGACTATTGTAACCTTTACCAATCCCAGAATGGAAGTGGGAATTGATCTCAATGGACTTCATTGTTGGATTACCCCGTACTGCCAAGAGACACAATGCCATTTGGGTCGTCGTAGACCGATTGACCAAATCAGCGCACTTTTTACCGTACAATACTACGTATAGAGCAGGAAGACTGGCAGACTCATACATGAAGGAGATTGTAAGATTACATGGGATTCCAAACAGCATAGTTTCAGATCGTGACCCACTATATACGTCCAAGTTTTGGAAGAAATTTCAAGAAGGAATGGGAACACGACTAGACTTTAGTTCAGCTTTCCATCCTCAAACTGATGGGCAGACAGAGCGAGTGAACCAAGTAATAGAAGACATGCTCAGAGCATGCATGCTTGATATGCAAGGATACTGGGATGAGTATCTACCGATGCTCGAGTTCGCATACAACAACAGTTTCCAAACGAGCATTGACATGACACCGTATGAAGCTCTGTATGGACGACGATGTAAATCACCCCTCAATTGGGAGGAAACAGGTGAGAAATTTGTGTTAGGGCCAAAACTACTTGAAGATAACGCCACTGTTGTTCGACTTATCAGAGAAAGGTCAAGTCAAAGACAGTAGTAGATGTAAAAGTTACGCCGACATGAAGCGGACTAGTGTCGACTATAAAGTGGGTAGCACGCAGTTTAGGAAAGTGTCACCTATGAAAGGTGTAATGAGATTTGGTAAGAGAGGGAAGTTAAGTCCACGTTATGTTGGACCATTTGAAATTTTGGGACGCGTAGGTAAAGTTGCGTATCGCGTTGGTTTACCACCGCTGTTTGATCGAGTACATAACGTGTTCCACATATCGATGCTCAGGAAGTACGTGAATGATCCGTCTCATGTATTAGGAAAGCAACCTATAGAGATGTGTGAGGACATGAGCATGATAGAGGAACCTGTGGAAATCTTGGATCGAAAGGAGCAAGTATCACAAGACTAAAGTGATTCCTTAGTGGTTGTACGATGGAACAATCATCCAAAAGAAGAAGCTACTTGGGAACGAGAGGCCGATGTGAAAGAACAATATCCAGCCTTGTTTCCAACGACGTGAGAATTCAATGTAAACCACAAACGTGTTCGTGGAATCTCCACGATCCTTGTAATTTGATGGAAATTTTGCTCAAAAGTATGATTAAAGGAACAGATTTTTTTTCTTGTAAGTACATGACCAAGTGAATGTGTTTTTTTTTGGATCTATGAACCACTTGATGTCATAAATTGTCAAAAATAATCAAAGAACCAAAAAGAACCTGAAAGTCTGAAGAAATTGGGCAAAACCGATTAATCGAATTTCAAATCGATTAATCGATTTGGAATTTCGATTAATCGATTTTGTTCGATTAGTCGACTGGCATGTGCCAGTGACTGGAAATGGAATTGAGATTTAGAATATACATAGAATGACATTTCGATTGATCGAGTTATAATTTTGATTAATCGATTTGGGATCGATTAATCGATTTTGGGAATTCGAGTAATCGAACTGCAAGTTTGATTAATCGAACAAATTGGGAATGTTAGAAGAAATTGGGAATAAATTAATGAAATTTCGATTAATCGAAGCAGTTTCGATTAATCGATTTGAGATTTCGATTAATCGAACTGGAACCTCGATTAATCGATTTACTAAAGGGACTTGGAAGAAATTGAAGTCAGATAGACGATTTCGATTAATCGAAGTGAATTTCGATTAATCGATTTTGAAATTTTGATTAATCGAAATGGATTTCGATTAATCGAAAACTTAATGAATTATGGAAATTTAGAAGTTACTGCACGATTTTGATTAATCGAAGTGAAATTCGATTAATCAATTTTGGAATTTCGATTAATCGACTGGCTCGCGCTAGTGAGCTCAAAAACTTAAATTTTTAAACGGATACGATTTCGATTAATCGAAATGTTTTCGATTAATCGAATTTAACTTTCGATTGATCAATTTGGGAAATCGATTAATTGATTTTGCGCGGCTTAACCTAGTTTTGAATCTCGACTAATCGATTCTGAATTTCGATTAATCGAGCCGAGGCTTATATATAAAAATTTGGGGATTTCATTTCCCATTCGAAATCATTTTTTCTTGGGATTTTGGGCGCTTCATCTTCTTCTTCTTCTCCGACCATCCGACGCTCTAGGGTTGGGTTTTGCTGTCGATTCACTTCCGCAATCTCATCCAAAACCACGGTAAACCCTAAATTTGTGTTTTTCCCTTCAATTTGAGTTAGAGAAACCCTAGTTTAAGCTTATTTCACCACCATGCCACCCAAAACCCGGTTGTCTTCGAAGAAGGCAACCTCTAAGTTGCCAGTTAGGCGTAAGAACGCCGCACCACCACCACCTACCCCATCGCCGGTGAGGACTCCGTCACCGTCGACATCGGAGACCACCTCCGGTTCGACGAGCGCATCTATGCGCGAGTCTTCCCGCGAGTCCACGCCGATGCCCCCACCACCCACTAATGTGATACAACCAAATGAATGGTGGGCCACAAAGACCTTTGAGGTCGAATACATTATCGACCCTACCCTATTCACAAATCCCGATTTACCGGGCGAGACCCAATGGGCTCGAAATTACCTCAACAACGTCGGTCTCGGCAACCTTCTCAAACCAATCCGGGGTTCTTACTACCCTAGATTGGTGAGATTATTCTATCAAGGGCTTGTGGACGGCCCGACTGACGATGTGATCAAGACCACTATTGAGGGTTGCGACTACACGATCACTCGTCGTCACATACACGAGGTGCTTTAATGCTACCTCGATTTTACCCCAGAGACCACCCTATTCCCACCCTTTGAGGAGGAACCCCGCTTTGAGGAGGTCATGACCCGCATGACCAATGGCAAGAAGGGGTCGGGATCCTCCATCAAGAGGGTTGACCTTCCCCACTACATGTGGATGCTTGATTCGATAATCAAGTGTAACTTATACCCGATGCGCCACGATACGGAGCGCGTAGACAAAGTGCAACAGGCACTTTATGCGGCCTTCTGTGGCCGATGGTTTGATGCTACCATGGTCATCCTAGAAGGGATGAGGTACATCAAGGGAAAGTTGATGAAGGGCAACATGAGGCCCAAGGAGAAGATGCCATATGCTCGGCTCATCTCGAGCATGTTGGAGTGTTACTCCGACGATCCCTCCTACATCATCTCGCCTCACGAGGTGAGGGCTACGGACCGCGTGAAGACGTTTTCTAAGTCTTCATGGACCCGTAGCTACAATTTACTAAAGCGGACCCTACCGGCTCCGGGTCCCGCTCTGGTAGCCCCAGCAGCAGTAGCACCGCCACCACCCCCACCACCACAGAGACCCACCTGTGGGCACACACCTGCCCCTCACTGAGCTATCCGTGGAGAGGGCTCCCTCTCATACCGCAGCCTCACCGACGCCACCTGCCCACTCCGCGCCCGCGACACCCACCTCGTCCTACCGCCGGCGCGCCGCATCATCTGGGCCGACCATGGAGGAGGTGTTGGCCCGTATGGAGGCCAACAATGAACGCATGAACCGGAGGATGGACTTCCTCCTCTTTCACACCCTCCGCCACATCTACCCGACCGACTACCGCCGCTACCTCGCCCAGGAGGAGGAGTGGACAGCCGGACGCACAGCCTTCCACAGAGGACCCGTCTTCCATCCCACCACTGCAGACGCGGTTCCTTCCACATCTACCTCCGCCACGAGAGACGCCAGAGCCACAACACCCACCAAAGATGGCCACCACTGCAGCCCATAGCCATCCAAAGAGACTCCACCAGCCTCAGAGCACCCGACCAGCCTGGCGAGGGGACTGCCTGACTCTTCTATGTATTTTGAGTTATGATGGTATACCTGTAAATTAATTTTGTACGCCAACTTATCTGGCCTTGTAAATTTCAATTTTTAATACAAATCAAACTTTTTGTGTCAATTGTTCAATTTTGTTAAATTTACTTCCATGCTTGTATGTGTGAATACCTAAATACGTCTGAGTCACCTGGACCACCTCACCTAAGCGTGTGGGGGGGGGGAGAGAGACCCAGACAGACGAACCTTGGGTTATTTTCGAGGACAAAAATTCCCAAGGTGGGGAGGATGTAATAGCCCGAAAAATCACGCTAAACTATGACCTCGGGATCCGTGCCCGATCGATCACAGGTTTGACCAATTAGGAGTTCGATAATTAGCGTAGAGTGTGATGAGTGAATGAGATGAGATGGTTTGTGAAACCATGTGGTGTGTGTTGTGAATCTGAAGTCACATACACCTATTGGGGTGCATGTGCTCAACACACAAGCTAGGGGGGGATAAAAAGGGTTTAATAACCCTAAAATCAATAGTTTGGTTGTTGAGAGAGAAGTAAAGAAGAGAGAGAGAGGAGTAAAGAGGGTGATTAATACAAGGAGTAAATGCTAGTTGAGGAAGAGATCGATTGATTCGACGCGAGATCCGCTAGAAGCAAAGTCGAACCCTAGCCTTCCAACCAGTTGATTTGAAATCTATTTGAGTTTTATTCAAGATAAACTTTTTTGAATGAAATGCATAGATTGTATTTGAAAATGGTGTAAATCATAGGTTAATGGTTTAGAAAATAGAGGAAAAGTGTGGAAAAGATTGAGAAGAAACGAAAAGAAATTTGAATCTGACAATTTCGATTAATCAAAATTGGGTTTCGATTAATCGAAATTGGCCAGGAAGTTGAAAAGTCAGTGGACCCAATTTCGATTAATCGAATTGGAGTTCGATTAATCGACTTTGGATTTCGATTAATCGATTTAGGTATCGATTAATCGACTGGGAACCTCCAGTGGACCCCAGGGGCTGGAGGAAATGACTTGGGGAAAATTGACTAATCGAAATAGGATTTCGATTAATCGATTTCAATTTTCGATTAATCGATTTGGGATCGATTAATTGATTTTAGGAACTCGATTACTCGAATTGAGAATCGATAGATAGAGTGGAGAATTTCGATTAATCGAATTAGGTTTCGATTAATCGAATGGGAATCTCGATTAATCGATTTGAGAATCGATTAATCGATATTGACTTTCGATTAATCAATTTTGGAAATCGATTAATCGAATCAGATTCGATTAATCAATTTTGGAGTTCGATTAATCGACTGTGCTAAATTTTGTTGACTTTTGAGTTTGACTTTAAGCTTCATGGAGGGTCTTGGACCTCCTTTATTGCATCCTTAGTGATGTGTTTCACCTGTTATGTGGTACCATAGGTGGTACGTGTGAGCTAGTGCACAAGGAGCCACGTGGGACCTTGATGCGTTGCGCAAACAAAGACTTGAGGTAGGGAACACCTTGAACATGTACTTTATTTTACAAGAGCATGTATGTAGTGATATAGAATTCAATTCAAATGTTTTATTGCTTAAGAATTTTGAAAAGAGTGTGTGTGTGTGACATCCATAAGAGTAATTATAATGAGCCATCCCCAAGGGATGATAAAGTGAAGAGATAAGGGCATCAGGTGTGATGCAAGTGAATGGATACATCCCAGGGATGTATCCGAGATTGAATCATGTTTGATAGGGCCTAACTGATATAAGATAGCACACTTACACGGTGAATAGTTATGTAAGGCACCGATATTTTTGTTATTTGAGGTTTGATAGGGTACCCCACCGACGTGGCGGGATATCCATGACTGACACGGCAGGATATCCGTGACCGATACGGCGGCGAAACCGTAGGCCAGTGCGGAGGCTTATCCGTACACAGTAAGCACACCCCAGGGGTGTTGATTTGAGACAAGTGAAACCCCGCCACCAATCCCCAGGGGAAAGGGGCTTGGGTACTACATGGTATTCCCAGGGAATACGTTAAAAGTGTCTATATAGATGACGATGAAGGGTATCTCATCGGGGCTCGATGCTATATTGCTCGGGGATTACTTAAGTTGAAAGTTTAAGTTTTGCTTTAGGCCTTTTCAGCATTATTCATGAGTAAATAAAAGACACGAGTGAACTACCAGTAAAATGTAATACTTTTTAACTGTTTCATCAGTAATTGCATAGACACATCATGCATGGCATATCATGGAATATATGTGAGTGATAATTTATATGTTCAACTGTGTTTTGTTCCCTATTGAGCTAGGATGTAGCTCACCCTATAGACTATACGTCACAGGTCCACTACTAGCAGCTGCCGCGGCTTCAGGAGACGCTGACCCCGGTGAGTCGGACCTTGCGGCCGGAGACGTGTTGGAGCCACCTCCTGAGGACTTCTTCTAGAGGACTCCGTTGTGTCACTTTGAGGGCTTTTTGAGAGAGATTGGTACGGCTTGGTATGTCAAGCCTTGTTGTTGTTTAAACCATGCATATATTGAGTTGGGATTATTCTTTTAGGACGAACCATCCGTGATGATTACTATCATCGATGGTTTGGATCGGTTCTCCATTCATGTAGAGGCATGAGGGTAGAACTGTCTTTTGGAGAATTACTTAATATAGATTTAAATTCCGCAGCTCCTTTATTATTTCATTTTATGCTTGATATGATTTTCTTCTTCTCACTCATGAGAATTGCTTGAGAAGATTACCTTGCAAGCCTTGTCTTCATTGCAAGGAACGTGCTAAACATCATGAAAATTCCGCCTCGTAAGTTCCAGTCATTAGAACCTTTGAATTCTGATAGTGGGTGGATCTATAGGAGTGAGAGAGTAATTTAGAACGAGTGTGAGTCGATCGTTGTGAATGAACTGTCCATGAATTGAGAAGGTGGAGGATAACATGTAATTGAATGATTAGAACTTCATTTGATTCAATCCGCAAAATCAAACAATCGATTTTGAACCCTCTTTATCGATCGATTTTGATAGATTGAGAGAGGTAGGAATTAATCAATCGATTCAAAATTCCTACCTTGATTTGTTTTAAAATCGATTGATTTGTGTAAAAGGAATAAAGATCCTTTAAATATCGATCAATGGACCAAGGAATCGATCGCTCAATTTTGACAGATCAAAATCAAAATCGATTTTTTTGGTCCATTTTCCCCCAAATTTAAAGGATATTTATTCCTTTTACACATACTCATCAATCAAGGTTTAAAACAACTAATATAACGTCAAACACATTAAGATGCTCACCTTTCCTTGGCCGATTAAGTGGCTTTCGAGAAAATTTTCCAAAGAGGGTTTTGGATTGAATTTGTGGTTTCCCGCAGTGATTGAATCGAAATGAAGTTCTAATTGAAGCTCCTCACTAATACATGTTACCCTCCACCTTCTTAATTCGTGGACAATTCATTCACAACGATCGGCTCACACTCATTCTAAATTGCTCTCACTCCTATAGATCCACCCACTATCGAAATTCAAAGGTTCTAATGGCCGGAACTTACGAGGCAGAATTTTCACGATGTTCGGCGCGTTCCTTGCAACGAAGACAAGGCTTGTGAGGCAATCTTCTCAAACAATTCTCACGAGTGATAAGAAGAGGTGGTTTGCTCTTCTCCCTTCTCTCTTATAAAGCCAAACTAAAGGGAAATAAATATCTTGATATTTATTCTTAAATCTTATCCACTTGAATTAAGTTTTAATTGGGTGTTGAGCAAGTATATTCTGATTCGGTGTGCGGCTTACTCCTAACAGCTAACCAAGAGTTTATACCTACTTCGTACACCTACTTGATTTCCACTAACTACTTAGTCAAAAAGCTCAAGGCGACATTGATCACCGTGTTGGACACGCACACGTGGTCGGTCACGCTCGGTTCCAAAATTTTTTAGGACGTTACATTGGGAGGTTAGAGATGGACCATAGTGGTGAAACTTGGGTACAACATGGGGCTTTAGTCAAGTCCTTGATCAAAGAAATACAAGGACTATTAAATAAATCACTGGCCCTTCTTCGAAAAAATTTCATCCAAATTTGGAATCCCGGTGGACTCGGAATGTCATTACACCTTGTACATTAGTTTTGTAATTTTTTTTTTAAAAAAATAAAAAATAAAAAATATAAAAAAAGGAAAAAAAATTAAAAAAAATAAGAAAAAAAATGCTTGGATACACTCGTTTTTATAGTTGATTATAATTGTGATAGTGTTATGCTAGTAACATTTTGTTAGTATTAACAATATTCTCTCTATTGTTGACATTTTTTTTGTGTGGTGAGGATGCTTGGAATATATATATATATATATATATATATATATATATATATATATATATATATATATATATATATTATATATTAGTCGATGGGCAGGTTATTATGTACTGGTATATTTTCATGCAGGTTTGGTAGAATTTTTCTATCTCTCCCCTTTTCATGTGCTATCACGAGCCACAAATCATTATTCCAGATATGTTTTCTCACCTTAGTCTAATATTTTATTTATTATCAACAACGGGGACATTGTTTTATTTAGGTTTGAGGGTATTTTGTAGTCATTTTTATGGTTTTTATTTTGCATATATTCATCTTTTGGTTGGTCGGTGCTTTATTTTGATACCCTTAAATCCCATCTTAAAAAAAAAAAGAACCATCACATGCTATTTTGCTATAATTTTCAAACTTTATATGATGATGCATATTAATTTAATTTTAATAATCTTGTTGTCATTCCTTGAATGCTTGTATCTAGAATAATAAAATTTAATGTGATAATTTTTTGGACAATTATGATATCCATGCTTAAAATCTTATGCACTTATACCAAGCTAGGATTTAAAAATCGAGGAACTATTTTGAACTTTGAATCTTAGGTTCTTAGTAGAGACTGAACCTGATGTTCTTTAGAGCCAAATATCCATCGTTGATGGGTGCTTACATAAGTTGGATTTTTCCTTTGAATATGATATAATTTTTCCTTAATCTCATTGTTTTGACTTGCAACTTTGCATGAAATTAAATTTCACATCAATTTACTAAAACATGTTTTCTATTTGATCAAAACAAATAGGCAAGTTTACTATCGTTTGAGGATATGATTAAAGGCCATCATTGGCATGTTTGTGCTTAAAATACCCCACCTCGTATAACTTTACCCTTCTAGTACCCCTTTGAGCCCATTGAAAAAAATTGCCTTTATATGTTCTTTGACAAGCCACTTTAAACTTCACCCCTACACCATTTCTGAAAATTTAGTCTTACCCTTCTTATTTCTGTGAAATTAGGAACGAGAGGTGAAAATGAATGAAAGGAGACTATGTGGAGAGATATCGAGTTGTGATGTTTACTGAAAGTGTGTGATAGGAAAATGAGCGAAAAAAAGGGAGAAAAAAATTTTAAATAATGAAAAATGAGGTTTTTTAAGAGAATGAAATTCAAAAGAAAAAAAGGAGTGAGAAAAGAAAAGAGAGTTGAGAAAAAGAAAAGCATTAAAATATTTTGAAGAGAGAAATTAGAAAAGGGTGAAAAAAAGAAAAACAAATCATCACAAATTAGTTCCTTTTCCAATTTCTCAGAAGCTTTGAATCCTAACTTCCTTTCTTTCTTACCCCTTACCTAATCCCCATTACAACCTGAGAAAAGACCCTCATGATCCGATCTTACTTTGGTAACTACCTTGTAAAAAGTAAATATACTACATCTATGGTACTTTATGTGACATGCTTAGAATATGCAAGTATCATTTTCATGAGATTCTCATGTGTTCATTGATTGCATCATGTTTCCTTGATCATGTGAGACCTTTTCATTTGTTTTGTAGTGATTTCTCACATGTGTGAAAATTTATCCATCATCGGAGTATTTTTATTTTTGGGAGTATATCTATTGTGAGGATTGAGTCGAGACATGGGATCTGATGATTTACTATTTTGATTGGTTTCGAGATAGATGAATCATAGCTTTGGTATGTACATACCACATGTTTAGACATGAATGAATGAGTAATCTAAAAATTAGAACATTAGATTAATTTGAATGGATATTAGTATGATTGATATGACATTGATATTAGTATGATTCGTATGTTAAATTGATTAATGGTTTTGTGCTTTAAAGTTAAATATATAAGAAAACCATGATTTGAAAATTCAATTTTACCGATATTTTGAAAATTTTGGAAGTTTGTGGGTAACTTCTCTATAAACCCTCAGGAGACAGCTCCTTCATTAGGGATCACCTAAGGGTTTAAAGGCTTATTGCATACGCTAAATGCAACCGTGTTCCCTATGTAAGTGACCCTTAATTTTTTCTTTTATGATGTTAGTTTATTTTTCTTGCTCTATCTTCCCTTATCTTTGCTCGAGGACTAGTAAAGTATAGGTTTGGGGGTGTGATAAGTGTTGAAAAATGTTAATATTTGACCGCTTAAACTTATAAATTGTTGTCCGATGAAAGCGATTTAATATATTTTGTGTAGTTTTAGTTATTTATAAATTTAGAAATAAGTTGAGCATAAAATATCCCAAGAGTTCAGAAAATAACATCAAATCCGTGCAACCTTAGATCATCTAGAACTTATCTCAAATTGCAGCTCAATTTTGACTTTTAAAACATCAGATTCATGAAATTTCTATTTTAACGAAAGTTGTAAAGCTCGTTGTATTCTTTCCAATGTCGTAAGAATCGCGTCAATTCAAGTTTGGAGTAAAACTTTATGGCTAAAATACCAAGGCTATGTCTGTTGAAGAGTTGGGCTAAGTTTCACAAAAATCTGGGAAAATCAATCGATCAATTTTGAACCGAATTTTTATATTTTTAAGGCTCGAAAGTAGTCAAAATTGGGGAAAAAATTAGGGTTTTCAAAAAGCGCCCTATAAAAGGTAAAGTTAGAGTTAGTGTTAGTGAGCTCTCTCTCTTTTTGTACATTAGTTTTGAGATTCATTCATTCTCTTAGCCATTTTTACACCTTTCCAAGACTTCTCTTCATTTCTTAAGCACTTTTTTCTCTTTTTCTTAGCTTTCAAAAGTAGATTAGTTTCATTTTTTGTTTTGGAGAAGGATTGTGGCTAGTAGATTCGAGTATATATTGGATTTGTTCAAGCTTTTGACGGTAAATTAATGCAATATTTGAGTTTTATTTCATTAATGTAGTGTTTTTCTTTAGCAATGTATGGCTAAATCTTCTTGAGATTTAGGATATAATGAATCTCATCTGAGGTATTCATTTATGATGATAGATATGTGGTTGGAATTTCATTTTAGATGCCCTGAGATTTAATTGTTTATTTGTTCTTGCCTATTATTGTGAATTCGATCACCATTCTAAGATATGAGAACTAGTCATGTTTCTCCCATGATCTCGGATCTGTGATCTGGAATCCATACCCTATTTTTCATTGCAAAAATTTGAGGCATTTATTTATTGTGATTAAGAAATTCTTTAATACAATGAATGTTTTGCCTCTTTGCTTTTATGATTTTGGAAGAATATAATCCAAGATTATTTTATGGATTTAATGTTTTATTTTCCA
This sequence comes from Chloranthus sessilifolius, assembly GCA_021018995.1. Taxonomy (NCBI): domain Eukaryota; kingdom Viridiplantae; phylum Streptophyta; class Magnoliopsida; order Chloranthales; family Chloranthaceae; genus Chloranthus; species Chloranthus sessilifolius. Next base: position 108,808,224 of record CM037591.1, on the reverse strand, counting down.
TAAACTATTTTTTGATTTTGATGTTTATGTGATTTTGTATCTTTAAATTTCCAACCAGTTAGATCTAAAATTGTGAATGGTACTCAAGGAGGAGAGGATTTAGTATCATAAACGTCGCCTATTTTTCTTTGAATAATATCATCCTGTTTAGTTTACTCTTTTTTTACATTCAACAGATTTGTTAGGCTAGATTAATATTATGATAATTCTAGGAACTTGTGTGATTGGTAGTTGTTCCTTTTTAAAAATCTATTTAAAATCCTTGTGGGAACGATCTCGCACTTTGTACTAGATTGCTACAATCTGATTTATGCACTTGCGAGATACACTTTTAAAATCACATCAGTCAGTTTCATATGAGACTAATTAATTGATCCCATATGAGACCTAAGGGTATTTTCATCTTACTCATTGTTTATTTAATTCGATTTTAAGTACAGTTAAAAAAAATTTAACCCTATTAGGTAAATACAAGTACATAGTTTTAGGGTCTCGACCCTTTTGGGTCATTAGCAACAGATCCATCTTTGTCAGGTAAAAATTGACAGTTCTAGACCATCCTTAGTAGTTTACCATTTATTTTATGCGGAGTGTCACAACCCGAATTTCTGCACCTGAAAACCCGTGCCATCAGATCACCCATAAGGCGATCTTGGAACACACTGAACACCTGGTACATCCACACACAAAGCGGAAACAAAGCATGCATTCTAACTAAGCAGATGGAGTCATCATAAGGAAAATAAATCTCTATTTCTATACAATGACATAATCAAAAGTGTAACAAAAGACGGTTCTAATCTCATGCCAATCGTATGGATAAAAGAACAGAACCGAACAGCCAGTTACAAACAGCGATCACCAAAACATGGTTCGCAAAATAATGCTGTATAACATAATTACATAATTCCTAACTATTATTGGTTGGACGTACCAAGCCTTACAAAACAATTCTCAAAGTAAATGCAACTCTGTCTATTAGAAGAACTCGTTCAGAGGAGGCTTAGTCTCCTCCTCTGGCACGTACTCAGGGTCCTCAGGATTTACGTCCTCAGTACCCGCATCAATACCTGTACCAGTGACATATAGTCGAGGGATGAGTTACCATCTAAGCTCAATAGGCAAACATAACTAACATGTATATTTTTCACATCACACATACATCTCATGACATAATTTAAAACACACTTTTCTTACTGAGAGTTATATTTTAAAAGCATTTAAATAGATGAAAACGAATATTAGATGCATATTTCAAATCACACTTATCATGATTTCTAAAACTTATTCTTACTACATAGAAACTTATATCCATCACTTAAAAATTCTCTCGAGCATATATAGCATCGAGAGCCACACATACACTGATGGGAAACCCCAATTATCGTTGTTCAATGAATAATTTTACACAATTCCTAAGCTCCTTAGAATGAGGTAACTTGAGCCGCACGAAGTATTACTGCAGAATGGTAATCAAAGAAATGATATCCTGCCGTACTGGAGCACACTTTCGGATATCCCGTCATACCGGTCACGGATATATCGCCACGTCGATAGCGTATCCATACACATGAACCTTAAATCAAAGTGCTAAATCTAATATATAATTTATCACCGTGTATTGTGGTAATTTATAATAATTTGAAGATTCAAAGTTTGCACACACACACATATTCACATCCTTCTGATGTCACACACACACATGGTTGCTTTCTCACACATATACATGAATCTGATGTCACATACACACACGTATTTTCTTCAACTGTGCACATAAACACACACTTTTCTTATTTATGATTATGAATGAAATTCATGCTAAATCAATGATAAAAATCACACAAACACACATACGATTATCATATCACTAAATCCATGCTAGTTGTAATCAAAATACACATGTTACAGAGTTTTCCCTATCTCAATGAAAAGCTAAACGGAAGCTTCTTACTTCGAGCTAGTCCCTTGCTTATATATACATGTTCATACCTAAGATACATCAAATCATAGTCCATACATCAGAAATGACGTAAAATGGAAAGGTATAAAGTCTCCCCCAAGTCCTCTTAACAAAGCAAAACAAAATCCTGAATTTGTCTAAATTGATCGATCGATTGGTTTCTAAATCGATCGATCGAATTCTATTCGATCAATTGGTTCTTTCAGAAAACCATCTACTTCTGGTGCCACAATCCGATCGATCGGTCGAATTTCAGATCGACCGATCAAATTTTATTTCGATCGATCGATTTCTTCAAAAACTCTTTAACACACACACTATTTTTCACAAATCGATCGATCAATGTTCAAAATGATCGATCGGTTTCACAAATCGATTGATCGAACTTAATTTCGATTGATCAATTTCTCCAGACACCTTCATACTTTCACTCTTGACAAAATTGATCGATTGGATACTTATTTCGATCGATTAGTTTTGTCAGATTTCTCACATCTCGGGTTTCAACTTCCCAAACTCATTGTTTTCGTAAATCTTAACTCCTATTCTTCTAATTTCTCATCCACATGCTAACTAACAACTGACATATATATTCATCACAACTTAACATATTTCTTTTTACCTCAAATTGGTCGATTCCTCGTTCCACGAGCTCACGTTTCAGCTAGGGTTTAAAAGGCTGAATTTGGGGATTCTCTTCGATCCCATATCCTTAATTTCACACATAGGTTTAGACCTTTCATGCACACACATGAATTCAAAGCTCCCTTCCTTCTCTCTCTTCTCAATAACTTCTTCTCAACAACCTAAACAAGAGAAATAAATTCTCTTATTATTTAACTTTTATACTCAAAAGTAAATGTTTGGGTGTTAAGCCAGTACACCGTACTTCAGTGTACATTACTCCATCTAATGGTCCACATACTCTCTAACTTAACTCACTTTAATATTTTTATTGCGTCAGGTGCATGACCAGTTGGGCATGTACACCGAGATGAACTGTTCAAAAGTCAAAAAATTTTGAGACTTTACATTCTCGCCTCCTTAGGAATTTTCGTCCTCGAAAATTGGGTAAGGCCCTTTGGTTTCGAAGTAGGTTGTCACTCCCTAGGGATGAACTATTCAAAAGTAAAAAATTTTTGAGACTTTTCATTCTCGCCTCCTTAGGAATTTTCATCCTCAAAATTTTGGTAAGGCCCTTTGGTTTCGAAGTAGGTTGTCACTCCCTAGGGAGTCGAACATGCACAACTAAAAACAGCTAATGAGAACGAATTGTTTCCCCCTTTAAGAGAATTCAATCCTTGAACAAGGTCGTAACAAATTCATATCTTTTATAAAAGTTTCTAGCCAAGACTAGGCCAAACTCCGAACAAATCAACTATGTATAAAACCGTAAGCACAACAACCTTACATTCACTATCACATGCAATGGAATCACACATCTAAATCATTCGGGTCAATTTAACCCATCTATCGTACTTGCACGCAAACTCATTCACAACTGCATATCCTCTAAAAATAAAACTCCCATTCATAAGTAAAATTTAACGTTTTAGAGATGTGGTGAAAGTTATAAAATTATATATATCCATCCAAAAAGTGCCAACCATACCACGATAGTTTACCATCCAAAAAGTGCAACCAAACCACAATACTTTAAAGGATTTACCTCCAAATTTCCCTATTTTAGTTACATTTAACCTAAAAAGAATGTCCTTAGAACATCTAAAAAAAAATAAAAATAAACATGTGCCTATACTCCTCGAATCTCCGCTCAAACAATTGCATCGCCAGGCTGCTCATCGTCCTCGCCATCTAGCCTACCCGCTCCAGAACTCGACACCTCAGGAATCCAAGCTCGTGCTACCGCCATGCACTATAGATAGTCCACCGGGTATATAAAGCATATCGTCTCAGCAAGCAAAGCATCATGATAGTCCAAACGTCAGCCCATCTAATAATTTTTCTCAGCCATGAGAGCGAGAACGTCATCAATGGTCATAGTAGAGGCATGCTGAGGTAGTGGGGGCACACGAATCGGAGCATGCGCTGTGGTGGAGCTATAGCTGCTAGCTGATCTTGGTCATGAGGAGCATCAGGTGCTACATTAGGTTCATGTGGCACTTGTTATTCCTCACTCGGTCCTTTCTTTAATCAATTATAAGTTTTTTTCTTCTCTTTGAGAGAGTAAAGGTTGATGTTGTCGGTCAATCGCAGCTCATCGTTTGAAATCGTATATGCACTACTTCTGACATAATCCTCTATCATAACTGAAAGAAGACGGGCGTATGGCATCTCATCTGTGGGTTTTGCCGCCCCTTCAAGCATCTTTCCCCTGACATATTTCGAACTCTCAAAAACAACCTTAGGAGCACTAAACCATTGACCCGTAAATGCGGAAAACAATGCTTGCTGTATTTCCCCAATTCTCTCTGTCTTATGTCTCAATGGATACAAATTGCACTTAAAAATGGTATCAAGCATCCAAAGATAACTGGGTAAATCTACCCTCTTTATAGCTGAACCAGACCCCTGCCTGCCCTGGGTCATTTGTTCCTTCACAATGTCAAAATCCACTGTGTCTGGGTAAGGTTCTAGTAAATCAATCTCGTCATCAGACTTCACATAACACTACATCGCATCTACAACATCGTCATAAGTAAACTCATACTCTCTATTATCTATTCTCATATAAATTGCCTTTGGTCTATTACCGACATACATATTCTGGTAGAACAATCTCACCAAACGAGGGTAGTAATACTCGTGAAAAGGTTTGAGTAAACTTTCTAATCCGGCCTTGCCGATGTATTGAAAGGCCCAATTAGTCTCACCCCGCTCTTTGAAGAGCTTTTGATCAAAAGTCCACTCCGGTTCAAAACCCTTCAAAGCCCACCACTCGTTGGGCTGCTCACATGGTGGTGGTGGCGGCTGCTGTGGTGGTTGTTGTGGTGGTGGTGGCTGTTGTTGTGGCGGTGGCTACCGTGAAGAACTTGTTTGTGATGTGGGTTACTTCGACGATTGTCGAGTTTTGGGAGCCATTTAACCGACAAACAAAAGGAAAAACAAGGTTTTCTAGAAACCAAATGCAACTAGGGTGGAATATAGAAATAAAAATTTTAATCTTTAAAAGCTTAGGATTTACCTTTTGAAATTGATTCGATCTCGATCTAGCGAAGAATCAAGCTCCTAAAGGTGCCAATCGAAGTTTGGAAGTCTCCAAGCAAGTGCACAAGAAAATTTTGTTGTTTTTCTTTGGGGGTCTAAACAAAGTTTCTAATTTTTTGAAACTGAAACGCACGACCCCTTTATATAATTTCCAAAATCGATCGATCGATTTTCAAATCGATTGATCGGTTTCCCTCATAAATGCAGTGGTCGACCATTTTGATCGATTGAATCCAAATCGTTTGGTCGGTTTCAAAATTCGATCGATCGGTTACTTATTTCGATTGAACAGTCTCTCAAATCGATCGGTCGAATGCCCATTTCAATTGATCGGTTTTCAGAAATCTTTATCAGTTCAAAATTTGCACTCTCTTTTAATGATTTCGATCGATTAGTGTGCATTTCGATTCGTTGGTTTTCACAGACAAAGCTTGTATCTCAGTTCTGTCAAATCGATCGATCAATTTTAGTTTCAATCGATCGATTTTAATAGAAAACTCTAAAACTTGTGTTTTTCACTTCAAGTTGATTGTAACTTCTAAACCATCAAATACTTTGCTCTTTATAGCTTCATCAAGTTACATTTAAACATTCAAAACACCATTTCCTAACTCATTGAAATTTACAAGGTCGAAAACTTTTCTCAATTCTCATTGACCAACTGAGGGTATTGATTGCGGATTTTTTCCTCGCGCTCCCAAGTAGCCTCCTCTACTGAATGGTTCCACCACTTAACAAGCACTAACGGAATATGTTTCGTGCATAATATTTGCTCTTCCGATCAAGTATTTGAACCAATTCCTCTCTCACGGTCAAATCTTCATAAATCTTGATCGGTTGATCATCAAAGATATGTGTAAGGCCCTTCATGTATTTCCTTAACATGGATACGTGAAACACATTATGTACCCTATAAAGTTGTAAGGGTAAAGCAATTCTGTATGCTACTTCACTAACTCGACCCAAAATTTAAAAAGGCCTTATGTAGCATGGGCTTAGCTTTCCCCGCTTTTCAAAACGCATCACACCCTTCATTGGTGAGATCATGACAAACACATGATCGCCAACGTGAAAATCGATGCTTGTCCTTTTTATATCGGCATAACTCTTCTGTCTGTTATGAGCTGTCTTGATTCTATCACGAATCAAACGAATGGACTCAACATTGCTCTCAATAACTTTGGGACCTAATATAAACTTTTCTCCGATCTCTTCCTAATTGATCGGTGATCTACATCGCCGCCCATATAATGCTTCGTAAGGTGCCATACCGATACTTATTTGAAAATTGTTATTGTATGCAAACTCGATCAACAGTAAGTGTTGAGCCCATGATCCTCTAAAATCAAGCATATATGCTCTGAGTATATCTTCTATCATCTGATTCACCTGCTCGATTTGTCCATCTGTCTGTGGGTGAAATGCCGAACTGAAATCTAATCAAGTACTCATTCCTTCTTGAAATTTCTACCAAAACTTTGAAGTATACAATGAGTTACGATCTGAAACAATGCTGGCTGGAATACCATGCAATCAGACTATCTCCTTTATATACATCTTTGCTAGCCTCCTACCGTATACATAGTATTGTATGACAAGAAGTGAATTGATTTGGTGAGTCAATCAACGACCGCCCAAATGGCATTCTGCTTCTTTATTGTCCGTGGTAATCCCAATATGAATTCCATAGAAATTGATTCCCACTTTCACTCTGGTATTGGTAGAGGTTACAATAAATCTGTCGGATGTCTGTGATCCACCTTCACTTGCTGACGTACCAAACACTTTGAAACGTACTCAGCAACATCCTATTTTAAACCTCTCCACCAGTAGTTCTTCTTCAGATCCTGATATATCTTGGTATCACCAGGATGAATAACATATTTAGACTTATGAGCTTCGTCTAGGATAGTCTGCTGCAGGTCGACATCAATCAATATACATAGACGCCCCCTGAATAAAAGTGATCCATCCTCCTTGATGGAGAAATCTGGTCTACTGCCATCACTCACACCTTACCTGATCTTTACTAACTCTGCATCTTTCATTTACAACTCACAAATGTCATCGAAGATCATCGGTTAAATAATGATGTTAGCCAATAAGGCTCCTAAGGCTTGTACCTCGATCTTCATGTCATACAAAGAAAGGTCCTCTAGCAGTTTTCATCTATGGATCCCCATAACAAGGCTAGATAATAGAGCCAAACTCTTCTGACTCAAAGCATCTATTATAATATTTGCCTTGGCTGGACGATATTAAATGGAGTAATCATAGTTTTTGAGAAATTCCATCCATCTTCGTTGCCTCATATTTAATTTCTTCTGCGTAAACAGATATCTGAGGCTTTTATGATCTGTGAAGATCTCAAAGGTCTCTCCATACAAGTAGTGTCTCTAAATCTTCAATGCAAAGATCATTGCTACTAGTTCCAAATCATGTGTTGGGTAATTTCTTTCATGATCCTTAAGCTATTTTGACCCATAAGAAATAACTTTCTTATTCTGGTTGAGCACACAACCTAAACCACTGTATAAAGCATCACTATACACAATTAACCCTCCACTGCCTGAAGGAATAGCCAACACTTGTGCTGTAGTTGGTCTCTTCTTGAGTTATTGAAAACTCTTTTCACACTCTTTAGTCCACTCAAACTTTACATCCTTTCTTGTAAGTTTAGTGAGCGGTTCTGAGATCTTTGAATATCCCTCTACAAACCTTCTGTAATACCCAGCCAGACCAAGGAAACTGCGAATCTCAGTCAAAGTCTTTGGTTGTTCCCATTCCACTACTACCTCGTTCTTTGCTGGATCTACTGTAATACCTTCTTCTGAGACAACATATCCCAAGAAGCTTACTTTCTCTAATCAAAACTCACACTTACTGAGTTTCGTATACAATTGGTGTTCATGTAGCATCTGTAGAGAAATCCTCAAATGTTATTCATGTTCCTTCTTTGTTTTCGAGTAGATGAGGATGTCATCTACGAACACAACCACACAAGTGTCGAGATATGGTTTAAACACCCGATTCATTAGATCCATGAATGAAGCTGGTGCATTAGTCCATCCAAATGGCATCACCAAGAACTCGTAGTGTCCATATTTGGTTCGAAATGCTATCTTCTGAATATCTTCTGCTTTAACTCGCAACTGATGGTATCCAGATCTCAACTCGATCTTAGAAAAGAATCTTGTACCTTGTAATTGATAAAATAGATCATTGATTTTCGATAAAGGGTATCGATTCTTTATGGTCAACTTATTCAACTGACAATAGTCGATGCACAATCTCATCGACCCGTCTTTCTTCTTCATAAATAAGACCGGTGCTTCCCAAGGAGGCATACTAGGTCTTATGAACCTTTTATCTAAGAGTTCTTTTAATTGATCCTTCAACTCCTTTAACTAAGTTGTAGTCATATGATATAGTGCTTTAGATACTGGCTTCGTACCCGATGCTAAGTCGATGGCGAACTCCACTTCTCTATCTGCTGGTAATCCTGACAATTCATCCGAAAACACGTCTTGAAACTCACGAGCAATCAAATTTTTTATATCACATTCTTCTCTTCCCGTTGCTCCTTCAGAAAAATGAAGTATCCATTGCATCCTCTCTTTATCAAACGTTCTGCTTGGACTGCGGAGATAAGCAGTATAAAAGTTGATCGCATTCTTAGAAACTTGAACGATTTATTCCCATTCGGTCGAAAAGTAACCATCTTCCTCCAACAATCAACGCTTGCACCATGCGTGGATAACCAATCCATACCAAGGATTACATCGAATCCTTGCATATCCAATAGGATCAAATCCACCACCAATTCATGACTTTTGTAATCCCTGATGGCGACAATAATGGACCGACACACTGTATCAGTACTGATCACATTTCTCGTTGGAATTGACACTTTCAAAATAAATTCCAAGGTCTCGGGAATGATCTTCACTTTCTTCGCAAATTGAGGCATCACAAATGAGTGAGCAGACCGTTGGTCTATCAACACTCTTGCTTTATAACAAAGGTAATCAACCTTACTATATAGTTGTAACGTACCTAAGTCACACACGTATTTAACCAATTTCATATTCATCAAATGACATTGCAATTTAAAGACTACTTTTAAAATTGGCACCTTTTCTATCAAAAATTTCAATCAAGGATATCTATTTTGAATTTAAAAAGAATTTTCACCTTGAATGATATCATTACTATTCTGGGCATCCTGAGTTGTAACGGCATATGCACGCCCTTGCACCGTAGGCCTCACTGTCCTGATAGGCCTTGGCGTTGCAGCTGATGTCGTCTTCTCCTTTCTCAACTCTGGGCACTCCCTAATCATATGCCCCATCTTTTGCACTTAATATATCTGCCCATTTCTCGTCTACAATCTGAGGTCTTTTGAGCCTTGCCACACCTGGCACATGTCTCAGTCGGGGTAGATGATACTTCTCTAAGGAAATCCTGGGTAACTACTACTCCCGTAGTTGTCGCAGGGCCCTCGTAACTGAAAGGTCTCACAGATGTAGGCATAGGCAGCCTAGAGAAATTTGTATGTGCAGGTAGCATCGAGACTGGTGCTACGAATCGTGACTTTTTATTCATCGACTCGTAGTTACCAACCCTTCCCTGACTTGTCTTTCCTTTAATTTGTTGATCTCTTCTCTTGTACGTCTCATCGATGTCCTCTTCGACAACTAGAGCTTTGCTCATCACTTCACCATAAGTTTCTAGCTCAAACGCTGAAATCTTATCTCTTATATTTGACCTTAAGCCACGTTGTAACTTCTTGGCCTTCATTAGATCTGAGACCACATACTCTGGAGCAATTCTAGCGAGTCTCATAAAATCTACTCCATACTCTCTCACCGACATCTTCCCCTGTTCCAACTGAAGGAACTTTACTTTCATCTGATTTCTTTCTACCTTCAGAAAATACTGTTTGTTGAACTCCTCAACAAACTCCTCCCACGTCCACAACATTCCTGGAGACACTTGTTCAATTGTCCTCGAGACGGACTTCCACCATAGGCTTGCTTCTGCATTCAACATGAATGCTTCCCATCCAACCCTCTCATCTTCAGTGCATGGAAGTATACTGAATATCTTTTCCATCTCACAGAGCCAGTTCTCAGCTTCCATTGAGTTTGCTTGTCCTAAAAAATTTGGAGGATGCATCCTCCAAAATTCTGTAAAAGCTGAGTGTGTTGGGGGTTGCGATGGCTGAAACTGATGATTGCTGGCATTATTAGTAGCCATTAATGCAATTTGTTTCGCCATGGCATTAGCCATAGCTTCCATGGCTTGTGCCATTCTCTGCCTTTCTTCTCTCTTCATTTCTTTCTCCACCCATTTCTTGGCTTCTCTCTTCCGGAACACTTTCTTTCGAAATCTCTCTCTCTCCCTATTACCAATCGAAACTCTATTTGAACTAGTGGGAATCTCATCCCTACTTCTCAAGTTCCTTCTATATCTGCCTCTTTGTCGTCCTCGACCCCTAGTAGACATGATGTTCTGCAACATGAAACCAAAAATTTTATTAGCAGAAGGTCCTTATATTCTGACACAATCTCAAAACAAATAAATCATATCTAAGGCTTGTCAAAATTTTCTAAAGAAAATGCTTTGATACCAACTGGGATAGCCTAAATTTGCATACCCGGAAACCCGTGCCATTAGATCACTCATAAGGCGATCCCGAAACACACCAAACACCTGGTACATCCACACACAAAGTAGAAACAAAGCATGTATTTTAACTAAGCAGATAGAGTCATCATAAGGAAAATAAATCTCCATTTCTATACAATGACATAATCAAAAGTGTAACAAAAGATGGTTCTAATCCAATGCCAATTGCATGAAAAAAAAACCGAACTGAACCATCAGTGACAAACAACGGTCACCAATATATGGTTCGCAAAATAATGCTATATAACATAATTACATAATTCCTAACTGTTACTGGCTAGACGTACCAAGCCTTACAAAACAATTCTCAAAGTAAACGCAGCTTTGTCTATTAGAAGAACTCGTTCAGAGGGGGCTCAGTCTCCTCCTCTGGCACGTACTCAGGGTCCTCAGGATCTATGTCCTCAGTACCCGCATCAATACCTGTACCAGTGACGTATAGTTGAGGGATGAGCTACCATCTAAGCTCAATAGGGAAACATAACTAACATGTATATTTTTCACATCACACATACATTTCATGACATAATTCAAAACACACTTTTCTTACTGAGAATTATATTTTAAAAACATTTAAATAGATGAAAACGAATATTAGATGCATATTTCAAATCACACTTATCATGATTTCTAAAACTTGTTCTTATTACACAGAAACTTATATCAATCACTTAAATATTCTCTCGAGCATATATAGCATCGAGAGCCACACATACACCGATGGGAAGCCCCAACCATGGTCGTTCAATGAATAATTCTGCACAATTCCTAAGCCCCTTGGAATGAAGTAACTTGGGCTGCACGAAATATTATCGCAAAATGATAATCAAAGAATGGATATCCCGCTATATCGGAGCACACTTACGGATATTCGGCCGTTCCGGTCACGGATATACCGCTGCATTGGTAGGTATCTACACACATGAACCTTAAATCAAAGTGCTAAATCTAACATATAATTTATCACCGTGTATTGTGGTAATTTATAATAATTTGAAGATTCAAAGTTTACACACACATATTCGCATCCTTCTGATGTCACACACACACATGGCTGTTTTCTCACACATACACACGAATCTAATGTCACACGCATACACGCATTTTCTTCAACTGGGCACATAAACACACACTTTTCTTATTTATGATCATGAATGAAATTCATGCTAAATCAATGACAAAAATCACACAAACACACATACTATTATCATATCACTAAATCCATGCTAGTTGTAATCAAAATGAACATGTTACGGAGTTTTCCCTACCTCAACGAAAAGTTAAATGAAAGCTTTTTACTTCGAGCTAGTCCCTTGCTTACATATGCATACTCATACCTAAGACACATCAAATCATAGTCCATACATCAGAAATGACGTAAAATGGGAAGGTATAAAGTCTCCCCCAAGTCCTCTTAACAAAATAAAATAAAATCCTAAATCTGTCGATCGATTCCCAAAATTGATCGATCAGTTTCTAAATCAATCGATCGAATTCTATTTCGATCGGTCGGTTCCTTCAAAAAACCATCTAGTTCTGGTGCCACAATCCGATCGATCGGTTCCTAAATCGATCGGTCAAATTTCAAATTGATTAATCGAATTCTATTTCGATCGATCGGTTTCTTCAGAAACTCTTTAACACGCACACTATTTTTCAGAAATTGATCGATCAGTGTTCAAACCGATCGTTCGAACTTAATTTTGATCGAACAGTTTCCCTAGAAACCTTCATACTTTCACTCTTGACAAAATTGATCAATCGGATACTTATTTTGATCGATCGGTTTTGTCAGATTTCTCACATCTTAGGTTTCAACTTTTCAAACTCATTATTTTCGTAAATCTTAACTCCTATTCTTCTAATTTCTCATCCACATGCTAACTAACAACTAACATACATATTCCTCACAACTTAACATATTTCTTCTTACCTCAAATTGGTCGATTCCTCGATCCATGAGCTCACGTTTCAGCTAGGGTTTCAAAGACTGGATTTGAGGATTCTCTTTAATCCCATATCCTTAATTTCACACACAGGTTCAGACCTTTCATGCACACACATGAATTCAAAGCTCCCTTCCTTCTCTCTCTTCTCAATAACTTCTTCTCAACAACCTAAGCAAGAGAAACAAATTCTCTTCTCATTTAACTTTTATACTCAAAAGCAAATGTTTGGGTGTTAAACCAATACATTGTACTTTAGTGTACATTACTCCATCTAATGGTCCACATAATCTCTAACATCATTCTTTCTCTCCACAAAACCTAATCTAATTGTACTCACTTTAATATGACCAGTCAAACATGCACACCGAGACAAACTGTTCAAAGGTCAAAATTTTTCAGGACTTTACACAGAGGGTGAGGAGTAGGGCTCTCAATGGGCCGGGTTGGGATTCAATCAGGATTGAACCTACCTAATCCGGGTTCCCAATTTTTTAAGCTTGACCCTAACACGGGCTGCGATATACTCAGCCCAAGCCCGGCCCATAACGGGCTGGGTCGGGCTTTCTGTGACAGCTCAAGTTTCGGCGCCTCGAAGCCCGCACCGTCAGTGGACTGGTGCCAAGGCCGAGCCCACGAACGAAGCACGTAACCTACAGTTGCACAGTGAAAAATAAAGCAGAACCATGTCCAATAAATCATCATAGAAAAAAAAAAGAGAACTAATACTATTTATCAAAAGCTCAAAATGACGGTTTTAATTCCATATGATTCCTTATGGAAAAAGAACCGACAAGAACCACTGGTAAGGGCCGTACCATATCGAAACATGGTTCACCAAAAGAAGTACAATCATTTGCAAAATTTACATCTTTTACAACCAAAGTTAAACCAACACATCCAGAATCCTAGGGCCGGACCTACTCTGGCCTAGTACAAAGAAAGCAGCTCTCAGGGTGAATCTCCTCCAAGTCCTCCCCTGAAGCTAGCTCAAAAACCTCCCTCTCGGAAATCCTGGTATCAACGTCTTCACCTGAACCTGTGACATATAGTCGAGGAATGAGCTTCATCCAAGCTTAGTAAGGAAAAACTCATAGCATGCTTATTGTAATGGCAACATAGATCTTATGGCATAATAAAATAGAATAATCGGGACGTATGCACAATGTATGGTCATGGCTTGAAACATAGGTACAAAGCTTGTTCGAAGTTACAAAAGAGATAGGTCCACATCTTCTTCCAACACAAGAAAAGAAAAACTTAAAGTGGTACGCTTAAAGTAATAGAATGAGGAGCTATAGCCTCAAGCCCCCGATGGAATACCCACCATCGTCGCTCATATGAATCATTTTCACATATATCTAAGGTTCCATAAAGTTGGACGCTTGACCGAACATATTTACCGTCATGCGGTAGGAGTCACAAAACACATAGCACAAAGGTGTACGGATTAGCCACCGTACCGGTTGGGTATTCACATAAAACCTTAAATCGAAGTGCGTACATATAGCTCATCGCCGTGTAAAGTGATAATTATAATTTAGATCAAAGGTCGGAAAGAAGTGTGAAGATACTTGCACAACACATTAGATTGAATCTCGAAAGATTCCACAACACATGCATGAATCGAAAACGTACGGATGCACATGTCCTTCCAAATTGAATTCATAACCACGCATATAATCAATTCAAAGAAACATCACGTCATAACACACACATGTTAACGTAATAATGCACATGGTGTCAAGTGTTCTTTACCTCAAAATCTTAACCCGCACTAGCTCACACCGTCGTTTGGGTTAGTCCCCCCCCTCATCATACAATACTAAGTAACCTAAAATATAAAATCCAATGTTCACTCATTAGAACAGTGCAAAACATGTTAGGATAACTCCCCTCAAAATCTCGCAGTCAAAACTTACCAAAATTCTGAATCTGAGAATTTTGATCGATCGAAATAAATTTGATCAGTTGAGCTCTCACAGAAGCCAAAAATCAAACATAGTTTGATCGAGCAAATCCCCTTTCGATCGATCAAAAACTCATAATTCGATCAATCGAAAATATTTTGATCGGTCGAATCTTCGAAAAGCAATTTAGCTATCACACAGTTCGATCGAACGAATATTACGTCGATCGGTCTAAATCTCATTCGATCGATCGAATATTTTTTGATCGATCGAGTTCTCACAGAGGGTTTTTTCATGTTCCTATTTATATATGTTTCGATCGATCGAATGTGAGATTCGACCGATCGAACCCATTTCGTTCGATCGACTTTGACTTTGATTGAACGAATTTCCTCATGCTTCGAAGTTTTCACAGTTTAAGTCCATTTCGATCAATCAAACTCAATTTTAATTGGTCGAAATGAATAGACTTTAACTGTTTAAGGGTTTTCCCCCTCTACATCAAGTTAAACTTGATTTCTTACGCTCCCGTGATCTAAATTTATGTAAAAATAGTTAACGACATAATTTCAAGATCTGAACCAAATTTTCATACCTTGATTTCCTCCGAATCTCTAATCCTAGCCTCTAGGTCTGACTCAGTTCACCAGAAGAACAGCGGCTCGTTCGTTGCTCTAATTTCGTAACCACAAGCTTTGAGAACGGATTGTTCTCACATGCAATCAGCGTTTAAATCTCGAATCTCTCCCTCTTTCCTCTTAACTCCCTATGATCAACAATTAGTAAGGTGTTGAATGCAAAAACCTAAATGAGGCATTTAATTCCCCTTATACTTGAGTCCTAGGCTTAAGCGTAAAATAGCTGCACTAACGTTGGGTGCACGAGAGTGCACTAACCCTCAACCTAGCCTACATATCTCAAATCTCATCCGTTGGATTTGATCTACAAACATCACATCGGCTATCGATACCGTCCCCGACGTGCGGACCGTCGGGCACACATATCGAGGCATGCAGATGAAGGTTTTAAAATATTTGGGGACGTTACATCCTCCCCACCTTAGGAATTTTTGTCCTCAAAAATTGTCCTAGTGCACGGCACGACACAGGAAGGGTTACCTCGTAAGGTACCACACATGGCTAAATAGTCCATGTCGCTATAAGATCGCATTACACACACACAGACACACAGTCTCCACACAGTAAATTCTAATAGATTAAATTCAGGCACATTATCAATGAAAGGTGAGCATGATTATGTAAAAAGGTCATCGTGGCAGCCATGCCACCATAGTTCTAACAAGTAAAAACAAAAGTGGCAACCATGCCACAATAGTTAAAAATTATACACATTGCCCAAAAATTGAAATTTTCAAAAAGAAACACTCTCAAGCTCTTGATCCTTCAACAGTAGCTCCTCCAGCCGCTCTAGTTGGATCCGTCAGACTAGTAGGATTCGCCACATCCTCCGGCTCCTCGTCTACGTGATCCCCATTGGCCGCCTCATCAGGCCATGGATCCTCATCAGCAGCGTTTACTGTAGAAGCGCCGAATACCCACGCACCCATGGCCGCCTTCCTCTGGGCGTAGTCGGTAGGGTACATGGTGTGAAACACGTCCTCCGCGAGTAGCTCGTAGTAATCAAGGCACTGATTGAGCTGGCAATTGCTCTCTTGGATGAGAGCAACCAACGTCTCATTGCTTATCGGAGCTGCTTGATGGACTGGTGGCATCGGTATATCGGTAGGTTGGTGAATTAGAGGGATAACCTCAGGCTGATATGGGACAGGAGCCTTAGGAGCAGGTTGGTTAGGTAGTGGTGCGTCCTGAGCAAGTGCATCCTATGGTTGAGGAGGGATAGGAGGCGCTTGAGGGACTGGCTGTAGATGTGGTTTTAGCTGATTATAAGTCTTCCTCCAATGCTTAAAGGTGTAGAACACCACATTGTCGGAGGACTTAGGCTCCCTAGATGAGATCTTATGCACGGAGGTCGGGGCGTACTCATCAAACATAGCTGAGACCAAACTGGCATATGGTATATACTCCTCGGGCTTTTCCGCCCTTGCCAATAGTTTCTTCCTCCCATGGTTGATTCCCTCAAAAACCACTACGGCAGCATCAAACCATTTACCCTGAAAAGCCGTAAATAGGGCTTCCATCAACACCCGTAATCTCTCAGTCTTGTGGCGGATCGGGTAGAGATTGCACTTGAAGATTATGTCAAGCATCCACATATATCTCGGCAAATGGGCTCGCCTAATGGCTTGACCCGGTGCAACTCGTCCTCCAGTCATCCGCTCGGCGACAAAAGTATGGGACAAATTTGGGGGTAACAAGTTAATCCCCTCACCATACCCGTCAAAACATTCCAACACTCTATAAGTCATTGTGTGGGTAAAAACATACTTCTTCCCATCAACTTTGGTGCAAATGGTATTAGGGTCAGGGCCATCAAACATCTTTTGGTAAAACAAGCACACAAGGCACGAGTAATAGTACTGATGAATGGGTTTTAGAAGATTATCCAATCCTGCCTTGCCTAAATAGTCAAGTGCCCAAGCGTCAATGCTAGGCACATTGGGCATTTCGAATAAGGCTGGATCGATGGTGTACTCATGGGAAAAACCCTTGTTGGCCCACCATTCGCTTGGTTGGTCACGCTGGGGAGTTTGCGGCGCAACGGGTTGCTCGGCAGGTGATTGCGGTGGTGGAATAGGTGGCTATGGTGGAGGTTTTAGTGGTTGCGAAGGACCCGGAGTGATCTTGGGTCGCTTTGATGTAGGGGTTTTAGAAGTGGCAGCCTTCTTAGGTGCCATATTCTATGAAAACCAAAACTAGGGTTTTAATCAAATAAGAAAATTTTCAACCCAAGGCAAGAAATCAAGAATCGAAGTTTAAAGGTTTACCGCTTTGAGGCGATTTGGATTTGATTCCTTGAAGGATCTAGCGTAATTGATCATTCGGTTGATCGTCCAATGTAAAAACCCTCAAAAACCTTCATGGAAACTACAAAATTTTGAAAAAAAATGAACTTTAAAACGCGGTTTATATATGTATGCGAAATTCAATCGATCGAATTTATTTCAATCGGTCGAAATCCGACTTATACAGAATTCGCTTTGATTTCGATCAGTCAAAAATAGCTTGAGGGAAACTGGGCCTCACATTTTGATCGAACGAATTTTAATTAGATCGGTCGAAACGCCTAAATTCGATCGAACGAATATTTTTCGATCGATCGAGCTTGTCAGGCCTACAAAATTTTCTGATAGAATGAAATTTTTTTCGTCCGATCGAAAAGAAATTCAATCGATCGAAATTAAATTCGATTGAACAAATTCAATAAGCTTTAAAATACAGGAAAAAAAAGTGACTTTCTGCCAAGGTATTTCGATCGGTCGATTTACACCTTGATCGATCGAGCGAAAATGAACTTCGATCGATTGAATTAGCAGAACAATAGAATTTTTTTGTGTTTTTGAATTTTCTTTCTCGCTCTCATGCTTCAACATCCAATTCATCCCTGTCATTGATCATTCAAAGTATTTACATATAATTTGATCACAAAGGACCATTACAAATTCTTTCTCCTTCTCATGATGACTCAAACAATGAAGGATGTTGGGCACGAATCTCGGCTTCGCGTTCCCATGTTGCTTCCTCTCTAGAGTGATTTTTTTATTGGACTAACACCAAAGCAATCCGTTTTGTGCACAACACTTGCTCGGTTCGGTCTAAAATTTGCATTGGTTCTTCAATGACCGTCAGATCCCTATAGACTTCCACAGGTGGTGCATCGAGGATATGAGTTGGGTCTCGCACGTATTTTCGCAACATAGAAACATGAAATACATTGTACACTCTATCAAGTTGCGGGGGGTAATGTGATCCTATATGCAACTTCACCTACTCTCCCCAGTACCTCGAATGGTCCAATAAAGCGAGGACTTAACTTTCTGCGCTTTCCAAAGTGCATCACACCCTTCATTGGGGATATCTTTACAAACACGTGATCTCCCACTTGAAAGTCCATGCTTGAGCGCTTAATATCCGCATAGCTCTTCTGGTGACTTTGCGTCGTCCTGATTCTTTCTCGTATAATACGGACGGTCTCAGCATTTTACTTGATGACTTCCGATCCCAACACAATTCTATTACCCATTTCCTCCCAATTGGTCGGAGACCTGCATCTCCGTCCATATAGAGCCTCATATGGAGCCATCCCAATGCTCTGGTGAAAGCTATTGTTATACATGAATTCTATCATCGAAAGGTGTTGATCCCATGATCCCTGAAAATCAATCATGCATGCACGCAACATATCTTCAACAATCTAATTGACTCTTTCTGTGTGACCATCGGTCTGTGGATGAAATGCGAAACTAAAGTCCAATATCGTGCCCATACCTTCTTGGAATCTTTGCTAGAATACTGATGTGTACAATGGATCACGATCGGACACAATGCTCATAGGAATACCATGGAGTCGCACAATTTCTTTCATATATAACTCTGCCAACTTGCTTGCAGTGTATGTCATATTATAGGGTAGGAAGTGAGCCGACTTCGTCAATCGATCCATTACCACCCATATTGCATTGTGGCGTCTCATCGTCCTTGGTAATCCCACAATGAAGTCCATAGAAATGGACTCCCACTTCCACTCCGGTATTGGTAGAGGTTGTAATAGACCTGCTGGGTGCCTATGATCCACCTTTACTTGTTGACACACCAGACACTTTGACACATATTCCACGATATCTTTCTTCAATCCTCTCCACCAATAATACTTCCGCAAATCCTGGTACATCTTAGTACCGCCCGGATGAATGGCATACTTGAACTTATGAGCTTCGTCCAATATGGTCTGCCTCAGCTCGGCATCCACAGGTATGCATAAGCAGCCATGGAATAGTAATGATCCATCTTCTTTGATAGAAAAATGCCCCCTTTCATCTGTAGTCACCTTTTGACGTATCCTCACCAGCTCTGGGTCTTTCATTTGGAGTTCATAAATGTGATAAAAAATAGTTGGTTTGATCGTGAGATTTGCCAACAGTACCCCGGTATCCTTGACTTCAATGCTCTTATCATACAATGAAATGTCTTCCAATAATTTCCATCGTCGAAGTCCCGCAATGAGACTAGCAAACTGAGCTGTATTCTTCAATGCGTCAGCCACGATGTTAGCTTTACCTGGGTGATATTGTATAATGCAGTCGTAGTCCTTGAAAAACTCAATCCGCCGCTGTTGCCTCATATTCAATTCTTTATGTGTAAACAAATACTTGAGGCTTTTATGGTTCATGAAGATCTCAAAGGTCTCACCATACAGGTAATGTCTCCAAATCTTAAGCGCAAAGATCACTGCGGCTAACTCTAGATCGTGCATCGGGTAGTTTTTCTCATGCTCTTTCAACTGTCTTGACCCATAGGCTATAACCTTACTACTTTGATTCAGTACATAGCCCAAACCACCATATGACGCATCACTGTAAACAACAAATCCCCCACTGCCTGACGGAATAGCCAAAATTGGAGCAGAGGTAAGCCGTTTCTTGAGTTCTTGGAAGCTCTCTTCACATTCCTTGGTCCACTCAAATTTTGTGTTCTTCCTTGTAAGTCGGGTGAGTGGTCCTGAAATCTTGGAGAAACCTTCCATAAAGCGTTGGTAATACCCAGCTAGATCGAGGAAACTACGAATCTCCATCACGGTCTTGGGTTGTTCCCAATCTAACACTGCCTCAATCTTTGTCGGATCAATAGTCAAACCTGCTTCTGATACTACGTGACCGATAAAACTCACTTGTTCTAGCCAGAATTCACATTTGCTGAGTTTGGCATACGGCTGGTGTTCACGTAGGGTTTGTAAGGCAATGCGCAAATGATGTTCATGTTGTTCTCTGGTCTTTGAATAAATAAGAATGTCTTCCACAAACACCGCTACGCATGTATCGAGGTGTTGTTTAAAGACCCGATTCATGAGGTCCATAAACGAGGCTGGTGCATTCGTCAAGCCGAAAGGCATCACTAAGAATTCATAATGCCCATATCTAGTCCTGAATGCTGTCTTCTACACATCTTCGGCCTTCACCTTTAGTTGATGATACCCGGATCTCAAGTCGATCTTTGTAAAGAACTTTGCCCCTTGTAATTGGTCGAATAGATCGTCGATCCTGGGCAAAGGGTAATTGTTCTTGATCGTGAGCTTGTTCAACTGACGGTAGTCAATGCAAAATCTCATCGACCCGTCTTTCTTCTTGACGAACAAGATCAGTGCTCCCCAAGGGGACACACTTGTCCTTATAAAGCCCTTATCTAATAGTTCCAGTAATTGCTCCTTCAACTCCTTCAGTTCAACTGGAGCCATTCGGTATAGAGCTTTGGAAACTGGTTCAGTGCCTGGAGCTAAGTCAATAGCAAATTCGATCTCCCGATCAGGTGGCAAGCCTGGTAACTCATCGAGAAATACGTCCTCAAACTCACAGGCAATTGGGATATCGAAAATAACATTCTTTGCTTCCTTTTTCTCTTGCAGAAATGCTAGATATCCCTCGCATCCATTCTTCATCATCCGCTCAGCTCGTACTGCGGAGATGATCGGCGCTACCTTCCCTTTCTCGCCAATGAATAGGAAAGATTTTTGTCTGGGTGGACTAAAAGTGACTACTTTCCGTAGACAATCTACGCTGGCATGGTATGCACATATCCAAATTCATGCCAAGTAGTACATCAAGTCCTTGTATGTTCAACAAGATAAGATCCGCGATAGTCTCTTGATCCTCCACTTGCACGATGACTGATCGCAAGACGGTTCCGTTAGCCATCGCATTTCTCAGAGGAACGGAAATATTCAAAATAAAATCCAACTCCTTGGGAATAATCTTTTATTTTCCCATGAATTCTGGAGTTATATACGAGTGGGTAGACCCTAGGTCTATCAGAACTCGTGCAATACAACGATCATCGTCGTTTTCTCGGTAAAGCTGTAGCATACCTATATATCATTTAATATATACACTACGTTCAAATATGCATGTCATGACCACACAAAATGCACCTAGAAGTTTTCCTATTAATGCACTTTCTTCATTTAGAAAACAAATAAATAAGTTTAATCATAACAAGAAAGTTATACCTTGGATTACATCGTTGCTTGTCCGGGCGTCTTCTGCTGTCATGACAAAGGCACGATCTTGAACAACAGGTCTCGTGGATTGTGTAGGTCTTGATGCGGTAGCAGTTGAGACCGTGCCCTCCTTTCTCATCTCGGGGCACTCTCGTATCATATGGCCTACTTTCCCACATTTAAAACATCCGCCAGTGTCCCGTCTACAGTCCGAAGTTTTATGCGGTTTGCCACAACAGGGCATATTGTAGTTGTGGACTCATAGATGCCGTTCTAGAAGGTCCTTGTGTGACAGATGCCCCAGACGTCTGAGTCGGAGTAGGGCCCTCTCTGCGGAACGGTCTCGTAGAAGTGAAAGTATTTAACCTCGGATAATTTGCATAGGCTGGTCTTGAAACTGGAGCAGGTGCTGACAACCTCGACCTTTTATTCCCCGAGTCATAGTCCCTCACCTCCCCGGACTTGGCATGTTCTTCCACCCACGTCTTTTGTTGATGTCCCTTTCTGCAACGATGGCCTTTCCCATCACATCGGCATATGCTTCCAATTCAAATATGGATACTCTCTCCTGTATATTCAGTCTCAGGCCTTCTTGGAATCTGTTGGCCTTCATTTCTTTAGTAGCTACCAATTCTGGTGCAAATCTTGATAACCTCACAAACTCATTGCCGTACTCCCGTACGGTCATGCTCCCCTGTACAAGATTCGTAAAGTCCTTCTTCAACTAATTCTGGACTTGCTTAGGAAAGTACTCCTTGTTAAATGCCATTACAAAGTCTGCCCACGTCCATGGGTTGTACGGACCCTCAACTTCCCTTTTCCTCAACACCGACTTCCACCAAGCATTAGCGTTGCCTTCTAGTTGGAAAGAACCCCAACCAACTTTCTCATGCTCAGGGCTTTGCAGTCTCTCCAATAATTTCTCCATCTGTTTCAACCACTTCTCCGCTTCAAGTGGATCAGTCTGCCCATGGAACACAGGAGGTCTCAATCTCCTGAAATCAACAAATGAGGATGGCAATAAAGCAGGAGGTGGTGGTGGCAGTTGCTACTGATGGGTGACATTGTTTATGGATAACAACGCCGTCTGCTCAGTCAGAAGTGTAGTCTGATGGGTCTGCTGAGCCATAGCATCGGCTATAGCCTCCATAGCCCTGGCCATCCTATCAGAAGACTCATCTCTGTGACCTCTCTCCACCTCAGGAGGTGGTCTCTGCTCTCCTCCGGATCCTAAAGGAATATCCTCCATACGCCTTTCACCTCTTTGGCGACTTCCCCTAGGTCTACCTCTTCCTCGTTGATCCATTGGAATCTATTACAATGAAACAAAAGTCTCATTAATAGACAGTCCCTAGTATCCAACAAAATCTCAATCTTGAAATAGTTTAAGACTTGTCAGACGCCTCTAAAACTATGCGGTCGATGGTGGTGCCAAGGCCGAGCCCACGAACGAAGCACGTAACCTACAGTTGCACAACAAAAAATAAAGCAGAACCATGTCCAATAAATCATCATAGCAAAAAAAAAGAGAACTAATACTATTTATCAAAAGCTCAAAATAACGGTTTTAATTCCATATGATTTCTTATGGAAAAAGAACCGACAAGAACCACCGGTAAGGGCCGTACCTTATCGAAACATGGTTCACCAAAAGAAGTACAATCATTTGCAAAATTTACATCTTTTACAACCAAAGTTAAACCAACACATCCAGAATCCTAGGGCCGGACCTACTCTGGCCTAGTACAAAGAAAGCAGCTCTCAGGGTGAATCTCCTCCAAGTCCTCCTCTGAAGCTAGCTCAAAAACCTCCCTCTCGGAAATCCTGGTATCAACGTCTTCACCTGAACCTGTGACATATAGTCAAGGAATGAGCTTCATCCAAGCATAGTAAGGAAAAACTCATAGCATGCTTATTGTAATGGCAACATAGATCTTATGGCATAATAAAACAGAATAATCAGGGACGTATGCACAATGTATGGTCATGGCTTGAAACATAGGTACAAAGCTTGTTCGAAGTTATAAAAGAGATAGGTCCACATCTTCTTCCAACACAAGAAAAGAAAAACTTAAAGTGGTATGCTTAAAGTAATAGAATGAGGAGCTATAGCCTCAAGCCCCCGATGGAATACCCACCATCGTCGCTCATATGAATAATTTTCACATATATCTAAGGTTCCATAAAGTTGGACACTTGGCCGAACATATTTACCGTCATGCGATAGGAGTCACAAAACACATAGCACAAAGGTGTATGGATTAGCCACCGTACCAGTCGGGTATTCACATAAAACCTTAAATCGAAGTGCGTACATATAGCTCATTGCCGTGTAAAGTGATAATTATAATTTAGATCAAAGGTCGAAAAGAAGTGTGAAGATACTTGCACAACACATTAGATTGAATCTTGAAAGATTCCACAACTCATCCATGAATCGAAAACGTACGGATGCACATGTCCTTCCAAATTGAATTCATAACCACACATATAATCAATTCAAAGAAATATCACGTCTAACACACACATGTTAACGTAACAATGCACATGGTGTCAAGTGTTCCTTACCTTGAGATCTTAACCCGCACTAGCTCACACCGCCGTTTGGGTTAGCCCCCCCTCATCATACAATACTAAGTCACCTAAAATATAAAATCCAATGTTCACTCATTAGAACAGTACAAAACATGTTAGGATAACTCCACTCAAAATCTCGCAGTCAAAACTTACCAAAATTCCGAATTTGAGAATTTCGATCGATCAAAATAAATTCGATCGGTCGAGCTCTCACAGAAGCCAAAAAATCAAACATAGTTTGATCGAATGAATCCCCTTTCGGTCGATCGAAAACTCATAATTCGATCGATCGAAAATATTTCGATCGGTCGAATCTTCGAAAAGCAATTTAGCTATCACACAGTTTGATCGAACGAATCTTACTTCGATCGATCGAAAACTCTAATTCGATCGATCGAATATTTTTCGATCGATCGAGTTCTCACAGAGGGTTTTTCCATGTTCCTATTTATATACATTTTGATCGATCGAATGTGAGATTCGATCGATTGAACCCATTTCATTCGATCGAATTTGACTTCGATCGAATGAATTTCCTCATACTTCAAAGTTTTCACAATTTAAGTCCATTTCGATCGATCGAACTCAATTTCGATCGATCGAACACAATTTTGATCGATCGAACTCAATTTTGATCGGTCGAAATGAACAGACTTCACCCGTTTAAGGGTTTTCCCCCTCTACATCAAGTTAAACTTGATTTCTTACGCTCCCGTGATCTAAATTTACATAAAAACAATTAACGACATAATTTCAAGATCTCGACCAAATTTTCATACCTCAATTTCCTCCGAATCTCTAATCCTAGCCTCTAGGTCTGAGTCGGTTCACCAGAAGAACAACGGCTCGTTCGTTGCTCTAATTACGTAACCACAAGCTTCGAGAATGGATTGTTCTCACATGCAATTAGTGTTTAAATCTCGAATCTCTCCCTCTTTCCTCTTAACTCCCTATGATCAGCAATTACTAAGGTGTTGAATGCAAAAACCTAAATGAGGCATTTAATTCCTCTTATACTTGAGTCCTAGGCTTAGGCGTAAAACAGCTGCACTAACGTTGGGTGTATGAGAGGGCACTAACTCTCAACCTAGCCTACAAATGTCAAATCCCATCCGTTGGATTTGATCTATAGACATTACATCGACTATCAATACCGTCCCCGACGTGCGGGTCGTCGGGCACACGTACTGAGGCATGCATATCAAGGTTTTAAAATGTTTGGGACGTTACACTTGCTTTGGACAAATTTTTTTAAATAAAATTTGGTAAAAATTATTTGAAATCAATTTTCAACCTAAGAGATTTTGAGCGAGCGAGAGACTTGCTTGCTTAGAGTTGGGACTTGAGATGGTGGAGACTGCGTTAAAATAAAAACCCTATTTTAGTGTTTCTATTGATGAAGCTAGTACCAATTGGTATTGCAAGTGAAATTTTACTTAAATGTCATTGATTTTAAACCTTTCAACGATTTAATCTCAGGGCATTTAATTAAAATGCTCTTAACTTATATATATATATATATATATATATATATATATATATATATATATATATATATATATATATATATATACGTGTGTGTGTGTGTGTGTCTTTTTTTTTATCAGGGCCGGGTGTTGAAGCATCCAACCCACGCTCGGCCCGCACTACAAAAATAAAGTGTTTTAGCGGCAGCCAATAACTGCCGCTACTAGTCCTGTCGCTATTGAAACATGTTTTTTTGTTAATAGCGGCAGTTTTTGGCTGTCAAAAACTACCACTAATCGTCTTATTTTTTGTAGTGCCAGATCAATCCGGGTTACCGCATGCTTAGTTTGACCTGGGTACCGGGCCGGGTTGGCTTCATAAAATATATCACTTTTTTCAGGTCAAGTGAGGGCCAAAATTTGGGCTGGCCCGCCCCATTGAGAGCCCTATTGAGGAGAGTTGGGGTTGTTGGTAATCACTCAAAATAGCATTTAAGTAAAATTTAAGTTATTTAAACTTAGTTTTCAATTAATGAGATTGCTGGTGGCAATTAAATTAAATTTGACTAAATTTTAAAGAGTACCGTTATATTCACCCAAAAGACTACTTTCTCAACCAACCTCGTCCAACCTACATGCATTGACTGCCTTTGAATCAGATACTAGAGATCATTTTTCTTTCCCATCTTTGGCATAGTGGATCTATAGATCATGGGCATGCCATCGGATGGTCATTTTTCTCTTACATATGGCACACATATAAAAAAGTAACCCTAAAATATAGTTGAGCGTGATGTATGTCATGCAATTTTAGGGTCACTTTTGATGAATGTGTGCTATATTTAATAAAAAATTGTCCGTTTCATGGTATGCCCATGATCTATAGATCCCTGTGCTGAAGATGGTACACGGATAAAATCTTGGTTTATAAACCATCTTTGAAAAGAGTAAAAGTTAGGGGAAAAAAAGAAGAGAAAACAATGGCTAAGGTTATCTCTTTGAGCTTCTTTTCTGCACATAACACTCAACTACACCGTATTTTTCAGATGTTCCAAGCATAGTACAATGCCATGCTCTTGTAGATACAAGGCTAATGGTTCTGGATTGTGATCTATTTCGGAATATCTACCATAGTACTCTCCACCTTTATCAGATCTTACAATTTTAATCTTCGAATTGAGTTATAACTGAAGTTCGGATTTATAGATCTAAAAAATATCCAGTGCCTCAAATTTCTCGTGAATGAAAAATATATAATCGAAACGAGAACAGTCATTATAGACACCTAAATTTGGCCCAAGGCCCGATCGAAACACACTTTGAGAGAAACACACTCCCGAGCTTTCGAGATGGTATGTATCGAACCCTTAGGAACCTTCCCCAAACCTTAGGAGTCATCCCAAACCCTTAGGAATCACCCCTGAACCCTTAGAAACCTCCTCGAACCTTTAGAAGCCAATCTCAACCTTTAGAACCCCTTTCGAACCCATACCTAGACTTTCCTGGGTAATGATCAAAGAGTTGTGCACCGGGACTAGCTGAGATCTTCTACTACAATTAAATCATATACCATTGAAAAGTATAAGTTTCTAACTTTCCAACGAGCCAAGAATCGTCCAATCGGAGTTGTACATCAAAAGTTACGGCGATTCGAAGGTTGGGCACAAAATGGGCAAGTTTTGAACTTGTCGAAAGGTTCATTTGGAACCTCGCGAGATCTTCGCGAGGATCCCTATGTACTTGGCGCAACTAATATATGCGCCAAGCCATTTTCTTCCAGAAATGGCTTAACACAAGTAATAATTGCCCTTGACTTAAGTGGGTCCCCCAGCAGGCAAAGACCTTCCCAAGCACTGTTTTAACACTGTTTTACTGTACCTTTGCCTGACTCATCTATTAGTTGCGCCAGGCTTAGCTACAGTAACCCTAGTTTTTTTGCTCGAATTTCATCTGTGGGGTTTGACTTGTTGACCATCTTGATGCCCTGGGTGTGCTTTCTTTGTTCTGTTGCATCCTTATCCTATTTGCAATCCTCAAGTGATTTGAAACACTACCCTCTCATCCACCATTGGAGCTACTTTCACACTTTTCTAAGCTTCAAAGATCCTATGAAACCTTAGATGCTTGATTACCTAATTGCTAATCCAACTTAACCCTCTAAGCATCCTCCTAACCTTTCCTTTTCCTATAAATATAGAGGTACCCCTCCCTTTTAAAGGGCTTGAAAATTTTCCTAAGAGAGAAGATTAAGAAAGAAGCTCCCTCTCCCTTTGGTGCCCCCTTTTGCATACAAATTCTAGAATTCCCAAACCTTCTTTAGACCCTGCCTTTCCTCAAAAATCCCCTAGTTTAGGTGAGAGCCATCCTCTAGCCTTCCTTCTCTACCTCTTAGCTATCAAGCCTTAGGAGCTAGAACCCGTGTTCTAACCACACAAGCCATTGGAAGCTCACTGAAGCACACCTACGCAAGGATCCACAACCGTGTAACAAGGGCTTGAGAGCTTCGGCTCTCCCCTCTACTCCTTTACCTTCTTTGATTCTTCCTCTATTCTCACATTTGTGTCATTACGCTGCCGAAATTCCTGTAGGAACGGAGGGGCACAAATAGGATTTTGGTGCCCTAGGGCAAGAGGAAGGGCTTTTTTGCTTCTTTTATTTTATTTTTATTTTGGTGATAAGTAGAGACCGCATTTATTGGGTTGATCGGGTGCCCAACACCTTCCTGATCGATAACCGAAGCCCCTACACAAGAGCCTTTGGTGTAGACCGGTAAATCAGAGTCATATTTGGCACTTCGATGCATTTAATATTGATTTAGGTTTCTCGGGACACCAAAAGCTCCGGGTGGCGACTCTAAATTTTTCACGAGTGCGCATCGTTACGATGGGATCGTCCCAAATCCCTCAGTTGCACAGATGGAGACTCTGCTAAGGGGGTAGCTAGTGGAGCTTCCCCTTGAATTTGGCCTTCTTTAGTTATTTTACTAACCATTTTTGCTATTTTTTTTTTAATTTTTTAACTCATCCCTATGATTCTGTCTTTTTCTCACCCCACTCTTACGTCATTTACGTGCCTTAGCCGATCGGCGGGTCTACTTGTGCATTGCATTTACTTTTATCTACTTTAACGTCATTTAAAGTGCCTTAGCCGATCGGCGAGCCTACTTGCACATTGTCATTTAATTTTTTTTATTTTTCCGTCATTTATATGCCTTAGTCGTTTGGCGGGCCTACTTGATCATTGGCTTTCTCGTGATCATATACTATCAGTGGACGCTGGCCCGTAGAGGCGGCACGGGACCATCACCACCCATTTTTGGACTTTAAAGAAAACTCCTCAAAATTTGAAAATTAAAATTAAACCAACAAAGGGGACTTAATTAAATTTTGCGGGGTTAGATTTTCAAGGGCTAGGATTTCTAGACAAAGATACAAACTCTCGATTCTTAGTACGGCGGCAGCCCCTAGTGGTGATGATCCGGAAAAGTACCAACCCACCTAGTATCTGAGAAAGCGCTTGCGCTGGAGGTATATCGGGTGGGTAACTGGTCGGTCTTGATTACTGTATCTTATATTTATATTTAACTCAAGTCTTAACCTATTGCAAGCGCACAATAGAAATTATAGTACTAGCATTAGGATCGTTCCCACGAGGAGGTGATTATCTAAGTTTTCTCTATTTCTATCTTCTATTCAAATCCTTATTTTAAAAACTTCTATTTATCTTTAAGAGTTTCTATTTTATTGGAGAAATATGAATAAAGAATGGTTTTCTAAACTAAAGTGCATAAAAAATAAATCCTAATCCTCCTTCTTCAGATTAAGATTGTCAATCTTAATCTTCAGATTTCGGATATTTATAAAAATAAACAGTACCGTTACACCATATTTCTAGTCTCCTAGCATTAGTCGTCAATCAAGTCTAAGATCCTATCAATATAGATTTAATCTAATTTACAATTAATCAAAAATTTGGGCATCAATCAAACTCTAGCAAACTGAAGATGAAAAAGTAAAAACTGTTATACTAATATGCAAATTCTAACCTGAGTCGTAAATTCAAATCAAAACTTGGAGATGTTTACAAAGTAAATAAATCTAAACTAGAAAGCAAATAAATATATTTTTTACCCCTCAATTGCAGTCGTCAATTGCTCTTGAGAAACTACAGATATCTACACTAATTTTCAATACTCAATTGCAGTCGTGAATTGCTCTTGAGAAACCTCTGATATCTAAACTAATCTAACTAGTATACACTATTTGATCGGAGACCTCAGGTATCAATTGATGCTGAAATTCTTCGATGCTTATTCCTATGCCGAGCCCTCTTATTTATAGATCATAAGGGGTCGGTTTACAAAGATCTAATTTTAATGAAAGAAACTACTAAAAATAAAAGTATCCTAATATAACTCTAATTCCTAATTTATCTTTTCTTGCTTCCTTTAGTTGATGTGCTTCTAGATTGTTCTTTACTGAGCAACAACAGAGTCCTTCGGAATATCAATCTTCTCAGATCCGTGATCCGTAGAACTTCTAATTGTATAGATCTTCTAATTTTGGTATGGCGATGACAATTCTCACGTGATCAACAACAACAACAAGGAGGAGATCTTTAGATAATCATTTTTTTCTAAAAAATCGTTAATCATAATTTTCTATCTTTCATAGCTTCTTTCTAGAGAATCGTTAATTACGACTTTCTATTTCTCACAGCTTCCTCATAGTTGACGATTTTCTGGATTATGCTTTATCGCTTTTCTCTTTTTGTCTCTTTTGAAGAATCATAAATTACAATTTTCTAACTTTCAGTAGCGGCAATTCGTCTTTTTCATTTGGTCATCTTTCTTATTACTTTTTGAGTTTATTTTGACAAAGATTAGCACTTAAGCTCTAATTTACTGCTTATCTCTAATATCTGCACATCAGTAACTCGTTAGTAGCAAACTATGGCCTAGCATCACTAAATTAAGGGTGATAACTTTCACTCCCTATGCAGACCAACAGTATGAAAAGGACGAGATCATGAACAGTGGGGCTTATGTCGAGGCCTTGGCCAACATTAATCCTCCTCCCATAATAACCAATCCCCTGTTAGCACAGAGTGAATCCCGACCGATTGCTTAAAGGTTAACCCCCTGTCTAAGGAGTCAGAGCAGTTGAAAGAGCAGCTAGACAAAATCTAGAAACAACTGTTGAAGATCAGTGGAGGTGAATTTCATGCCATAGACTTCTCAGACTTGTGTTTATTTGCTGAGGTCCTCCTACCCCCAAAATTTAAATGCTGGTTTTTGATAAATACAATGGCACTAGCAATCCCATTGCACACCTCAAGTCTTATTGTGGGGACATGTTCCAGTATGGGAGAGATGAAAGACTACTGATAAAGGTCTTTCAGAAAAGTTTAACTTGTCCGGCCTTGAGGTGGTTCACGTCCCTAGAACCGTCTATGATAAAGACGTGGAACGATCTGACTTACTTGTTCCAAGAGCAATACGTCTATAATATAGACATTGAACCTTGCAAGTCAGACTTAGCGATTACTTGGAGCGTTGGAGAGCACTGACAGCTCAAGTGACAAATAGAATACCTGATGACAAATAAATTGAGATGATTTCAAAGAATACTTTACAAGTATTCTCAGACTTCCTCATTTACCAACAACAATCCATCTTTGCTGATTTGGTGAGAAATGTCAATTGTTGCGAGGATACTATCAGGAAAGGTCGTCTAAGCAAGAGCATACCTAGTGGAGCCAGCGGGGTCAAAAGGCTTTTTGAGCAGAGAAATGAGAAAAGAGCAGGAGCCAATGTTCAGAATATTGCCAACACCCGGCCCAACACTAATATAATCCCGTTCCAATTCAAAGCCGCCCAGCTAGCTCTAGTCAGAAGCGAGCTGATGCAAAAAACCGGGAATGGGCAGGGAGCACAGATGACTCCAGAGCAGAGAAGGGCCCGCTATGACCGAGTTTTTACACTCTTAGGGCAATCACTGAATGTACTTTTGCCTTTATTAATAGAAAAGAGATTAGTCACAGCTCTCCAACCACGACCTCCTCCAAATCCCATCTCGAGGAACTATGACCTCAACACTCACTATAATTTTCATTGGGACCAGGTCACCCAACTGATCGCTGCTTCCCATTAAATCATGCTATGCAAGATTTAATTAAGGTTAGGAAAATCATTCCACCTGCACCTTCCCAAGTGAACCAACACACGAACATACATCAAGCACCGCTGCCCCCACACCCTCCCGATGGGGCAAGTCCGAGACCCATTATTGGTATGATTGAAGAGGATGATGAGGAATTTGAATTTGATCCGTCGGATTACATCAGTGACCGAGAAATTTTTGTAGCACCAAGGCAAAGAGATCAAGAAGAAAGAGGTATTGGGGTGATTGAACCCTGGAAATTATCAGATTATTTCCCCAACCTTGCACCCCAAATTGAACCCTTAGATCTTAGGGCTTATTTCTCATTACCCACTCATGTCAATTACGTACAAATTAATGCCTATCAACCGTACACTACCACCCCCATTAATCACCCAATAGCCCATCATGTCCCCCATAACCCACCACCACCTATCAATTATCAGTGGTCCACCCCTACCCCATTACCCCTGTGCAACCATCTGCAAATCTCGCCACCCCCGATTGACCCATTTTCTCCACCCACCCATCCCTGTCGGAGATTAGTCAAGTATCGCCTACCCTTCCTGAGCCATTAGTATAAGCGCATCAGATTCCAGTAGCCACTCCATTTCAGATCTCGGGACCAACCTACAATCATCATCAGGTCCTGCTCAGTTACGAGCAGACAGACATCAATGCCGGCAATAGTAAGGAAGGGGCAGCTAACTTTATCACAAGATCTAGGAAAATCTCCAAGCAACCAGAAACACCAGCAGCAGCACAAGCCCTACCAGAGGGGAAGAAAGATAGTGCAGTGAACCTGTTCGAGAAAATGAGCAAAGAACACATACTGGAGACTCAGGTGAGAAGAATGCCAGCTCATATCATGGTTTGAGACTTTTTGATGACGTCCCCACTTCATTTTCAAGCCTTAACGGGGGCGTTAAAGAACACACACGTATCTCTTCAGGTGAGCCCAGATGAAGTCGGGCATATAATAGGACAGGTGATGGCTCCCAATGCCATTTCATTTTCAGAAGTCGATTTACCGGAGGAACGAAATAGTCACTCAAAATCCCTCAATATCACTGTGGAATCCGAAAACATGATAATCCCCTTGGTATTAATTGAAAATAGGTCTGCTCTGAATGTTTGCCCCGTGAGAACAACTACGAAGATTGGAATAGATCCGTGCATGTTGAGACCTATAAAAACTAGTGCCAGAGGTTTTGATAACACGAGAAGGGAGATTATGGGAGAAGTTGACCTTGAGCTGGTGATTGGGCTAATGACCTTCTCCATACTATTTCAAGTAATGGATATCAAGTCCTATTTTAATTTGTTACTAGGGTGCCCATGGTTACATGAAGTTGGAGCGATACCATCGACGCTGTACTAGAAGCTTGAGTTCATGTCCGGGCAGAAGGTTATAATCATCATAGGTGAGGGTTATGATGAGAAGGAAAAGGCTACCCATAGCATCGAGAACCCAAAAGTGCTAGATGTGCCACACACGGCTGAAGATACTGACCTCCATAGTTTCAAATACGAGGTATCGGCTGTAGTCCCAAATCCCCCAAAAAGCATCGCTTCAAGAATCAGAGGTGGAATGGTAGCGGCAGTGGCCATGCTCCAGAAATGGGGCTATCAAAAGGGTAAAGGACAAGGGCCCCGACTGCAAGGTAGGAGAGAACCGGTCAAGGCTAAGGGAGGCTAGCAGGTCAAATTTGGGCTACGTTACAAGCCCACAGAAGAAGTCCGAGAGGCTAAGGAGAGAGCCCGCGCCACGGCAACCGCAAGAGCCAAGGGGATAAACCTAGAGGAGAAGCCCTATTCCAGGCCTCACATCAGAGATTCATTTGTGAGCGTCGGGGTTGTGAAAATTGATCAGAATGGGGTAACTCAATTAACCCCACTTAAACCCGTGGCACCTATTCACCCCACCAATCTCCAGATTATCCCTCCCAGTCTGGAAATAGACCTGGCCACTTTGTCTCTCTTTGAGGAACGATGTTCCATACCTGCACAATCTCTCCCTGTGGTAAACCATCACAGGACTATGTTGACATTTGAGGATAGAATCTCGAACGAACCTAGGATCAACATGATGGAGGTTGACTCCAAAGAGCCATATCAGTCAACACCCTCCATCCAAATTGTGCAACTGTGGGATTTTTGACGATCCCGTCGCGACGAGGCCCTCTCTAACAAAAATATAAAGTCACCACCCAGAGCTTTTGGTGTCTCGGGAAACCTAGATCATTTTTATAAGCACCAAAGTGCCACGAATATGACTCAGAATCAGGTCCACACCAAAGGTTCTTAGGTAGGGGCTTCGATTATCAATTGGGAAGGTGTTAGGCACCCAATCAACCCGCTTAATGCGGTCTCTACTAATGGCCAAAACAACAATAATATAAATGAAATAAAAAAGGCTTTCTCTTGTCCAAATGGGTCTTAAAATCCTATTTGTGTCCCTCCATTCCTACCAAAAATTCAGCGGCGTAACGGCACAAATGGGGAGATCGAGGAGAAACTGACAAGTTAGAGGAATAGAGGGGAGAGCTGGAGCTCTCAGGCCCTTATTGTATCGTTGTGGAGGCTTGTATTGGCATGCTTCGGTGAGCTTTTGAAGGCTTGTATGGTATGGAATGGGGTTCAGACTCCTAAGGATTGATAGCTAAGAAATAGAGGGAGGAGGCAAATGGGAAGCAAACACCTAAACTAGGGGTTCTAAGGTGGAAAATATGGCTCAAAGGGGGTTTTGGAATTCTGAATTTTGTATGAGATTGGTGCACCAAAGTGGGAAAGATCTTCTCACTTAAGCTCTTTCTCTCTTAGACAAATTTTCTCAACCTCTAACTCAAGGGGAGGGGGGTTCTATTTATAGGAAAGGGGTGGGTTAGGAGGCTACAAAGAGGCTAAGCAAGATTAGGAATTAGGTAATCTAGCATCTAAGGTTTTCTAAGATTTTTGGAGCCTTAAAATACGTGAAGAGGTGCTCCAATGGTAGATGATTGGGTGAGGCTTTAAATCACTTAAGGAGTTGCACATGGGTAGTAAATGGGTGTAACAGAACTAGCAAAACATACCCCCAAGATTAAGGTGGTCAACAAGTCAAACCCTAATCTCAAAATTCGAGGCAAAAATACACAATTACTATTCATATGCCTGGCACAACTATTAGTTGTGCCAGGCATATGCACAGTAAAATAGTGCATGAACAGTGCCCGAGAAGTTGGCTGCCCGCAGGGGACCCACCTTAATGCTAGCGCAACTATTAGTTGCGCCAAGCCATTTTTGGGGAGAGATGTCTTGGCGCAACTAATAGTTGCGCCAAGCTCACCTATAACTGGCGCAACTATTAGTTGTGCCAAGCCATTTCTGGGGAGAAATGGCCTGGCGTAACTATTAGTTGCGCCAAATCCCTAAGGGGATTTTCATGAAATTATAGTTCTGCCCCTCGGGTCGGGGATGTGATATCTTTTAGTACATAGCTCTGATTGGGGTGATTCTTGGCCTGTTGGAAAGCGGAGGGCTTCTACTTTTTAATGGTATGAGATTTGATCATAGTAGAAGGTCACAGCTAGTCTCGGTGTACCCCTCTTCATCCATTGCTAGGGGAAGCTAGGTTTAGGTCAGAAATGGGTTCTAAGGGTCGAGATTAGTTTCTAAGGGTTCGAGAAGGTCCCGAAGGGATCTAGGGTGATTCCTAAGGGTTTGGAAGGGTTCCTAAGGTTTTAAAAGGGTTCCTAGGGGTTCCATACATGCCATCAAAAGCTCAGAGACGCGCCTCTCTCAAAGTGTATTTCGATCGAGCTTTGGGCCAAATTTGAGTGTCTACAGATGCCCCTCTTTGGTATCCGATCACTAATGATCGAATGCTAAAGAAAAGAGATATCCGAAGAGGCCCAAGGCATTACTGACGGGTCTGCGACATTCAGAATGAACTTCAAACATCAGATGGGTAACATGGTGAGAAAATGAAAGCCCTGCATGTCGAGAAAAATGGTCATTTCTCAAGGTAATCGGTTCCCAAGCACTTAGCGATATTACTGGGCATAACTGAGGTGAAAAATGAGTTGCAAAAGCCCAATAGCTAGAAAAAATGGTCACTTCTCGAGATATTCTGAAGAAGTTTGATGTTCAAGATTCATTCTTAGTATAACAACTTCGTGAGTAAGGGGGTGATCGACCCACATCCAAAGATGGGCGTAACGCAAGTACACAAGGCTCCACAGTTTGTGTCCAATCATATGAGGCATTGGCCACCTCATCTGACTGGTCACGGGTGCCCCTGCTTGAAGTAGGGTTCAAGGTCTTTAGGCGAACCCATTGATCCCAAATTTTATTTAGCATGACTACCGAGTGGAGTGAACAGAGGTTGTAACGCTTTTTGGGAGCACGTGCTATTTTTCCAACGTGCCGCAGACCATCATGACCCAAAGTATCCAACCTTAAAATAACACTGAACAGATTCAGCCAAAATCAGGTGCCCCCCAAAGGGAGCATCCAATCCTGGTCTCTGTCGACGATGATCTTATAAATCATTTAACTATGCATAAACATGCACCCATTAGGGGCAATAAGCAAAAAAGGCGGTGGAAGTCTCGACCTAGATCCCGTTCGGATATAATTTACGAGAACAAACAACCATCCTACGGATACCCAGACGCAAGGCGTACACTTTATAGGGATACCACACCAATGTAGGTTTTAAGCCTACGAAAATAAAGGGAAATGAACCCTTCTGCATACATGTTTACACATAGTTTGGTTGATACGTAGTTCCATTTTCAACAGGTTGGTCTCAGCCAATGATCGATCTTATTCATACGGAGTTACTCG
Organism: Chloranthus sessilifolius; assembly: GCA_021018995.1. Lineage (NCBI taxonomy): Eukaryota > Viridiplantae > Streptophyta > Magnoliopsida > Chloranthales > Chloranthaceae > Chloranthus > Chloranthus sessilifolius. The sequence goes on along the minus strand of CM037591.1, from coordinate 108,771,387 downwards.
GACCTCAAACCCCATAGGGCGCATGCCGAGACTGTAGTCCACACCTCCGAAATAGTTCATGATGAACCTTAAGTTAGACACTCACGTTCATATGAATCCAAAGATAGAGCACTCGGCTCAAAAATTTAGTAGTCGTTGATCGCTTGATCAGGATCGACACTGTTGCTCCTACTTTGAAGTAGGATCCAAAAATCCAAGGCGCACCTTTAGACTTAGGACATCGATATAGCACAGCTGCATTGCTAGTAAAATATTATCATTTTACTGCATCGGAATACGCATGCGCGCCCAATCATATGACGCATAGACTGCCTCACTTAACTGGTCACGGTGTCCCCGCTTGAAGCAGGGTTCGAGGTCTTTGGGCGAACCCATTGATCTTAAAATTTATTTAGCATGACCACCCGAGCGGAGCGAATAGACGTCGTAACGCTTTTTGGGAGTACGTGCTGTCTTTTCAAAATGTATTTTTGTTATTTTATGTGACATTTTTTTGTTTTTTTTTTATCATTTTATGTGATTTTTAGATTTTTGAGTTATCATTTGATGTGATTTTTTGATGATTTTTTTTATTTTTAAGATATCATTTCATGTGATTTCGTTACTTTATTACTTCTATTATTTTATGCGAATTGTTTTGGGATTTTCTTTATCTTTTTTTGTTGATTTTTAGACTTTCAGGTTTTTATTTTCTGTGATTTTTGGTCCTTTAAAGCTATCATTTTATGGGATTTTTTTAGTTTTTTAGAACTATTATTTTATGTGAATTATTCTACCATTTTTGTGAGTTATTCTATTATTTTTGGCTTTTTTGTGGGGATAATTTTATGGACTTTTTCACATTTTTCCATATAGGATCGGGATGCCTATTGCTCTCAGTTCACTTTATTCTTAGCATGGCCTCCCGGGTAAGTCGAATAAGGATCGACACACCATTTGGGGGCGTGTGCATCTGTCGGGGGGAACAAAACAAAGAGAGGGGATACCGAGTTATATATCTGACCCGCACCAGGCCCAAAGACCCGACCCACGAATGGTTGGTGCAACTATTAGTTGCACCAAGCCAAAAGAGGCCCCAAAATTGCCTAGCGCAACTATTAGTTGCGCCAAGCCTGACTGGGGAGCCAATTTAAACAGCCCGAGTTCAGGCATCAGGGCATATTTTTGAAAAAAAATTCTCCCCCTCTCTTCAAAATCGAAAATCGGCCTCCTTAGAGTTCTTTTACATTGCTTGTACGCGTGCCTTATTGCCAGCATTTGCTAGTGCTGATTGATCACCGCCTCACGCTAGATCAAAAACCTTGAGTATCCATCTTGAAATAAAACTAAACAAATCCGACCAAAATTGGGTGCCCACCTAAGGGGTCACCTAATCCTGATCTCTATCAATGATGATCTTATTATCGAACAATTATATAAAAACATGCGCTCATTAGGGATAGATAAAACAAAGGGGAATGGAAGTCCCGACCCAAAACCCGTTTGAGTATAATTTACGAGAACAAATGACCATCCAACGGATATCCAGACGCAAGGCATACACTTTATAGGGATACTATACAAATATAGGTTTTAAGCCTACACCCTAAAATGAGTCCTTCAGAATGCATATTTGAACTTAGTCATTCGATAGGTAATTTCCTTTTTGACAGGTTAGTTTTAACCAACAATTGACCTTCCTCCAAGGAATCTGAAGCTTAAGATACTTAAGTTCACATGAATCCAAAAATAGAGCGCTTAGCTCGAAGATTCAACAGTGGAGTCGTCCCGATTGAAACATTGACCGTTTGATCGGGATTGATACAGTTGCTCCTACTTTAAAGTAGGATCCAAAGATCCAAGGCGAACGTTAGACTCAAGACGTTAATGCAGCACAGCTGCGTTGTCAATAAAATATTAACATTTTACTGTATTGAAACAACATGTGCTTAGTTGTGCGTGGTGAAAGTTCCACAAAAATATTGCTATCTTTTTTTCTTTTTCAAAATGATTTTCTTCTTCTTCTTTTTTTTTGGAATAGATTGGACGTCGGTGGTGAGATGCTTCGTCTGATCCGTCCATCGCTGAGAGGTTGCCTGCTTCGCAGCTTCGGACCATTTGATATTCCTACACATCTCAAGAAAACGTCAATCCCTTTTTTGTTTATATACGTAACAATATGAATCTTAATTAACAGAAGGAGAAACAAACATTTACCTACACATTTTCAATTTTTAAGATTTATATATATTTTAGATTCAAAGATTTTTTAGTCTTTTTCTTTATTTTGAGATAGATGTATGATGTTGTATATATATATATATATATATATATATATATATATATATATATATATATATATATACGTGGTCATAAAGAGAGTGGGGATATATGTATATGTATTTTTTTGGATTTTTGATTGATTGATTATTTTTGTTCTTTTTTTTCATTTTTTGAAATGGAAGTACGATGCTGTACATATGGAAAAGAGTAGAAACATATACAATTTTAGATTTTTCTTATTTTTTTTATTCTTTTTTTTAGCTTTTCTTTCTTTGTTGGTGTGGTGCCTTAATCACCGGGTGAGATCTTGAGTCCCCTTTTGAGTATGGTCAAACCCCCTTTAAGTAGTCGGATCTTGGGTGAGTTTCAACAGTTTTATCAAGACGGGAACGTCAATCCCTTCGGATTGAGTCAAACCTTTCTCCTTACCTTGAGTCATATGTTTGATAAAGTAGTTTTACAAAGACAATTTTGGTCGGGGCCCAATTTGAACTAACATAAGTGGCCCAGTCGGAAAAAGGGTATCAAGGAGAGTAACCAAGAGGGCTCCTCAAACATTAATCTTATCAATCAATTCAAACCTTTCCTTCAAATTTTTTTTTTTTAATCCTTTTTTACTCACAACGCCCAAGGCAAGTTCGTCGTGCCCGTTTTTGTCCTGTTTTTACCCATGGCGCCCTTTCGAATTTTCACCACATTCATGGGTTTAACTTTCTTATCCCAAGCGCCCTTTAGGGTTTTTACCTCTTCGCACAAACTTGCTGTTTTTACCCGTAGTGCCCTTTCGGGTTTTCACTACGTCCATCTTGCTTTGAGCTTGTATTTTTTATATTTTATTTTATTTTTTATATTATTTTTTCAAAAGCCACGACGTAGACATCGATTTCGTCATAGCCAGCTGGATGGGGCTCTGTTGTCATCTCACAACTCGGCTCGCGTTGAGTTAATAGATGCTATGATTGCTTGTGAACTTAAAAAGAGGGCTTTCTTCAGGGTGTAACTTGGCCATGGGTCAGGTTAGGTTTTGAAGGTATGCTGGGCTAAAAAAGGGTTTCCTTGATATGGCTTCAGTGTTTCACAACATACTTTCTTCCTTGGGGGACTTTACTATACACGCCCCATGATTCTTCTATATTTTTTTTCTTTTTCCTTTATCTCATTTCAGGCAATCTCTTTTTGAGGTTTTGCTCTTTCAATTTTTTTTGGATTTTGATGGTAACTTTACTTCTCTTTTTTGTATATCTACACACATTTTTAGGGAAGGGGTTTATAGAAAGAAAAGGCCCTGGCTCAAATGGGGTAGCAAAGGGTATCATCATTTTTAAAGATATTTTTTGGCTACTATGCTTGGAACGATGGCCTCTTTTGGGTGGTTCCTAAGCAGTCATGTATCTGTTTTACCAATACTTACCTTATCGTGATAGACTAAGAATAGAACTGTCAGACATATCCAGCATTGATGGGCTCAGGAAGATGATCTCTGTCCATGATGGCGAGGCGAATGGCGTATCCCGGTAGCACTTCTCGGACAACGTAAGGTCCCTCCCAGTTTGGCTTGAACTTCTCTCTCAGATCGGTATGAAGGGATGGGAAGATCTTCTTTAGTACAATGTCTCCTACCTTTAGATCTCGTCCGCAGACACATTTATTGTAAGTGCGTGCGATTCGCTCTTGGTAAACTTTAGTGTGACTCAAGGCTAGGAGTCTCTTCTCGCCCAATAAGTTCAATTGTTTGAAGCAGGAACTCTCTCTCTCTGCTTCGAGTAAGCCTGATTCCATAAGGATTCGGAGCGAGGGTACTTCAACCTCAACTGATAGGATGGCCTCGGCTCCATACACAAGGGAGAATGGTGTTGCCCCTATAACGGTACGGATTGACGTTCTGTAGGCCCACAAAGCAAACAGCAGTATTTCACTCCAATCTCAGTAAGTGATGACCATCTTCTCAAGGATGTGGACGACCGTCTTGTTAGCAGCTTCCACAGCTCCATTAGTTTGAGGCCGATAAGGGGACAAGTGATGGTAATTGATTTTGTATTGCTTGCAGATGGGTCTGATGTGCTTATTTGCAAAGTTTATGCCTTTGTCCGTGATAATATCCTTGGGTACTCCAAATCGACACACAATATTATTTTTGAGAAACTTCTCGACGTGACTGGCTGTGATATTGGCATATGACACCGCTTCTATCCACTTGGTGAAGTATTCAATGGCGACGAGGATGAACCGATGCCTGTTTGATTCTTTCGAATTAATCATTCCGACGATGTCAAGGCCCCATGTAGCAAATGGCCAAGGAGTGGTCATGCAGTGTAGATCGATGGTAAGAGCGTGTATCAGATTGGTGTGGTCCTGACACTTATAGCATTTTTGAACATGTATGCAGCAATTCGATTCCATAGTGGTCCAAAAGTATTCCTGTCGTAGAATTTTCTTAGCAAGCATGTGACCGCTGACATGGGCTCCGCATACTCCCTTGTGGATCTCTTTCATAATGTTGATCGCTTCACTTTCTATAAGGCACCTGAGTAAGATGTTATTGTAGGACCGCTTGTAAAGGCATTCCCTGTAAATGACAGCCTACCGCTAAATGTTGAATAGTTCACCAGCCCGTCTTGGATGTACCCTCAGGGAAAGTTAGTGTCTCGAGAAAATTCTTGATATCTGAGAACCAAGGTGGCTCATCATCAGGCTTTAGGGGTTCCTCAATCTGGAGATAGAAGGCCGGCTCATTCCTTTGCTCGATCATGATCGGCTTCATCTCAACACCATGCGGAATTTCTATCATTGATGCCAAAGTGGCTAATGCATCGGCAAAGCGATTCCTTATCCGGGGGACATATGAGAATGTCACGTCTTGGAAGCAAGCTATCAGATCCTCGAGGTGTTCATGGTAAGGGATCCATTTCTCATCTTTCGTCTTCTTGTCACCATTCATCTGGCATATAATTAACTGTGAATCACCAAACACTCGAAGGTGAGTTATATTCAGATCGAGAGTAGCCTGTAGGCTTGCTGCACAAGCTTCGTACTCGGCCATGTTATTAGTGCAAGAAAAGTTGAGCTTGATGGAGACTGGTACATGGGATCCTTTTGGCAAAATTAGAATGCCGCCAACTACCTGACCCTCTACATTAGCTGCCCAGTCAAAGTGCATTACCCATGATTCCTCTGCTTCTTCACTATCGTCTTCCGTCATGAACAGGATGTCTTCATCGGGGAACTCAGTTCTCAAAGGCTTATAATCTAGCAAAGGATTGTCGACAAGATGATCGGCGAGTGCCTACCCCTTGATCGACTTATAAGTGACGTACGTGATGTCAAACTCAGACAATAGGAGTTGCCAACATGCAGTTTGTCCAGTAAGAGCCGGCTTCTGGAATAGGTATTTCAATGGGTCCATTCGAGCCAAAAGTAGAATGGCCTGAGATAGCAAGTAATGGTGGAGCCTCTGAGTAGCCCATACAAGAGCCAGACATGCTTTCTCTATATGAGAATAGCGCATCTCATAATCAGTAAAGTTCTTGCTTAGATAGTAATGGCCTGCTCTCTTCTTCCCATCTCGTCGTGATACCCTAAGACACATCCCATCAAAACTTCTGTCGTGGAGAGATACATCAAGAGTGGTCTCTCTGGCTCGGGTGGTACCAAAACAGGTGGATTAAGGAGGTAGCTTTTGATTTTGTCGAACGCTGTCTGACAATCGTCATTCTATGCAACGGGCAAATTCTTCCTTAATAGCTTGAATATCGGTGTATAGATTGGAGTTAGCTATGTAATGAATCGATTGATATATTATATTCTGCCTAAGAACCCTCTGACCTCTTTCTCAGTAGATGGCGGCGACATTTTAGTGATAGCTTTAACTTTGATTGGGTCAACCTCGATCCCTCTACTGCTGACGATGAATCCTAACAGTTTCTTAGACATAGCACTGAATGTGCACTTTTGTGGATTAAGACGTAACCTGTACTTTGCCAGTCTTTCAAACAGCTTCTGAAGGTTTACCAACTGATCGCTTCACTTTGGTGACTTGTCTATCATATCATTAACATACACTTTAATTTCTCGGTACTTCATATCGTGAAATAGTGCAGTCATAGCTCTCTGGTACGTTGCACCGGTGTTCTTTAGCCCAAATGGCATGACTCGATAGTAAAAGGTTACCCAGGGGGTGATGAACACAATATTCTCTCAATCTGCCTCTGCCATCTTTATCTGATTGTATCCTGAGAATCCGTCCATAAAAGAAAGCATCCCACGCTTAGCAGTGTTATCGACCAAGATGCCAATGTGCGGCAATGGGAAATCGTCTTTCGGGCTTGCCTTGTTCAAATTATGGAAATCGATACACATGCGGACTTTTCCATCCTTCTTCGACATAGGCACGATATTGGCTAGCCACTGTGGGTATTTGGATATCATGAGAAACCCCACGTCATACTGCTTGATGACCTCGTCTTTGACTTTTAACATCCACTCTGGTCGGAGACGTCTTAGCTTCTGCTTAACTGGCTTCATACCAGGGTAGAGAGGCAACTCATGCTCGAACAAATTGGTGTCCAGACTAGGCATGTCCTCATATGACCAGGCAAAAATGTCTTGGTATGACCGAAGGAAGTTGATTATGCTTTTTCTTTCTTCGGGAGATAGCGACATTTCAATTTTGGTAATTCAGGGAATCTCCTCAGTCCCTAGATTAATGTCCTCGATTTCTTCGACAATGGGGGTAGGACCATGCTCAAATTCGACAAACCGGTCGAGGAGCTCATTGGGGAGCTCCTCCAAAGGGATATCCTCTTCTAGACACGTAACTCCTACCTCTTCTTGTATTTCTATGGAAAAGGGGTCAATTTTACGTGGGATGGGTATTTCGATTAAGGCATCTTTTTGTGAGATTTTATTTGAAATTTTAAATGAAAATATTTTTGGACTTTATATTTTTTCAATGTTTTTGGGATTTTTATTTTCTTCGAAGACAGGCCCTTGGCAGCACGAGTCTGTGTATATACAAGGTATTGCCTCTCAAGGGCTTATCTCATTTTTTATAGGTTGTTTTTCTTGGGGAAACGGGTGCCGAATGTTAAGCCACTCCCCGCTTTTAGGGTTTGGGGCAAAGATGTCCAGTTGCGTACTTGAGAGGCCACTCCTTTACCTGTTTGGATGGAGGGTGCTGACTTATATGGCTCTTTGGAGTCAGCCTCCATCATGTTTATCCCCATCTCGTTTGAGATGATGTCCTTAAACGTTAGCACAGTTTTGTGGTGATTCACCACAGGGGGGTTTGTTCAGGTACGGGCCATCATTCCTCGAAGAGAGATAACGCAGCTAAGTCTATCTCCAGGCGAGGAAGGGTGATGTAGGGATTGGTGGGGTGAACTGGTGCTATAGGCTTGTGTGGGGTTAATTGGGTTTCCCCATTTCGGTCGATCTCCACAACCCCGGTACTTATGAATGAATTCTTGATATGAGGCCTGGGCTGAGGTTTCTCCTCTATGTGGATCCCCCTGGCTTTTACAGCTATCGTCGCACGGGCTTTCTCCTTAGCCTCCCGCACCTCTTCTTCCGTGAACTTGTATCCTAGCCTAAACCTAACTTTTTGACCGCCCTTAGCTATGACGGGCTCCTTCCTTCCTTGTAATCTGGGCCAAAGACCCCTTCCTTTTTTATAGCCCTACTTTTGGAGCATAGCCACTGCCGTTATCATACCACCTCCGGTTCTTGGAATGATGCCCTCGATGGGATCCGGGAGTATCGTCGACACCTCGTATTCGAAATTGTGGAGGTCAACATCCTCAATGGTGTGCGGTACATCCAGTATATTAGGTTTTTCAACGTTATTGGTGGCCTTTTCTTTCTCACTGTACCCCACTCCAATGATTGTGATGATCTTATGCCCAGATGCAAACTTGAGCTTTTGGTACAGTGTGGAGGGTATGGCTCCGACTTTGTGTAGCCACGGGCACCCCAGCAGTAGATTAAATGAGGATTTGATGTCCATCACTTGAAACAAGATGGAGAAGGTCATTGGCCCAATTAATAGCTTAAGATCAACTTCCCCCATTATTTCTCTTTGTGTGTTATCGAAACCTCTGGCATTGGTTCTTATGGGTCTCAACATGCACGGATCTACCCCGATCTTGGAGGTGGTTCTTAGTAAGCATATATTCAATGCAGACCCGTTATCGATTAGGACCAAGGGGATTACCATGTTTCCGAACTCAACGATTATATTCAAAGATTTTGAGTGACTACCTCCTTCCTCAGGTAAATCGGCATCAGAAAAAGAAATGGCATTTGGGGCCATCACTTGACTAATTATTTACCCGACTTCATCCCGGCTAACTTGAAGTGATACATGTATATTTTTTAATGCCTCATTAATACTTGGAAATGGAGTGGGGACGTCATCAATAAATCCCATACAGTAATATGGGCAGGCATTCTTCTCAGCTGAGTCTCCAGTATATGTTCTCGACTCATTTTCTCGAAAGGATTCACTACGCAATCTTTCTTCCCGTCTGGTTGGGCTTGTACTACCGCCGGTGCTTCTGGCTATTTTGAGATTTTCCCAGACCAGGTAACAAAGTCCACTGCCCCTTCTCTGTGGCTGTCGGCGTTGATATATGTTTGTTCATAACTAAGCGGGACCTGATGAGGATCATAGGTTAGTCTCGAGATCTGAAATGGTATAGCAGTCGGTATCGGAGGCACTTGCACTGCGAGCTTAGGAGGTGTGGGCAACACTTGATTTACCTCGGTGATAGCTGGTTGGGTGGCAAAATTGGGCCAAATGGGGGTGGTGAAGCTTGAGGGTGGTGGAATTAGGGGAAAAGGGGTCAGATTTGGCCATTGGTAGCTGATGGGTGTTGGCGGGGGATAGGGGTATGATGGGCTATTGGGTAATTGACGGGGGTGGTGGTATATGGTTAGTATGTATTTATATGAACATAATTAACGAGAGTGGGTGATGGAAAATAAATCCTAAGATCTAAGGGTTCAACTCGTGGTGCCGGACTGGGAAAATAGTCTGATAAATTTAGGGGTTCAATCACCCCAATGTTCCTTTATTCACAGTTCCTTGGCAATGGTGCCACATAGCTCTCCTGATCACTGATATAATCGGATGGATCAAACTCAAATTCATACTCTTCTACCATCCCGATGGTGGGTCTGAGTCCTGCTCCTCCGATAGGATGTGAGGGTAACAGCACCTGATGAATGTTCACGTGCTGGTTTACTTGAGAAGGTGCAGGTGGAATGATTTTTCCGACATCGATTAAATCTTGAATCACGTGCTTCAATGGGAAGCAGCGATCAGTTGAATGACCCGGACCCTGATGAAAATTATAGTGGGTATTTTGGTCATAGTTCTTTGAGATTGAGTGAGGAGGAGGTTGCAGTTGACGGATAGTAACTAATCCCTTTTCTATTAATAAAGGTAAAAGTACACTTAGTGATTGCCCTAGGGGCATAAACACTCAGTCATAGCGGGCTCTCCTATGTTCAGGAGTCATCTGTATTCCTTGCCCATTCCCTGCTCTCTACATCTTCTCAGTTCTGACTAGCGCTGACTGTACTGCTTAAAATTGCAATGGGGTTATGTTATTATTGGGCCTGATATTGGTAATATTCTGAACATCGGCCTATGTTCTCTTCTCATTCCTTTGTTCTGAAAACCTTCTAACCCCACTGGCTCCACTTGGTATATTTTTATTTAGGCGGCCTCCCTGATGGCATCTTCACAGCGATTGGCGTTCCTCTCCAGACCAGCAAAACTGGACTGCTGCTAGTACACCAAAAAGTCTAAGATCACTGATAGAGTATTCTTGGAAATAATTTCGATCTGCTCATCGTCAAGTATCTTGTTTCTGACCTAAGCTGCTAGTGCTCTCCATCGCCCTAAATAGTCGCTGAAGGTCTCATTCGGGTTCTACCTCAGATGGGCCAAGTCTGACTTACGCGGCTCGATGTCTATATTATAGACATATTATTCCTGGAACAAGTGCATTAAGTCCTTCCACGTTTTCATCATAGCTGGCTCCAAAGATGTGAACCACCTCAAGGTCAGACCAGTCAGACTCTTTTAAAAGGCCTTTATCAATAGTTTTTCATCCCCTCCATACTGGCACATGTCCCCACAGTAGGACTTGAAATGTACAATAGGATTGTTGGTGCCGTTGTACTTGTCAAAAGCCAGCATTTTAAATTTGGGAGGCAAGGGGACCTCAGCGACCAAACATAAATCTATGAAGTCCATGGCGTGGATTTCAACACCACCCAATTTCATCAATTGCTTCTATATTTTGTCCAACTGCTCTTTCAGCTGCTCTGACTCCTTGGATATGGGGGCCACTTGCTCAGCAATTGGTTGGACTTCACTTTAGACTACGAGGGGGAGGGAAATGATGGAAAGAGGGTTAAGGCTGGTCAATGCCCCAACATAGGCTCCGCTGTTCCTAATCTCGTCCTCTTCATACTGTTGGTCGACATAGTGTATAGTGAGGGCGGGATTCTCTTGCTGGTGTTGCATGGACTGGGGGGGAACGGCATGAGTAAGGATTGGATGAGCCCATTGGGGATTTTTTGGGTGATGGGATGAGCGGAAGTTAGATTTTGGAGTGGGGCCTGATGAGGCCATTAAGCATGGGGTAAGGTTTGAAGCTGACTTTGGGAGCTAGGTATGAGGGCTGTGAGTGGGTAAAATTTTGGAGGAATTGTGAAGGGTATGGGTGTGAGGCCCCAATGTTTTGGGCTTGGGTTTGGGCCATGAAGCCTTGGTTATGATAGGTTTGGGTCATGAGCCATTGATGAGTTTGGGTCATGGGCCCTTGGTCACTTTAGCGCATTGGGCCTTGATGGGTCTAGGCTATGGGCCCTTGGTGGGTATGGCCCATTGGGCCTTGATGGGTCTTGACCATGAGCCCTTGATATGTTTGACCCATTGGGCCTTGGTGGATCTGGCCCATTAGGCCCTAATGGGTTTGGGCCATAGGCACTTTATAGGTATGGGTTATGGAGCCTTGGGACATGTGGGGAATGGAGGTTTGGGCCATTGGGCCTTGAGGCATGTGGGTAATGGGAGATTGAATATCGTGGATGATGGGGGGTTGATGGGAGTCATGGGGGAGTGAGGCATGGAGGCTTGATAGGGTATGGATGGATCCATGGGCATGTGGTATGGATGAGAGGGGATGTATTGGGAGGCCTTCCACCTATTGTAGGCTTGGACCATTTCTTCCATCATGGCCATGGAAGGGAGATCGGATGGAGAGGGGTTGTTTGAGGTTTGGAGGGGCATGGATGAGGTGGATGTGGAGGATAAATTGGGCGTGATCCCGGTGAAATCGGGCATGACCTGAGTAGGAGATGGGATATGGGGTGGATTGGAGGAGTGATGTGGGGCATTGGAAAAGGGGGATGGGTTGGGAATGTATGAGGATGATGAAAGGTAAGGTGTGGATGTTTGGGAAGAATCGGGCAGGGCCTCCGTAGAACTGGGCATGACCCGGATAGATGGGGGGATTTGTGGGGGGTTGGATAGGGTGGAGGTGACATATGTGAATGAGCGAGGATCGGGCCTATATGGGGAAGATGGAAAATGGGGCATGGATGTGAATGCGGGAAGTTGGGTTGGGTTTGTCATGGATGGAGATGGGAAATGTGTCGGATTTGGCATGGATATAGGAGAGGGTATGGGCATGGTTTGTGGGAAAGATGGGGAAGAGGGGGGTTGATTTTGGATATTTTGGAAAGTGGTGGTTGGAAAAATGGGGGCACCAAAGGACCCGGTAATTGTAAATGGGGATAGGGTGATGGGAATGGTGGTGAAAATGTCTCCCGAATGGGAATGGGTTGGTGAATGTGGTGGAGATGAATCGGGACCGGCGTATGCCAGGTCCACTACCCACGACATCGTTTGTTGGTGGGTTGGGTATGGGTGCCTTGGATAAGACCCAAAAAATTTCCTCCTCCTTCCCCTACGGGATGATGGAGGGTAAGATGATGTCCTTATGTCGACAACACAAAGACTCTAGTTTTTAGGGTTTTTAATTTTTAAATTTTTTTTTAATTGAATTTGTATAAGTAAAAACAAAGGTTTCAAGGCCTTGGAGTTCCTTTCTCGGGTGGCTTTCGTACCCTAATTTAGAACCCGCGGCAACGATTCTAAAGTGCTTCGGAAGAATTAGAGGAAGACCTTTGATCTATTGAAGACACAGAAATCGAAGCGGACAACCCGATCCCCCGGAATGAGTCAAAGAGAAGTCACCTTCTTTTGAAAGGCGGGGGTGTATTGGGTGTCGGAGATGGCGGGCCCCAAACAGAGACACTAAGACACTAATTGGGGGACTCGGAATGTGGAAAAGGCCACAGATTCGGACTAGGGCTGCTTAGAACCAGCCTGGCGCAACTATTAGTGGCACCAAAACAAGGGTCCAGATTTAAAGGTGGAGCAACTAATAGTTCCGCAACAATGTACTATTGGGGCATTTTGCATTGGCGCAACTAATAGTTGTGCCAGAGCAGTATGGCTCTCCCATTTGTTTGACAGTAGCAAACTCAGTCCAAAATTGGTCTCCACACTGGCTTTTTGTGGAAGCTGGGCTTCCGTGGACTGACTAATTTTTTAGTGAATTGTTCCCTCCTCACCGAACCTAAGGGTTTGAGTCCGGTATAACTCGTTAGTGCGCTCCCTAAAGGATTTTAAGCTTGTAGGAATAGGTGACCCACCCAATATACCTCCGACGCAAGTGCCTTCTCAAATAATAGGTGGGCTGGGACTTTTCGGGATCATCACCACAAGGGGTTGTCGCCTTACTAAGACCCGGGTGATTGTATGCGTGCCTAATAACCTAACCCCTTAAAAATCTATCTCGAAAAAAAAAAAAATTGATTAAGTCTCCTTTCTTGGTTCAATTTAAATTTTTTTTCAAAAATTTTTTATGGAAGTTTTCTTAAGTCCAAAATTCGGGGGTGATGATCCCGTGCTGCCACTACGGGTCGGCGTCCACTGTTAAGATATGATTGCACAAGTAGGTCCGCCAATCGACTAAGGCACTTTAAATAATATAAAAGTAAATGAATTTAAATGTAAAACGCAAGTAGGTCCGCCAATCGGCTAAGACACTTAAAATGACGGAAAAGTAAAGAAAATTAAAGACTATGCGCAAATAGGCTCGCCGGTCGGCTAAGGCTCGTAAATGACGTAAAACTAGGGGTAAGTAAAATGACATAATCGGAGGGGTGAATAAAAATAAAATAAAAAATAGTAATAAAATATTAGTAAAATAAAAAATAAAGAGGCCAAGTTCAAGGGGAAGCTCTACTAGCTACTCCCCAGCAGAGTCGCCATTTGTGCAACCGTGAGATTTTTGACAATCCCGTCATGATGAGCTTCTCAATAAAAATATAGAGTCACCACCGAACTTTGGTGTCTCGAGGAAACCTAGATCATTTTATAAACGCAAAAGGTGCCACGAATATGACTCTGAATCCGATCCACACCAAAGGTTCTTGGGTAGGGGCTTCGGTTATCGATTGGAAAGGTATTAGGCACCCAATCAACCCGCTTAATGCGGTCTCTACTAATGGCCAAAATAACAACAATATAAATGAAATAAAAAAAGGCCTCCTCTTGCCCAAATGGGTCTTAAAATCCTATTTGTACCCCTCCGTTCCTACGAAAAATTCAGCGACGTAACGACACAAATGGGGAGATAAAGGAAAAATTGAGAAGGTAGAGGACTAGAGGGGAGAGCCGAAGCTCTCGAGCCCTTGTTACATCATTGTGGTGCCTTACATTGGCTTGCTTCGGTGAGCTTTGAAGGCTTGTATGATATGGAATGGGGTTCTAACTCCTAAGGCTTGATGGCTAAGAGATAGAGGGAGGAGGCAAATGGGTAGCGCACACCTAAACTAGGGGATCTAAGGTAGAAAATATGGCTCAAAGGGGGTTTTGAAATTCTGGATTTTGTATGGGAATGGTGTACCAAAGGGAGAAAGATCTTCTCACTTAAGCTATTTCTCTCTTAGGGAAATTTTCTCAACCTCTAACCCAAGGGGAGGGGGGTTCTATTTATAGGAAAGGGGTGGGTTAGGAGGCTACTTAGAGGCTAAGCAAGATTAGGAATTAGGTAATCTAGCATCTAAGGTTTCCTAAGATTTTTAGAGCCTTGAAACACGTGAAGAGGTGCTCCAATGGTGGATGATTATGTGAGGCTTTAAACCACTTAAGGGGTTGCACATAGGTAGTAAATGGGTGCAACAGAACTAGCAAAACACACCCCAAAGATCAAGGTGGTTAACAAGTCAAACCCCAATCTCAAAATTTGAGTTAAAAATATATAGTTGCTGTTAATATGTCTGGCACAACTATTAGTTGCGCCAGGCATATGCACAGTAAAATAGTGCATGAACAGTGCCTGGGAAGTTAGCTGCCCGCGGGGGACCCACCTTAATGCTGGCACAACTATTAGTTGCGCCAGGCCATTTCTGGGGAGAGATGTCTTGGCGCAACTAATAGTTGCGCCAAGCTCACCTATAACTGGCACAACTATTAGTTGCACCAAATCCCTAAGGGGATTTTCATAAAATTACAGTTATGCCCTTCGGGTTGGGGATGTGATATCTTTTCATACATAGCTTCGATTGGGGTGATTCTTGGCCCGTTGGAAAGCTAAGGACTTCTACTTTTTAATAGTATGAGATTAGATCATAGTAGAAGGTCACAACTAGTCTCGGTGCACCCCTATTCATCCATTGCTCGAGGAAGCTAAGTTTAGGTCTGAAATGGGTTCTAAGGGTTTGAAAGGATTCCTAAGGTTTCAAAAGGGTTCCTAGGGGTTCCATACATGCCATCAAAAGCTCAGAGATGCGCCTCTCTCAAAGTGTGTTCCGATCGGGCCTTGAGCTAAATTTGGGTGTCCAAAAATCTAAGTAGGTAAAGGAGTGGCACCTCAGGTACGCAATTGGGTGTCTATGCCCCAAACTGTGGAAGCGGCAAGTGGCCTGAAATATGGCACCCGTTTCTAAAAAAAAAATAACCTATAAAAAGTAAAATAAGCCATTGGCAGGCCATACCGTGTATATATAGGGACTCACTCTGTCAAGAGCCCATTTCCGAAGAAAACAAAATTTCCAAAAACATAGAAAAAATATAAAACCCAAAAATATTGTCTTCTAAATTTTTGAATAAAATCAAAGGAAAAGATGCCTTAATCAAAAATCCCGTCCCACTTGAAGTCAACCCCTTTCCTATAGAAATACAAGAAGAGGTAGGAGTCTAGACGAGGAGATCCCTACTGAGGAGCTTCCCAAGGAACTCCTTGAACGGTTTGCCAACTTTGAGCACGGTCCTATCCCTATTGTTGAAGAAACCAAGGATGTCAATCTAGGTACTGAGGAGATTCCAAGAATCGCCAAGATCGAAACATCACTATCTCCTTAGGAAAGAAAAAGCATGATCTATTTACTTCGGTCATATCAAGACGTCTTCGCATGGTCATACAAGGACATTCCTGGATTGGACACTGATTTGGTCGAGCATGAGTTGCCACTCTACACTGATATCAAGCCTGTCAAGCAGAAGTTGAGACGACTCCGACCCGAGTGAATGCTGAAAGTCAAGGACGAGGTCATCAAGCAACATGATGCGGGGTTTCTCATGGTATCTAAATACCCCCAATGGCCAGCCAATATCGTTCCAGTACCGAAGAAGGATGGAAAGGTCCGTATGTGCATTGATTTTAGAAACTTGAAAAAAGCGAGCCTGAAGGACGATTTCCCGTTATTACATATCGATATCTTGGTCGATAACACTGCTAAGTACGGGAGGCTATCATTCATGGACGGATTCTCTGGATATAATAAAATCAAGATGGCAGAGATAGACCGAGAGAAGACAATGTTCATCACTCCTTGGGGCACTCTCTCCTATAAAGTCATGCCATTTGGGCTAAAGAATGTCGGGGCAACGTACTAGAGAGCTATGACTACGCTATTCCATGACATGATGCATTGAGAAATTGAGGTATACGTCGATGACATGATTGCCAAGTCACTAGAGAGAAGTGATTATCTGATAAATCTCTAAAAGTTGTTTGAGAGGCTAAGAAAATATAGGCTACGGTTAAATCCTTAGAGATGCGCATTCGGCGCTATGTCAGAGAAACTGTTGGGCTTCATTGTCAGCAAAAGAGGTATTGAGGTCGACCCAGTCAAAGTGAAAACTATCACAGAAATACCACCACCATCTACTGAAAAAGCGGTCAGAGGATTCTTCGGTAGGATACAATATATCAGTCGGTTCATTGCACAACTCACTCCTATCTGCACGCCAATCTTCAAGTTACTAAGAAAGGACTCTCCCGTTGAATGGAACGATGACTATCAGGCAGTGTTCGATAAGATCAAGGGCTACCTCCTCAACCCACCTATTTTAGTACCACTCGAGTCGGGGAGACCACTCTTAATGTATCTCTCCACGACAGAACTCTCGATGGGATGTGTCCTAGGGCAGCATGATGAGACAGGAATAAGGGAATGAGCCATCTACTACCTGAGCAAGAAATTTACTGACTATGAGATGTGCTATTCTCAACTGGAGAAAGCATGCTTGGCTCTTGTATGGGCCACCCAGAGGCTTCACCACTACATACTATTTCAGGTCGTTCTACTTTTAGCACACATGGATCCGTTGAAGTACCTATTTGAAATGTCAGCTCTTACTGGGCGAACTACATGCTGACAGCTTCTCTTATCAGAATTTGACATCACTTATGTCACCCAGAAGTTAATCAAAGGGCAAGAACTCGCCGATCATCTTACCGACAATCCATTGCCAGATTATGAGCCTTTGAGAATCGAATTCCCTGATGAGGACATCCTATTCATGATGGAGGACGATATAGAAGAAGCAGAGGAATCCTGGGTAATGCATTTTGACGGGGCAGCGAATGTCGATGGCCAGGGAGTTGGTGCTATTCTGATTTCATTGAAAGGGTCTCATGTACTAGTTTCTATCAAGCTCAACTTCCCATGCACAAATAATATGACTGAATATGAAGCCTGTGCAGTAGGACTGTAGGCAGCGCTGGACTTGAAAGTCACTCAACTCAGGGTATTTGGCGATTCGCAGCTAATCATATGCCAGATGAATGGAGATTGGAAGACGAAGGATGAGAAACTGATCCCTTACCACGAGCACCTCGAGGATCTGATAGCATGCTTTAAGGATGTCACGTTCTCCTATGTCCCAGGGATAAGGAATCGCTTCGCCGACGTGTTAGCAACTTTGGCATCAATGATAGAGATCCCCTATAGTGTCGAGATGAAGCCAATCGTCATCGAACAGAGGAATGAGCCGGCCTTCTGCCTACAGATTAAGGAACCCCTAAAGCCTGATAATGAGCCATCATGGTTTTCAGATATCAAGAATTTCCTCAAGACTTGTACTTTCCCTGAGGATACGTCTAAGACAGACTGACGGACCATTTAGCGTTTGGCGGTAGGCGATGTCATCTGCTGTGACTACCTTTACAAGTGATCTTTCAATAACATTTTGTTCAAGTGCCTTATAGAGGATGAAGCAGTCAACATCATGAAGGAGATCCACGAGAGAGTGCGCAGTGCCCACGTCAATGGTCATATGCTCGCTAAGAAAATCCTACGAAAAGAATACTTTTGGACCACAATGGAATCTGACTGCTACAAATACATTCAGAAATTCTACAAATGTCAGGAACACTCCAGTCTGATACACGCTCCAGCTATAGATCTACATTGCATGACCACTCCATGGCCATTCACTACATAGGGCCTCGACGTCGTCAAAATGATTAATCTGAAAGCTTCAAACGGGCATTAGTTTATCCTCGTCGCCATTGAATACTTCACCAAATGGGTAAAGGCAACATCATATACAAACATCACAGCCGGTCACGTCGAGAAGTTCATCAAAAGTAACATAGTTTGCCGGTTTGGCATACCAAGGACATCATCATGAATAATGGTACTAACTTCGCGAATAAGCGCATCAAGGCCTTCTATGAGCAGTATAAAATCAAGCACCACCGCTCATTGCCTTATCGGCCACAAACCAATGGGGTCGTAGAGGCTGCTAACAAAATTGTCATCTGCATCCTCGAGAAAATGGTCATCACCTATCAAGATTGGAGTGAGATGTTGCCGTTTGTATTATGGGCCTACAGAATATCGATTCGTACTGCTACTGGGGCAACACCATTCTCCCTTGTGTATGGAATGGAGGTTGTCTTACCAGTAGCGGTGGAGGTGCCCTCCCTCCTCATCCTCATAGAATTAGGCCTATCTGAAGTTGAAAGAGAGAGATCCCACTTTGAGCAACTAAACCTGTTGGACGAGAAAAGGCTACTGGCCTTGTGTCATACCCAAGTCTATAAAAGGCGAATCGCACGCACTTACAACAAATGTGTTTGCAGTCAAGATCTGAAGGTAGGAGACACGGTACTCAAAAAGATCTTCCCATCCTTCCACGCCGATTCGAGAGGGAAATTCAAGTATAACTAGGAAGGACCTTACGTCATTCGAGAAGTGCTCCCGGGGTATGCCATCTGCCTCGCCACTATGAAAGGAGATCACTTTCCTGAGCCCATCAACGCTGAGTAAGTCCGACGGAGTTACTCCTAGGGTCTCCACGACAAGGTAAGTATTGACAGAAATGGATACGTGACTGCTCAAGGACCCAGTAAAAGAGGTCATCATTTCAAAGCCAAGTAGCTAAAAAGTATCCCGAAATAATTATATCCTTTGTGTAAACACCCAAATTTGGCCCAAGGCCCGATCGAAACACCTTTTGAGAGAGGTGCAATTTCGAGCTTTTGATAGCATGTATGGAACCCTTAGGAGTCACCCTAGATCCTTTAGGAACCTACCTCAAATCTTTAGAAACCAATCTCGAACCCTTAGGAATTAACCATACCCTTCCCGGGCACGATTCGAACCCCCCGGAGCAGCGATTAGAAAGAGGAGTGCTAAAATTTTTGTGGATTGTTTCCCAACCTAAGGCCTATATCATTGGAAAGAAGACTTTCTCAGCTTTCCAACGAGCTAAGAATGCCTAATTTGGAGTTGTAGATCAAAAGATATGGCAAAATGAAGATTGTAAATTTGTATAAGATATTGCAAAACCGGACCCATAGAGTCAATTTCGAACTAACCAAAATAGCCGATAAAAAGAGGAGTGCCAAGGTTAGCATATATAGTTTCTCAATGTAAGGCCTATACCATTGGAAAATAGACTTTCCCAGCTTTCCAACGAGCCAAGAATCACCTAATTTGGAGTTGTACATAGAAAGTTATGGCAATTTGAAAAATGCTGATTTGTGCAGGAAATTGCAAACCGGGCCGGGCCCCTGCGGGTCTTCAACTTCCAATAGTTTGGACCTGGTTTTCCTTCAAAAAATGGCCAAAATTGACATTGGGGGTTTGACTTGTGGACCATCCCAAAGTCTAGGGTGTGTTTCTTTAGGACCCTAGTGACCCTATTAGCTTAAGTTATCACCCTTTTGCCATTCAAGTCACCACCCTATTATCTACCATTAAACCCAAATCCCTCTTCTCCAACCTCTAGAAAACTACAAAAATCTTAGATTGCCCATTACCTAATTGCTAATCAAATTAGGATTTTAACCCCTCACTAATCCTCCCTTTCTCTATAAATAGAGAGCCACCCCTCTTGCTTAAGGGTTGAGAGTTTTTACCTAAGAGAGAAAGAGCTTAAGTGAGAAGATCTTTCTCCCTATGGTGCACCATCCCCATACAAATTCAAGAATTGAAAAAGCCCATTTAGACCTTAGTATTTCACTAAAAACCTCTAGGTTAGGTGTGTGTTACCCCCTAGCTTTCCTTCTCTACCTCTTAGTTTCAAGTCTTAGGAGTTAGAACCCCATTCCATACCATACAAGCCTTCAAAAAGCTCACCGAAGCAAGCCAACGCAAGGCTCTAGCAGTGTGCTACAAGGGCCGAGAGTCTCCGCCTCCCTCTATTCCTCTACCTTCTTTGATTTTCCTCTATCCTAGAATTGAGCCATTACGCTGCCCAAATTTCGACAAGCTGGAAGGGCTCAATAGGATCGGTGTGCCTTCGGGCAAGGGGAAGTGCCGCTCATTTTACTTTCTTATATATATATACTACATAAACCAGCCCCACATAGACCTGGCCTTAAGTAGAGACCACATTTAGCGGGTTGATCGGGTGCCTAACACCTTCCCGGTCGATAATCGAAGCCCCTACCCAAGAGCCTTTGGTGTGGACCGGATTAAGAGTCATATTTTTAGCACTTCGGTGCTCATAAAAATGAACTAGGTATCCCGGGATACCGAAAGCTCCGGGTGGCGACTCTATTTTTTTTTTTTTCGTTAGAGAGCTCATCGTCGCGTCGGGGGATCGTCCCGATTCCCACGGTTGCACAAATGGCGACTTTGCTGGGGAGTAGCTAGTAGAGCTTCCCCTTGAACTAGGCCTTTTTTTATTTTTCTAATATTTTATTGCTGTTTTTTTTATTATTATTATTATTTATTTTTTTCACTCACCCCTCCGATTACGTCATTTTACTCACCCCTACGATTCCACTTTAAATTTCAGTAATTTTTGCCTAGTCACTTGACTGGCACCTTTTTTACTCACCCGCACGATTCCGCTTTAAATTTCAATAATTTTTGCCTAGTCACTTGACTGGCACTTTTTTTACTCACCCCTACGTTTCCGCTTTAAATTTCAGCAATTTTCGCCTAGTCACTTGACTGGTACCTTTCTTACTTACCCCTACAATTCCGCTTTAAATTTCAGCAATCTTTGCCTAGTCATTTGACTGGCACCTTTTTTACTCACCCCTACGATTCCGCTTTAAATTTCAGCAATTTTTGCCTAGTCGCTTGACTGGCACCTTTCTTTTACTCACCCCTACGTTTCTGTTTTAAATTTCAGCAACTTTTTGCCCAGTCACTTGACTGGCACCTTTTAAATTTCAGCACTTTATATTTCCCGCCTAGTCGCTTGACTGGCCCCGTCTTTTTTATTATTCATATCCTAACAGTGGACGTCGGCCCGTAGTGGCGGCACGGGATCATCACCCCCGGTCTTTGAACTAAAGAAAACTTCCAAAAAAAAAGAAAAAGCTTTGAAAAAACTAAAATTGAACCAAGTTGGGGAGCTCAATTACTTTTTTTTTTTTACGGGATAGATTTTCAAAGGGTTGGGTTTAGGCACACATACAAACACCCGGGTCTTAGTATGGCGGCAGCCCTAGTGGTGATGATTTAGAAAAGTCCCAGCCCACCTAGTATCTGAGAAGGCGCTCGCGTCAGAGGTATATCGAGTGGGTTTCCATTCCAAAAAGCTTAAAACCCTTGGGGAGCGCGCTAGCGAGTTATACCGGACTCAAACCCCTTAGGTGCGGTGAGGAGAGAATCGATCATCAAAAAAAAAACTGCTCAGTTCTCGGAAGCCTAGCTTCCACAAAAAAAAAAGACTCATTTTGGCCTTGCTGTGCACACTATTAAACCAAGTCGAAGAATAGCTTTTTGCAGCGATATATTAAATCGCCTAGCCAAAAATCCCGAATACTCAGGCGTATATAATATATACGCCCAGCCAAATCTGCTTAGTTTTGGTCAGGTGTATATAATACATACGCCCAGTATAAATTAGGTTTAAGCAGCCCGAATCTGTGGCCTTCTTCACCTCCCAAGTTCCCCGATTAGTGTGCTTAGTGCCTTGTTTGGGCCCCGCCATCTCCGACACCCAATATGCCCCCGCCGGTCAAGAGAAGGCAACTTCTTTTTGGCTCATTTCGGGGGATCGGGTCATTTGCCTCGATTTTCATGCCTTCAATAGATCAAAGGTTCTCCTTCAATTCTTCTGAAGTGCATCGAAACCGTCGCCGCGGGTCTTGAACTAAGGTACGAGAGCCACCCGAAAAGGGAATTCCAAGGCCTCGGAACCTTTATTTTTCAAAAAAGTTTTCATAAAATTAAATATATATATATATATAATCAAAACCCAAAAAATATTTAGTTTGTGGTGCCGGCACAACGGCATTATCTTGCCCTCCGTCGTCCCATAGGGGAAGAAGGAGGAGGATTTTTGGGCCTTATCCAAGGCACCCTTACCCGACCCGCTCCCGAAGAATGTCGTGGGTAGTGGACCCGATTTACGCCGATCCCGATTCATCCCCGCCACATTCTCCAACCCACTCTCATTCGGGAGAAGTCTTTTCCACCATCCCCCTCACCCAACCCCCTTTTACCGTTACCGGCCCATTCGGTGCCCTTATATTCCCAACCACTACCCTCCAAAATATCCAAAGTCCAACCCCCCATTCCCCATCTTTTGCCCAAACCATGCCCATGCAAAACCCTAACCCATTTTTCCAATCCACATCCATGCCCAAATTCCCATCATCCCCTTATAGACCCGATCCACCCACATTCACATACACCACGTCCACCCTATCCAACCCCTCGCAAAATCCTCTATCCATCCTGGTCATGCCCATTTTTACCAGGGCCATGCCCAATTTTCCTCATCCATCCTCATCATGCCCCCCATCATCCCAAAACATACCCAATACATCCCCTCATCCACCCCCCACACCTACCATGGCCATGCCCGATCATACGGGCCATGCCCAATTTTTCCTCCACATCCCCTCCATCTACATCTCATCACCCCCTAAATCTACCATCCACATCCGCACCCCCTTCCCTGGCCATGATGGAAGAGATGTTCCAAGCCTACTCCTCATGGAAGGCTTCCCAAAATACCTCTCCTCCACACCCCATGCCCATGAATCTATCTCATACCTTAGCAAACCTCCATGCTTCACTCCCCCATGACCCCCATCAACCTCCCATAATCCACACCATCCAAACCCCCATCACCCACATACCCCAAGCCCCCATGGCCTAACCTCCCATAATCCACACCATCAAAACCCCCATCACCCACATACCCCAAGGCCCCATGGCCCAACCTCCCACCATCCATACACCCCAACGCCAAATGGCCCAACCTCCAAACTCCCACATACCCCAAGGCCCATTGGCCCAAACCCCCTTTTCCCACGCATTTCAGGGCCCCATGGCCCAATACCCCACCATCCATGACCTCTAAGGCCCCATGGCCCAATACCCCACTGCCCATCATCCCCAAGGCCCATTGTCCCAAAACCCCATTACCCATATCCCCCAGGGCCCATTGGGCCAAACCCATCAGGGGCCCATGACCCCGACCCAACAAGGCCCATCGGGCCAGCCCCCCAAGGGCTCATGGCCCAACAAGGGTCCATGACCAAGACCCACCAAGGCCCATTGGGCAAGACCCACCAAGGTCCATCGGGCCAAACCCATCAAGGGCCATGGCCCAGACCCACCAAGGCCTATTAAGCCAGACCCAACAAGGGCCCATGGCCCAAACCCATCAAGGCCCATTGGGCCAGACTCACCAAGGGCCCATGGCCCAAACCTACCAAGGCCCATTGGCCCAAACCTATCCAGGGCCCATGGCCCAAACCCATCAATGGCCTATGGCCCAAAATGATCAAGGGTTCATGGCCCAAACCCAAACCCCACACTCATACCTTCCACAATACCCCCAACACCTAACCCAACCTTCACAGTCGGGTCAAACCCATGCCATCCCCTAAACCCAATTCCCCCATGGCCCCGCACCCCAAGGCCATCCCCAAACCTTCCCTCACACCCAATGGCCCTATCCGACCCCATTTCAAAACAAAATTCCCATCACCCAACAAGCCTTTCCACACCCCCAATGGGCTCATCCAACCCCTACTCATGTCATTCCCATCCAACCCATGCAACAACAAGTGGAGAATCCCGTCCTCACTGCACATTATGTAGACCAGCAGTATGAAGAGGACGAGATTAGGAATAGCGGGGCCTATGCTGGGGCTTTGACCAGCCTCCACCCCCCTCCCATAATTGCCCATCCCCTAGTGGCCCAGAGTGAAGTCCAACTGACGGCCGAGAAAGCAACCCCGGTATCAAAAGAGTCAGAGTAGCTGAAAGAACAATTAGACAAAATACAAAAATAGCTGATGAAAATGGGTGGTGTTGAAATCTACGTCACGAACTTCACAGACCTATGCTTGTTCGCTAAGGTCCCCTTGCCCCCCAAATTTAAAATGCCAGTATTCGACAAATACAATGGCACAGGCAACCCGATTGCACACCTCAAGTCCTATTGTGGGGACATGTGCCAGTACGGGGGGGACGAAAGACTGCTAATAAAAGTCTTTCAGAAAAGTTTGACCGGACCGGCCCTGAGGTGGTTCACATCTCTTGAACCATCCATGATGAAGACATGGAAAGATTTAGCGCATTTGTTCCAAAAGCAGTATGTCAATAATACTGATATTGAACCACGCAAGTCTGATTTGGCCCGTTTAAAGCAGAATCCAAACGAGACCTTCAGCGACTACTTAGGGCGATGGAGAGCACTAGCAGCTTAGGTCAGAAATAGAATACCGGATGATGAGCAGATAGAGATGATTTCAAAGAACACTCTGCCAGTGATCTCTGATTTTCTTGTATACCAACAGCAATCTAGTTTTGTCGATTTGGTGAGGAATGCCAACCGTTGTGAGGATGCCATCAGGGAAGGGCGGTTGAGTAAGAATGCTTCAGGGGCCCCTAACGGGGTTAGGAGGTTTACTGAGCTAAAAAGAACGACAGGAGGATAGGGGCAGAGGTGCAAAATGTTGTGAACACTAGGCCCAATAATAACAATGTAGCCCCGTTCCAATTCCAAGCAGCGCAACTAGCTCCCGTCAGGACAGGGCCAGTACAAAGAGCAGGGAATGGGTAGGAAATGCAAATGACCCTGGAGAGGAGAGTCCGTTATGATCGAGTCTTTACGCCTTTAGGGCAATCCCTGAGTGTACTCTTGCCATTATTAATTGAAAAGGGTTTAATAACTGTTCTCCAACCACGACCTCCTCCCAATCCGATTCCATATAATTTTGACCCTAATACTCATTGCAATTTTCATCAGGGTCAGGGTCACCCGACTGATCGCTGCTTCCCATTAAAGCACGTGGTCCAGGACTTAATCGATGCTGGAAAGATCATTCCCCCTGCACCCACCCAAGCAAACCAGCATGCAAATATCCATCAGGTGCCTTTACCACCACACCCTACCGGAATAGCAGGTCCCAGACCCACCATAGGGATGGTAGAGGAATTTGAAGAAGAATTGGAGTTTGATCCGTCAAACTTCATTTGTAATCCAGAAATGTTTGTGGCACCAAGGCAGAGAAATCTAGGAGAAGGAACTGTTGGGGTGATTGAACCCTTGAATCTGGCAGATTATTTTCCTACCCCTACACCAATAGTTGAACCCCTAGATCTTAGGGCCTATTTCCCACCATCCACTCCCATTAACTACGTACAAATGAACGCGTATTAACCATATTCCATCACCCCATACATTACCTAATAAACCAGAGACCCCCAATCCCCCACCACCAATAAATTACCAATGGCTGCTCCCACCCCATTATCATCGCTCAATCACATGCAAACTCTACCACCTCAATTCCTCATGGCCCATCAAACCCCCAACCCCTCGCCTACACTCATCAATTATCAATGGCACACCACACCATTACCCCAGTGCAACAACCATTAAACCTCACCACCCCTACGGCCAAATTTTGCTACCCCCCATCCATCATGGAGGAAAGCCATGTCTTACCTACCCTCCGAGCCATCGGTACATGCACTCCAGACACAATAGCCATACCATTTCAGCTCTGGGACCAACCTATGATCCACATCAGTCCCGTTGAGCTACTAGCAAAGCAAAAGCCCGGCAACGTCGGCAGAGAGGGAGCGGTGGACTTTGTTACCAGGTCGGGGAAGATCTCGAGACAGCCTGAGACAGCAGTAGCAGCAGCAACAGCAACAGCAGCAGCAGCACAAACCCAACCCACGGGGAAGAAAGAGAGCACTATGAATCCCTTTGAGAAGATAAGTCGAGAACATATACTGGAGACTCAGCTGAAAAGAATGCCGACCCATATTACTGTATGGGATTTATTGATGACATCCCCACTCCATTTCCAAGCATTAATGGGGGCGTTGAAAAATGCTCATGTATCACTTCAAGTCAGCCCGGATGAAGTTGGGCAGATAATTGGTCAAGCGATGGCTCCCAATGCCATATCTTTTTCGGATGCGGACCTGCCAGAGGAGGGAAATAATCATTCTAAACCTCTCAGCATCACTGTAGAATCCGGGAACATGATAATTCCCTTGGTTTTAATTGACAATGGATCTGCATTGAACGAGTGCCCATTGAGAACTACCACCAAAATTGGGGTGGACCCCTGCATGTTGAGGCCAACAAGGATGAGTGCTCGAGGTTTTGATAACACAAGGCGGGAGATCATGGGAGAAGTTGACCTTGAGCTCGTAATCGGGCCCATGACCTTTTCTATACCATTCCAAGTGATGGATATCAAATCCTCTTTTAATCTACTGATAGGACGCCCATGGATGCATGAGGTTGGGGCGATACCCTCTACCCTCCATCAAAAATTGAAATTCATATCTGGACAGAAGGTGATCATCATCATTGGTGAAGGGCACGATGAGAAAGACAAGGCCACCCACAGCATTGAAAATCCTAAAGTAATGGATGTGCCACATACTGAGGAAGACACCGACCTGCACAGTTTTGAATATGAGGTGTCGGCTGTAGACCTAGAACCCCCTAGAAACATCACTTCAGCAACCAACGGCGGAATGGAAGTAGCGGTGGCGATGCTCCAAAAGTGGGGCTATCAGAAAGGAAGGGGTCTGGGACCCAAATTACAAGGCAGAAGAGAGCCAGTTGTGGCTAAGGGATAAAAAGTAAGATTCGGGCTGGGATATAAGCCCACAGAGCAAGAGGTCCGAGAGGCCAAAGAAAAAGCCAGGGTCGCCGCAGCAGCAAGAGCTCGAGGAACCAACATAGAAGAGAAACCTCGCTCTAGGCCACACATAAGGGATTCCTTTGTCAGCGCAGGGGTCATAAATATCGATCGAAATGGGGCAACTCATTTGACCCCACACAAACCCAAAGCCCCAGTCGATCCCACCAATCCTCAGATCTCCCTTCCCAGCTTGGAGATAGATTTGGCCGCGTTGTCCCTTTTTGAAGAACGACGGTCGGTACCTGAACAAACCCCCCCTGTGATAAATCACCACAAAACTGAGTTATCGTTTGAAGACATAATCTCAGATGAAATGGGGATCAACATGATGGAGGCTGACTCCAATGAGCCATATCAACCAGCATCCTCCATCCCAACAGGTAAAGAAGCGGCCCCTCAGGTACGTAATTGAGCATCTTTGCCCCAAACCCTGGAAGCAGGAAGTGGCCTAAAGTTTGACACCTGTTTCCCAAAAAAAAACAACCTATAAAAAGTGAGATAAGCCCTTGGCAGGCAATACCTTGTATATACACAAACCCGCCTGGCCAAGGGTCCGTCTCCGAAAAAAACGAAAATCTCAAAAACATAAAAGAAAACAAAAATCTCAAAAACATGGAAGAAAACAAAAATTCCAAAAACATTAAAAAAATCCAAAGTTCAAAAATATTGTCATTTAAAGTTCCAGAAAATGTCCCACAAAAGGATGCCTTAATCAAAATATCCGTCCCACGTGAAATCAACCCCTTCCCTGTAGAAATACAAGAAGAGGTAAGGATCACGAGTCTGGACGAGGATGTCCCCCTCAAGGAGCTCCCCAATGAGCTCCTTGACCGATTTGCCGACTTTGAGCATGGCCCTACCCCCATTGTCGAAGAGACCGAAGATGTCAATCTAGGAACTAAGGAGGTTCCCAGGATAACCAAAATTGGAACGTCACTATCTCCTGAGGAAAGAAAGAGCATGATCGACTTCTTTCGGTCATACCAAGATATTTTTGCCTAGTCGTATGAGGAAATGCCTGGTCTGGATACTGATTTGGTCGAGCATGAGTTGCCTCTCTACCCTGATATGAAGCCAGTCAAGCAGAAGCTGAGACGTCTCCGACCCGAATGGATGCTGAAAGTCAAAGATGAGGTCATCAAGCAGTATGACGCGGGGTTTCTCATGGTATCCAAGTACCCACAATGGCTAGCTAATATTGTACCTGTACTGAAGAAGGATGGAAAGGTCCACATGTGTATCAATTTCCGTAATTTAAACAGAGCAAGCCCAAAGGACGATTTCCCACTGCCACACATCGACATCTTGGTTGATAACACAGCTAAGCATGGAATGCTTTCTTTTATGGATGGATTCTCAAGATACAATCAAATCAAAATGGTGGAGGATGATCGTGAGAAGACAGTGTTCATTACCCCCTGGGGAACCTTTTACTATCGAGTCATGCCATTCGGGCTGAAGAATGCTGGTGCAACGTACCAGAGAGCTATGACTGCACTATTTCATGACATGATGCACAGAGAGATTGAAGTGTATGTCGACGACATGATAAATAAATCACCAGAGCGAAGCGACCATCTGGTAAACCTTCAGAAGCTGTTTGAAAGGCTGAGGAAATTTCGACTACGTCTAAATCCACAGAAGTACGCATTTGGTGCTATGTCAGGGAAACTGCTAGGGTTCATCGTAAGCAGAAGGGGGATCGAGGTCAACCCAATCAAAGTTAAAGCCATCACTAAAATGATACCGCCGTCTATCAAGAAAGAGGTTAGAGGATTTCTAGGGAGAATACAGTATATCAATCGGTTCATTGCACAGCTAACTCCAATCTGCACGCCGATCTTCAAGTTACTAAGGAAGAATTCACCCATTGAATGGAACGACAATTGTCAGGCAGCGTTCGAAAAAATCAAAAGCTACCTCCTTAATCCACCTATTTTGGTATCACCTGAGCCAGGGAGACCACTCTTGATGTTTCTCTCCACGACTGAAGTTTCGATGGGATGTGTCTTGGGGCAGCACGATGAAACAGGAAGAAGAGAGCAGGCCATTTACTATCTGAGCAAGATGTTTACTGATTACGAGACGCGTTATTCTCATCTGGAGAAAGCATGCCTAGCTCTTGTATGGGCTACTCAAAGGCTCCGCCACTACTTACTATCCCAGGCCGTTCTGCTCTTGGCCCGAATGGACCCAGTGAAATACCTTTTTGAAAAAGCCAGCTCTCACTGGACGAACCGCACGATGGCAACTTTTATTATCAGAATTTGACATCACGTATGTCACTCAAAAATCGATCAAGGGGCAAGCACTTGCTGATCATCTTGTTGATAATCCTTTACCTAACTATGAGCCGTTAAGAACTGAATTCCCAGATGAAGATATCTTGTTCATGACGGAAGACGATACAGAAGAACCAGAAGAATCATGGGTAATGAACTTTGACGGGGCAACAAATGTCGAGGGCCAAGGAGTTGGCACCATCTTGATTTCACCAAAAGGATCACATGTACCGGTCTCTATCAGGCAAAACTTCCCTTGCACTAACAATATGGCTGAGTATGAAGCTTGCGCCGCTGGTCTGCAGGCAGCTCTCGATCTGAATGTAACTCACCTTTGAGTATTTGGCGATTCACAGTTAATCATATCCCAGATGAATGGCGATTGGAAGATGAAAGACGAGAAGCTGATCTCCTATCATGAACCCCTCGAAGATCTGATAGCTTGATTCCAAGATGTGACTTTCTCATACGTCCCCCAGATAAGGAATCGCTTTGCCGACGCATTAGCAACTTTGGCGTCAATGATTGAAATCCCCTATGGTGTTGAGATGAAGCCGATCGTGATCGAGCAGAGGAATGAGCAGGCCTTCTGCCTTCAGATTGAGGAACCTACAAAGCCTGATGATGAGCCACCTTGGTTCTCAGATATCAAGAATTTCCTTGAGACCCTAACTTTCCCAGAGGGTACATCCAAGACAGACCGAAGAACCATTCAACATTTAGTGGTAGGTTATGTCATTTGCGGGGAATGTCTCTACAAGCGATCATACAATAACATCCTACTCAAGTGCCTTACTGAAAGTGAAGCGGTCAACATTATGAAAGAAATCCATGAGGGAGTATGCGGAGCCCACGTCAATGGTCACATGCTTGCTAAGAAAATCCTACAACAGGGATACTTTTGGACCACCATGGAATCGGATTGTTGCAAGCATGTTCAAAAATCTACAAGTGTCAAGAACACTCCAGTTTGATACACCCTCCTGCCATTGATCTTCACTGCATGACCACTCCTTGGCCATTTGCTACCTGGGGCCTTGACATTGTCGGAATGATTAATCCAAAAGCATCAAACGGACATCGGTTCATCCTCGTCGCCATTGAATACTTCACCAAGTGGGTAGAAGTGACGTCATATGCCAACATCACGGCCAGTCACGTTGAGAAGTTTCTCAAGAACAATATTGTGTGCCGATTTGGAGTACCTAAAGATATCATCACAGACAACGACACAAACTTTACGAATAAGCGCATCCGAGACTTTTGCGAGCAATACAAGATCAAGCACTATTGCTCATCCCCTTATCAGCCTCAAACTAATGGAGCCGTGGAAGCCGCGAACAAGACAGTCGCCCGCATCCTTGAGAAAATGGTCGTCACTTATCGAGATTGGAGCGAAATGCTACCATTTACTTTGTGGGCCTACTGAACGTCGATTCGTACCGCTACAGGGGCAACACCATTCTCCCTTATGTATGGAACCGAGGTCGTCCTCCCAATGGAGGTTGAAGTATCCTCACTCCGAATCCTTATGGAATCAGGCTTACCCGAAGCAGAAAGAGAAAGATCACGGTTTGATCAGCTAAACTTACTGGATGAGAAAAGACTCCTAGCCTTGTGTCACACTTAAGTTTACTAGGGACGAATCGCACACGCTTACAATAAACGCATTTGCAGTCGAGATTTGAAGGTAGGAGACACTGTGCTGAAGAAGATCTTCCCATCCCTCCATGCCGATCCAAGGGGAAAATTCAAGCCAAACTGGGAAGGACCTAACGTCATCCGTGAAGTGCTGTCGGGATACGCCATCCGCCTCGCCACCATGGACGGATATCATCTTCCTGAGCCCATCAATGCTGGATACGTCCGACGGTTCTACTCTTAGTTCAACGCGACAAGGTAAGTATTGATGAAACAGATACGTGACTGCTTAAGAACCACCCAAAAGAGGCCATCATTCCAAGCACAATAGCCTAAAAACATCCCTAAAAATGATGATATCGTTTGCTACCCCATTTGAGCCTAGGCCTTTCTTTCAATAAACCCATTCCCCCAAAATATATATATATATATATATATATATATGTGTGTGTGTGTACCTATACCAAAAAAAAAGAGAGAGAAAAGATGCATGTGTATAAAGTTACTACCAAAATCCAAAGAAATCAAAAAAGCAAAACCTCAAAAAGAGATTGCTTGAAATAAAGAAAAAAGAATAAAAAAATGTAGAAGAATCACAGGGCATGTATGGTAAAACCCCCAAGGAAAAAAGTATGTCGAGAAAACTGAAGCTGTATCAAGGAAATGCTTTTAACCCAGCATACCTTCAAATCCTAACCTAACCCATGGCCAAGCTACACCCTGAAGGAAGCCCTCTTTGTAGGTTCGCAAGCAGTCATAATATCTGTTAAGTTAACATGAGCCGAGTCATGAGACGACACCAGAACCCCATCCAGCCGGCTATGACAGAATCAAGGTCTATGACGTGGTTGTTGAAAAAAGAAAAGAAAATAAAAAGAATAATAAAATAAAATAAAATAAAATTACAAGCTCAAAGCAAGATGGATGTGGTGAAAACTCGAAAGGGCATTACGGGTAAAAACAGTGGGCTTGTGCGGACCAGGTGAAAACTCGAAAGGGCGCTTGGGGTAAGAGAGCTAAACCCATGGACGTGGTGAAAACCCGAAAGGGTGCCACGGGTAAAAAAAGGGAAATAAATAAATAAAGAGAAGAGAAATTTTTTTTTTGAAAAAGAAGGGTTGGAATGATTGATTGATGTTTGAGGAACCCTTTTGTTACTCTTCATGTACCCTCTTATCTGACTGGGCCGCTCATGCTAGTTCAAATCGGGGCCCGACCAGAATTGTCTTTGGGAGACCTGCACCGTCAAACGTATGACCCAAGGCAAGGAGAAAGGTTTAACTCAATCCAAAGGGATCAACGTTCCGGCTTTGGTAAAATCCAGAAACTCACTCAGGTCCGACTACATGAAAGAGTTCGACTATGCTCAAAAGGGGACCTGTTACTCCGTCTCACTATCAAGGCATCAAAAACAAAAAAAAGAAAGAAGAAAAGTCAAAAACAAAAAAATCAAGAAAAATCCAAACACCAAAAAACTGTGTATATATTTCTACTCATTTTCATGTACATATTTTCAGCATCATATTTCAATCTCAAAAATGAAGAAAAATAATAAAAAATCTTCAAAAACAAAAATCTAAAAAAAAATATCTTGAAAATGAAAAAGTATAGGTAGAAATCTACTTTTTATTTTATTGTTTAGGATGCATTTTATTTATATGTATAAACAAAAAAGGGACTGACGTTTTCTTGAGAATGTGTAGGAACATCACACGGTCCAAAGCCTCGAAGTAGGCAACTTCTCAGTGATGGACAAATCAGATAAAGCATCTCACCACCGACGTCAGGTCTAACAAAAAAATGATGAAAATCATTTTGAAAAGAAAAAGAAATCTATGTTTTCATGCGACGCACATGCGTGTTTTGATGCGGTAAAATGTCAATATTTTATCGACAACGCAAATGTGTAAAATTAATGTCCTAGGTCAAAGGTTCGCCTTGGATCCATGGATCCTACTTCAAAGTAGGAGCAACGGTGTAAGTCCGGTCCAAGCAGGTCAATGTTTGGGTCAACTCCACTGCTGAATCTTTTGAGCGATGAGCGCTCTGTTTTGGATTCGTGTGAACTTGAGTTGTCTTAAGCTTCAGATTCTCCGTTGAAAAAGGTCAATCGTTGGTTGAGACCAACCTGTTGAGAATGAGATTATGTGTCAATCAAACTATGTGCAACCATGCATTCAGAAAGGTTCATTTCCCTTTTTATTTTTTGCAGGCTTAAAACCTATATGGGCAGCAGTATCCCTATAAAGTCTATGCCATGCGTCTGGGTATCCGTATGATGGTCGTTTATCCCCGTAAATTGTACCCGAGTCGGGGCTTCCATCGCCTTTATTGTTGCTTATTGCCCCTGATGGGTGCATGATTATGCATAGTTAATTGATGATTATGATCATTGTCAACAGAGGCCAGGATTAGATGCCCCCTTTTGGGAGGTGCCCAATGTTTGGCTGGATCTGTTCAAGGAAGTTGAAACTGGATACTCTGGGTCATGTGGATCTGGGGCATGTTTTGAAAAATGGCACGCACTCCTAAAAATCATTGTGATATCTATTCACTTCGCTCAGGTGGTCATGCTAAATAAACTTTGGGATCGATGGGTTCGCTCAAAGATTTCGAACCCTGCTTTCTGCAGGGGCACCCGCGAATAATCTAATGAGGTCATCAAATGCCTTGTAGGATTGGACGCAAAATATGGAGCCTTGCGTATGCTTACTTCGCACCTATCTTAAAATATGGGTCGATCACCCCTCTTACTTACGAAGCTGTTGCATTCATAATGAATCTCGAACATCAATCACCTTCAAATCATCTCGAGAAGCGGACATTTTTCCTGACTAACGGGCTTTCGCAACTCAAGAGGCGAACATTTTTCCCAGCTATTGGGCTTTCGCAACTCATTCCACCTCGGTTATGCCCAGTAATGTCCCTAAGCGCTTGAGAATCGATTACCTCGAGAAACGAATGATTAGCCTGGCACCCCAGGGCTTTCGTTTTCTCACCGTGTTACTCACCTGATGTTTGAAGTTCGTTCTAAATGCAGTGGACCTGTTAGTAATGCTTTGGGCCTCTTCGGATGTCTCTTTTCTTTGGCATACGATTATTAGTGATCGGATACCAAAGAGGGGCATCTGTAGACACCCAAATTTGGCCCAAGGCCCGATCGAAACACCTTTCGAGAGAGGTGTAATTTCGAGCTTTTGATAGCATATATGAAACCCTTAGGAATCACCCCAAACCCTTAGGAGTCACCCTAGATCCTTTAGGAGCCTACCCCAAATCTTTAGAAACCAATCTCGAACCCTTAGGAATTAACCATACCCTTCCCAGACCTATTAGAACCCTTCCCGGGCATGATTCGAACCCCCCTGAGCAGCGATTAGAAAGAGGAGTGCTAAACTTTTTGTGGATAGTTGCCCAACCTAAAGCCTATATCATTGGAAAGAAGACTTTCTCAGCTTTCTAATGAGCTAAGAATCGCCTAATTTAGAGTTGTACATCAAAAGATATGACAGAATGAATATCATAAATTTGTACAAGATATTGCAAAACCGGACCCATAGAGTCAATTTCGAACTAACCAAAACAGCTGATGAAAAGAGGAGTGTCAAGGTTAGCATATATAGTTGCCCAACCTAAGGCCTATACTATTGGAAAATAGACTTTCCCAGCTTTCCAACGAGCTAAGAATCGCCTAATTTAGAGTTGTACATAGAAAGTTATGGCAATTTGAAAAATACGGATTTGTGCAGGAAATTGCAGACCGGGCCGGGCCCCTGCGGGTCTTCAACTTCCAATAGTTTGGACCTGGTTTTCCTTCAAAAAATGGCCAAAATTAACATTGGGGGTTTGACTTGTGGACCATACCAAAGTCTAGGGTGTGTTTCTTTAGGACCCTAGTGACCCTATTAGCTTAAGTTATCACCCTTTTGCCATTCAAGTCACCACCCTATCATCTACCATTAAACCCAAATCCCTCTTCTCCAAGCTCTAGAAAACCACAAAAACCTTAGATTGCCCATTACCTAATTGCTAATCTAATTAGGATTTTAACCCCTCACTAATCCTCCCTTTCTCTATAAATAGAGAGCCACCCTTCTTGCTTAAGGGTTGAGAGTTTTTACCTAAGAGAGAAAGAGCTTAAGTGAGAAGATCTTTCTCCCTATGGTACACCATCCCCATATAAATTCAAGAATTGAAAAAGCCCCTTTAGACCTTAGTATTTCACTAAAAACCTCTAAGTTAGGTGTGTGTTACCCCTTAGCTTTCCTTCTCTACCTCTTAGTTTCAAGCCTTAGGAGTTAGAACCCCATTCCATACCATACAAGCCTTCAAAAAGCTCACCGAAGCAAGCCAACGCAAGGCTCCCCAATGGTGCTACAAGGGCTCGAGAGCTCCGGCTCTCCCCTCTATTCCTCTACCTTCTTTGATTTTCCTCTATCCTAGAATTGAGCCGTTACGCTGCCCAAATTTCGGCAAGCGGGAAGGGCTCAATAGGATCGATGTGCCTCAGGCAAGGGGAAGTGTCGCTCATTTTACTTTCTTATATATATATATATATATATATATATATATATATATATATATATACTATATAAACCAGCCCCACATAGACCTGGCCTTAAGTAGAGACTGCATTTAGCGGGTTGATCGGGTGCCTAACACCTTCCTGATCGATAACCGAAGCCCCTATCCAAGAGCCTTTGGTGTGGACCGGATTCAGAGTCATATTTTTTGCACTTCGGTGCTCATAAAAGTGAACTAGGTATCCCGGGACACCGAAAGCTCCAGGTGGCGACTCTACTTTTTTTTTTTTTTTCGTTAGAGAGCGCATCGTCGTATCAGGGGATCGTCCCGATTCCCACGGTTGCACACTTTGGTACACGGTTTGAGCCATGAACCTTTCCTTCATAACCACTCCCAAAAGAAAAATGTGAAAGTGTATATACCAAACAAAAAGAAAGAGAAAAAGAGTTACTATTAAATCCAAAAAAATTAGAAAAGCAAAATCCCTAAACGAGGATGTCTGAAAAGAAAAGAAAAAAATAGAAAAGGAAAAGTGGGGCATGTGCAGTCAAAATCCCCCAAGGAAGAAGCGTATTATGGCAACTGGAACCCAATCAAGGAAACCTTTTAAATCCAGAATACCTTCAAAAATCCTAACCTTACCCATGGCCAAGATACATCCCTGAATAAAGCCCTCTTTAAGGTCCACGAGCAGTCAGTATCCGTCGAGTCAGCGCAAGCCAAGCTTGGAGACTACAAGAACCCCATCCAGCCAGCTATGACGGAATTGATGTCCATGTCGTGGATTTTGATAAATAAAATAAAAAGAAAGAAAATTTGAATAAAAATATACAAGCTCAAAGCAAGATGGACATAGTAAAAACTCGAAAGGGCGCTACGGATAAAAAGAGCGAGTCTGTGCAGACCAAGTGAAAAGCCGAAAGAGCGCCGGGGGTAAAAATGCAAGCCCATGGATATAGTGAAAACCCAAGAGGGCACTATGAGCAAAAAGAGGGAAGCAACGGGCACGTCGAAAACCCACCATGGGCGTTGTGAATAAGAATGTTGAAAAAGAGAAATTGAAAATAAACAAAATCCCCTTTATCCCCTTCTCGCATTACCCAATTTTTGACTAGGCCGCTCATGTTAGCTCCAATCGAGGTCCCAACCAAGAATGTCTTAAATGGTCGAACCATCAAACATATGACCCAGGGTAAGGAGAGAAGGCCAATTCAATCCAAAGGGATGGATGTTCCGGCCTCGGTAAAAGTTGTTAATCTCACTCGAACCCAATCACGTGAAAGAGGGGTTCGACCATGCTCAAAAGAGGATCCGTCATCCCCCCGATAATTAAGGCATCAAACCAAAAAAGAAGAAAAAGAAAAAAAACCACAAAAGAGTTAATGATCTTCTCTTCCCAGTACTGCGCACACCCCACTCCGAGATAATTTGCTCGATGACCGGAAAGACCACTTTTATAAAAGATAATACATTTTCCTTTCCCATTTTCACACCCATATTGTGTACGCCATAGGAATAGCCGACACAAAACCTCCAGTTTATCATTTTACGAAAATAAAATAGAGAAGATAAAATTCTTGTAAAAAGATAGATTTCCTTTTTTCTATTACAAGTCTATACCTGGCTGACACCACATCCCAAAAGATAATATGTGTGATGCCTAGCTTCCATCTAGCTTCTTTCTTTCCTTTTTACAAAAGTATAGAAAAACAACAAAAAACATAAAGAAACCAAAAAATATGAATCTGAATAGGAGTTTCTTACGCCCCTTTCTCTAAGTCTGACACTTCGGTAGGGCATCCTCCTATACGTCCCAGCTCGCGCTTCAAGGCTCAAATCTCTACACGTAGGGCATCCTCCTATACGTCCCACTCCATCATCTAGCGACCATGAAGGCTCCTACACCGCTTTCGAGACACTTCGGTAGCACCAAAAGCATCATTCAAGGCTCCTCTCCGATGGAGGACCTCGCACTCAGCTACATCAGCTCTGGCCTCTGCCTTTTCTGGTCTAACCTTTTGTTTCTCTGAATGTTCATGCAGAATTCATTTCTTGTCAACTAGCAGCTCAATACGGGCTCGAAGCGTCGACTCCTTCGGCTAAGGCCCTCCCACATCATCGCTCTCTACCTGATCTAGATGATCAGCAGTAGGCTACTCGGATAACAGCCAAGCCTCGTACTCGGGGGAGGACAGAATTAAACTCCCTTGCTCTAAGCCGCACATAAGCGTCAACTAACATGTCTCCCAGAGAGCAGCAATCCGATCCATGTCCTTAGAGGACCCCCGAGAAAAGATCAAATCACATAAAGGGCGTTTCGTCCCACAAAACACCTGCTGAGAGCAGCCGAACTAACGCAACACACGAAATGGGAAGTAGAAGGTACTGCTAGTCAATCCAAGGTGGGTGATGCCCTCATGATCTCTAGAGTGAACCACTGGAAAGGTCTGATCTAACCAAGGAAGTCTCCATACCAGCTCTTCATCGGTCAGCCAAAGCTTCAACTCTGACATATCTCCCTGTGGAAGCACGTGGCACCGGCCCAAAAAGCATCAGACCACCTCACCACAAACGATATAGAAGTGAGGCACTGGTCCCAAAATAGCAAGATGATCTCCTACCCAGACCTGGAGCAGAAGCGGACATCCCCTGAGGCACCCCACCTTGCCTAGAGCAAAAGCGTCAAGACAACGATAGAGTTTGGCTAAGACCAGATGCATCATTGACCGGCCCCCCTCTAATTCTGTCAAAACTTCACAGAGAGCAAGAGAAAAGCTCTCTCCCCTAGTGAAGAAAAGAATTTCAGAGATGAGACCTAGAGCAAAGGCCTTCACATTGAACATGTTCCGGATTGGCAATTTTCGAAGGCTTTCATCACCAAAAAGTTCTCTTAGGAATTTTATCGAACACCTGGTAGGCCCTCCAATGAGACTTTTCTCATATTCAGATTTATTCAAACCCAGAGTGAGGTGGATGACTTTAGCGTAGCCCGGTTTCGACACAACTCTTGCAAGGCCTCTTTGGAGCTTCAAGCCTGATAGATTGGAGAGCTCTTCAAGTGTGGGAGATAGTTCCCGCTTCCCAAAATGAAACACATGGATATTTACATCCCAAAAGGAGGTCACCGCATGAAGTAGGTCCCACCGTGGAGGAACCTCAAGGAAGGACGAGAGGCGTGACAATCTGAGTCGATCTAAATCAATGAGCCCACTCTCATTCAAGCTCTCAAGCCAACTTTTGAGAAAACTGGGCCCTAGGCTCAAAGAGGGGAGTAAATTGGTTCCAGACCCTCCATGTAAGAGAGGGTTGGAAAGTGGGTCCATTGGCATACAAGGATTTTTCAAAATTGCAAAAATTCGATGTAGGATGATGGACCCACCCTTGGGAAGGCAAGGAGAGAAAAAGGCAACAGAAAATGTCAAGCCAAAATGAAAAGAGAAGGAAAAAGGACCATTCTCGAGCTTAAAAAGGCCCACTGCCCCCAGGAAGCACCTGATGCAAGTATTAGTTGCGCTAGTGCATTTTCTCCAGGAATTGGCCTGGTGCATGTAATACATGCGCCAGACCAATCTAGCCCCCTATAGCAAAAGTGGGGTTTTGAAGGGGAATTTTTGGTCTTTGCTGGACCCCCCTAGCCAGTTCACCTGTGCTTCATGTTGTGATCACATAACAAATTTTTTTTTCTATTGTACCTAACTTATATAAGCATTTATTTGTGCAAGAAAAATCCACATCAATGGCAAATAAAACATTGAACAAAGCAGGTAGCCTAGGAAGCCCTCTTTTTTGCCAAAATCAAACCCATCCCTCAAA
Organism: Chloranthus sessilifolius; assembly: GCA_021018995.1. Lineage (NCBI taxonomy): Eukaryota > Viridiplantae > Streptophyta > Magnoliopsida > Chloranthales > Chloranthaceae > Chloranthus > Chloranthus sessilifolius. Next base: position 108,731,891 of record CM037591.1, on the reverse strand, counting down.
CAATCAGATACAATACAAGGGAAGTAGAGCATGCGATAAAAAGGAAAAAGCACTAATATTCCAAAGAAGCTGAAAAACCATTCAAAAGAAAATGAACAATGCATCACATCATCCATTACAAATTGATCAAATTCCCAAGAATATGTCCTAGAATGTTTAAAGTTCAAAACCAAGATCTAAGCCTAATCCTTGGTGGCGCCCTTCGATTTATTTCACCAACATGAAGAGCTTTGATAAGTCTGAATGTCTCCTACCGGGGTTCATGCCTGAGAAAATCGGCTGAGCAGGGAGCGTGACTCCTTTTCACGGCCACGCTGCAAGACAACAACCAATCAGATCAGTTGAAAGATAAATGGCAAGACAATAATCAGAGAGTGGTCAGTATGATGCTCACCACTTCCACATCTCGGAGACCGACAATGTTGCGGTAATATTCGGCCTAATTCACGACCGACTCATAGTCCTGCATTCAGAAAAAGAAGGATATCAGCTATAGGGGCTACAAGTACAAATACAAGCATATCTCTTAAAAGAAAAAACAAGTAGAAACGGAAAAACTTACCCAAGGAACTAACTCAGGAGGGGGAACCTAGATAGCCTCTATAGATATGAGGGCTCGCTCCTCTACGGCCTTACATAAACCACCAAGGAAAGCATCATCGAGGTGCCTGAAGGTCCCCTGGACCTCCACAGTCGAACTACCAGGGGCGCCAGCACCAGAGGCTCTAAATGAAGGACCGGCTCCTGAGGCATCAGTAGTACCCGCCGCCGCCCAATCATCGTCATCAGGGTCGCTTCCCTGCTCAAACTGTGAAAAGAAATAGGATTTCCATTAGTAGCGATCACAAGTTAATCGAAGCTACGAGGAACCGATTTGAAGGAAGAACTACCTGAGAGCGTGGGCCGCCAAAAGCTAAGAAGTTTGCACCAGGAACGAAGCGTGGTAAAAGTGACCGAATGGCAGAGACTCATACCACATTCGATAGTCCCCGGGTATCAGGAAGGCATCGATAGGGACCCCATTTTGAAGGAATCCGGTAGTGAGCTCCTCTATAGTACCCACCGATGCCATGGCATCTGCAGGAGGAGCCGAGGGCACGGTAGGATAGTCCCGATATTATTGAACTACCTGCTCCCCCATGTAATAAGCCCTGGCCCAAGTCCCATAGAAAAAGATGATGCGGCGGTCAATGAAGAGGCGAGATGGACCTACAGCGGCTCGATCCTAATAAGGAGAACCAATGTAGGGGTCATATATAATCTACCCAAATCAAGGAGTGTCCGATCAGTCAAACATGCAACACAATATAAAGGAGAAGCTTGGAAATGAAAAAGGGAAAAATGGCCTTACCTGCTCCGGTATCAGTAGGTCGAATTGGAACCTCAGGCCCATCTCCAGATATTTCATGCCAACATCCCTGTAGCGGTGCGTATTCCAATTACTTATAAGTGAATAAGTGTATATATCGGAGTGAAGAAGGGGACGGCCAGAAGAGACGGGTCTGAAGCAGAGAATGATCATCCATATAAACTGAGGAAAGCAAAAGAGTTAGAGGTTACCTCCAAAGCAGGCCAAAAGCCGACGACGAACTTTTCGTTGCCAACAGAGACTCGGACTAGGTTGGACATCAACGCGGTGTAGCCGGCCTCACCCCAGTCATATCTATGCACGTCATTCCAATTGTCCATGAGGTTGAGCAAGGCTAGGGAGACCCTTCCACCGCTGGCATTGGAGAAGAGGGCCTTGCCCAATAACAAGAGGAGCGAGATGCAAGCCAACATAACCGCGCGCTCTGGCTCAATAAAAATGTCCACTCCTGGCTACCCAAGATCTACCAACTCATTCATCTTAAAAAGATCAGATAGCCAGGACATTTTGACCTCAGTTCCATGTAGACTTGTGGAGGAGGGATAAGCCCCTATCAATTGAATGATCTCATCCCGATCAGGCACTGCATGGTTGGCCACCGGAACCCTCCTATCCGGATCCCCATAATCATAGCCCAATCTACGGGAGTTAGCGTCATCTCGGTCATGGCCATACGAAAGGTCATGGTCTCCAGACGAAAATGCACAATAAGGTCGCTCAGATAGGCCGTGTCAGCTCGCATAGCGGGGCATGAAAGGAACTCTCCAAGGTTGGCTTGTCCAAGCAGGAACTTCACTATTGGTGGGAGGTAGCGATAAAACTACTAAAAGTCCAACCAACCTCCTCGAAACACGATATGGGGCAAGTCCTACACCAAGGTAAAAGAGGCGTCAGATCATGGAAATACAGCAAGATCGCACAAGAACTGAATTTATCCCTTTCCCTTGTCGGCGATTCCGAAATTGGAGATATGAATATGTTACTGATGGAGGAGGCCAACATGGGCGGCCTCGCCCTACATGTCGTACCAAGAGTCGGCAGGGGGTTCCACCACAAAATTATTCTCCCCAGGGACCATAGACCATTTTCAGCCCCTCTTCTTATTCTTCCTCCTGCACGTATTCTTCTTCACTCGACATTCTGGGTCAAATACGAGCAATCATGTCAGGTGTGATCAAATGATGAGAAACCATTGTGCTACAGGTCAATGGAAGGTAAGTATACCAATCCCCTCTCTTTTTAAAAAAACAACAAAACCAAAATAATAATCAAAAAATTTCCCTTCCTTTTTTATATAAAATTAAAAATAAAAAAAAATCCTTTCTTTATGTGCAAAAATAAAAATAAAAATTATATATACAAAAAAATCCTTTCTTTATGTGCAAAAAAAAAAAAAAAAATTATATATACAAAAATTTCTTTATTTATGTGCAAAAATAAAAACAAAAAGAAAAAATGGATATATGTCCTAATTAAACCCATAAAAAAAGCAAAAAAATAGGGCATCATTCATGGAATAAACATCAAACCCATCATCAATAATCATGCTTACAAGAGAAATAACCCATTTATCATCTAAGAAAGCAAGATTCATAAATACATTACAAAAGATTTCAAGAAAAAAAAAAAAAGAATAAGTTTAAAGTAATTACTTAAAAAAAAAATTAGGTCCTTGATCCGGCGTAGAGCGGGTGTTTAATCGGTGCGAGCGAACACTGGCAATGAAGCACACTTGGAATCGATCCAAGGGAACCCTAGGAAGGAGACCTATTTCGGTTTGGAGAGGGAGGGAGAGAAAAATTTGAAATAACCCTCTTTTGGCTCGGGCTCGGGGAGTTTAAAATCATCCCCAGGTTTTGCTTGGCGCATGTATTAGATGCGCCAAGTGTATTTTGGCCCCCATTTGGCCTGGTGCAAGTATTAGTTGTGCCAGGCTACTTTCGGGCCGGGTTCTGGCTAGGTGTGGTTTGTGCACACCTGGCCTGACCTCCTTTCTTTTGTTTTGTTGTTCTGTAGGTGCACACACCCCCAAATGACATATCAATCCTCATTTGACTTGCCCGTAAAGATGTGCTAGAATAAATGGGTCGAGATCGATGAGCATGCTCAAAGAATCCCGATCACAGATAAGATCATAGCAAAAAGTCTAAAATAATTCACATAAAATTATAACATAAAAATCCAAAACAAATCACATAAAATCATAGTGAAAGGTCCAAAAAATATCACATAAAATCATAGCAAAAAGTTCAAAAAAATTCACATAAAATCATAGCAAAAAAATCAAAAAAAATTCACATAAAATCATAACATAAAAATCCAAAAAAATTCACATAAAATCATGACATAAAAATCTCATATAAAAATCCACATAAAATCACAAAAAAATCTCATATAAAAATCCACATAAAATCATAAAAATCTTCACATAGAATAACAAAAAATTCTACATAAAATAATAACAAAAAGCAGCACGTACTCCCAAAAAGCGTTACGACATCTATTCCCTCCACTTGGGTAGTCGTGCTATATCAATTTCGAGATCGTTGGGTTTGCCCAAAGACCTCAAACTCTGCTTCATACAGGGGCACCCGTGCCGAGTCAAATGGGGCAGTCAATGCCTCATAGGGTTGGACACAAACTGTGGACCTTTGCGTATTTGTTTTGTGCCTATCTTTAAGTATGGGTCAATCACCCTCTTACTCACGGAGCTGTTGGATTCAAAATGAAACTTGAACATCAAACCTCTTCAATCATCTCGAGAAGCAGACATTTTTTCTTGCATATTGGGCTTTCGCTCCATCGGTTATGCCCAGTAATGTCGCTAAGCGCTTGGGGACCGATGACCTTAAGAAATAGACGTTTTTCCTGACATACAGGGCTTTCATTTTCTCACTATGTTACTCACCTGATATTTGATGATCGTTTTGAATTCAGTGGACTTGTCAGTAATTCCTTGGGCCTCTTCGGATGTCTCTTGTCTTTGGCATTCGATCATTAGTGATCGGATACCAAAGAGGGGCATTTGTAGATACCCAAATTTGGCCCAAGGCCTGATCGAAACACACTTCGAGAGAGGCACACTCCCGAGCTTTCGATGTCATGTATCGAACCCTTAGGAACCTTCCCCAAACCTTAGGAGTCATCCCAAACCCTTAGAAATCACCCTTGACCCCTTAGAAACCTCCCCGAACCTTTAGAAACCAATCCCAACTTGTATAACCCCTTTCGAACCCATACTTACACTTTCTCGGGCAATAATCAAAGATTTGTGCACTGGGACTAGCTGAGATCTTCTATTACAATTGAATCATATACCAATGAAAATTAGAAGTCTTTACTTTCCAACAAGCCAAGAATCGGCCCGATCGAAGTTGTACATCAAAAGTTACGGCAATTCGAAGGCTGGGCACAAAATGGACAAGTTTTAAACTTGTCAAGAGGTTCATTTGGAACCTCGCGAGAGCTTCATGAGGATCCCTATGTACTTGGCACAACTAATACATACACCAAACCATTTTCTTCCAAAAATGGCTTGGCACAAGTAATAGTTGCGCCAGACTTAAGTGAGTCCCCCTGCGGGCGAAGAACTTCCCAAGCACTGTTTTAACATTGTTTTACTGTACCTTTGCCTGTCATATCTATTAGTTGCGCCAGACTTAGCTACAGTAATCCTAAGTTTTTTGCTCGAATTTCATCTATGTGGTTTGACTTGTTTACCATCTTAATGCCCTAGGTGTGTTTCATTTGTTCTGTTGCACCCTTCCTTATCCTATTTGTAATCCTCAAGTGATTTGAAACACTACCCTATCATCCACCATTGGAGCTACTTTCACACTTTTCTAAGCTTCAAAGATCATAGGAAACCGTAGATGCTTGATTACCTAATTGCTAATCCAATTTAAGCCTCTAAGCATCCTCCTAACCTCTCATTTTCCTATAAATAGAGAGGTACCCCTCCCTTTGAAAGGGCTTAAAATTTTTCCTAAGAGAGAAGATTAAGAAAGAAGCTCCCTCTCCCTTTGGTGCCCCCTTTCGCATACAAATTTCAGAATTTCCAAACCTTCTTTAGACCTTACCTTTCCTCAAAAATCCCCTAGTTTAGGTGAGAGCCATCCTTTAGCCTTCCTTCTCTACCTCCTAGCTATCAAGCCTTAGGAGATAGAACTCTTGTTCTAAGCATACAAGCCATTGGAAGCTCACTAAAGCACGCCTACGTAAGGATCCACAGTGGTGCAAGAAGGGCCCGAGAGCTCTGACTCTCCCCTCTACTCCTCTACCTTCTTTGATTCTTCCTCTATCCTCGCATTTGTGCCGTTACACCGCCGAAATTTTGGTAGAAACGGAGGGGCACAAATAGGATTTTGGGGCCCTAGGGCAAGAGGAAGGGCTTTTTTGCTTATTTTATTTTATTTTTATTTTGGCCATAAGTAGAGACTGCATTAAGCGGGTTGATCGGGTGCCTAACACCTTCCCGATCAATAACCGAAGCCCCTACCCAAGTGCCTTTGGCATAGACTAGTAAATCAGAGTCATATTTGGCACTTCAATGTATTTAATAATGATTTTGATTTCCCGGAATACCAAAAGCTCCGGGTGACGACTCTAAATTCTTCACCAGTGCGCATCATCGCGACGGGATCGTCTCAAATCCCACGGTTGCACAGTCATCATTGAAAATAATAAAATACCTTTGGCCGCCAATAGCAGGAGTTAAAAACGGTCCACAAATATCACCGTGGACTATTTTTAGCAAACTCATACTCCTAATAGCTCATTTGTTTTTAATCTTCGTGAATTTTCCTTTAATGCAATCTATGCAAATATTGAAGTAAGAGAAATCGAGCTTCTCGATTAAATCATCTTTAGTTAACTTCTCCATTCTATTCTTAAATATATGGCATAAAAGTTTATGCCATAAAATGAGTTGTTGATTACTCGTTTTCATTTATTAAAATCATAACTAACTTTATCATCCACATGAATAGAAACTAGAGATCGGGCGTAAGATGAGCCCAAGTTTAATTTATAAAGATTGTCCACTAGTAAACCACTATCCACAATATCGTAATCAAATAATAGAATAAAAATATTATCCAAATTTAAACTCAAAACCTAATGAATCCAATTTCGAAACAGATATAAGGTTTCTAGTGATACTTGGAATATGAATAGTATCAACTAAATCTAAAATAAAATCACTAACTAAAATAAGACGAAGAGTCACAATGGCCTCCACGCTTGCTTCTACTCCATTTCCGAGTTTGATGGTCCACTCCCCTTTACTTAGTGTAGTGATCCTAATTTTATGTCTTTGATACACTTAAATTATTTGTATGTGTCTAATAGTGTATACACCGCATACCTTAATATTTCAAAAAGTTTTAAATAAAAATACAAGTTTTAATTTTTCAAACTCTTATATTTATTTTTATCATTAATTGACACAAGTTAAGTGATAGCCTACTGGTTAAAGGCTTGAGTTAGAGACAAATAGTTAGAGGTTTGAACCTTATTAAGAAGGTTTTAAACCTTTAATTTGGACCTTGAAGTAAATGCCTATACATCCTCCTCTGGTATGTTAGCATAACACCGGATGTTTTCCTAATAGGTTATAAAGGTGTGTGACGGCTTCCCGTAAGAGACCCTAGAGGCCTTGGAGAAGAGATTCTAGAGCCTCCTTTTCTAAAGCTTTTCTTTTTGGAAGATTGGCGAGACGTTTGCATCTATTCTCAAGAGGCCTTCGCCTCTTTCAAGAGCCGTCATTACGGTGAGAAACTCAATCAAATCGCGGAGATACGATCGATCTAGGTATGACAAACTCATGCTTTCCCTTGAAACTTAAAATATTGATTGAAAAATGAGTTTCATGTTAATTAGTGCTTTTATTTTATGAATAATGACGGGTATGATTAAATGGGATACATGCTATGATAGATGTTTTTTAATGTTGATGTTTTTGGCTAATAGTCGGGTTAAAGTCCCACCATGTAATTTCAGGCACTTTTGAGGACTACTCACGGATCGAAATCTATAAATTGAGTTTGGGTATCGATTGATCAATTTTGGACGTCATTATTGATATGCTCGCTGGTCGAAATTGATCGATCGATTTCTGAACAATACTAAAGGGACTGCTCACAGGTTGAAATCGATCGATCGATTCCAGAAATCGATCGATCGAGTTTGACTGATAAATGTTTGAAAACTCATAGGTTGAAATCGATCGATCGAGCTGGGAATTAGATCGATTGATTTTGGGCAGACAAGTTCCATATTCTGCTCTTTTTACAAAAACTAGTAAAAAGGCACGTGCAAATGCATGTGGACATTAAAACCTTTAAATGAATGAACTTGATTTTTAGACATCTATCGGGTGATTTGAACATAAAGAAATATAGCATTTCAAGCGTTCGTTACTATGTTTTATGATTTATTAAAGACAAAAAAGACACTTATTACTATGTTTCTTATGTCTTCATTATGTATAATTTAAAATTATAAAAAATTTAATATATATATATATAGCTAATTTTGTCAACTATACAACATGAAGAAAAAAAAAAACTAACAAATAATTATAATCTAGAAAATTCAATTAAAGAAAAAATGGGTATTTATTCCTTCTCGACTTTAACTTTTCTAAGGATTTTATTGTCTTCATCATCCGTAGTCTTGTATTTAATGCTTTGACATATCTACGGTCATGTAAGACGATTTTGGTATATTGTATCTTGTACTTTGACTTGAAAGAAATACTCATTTTCGAGATATTTGTTCATTTTCGAGATATTGACACCAAATTTGATTTTAAGGTCACTTTTTTGAGATCTATGTCACGTCAAATCAATGTTTGACCATTTGATGGTACGCCAATTATCTCGAGATCAAGTGTGTGAAAGGTTAGAACGAAAAACATTCTCCATCATTTGGTTCAAAACTATCAATTGGTTTTAGCATGGGTGATCTAATAGATTCGGTGGGCGTAGTTAAAGGTAAAATCACATTTGAGAAAATCACGTGCTATTCATGTCATTTAAATTTGATTTTTAAGGTCACTTTGGATTCTATGCACGTCAAATCAATATCTGACCGTCTGATGGTACGCCCATAATCTCAAGATCAAGTGTGTGAAAGATTGGAACGAAAAACGTTTTTATCATTCAATTCAAAGCAATCAATGGGTTTTAACATGGGCACTCTCAAAGATTCAGTTGGGGTATTTAAACGTATGTTTGAAGCTGGGGACTTCAATGGGTGCTCTCAAAGATTCAGTTGGGATATTTAAAGGTTCGTTTGAAGGTGGGGTTTTAATTGGCATGCCGAGTTGCTATAGTTTGATCAGGTCTAGCTAGTTGAACTCTAAATGCAGTTCAAACATATTTGAGAAGTGCCAAATGGACACTGTAGAATGAAATAATTTGATCAAAGATGATTTTAATTATGAGTTAAAATTGACTTATCATATAAAATCATAATCGTATATTATCAGTCAATCACTAAAAATATGATAACAATTATTGTTAAATATTATATTGATTCAAGTATTTTGTAGAACTTATTCTTTATAATATCTAAAATTTAATTAAAATTCATCTTAATCAATGGTACACATGTCAGAATATTAGTTTTGACTGACGAAGACAATAAAATTAATAAAAAAATGAGTTGGCGAAGTAACAAATCCAATCTCATATCCAATTAAATTATCAAAATTATTTGGTTTAAGTAGTTTCTTATTTTTTCTTTATTTTTTCATTTATAGTAAATACTACATTTTTATTTATGCATAATAATAAATAATTTTATTTATTTATTATGTTTAAATATTTATTTTTGACTATGGATACATGTTTCTATCCTATCACATTCGATTAATTCGATGATACACTAATTATATATGTTTAATAAATTTTTCTTAATTGTTAATTTCTACTTTAATTTTATAATAACTAATGTAACTAAATTAATAAGCTTCGAATATTTATTTATGCATAATAATAAACAGTTATATTTATTTACTATATTTAAATGTTTATTTTTTACTATAAATACATGGTTCTTTCCTATCACGTTCAATTAATTTGGTGATATACTAATTATATATATTTAATAAAATTTTCTTAATTGTTAATTTTTACTTTAATTTTATAATAACTAATGTAACTAAATTAATAGGCTTCAAATTTTCATACCCTACGTGTTTATTAATTATTATAAAAAAGATGAATAGCAATGTCCATCTGTACATAGGGGTCCAAGTTTTGACCCGAAACCCCAATCCGACCTGGAAATCGGCGAATCGAACTAGTCTAAACAGACCCTAAAATCGATACTAAACCTATTCTGGACCCGTTTCAATTTTTGGGGGGAAAAACCAAGAATCTATTAGGTAGGATGAGAAAACCGAAAAAGTAGCTTAAAATAATAAAATGGTGATTGCACCCCATTCAAATCCATGCTTGCTTGGAATTAGGTGATGGGGATCATTTTTCACCCCAGTCTTTCGTAGAATAGATTTTGAGACCACGATTTTACCCTCATATGGTTAGTTTCTTATTATTCGTGACACATATCCCAAAAAGAGGCCCTACAATCACGTTTGAGTGTGATGTGTGTCATGTGACTTCAGGCAATATTTTTGTAATTTATGTCATATGAAATAAAATAATTATTGTTTGATGGTACGCCCATGGTCTCAATATCTGTTAGTGGATGATTGGGGTGAAAAACAAACTTCATCTTCTGACTCCAAGCAGTCAATGGGTTTGAATTGTTGTTAGACGTAGGCACGAACAGAGGTTCCTATAAAAAATACGGGGAGTGATTACGTGCACCGAAAAATTATGCTATTGCACCTAATTTAAAAGAAATTTGATATTTATGAGACCTATGCGGGTACCTCTGTATGTTTATTTAAAGCGGCTATATCAGAAATTCCTTGAAACCCATTGACTTCTTGGAATCATATGATGCAGATCGCTTATCCCTCAATATTCTAGAAAGTGAATCTTGAGACCATGAGCATTACATCAGATGGTCAAGTTTTGATTCCACGTTTCACAAATCCATAAAAATGGCCTTAAAATCACATGGTCAAGTGTGTGAAAGGTTGGAACAAAAAACATTCTCCATCATTTGGTTCAAAACTATTAATTGGTTTTAACATGGGCGTCCTCATAGATTCGTTGGGCGTATTTAAAGGTAAAATCACATTTGATAAAATCACGTTCCAATCATCTCATTTAAATTTGATTTTAAGGTCACTTTGGAATCTGTACATGTCAAATCAATATCTGACCGTTTGATGGTACGCCCATAATCTTGAGATCAAGTGTGTGAAAGATTGGAAGAAAAAATGTTGTTATCATCCAATTCAAAGCAGTCAATGCAAGAAAAATAATCGATTCTCCTATTTTTATTTTAATGTATGTAGACGTTTTAGGGGAGAGAAAATATTGGTGCTCATAAGATTTACTGAGAAAATATAGGTGCTCAAGAGTTTTACTTCTAGCAAATTAGCAAGAAAAGTAATCGATTCTCCTATTTTAATTTTAAAATATATAGAAGTTTTAGAGAGGAGTTACGGGCAATTTGGTCTTAATACATGTGAAGACAACATTTGACAAAAACTATTTTTGCTTTTATATAGTAGTAAGGATTTGATTAAATGTTCAGGATTATGCTCTATGATTATATGCACATGCACATTAACATTTTCACGGATTGCATGATTAAGATACATGAATATGATGAAATATTCGTGTTTGATTAGACCCAACGTCTTGAGAGGGACGAAGTCTAACGAACATTGAATAATAAGAAGCATTAGACACAATGTCTTGAGAGGAACGTAGTCTAACTAAATAAGAATAAGAATGATTAGACCCAACATCTTGAGAGAGACGAAGTCTAACTAAATAAGAATAAGGATTTATTAGACCCAGTGTCTTAAGAGAGACGGAGTCTAAAGGTCAACTTCTTGAGAGGGACGGATAATTAAGGAACTTAAAGGACAATATAAACTCATGCGACATTGATATCCTGTTTATGTTCAATTTCTTCCAGTTTATTGAAATTATGCATACCACAAGTACACACTTATGAATTATGGAAATGTTTATATTATAATGATTGATATCTCTTATGTTTAATGGATTACATGTCTGGTCTATACAAGTGTAAACTTACATCCCTTGTTTATGTGGGTTGTCAAATGAGATGGGTGTAGCTGGGAATAATGTATGGGCTTATAGTGATGCGACCGCATGCGATGTTCAGCAACCTGAGATGGATGATGATGAATGCTTCATAGCCTAGCTATTTATTTCCTTTTAATATTATTAGTTTCAAATGGACAAGACAATGATTGGCTAGTAGTTTATCAAGAACGGTTTAAACTTTTAATTTTGTTAGATTTTATAATTGGAATAAGAAATTGTCATGGGTTTTATTTTGATTCATTTATGCTTATTGAAATTTTTTTTCTTTCGCTGTTTAAAACGCTTTTAGTGTCTTATAATATTTTTATGGTTCATGATATACAAAGGTATGACCTAAGATGTTACAATAAAAGGTTGTGAGATTTCAGGTCGCTACACTTAGCTTCCTGCTGGATTGAAATCCATGTAGTGAATTACTTATGTGAATAGGCACCAGAATCTATCCACCAAGTATTGCATGGAGCATTAATATAAAGTGATTAAAAACACACAAAGACTAGGTTATTACCTTTCTTAAATAACCAAATTTTAAATTTTTGACAATATTTCTTGATGTGTCTCTTCTTCTTACAGAAGTGACACTTGATGTCAGAAGTAGATCCCCTAGCTTCTCCTTGTTTGGTTCCCGATAGAATTTCACATTCATTTATTTATATGATCCCTTCTTTTCTCCAAAAATTTTCTTTAGTTTGTTCCTTTTTCATCTCTCTTTCTGCATATTATAATTATTCTTGAACGGGTAAAAATTGTGCAAGAAAAGAAGTCATGATGAAGTAAATAAGATAATCCTCAGAAAAGCCCATGCCCATTTCCTTCAATTAAATTTTCATGTCACTCATTCACATTCCCTGAATTGTTCTTTAATGGCTTTCATGTATTCCTTTGCATTGAACGAGTCAGGAATACCTCCCCAGATTGCATCAATAATAAAAGCCTTTATGACCATGAGGCACATATGATTTCATCTATCCCACTTTTTCAAATTCATATCATACACTTTCGGATCCTTAGCTGAGGCATCGGCAGTGAGTATTCTTAGGTTTATCAAACTGTATAGCATAGTCAAGATCCATGTAACCTAGAATAATTTGAAATTGTTACTTCCATTTACCATAGTCTGAGCCACTTAAAAGTTCAATTCAACCAATCATAGTAGTAAGAAAAGATTAGTTCATTGTCGTACAATAATTAAGAGTTTCATCATGTCCACACACAATTCAAGTAACTATTCATTCCACAAGAATATATTTATAGTGTTTTATGCAAGAATTAGATTATGTTAAGGAATATAAAAAACAGTGTGGTTTTGTTGAGAAGCAAATCACATTATTATGACCATTCGTTAGGCCGAGTCATAACACACTACTCGCCTCCTCAATCTATGTTATTATTTGTGTAATATCCCTAAATTTCGTAAATTGTGTAAGTCAGTTGGATACACATGTCAGTACGGCACGTGATACTATTTCAGATCTCCGAAAGTGCTTTAGACTCAAATATAACACCTAACTTAAGTGTGTTGAGTTCATAAGGGATCCAAGCCAATTGACAAACACACATTAGTATGTATGTGCTTCACATGGAAGTTAACCAAGGATATAAAAGAAATGACTTCTCTTGTAAGCCATTGCCCTTGTTACCATTTCATTTACAAAAGAAGGAAAGGAAGAGAAGAACTCTCCTTGTGAAGACCTAGCACACCAAATCTTGGATTCGTTATCGATTCTCCACTCGCAACCCTTTGAAGTTTTGATTGCCAACCAATGAATAAGTTGGATTGTGGAGAACGTGAGAGCCGGATCCACAAAAACCGTTTTCGTAGAGAATCCATTTTGAGATCATCGAAGAGCGTAAAGTGCGATCAGTGGTGTGCACTAGAAGGGTAATTATCTTCGTGTATGTCACGATTCGAGAGTGAGAAGTTGGATCTCACCCTTTGGATTTTTGTGGAGGAAGCGTCGATAGATGCAATCATTCGATCGTTGAATCCACGAGATAATAAGGTGAGACCTCATGGTTTAATTATAGATTAATTATAGTTAAATCAAGCATTTATTGCTCTAGAAGTTAAGTAATTAATGTGAAATTAAGAAAGGGTAAGAAAGGAAAGAGAAAGAAAATTGAAACTTCGCTTCGCTGAGTTGGATTTTTCATGTGTAATAGGCATAAAATGAGCTCGATCGGCCTCTTGAAGTGGCTCATGCATGTGATTGTGTATGCCTGATTGATGAGGAATAATGAGGAACTCAGTCGCTCGAGCGAGGTCGCGCGACTGAGGAGTGCCTAGCGAAATCGCTCGCTCATGCGAGTTTGCAAGTTTGGGTTATTTTGATTATTTTTGGAAAAATTCTTCGCAACTACTATCCTTGTGTTCTTTCAAGCATTAATACATACTCTTTTAATATGTTGGACTGTAGGATAGGGAGTAGATGTGTGTGTGAGGATCTTCACTCCGTTTTGTGCGATTAGTGTGTTTTTGTAAGCCTTGAGGTAGGAAAACTCAATAACCTTATATGTGATATGATTCATATAGGCAATGTGGTATGATAAGTTCAATAAACATGTGTGTGTGATAAGCATATGCGTGTAAGATTTCGAAATGAGAAATAAATGTGATAAGCTTATATGTGTAAAATATGATAAGCTTATATGTGTGTGTGAACTTTGAATTCAAACTGTGTAAGATCTAAAAAAATCTAGATATAAATTAATCACACTGAACAACTACATGGTGATAAACTATATGTTAGAATTTTGCATTATGATTTGAGGTTCATGTGGAACGAGTTCTCATCGTGTACTAGTACGGCGGGATATCCATGCATTTACACCGGCTAACAATAACTTTAGCTGCACAAGTGACTCTACTAACATAACTCTGGCACAAGTGACCTTGCTAACGTAGCACAGGGGCTTGGCATTACATTTCAGAAATGGTTCAATTTAGCGATGATGGATCAGGGATTCCTATCGGTATATGCGTGACTTTTAATACTATATATGCTTGAGAGTTTATTTAAGCTATGATTTTAAGTTAACTTGAGATAAGACATCATGAAAATTCTAAATAAGCATGAATGTGAACTGTGTTAATAATGTGAACTTCATGTGAGAAAAATGTATATTTAAAACGCGATTTGTTTCGACTCATATGTCTAGAAAAATTCAGTTTTGTGTGAAATAAGATATGCTTCAAAATCAGTCATGAAATCTATGTTTGTTATATTATATGCATGTTTATTGATAATCCCTATTAAGCGTAGACTGTTAGCTCACCCTTCGACTATACGTCACAGGTACAGATGTTGATCTAGGATTTGAAGAGTCTGAACGAGAGGAAGATCCTGATTATATTCCAGAGGAAGAATCAGATCTTCTGTCATAGGATTACCCTTAGGAGACTTTGAGTGTTCATTTTGAGGTTTTGTGACTAAGGCTTGGTACGTTCGACCTTATTTTTAGTTTAGAACATTGGATTCATGAAATGTAAACTAATATTGTGAATCATTGTTTAGGTGATGGTTGGCCATCACCAGTGGTTCATTTCGGTTCTGTCAGACTTATGGTTTGCATAAGGACATAACCGTCATTTTGTCTTGTTAGATATAGAATTGGAGTTTTCTTTTGTCATATACGATGACTCTATCTGCTTTGCAAGAGATATTTTGTTTGGGTTCCACCCTCTTCGTGGACATACCAAGTGTTACGTTCGTGGATCGTCAGTAACGGCGGTCCAACGGCACAGATTCGAGGTTAGGAAATTCAGGCTATCACAATTTGTGGTACTAATTGCATCGTTATAACTTTCCATTAGGTCGACTCACAATATGATAGTTGTACTCACACACAAAATAATGAGTAGTAAAACACAACTATATATCACAACATTAAGTGATTCATCACCGTTCGACAAAAGTAATCTCTCAAATTGAAATATTAACATTTACTACACACTTTCACTAAATTTGTAACACAGTCTCTTACAAAAGTAAACCCCAATATAAAAATTGCAATAGTAGAAATCATTATCGTTGGGCAAAAGAAACCTTCCAAGTCATATTTTCTGGGTTTAATAATAAATCAAGAGAGTCATGTATATACACAGTCAATAATATTTTAGATAGTCACATGAGGTTTTAGGAAACTAAAATAAGCCACATGATAGTTTAAAGGGAAATTTCCCAGATCAACCCTATCAGATACACCTTTTTTGCCATAGACCCTATATTTCAACCTTTCACCTAACCAACCAGCTGCAAGCCAAGCCGTCACCCCCTTTATGAAATGTCGAAAGTACCCCCAACGTAATAAATATCCGTCAAAGATTTAAATAATTAGGGTTTTACCTTTTTACTTTTTACTTTTCATTCGAAGTCGGTGGAGGTGAGTCGTTTGAAAGTCGGTGACGCTCAGAGTTTCAATCTTCAAGCTACCAATCTGTAAGTTAGAAATCAAATTATCTTTCATTGTTGTATAATTTTATTTTCTTTTTTCGACGATCTATATTTTGAAATAATTTTTTTTATTTCCCTATAATAATGGAGCAATAACGATTCTTTACACAATCTATATCGATTTGATAAATAATCAATACAGATTGTTTATACAATCGATGTCGATTATTTATATAATCATTAACGATTATTTATACAATCGATGCCGATTATTTAAAGAATCGTTAACGATTATTTATACAATCGATAACGATTATTTAGACAATCGATAATGATTATTTATGAAATCGATATCGATATTTTAAACAGTCGTTCTCATAGATTCTCTTAGCTTGATTAGATTATACATTTCCTTTTTATTATAGTTTATTTAAACAGGTCGTCGAGATGGTCGTACAACGTGTTATTGCCAAATGTTCCCCTGCTGGCATCTGGAAGGTCTATGATGAAGCTAGCCCAAAGCGGAAAGAGTTGCTGAAAGCATAAGTTTTCGGTGGAATATTTCAAATGCCAAAGGGTGCGGGTTTTCTTGGAGATGTCGTCAATGTGATGTTGAGTGTTTAGGTTGAAAAGAATTACTTCCCCATCGGGAAGAGAGATGTTTATCTTCGAAAAATGGACATTGCCTTAATACTAGGCCTTGTCATGGTTGAACCCAAACAGTATACCCCTTCCATTAAACCACCGGAAAAGGAAACGATTCGCTACAAATAATTTCATTGACTGCCTACCAGTAAAATTCTCCGGTCTCATATAGACAGTGCAATTATGCGAGTGAAAAATAATGATGACTTTATAAAGTTGTCTCTTCTATTTGTGCTGTATATATTTATTTTTCTCGGGTCCTACCATCAACTGTCGGAAGAGCACGTCGACCTCGTCGATGCCGTTGAGAACTTCAAACAAACTCCGTGGGGTCTCCACGTGTACAAGGACTCGCTCGAGTATATAGCAAAGTGCGTGATAAATAGAAACACCGCCAACAAGGATAAAGCCTTTAAGCCGTATAATACTTATGGTTGCATGTGTGTACTTCAATGGTGGGCTTATGAGATGCTACCAGAAATTTCACCTGAAAGAACGCCCCTGAAGAGCCCTTTCCCATGATTATTGAAATGAGAGAAGAAGGCGCAATCGAAGACGAAAGGCTACACTCATAGGAAGATTCTAAGCAGCAAGGTATAATGTCTGCTTAAAATACTTCAAATTTCAAAAGTTAAGGACTGTAAAGAGTACTTCAAATTTTCTAAAGCTAATTTGTATAGGGGTATTGCCTTCTTAACGAGTAGATACCGACTCTTAAAAAAGTCGATAACGACTTCGTAAATAGTCGATACCGACTCTTTAAAAAGTAGTTAACAACTCGTTAAACAGTTGATATCGACTTTTTAAAGAGTCGGTATCTTGCGCTAATATTATATTTTCGATTTAGCATTCTGATATTGTGGGTGCTTCTCATTTACTTTTTTTGTGAAAGGTTTGCTCTCCCCTCGAATCGGTTTCCTTCGAGTTGGAGATACCCGTCGTAAGGAAAATATGTGCAGGGTCGAAGGGCTATTTTGGGGAAGAGGAAAGAGGTTGATGAACATGTCAAGAAAGCTGTGGAAGTAGATGTGCAACTGAAGAAGAAAAGAAATTACTTTCCAGTAAAAAATATTGACATGGAAGAATTTGACGGCGAATCGA
This sequence comes from Chloranthus sessilifolius, assembly GCA_021018995.1. Classification (NCBI taxonomy): domain Eukaryota; kingdom Viridiplantae; phylum Streptophyta; class Magnoliopsida; order Chloranthales; family Chloranthaceae; genus Chloranthus; species Chloranthus sessilifolius. The sequence continues at coordinate 108,714,159 of CM037591.1, read as the reverse complement.
CATCGGACGAAGACTTATCCTCAGAAGAGGGCCCCATCCAATTAAAGCGACCGAGAACAAGGGAGGCCACGAAGGCGAGCGACAATGCACCAACATCCTCTTATGAAGTGTTGTTGAGGAGGATTGACAATATGGCGCTCAGCTGAGCCATTTCGAGCAGAGAATGAATCATTTGGAGGGAGAGAATGCGCTCCTCTAGACATGATGCAACTCTTTGGATGACCGACTCACTTCAAGAGATGTGGAGCTGCAGATGATGACTCATGTGAACAAGTTGATTAGAAAGGAGCAAGGGACTCTGAAAGAATTCCTTCAAACGATTTTAGAGGTGATACCTAAGGTATGCATTGTAATGTAGTTTGTATAAGTGAATATAATTCGTTTGTTCTGTAACTATGTTTGTTTTAATATTCTGGATGCTGCTATTTCGGAGCTACTATTGAAGCTGCCTAGCACATCCTTCGATATCTCTCCCATGTCTGAAGCTGATAAGGGGCCAGCTGACAACCAACCTGAGTCTGAAGTCGATAAGGGGCCAGCTGGTGATGAGCAACCCTCTTCCCAACCCAAGCAACCAGTTGACGCTCGCTTGAGGCCTGGGAAACTCTCAAAACAAATTGTCTCAAAACTTAGGACCGAGCGAAAGGGTCCTTCGAAGAAAAAACTTGGAACGGTAACGGCCATCAGGAGACAATGGCCATTTCTACGATTAAGCTTACAATGGAGGAGCGCATTCTCCATTGGACAGAAGTGATTCATCACCGTTAGACAGAAGTAACCCCTCAAATTGAAATATCAACGTTTACTATACACTAAGGACCAAAATTTTGGTTTTCGTTTCGATTTTGGAGGGGACCGAAACTGAAATTTTAGACCGAAATTTCGGCCGAAAACCAAAATTTCGGCCAATAATTTGACCGAAATTTTGAATATCATACATATTTGGACCGAAATTTCGGTCGAAATTATCGTTTCGGTGAGGACCGAAATTGATAATTTGATCCGAAATTTCAATTATTTCGGCTAAAATTTTGATCCTTACCATATACTTTCACTAAATTTATAACACGGTTTCTTACAAAAATAAACTCCAATATAAATATCGCAATAGTAGAAAAATATTATCGTTGGGCAGAAAAAACCTTCCAAGTCATATGTTTTGGGTTTAATAATAAATCAAGAGAGTCATGCATATCAGGGCAATCTTATTTTAGATGGTCACATGAGGTTTTAGGAAACTAAAATAAGCCACATGATAGTTTCAATATTATGAAAAGAAACATGAACCTCAACGATGTCATCAATATCATACAACATCATCTGGATAAGTAAGGTAATAAAATAAACGCAACATGTGTGATATTCAAATACTAATCAATGTGACAAGTTAAATTGAATCATGATCTTATTATATCAAAAGAAAATTAAAGCGTCGTCATGAGCGGGAAAAAAGACTCCTCAGATGTATATACATTGAGTTGAAAAAGACCCAAAATCCCAATATAGTATAGGGTCCGAACCAATCTTTAAGGGGCTCAAAGCTCAAAGTGTACAAAAAAATCATATTTTAATTAATATAATATATTTCAGAGTATACCACCGAGGTAAAAATCTGGATTAAAAAATTTGACGCTAAGGTGCCCCAAGTACCTTGGCATCTCTATCTCCTTATGTACACTGTACATATGGAGATAGAGATGCATCATCATTAACTTGACGGCTTGACTAAATGCTTGAAGAATAAGACAAAAGTGTTTTAATGTATATGAGACAAAAAAAACTAAAAAATAAAGCCATATTATAAATTAATTTGTCATATTATAAGAAGCACCATATCTGGTGCTTACCTAAAACACCCTATACAATCCGCATCAATCGAAAGGCGTGTAGGATCTGTTGGCTACTGACTAACTGCACTGAAAATTGATTCACACCGATCCGAACCCCAATTCGATTCGGTTTGATGACTCAAACACTGAAAACCAAAGGGGGTAGAATGAGTAAACCGAAAAAATTGAAAAAAACTTAAAATACCAAAAAAATTTGAAAAAAAATCGAAAAAATTGAAAAAAATACATTAAAAACCTTAAAAAATAGGTATTTTACCTACACCGAACCGAACCTAACTGGTTTTTATATCGGTTTCAGAAAACAAAAAAAAAAAATCGAACCGAACTAATGTATGATTGCCTATAGACTATCAATCCAAACAAACAACGATGTGATCCAAGGTATGATTGCCTATAGACTGTCAATATATTTTTCCTTATTTTCGATGAAGAAGGTGCATAAAATCATATAGTTTTTCATATTGCTACTTTTGAATGTCAAAATTTCTTTGGTACTTTACAAATGTATAAATAAAGTGACTATTGTTGTTACGAGACGCGAATTTTGATAGACCCAAAGTCTACCCACTTGTTTGTAACTCCTCAGTTCGCGGTAAGTTTGAAAGTAATTCCCGAGCCCTTAGATTTTATCTTAGCCGTGTCAGTTCCAACAGGAACTTCTGTTAGCACTGACACAGTGTATCGATCAGTTATCATCGCCATCGCGGATTATGAAGATCATGAATTAGTAGCCGATTTAATCTAATTAGATATACAAGGATTCGATGTGATAATTGGCATGAACTGATTATCCACTCATAACGTAAATATCGATTGTCGAAGAAAGATGGTCACTTTTCACCCCAAATGGGGGTATATCATTCAAATTTTATGACATACGACCAACCTTCGCACCATTCATCTCCGCTATTCGAGCTGAACGGATGATGAGAAACGGATGTAGTGGATGTTTAGCATTCTTACAGGAGCAACAAGAAGAGAAGAATGTCATATCAAAATTTCTGGTTTCTTGTGAGTTTCAAGATGCATTTCCTAAAGAGCTATCAGGATTACCACCAAACTGGGAAGTGGAGTTCACAGTTGACTTAGCCCCAAGCACGGAGCCAGTATCTAAGGCACCTTATCGGATGGCTCCAGCTGAGTTGAAAGAGTTTAAGGAACAATTGCAAGAGCTCTTAGACAAAGGGTTCATAAGACCAAGTATTTTCCCTTGGAGAGCACGGGTTTTATTTCTCAAGAAGAAGGGCAGGTCGATGAAATTGTGTATCGACTATCGTCAGTTGAACAAGTTGACGATTAAGAATCGTTATCCACTTTCTAGGATTAATGATCTTTTTAATCAGTTGCAAGGAGCAAGATTCTTTTTCAAGATCGATTTGAGATCTGGCTACCATTAGTTAAAAGTTAAAGCGGGAGATATTCAGAAGACGGTATTCCAAACCAAATATGGGCATTATGAGTTCTTAGTGATGCCTTTTGGCTTGACTAACGCACTAGCTTCATTCATGGATCTCATTAACATGGTGTTCAAACTACATCTTGATAAATGTGTGATAGTATTCGTAGATGATATCCTCATCTACTCAAAGTCAAAGGGAGAGCATGAGCAGCATCTACAAATCGCTTTATAGACTTTACGTGAACACCAATTGTACGCTCAATAAGTATAAGTTCTGATTAGAACAAGTGAACTTCTTAGGATATGTTGTCTCTGAAACGGGTGCTACAGTCGATCCAACAAAGATAGAGGTCGTTGTGTGCAATAGGAACACCCAAAGATCATAACAGAAGTACAAAGTTTCCTAGGATTGGCTTATTACTATAGGAAATTTATAGAAGGCTTTCAAGATATCAGGACCACTCACTCAGCTTACAAGGAAAAATGTGAAGTCTGAATGGACCGAGTCATATAAGAAGAGTTTCCAGGAACTTAATAAAAAACTTACCTCTGCACTAGTGCTTGCTATTCCATCAGGCTGTGGAGGTTATGTTGTGCTTAGTGACGCATCACACAGTGAGTTAGGTTGTGTGCTTAACCAGAACCAGAAGATTATTGCTTATGGTTCGAGACAGCTCAAAGATCATGAAAAGAATTATCCAGCACATGATCTTGCACTAGTCGCTGTAATTTTTGCTTTGAAGATATGAAAAAAAATTTGAGATATTTACAGACCACAAAAGCCTCAAATATCTATTTACTCAAGGATTTGAATATGAGGTAGAGAAGATGGATTGAGTTTCTCAAGGACTATGATTGCTCCATTCGATATCACCTAGGCAAAGCGAATGTTGTGGCAGATCCGTTGAGTCGGAAGAATGCAGCTCAGTTATCAAACCTCATTGTGGGAATCCGTAGATGAAAATTATTGGAAGACATCTCGTTGTATGATACAAAGATCGAGGTGAGTGATTCAGGAGCCTTAGTGGCAAATATCACAATCAAATTGGTGATATTTAACAATATTTATGGGCTTCAGATGAATGATGCGAAACTTACCGAGATCAGACGAGCTGTGACCGATGGTATAAGACCAGATTTCTCCATCAAGGAGGATGGATCGCTACTATTTAGAGGACGTCTATGTATGTCAACCGATGTCGATCTACGACATGCCATCTTAGAAGAAGCCCATAAATCAAAGTATGCTATTCATTCAGGTGGTACCAAGATATACCAACATCTAAAGAAGAGTTTTTTGTGGAGAGGTTTGAAGAAAGATATCGCCGAGTACCTTTCAAAGTGTTTGGTGTGTCAACAAGTGAAGGGGGATCATGGCATCCATTGGGTCTATTACAATCGCTACCGATATCAAAATGAAAGTGGGAATCCATTTCTATAGATTTTATTTTGGGATCACCAAGGACGGAAAAGGGACATGATACAATATGGGTAAGCATCGATAAGCTAACCAAGTCAGCTCATTTCTTACCTTATAACACCAAATATACAGCGAGTAAGCTTGCAGAGATGTACATGAGGGACATTGTCAGATGTCATGGTATCCCTGTGAGCATTGTTTCAGACAGAGGCCCGTTGTATATGTCACAGATTTGACAGAAATTTCAAGAAGGAATGAGTTCAAGGTTAGACTTATGTTCTATATTTCACCCACAGATAGATGGACAGATCAAAAGGGTGAAGCAGATTGTAGAGGACATGCTACGAGCTTATATGCTTGATTTTCAAAGATCATGGGATCAACATCTACCCTTGATCGAGTTCGCATATAATAACAGTTATCAGACGAGCATTTATATGGCTCCCTACGAAACACTATATGGAAGACGATGTAAATCTTCGATTAACTGAAAAGAAATCGGAGAGAAATTTATTTTGGGTTCATAAATTATTGAAGCTGCCACTGAAGTAGTATGCTTAATCTGTGAGAGATTAAAGGTAGCACAAAGTCGACAGAAAAGCTACGCCAATCTGAAAAGAACAAGTGTTGAGTTTCAACACGAAGATAACGTGTTTATAAAAATTTCACCCACAAAGGGTATAATGTGCTTCGAAAAATGTGAGAAATTGAGTCCACGTTACGTAGGACCTTTTAAATTTTTGGGGCGCATTGGAGAAGTTGTGTATAAGGTTGCTTTACCCCCACAACTCTCGAACATGCGTAACGTATTTCATGTGTCGATGCTAAGGAAGTACGTGAATGATCCGACGCATGTCTTGGACTACCAACCAATTAAAATTCAAGAAGATTTGACAATTAGGGAAGAACTAGTGCATATTCTTGATCGGAAGGAGCAGGTGTTGCGTACAAAGCGCATCCCATTAGTGCTTGTAAGATTGCGATTCACCGAAAAAAGCTACGTGGGAACGTGAGTCGGACATAAGCGACGCGTATCCGCAACTCTTCGAGTAAACTTTTGAATTAAGGCGTCATGTAAATTTTTAGAGTTGTTTCAATGTGAAATGAAATGCTTGAAGAATCATTTTATGTATATTTTTAATTAACAAGTGTGATGGTTACCAAATGGTTGACATTGTGTTAAGGGTGCCACGCACAAATCGCGAATCGTCAAGCATAATTGAAGATAAACTAAAAGAAATCCACATTCTTAGTCCAAGGTAATACGTATGTCTCTATAGACCGCGTACTCAAAATTTGGATGTAAATGAAAGAGCAAAAAGATAAATGTGATGCGGTAGAAAGAACCCAAATAGAAAACAGCGAGAATTGAAAAAAACAGCAGAACTCGCACGCTCGAATTTAAAGTCGCTCGCGTGACTATTTCAGAATGCCACACGAGAAAAAGAAGTGAAACAGTCGCTCGCATGACTGTTCAGGAGCTAGTTTTACTTGAATGTCGCTCGCGCAACCTGGTAAGTCGCTCGCGCAATTGTCGAGTTATATATGGCCTGCGGGCCATTTTCTCCTCAAAATTTCGGTGCGAAGTATTTTTGAAAACTATGGATTCTCCCCATTTCATGCAACCTACCCTTTTTCCTTCAGATTCGCTACGGATTATCATCGGATTCGCATCGGAATAGATTCAAACTCGCTTACACCTTTGATCTAAAGGTTGTTCTTCTGATTTCCTTCTTGCGAAAAGGGTAAGATTTATCTATTTAAATCCATTTCCCCATTGCTTTTCATTTCAAATTGTTAAAATGGGACCCCGAAAAATGTCGGCTTCGAAACCCTTATCCTCTAAATGTCTAAAGGTGGATCCTCCACCAATTGTACGAGAACAACCCACGGAATGGTAGGATTCAAAGAAATTTAAGGTAGAATGGTCAATCGAATGAAATTTGTTTGAGGGCCTAGAGACCACCTAATGGACTCTTACGTATTTGAAGGCCGCGGACTTGGAATCGCTCCTAAGCCGTTCCATAGCCACTATTGCCCTAGGCTAGTACACCTATTTTACCAACATCTGAGTATGAGCGCCGATGAGACAGAACTTGTGACAGAAATTGATGGTCACAAATTTTATTTTAACTTGAGCGATATCTCTACCACGATGGGATACCCATCAAGGTATGTAGAAAATGAGGCTTTGCAACCCTCAAACTCCACAAAGGTACCATTTTAAGACGTCATCTCCGAGAGGACCAATGGGCGAACCAGATCTGGTTTGTCAGTCACACAGGCACAGTTGCCCAACTACATGTGGGCACTCGACATTATCTTTAGAAAAAAATTATTTCTGCTGGGACATGAGCAGGAGAGGAGGGACCCTTTGCTTTAGTCATTATTTTCGGCATATCAAGGGAAGTGGTTCTCCGCCCCTACTATTTTCGGTGAGGCAATTTTGTATGCCCGCAACAATGCGAGGCAGGGTACTCACCGGGTAACCCTTAAGCGATTGTCGTATACTCGGTTAATCACTCAGATGATAGAGCAATATGTACGAGATGAACCGGAAGGGGGATATCAGATTCCACAAAATGAGCCTCGATTCACAGGCAACGCCCAGAGGTATAAGTATGAGGATTTCAGAGTTAGTCTTATTAGTTTGAATGCGAGCTTCAAGCGACCCCAGACCGAAGAGCTTGCACAACGTGTGCAACAGCCCCAACAGCCACTCCCTTAGCCGAATCAGACGGCTCAGTGTCCGGTACCACCACACCAGATTTCAGTCCAACCACCAATTCCTCCATACGGTGGCATGGACTTTGCAACGGAGTTGTTTAGAAGAATGGACTTGCAAGATATCAAGCTTGCACACATAGAGTATCAGAATGACCACCTCACGCACCAGCAATATTACCATGAGGCCATGCTAACAGATGCGATGTGTTACATGTACCCGTTCGATTACTTGTAGTGCATGGCAACGGCATGAGCGTAATGCCAGACGCGTCGAGCTTGGGAGTTGGTGGAGCTGATGGTGATGACCAGAAGTAGTCGGGTGGTGATGAGGACTAGCCAAGGGGCTATGGTTGTGGGATATTTTGTTTTTGTTATGTTTAATTTGGAATGTTTGCAAATTTTGAATATTAGTTCTTAAAACAATGATTGGAAGTTTTGGTAAAGCCTAGTATAATTATGTCAATGGTTTATGTGGATTGTCGCATGGTTGTCATGCATGGATGGTTTAGGATTTGAATGGTTTTTATGTAAAATTGGTACTTGTGTAAATGGTTTAATGGATTAGTTCGTTTGAGTGAGGAATGATGATGTAGTTGTGATTCGACATATATATTTTTTTCTGGATGTGTTTTATGGAAATGAGATTGTCATGGGTATTCGTGTGCATTGCAGGATAAATTTAGATATAGGTGTCATGGTTGCAGGTGTAATGTTGAAATTAGCAATGGCTAATTCAACGCTATTTTCTTGTGAGGATGTGTGTGAGTATACGTGAATCTGAAGCTGTGTGTGTACGTATATGTGGTCATGTGGGCACTTGAAGAAAATATGTATGGTTATGTGGTGAAGTGAAGGGATACATGTATGGAAATCTGCGTGTTCAAGTGATGAGTGTGATATATCATGCGTGAGTATGTATGTTACAGGTAAACTTGTGTGCTAGTGGAAAATTTTCGAGGACGAAAATTTTATAAAGAGGGGAGGATGTAATATCCCTAAATTTTGTAAATGGTGTAAGTCAGTTGGGTACACGTGTCAGTACGGCACATGATACTGTTTCGGATCTCCGAAAGTGCTTTAGACTCAGATATAACACCTAATTTAAGTGTGTTGAGTTCATAAGGGATCCAAGCCAATTGACAAGCACGCATTAGTGTGTATGTGCTTCACATAGAAGCTAACCAAGGATATAAGAGAAATGACTTCTCTTGTAAGCCATTTCCCTTGTTACCCTTTCAATTGCAAAAGAAAGAAAAGAAGAGAAGAACTCTCCTTGTGAAGACCTAGCTCACCGAATCTTGGATTCGTTATCGATTCTCCACTCGCAACCCTTCGAAGTTTTGATCGTCAAGCAATGAATAAGTTGGATTGTGGAGAACGTGAGAGCCGAATCCACAAAAACCCTCTTCGTAGAGAACCCTTTTTGATATCACCGAAGAGCATGAAGTTCGATCGGTGGTGTGCACTAGAAGGGTAATTATCTTTGTGTACCTCTTGATTCGAGAGCTAGAAGGTGGATCTCAAACCCTTTGGATATGTGTGGAGGAAGCATCGATAGATGCGTTCATTTGATCATTGAATCCGCGAGATAATAAAGTGAGACCTCGTGGTTTAATTGTGGATTAATTATATTTAAATCAGCATTTATTGCTCTAGAAGTTAAGTAATTAATGTGGAATTAAGAAAAGGTAAGGAAAGATAAAGAAAATCGAGATTTGGAAATAAATGCTGAAATCCCGAAAGTCACTTGCACAACTTTGAGACTCGCTAGCGCGAGTTGGAGTTGCTCACGCGAATTAGGCCTGAGAATATGCATAAAAATGAGCTCAATCAGTCACTCGCATGATTGAGGGTGTGCCATGTGAAGTCGCTCGCGCGACTTGAAGCTCGTGCGTGCAACTATGTATGCCTGATTGATAAGGAATAAAGAGGAACTTAGTTGCTCGGGCGAGGTCGCACGATTGAGGAGTGCCTGGCGAAGTTGCTCGCGCGCTTGAGTTTACAAGTTTGGGATGTTTTGATTATTTTTGAGAAAATTCTTCGAAATTCATATCCTTGTGTTCTTTCAAGCATTAATACATGCTCTTTTAATATGTTGGAATGTAGGATATGGACTATATGCGTGCGTGAGGATCTTCACTCCGTTTCATGCAATTAATGTGTTTTTGTAAGCCTCGAGATAGGAAAGCTCAATAACCTTACATGTGATATGATTCGTGATATGATTCGAATAGGTAATGTGACATAATAAGTTTGATAAGCATGTGTGTGTGATAAGCATATGTTTGTAAGATTTCGAAATGAGAAATAAATGTGATAAGCTTATGTGTGTGTGAAATGTGATAATGTGATAAACTTATAAGATCTGTGTAAGATTGAACTGTGTAAGATCTAAACAAATCTAGATATAAATTAATCATATTGATCAACTACACGGTGATAAATTATATGTTAGAATTTTACACTATGATTTGAGGTTCATGTGAAACGAGTCCCCATCGTATACCGGTACGACGGGATATTCGTACATTTACACCGACCAACGATAACTTTAGCTGCACAAGTGACCCTATTAATATAGCTCAGGGGCTTGACACTCAGGCAAAAGTGACCCTACTAACGTAGCTCAGGGGCTTCACATTATACTTCGAAAATGGTTCAATTGAGCTACGATGGTGTAGGGATTCCCATCAATATATGTGTGGCTTTCAATGCTATATATGTTTGAGAGTTTATTTAAGTTATTGTTTTAAGTTAACTTGAGATAAAACGACATAAAAATCTGAAATAAGAACGAATGTGAACTGTGTTAATAATGTGAACTTCATGTGAGAAAAATGTGTAATTAAAACGTAATTTGTTCGACTCATATTCTTGAAAATTTCAATTTTGTGTGGGATAAGATATGCTTCGAATCAGTCATGAAATATATATTTGTTATATTATATGCATGTTTATTGATAATCCCTATTAAACTTAGACTGTTAGCTCACCCTTCGACTATATGTCACAGGTACAGATATTGACCTAGGATTTGAGGAGTCTAGACGAGAGGAAGATCCTGATTATATCTCAAAGGAAGAATCATATCTTCTGCCAGAGAATTACTTCCCTTAGGGGACTTTGAGTGACTAAAGCTTGGTACCTCCAGCCTTCATATTTAGTTTAAAACATTGAATTTATGAAATGCAAACTAATGTTGTGAACCACTATTTAGGTGATGGTTGGCCATCACCGATAGCTCATTTCGATTATTTCAAACTTATGGTTTGCATAAGGAGAGAACCGTCATTTTGTCTTATTATATATAGAATTGAAGTTTTTTTTTACTATATATAATGACTCAATCTGCTTTGAATTCCGCCTTCTTCGTGGACATACCAAGTGTTACGTTCGTGGATCGTCAGTAACGATGGTTTAACGGCACGGATTTCAGGATTAGAAAATTCGGACTATTACAATTTGTGGTACTAATTATAACGTTATAATCATTCGTTAGGTCGAGTCACAACTCGCTAGCAGTACTCACAAAAAATAATGAGTAATAAAACACAACTATATATCACAACATTAAGTGATTTATTATCATTAGACAAAAGTAATCTTGCAAATTCAAATATCAACATTTACTTTATATTTTTACTAAATATATAACATGGTCTCTTATAAAAATAAACCCTAATATAAAAATAGCAATAATAGAAAATCATCATCGTTGGGTGGAATAAATCTTCTAAGTCATATTTTTTGGGTTCAATAATAAATAAGAGAGGCATGTAGAGTGGTCACATGAGGTTTTAGGAAACTAAAATAAGCCACATGATAGTCGCAATATTATGAAGAAAAACATGAACCTCAAAGACGTCATCAGTATCATACAACCTCACCTATACAAGTAAGGTAATGAATTAAACGCAACATGTGTGATATTCAAATACTAATCAATGTGATTAGTAAAATTGAATCATGATCTTATTATATCAAAATAAAATTAAAGGGTCGTCATTAGCAGAAAAAAGGACTCCTCAGAGGTTTAATTGAGTTGAAAAGGACCCAAAATCCCAATATAGTATAGGGTCCAAACCAATCTTCAAGGGGCTTAAAATTCAAAGTGCACGAAAAAATCATATTTTAATTAATATAAAATATTTCAAGTGTACCACCGAGGTAAAAAGCTGGATTAAAAAATTTGATGCTAAGGTGCTTGCTTTGTATAAGGAGCTAGAGATGCATCATCATTACCTTGACGGCTGCTTGAATAATAAGACAAGATTTTTAATGTATATGAGAAAAAAAAAAAAAAAAATTAAAAATCATATTATAAATTAATTTGTCATATTATAAGAAGCACCATATTGGGTGCTTACTTAAAACACCCTATACAATCCGCATCAATTGTAAGGCGTGTATAGGATATGTCGGCTACTGGTTTTGAACCGAACACCCTAACCGAACCGAAAACTGAGGCTCCGGAACCGAATCGCACCGAAAACTGATTCAAACTGAACCAATTGAACCGAACCCTAATTCAGTTCGATTTCGGTTTGGGTGACTCGAAACCGAAAACTAAGAGAATAGGTAGAGTAAACCAAAAAAACTGAAAAAATCGAAAAAATACATTAAAAAACTAAAAAAGTAGGATTTTACCTACACCGAAACGAACCTAATTGGTTTCGGTTTTAGTTTCAGGAAACAAAAAAAAACCAAACCAAACCGAATGGGTTTTGGTTTGCGGTGTATAGAATTGAACACCAAAAAATTCGGGTTCGATTCTGTACAGCGAATTCCATAATTTCAAATCGAAATTTTACTGCAATCGACGTAGTTGTGGAGCCGATGCTATACATGGTATCAGATTCCTCTGGACTCCAAAACGTCCCGCACCAGAACAACCAATATCGGCAGATCAGATCAATGATCTCCAAAACGGATTTTCGATATGGAGAAAAGGTGAGGTTAGAGCCCAATCTCATCTTCACGGTGACCCTATCGGCAGTGACTTCGATCCCGAAGCCGAGCACTGGAAGCTGCCCTTTCCAATAGGGGAATCATAATCTTTAATACTGATGGGCAAATATCATAATCAAAGATCAAGTCTTGGTGCTCTTGTTAATTTGGGATCTAACTTGGAAAGTTGCTCGAGAAGGAACCAAATCCGCTCGAGCGAATTGAGCACTCCGCAAAAGGAATTTGCTTGAGCAAGTTTTGGTTCTCGCTCGAGCAAAGGGATTTTTCTCGGGCTTTAGTCGCTCGAGCGACCCGCAACATCCGAGTTACGTCTAAATTCGGGATTTGGCTTTTTTCTCTTGGGATAGAAGTAGGATTTGGAACTTCTATATAAAGGGAAAATTTTTGGTTGAATTAAGAGAGATATATTATTATAAAGCTTTAAGGAAAATCTATCTAGGGTTTTGAGGAGAGCTTTGGTGAGGCTTGAGTTTTCTTGTATTCTTGTGTGATCATCAATATAGTGAATTATCGTTGCCCGTGGACATAGGCATATTGCCGAACCACGTAAATATTGTCTCTTGTGTGTTTGTGGTTGATTTTCTTCAATTTTTGCGTTCTTATTTGAACATTCATCGTGAGATCGTTGGTTAGTTTGTGAGCTTTTATGCAATAAGTTAGTATCAAAGCAAGGTTTCTGTTCTACGATTTGAGATGACATCGAAGATAGCAAAAGTTTCGAACGCGAGATTCGAGGTTGAAAAATTCGACGAGAAGATCAATTTCAGCTTGTGGCAAGTACAAGTTCGAGATATCTTGATTCAACAAGGGCTGCACAAAGTATTGAAAGGACTTTCGGATAAGCCGGCGGATATGTCCGATGGTGATTGTGAAGAATTTAAACTTCAAGCGTGTAGTACAATGCAGTTATGTCTAACGAAGGAGATTATGTACAACATAATGCGGGAGAACTCGGCGCCCTCACTGTGGACTAAATTGGAGAGTCTTTACATGACAAAATCTCTGACGAGCCGTCTATATCTCAAGAAGCAACTGTACAAGTTGCACATGAAGGCGAGTACTTCTCTCAATGAACATCTTAATGAATTCAATAGAATAATATCTGAATTATTAAATATTGGTAAAGAAGTTAAGGATGAAGATAAAATACTATTGCTTTTGGCTTTTGTCTTTCCTCCCCGATTCCTATGAGCACCTGGTTACTACGCTGCTCTATGAGAATGATAATATTGAACTAGAGTCGGTTGCAGCGACATTTCTTTGTAACGACATGAGGAAGAAAGGTTCGGATAGTGATACACAAGTAGATGACTTGTTGGTTAGGGGGAGAGCAGAGAACCGTAAATTCAGAAGGGATAGATCAAAGTCCAAATCTAAATTCAAAAATAAAAAGACAGTAGAATGCTCAGGATAAGAAGCAGAAAGGCATTGTCCACAGTTACAAACAAAGAGGGACGATGCAACAGAAAGGGGTCGTTGATGAGGCTAGTATAGCAGAACAAGATCCGGATAATGATGAAAACGTGTTGTCAGTGGTTTCTGATAAATACTCGCCGAATGCATGGATACTTGATTCAAGGTGCTCCTATCATATGTGTTCAAATACGGACTGGTTCGCGTCTTATAAAGAGATTGATGGTGGAACAATTTTGATGGGCAATAATATGGCTTGTAAAATAGTTGGAAACGGGAGTATCAAAATAAAGATGCATGATAGGGTTGTGAGAACATTGACCGATGTACGCCATGTTCTAGAACTCAAGAAGAACCTCATATTGCTTAGTACAGTAGACTCTAATGGGCTCAAGTTTGCAGCTCAAGGTAGAGTCTTAAAGGTGACAAAGGGATCTCTGGTTGTGATGAAAGTAGAAAAGGTTGGAAACCTTTACTTTCTATTAGGGAGTACAGTGACAAGTAGAGCAATAGTATCTATGTTAGATAATAGTGGTTTATCCTCTACACAGTTATGACACGCGTGCTTGAGGTACATGCCAGAAAGAGGGATAAAAGAGTTGAGCAAGCAAGGCTTGTTGAAAGGTGTAAAGGTCGGGAAAGTTAACTTTTGTAAATATTGTGTCATCGGAAAATAGTGTAGAGTTAAGTTCAATACAACGGTTCACACTATAAAAGGTACACTGGACTATATACATTCAGACATCCCCAGGGGATGAGAAAGTAATAAAGGCATCAGTGTGATGCGAGTAACTGAGACCAAGTAAGCTAATGAAAATGAGGCATTCCCAGGGGATGAGGGAGTGATAAAGGCATTAGTGTGATGCGAGTAATTTAGACATCCCAGGGATGTAAGTAAGATTGGATAACTACTGATAAGGCCTAACTGATATAAAGTAGCACTTTTAGATGGTGAATAACTATATGTCAAGCACATGATACTTTTGTTATTTAAGGTTTGAATAGAATACCCCACCGATGTGGCGAGATACCCACAACTGACTCGACAGGATATCCGTGACCGGTACGACGGCCAATCCGTATACCAGTACGGAGGTTTATCCATACACAGTAAGCACATCCCAGGGGTGTTGAGATGATATTTAATCCCGCCGCCTATGAGAAAGGGGCTTGGATAGTATTTCCAGGGAATACATATAACAACTATCTATTTAGACGACGATGGAAGGTATTCCATCGGGGCTCGATGCTATATTGCTCGGGGACTACTTAAGTTAAAGATTTAAGTTTTGCTTTAGGCCTAATCAGTGTAATTCATGAACAGTTTGAGAATAAATGAAACATGCAAACCATCAGTAAACTTCAAGGCATAATTATCATCTTTTAAACTATTTTTCCAGCAAATGCATAGATACATCATGCTTAGAATATCATGGAATATATGTGAGATTTTAACTTATATGTTCATTGTGTTGTTCCCTATTGAGCTAAGATGTAGCTCACCCTTTAGACTATGCATCACAGGTCTAGTGCTAGCAGCGGCCGAGATTTCGGGAGACATAGATCCGGGTGATTTGGATTACGTGCCTGGGGACGAGTTGGAGCCCCCTCCTGAGGACTTCTTCTAGAAGACTCCGCTGAGTACTTTGAAAGAGTAGTTTTAAGAACTCATTGGTACGGCTTGGTATGTCAAGCCTTCATTTTGATAAACAACGTAATTAACTGATATATTCTTTTAGCGAACCATTTGAGGTGATCTGTTTATCACTGATGGTTCGGATCGATTCTCTTTTCATGTGGTAGCATGAAAGTAGAACTATCTTTTGAGTTTATACTTAGAATAGTATTTTACTTCCGCATCGTGTAGTTATTGTTTCATTTTGTCTTAATATTGCTTGTTATACCAATGTTTCGTATATAGTCATGAGGCACGAACTAGAGGATCGTGCTGATGGCACGAGTTTCGGGGTGTTGAAATCCGGGCTGTCACAAAATCAGTTTAACAACTATGATTGTTTTTGAAAATATGATGTGTGGTGTGGATCTAGTTAGATCTACATTAGAAATTTCAGGAGTGGTTTCCTAAGGGTTGGAACTAGGGTTAGCCTTATCTCTCTTTGGATCACCCGAGAATCTGGTCAGTTGGGCCATGTCCAAAGTGAGCGACTACTCAGCGGGATTCCTAGAATAAAGTTGACCTTCTAAGCCCAAACACTTAGAGCCCAACTGGATTCTAGTTTAGAATCTCAGAGCCAACCTCAAGAGTTCCAAAGAGAATAAGCAGAAGAATGATGTGTGGAATGAGGTGGGGTGGGGGTCTATTTATAGTATTCGGGAAATTATATGCATGGAAACCTGCATATAATGAATTATATGCTATAATGAATTATACGCTATGGCTATAGTGTATAATTCTGATGATTAGCGGATTTTTCTTGATTATATGCTATAGATATGGCATATAGTCAAGAATCTAGATAAACTATGGCTCTTCAAAGCCTATTGTGTCCCATAGTCCTATCGGACCAATTATATACATAAATTTAGGCTTATAATCAATTATACGCTGGGGCTCCAATGTATAATTGGAGAACACACCAGGGCTGGGTCGGGTCCAATTATAATTTGGGCCTGCAATGTATAATCAATTATATGCTTAGATTTAGGCGTATAATTCCTGAAAAGAGAGGGTTGGTGGGATTTTTTGTTTAGGCAGGATATAGAAAGGGATAGACAAGCAGGCAAGGACAAACAGACAATTTTTCCTTTTCATTTACATAATATATTACATGTAAATAACGAAATACTCCCCATTTGAAACCAATAAACATAGTCTCAGATAAAAAATCTCAAAGAATAAAAAGTACTTTCCAGTTCAAGAACAAAATCCAATTTTTTGCAATTTGGTCAAATTTCTAACTTTCAAATGACAAGCCATTTTGCGAATCATTAAAGCCCATAAATTCTATCACATCAAAGCATTGCTAAAATATCAAAGCCTGATAAAAAAAGTTCACATCTAGGCTCTACCAAATGGGGAATATATTGTCAGGGTTCTGACTTGACCTTTAACTTTCAGTCAACAGGACTCGGGGCCGAAAGTATAATAGTTAGGATGTCACATATGATCTAGAAAGGTCAAAAATGGAGTGTCTACAATATTCTCCAGTGCTTATTGAGATTTCTCCCATATTGGACCAGGTCAAGGCCATACATCTGAACCAGAACCGGATCAAAATAACCACAATTCTCATGGCCCTCTTTTGGACCTCATCTGATCATCACCATCAGTTATTCTTTTCTCTGCTGAGTCGACTGGATCTCCCCCTGGTTTCCATAAGGCTTATACAACCAATATTGCCAACATCAATACAGAACCAGATAACTTGAGCGAGGAAGAGGAAGATAGTGAGGGAGGAAGTAGTTGGACAGATGATATTAGTGAGGATCAAGACTTGGACAGTTCTTCTAGTGAAGGCAGATTCAACACTTGAGAAGTGGAACCCTCTCTTGCTGATAAACCCTCTCATGAAAACTCCATTACTCAGAGAAATGGCCCCATCGATTCTTAACACTCCCAAAATGATACAAACGAATTTCTCTTCAGTTGCAAAGAAAAATCAGAGACTCATAGCAAAAAAAACTACTGAGCTGAAGAGATTTCACTGGTATCTTAATTGTGATCCTTGACCGCTTCGCTTTTCTTCATTAATGACCATCATCTCTTGAAATATTTGTGGTCTTAGCAAACCCAATAAATGCACCGTTGTCAAAAACATGATCTCTAACGCAAAGGCCAATTTTGTTACCTTTCAAGAGACAAAGTGGCAAGCAATCAACAATTCGATGATTCAATCTATTACTTTCAATACCAATTGGAAATGGAGCTCTAAAAACTCTATTGGTACAAAAGGAGAAATCATCATCAAGTGGAATGACCAAGTTTATGAATGTACGAGCAATGGAATGGTATTTTCAATGTTTCTGTTTTGCTTCTTGATAAAAGAAAATTGCTTCTTTTCTTCCCACTTCGATTTATGGTCCTTGTGCACGAGGCTCGGACATGTAGCTAGCTGCCCAATTTGAGCTTCCAGCGTAGTAATGGATTGTGTATTCGAATGTAAAGTTTGAGAGAATTGAGCTAGTTGGGATAGATCTTTAGAGTGCTAATGCGACTGTTGTTGCAAGTCCTGAAGGATTTGGACAATTGTTGCATCAGATCCTCTACTCTAAGGCAGCCTATAATGTTGTTTTTCAACTGGCTGTAATGGCCTAGTTGGTTGCACATAGGATTGCTGAAAATTATTTGGTTGAGAAAATTTGGGCCGAACAACAAATGGTGCTTGTTGTTGAGGTATTTGGGCGCTCATTGAGCCATAACTGAATCTGGGGTGAGTCCTTCATTGCGGGTTGTATGTATTTTCATAATCACCCCACTGAAAAGCACATACTTGTTCTTTTTCAATCATTTCAGGATAAAATGGTGTTGTTGGGCAGTCAATTATTATGTGGGTCAAACTTTTGCAGATAGCACAAGCTACCACTGATTTATCAATTGGTTTCAGGTTTGATTCCATCAAGGATGTCATTTTTTTTTGCGGCTTCAACTTTGACATTGTGATATTTTTCTACTTTTATATTTATCTAAGCTATTTGTGGCCATTTGTTTGTTCTATATTTTTTATCTTCTTATTTCTTTTTTTATTATTATTATTATTATTTTATAATTTTAATATGGTATCAGAGCCATGATTTGTTCCGTGCGTTCAGGCCGGTCATTGTCCTGACATTGCTTTCGTTATCATATTTTTTTTTTCATCTCTTTGATTCATGTAATTTTTTATTTTTTCTCTTCATCCTTTTTACATTTAGTAAGGGATGCCTTTTTATTCACGTGGATGTACTTTCCACATTGATTTGCTTAGTGGATGTATTTTCCATTATGATCTTCATTGGCCTTTTATGGATGTCTTTTCCCACATATTCTTTGGTATTTTATTTTCATATGGATGTCTTTCCCACAATTTGTTTGGCCTTTTATAATTCCCGTAGATGTCTTTTCCCATACTTTCTTTGACCTTTTATAATTCACGCGGTTGCCTTTTTTCACATTTTTTGTAGCCATTTATAATTCATGGGGTTGTCATTTTCCACATTTTCTTTGATTTTTTATATATAATTTATGTGCTTGTCTTATCCTGTATTTCTTTGGCCTTTTAATTATAAAAATTTCTTTTCCGCATTTCTTTACCCTTTTATTATTCGGATGCATTTTCTCATTTTTTTTTTACCTTGCATGTGGATTTCTTTCCCACATGGATGTATTTACCACTATTTTCTTTTTTTGACCTTATACGCCATGAAAGGAAAAAAATTTAGGGACTATTTCTAATCCATCATCAAAGCTTCAGCTGGATTTCTACTATTATTCCTGTGATGCAAGAAATATTTCAGAGTATTAGCGTGTACCTGATAACTAACTATTAGGGCTCTTTACAAAACAGAGCCTTGTGCCATTTTTATCCCAAAAAAATCAAATGTCGTTTTTTTCTTCCTAAACAGCGCCCCACTTCTTGAAACGGGCAGCCATACATAGCAACTCATATAAGGCCATGATCAATTTAAATGAATAATTACAATGTTGCCCTTACCAGCAAATTCTTATTATTATTTTTTTTAAATTGAGTTTTTTATTAGGTATCCGACATGTGTATGGAGAATGTGTACGAATATGGGCTTGCATGAGGCGCTTTTTCATAATTAAAATTTTTCCCAGCCTTTTTTGTAATAAAAATATAAATGAGGAGTGTTTTCGTACTTTTCTCTAACTATTAATCGGTTGTATTTGTAATCCTTGCACCCAAGGGTCAAAATCTCGCGTTTTCAATACGTATCGTCCGAGCTCCAAACCGATACGTATCGGACGATACGTATCGGAATAGTAACTTACCGGACGATACATTGAATGTATCGTCCGGGCCTTCCCATACAAATTGGACGATACGGTACATCAATGTACCGTATCGTCCTAGTCCAATACCGATATGTATCGTCCGATACGTATCGGTATCGGACGATATTTTGATCTATGCTTGCACCTTATTTTGATAACTACCACATTTCAATTATCTAAACCAATTGTAATAACTCACGATTATATTTATAATCTTATTTATCTAAACCAATTGTAACCAGTGGTTGGTTGAAAGCGATAAGAATATTGTAAAGCAATGTAATCAATTTGTGACATGTGGGTTCTATATATTTATCTTCTTCTCTCTTTCATCTTTTTCTTATTTACTTTTTTATTTTGTAATTTTAACATGAATTTTTTCAATGACTTTAATTTAATCCCATTCATCCTATAATTTCTTAATTTATTATTATAAAACTTAAACATGATTTTTATATAATAATTTAGATGATCATTTAGTTATTCTTTTAAACATTTTTAATTTTTATGTAGGTAGTTGTTTACGTGTTTTTTATTTTAATTTTTTTTTCCAAAATTTTCTTTAATTTTCAAGCTTTCAATCAATTATTTTTGCTTTATTTTATATATTTTAATTTTCTAAAACTTTTTCTTTTATTTTCAAGCTTTGAAATAACTTTTTATTTTTAAATTTTTGTTTTTTTTTATTCTTTCTCTCCCGTACATTGCACAAGGTTTTTTGCTAGTTTAATTTATGTATACGTAACTAAAAGCGTTTCTTACGTCTTTAATTGAATTTTCTCACTAAAATCGTTTGTAACTTGTTCAATGAAAATAACAATTTTCTGGTTTGGCCCATAGTGACAAATTTCATTTTCAGTATTTTTTTTTTTTTTGAGGGGGGGGGAGGGTGTCTTTTTGGTATATTTCATAATTAATTTCGTTACCTTTTGGAAAAAATTTGAGAAATTTTCGGGGATTAAAAATCTATAAAAAATATATCTAATATTTTTTTTTAATTACTAAAATATATACTAAATTAGTAACATATTTAAAATAAAAGAATAAAACTTTTAAATATAACTAAAATTACAAAAAAATTATCAAAAGTTCCAAAATTTCACCAAAAATTACTGAAATATACCACAATTTATCATAATTTTTCAAAATTTTGCTGAATTTTGGAGAAATTTGTCACTGTGGTTGGGCCTCTCTGCCATCACATCCTTTATAAAAAAGAAGATGACTAGAAATAAGGGCCAACCTCATTCTCTTTTTGAAAAATAGCATCGAGGTTGGTGGGACCTCACCCCTTCATTAAAACAAACAAGAGAAATATACATTCGGGAGGCCTAGAAGGGAGCAAGGAGAACACCAGGTCAAGGACTAAACTAGAAGTCCCGAACAAAGAGAACACTAGGTCAAGGATTAAACTGTGAGCAAGCAGCTCACTAAAGAAAAATCCCCATTGACCCAAATCTAAATAAAAATAAAGTTAAGACCAAATTGACACCTAACTAATGGAAAAGCCCTACTAAGAAAGACACCACCAAACAAAACATACTACGAAAACCTCCAGATCTATCCACCGTCACTATCCATAAGGTTGTATATAAAATCCCGAATGGAATAAGGTTAGATGAGCTTAAGACTGTGAGCCCATTGTACTGCCTTGATCTGAATATTCTCAACAAGCCTCGGAATTTCCATTTCTCTCCCTTCAAAAATGCGATTGTTCCTTTCCTTCCATATTAACCAGAATGCAGCAAATGGGAGAATGCTCTAGATGGACTTTCTCCTCCTACCCCCGCAGTCAAGACTCCAAAGATTCATTAGCATATCACAAGAATTAGGCATGACCTAGATAGTCTCGAGCCACTTATGCAGAAAGGACCAAATAGGACCGGCAGACTTACAATGAATAAATAAGTGAGCCGTGGTCTCTTCTTCATTCTTACACATCACACACCAGTTTGCCAAAGTGAAACCCCTTGCCTTTAGATTGTCAACAGTTAAGATTTAATCCCCCATCACTTGCCAAGTAAATATTATGACTATATTAGGGACTTTGGCTTTCCAGATGTGCAGCCACGACAGAGAAGGAGTAATTGCACTAGCCAATTTTTTGTATATGAGGTTAACTTTGTAGCTACCGTATGGGCTATCTCCCTAAACAGATTTATTTGCTGATGAAATACAAAATGACTGAAAATTGTTCAAAAGATGTAGCAGATTTGCAAACTCTCTCACCTCAAAATCAACAAGCCTTCTAGATGTAGTGACGTTCCAAGAGATTTTCCAATCAATGTCAACTTCAGCCATATCAACCACTGAGGTAGACTTGTTCAAAGAGATCTGAAAGTTGTTGACAAAGAGGTCTTTTAAAGGCTGAATACTAATACAGGAATCAAATCAAAAGGAAGTATCGGATACATTGCCTATAATAATGTTGGCCCCCTGTTTAAATATGTAATTTACGCGTCTCAAGGAATTCCAAAAACCAGACCCATTCCGGGGGGAACGAGACATCCCAGGAGCTACCGCCCATTCCGTATTTGTCAACCAAAACCTTCCTCCATAAACTAGACCTCTCCACTTCAATGCGCCAGAACCATTTCACTAACAAAGCTTCATTGAAAGGCCTCAAACTGATCATTCCTATACCCCCATCACATTTATTCCGACATAACAATCTCTAATCATCCATATGAATACGAGCTTTATTTTACATGCCCGTCCAAAGAAAATCTCTCTAAAGCTTTTCTAATCTATGGATGATCCACACCAGACAACGAAAAATGGACATGAAGAACACCGGGAGGGCCGATAAGGTGAATTTTATAAGGGTAATTCTACCAACAAAGGATAAGAGTTTACATTTCCATCCTTCGAGTTTTTTCTCCGCTCTATCTAGAATAGGATACCACATGTTTCTTCTTGGACAACCCGGGCCGATCGGCAATTCCAAATAAGAGAAAAGAAGAGAGGAGTGCACACAACCGAAAACTGAAGCCATTCTTTGGATATCATCGTCCGACATAGATACTCCGATAAGACTGGATTTAGAGATATTCACCTTTAGACCCGACGTCGCCTCAAAACAGAGAAGAGTGAATCTGACTCTACTCTTCAATAAATAAAATGGTGTCATCTACATATTGAAGGTGTGTTATCTCACACCCATTTGTCGAGATTTTAAAGCCTCTAAACAAGCCTAAGTCAGTAGATTTACGGATTAGAGCAGATAACCCTTCAACTACCATTAGGAACAAGAAGGGTGAAAGAGGATCGCCCTGCCGAATCCCTTGCTCCATTTGAAAGGGCCAACCTCATTCTCATGCTACCTCTCTAGAATCATTGGTTATTAGGGAGCCGTTAATTGCACACGAAATCCATGTGATTGCACAAAGTTAAGTGAAATTTGTCCTTGCACCAACTTCATGTCATTGCACCTAAAATTAAAAAAAAATTGCACCGTAATTTTTTTGGAGATTCATTACTTGCACACCATTTTTAAATTATTGCACCGGATTAAGTAAAATTTGTCTTTGCACCGGTCCCTTGTTATTGCACATAAACTTTAAAATAAATTACACATTTTTTCTGAACCTAAGAAGAGATGAAGAGGGGTCTTCAGGAACCCTTTCCCTCATCACTATTCGGCTGGCCTGGGCACCATTGTTGGTCGATTTGGTTGGCTATTGACCATCGTTAGGTCTGCCCATTGGCCGGAGTGCTATCACCGACGAACCCAAAAACAGCCCCAAAGCTAAAAGGAATGAGAGAAAATTTGAAAGAAAGAAGTTAAGATTTATAATTGGTCATTAGCTTCTTTCCTCCTCAATGCCACCGAGTCCTAATTCTTGATGGAATTAGCAATGTGTGGGTTCTTTAATCCTCTAAAAATCACGTAGACCTAATTTAAATACCCAATCATGACTGCAATTTCAATCAAAAGCTGCAATGACCTTCCAATCTCAATTTTTGATGGCTTTAGGAACATATGGGCTCTTCAAATCCTGCAAATTATAGAAACCCAATTTTATTTCTGCCAAGAACTTTCGTTTTATTAAAACATAGCCTCAATCGACAGAGACTGTGTTTGTAACCTTAGAAATCCCAAAGCTTTGTATAGGGTATTTTTTTCCGTTTAAATATTGATGGAGTATGCTTTTTCACCTCTCCCTTCTTCATAATATGTGGCAGAGAAGATCTCCCTCTCTTGATTATCTGTTTAAAATACCAACCCATGTTTACTTATATATGAAAAAAAAGACTTACCCTGATTTCTCATTATCGGCCACGCGATAGCAATTTTAACGTATTTTTAACACTTACAGATGTGAAGGTGCAACGATAAGGGTAGAGTGGTCATTTAACAAGAAAATATAATTTTGAATTTTTAACTTGTTCCGTGTAATCACTTGACAAACGTGTGCAAATACCTGCTCACTGGTTATTATTAGGTTCTCATGTTGTTAACGTCAAGGATGATAGTAGAAAGGACAAAGGTAATGTGGTCCTACCTTGGACGATTGTACCTCCTACCCCTTGTCCATGACCAAGCGCCAAATGAAAAAGAGGCCGAATGATCTAAGGCTGCATTTGGGATCTAAGGCTGCATTTGGAAACGTGGATTTGGATTTGGATCTCCTAAATCCAAATCTACCGTTTGATTCCATATTTTTTAATTTGGATTTGAATTTGGTAAATTCACTGGAATTTAGAAATTCATGTCTGTATATAAAAAAGCATATTTGTAAATAATACCTCCTAGGCGTCATTTGAAAATCCAAATTTTATATCATCATATAATTGGCTATGATTTGTGAATAAAAAGTTGTTATCCAGTACATCTAGGTATGGTTCGACCTGATATTCGATCCGC
The DNA here is from genome assembly GCA_021018995.1 of Chloranthus sessilifolius. Taxonomy (NCBI): domain Eukaryota; kingdom Viridiplantae; phylum Streptophyta; class Magnoliopsida; order Chloranthales; family Chloranthaceae; genus Chloranthus; species Chloranthus sessilifolius. The sequence goes on along the minus strand of CM037591.1, from coordinate 108,689,562 downwards.
CTGAGTCGAGTATTTTTAACCTTGACCGATCTGGTTGGATTGAGCATGAGGCATCCCAACCAAGGGTCAAAGGTTAACTTTAAGGTCAAACTTTGATTTTTAATTAAAATTTTACTTTTTATTAAACTGACTTTTATAATTTGATAGTGAAAAAATGATACATTCATATTGATCTATAATGTGATACTAGATTTCAATTTTATTAATCAATAGTTTGACTTTTAGTCAAACGTTAACTTTTACACAAAATTTATTTTTAGTCAAACTCAAAACATGTTTATAAAAAGAGTCTACTGCATAAATTTATATCGTATCAGTACAATTTTTTTTTAGTCAAAGTTTGACTTTTTGTCAAAGTTCAATTTTTTATAAAAAAGTTAAAAATTTTAATTAGTGGATTACTATAATTAAAAATATCTATCATTCCTTAATTTGTAACTTTAAAATACATTGCCTCATTTTTAGTGGTCAAACTTTCACTTTTGTGTAAAATTTATTTGTAGTCAAATTCGAAATATGCTTATAGATAGAGTCTACTACTACATAAATTTATATCGTATCGGTGCAATTTTTCTTTGGTCAAAGTTTGACTTTTATCAAAGTTCGATTTTCTATAAAAAATCTATAAATTGTAATTAGTGGAATACTATAATTAAAAATATCTATCATTGTTTAATTTGTAACTTAAAATACATTGCCTCATTTTCATTAGTCAAAGTTTGACTTTTATTCAAATTTTGACTTCAGTCAAAATTTGAGACGTGTATCTTAACAGTAAATAATGCTTATTATTGTGTTATTTGTATTTTTGTATTGTAAATTTTTATCTGTGATTAAAGTTTGATATTTGGTAAAGCTTTGACTTTATAACACAATTTTCATTCCACCTATGTAATTACATTTTCATGCTATCAAACAAGAGAAATCAATTTCCAATAAAAAGAAAATTGACCCTAAGCTGAAAAACTGAAAAAAAATAAAAATAAAAAAAATATTCAAAAAAACCCGAAAACATATCAGTTTTGTTTCGGTTCAGGGGGTGGGGAGTTCGGTTAACCGAACTCAAAACATTTCAGTTCTGGTTTGATTTTCGGTGAACTAATACCGAAACCGATATTTTCAGCTTCGATTTTGGTTCGGTATACCGAACTTCCACCCCTACATAGAATGAAGGAAACCAATGAAAGATAAATTATTTTTATAAAAATAATGAGTCAAATAAAGTATCTATAAATTCTTGGGCCAAATCCTAATGCAATGCAAAAACATCCAAACAAGAGATTTGCAAATCCAAATATTTCAAATTCTGAATTTGAAATGCTTAGATTTGAAATTCTCAAATGCAAATGCTTGTTCCCAAACGCAGCCTAAGATGTGACAGCCCGGATTTCGATACTCCGAAACCCGTGCCATCAACACGATCCTCCAGATCGTGCCCCAAAACTGTGTACGGAACATTGGTATAACAAGCACAATTAAATAAATAAAGTCAATAATCTTATAAAGCGGAAACAGTTAATATGCCCAACTGGCATATGCAAAAGACAGTTCTACTTTCATGCCACTGCATGAACAGAGAACCGACCCAAACCATCGGTGATAAACAGATCACCCCAGATGGTTCGCCAAAAGAATAATCCAATCTAATTACATGTTTAACAAAAAAAAGGTTTGACATACCAAGCCATACAACTAGCTCTCAAAAACTACTCTCTGTCAAAGTACACAGTAGAGTTTCCTAGAAGAAATCCTCGGGTGAAGGCTCCAACTCGTCTCCAGGCATGTAATCCGAGTCACCCGGATCTACGCCTCCCAAAGCCTCAGCTGCTGCTATCAGTGGACCTACGACGTATAGTCTAAAGGGTGAGCTACATCCTAGCTCAATAGGGAACAAACACAATGAACATATAAATTAAGAGTCACATATATTCCATGATATTCTAAGCATGATGTGTCTATGCATTAGCTAAAAAATAGTTCAAAATATGGTAATTGCATTTAAGATTTACTGGTAATTTGTATGTCTTACTTTACTGTTGATTTATCATGAATGACACTGAACAGGCTTAAAGCAAAACTTAAATCTTCAACTTAAGTAATCCCCGAGCAATATAACATCGAGCTCCGACGAAATACCCTTCATCATCATCTAAATAGACAGTTGTTATAAAGTATTCCCTGGAAATATGACCCAAGCCCCTTTCTCACTAGGCGGCGGGGTTAAAACTCATCTCAACATCCCTGGGATGTGCTTATCATTCTGGATAAACCTTGACCTGTGTATGGATTGGCCGCCCGTGCAGTCACGGATATCCCGCCGTCGTCGTGGGTATCCTATCAAACCTCAAATAACAAAAATAACATGTGATTTACATATAGTTGTTCACTGTATAAGTGTGCTATCTTATATCAGTTAGGCCTCAACAGTAATTATTCAATCATATATATATATATATATATATATATATATATATATATATATACATCCTTGGGATGTATATATACCCGCATCACACCTGATGCCTTTATTACTTTCTCATCCCCTAGGGATGTCTCAATCTCATTAGATTACTTGTTCTTAATTACTTGCATCACACAGATGCCTTTATCACATTCTTGGTGTCACACACGCACCCATTTTCACAAAGCTTTTCATAGTTAAAACAACTTCAAATCTGATAATTATATCACTACATACATGCTCTTGAAATTAAAGTACATGTTCAAGGTGCTCCCTACCTCAATTCTCTGATGGTCCAAGCATCAAGGTCCCACGCGGCTTCTTGTGCTCGCTTTCACACGTACCACCTATGGTACATCATAACACATGCAATACATCACTAAAGATGAAATGAAGAAGGTCCTAGACCCTCCATAAATCTCAAAGAAAACTTAGAAAGTTAAGCAAAACTGTCAAAGTTGATTAATCGATTCCCAAAATCGATTAATCGAAATACAATTCGATTAATCGATTCCCAAAATCGATTAATCGAAACCCAAATCGATTAATCGATTCTCAAAATCGATTAATTGAAGTCTCTAACATAATGAAGTCGATTATCAAATCAAGTGGTCGAAAGTCTGAAATCGATTAGTCGATCCCAAATCGATTAGTTGATCCCAAATCGATTAATCGAAATCCAAAATCGATTAATCGATTTCCCAACTCGATTAGTCGATTTCTCCGGTCTCTTTTCTCTAGCCACTGAAGGTACCCAGTCGATTAGTCGAATTCCAAATCGACTAATCGAAATCTAAATCGATTAATCGAAATCGGGCTTACCTGACTTTTCAACTTCAAGACCAAAATCGATTAATCGAATCCCAATTTCGATCAATCGATTTGGTCCGATTCAGCCCCCTTTCTGGCTGTTCTTCCAAATCTTTCTCCTTTCTTTTCTAAGCCTTTAGTCTACTCTTCTAAGCATATTTGACTGAATTTAATCATCATACATCTATGCCTTAACTTCAATTTAAAACTTACCTCAAGAATCCCTTCAAGGGATTGATTTGTTGGGTTTGATGGCTAAGGTTCCATCATTTGCTTCACGGTCCCAATTGCTTTGAATCCGTCAATGAATGCTCTAATTAGTCCTTTAATTTGCATTCACCTCTTCCTCAATAACTCCTCTTTACTCCTTTCTCTCCTCTTAACTCTCTCTTTAATAATCAAAGCAAAAGAAACTAGAGTTATTAAAACTCTTTTATTCTCCTTCCAGCTTGTGTGTTAAACACATACACCAAAGATAGGTGTATGTGACCACTAATTCATACTATACACCACAATTTGAGTCACATTTGTACTATGTCAGTTCTTCACTCTTTGCATTCAATGCTTGACCATCACTTGGTCAAACCTATGACCAATCAGACACGAATCTCGAGGTCAAAGTCAAACGGTCAATTTTTCGAGATATTACATAAGATCTCTAGAAAAAATTCAAAATAGAAACAAGTAAAATTGCATCGATCAAAGTTATCAACCCTATAGAAAATGAATGATGAAACCAAATATATGTTTATCGGTCATTTTCAATAATGTTGGCACTCTTATCCTAGAGATGCATAAGGGTACTTTAATAATCACCCACCACCGAATCTTTGAGCTAATCCATTGACTACTTTGAATGAAACGAGAGAGATCATTCTTCGTCTCAATCTTTTACAAGATGGATCTTGAGATCATGAGCGTATCATCAGACGATTAGACTTTGATTTTACATTGCACATATCCCTAAAAAGTGACCCTAACATTGCGTGATACTTATGATGCTCAAACTTAATTTTAAGGTTACTTTTTTGAAATATGCATATCATGTGAGTCTGATGGTGGCCAAGATAATTAGGACGAAAAATATTATCCGCCTTAAAATTCAAACCAATCAATCGATTTTAAATATGGGTAAAATGAAAGATTAGTAGATGAATTTAAAGGTACTCTATTGTTTAAAAATTTTCTTTAGATGGTAATGATCAATGACAGGTGCCTGCACTTCCGCATGACACCGATCATGTTGTCGAGCCTAGGAGTAGGTAACTTTGCCTAATAAAGTATGAGGAAACCTTTGGAAATAATAAGATTATACTCTTATGAAATTGAAAAAAATTAAGAAAATGTGATTTTACAAATTCTATTTATAGTAAACTAAAACAGGGGCTTTTGTCCTAAATGTGAAATCTGTTTATCAGTTGAGGCCCTGGCGGGTAATAGAAGCGACTCTGCAAATATTAATTTTTCTATTTTTAAGTAAATCTCGGATAACTCGCTCTTGGATGCTATTTTTAGGAATATCAGACCTCTATTCCAGTATTTTTATTTTGGATTTTTTCATATACACCCGTGGACTAATATCATAAGGAACTCCTTGAATTATGGGTATTTATTTTGCAACTCCTATTTTTGTGTTTCTGTTTTATATAATCTCCTGCCATTAATTAGCTGTGAGTTTATGGACGGAAAGCCTATTTTGTCCTTAATGAAATCAATATTTTAAAAATACCACCATTTTAAAAGGCCCTTCATTCATCTATATTTATAAGTCATGTCATTAAAGTTTATTACTATTCTAAAAGGCCTTTCATTTACCTTTATTTACAAGTCATGCCATTATAATTTACCACTATTTTAAAAGGAGCACCTTTAAATCCACCCACAAAATCTTTGAGTTTACTCACGCTAAAACACATCGACTGTATTGAATCAAACGATGGAGATTTTTTATCGTCCCAATCTTTCATGAGATCGATCTTTAGATCATGGGTGTACCATCAGACGGTCGACTTTTTATTTCATGTGGTACACACCCCTAAAAGTGACCTTAATATCAATTTTAAGCATGCACGTGATGTGAAGATCACTTTTCTGAGATGTGTGCCACGTGAAATAAAACACTGATCGGTACGATCATGATCTCAAGATCCATCATGTGAAAGATTGGGAGGATAAATGATCTCCATCGTTCGATTCAATTCAATCAACGTATTTCAGCGTGGGTGAACTTAAAGATTCAGTGGGTGGATTTAAAGGTACTTTTGTACGTTCGATTCAATTCCTTCATTAAAGCATGCCAACGTTTAAACAAATATTCAACCAATGGAGGGTTTGTGGTAAACGATGCAATTATTCTTGAAAAGAAAACCTTCAATCTATGTGTTCCACTCAAAATACTCGTCCCTCCAATTTCCTATATGATTCAAGACCCATTTTTAAGAATTGGATTGCCTAATCGTGTTTACTTTCATCCACCGAATCTTTGAGTTCACCCACACTATAACACATTGATTGCATTGAATAAGACGATGAAGATCGTTTAGGCATACCATTAGACGATCAGTGTTTTATTTCGTGGCATACATTTCAGACAAGTGACCTTAATATCACGTATACGTTTAAAATTAATTTGAAGGTCATTTTTTTGGGTGTGTACCACATGAAATAAAAAATCAACCATCTGATAGTGCCACCATGATCTCAAGATCCATCGTATGAAAGGTTGGAACGATAAACAATCTCCATCGTCCGATTCAATGCAATCAACCGTCTGATGGTGCCACCATGATCTCAAGATCCATCGTGTGAATGGTTGAGACGATAAACGACCTCCATCGTCCAATTCAATGCAGTCAACTGTCTGATGGTGCCACCATGATCTCAAGATACATCGTGTGAAAGGTTGGGACGATAAATGATCTCTACCGTCCGATTCAAAGCAGTCAATCGTCTAATAGTGCCACCGTGATCTCAAGATCCATCGTGTGAAAGGTTGGGATGATAAACGATCTTCATCGTCTGATTTAATGCAGTTAATGTTTTTCAGCATGAGTGCTAAACTCAAATATTTTGTGGGTAGATTTTAAATTATTCCTTTTTGTAAGTGAAGGGGTGGATTTAAAATTACTCTTACCACTTGTAGAGGGTGACAATTTAGTAATTTAATTTTAAAAAAAGGATAAATATGGTATTTAGGCTGTTCTTTAACCGCTGATTAATCATTTAAAATAACATCCGCTAAAATATAACTCAGGGTTTAAAGGTATTTAGTTTTATAAGCACTAAAATACTAACTCAGGGTTTAAAGCAAATAGCTATAACTAGGGGTTATTTATAATATCAATATAACTCATGGGGTATTTGCAAAAATCCCTTTTATTTTGGTAAGTGCAACTTTGTTTACCCGTGTACTAACTCTGCCTCGTATAGGTTTCAATTTAGAAAGGTGTATTATTTGGTTGGGTGAATCTTTGCCGTGATCAAACCAAGCAGACTCTATTGATTGAGTCGTGCCGTCCAGCCTCTAATGATGGGCCTTCTTAATTGAAATCTAAAAAGGATTAAAAAAATAAAAATAGGCACGGACTTTTGTATCCCTACTTTTTTTTTTTTTGGTTGCTTCCTCCCTAGTCCCTAGTCCCTAGTCCCTTGTCCCTAGTACCCGCCCTCTTTCTCTCAACCCCAACCAACCCACACCTCCCCACTCCCTACTCCCTACCCTCCCTCTCTCTCAACCAATCAAATCTCCCACGAATCTTTAATCATTCAGGCGCATCTCCTCACTCTCCCAATCTTTTCTCTCTCTGCACGAGCCCCTCTCTCTCTCTCTCTCTCACTTGTAACCCTTTTCATGCTCGATCTGTGGTGAACGCGTCTGGGAGGAGATTGACTCCTACACGTAAATGTCCTAAACGCTCGGACCGTTTACCTAATACCACGTACCAATTCCAATAAACTACAAAGGTTCCACAAACGCCACTTGTACCGATTCTGTATCTCAAGATCCAGCCAATCATAAAACTCACTGACATACATAAACAACATCTCCTTCTCCCCACCTCTCTTCACCTCTTTTCAATAATGTCACTTCCCACTGCAACTCATTACTTCCCCAAAGGATCCCTACCCACCGAATCAGGGTACCTTCCCGTGAATTCCAACTCTGCCTCTGCCATCTTCTTCACTTTCTATGAAGCCCAGCAACCCATTTCTAACCTCTCTCAAACACCCCTCCTCATCTGGCTCCAAGGCGGCCCCGGCTGCTCTTCTATGATAGGAAACCTCTTCGAAGTCGGCCCATGGCTCTTGACTTGCGATAAAAACCCTGTTCTCAAATCAAACCCCTACACCTGGAACCGTCTCTTCGGCCTACTATTCCTCGATAACCCAATTGGTACCGGCTATAGTATCGCTTCGACGCAACAAGAGATCCCGAAAGACCAAAATGTGGTCGCCAAACACCTTTTCAATGCCATTCAATCATTTTTTTCTTTAAACCCGAGTTTTCGATCCCGCCCGCTTTATCTTACAGGTGAGAGCTATGCCGGGAAGTTCGTTCCAGCAGTTGGAATCTATATTTTGCAACAGAATTCGCAGCAGTCCGGGTCGGACCGGGTGAATTTACAGGGAGTTGCAATCGGGAACGGGTTGATAGACCCCGCTAGCCAAGTGGCGACTCATGCGGAAACAGCCTACTTCTCTGGTTTGATCAATGACAAACAGAAGACCCATCTCGAGGGAATTCAAAGGGAGGTGGTGAGATTGATACAGGAAGGGAAATGGAGCGAAGCGACGAACGCAAGAAACCGGGTCTTGCATTGGTTGCAGAAAGAGACAGGGTATGCTTCACATTACGATCTGAGGGAGGCGAGACCTTTTGAATCCAAAATGTTTAGAGTGTTTTTGCAGAAGGAAGAGGTGAAGGAGGCTTTGGGTGTGGATAAGTTGATGGTTTGGGAGGAATGCAGTAGTGTTGTGAGGACTGCTTTTCAGGAAGATATGATGAAGAGTGTGAAGTTTATGGTGGAGGAGTTGGTGAAGAAGAGTAAAGTTTTGTTGTTTCAAGGGCAATTTGATTTGATAGATGGGGTTGTTTCCACGGCAGCTTGGGTGAAGGAGTTGGAATGGGAAGGATTGGAAAAGTATCTTAGGGCAGAGAGGAAGGTGTGGAAAATTAATGGAGTGCTTGGTGGGTATGTGCAGAGATGGGGGAGCTTGACCAATGTTGTTGTTGCAGGTGCCGGGCACGCTGTTCCTGCCGATCAGGGGATGAGTTGTCAGGCCATGATTGAAGATTGGATTTTAGAGAAGGGTTTGTTTGGTGAGGAGGAGAAATACCTGATTGAAGATTGGGTTTTGGAGTAAGTGTAGTTTCAATCTTCAGGAATAATCACTTATGGGCCATTTGGAATGCAAAACCAAGCGAGCCATCTTTCTCATTGTTGAGGTGAAGAGGCTACTCCTCATTTGGTTCTCACTGTCCAAGGATTGCAGAATGCTTTGATATTATCCACTTAGCCTTCCTATCTCTTTTGCCTTGCATGACTTGTTTCCTCTGCTTCGAATAATCATTTATTACTATTTTCTTCCACACTATGCTTTTTGCTTAGTGAATCAAGACATAATTTTAGCCTGTACTAAAATTGCATCTTTGCCGAATAAAAAAATAAATCATGAATCATGTTTTGTTCAGAATTGATATTAGGTTATGTATTTTAGGGTAGTTTGAACTTTGAAGTAATTAAGGTTGAACCCCTGTAACTGAAGGGAAGAATTTCAATCAGTTAGTGATTAGTTTGGTTCAAGAAAAATCAAATAAATGCAACAAATAAGTGCAACCTTGTTACGAGGGAAGAATTTCAACCAGTTAGTGATCAGTTTGGTTCAAGAAAAATCAAATAAGTGCCACAAATAAGTGCAACCTATAATAAGACTTCTATCTGGATCCCTGGCAACAAGCGAATCTGAGATATTTTTTGGCAGCTTGTTTCATCATTGTGACTTCTTACTATTTCCTCTTTTTTCGTTTTCCCTTGCTTACTTTGTTTCTTATTGCTTACTTTGTTACTTTGCAACTTGAACTTATTGTCGTAATTGATACAAAGAATCTTTTTTTGACAGTGGGGTAACATCCAATCTCAAGGCTTATGAACTTTAGTGACCAACATGTGAGCGAGATTTATTCTTACGCTATAAAGCAAGAAAGGAAATTGAGACAGGCATTTAAAAATGAATTTAATAAGGTAAGTAACTTGTGGTGTGCACTTTTCCTCTTTCACCGATAACGCACCTAAATTATTAATAGGCACTTTAAGTATATATAAGTCCACCAACTAAACTCTTATCATCACCTTCATTAATATGAAAACGGAAAATGCGGAGTTAGCATACAACATGCCAAAATAGCGTGCGTAGCATGCCAACGTAGGAGGAAGGACCAACAATTTTTTGGGAATTTTCTTTTTTCAAACTATTTTGGGGAGACAAGTCAAATCAACAGTCACGCCTGTTAAGTCCTCGCCACGTTAGCATGCCACAAACGCTATTTTGGGGTGTTGTATGTCAACTCAGCATTTGTCATTCGCATATTAATGGAAGGTAATGGTAGGGGTTTAGTTGGTGAACTTATGTGTACTTTGGGTGCCTATTATATACGAGCAATAGTTTAGGTGCGTTATTGATGACGGGGTGAAAGTTCAGGGATTATTTGAAATTTTCCCTATTAGATACCGGCTACAAGTATTAGTGATTGTGGTTGGGTCAATCTCAACCGTCAAAATGGTCTATTCTCAATGGTGCTCAGGCCATCCTCATGGTGTTAAAAAATTGTTGTGTATCACATGGGTCTTTCCTTTGATCACTCCCATGTGAGGCGCAAGTGTCAATATTGTTGCATAAAAGCTCACAAACTAACCAACGATCTCACAATGAACGATCAAATAAGAACGTAAAAAATAGAAGAAAATTAACTACAAACACACAAGAGACAATATTTACGTGGTTCGACAATACGCCTATTTCCATGGGCAACGATGATTCACTATATTGATGATCACACAAAAATATAAGAACACTCAAGCCTCACTAAAGCTCTCATTAAAATCCTAAATAGGTTTTCCAAAGCTTTATAATGATATCTCAACTCTATAATTCGACCAAGAGTTTTCCCTTTATATAAAAGACACAAATCCTACTTCTAATCCAAGAGAGACTAGCCTTATATAGAAGATCTAAATCCTACTTCTAATCTAAGAGAAACTAGCTTTATATAGAGTTTGAACGTAATTGGACCGTCACAGGTCCTCCAAGTTAGAGTCAAATAACAATTTAACCTCTAAGTTAGAGCCAAACAATAATTCTCTACTTGACTCTAAGATTCACCATGTACTCTTTCTTCCGATCATCGCTATACTCATATTACCGCTGCTACCAGCACCCCGGGGCGCTCAAATCTGCTGAACGTTGATCAAATCCAAATAATATTTAGACTTGACTACCGATACCATCTTTATCATCATATCCGTAAGATTGTCTTTCGTTCTCACATTCTTCAAAGATATCTCACCATTTTCGATTACTTATCGTACAAAGTGATACCGTATATCATTGTGGTTGATACAAGTATGATAGACGTGATTCTTTGCTAAGTAAATAATATTCTGGCTATCGTAGAATACATCGATACTTTCCTGTGTGATTCTCAAGTCACCAATTAAGCCTTGAAGCCACAATGCTTCTTTCACTGCCTCTATTACTGTTATATACTCTGCCTCTGTAGTAGATAAAGCCATTATATCTTGTAACATCAACCTCCAGCTAATCGGACCTCCTGAAGTGTAAACACATATCCTGTTGTAGACCGATATATTATAATAGTCAATTGGTCGAGGTCCGCACAACCTCATAAATTACTGAAATGCAATCTTTTGGGGTCTCGAGCCTCCGTGGGCTGACTTGTGGGCCTGGGTTAGGTCTAGTATGGGCCCAATGGGTCTGGTTGGAGTTTCTAAGAGTTTCGATTGACTCTTAAGGGTTCGGGTTGATTCCTAAGGGTTCGAAAAATGCTATCGGAAGCTTGGGAGTACCCCACTTTCAAAATATAGGGCAGTCGAGCCTTAGGCCAAATTTGGGTGTCTACACTAGGGTTAGGTTTTAAATAATTCTCCCGACAAACTTTTCTAGAGAGTTTTGGTATGAGTAGTTGTAGATTTAGGATAGTGTAGCTCTGAAATATGAGGGAGATTGATTGTAATCATCGGAGGAAGACCAATTCAGCAATGATGAAGGTCTCCTGATTGATGCAAGGCTAAATGCGCTCAGGCTGGAATCTCTTTTAAATTTCGGATAAGTATATAATAAAGTTTTATTTTTATTTTTATTTTAAATTATGTTTATGGTACGATTGCATGTGTGCCTTGCCTTTGTTGCGCTTTGTAACCATTTGCTTAAATAAAAATTTAAAAAACACACACAAAAACTAAATAAATGCACAATGAAAAAGTGCGAAGTTTCCGTTGAAGCATGAAAATCGTCAAATGCGGCCACGAGGTGCAAAATGTCAAATCCTTGCGATGGATTAATAAGCGTGGAATGCTAAGTGGCGCGCAAGGAATTTAAAAAGTTCAACAAGGGTGTTCACGGGAGCTCGAGGAAGAAGATGAGAATGCAGGGAAACTAGGGCAAGACCGGTCAAAATCCTCTTAGGACTTTATATAGCCCTGGGTCCGCGGAAGTCGATTGATTTCAACCGGTGACCAATTTGGGAGAAATTCAATTCTCCAGTGGGGCTTCTGTTTTGAAGCTAAATTTCCAGTCTTTGACCGGTCGAAATCAATTTGAACTGGTCAAAACACAACAAATAACAACAGAGATGTTGGTTTCTATAATATTATATAAAGTCGACTGTTCGACTTAGACTCGACTGGTCGAAATTTGCTTTGTTCTTTCCTTTATGAGCAAGTTGGCCGGTCAAAATATGGTGGAGAACTCAATTCTCAGCCCAGATTTCATCAAAACTTACCTAATTTTTTATTTTATTTTCTTTTTCACTTTATTTCCTTTGCATACTACCTGCACACACAAACATATCAAATCTAAAAAGTAAAACAAATTCTAAATTAATAATGTACACGGGATTTGGGTTGCTTCCCAAGAAGCTTTACGGATTATGTCGGTAGCTCGACTAGGTAAAAATGCTCATCAAGGCACTAGCGAGTTAGGGGAAGATGAAGTCTCCCCAGCCATTACATGACCTTTTGGATTATTTACCTATTGAGACGGAGTAGACACTCCATTTTTGCCCTCTCAAAGTATACAAATCTGTTCAGTCAACCTTTGACCTTGCCCATGACTTTTGGAAAGGGACCAACCCTCTTTAAGAGTTCTAAAACCATAAAAATTCTATAATCTGGGAATTATGCACCATAACAATAGTGTATAGTTGAGCCTCAGACCCTATTGACCGAAGGTCAAAGGTCGAGCTAGAACCCAGACAATATACTTCCCATTTGGAAGCCCAGATGTGAACTTCTTTTATCGAACTTTGGTATTTTAGCTATACTTTGATATAAAAGAATTTATGGGCTTTAAAGTTTCAAAAAAAGGCTTGCCATTTGAAAGTTAAAAATTTGACATAATTGTAAAAAATCAAATTTTGTTCTTGAACTCGAAAGTTGATTTTTTATTCTTTGGGATTTTTGATCCGAGACAATTTTTATTGAATTCAAATGGGGGGAGGGGGTATTTCGTTATTTACATGCAATATCTTAAGTAAATGGAAAGGAAAAAGTTATGACATTTACTTAAATGATATTCATGTAAATATGTATGCCTATTTGTCTTCCTGCCTACCTGCCTGTCTATCCTTAATCTGACATGTTTGATCAATCACATAATTTACTATTTTATCACCCTTAACTTAGTGATGCTAGACCATAGTTTGCTACTAATAAGTTAATGATGTGCAAATATTAGAGATAACTAGCAAAATAGAATAAAAGTGTTAATATTCATCAAAATAAACTCAAAAAGTAATAAGAAAGACGATTGAGCAAAGAGACGATTTCCTGCCTACTGAAAGCCAAAAAATTGTAATTTACGATTTGCAAAAGAGATAAAAGAAAAAAAGCGAAAAATCGTAATCCAGAGATTCGTCAACTATGAGAAAGCTATGAAAGATAGAAAATTGTGATTTACGATTTTCTAAATAACGAGAAGAAAATGAGAAATTATGATTTGCGATTTTCCATAAAAGAAGCTTTCCTACTGTTGTTGTTGTTAATCACATGCATATTACACTGCCATAAATAAAATTAGAAAATATATGAAATTAGAAGTCTGGTGAATCATGGATTTGAGAAGATCGATGAAGATAAGCTTTACGAAATTTCGGTTGCTGAAATAAAGGAGAACAATCCAGAAGCACATCTACCGTCTAAGTAAGGAAAAGATAAAATTATGAATTAGAGTTATATTAGGAATTTTTGTTTTTAGTAGTTCCTTTTATTAGAATTAGAAGTCTTTATAAACCGACTCCTTATGATCTATAAATAAGAGAGCTTGGTATAGGATTAAGCATCGAAGAAATTTAGCATCAATTGACAACTGAGGTTGGATTTTCTTTCGATCAATAGTGTAAAATAGTTAGAGTAGATTAGATATTAGAGGTTTCTCAAGAGCAATTGACGACTGCAATTGAGTGTTGAAGATTAGTATAGATATCCTAGTTTCTCAGAAGCAATTGACGACTGTGGCTGAGGGGTGAAAGATATATTTATTTGTTTTCTAGTTTAGATTTTATTTTCTTTATTTTCATACTTCGTAAACATCTTTAAGTTTTAATTTGAATTGACGACTAAGGTTAGAATTTGTAGATTAGTGTAACGGTTTTTACTTTTCCATCTTTAGTTTTCTGAGGTTTGATTGACGCCCAGATTTTAGGAAGTTGTTGATTAGATTAAATCTATATTGATAGGATCTTAGACTTTATTGACGATCAATGCTAAGAAACTAGAGATATGGTATAATGGTACTGTTTAAATTCATAAATATCCGATATCTGAAGATTGGGATTGGCGACCTCAATCTGAAGAAGCAGGATTGAGATTTAGTTTATGCACTTTAGATTAGAAACTATTTTTTTATTCATATTTCTCCAGTAGATTAGATCTTAAGGATAAAAAGAAGTTTTTAAAATAAAGATCTAAATAGAAGATATAAATAAGAAGTAATTAGATAAATAAACTTCCTCGTGGGAACGATCCTATGCTTGTACTATGATTTCCATTGTACGCTTGCAATAGGTTAAGACTTGAGTTTAAACATAATTTTAATATACATAACAAATCGACCATGTTTTTAGCGCCGCTGCCGGGGAAGCAAAATTTATCTTTATTTTTATTTTTATCTAATATTTTTATTATTTTAGAAACTAATATTTATCTTCCTCTTTTTACATTTCTTTATATTTTTGTTTTTCTTTGACCACTTCTTAATCTTTTGCAGGTTCATTCGGAATAAGCAAATTAAGGTTTCAACTTTCCCTAATCAGAAAAGTCAGAGGCCTAGATTTGTTCTCTCTCTGCTCTTCTAAAATAAAAATTATATATATATAAATAAATAAATAATTTGGTGTATGCATCATACCTTGTCTAGGAGTCTAGACTATTTTGAATACGACCCAGAAATTGAGCAAACTCTCTTGTGCAGACTCACATTAAATCGATCCTCTACAAGAGATACTCAAACCATGGCTGACGAGCTTTCAATTGAAGCGCATTTCAGCCCTATAGCTTTGACCAAGCCCTTGTGTATAGTTATACCGAAGGCAGAAGGTCAAAACTATGAAATCAAGCCCCACACACTTCAAACTTTACCTACTTTTCATGGGCTTGATAGGGAAGATCCCTACCAACACCTGAGGGACTTCATAGAACTTTGTACAATGCTGCAAACCACAACCAATAAAGAAGCCATAAGACTGCGTCTGTTCCCTTTCTCTCTCAAAGATTGGGCGAAGGCATGGTTAGTTTCTCTACTGGTCCGAAGTATAACCACTTGGGGGATTTACAGTCCAAATTTTTGGGTGAGTACTTTTCGATAGGTAGAACAAACCAAATTCGCCAAGCAATCCAAAGCTTCAGGCAAAAGCTCGGAGAATTATTTCATGAGAGTTGGCAACGGATGAAGGATTTGCTACAAAAATGCCCTCATCATGAGGTGCCAAATTGGTCTATAGCACAAAGTTTCTACCAAGGATTGACTGAGACTAACTACTCTACATTCGATGCTGTAAGTGGAGGAGCTTTCATGGCTCAAAATGGCCAGTAAACCTGAAATTTATTCGAGAAACTGGCCAATACCTCAAAGCAAAAATAGGCTTTGTTGCAAACTGATCCAGACATTGCTCGTCATACCCTACTCGCAAGAGGAAGGGTTTATGAGGTCAATAAGGACAAAGTGAAAGCTGAGGATGACATAAATGCAAAAGTTTTAGCCCGTAAGCAGAAAATTGCTACACTCATGAATTCCAACTCAAACACTTTGGATAGACCCACGACAAACCATTCCAATTTTCAGGCCCACACATGTACTAAAAACCCTACTGCGCCACAATACCAAGAGATGGTGGAAACAGAACAAGTAATGACATTTCAGAAGGGAGATTAGAGAAATACCTACAACCCATCGTGGAGAGATCATCCAGGATTTAACTAGGGTTCCACTGGGGGAGCACAACTAACACCAATAGTTGTGCTGCCACGATTTCCCCAGATTCAAGTTTTCCACCAAAGACCCCAAATACAGGCGGCACAATCCCAAATTGGACCATGGAGTAATATGTCTGATGCTATGATTGTTCAAATCCTTCAAGATTTGCAATAGCAGTCGCACCAACATTCAAAAGATTTGCACCAACTTGCTCAATTATCTCAAACCCTTTATTAACATACTCAATCCATCATAAAGCTGGAAAGCCAAATTGGACAACTAGCATAACAGGTGGCAAGGAGAGAAAGTGGCTAATTACCTATGCAATCAACAAATAATCTTAGAGGACAAGCTTTCCTGGGGGAGACAGCTGCTCTCCAAAATCCAATTTAAAAACCTCTTGGATTGTCGGGCTATCGACTCATCCATAGCACCATGTGTTTATTACGTAAACTATTTCTTTTCTTAGTTAATATAGGTATTTTAATATGACCCATTTCGTTAAACGATAGATCGTAATTCATACCTACTGTATATTATAAGTAAACAATCGTATGAATTTACGATTGTCCGTAGTTTGAAATGCAGCAATTGCGATTTTTCTAAAGGCTAGAGTCAACTTACGATTCTAGTTTAAAACTCAGTAATAACCGGCTCAGTAAGTCATCACTGAAGACGGGACCTACATATTTGTAAAAAGGATATGTCAACCCCATTTTCAAAAATCCTTCCAAGTTTTCTCTTCCTACCTTCCCTCTCTTTTTCAAGTCGTCCGTAATCTTAACCGTTCTTCCACCAAATCTAATCGTTTATTTACAACCCCTTACTTCCTTTGTTTGATTCTAAAGAATCCTACACACGTCTTATTCTATAATTACAAGTTAGGGTTTCAATCTTTAAAAAGGTAAGGTAATGATTTTAATTATTAAATTAAAGGGTTTCTGCAAGGGACTTTATTCAATACATATTCTTTAAATTTAATTATGGTGTTGATATTAACCTTTGCAGAAAGGCGAGTGGAGATATGACAAACGAAATGGGAAAATGGCAAAGGGAAGAAGAGGAAGACGAAGTAGGTAACAATTCTGATAACACTCCAATCATTCATCGAATTGCACGGTCTGTTGCCATTAAAGCTAAATCAAAAGCAACAGGCCCTCTCAAGAAGAAAATCAAATCCTTAGGGGTAGTTATCAAAGAAGGTGCCACCGACACTACTGGGACAGAGTCTGTGTTTATTCCTAAAAAGGGATTAAAATTAGATAAAGGAAAGAAGCCAGCATCCTCTGCTATGCCGGTAGATATAGTCCCTACTTCAATGAAGCATCATATTGTGGGAGCTGAAATTGCAATGGATGTTGAATCCTTAGAAAAATTAGAAATGGGTGGAGAAGCTATTAAATACTTTAAAGATGTCGGGCTGACCTATTTTTTGGAGCCAGGAGTCACACCAGTCTATCCCAAATTGGTGAGGTTGTTTTACAAAAATATGACCAAAGACAGTCAAGGACTACCCTTTACCCTCTCCACGAGTATTGATATACTTCCGATCGAAATTTCAAAGAAAATGGTCGCCAAGGTTATGAATGCACCCTTAGAAATACCACAATTGTCCCAGGATAACCCAGATGCCGACCTTTTGAAGATGCCATCAGATACTCTCCCCTATTTCCCCCAAATGGCAATAGAATTATTAGGGAAAACTCCACAGGACAGGTTCTTTTTCCTTAGAAAGGATCTAGAAGCAAAGAGCTTATCACTCCACTTTTTCGATGTACTTATCCATAAAACTATTCATCCCATGGGACATGGAGCACAGAGGAGCATTATTTACTAAAGCATTATACTGAATGGCAAATCGCTATTGGTTAATGTGCCCTCTTACCTTTTTAAGGTAATCACTGTCGTGAGGGAGAAATTGAGTCAAAAAAAATATCAGAAGAAGAAGTTGACCCTGTCATTTGGAGGACTTATTACGAACCTGCTGATGAATGTGGAGTATAGTATAGACCCCAAAGAAAAAATATTACCAAGACTAGAGGAAGGCTTAATAGTTTTAGCCTATAGGAGAACTTTAGGTGCTGAAAATAAGAAGAGAATCGCCTTAGCTTCTCGCGCCAAAAGTACCCCCTTTGTATCAAAAGTCTCTCAAATTCATAGGGAAAAAGAGGAGACTGATTTAGTACAGATTGTAGAATTCGTGGGGCCAAAAGATGCAGTTTTAGAAGAAGGTGTGATTACTCCACCTCAAAAGAGAGCAGAGACAAGCTCTCTGATATCCGAAGGAATAATCGACTTAAGAACCCCCACTTGCAGACCAGGTCAGTCTGTATGACCCTACTTTGGACTCACCCGTCTGGCCTACTATGCCCCCTTCAATAGAGGCAGATAGACTGCCAATCATTATAGAAGCAGACCCTGTGAGCCCAATTCTAGAAAGATTAGAAGAAACTCCTTCCACAATTAATCAACATGCTGTGGGAATAGCTACTTCTAGCCATATCCCTGTACCAGTAGAACCTGTTGCTTAGCCTACATCCAATACCGACCAAACTCTCACAACCCAGGTAGTAGAAATAGACTAAAGCTCAGAGTTACCAAGAGAGAGCTTTACAAAATTACTACATGGAGAAGAAGCACCTACCGTGGATCCTCCAATCCCCACCACATCAATTCATGAGTTAGAAAGGAGATTAAAGGTAGTAGAGCAATGGAAACTCACACATGAACCTAACTTATCACCATTCTCAGAAGTAAATAAAAAGGTGAGAGAACTAGAGGACTTGATTTCTACAAATGCTCCACCTTTGCTACAACTACCAAGAATAGTAAGAAAGTGGATGGGAGAATTTAAAGGACTAAAAAAGAGAGTCCAAGATACCATCTTGACAGCTCAAGAACTGGCAGAGATAATGGACAGCTTGCGACAAAGAGCTCTACAAGAGTAAGGTGCGAGATGGGCAGCAGAAATAGAAAAGAAAATTCAGGATGTTACCTCATCCCTTCAAACCCAACTAATGCAGCAAACTATGGAAATGAGTGAAAAATAGCAAGCTTGGGAAGAGGAGAAGAGAGTATATGAAGAGAAAATTGTCAGTATCCTTGACCAGTGTGGAAGTTTGATGATAGTTCTTGATGATGTAGAAACTATGAGAGAAAAAACCCTCAAGGACTACCACAAAACTCTCCAGCAACAGCTAAAAGAAAAGACTCACTTACTGACGATAGCTGAAGGAAAAGTAAGACAATTCCAAGAGGATAGAGATTCCTTATGCTCAGCCAATGACAAACAGGTAAAAATAATTGAGTCTCAAACTAAGAATTACCTTATCGCATTAGCAAAGGAGAAAGCTGAGGCAGAGAAGCTGAGAACAGAAAATCAACTAAAATATGCCGTCATTAAGAAGCTAACTGCAGATCTCAAAGAAAAGGTAGATAAAGAAAAACATTGCCCGAAAGGTACTTCTTGTCCAAGGATTACAGACGAAGGACATATAGCGGAAGCTGAATTGATAGCACAGGGAGATTTAACTACAGATAAGGATGGTTATTCGACAGCAGAGATATCAGATGGAGAAGATGAACCCACTGATTCCACCCTTGTATCATATTATACCAGTGAGTAAAACCATTATAGATCATTACAAACCTCACAAGTACAATCCCCATAGATTTTCATTTTTTTTTACCTTTCTGATCATTGTAATTATCCAGTAATATATGGAATTTTCTTTTAATTTTCTAACAGTGTTACTAACATCTAACATTTTTTTTCATAGAACCGGTAGTATTTTTTTCTCCTAAGTTTGGGGGAAGATTTTTTATTATTTTTGCATATTATAAACCCAATAACTAACCTAGCAGTAGTGAAGTAAGGTAATATTTTTATTTTTTTTGTATGTCCCCTGTTTTGCACAATGAGGACATTGTCCTATTTAAGTTTAGGGGGGATATACATATCCATTTTGAAAAATATAATATAATAGTATAGCTTTCTTTAGAGTTTTTTTTTTTAATTAATCATTATATGAGAATTATAAATTTTTTTATGAAAATTCGAAATTCTTAGCAGCCCATTATAGTAGTAATTCAAAAATCAAAATAGAAATAGTTGCAATTTAAAGTAAAACATTTCTAGAACACTGTATCAGGAGAATGTTTGAAACTATATGATTGATCTGAATTGCATATATTTTAGAATATAGTTTCAAAATCATATAATCAATGAGCTATAGAGCCTATTTCCTCTTTCTCCTGAGAAAGAGAGACTATTTTTATTCATATTAAATTTTCTTTGAACTTCTCTGTTATTTGAAATCTCATATTACTGAACTTAGAATCAAGATATTCTGTAAATATGATGATTTATTTATTTAAAATTATGTATTAAATATATCAAAGAAATAAGACATTCATATTAGTAAATCGTGAAAATGACCAAAGGCCATCTTTTGTTAAACAAGAACCAAAAAGTCAAAAATCTCAGAATATTTTATCCTTTGAACCCATATTAGAAGCCTAAAAATTAAATTTCTTTGTACCAAAATTTTATAAACCTTTAACCATATGTACTGCCCAAAACTTTTTATCCTTGACCCTTACAATTTTTGAGAGTTTAGAATATAAAAGAAGGGGAGAAGAGAGAGTGAAAGGAGTATATGCGTAACAGATAAAGGATCTGCTGAAAAGAGTACAAGTAAAAAAAATACAGTTATATGAAAATATGAGAAAAGAAATAGAAGAAATAGTGAAAAGCCGATTCTATGTAAAAAAAAGAGAAGCTTCCAACTGAAAAAAGAATAAGATTTATACTAGAAAAGAAATGGGAAGAAGTTATCCAAAATAAGGATACTTACTGAAGCTAAAAAATATAGAAAAAGAGAAGGAAAGACCTTTGTGATTTACGGTTTGCAAGAATATGAGTCTAGTAGAGCTATATAAAATAGATACTATGAATAAATGAAGAAATTATATGAACAGAATTGATTATCCTTTCCATAAGATTTATCTTCTTAAATAATTGTCCAATGAAATTTTCATATATATCTATAATATTGTGAGAACCCAAAATTTCAGTTATTTTTGAGAGTATGCTAATAAGTGAGAGTTTGAATGAAAATATTTTCTAAAAATTACAGTTTAGAAAAATCTATGATAAATAAACTTTTCACTGATATGCACACACTTCACGCTATATCGAATTGAAATTATTAAGTTCTAATAAAGGATGATTACGATGATGGAAAGCTTAGGATAAAAGATTTGGAGATTTTGAAAAATAATGAACATAATGATTGACTGAGTAATTAGTATATAAAATCTACAGTGCTACGAGGGCCCGAGGGCTCCGGCTCTCCCTTTTCTTCTCCTATCTCCTTTTGCTCTCCCTACCCTCTCATTTTGTGCCGTTACACCGTCGAATTTTCGGTAGGAACGGAGGGGCAAGAGGGAACCATTTTCTTTCCTTTTACTTCATTTTATTTTTGGCCATTAGTATAGACCCCGTTAAGCGAGTTGATCGGGTGCCTAACACCTTCCCGATCAATAACCGAATCCCCTACCCAAGAGCCTTTGGTGTGAACCAGATTCAGAGTCATATTTTTAGCACTTTGGTGCTCAGAAAAATGAACTAGGTATCCTGGGACACCGAAAGCTTCGGGTGGCGACTCTATATATATTTTTTTCGTTAGAGAGCGCGTCGTCGCGACGAGATCACCACGATTCCCACGGTTGCACAGATGGCGACTTTGCTGGAGATTTTTAGCTAGTAGAGCTTCCCCTTGAACTAGGCCTTTTTATTTTTTATTTTTCCTAACATTTATTACTATTTTTTGTGTTATTTTTGCTATTTTTTTAACTCACCCCTTCGATTAAGTCATTTTTCTCATCCCTATTTACATGCCTTAGCCGATTGGCGGGCCTACATGCGCATTGTCTTTTAAAATTTCTTACTTTTCCGTCATTTTAGTGCCTTAGCCGATTGGCGGGCCTACTTGTGCATTGTCTTTTAATTTCCTTTAAATATCCGTCATTTAAAGTGTCTTAGCTGATTGGCGGGCCTACTTGCGCACTTATATCCCAACAGTGGACGCTGGCCCGTAGTGGCGGCATGGGATAATCACCCCCGGTCTTTGAACTAAAGAAAACTTCCAAAAAAAAAAGAGAAAAAAGCTTTGAAAAAAAAAAATTAAAATTGAACCAAGTTAGGGAGCTTAATTAATTTGTTTTGCGGGTTAAATTTTCAAAAGGGGTTGGGTTAGGCACACATATAAATACCCGGGTCTTAGTATGGCGGCAGCCCCTAGTGGTGATGATCCAGAAAAGTCCCAGCCCACCTAGTATCTGAGAAAGCGCTTGTGCTGGAGGTATATCGGGTGGGTTCCCATTCCGAAGCTTAAAACCCTTGGGGAGCGCGTTAGCGAGTTATACCAGACTCAAACCCATTAGGTGCGGTAAGGAGAGAATCGATCATCAAGAAAACTGCTCAGTTCCCGGAAGCCTAGCTTCCACAAAAACAAAAAAAAAAGACTCATTTCGGGCATCAGTGGCTACTGTCTTCTATTTTGGAGTACCAGTTTTTGCCTGGCGCAAGTATTAGTTGCGCCAATGTAAAAACACTGGAATTTATAACTGGCGCAACTAATAGTTGCGCCAGCTTTAAAATCCCAAGTTTTGGTGCAACTAATAGTTGCGTCAGTGTAAAATTGGTCCCCTGCAATCTGGGCGCATGTATTAGTTGCACCAGGTCTGGTTAACAGCACCTCAGTCCGAATTTGTGGCCTTCTTCACCTCCCGAGTCTCCCGATCAGTGTGCTTAGTACCTTGTTTAGGCCCCGCCATCTCCGACACCCAATACACTCCCGCCGGTTAAGAGAAGGCAACTTCTTTTTGGCTCATTCTGGGGGATCGGGTCGTTTGCCTCAATTTTTGTGCCTTCAATAGATCGAAAGTTCTCCTTCGATTCTTTCAAAGTGCATTAGAACCGTCGCCGCGGGTCATGAATTAAGGTACGAGAGCCACCCGAAAAGAGAATTCCAAGGCCTCAGAACCTTTGTTTTTTAAAATATTTTCATAAAATTTAAAATATATATATAATTAAAACCCAAAAAATATATATAGTTTTTGATGCCGGCACAACGACATCATCTTATCCTCCGTCGTCCCGTAGGG
Source organism: Chloranthus sessilifolius (assembly GCA_021018995.1). NCBI lineage: Eukaryota > Viridiplantae > Streptophyta > Magnoliopsida > Chloranthales > Chloranthaceae > Chloranthus > Chloranthus sessilifolius. The sequence goes on along the minus strand of CM037591.1, from coordinate 108,666,413 downwards.
GAAGAAGGAGGAGGATTTTTAGGCCTTATCCAAGGCACCCTTACCCGACTCGCTCCCAAAGAATGTCGTGGGTAGTAGATCCGGCTAACGCAGATCCCGACTCATCCCAGCCATATTCTCCAACCCACTCCCATTCGGGAGAAGTTTTTTCTACCATCCCCCTCACCCAACCCCCCTTTATCATCACCGACCCATTTGGCACCCTCGTTTTCCCAATTGATACCCCTCAAAATATCCAAAGTCCTACCCCCCATTCTCCATCTTTTGCCCAAACCATGCCCATGCCAAACCCATTTTCCCAATCCACATCCATGCCCCAATTCCCATTATCCCCCTGTAGACCCGATCCCCCACATTCACATACACCACTTCCACCCTATCCAACCCCTCGCAAAATCCCCCATCCATTCGGGTCATGCCCATTTTTACCGGGGCCATGCCCAACCTTCCTCGTCCCTCCTCATCATGCCTCCCATCATCCCAAAACATACCCAATACATCCCCTCATCCACCCCATACCCCCCCACCTACCGTGGCCATGCCCGATTATACCGGGGCCATGCCCAATTTTTCCACCACCTCCATCCCATCTATACCCCTTCACCCCTTAAATCCCCCATCTCCATCCAACCCTTCCTCCGTGACCATGATGGAGGAGATGTTCCAAGCCTACTCCTTATGGAAGGCTTCTCAAAACACCCCCTCTCCTCCATACCCCATGAACCCATCCCATACACTAGCCAATCTCCATACCTCACTCCCCCATGACCCCCATCAACCCCCCATAATCCACACCACTCAAACCCTCATTACCCACTTACCCCAAGGCCCATTGGCCCAAACCCCCTTTTCTCACATATTCCAGGGGCCCATGGCCCAATACCCCACCACCCAGACCCACCCAGGGCTCACGGCCCAGACCCACCCAGGGCTCATGGCCCAGACCCATCAAGGCCCATTGGGCTAGACCCACCGAGGGCCCATGGCCTAGACCCATCAGGGGCCCATGGCCCAGATCCACCAAGGGCCCATGACCTAGACCCACCTAGGGCCCATGGCCTAGACCCACCAAGGGCCCATGGCCCAGATCCACCAATGGCCCATGGTCCAAACCCACCAAGGGCCCATGGCCCAGACTCCTCAAGGCCCATTAGGCCTGACCCACCAAGGCCCATGGCCCATACCCATCAAGGGCCCTTGGCCCAAACCTACCCAGGCCCACTGGCCCAATCCTACCAAGGGTCCGTGGCCCAAACCTATTAATGGCCCATGACCCATAATGACCAAGGGTTCATGGCCCAAGCCCGAACCCCACACTCACACCTTCCACAAAACCCAACCTTCACAGCTGGGTCTAACCCATGTCATCCCCCAAACCCAATTCTCCCATGGCCCCACACCCCAAGGCCATCTCCAAACCTTCCCCCACACCCAATGGCCCTATCAGGCCCCACTTCAAAACCAAATTCCCATCGCCCAACAAACCTTTCCTCACCCCCAATGGGCTCACCCAACCTCCACGCATGTCATGCCCATCCAATCCATACAACAACAACAGGAGAATCCCACCCTCGCTGCACACTATGCCAACCAGTAGTATGAAGAGGACGAGATTAGGAATAGCGGGGCCTATGCTAGGGCTTTGACCGGCCTCAACCCTCCTCCCATAATTGCCCATCCCCTGGTGGCCCAAAGTGAAGTCCAACCAACTGCCGAGAAAGCAGCTCCCGTGTCCAAAGAATCAAAGCAGCTGAAAGAACAGTTGGACAAAATACAGAAGCAGTTAATGAACATGGATGGTACTGAAATCCACGCCACGGACTTCACAGACTTATGCCTATTCGCTGAGGTCCCCCTGCCCCCCAAATTCAAAATGCCAACCTTCGACAAATATAATGGCATGGGCAATCCTATTGCGCACTTGAAGTCTTACTGCGGGGACATGTGCTAATACGAGGAGGACGAAAGACTACTAATAAAAGTCTTTCAAAAGAGTCTGACCAGGCCGGCTTTAAGATGGTTCACATCATTAGAATCGTCTATGATGAAAACATGGAGGGACTTGACGCATCTCTTTCAAGAACAGTATGTCTACAATATAGACATCGAGCCACGTAAGTCTAACTTGGCCCGTTTGAAGCAGAATCAGAACGAGACCTTTAGCGACTACTTAGGGGGATGGATAGCATTGGCAGCACAGGTCAGGAATAGAATACCTGATGATGAACAGATAGAGATGATTTCAAAGAACACTCTGCCAGTGATTTCAAACTTTTTGGTATATCAGCAGCAGACCAGCTTTGCTGATCTAGTAAGGAATGCTAATCGATGTGAGGATGCCATCAGGGAGGGGCGTTTAAACAAAAACATGCCAAGTGGACCCAGTGGGGTTAGATGATTTTCAGAGCAGAGAAATGAGAAGAGAATAGGGGGTGATGTCCAGAACATAGTCAATACCAGGACCAATAATAATACTACCCCGTTTCAATTTCAGGCAGCCCCACCAGTACCTGTTAGGCCTGAGCAGACGCAAAGAATGGGGAATGGGCAAGGGATGCAAATGACCCCGAAACAGAGGAGAGCCCGCTACGACCGAGTCTTCACACCTCTAGGGCAATCTTTGAGTGTACTTTTGCCCCTGTTAGTAGAAAAGGGATTAGTGGTTATCCTCCAATCGCAACCTCCTCCTCACCCGATCCCAAAGAACTATGACCCAAATATCCACTACAATTTTCATCAGGGTCTGGGTCACCCTACTGATCGCTGCTTCCCATTGAAGTACGTCATCCAGGATTTGATCAATGCTGGGAAAATCATCACCCCTGCACCTTCTCAGCATGCTAATATTCACCAAGTGTCACTACCCCCACATCCTACCGGAGGAGCAGGTCCCAGACCCACCATCGGAATGATAGAAGATGAGGAGTTTGAATTTGACCCATCCGATTATATCAGTGATCGGGAGAATTATGTGGCACCATGGCCGAGGAATGATGAAGAAAGAAATGTTGGGATAATTGAACCCCTAAATTTGTTTGAATACTTCCCCAACCCAACCCCACAATTTGAACCTTTGGATCTCCGGGCATACTTTCCGTCCACCACATCCGTCAATTATGTAAATATCAATGCATAGCAACCATACACCATAACCCCCATCAATTACCCTATAAACCCCCATGCCTCCAATCCTGCACCCGCACCCGCCAGTCATTAATGACTTGCGCCCGCCCCATTTCAACTACCACCATACACCATAACCCCCATCGATTACCCTTTAAGCCACTAGGCCCCCAATCCAACACCCGCACCCATCAGTTATCAATGGCCTGTGCCCACTCTATCACCCCCAGTTCAACCACCGGCAAATTCCACCACCCCGGTCAATTACATAACGGCCCATTAGACTCCCCATCTGTCGCCAGCACCCACTAGCTATCAATGGCCTACTTTTACCTCCTTCCCTCCAATGCCACCACCCTCAAGCTTCACCACCCCCATTTGGCCCAATCTTTCCACCCAATCCGCTGCCACAGAGGTGAATCAAGTATTGCCCACACCTCTTGAGCCCACAGTACAAGTACCTCAAGAACCGACAGCCATACCCTTCCAGCTCTCGGGACCCACATATGATTCTCACCAGGTCCCGCTAAGCTACAAATAAACAGATATTAATGCCGGAAGCAGCAGGAGAGAAGGGGCAGTAAATTTTATTACCAAATTAGGGAGGATATCAAAACAGCCAGAAATACCAGCTGTAGCACAGGCCCAACCCGAAGGAAAGAAAGACAATGCGGTGAACCCCTTCGAGAAAATGAGTCGAGAACATATACTGGAGACTCAGCTGAGAAGAATGCCTGCCCATATCACTGTATGGGATCTGTTGATGACGTCCCCCCTCCATTTCCAAGCATTAATGGAGGCATTAAAAAATGCGCATGTATCATTCCACGTTAGCCCAGACGAAGTCGGGCAGATAATTGGTCAAGTGATGGCTCCAAATGCCATTTCATTTTCTGATGCCGATTTACCTGAGGAAGGAGGTAGTCACTCAAAATCTTTGAATATAACCATTGAGTACGGAAATGTGATTATCCCCTTGGTGCTAATTGATAATGGGTCTGCATTGAATATATGCCCGTTAAGAACCGCCACCAAGATCGGGGTCGATCCATGCATGTTAAGGCCCACCAGAACCAGTGCTAGAGGGTTTGACAATACCAGGAGAGAAATAATGGGAGAAGTTGATCTTGAGCTGCTGATAGGGCCAATGACCTTTTCCATCTTGTTTTAAGTCATGGATATCAAATCTTCATTTAATCTGTTATAGGGACGCCAGTGGCTACATGAAGTCGGAGCCATACCTTCCACATTGCACCAGAAACTCAAATTTGCATCTGGGCATAAGATCATTACAATCATTGAAGAGGGGCACAGTGAGAAAGAAAAAGCCGCCAATAGCGTTGAAAAACCCAATATGCTGAATGTACCACACACCGCTGAAGACGTCGAGCTCCACAGTTTTGAATATGAGGTGTCAGCTATACTCCCAAAACCCATTGAGGGCATCATGTCTAAAATGGGAGGCGGTATGGTAGCGGCAATGGCAATGCTCCAAAAGTGGGGCTATCAGAAAGGAAGGGGTTTGGGACCCAAATTACAAGGCAGAAGAGAGCCAGTTGTGGCTAAGGGATAGAAAGTAAGATTCGAGCTAGGATACAAGCCCACAGAGCAAGAGGTCTGAGAGGCCAAAGAGAAAGCCAGGGTGGCCGCAGTTGCAAGAACTCGAGGAATCAACATAGAAGAGAAACTTCGCCCTAGGCCGCACATCAAGGATTCCTTTGTCAGTGCAGGGGTCGTAAAAATCGATCGAAATGGGACAACCCATTTGACCCCACACAAACCCATAGCCACAGTCCATCCCACCAATCCCCAGATCTCCCTTCCCAGCTTGGAGATAGATTTGGCCGCGCTGTCCCTTTTCGAGGAACAACGGTCGGTACCTGAACAAACCCCCCCCTGTGGTAAATCACCACAAAACCGAGTTATCGTTTGAGGACATGATCTCAGACGAAATGAGGATCAATATGATGGAGGCTGACTCTAATGAGCCATATCAATCAGCACCCTCCATCCCAACAGGTAAAGAAGCGGCACCTCAGGTACGCAACTGGGCATCTTTGCCCCAAACCCTAGAAGCGGGGAGTGCCCTAACATTTGGCACCTATTTCCCAAAAAATAACAACCTATACAAAGTAAGATAAGCCCTTGGCAGGCAATACCTTGTATATACACAAACCCGCCTTACCAAAGGTCCGTTGCCGAAGAAAACAAAAATCTCAAAAACATGGAAAAAATACAAAATCTCAAAAACATTGGAAAAATCCAAAGTTTAAAAATATTGTCATGTAAAATTCCAGAAAATGTCCCACAAAAGGATGCCTTAATCAAAATGCCCATCCCACGTGAAATCAATCCCTTCCCTGTAGAAATATAAAAAGAGGTAGGGATCACGAGTCTAGACGAGGATGTTCCCTTCGAGGAACTCCCCAATGAGCTCCCTAACAGATTTGCTGACTTTGAGTATGGCCCTACCCCTAATGTCGAAGAGATCGAAGACGTCAATCTAGGAATTGAGGAGGTTCCCCGGATAACCAAAATCGGAACGTCACTGTCTCATGAGGAAAGAAAAAGCATGATCGACTTCCTTCGGTCATACCAAGACGTTTTTGCCTGGTCGTACGAGGACATGCTTGGTATGGATACTGATTTGGTCGAGCATGAGTTGCCCCTCTACCTTGATATGAAGTCAGTCAAGCAGAAGTTGAGACGTCTCCGACCCGAATGGATGCTGAAAGTCAAAGATGAGGTCATCAAGCAATACGATGCAGGGTTTCTCATGGTATCCAAATACCTGTAATGGCTAACCAATATCGTACCTGTGCCGAAGAAGGATGGAAAGGTTCGCATGTGCATCGATTTTCGTAATTTAAATAATGCGAGCCCAAAGGACGATTTCCCACTACCACACATCGACATCTTGGTAGACAACACTGCTAAGCATGGAATGCTCTTATTTATAGATGGATTCTCAGGATACAGTCAGATCAAAATGGTAGAGGTTGATCGCGAGAAGACAACGTTCATTACCCCCTGGGGAACCTTTTGCTATCGAGTCATGCCATTCGGGCTGAAGAATGCCGGTGCAACATACCAGAGAGCTATGACTGCACTATTTCATGACATGATGCACCGAGAGATTGAAGTATATGTCGATGATATGATAGGTTTGAAAGGCTCGAGGAAGTATAAAGGCTCTGTGAATCCACAATCGCATTTGGTGCTATGTCAGGGAAACTTCTAGGGTTCATCGTCAGCAGGAGGGGGATCGAGGTCGACCCAATCAAAGTCAAAGCCATCACTAAAATGCCACTACCGTCTACCGAGAAAGAGGTTAGAGGGTTTCTGGGTAGAATACAGTATATCAGTCGGTTCATTGCACAACTAACTCCAATATGCACGCCAATCTTCAAGTTACTAAGGAAGAATTCACCCGTTGAATGGAATGACGATTGTCAAGCAGCGTTCAAAAAAATCAAAAGCTACCTCCTTAATCCACCTGTTTTGGTACCACCTGAGCCAGGGAGACCACTCTTGATGTATCTCTCCACAACGAAAGTTTCAATGGGATGTGTCTTGGGGCAGCATGATGAAACGGGAAGAAGAGAGCAGGCCATTTACTATCTGAGCAATAAGTTTACTGATTATGAAGCGCGCTACTCTCATCTGGAGAAAGCATGCCTGGCTCTTGTATGGGCTACTCAAAGGCTCCGCCACTATTTGCTATCTCAAGCGGTTCTGCTCTTGGCCCGAATGGACCTATTAAAATACCTATTTGAAAGCCAGCTCTAACTGGACGAACCGTACGATGGCAACTTTTATCATCTGAATTCGACATCATGTATGTTACTCAAAAGTTGATCAAGGGGCAGGCGCTTGCTGATCATCTTGCTGACAATCCTTTACCTGATTATGAGCCTTTGAGGACCGAGTTCCCAGATGAAGATATCTTGTTCATGACGGAAGACGATACAGAAGAAGCAGAAGAATCATGGGTAATGCACTTTGACGGGGCAGCAAATGTCGAGGCCCAAGGAGTTGGTGCCATCCTGATTTCACTGAAAGGATCCTATGTACCGGTCTCTATCAAGCTCAACTTTCCTTGCACTAATAATATGGCTAAGTATGAAGCTTGCGTCGCTGGTCTGCAGGCGGCTCTCGATCTGAATGTAACTCACCTTCGAGTATTTGGCGAATCACAGTTAATCATATGTCAGACGAATGGCGATTGGAGGACAAAAGACGAGAAATTCACTGGATGAACCGCACGATGACAACTTTTATTATCTGAATTCGACATCACGTACGTTACTCAGAAGTCGATCACGGGGCGGGCGCTTGCTGATCATCTTGTTGACAATCCTTTACCTAATTATGAGCCTTTGAGGACCGAGTTCCTAGATGAAGATATCTTGTTCATGACGGAAGACGATACAGAAAAAGCAGAAGAATCATGGGTAATGCACTTTGACGGGGCAGCAAATGTCGAGGGCCAAGGAGTTGGTGCCATCCTGATTTCACTGAAAGGATCCTATGTACCGGTCTCTATCAAGCTCAACTTTCCTTGCACTAATAATATGGCTGAGTATGAAGCTTGCGTCGCTGGTCTGCAGGCGGCTCTCGATCTGGATGTAACTCACCTTCGAGTATTTGGCGATTCACAGTTAATCATATGTCAGACTAATGGCGATTGGAGGACGAAAGACGAGAAACTGATCCCCTATCATGAACACCTCGAAGATCTGATAGCTTGCTTCCAAGATGTGACTTTCTCATACGTCCCTCGGATAAGGAATCGCTTTGCCGATGCATTAGCAACTTTGGCGTCAATGATTGAAATCCCCTATGATGTTGAGATGAAGCCGATTGTGATCGAGCAGAGGAATGAGCCGGCCTTCTGCCTCCAGATTGAGGAACCTACAAAGCCTGATGATGAGCCACCTTGGTTCTCAAATATCAAGAATTTCCTCGAGACACTAACCTTCCCAGAGGATACATCCAAGACGAACCAACGAACCATTCAACGTTTAGTGACAGGTTATGTCATTTGCTGGGAATGCCTCTACAAGCAATCATATAATAACATCTTACTTAGGTGCCTTACTGAAATTGAAGCGGCCAATATTATGAAAGAAATCCATGAGGGAGTATGAGGAGCCCACGTCAGCGGTCACATGCTCGCTAAGAAAATCCTACGGCAGGGTACTTTTGGACCACCTTGGAATCGGATTGTTGCAAACATGTTCAAAAATGCTACAAGTGTCAATAACACTCTAGTCTGATACACGCTCCTGCCATTGATCTTCACTGCATGGCCACTCCTTGGCCATTTGCTACCTGGGGCCTTGACGTTGTCGGAATGATTAATTCGAAAGCATCAAATGGACATCGGTTCATCCTTGTCGCCATCGAATACTTCACCAAGTGGGTAAAAGCAGCATCATATGCCAACATCACGACCAGTCACGTTGAGAAGTTTCTTAAGAATAATATTGTGTGCTGATTTGGAGTACCCAAAGATATCATCACGGGCAACGGCACAAACTTTGCGAATAAGTGCATTCGAGACTTCTGCGAGCAATACAAGATCAAGCACCATCGCTCATCCCCTTATCGGCCTCAAACTAATGGAGCCGTGGAAGCCGCGAACAAGACAGTCATCCGCATCCTTGAGAAAATGGTCGTCACTTATTGAGATTAGAGCGAAATGCTGCCATTTGCTTTGTGGGCCTACCGAACGTCGATCCGTACCGCTACAGGTGCAATACCATTCTCCCTTGTGTATAGAACCGAGGCTGTCCTCCCGGTAGAGGTTGAAGTATCCTCTCTCTGAATCCTCATGGAATCAGGCTTACCCGAAGTAGAGAGAGAGATCTCGCTTTGAACAATTAAACTTATTGGACGAGAAGAGACTCCTAGCCTTGTGTCACACTCAAGTTTACCAGGGGAGAATCGCACGCGCTTACAATAAACGTGTCTGCGGTCGAGATCTAAAGGTAGGAGACACTGTGCTGAAGATCTTTCCATCCCTCCATGTCGATCTAAGAGGAAAGTTTAAGCCGAAATGGAAAGGACCATACGTCATTCAAGAAGTGCTGCCAGGATACGCCATCCGCCTCGCCACCATGGACGGAGATCATCTTCCTGAACCCATCAACGCTAGATACGTCCGACGGTTCTACTCTTAGTCTATCGCGATAAGGTAAGTATTGATGAAACAGATACGTGACTGCTTAAGAACCACCCGAAAGAGGCCATCATTCCAAGCACAGTAGCCCAAAAGTATCCCTAAAAATGATGATATCCTTTGCTACCCCATTTAAGCCTGGGCCTTTCTTTCAATAAACCCCTTCCCCAACAAAAAAAAGAATGCGTGTACATATACCAAAACAAAAAAGGGAGAGAAAAGATGCATGTGTGTAAAGTTACTATCAAATCCAAAAAAAATCGAAAAAGTAAAACCACACAAAGAGATTGCCTGAAATGAAGAAAAAAAGAACAAAGAAGAATCACGAGGCATGTACAGTAAAACCCCCAAGGAAGAAAGTATGTTGAGAAAATTGAAGCCGTATCAAGGAAACCCTTTTAGCCCAGCATACCTTCAAATCCTAACCTAACCCACGGCCAAGCTGTAATAGCCCTAAAAATCACGTTAAACTATGACCTCGGGATCCGTGCCCGATTGGTCTTAGGTTTGACCATAAGATAGTTCAAAGATGAACTTAAAGTGAGATGAGCGGATGTGATGTGTGAACCAGTGTAGAAGAGTGGAGAGATAGAGGGTGTGTAGAGTAACATACACCGAGGGGTGTGTATGTGTTCCACACCGAGAAAAGAAATAAAATAAAAAGGGTGAAAACCCTAACTTTCATGTTTTTGTGGTTGAGAGAAGTAAAGAAGAGAGAGAAAGAGAGAGGAGTGAGAGAAGAGTTATTGCAACTGTTTGGAAGAAGGAGTCAAGCATCAAGAAGGCCGGATTCGACGCAAGGGATCCGTTAGAGCCAAAGCTAGAAACCCTAGCCTTCCAACTAGCGATAGAAATCAACTTGAGATCTATCCAAGGTAAATTCTTGTAAATAAGATGCATAGATCATAGGGGTTAAGTTGTGGTTAAATGTGGGTTAAATCATAGGATAATGGTTTAGAGAAATAAAGGAAAAAGTATGGGAAAAGATTGGGAAGAACAGCTCGAAAAGGGGCTGAATCTGACAATTTCGATTAATCGAAATTGGGTTTCGATTAATCGAAATTGGCCAGGAAGTTGAAAGGTCAGAAGACCACGACTTCGATTAATCGAATTGGATTTCGATTAATCGAATTTGGATTTCGATTAATCGATTTGAGAATCGATTAATCGACTGGGAACCTCCAGTGGACCCAAGGGTTGGAAGAAATGATTTATGAAAATCGACTAATCGAAAATGGGATTTCGATTAATCGATTTGAGTTTTCGATTAATCGATTTGGGATCGATTAATCGACAGAAATTCAATTCAAGCGAGGTGTACCTTGCGAAAAGAAGAAATTGATTAATCAAATCGGATTCGATTAATCGAATGAAAACTCAACTTTCGAAGCGAGGTGTACTTTGCGAAAGAAGAATTTGATTAATCAAACTGGATTCGATTAATCGACGAAACGCGATCGCTCAACAAAGGAGTTTACTTTGCGAAAAGAAGAATTTCGATTAATCGAAAACAGATTCGATTAATCGAATGACAATTCGACTGTTCGAACTGAGAATGGACTTTGCGAAAAGGAGAATTTCGATTAATCGAAATTACTTCGATTAATCGATATTGACCTTCGATTAATCGATTTTGGAAATCGATTAATCGAACCAGGTTCGATTAATCGATTCTGGATTTCGATTAATCGACTGGGATAAATTTTGTTGACTTTTAGGTTTGACTGTAAGATTCTTGGAGGATCTTATACCTTCTTTATTACATCCTTTGTGATGTGTTTCACCTGTTATGTGGTAACATAGGTGGTACGTATGAGCTAGTGCACAAGGAGCCACGTGGGACCTTGATGCATTGAACAAGTAAAGACTTGAGGTAGGGAACACCTTGAACATGTACTTTATTTTACAAGAGCATGTATGTAGTGATATAAATTTCAATTCAATTATTTTTACTGCTCAAAGAATTGTGAAAAGTGTGTGTGTGTGACATTCATAAGAGTAAACGAATGAGCCATCCCCAGGGGATGAAGAAGTAAAGAGATAAGAGCATCAGGTGTGATGCAAGTTAATGGATACATCCCAGGGATGTATCCACAGATTGAATCATGTTTGATAGGGCCTAACTGATATAAGATAGCACACTTACACGGTGAATAACTATATGTAAGGCACCGATATTTTTGTTATTTGAGGTTCCTTAGGTTACCCCACCGACGTGGCGGGATACCCACGACTGACACGGCAGGATATCCGTGACCGATACGGCGGCGAAACCGTAGGCCAGTGCGGAGGCTTATCCGTACATAGTAAGCACACCCCAGGGGTGTTGATTGAGATAAGTGAAACCCCGCCACCAATCCCCAGGGGAAAGGGGCTTGGGTACTATATGGTATTCCCAGGGAATACATTAAAACTGTCTATATAGATGACGATGAAGGGTAGCTCATCGGGGCTCGATGCTATATTGCTCGGGGATTACTTAAGTTGAAAGTTAAGTTTTGCTTTAGGCCTTTTCAGCATTATTCATGAGTAAATGAAAACATAAGAAATCAACAGTAAAACGAATGCTTTTAACTGTTTTATCAACAACTGCATAGTCACATCATGCATGGCATATCATAGAATATATGTGAGTTATAACTTATATGTTCAGCAGTGTTTGTTCCCTATTGAGCTAGGATGTAGCTCACCCTATAGACTATACGTCGCTTGAGTCCATTAGTAGCATTGCCGAGGTCTCGACGCCGATCCCGTGAGTCGGACTTTCTTGGAGGAGTTGGAGCCACCTCGGAGGACTTCTTCTAGAGGACTCAGTTGTGCTACTTTGAGGAGTTTTGAGTATGCTTGGTATGTCAAGCCTTTATTTTGTGAAAACATGTATATGTATAGAGTTTGTATTATTCCTTTGGGGCGAACCATCTGTGATGATTTATATCATCGATGGTTCGGATCGGTTCTCCCTTCATGCAGAGGCATGAGGGTAGAACTGTCCTTTGAAAAGTATTTCTAATTAGATTTAAATTCCGCAAGTTGTTCTTATTTCTTTTTATGCTTGATATACCAGTGTTGTGCATAGTTAAGCACGCAGTCAAGATGATCGTCGATGGCACGGGTTTCGGTGAAATCCGGTACATCGCTGATTAATATCAGAGCCATTTTCTTTTAGCAATTCTGACAAGGATTCTTTCGTCAGATCATAGGGGCTTCTGCTAACGAAACCTTAGTTTCAAATGCAGCCGCAAATGTCAGCTAGAGGGAGAGGCCGACCAAGGGGAGGCCATCAAAGGAGTTTACGTAGTGGAGATGGTTACATCTCTCCTACCAATAGAGTGCCTTTAGGAGGTAATGAGGCCCGAAGCGAGTGCTGAACATCATGAGGAAGAGGATCGAGATCATCAGGATCAAGATCTAAGGGAGCAAGAAAGATTGAGAGAAAGGCAAGAAGATAGAGAGGAACGACAAAGGATGATGCACACTATGGAGACTATGGCAGCTGCCATGGCACAACAAGCAGCATCCTTTGCAGCTCATGGGTCAAGAGAACAGGAGCCACCTACACCACCAGTAGGATCTGCGTTGCCTGTGCCCTCATCTTTTACAGAGTTTAGAAGGATGAGACCTCCTTCATTTTCTGGGCAGGCAGACACAATGGCCGCTGAGAATTGGCTAATGGAGATGGAGAAAGTCTTTAGCGTGCTAACTTGCACGGAAGACGAGAGTGTAAGATGGGACTTACATGTTGGATGGGGAGGGCCTTGGTGGAAGTCCGTGATAAGGACTCGGGCTCGGGGAGACCCAGAGTTGCCTTGGACTTGGGAGGAATTTGTTGAGGAGTTCAACAAACAATATTTCCTAAGTGGTGAGGAACCAATTAGAGATACAATTTTGCTAGTACAAGGGAGAATGACCGTGAGAGAATACGGTAGAGTTTCTACGACTTGCCCGTTTTGCTCGGACACGCCGCTTCAAGTGATGAAGTCCAAGAGGTTTCGACAAGGTTTGAAGCCTGAGGTTAGAGGAGGCGTAGCTCCATTTCAGTTAAGGACCTATGCAGAGGTCATGAGCAAAGCGCTGGCTGGAGAAGAGGAGAACACGACAGGATATAGACAGAGAGAGCAGAGAGGACTTGACCACGGAAGGATGGGGAACTCACGAACCGCCGTGAATAAAAAGCCGAGGTTCGTGGGTGAGTCGAGACCGATTTGAGGAGGTTTTTGGAAGACCGGCGCAACAATGAACAACAACACCAACAGAGGTTTCCATTACTTGCGTCGGGGAGACCTATTCGCTATGAGAGCCACCTGCATGTCTCGGTGCCACTATCACAGGGGTTCTCGCATGTATCTTCCGCACCTCGAGCGTGTGCGGATGTGGCAAGCCGCACAGGACAGTAGACTGCAGAATCGGAACTAGAGGTTGGTTGCGATGTGGCAAGGTGGGCCACATGATCAAGGATTGCCCGAGACGGACAAAGGGCAAGGCGGCGATTCTGACACCACGACCCATTCAAGCAAGGAAGCCGATTGTTAGGGGGAGAGCCTATGCAGTCACTGCTCAGGAAGCAGGGAATGTGCACGACGTCATCCAAGGTGAGAAATTTTATTTTATTAAAGAAAAATTCCGTTTCATAAAGAATTTTAGATGGAAAAAGGTGCATGCATTAGGAATAGTGTAGGTTCTTTTAATATAAACTGAGAGTGCATTTTGATGTGTAAATTTCTGTATGTATGTGTATATATATTATAGGTACTTTAACTATGTATGAAAGGGGAAGTGTATTTAGACATGACGCTCGAGTGTTGATAGACCCCGGGTCTACCCACTCATTCGTCACTCCACGTTTTGCTAAGAAGATGAAGATCGTTCCAGAGACGTTGGATTTCGTCCTATCTGTGTCTATTCCGACTGGAGAGTTAGTGGACACGGAGTTAGCTTGCAAATCCATCATCGTAGCAGTTCAAGACTTAGAAGTGCATGAATTGGAAGCAAAGTTGGTACTGTTAGACATGCAAGGGTTTGATGTGATCCTGGTTGGCATTTGACATTGTGCGACCATTGATTGCAAGAACAAGGTAGTCATTTTCGGACCCAACACAAGAAGATCATTTCGGTTTCAAGGAGAGGTCGTCATCTGCGATCTCAAAGAAGAAGGGCCGAGAAAATGATCAGAAAGGGATGCAGTGGATACTTAGCTTTCTTAAAGGAGGACAAAGAGGAAAAGAACGTCATTTCTGAGATAGCAATTGTGCGAGACTTCGCTGACGTGTTTCCAGAAGAATTGCCTGGATTACCTCCAGAAAGAGAAGTAGAATTCGCCATTGACTTAGCACCAGGAACGGAGCCTATTTCGAAAGCACCTTATAGAATGGCTCCCGCTGAGCTAAAGGAGTTGAAGGAACAACTACAAGAGCTGATGGACAAGGGGTTTGTTAGACCAAGTGTATCTCCATGGGGAGCACCGGTCTTGTTTGTCAAGAAGAAAGATGGGTCAATGAGACTATGCATTGACTATCGACAATTGAACAAACTCACCGTGAAGAACCGATACCCTTTGCCTAGAATAGACGATCTATTCGACCAACTGCAAGGAGCAAGGTATTTTTCTAAGATTGACCTGAGATCTGGGTATCATCAGTTGCGAGTTAAAGCTGAGGACATTCAGAAGACAGCTTTCCGGACACGGTATGGACATTATGAATTCCTTGTGATGCCGTTTGGGTTAACGAATGCTCCAGCGTCGTTTATGGATCTGATGAACCGAGTGTTTAAACCACACTTGGACTCCTGCGTTGTAGTATTCGTTGATGATATACTAATATACTCCAAATCCAAGACAGAACACGAAGAACATTTGAGGATTGCTCTACAAACGCTACGTGAACACCAATTGTACGCCAAACTCAGTAAGTGTGAGTTTTGGTTGGAAGAAGTTAGCTTTTTGGGACATGTTGTCTCGAAGCACGGCGTCACGGTAGACCCAGCAAAGATAGAAGCAGTAGTTAAATGGGAGCAGCCAAAGACAGTGACAGATGTCCGAAGTTTTCTGGGCTTAGCAGGCTATTATCGACGTTTCGTTGAGGGGTTTTCAAAGATATCGGGACCTCTCACAAAGCTGACACGAAAAGATTCAAGGTTTGAGTGGAGTGAGGCATGCGAGAAGAGTTTTCAAGAACTCAAAACGAGACTCACTTCAGCCCCAGTGTTGGCAATTCCTTCAGGCAGTGGAGGATACGCAGTGTACAGCGACGCGTCATACAATGGCCTTGGTTGTGTGCTCAACCAACACAAGAAGGTGATAGCTTACGGATCAAGACAATGAAAAGAACACGAGAAAAATTACCCGACTCATGACTTGAACTGGCTGTCATTTTTGGCGCTTAAAGATTTGGAGACATTACTTGTATGGTGAGACTTTTGAAATTTTCACCGATCATAAGAGCCTCCGATATCTGTTCACACGTGAAGGAGCTCAATATGAGACAAATATGAGATGGATGGAATTCCTCAAGGACTACGATTGCTCTATACAATACCATCCTGGCAAGGCGAATGTAGTAGCCGATGCATTGAGTCGAAAGGGTTCAGCTCAGTTAGCTTCATTGATTTTGGGTATGCACCGATGGAAACTATTGGAAGACCTGGCATGCTATGATGCGAACATTGAGTCAAAGGACACTGGATCCTTTTTGGCTAACATCTCAGTAAAGCCAGTGATATTTGAACATATCCACGAGCTACAGATGAAAGATCCAGCATTAACAAAGATTCGTCAAGGCGTGAGTGAAGGCATCAGTTCGGACTTCTCAATAAAAGCAGATGGTTCTTTGTTGTTTAAAAGGCCGTCTATGCATCCCGGATAATGCCGATCTAAGACGAACAATTCTTGATGAAGCTCATAAGTCAAATTATGCGATCCACCCTGGTAGCACCAAAATGTACCAAGATTTGAAAAAGAATTATTGGTGGAGAGGACTGAAACAAGACGTGGCCGAGTATGTGTCACGATGTTTGACTTGTCAACAAGTGAAGGTTGATCATAGACATCCTGCGGGACTATTGCAACCTTTACCAATACCAGAATGGAAGTGGGAATCGATCTCAATGGATTTCATTGTTGGATTACCTCGTCGCTAAGAGACATAATGCTATTTGGGTCGTCAGAGACCGATTGACCAAATCAACAGACTTTTTGCCATACAATACTACATCTGGCGGGAAGATTGGCGGAACCTATATATGAAAGAGATTGTAAGATTACATGGTATTCCAAGCAGCATAGTTTCAGATCGTGATCCACTGTATACGTCCAAGTTTTGGAAGAAATTTCAAGAAGGAATGGGAACGCGACTAGACTTTAGTTCAGCTTTCCATCCTCAAACTGATGGACAGACAGAGCGAGTGAACCAAGTGATAGAAGACATGCTCAGAGCGTGCATGCTTGATATGCAAGGATACTGGGATGAGTATCTACCGATGCTCGAGTTCGCGTATAATAACAGTTTTCAAACGAGCATTGGCATGGCACCATATGAAGCTCTATATGGACGACGATGCAAGTCACCCCTCAATTGGGAAGAAACAGGTGAGAAATTTGTATTAGGACCAAAGCTACTTGAAGATAATGCTACCGTCGTCCGAATTATCAGAGAAAGGTTGAAGACAGCACAGAGTAGACAGAAAAGTTACGCCGATGTGAAGCGGACTAGTGTTGACTACAAAGTGGGCGAGCATGTGTTTGTGAAGGTGTCACCTATGAAAGGTGTAATGCGATTTGGCAAGAGGGGAACTCTAAGTCCACGTTATGTTGGACCATTTGAAATTTTGGGACTAATAGGTGAAGTTGCATATCGCATTAGTTTACCACCGCTATTCGATCGAGTACATAATGTCTTCCACATATCGATGCTCGTAAAGTACGTGAATGATCCGTCTCATGTGTTAGGAAGCAACCTATAGAGATGTGTGAGGACATGAGCATGATAGAGGAACCGGAGATCTTGGATCGAAAGAACAAGTATCACGCAAGACTAAAGTAATTCCTTAGTGCTTGTTCGATGGAACAATCATCCTAAAGAAGAGGCTACTTGGGAACGAGAGAGGCCGATGTAAAGAACAATACCCAAATTTGTTTCCAACGACGTGAAAGTGCAATGTAAACCACAAACGTGTTGTGAAATCTCCACTATACTTGTAATTCAATGGAAATTTTAATCCAATCATGAATTGTCAAAATAAGAAAAGAAACAAAGAGATTTAAATTCAGAGAATTGGCAAAATCGACATCGATTTCAAATCGATTAATCGATTTGGAATTTCGATTAATCGATCTTGTTCGATTAGTCGATCGGCATGTGCCGTTGATCGAAATGAAAAGTTGAGTTAGAAAATGCATAGAAGAATTTCGATTAATCTAAATGGGATTTCATTAATCAATACTTAAGAAATTTTGGAAAATTTTGAAGTTTTTAGACGATTTCGATTAATCAAACTAAGTTCGATTAATCGATTTGAGATTTCGATTAATCGAAATGAATTTCGATTAATCCGCAGATGAGCTCAAAATTTTAAATTTTAAATAAACACGATTTCGATTAATCGAAATATTTTCGATTAATCGAATTTTATTTTCGATTAATCGATTTGAAAAATCGATTAATCGATTTTACGCGGCTTAACCTAGTTTTGAATTTCGATTAATCGAAATGGAATTTCGATTAATCGAGCCGCGGGCTATATAAATAAATTTGGGGATTTCATTCCCCATTCGAAATCATTTGAGCTTCTGGATTTTTGGACGTTTCGACTCCCTCTTTTTCCGACCATCCGCGCCCTAGAGCTTGATTTTTCGCCGATTCACGTCCACAAATCGTCGTCTTCGCCTTGAAACCTAAGGTAAACCCTAGGCTCGATTATTTCTTGATTCCAATTGATAAACCTAGTTTTCCTTTTTGTGGAAAATGCCTCCCAAGACTTTGTCTTCAAGAAGGCAACTTCTAAACTTTCCTGCAGGCGAAGAACGCCGCACCACCACCACCTACCCCATCGCCGGTGAGGACTCCATCACCGTCGAATCGGAGACCACCTCGGTTCGACGAGCTGCCCACGCTGTGAAGTCTTCCAATCCACCCCATGCCACCACCACCCACCAACGTGGAGCAACCAAACGAGTGGTGGGCAGCCAAGACCTTTGAGGTCGAATATACCATCGACCCTACCCTTTTCACCGACCCCGATGTACCGGGCGAGACCCAATGGGCTCAAAACTACATAAACAATGCCGGTCTCGGCAATCTTCTCAAACCAATCCGGGGCTCCTACTACCCTAGATTGGTGAGATTATTCTACCAAGGGCTAACGGTGGCCCTACCTGCATCATCACCAAAATCGAGGGTCGTCTACACGATCACTCGGCGTCACATTCACGAGGTGCTCGAGTGCTACCTCGAGTTCACCCCCGAGACTACCCTATTTCCACCCTTTGTGGAAGACCCCCGATTTGAGGAAGTCATGACCCTCATGACAAATGGCAAGAAGGGGTCGGGCATTTCCATCAAGAGGGTTGATCTTCCACCCTACATGTGGATGCTCGACTCCATAATCAAATGCAACCTTTACCCGATGCGCCACGACACTGAGCGCGTGGACAAAGTGCAACATGCACTTTACGCGGCCTTCTGTGGCCGATGGTTTGATGCTACCAAGGTCATCCTTGAGGGATGCGTACATCAAGACTAAACGATGAAGGGCAACATGCGCCCAAGGAGAAGATGCCGTATGCTCGGCTCATCTCAAGCATGTTGGAGTGCTACTCAGCCCTCCTACGATTTCACCTCACGAGGTGAGGGCTACGGATCGCGTGAAGACGTTCACCAAGTCTTCATGGACCCGTAGCTACAACCTCTGAAGCGGACCCTACAGCTCGGGTCCCGCTCCCCCAGCAACAGCCAGCGTGCTGGAGCAGTGCTGTGCACCGCCACCACCCCCACCACCTCAGCAGGACCCACTTGAGGGTGGGGCACACCCTGCCGCAGCCGAGCCATCCATGGAGAGGGTTCCCTCCCACACCACAGCCACGCCGACACCACCTGCACACTCCGCGCCCGCGACTCCCACCTCATCCTACCGCCGGCGCGCCGCTCCATCCGGTCCTACCATAGAGGACGTGCTGGCCAGAATGGACGCAAATAATGAGAGGATGAACAGGAGGATTGATTTCCTCATGTTTCACACCCTCCAGTTCATCTACCCCCACACCTACATGGATATGTTGGCCCGCGAAGAAGAGTGGACGGCCGGACGCACCGCCTTCCATCGAGGACCCGTCTTCCATCCCACCACTGACGCGGCTCCTTCCACATCCGCATCTACTCCGCCGACCCAGACGCCGCAGCCGCAGCCAGAGCCAGCTCCTGCAGACCCACCAGTCACTGCAGCACCGGACCAGCCTAGCGAGGGGCCTGCTTGAGTTTTAGTTATATTTTTGTATCAGTCATGTTTTGTATAGATGTATATCTTGTACGCCAACTCATGTGGCGCCTTGTAAAATTTTCCCATATTAATAGAAATTCAGTTTTTTCTTTTTGTGTGTAATTGTTTTTTTTGTTTTGTTAATACAATTTTACTCCTTGCTAATATATGGGAAGGTGTGACTACTTGAGTACGTCTGACTAAATTGGACTACCTCACCTGAGCGTGTGGGGAGAGAGAGACCTAGAGCGAGATAAACCTTGGGTTATTTTCGAGGACGAAAATTCCCAAGGTGGGGAGGATGTAATAGCCCTAAAAATCACGTTAAACTATGACCTCGGGATCCGTGCCCGATTGGTCTTAGGTTTGACCATAAGATAGTTCAAAGATGAACTTAAAGTGAGATGAGCGGATGTGATGTGTGAACCAGTGTAGAAGAGTGGAGAGATAGAGGGTGTGTAGAGTAACATACACCGAGGGGTGTGTATGTGTTCCACACCGAGAAAAGAAATAAAATAAAAAGGGTGAAAACCCTAACTTTCATGTTTTTGTGGTTGAGAGAAGTAAAGAAGAGAGAGAAAGAGAGAGGAGTGAGAGAAGAGTTATTGCAACTGTTTGGAAGAAGGAGTCAAGCATTAAGAAGGCCGGATTCGACGCAAGGGATCCGTTAGAGCCAAAGCTAGAAACCCTAGCCTTCCAACTAGCGATAGAAATCAACTTGAGATCTATCCAAGGTAAATTCTTGTAAATAAGATGCATAGATCATAGGGGTTAAGTTGTGGTTAAATGTGGGTTAAATCATAGGATAATGGTTTAGAAAAATAAAGGAAAAAGTATGGGAAAAGATTGGGAAGAACAGCTCGAAAAGGGGCTGAATCTGACAATTTCGATTAATCGAAATTGGGTTTCGATTAATCGAAATTGGCCAGGAAGTTGAAAGGTCAGAAGACCACGACTTCGATTAATCGAATTGGATTTCGATTAATCGAATTTGGATTTCGATTAATCGATTTGAGAATCGATTAATCGACTGGGAACCTCCAGTGGACCCCAAGGGTTGGAGGAAATGATTTAAGGAAAAATCGACTAATCGAAATGGGATTTCGATTAATCGATTTGAGTTTTCGATTAATCGATTTGGGATCGATTAATCGACTTGTGAAATTCAAGCTGACGATGAGGTGAACCTTGCGAAAAGAAGAAATTCGAGTAATCGAATCTGGATTGAATTTATCGAATGAAAACTCAACTGTTCGAACAGTAGGCCTACTTTGCAGAAAGAAGAATTTCGATTAACCGAAACTGGATTCGATTAATCGAGCGAAATGCGTTGAGCGGTGAGTTTACTGCGAAAAGAAGAATTTCGATTAATCGCAATTCGATTAATCGAATGACAATTCATTATTGAATCGAGAATGGACTTTGCGAAAAGGAGAATTTCGATTAATCGAAATTACCGATTAATCGATATTGACCTTCGATTAATCGATTTTGAAATCGATTAATCGAACGAGTTCGATTAATCGATTACGGATTTCGATTAATCGATGGGATAAATTTTGTTGACTTTTAGGTTTGGTTGTAAGATTCTTGGAGGATCTTATACCTTCTTTATTACATCCTTTGTGATGTGTTTCACCTGTTATGTGGTAACATAGGTGGTACGTGTGAGCTAGTGCACAAGGAGCCACGTGGGACCTTGATGCATTGAACAAGTAAAGACTTGAGGTAGGGAACACCCTGAACATGTACTTTATTTTACAAGAGCATGTATGTAGTGATATAAATTTCAATTCAATTATTTTTACTGCTCAAAGAATCGTGAAAAGTGTGTGTGTGTGACATTCATAAGAGTAAACGAATGAGGCATCCCTGTGGGATGAAGAAGTAAGAGATAAGAGCATCGGTGTGATGCAAGTTAATGGATACATCCTGGATGTATCCACGCATTGAATCATGTTTGATAGGCCTGACTGGTATAAGATATCACACTTACACGGTGAATAACTATATGTTCGGCACCGTTATTTTTGTTATTTGAGGTTTCTTAGGTTACCCCACCGACGTGGCGGGATATCCACGACTCACACGGCAGGATATCCGTGACCGATACGGCGGCGAAACCGTAGAGGCCAAAGTGGAGGCTTATCCGCATAGTAAGCACCCAGTGGGTGTTGATTGAGATAAGTGAAACCCGCCACCAATCCCTGTGAAAGGGGCTTGGTACTATATGGTATTCCTGTGAATACATTAAAGCTATCTATATAGATGACGATGAAGGGTAGCTCATCGGGCTCGATGCTATATTGCTCGGGATTACTTAAGTTGAAAGTTAAGTTTTGCTTTAGGCCTTTTCAAAGATTATTCATGAGTAAATGAAAACATAAGAAATCAACAAGAAACGTAATGCTTTTAATCGCTTTATCAACAATCGCATAGTCACATCATGCATGGCATATCATAGAATATATGTGAGTTATAACTTATATGTTCAGTTGTTTGTTCCCTATTGAGCTAGGATGTAGCTCACCCTATAGACTATACGTCAGGTCCATTAGTCATTCTGAGGTCTCGGGGGACGCCGATCCGTGAGTCGGGACTTCTTTGCCGGCGAGGAGTTGGAGCCACCTCCAGAGGACTTCTTCTAGAGGACTCCGTTGTGCTACTTTGAGGAGTTTTGAGTAGAGATTGTACGGCTTGGTATGTCAAGCCTTTATTTTGTGAAAACATGTATATGTATAGAGTTTGTATTATTCCTTTGGGGCGAACCATCTGTGATGATTTATATCATCGATGGTTCGGATCGGTTCTCCCTTCATGCAGAGGCATGAGGGTAGAACTGTCTTTTGAAAAGTATTTCTAATTAGATTTAAATTCCGCAAGTTGTTCTTATTTCTTTTTATGCTTGATATACCAGTGTTCCGTGCATAGTTAAGGGGCACGGTCAAGATGATCGTGCTGATGGCACGGGTTTCGGGGTGCCGAAATCCGGGCTGTCACACAAGCTACTCCCTGAAGGAAGCCCTCTTTGTAGGTTCGCAAGCAGTCATAATATCTGTTAAGTCAACACAAGCCGAGTTGTGAGACGACACCAGAACCCCATCCAGTCGGCTATGACGGAATTGACGTCTATGTCGTGACTGTTAAAAAGGAAAAAGAAAAGAAAATAATAATAAATAAAGAAAATACAAGGTCAATAAGATGAT
Source organism: Chloranthus sessilifolius (assembly GCA_021018995.1). Lineage (NCBI taxonomy): Eukaryota > Viridiplantae > Streptophyta > Magnoliopsida > Chloranthales > Chloranthaceae > Chloranthus > Chloranthus sessilifolius. The sequence continues at coordinate 108,643,433 of CM037591.1, read as the reverse complement.
GCAATCGTGGAGACTGGTGGATACCTCAATCGAGATAAACAATCCTTTCTCATGCTTCAAGAGAACAAAGATCGCCACCTACACCAAGGATCTGCTATGTATATCAGCAATAACATGCAACTGAACGAAGTAATACCGAGGAGATAAATATAAAAAAATAATAAAAGAGAGAGAAAAGAAGAAAGGGTTGGACTGATTGAGAAGATTGATGTTTGAGGAACCCTTTTGTTACTCTTCCTGTACCCTCTTGTCCGACTGGGCCGTTCATGCTAGTTCAAATCCGGTCCCGACCAGAATTGTCTTTGTGAAACCCGTATCGTCAAACGTATGACCCAAGACAAGGAGAAAGGTTTGACTCAATCTAAAGGGATCAATGTTCTGGCCTTGGTAAAATCCAAAAACTCACTAAGGTCTGACTACATGAAAGAGTTTGACTATGCTCAAAATGGAACCCGTTATTCCGTCTCACTGTCAAGGCATCAAAAGCAAAAGAAAAGAAGAACAAAAGCTAAAAAAAAAAAATCAAGGAAAATTCAAACACCAAAAAATATGCATATATTTTTACTCATTTTCATGTACATATTTCCAGCATCATATTTCAATCCAAAAACAAAACTCCAAAAAATATCTCGAAAAAGAAAAATATAGATAAAAGTTTATTTCTCCTTCTATTAATTAGGATGCTTATTGTTACCTATATAAATAAAAAAGGGACTGACATTTTCTCAAGGATGTGCAGGAACATCAAACGGTCCAAAGCCTTGAAGCAGGCAACTTCTCAGCGATGGACAAATAAGATGAAGCATCCCGCCACCGACGTCAGGTCTATTAAAAGGGGAGAATGAAAATCATTTTGAAAAAGAAAAAAAGAAATTTGTGAACTTTTACGCATAGCTATGCACTCGCATATTTTCGATGCGGTAAAATGTCAATATTTTATCGGCAACGCAGCTGTGTAAAATTAACGTCCTAAGTCTAAGGCACGCCTTGGATTCTGGATCCTACTTCAAGGAAGGAGCAACAGTATCGGTCTCGGTCAAATAGTCAATATTTCGATCAAGTCGACTCCACTGCTAAATCTTTACGATGAACGCTCTATTTTGGATTCATGTGAACTTAAGTGTCTTAAGCTTCAGATTCTCCGTTGGAAAAGGTCAATCGTTGGTTGAAACCAACCTGTTAGGAATGAGATTACATATCAATCAAACTATGTGCAACCATGCATTCAGAAGGGTTCATTTCCCTTTTATTTTCTGCAGGCTTAAAACCTGTGTGGGCAGCGGTATCCCTATAAAGTGTACGCCATGCGTCTGGGTATCCGTATGATGGTCATTTGTCCCTGTAAATTATACTCGGGTGGGTTCGAGTCGGGGCTTCCATCGCCTTTGTTGTTGCTTATTGCCCCCGATGGGTACATGATTATGCATAGTTAATTGATGATTATGATCATTATCAACAGAGGCCAGGATTGGATGCCCCCTTTTGAGAGGTGCCCAATGTTTGGCTGGATCTGTTCAAGGAAGTCGAAACTGGATACTCTAGGTCATGCTAAGTTGTGAGGTATGCTTTCAGAAAAATGACACGTACTCCTAAAAAGCGTTGTGACATCTATTCACGTCGCTCGGGTGGTCATGCTAAATAAGCGTTGTGACATCTATTCAGCAGGGGAACCTGCGAATAGTCTAATGAGGCCATCAAATGGCTTGTAGGATTGGACGCAAACTGTGGAGCCTTGCGTGTGTTTACTTTGCGCCTATCTTTGAATGTGGGTCGATCACTCCTCTTACTCACGAAGTTGTTGCATTCAGAATGAATTTTAAACATCAATCACCTTCAAATCATCTCGAGAAGCGAACGTTTTTCTCGGCTAACGGGCTTTCACAACTCGAGAGGCGAGTATTTTTCCCAGCTATTGGGCTTTTGCAACTCATTCCACCTTGGTTATGCCCAGTAATGTAGCTAAGCGCTTGGGAACCGAATACCTCGAGAAACGAATGATTAGCCTGGCACCCCAGGGCTTTCATTTTCTCACCGTGTTACTCACCTGATGTTTGAAGTTCATTCTGAATGCAGCGGACCCGTCAGTAATGCCTTGGGCCTCTTCGGATGTCTCTTTTCTTTGGCATACGATCACTAGTGATCGGATACCAAAGAGGGGTATCTGTAGACACCTAAATTTAGCCTAAGGCCCGATCGAAACACATTTTGAGATAGGCACATTTTTGAGCTTTTGATGGCATATATGGAACCCTTAGGAATCACCCTAAACCCTTAAGAATCACCCTAGATCCCTTAAGAACCTATCCCAAACCTTTAGAAACCAGTCCCGACCCTTAGAACCCATTTTGAACCCTAACCCTAACCTTACCAGGCTATGGATAAAGAGTGGTGCACTAAGACTAGCTAAGATCTTTTACTAATATCAAATCATGTACCATTGGAAAGATGACTTATCTAGCTTTCCAACGAGCCAAGAATCACCTCAATCGGAGTTGTATATCAAAAGTTATGACCATTTGAAAATCGAGTTCTTTTGTAGGGATTTTTGTCTGGCGCAAGTAATAGTTGCGCCAGGCCATTTTCCCCCTGGATTTGCCTAGCACAACTAATAGTTGTGCCAATTATAAATGGGTCCCCCACCCCTCGCGAGGCCAACTTCCAGCACTGTTCAAAACACTGTTTTACTATACAATAGTTGCGCTAGTCATATGAACAATGACTGTTGGGTTTTGCCCCAAATTTCGTGTTTAGGGTTTGACTTGTTGACCACCTTGACCTTTGGGGTGTGTTTTGATAGTTCTGTTGCACCCATTCACTACCTATTTACAACCCCTTAAGTGGCTTAAGGCATCACCCCATCATCCACCATTGGAGGGCCTTCCCACACATTTCAAGGCTCCAAAAACCCTAGGAAACCTTCGATTGCCCATTACCTAATTGCTAATCCAATTAGGACTTTAACCCCTCACTAATCCTCCCTTCCTCTATAAATAGAGAGCCACCCCTCTTGCTTAAGGGTTGAGAATTTTGCTTAAGAGAGAAAGAGCTCCAAGTGAGAAATTCTTCCTCCCTTTGGTGAACTATTTTCACCTAAAATCCAGAATTCAAAAACCCTTCCCAAGCTTGCTCTTACACCCAAAACTCTTAGCCTAGGTGTGTGTGATCCCCTAGCCTCTCTTCTCCATCTCTTAGCTAGTAGGCCTTAGTGGTTAGAACTCCTTTTTCCACCATTCAAGCCTCCAAAAGCTCATCAAAAGCAAGCCATACAAGGCTCCTCTACGGTGCTACAAGGGCCCGAGGCCTCCGGCTCTCCCCTTTCTTCTCCTATCTTCTTTTGCTCTCCCTACCCTCTCATTTTGTGCCGTTACGCCGCCGAATTTTTGGTAGGAACGAAGGGGCACAAATAGGATTGGAGGCCCATTTGGGCAAGAGGGAACTATTTTCTTTCCTTTTACTTCATTTTATTTTTGGCCATTAGTAGAGACCTTGTTAAGCGGGTTGATCGGGTGCCTAACACCTACTCGATCAATAGCCGAAGCCCCTACCCAAGAGCCTTTGGCGTGGACCGGATTCAGAGTCATATTTTTAGCACTTCAGTGCTCATAAAAATGAACTAGGTATCCCAGGACACCGAAAGCTTCGAGTGACAACTCTATATATATTTTTTTCGTTAGAGAGCGCATCGTCGCGACGGGATCGCCCCGATTCCCATTGTTGCACATTTACCATTTTATCACCCTTAACTTAGTGATGATAGACCATAGTTTGCTACTAATAAATTGATGATGTGTAGATATTAGAGAAAATTAGTAAAATAGAATAAAAGTGTTAATATTCATCAAAATGAATTCAAAAGGCAATAAGAAAGACGTTTTCCCACCCACTGAATGCCAAAAAATCATAATTTACGATTTTGTAAAAGAGACAAAAGAAGAAAAGCAAAAAATTATAATCCAGAGAATCGCCAACTATGAGGAAGATATGAAAGATAGAAAAGTGTGATTTACGATTTTCTAAAGAAAGAGAAGAAAATGAGGAATTGTGATTTGTGATTTCCGAGAAAAGAAGCTTTCCTACTGTTGCTGTTACAGATCACGTGCATATTACACCGCCATGAATAAAATTAGAAGATATATGAAATTAGAAGTCTGGTGAATCACGTATTTGAGAAGATTCATGAAGATAAGCTTTAGGAAATCTCAGTTGCTGAAATAAAGGAGAACAATTCAAAAGCACATCTACTGTCTAAGCAAGGAAAATATAAAATTAGGAATTAGAGTTATATTTGGAATCTTTTGTTTTTAGTAGTTTCTCTTATTAGAATTAGAAGTCTTTGTAAACTAACTACTTATGATCTATAAACAAGAGAGCTTGGTATAGGATTAAGCATCGAAGAATTTCAGCATCAATTGACAACCGAGGTTGAATTTTCTTCCGATCAGTAGTATAAAATAGTTAGAGTAGATTAGATATCAGAGGTTTCTCAAGAGCAATTGATGACTGGAATTGAGTGCTGAAGATTAGTGTAGATATCCTAGTTTCTCAGAAGCAATTGACAACTACAGCTTAGGGGTGAAAGATATAATTATTTATTTTCTAGTTTAGATTTTATTTGCTTTATTTTTATGCTTTGTAAACATCTTCAAGTTTTAATTTGAATTGACGACTCAGGTTAGAATTTTCATATTAGTGTAACAGTTTTTACTTTTTCATCTTCAGTTTTCTAAGGTTTGATTGACGTCCAGATTTTAGGAAGTTGTTGATTAGATTAAATCTGTATTAATAGGATCTTAGACTTGATTGACGACCAATGCTAAGAAACTAGAGATATGGTGTAATGGTACTGTTTAAATTCATAAATATTCGATAGCTAAAGATTGGGATTGACGATCTCAATCCGAAGATGGAGGATTGATATTTATTTTATGCACTTTAGATTAGAAACCATTCTTTTATTCATATTTCTCCAGTAGATTAGATTTTAAGGATAAAAAGAAGTTTTTTAAATAAGAATTTAAATAAAAGATATAAATAAGATGTAATTAGATAAATGAACTTCCTCGTGCGAACGATCCTATGCTAGTACTATGATTTCCATTGTACGCTTGCAATAGGTTAAGACTTGAGTTTAAACATAATTTTAATATAAATAACAAGATCGACCAATGCCTCTATCCTTAACTTGAAATTTCATACTCTCCCGAATTAATCACATAATTCGATTGTGCGCAGGTCCATCTGCGCACAATCAGTCCCGAATTATGCGCAACATAGTTTGCGCATATCTGCATGTACGCAATCAGTCCAAGAGGACCCGACACACTTTTCATGCACCACCTGTAGTCCCGAATTGTGCGCATGGTGTTATGCGCTTAATTTGATTGTGTGCACCACTAGATGCGCACAATTGGTCCAACTTGGACCAGAAATCCTAGGACCGCTTGAAATTCTCGATTATGCGCATGGACCCATGTGCATAATTGGATTATGCGCATAGCTCCATGCACGTAATCAGTTCCAAGCATACTGGAATTGGGATACCCGACTGAGCCAGTCAACCGGTCATTCTCCAATCGGAGACTGACTTTCAGGGGATTACGCATGGGTTTCCATGTGCGTAATTCAATTATGCGCATTGTCCAATACGCGCAATTGCCTAATTGTTCATATTCTCCCATGCGTTTAATTATCCATATACCTATAAATAGACCCCTACCCCACAACCAAACTCACCAATTTTCTACTACGAGTTTCTTCTTTCAAGCTTGTTCCTTTCGAAAATTCGAGGTTCACCTTAAGGTTTTCAAAGAAAAGGGTTGAGTTGCTCTCTGGGTGCAAACTCTTCTCTAGAAACCTCAAGGTTGTCAAGCTAGTGGTACTGGTCTACTAGCCTTGATTCTCAAAGGAGTACTAAAGGAGCAAACTCCCCTTAACCTTAGATCCATCCCCTAGGAAACCCTTGCAGAAATTCTCCCCTAGAGCCAATTAGGTCCTTAACCTTTTCCAATATTTCCAAAATAACTTTAACCATCCTGATTTACCCAAGGGAGCTGACGAAGGGTACCCGGGAACGGGGTTGATCCTCCTAAGCATAGTGGGCCACCCCCCCTATAGATCGATCCCAGTAGGAATAGGAAACCAAACTAGTTAGACTATAGACAACCCGTAGATGCTGAAGTTGGCTGGTTGATGTTTAGTAAAGGAGTCCAACCCCCATTCCACAAAGCATGATCAGTGACGAGTTACAGCATTGATAAATATCTGTAGTTGGCGATCACATCAACCCATGTATTCTCTATTTAAAATTCATCTTCTTTTATTTTTTTGCATTTAAATATTTTCTTTCTGCTATTATTTCGTAGTCTTTCTCCTATCGCAAATAGAGTCCATTTAAGACCAATTTGGACCACTTATGCTGGGACCCGAAAGGGACCTAGAAAAAGCGCATTCCAATAGACTGACGATCACGATGGGATAACTTTTGCTAGGGTTGCCCCAGTTTAATTAGTTTGGTTTTTTATTTTTATTGTTTTCTTTTATCACTTTCAACACACACCTACACACATTTAGGCACTCCTAGAAACCATTCTTACCCCTCTATTGTGTAAGGGTTGGTGTGATAATCTCTTCGGGGATTCAATCCGAGAAACTTCCTGCACTTCAGTGCTTCCTATAAGACCTAATCAGGTGCAGATTGTACCCACCCACCTTACCCTAGAGAACACACTGCATACATAGAAAGGAAAACCTAGGTACTCAAAGTTGAGCAATCTCATTCCCCTAGTTCTCAAAAACCTGTGAGATTGAGTGCTCGTGCTGTCGGCTTTTTCGATCAAAACATAAAAATATTAGGCATCCGAAAATTGAACATTAATGATATTGACCACCCTCATGGGCCTTCCATAACAATCCCGAATATAATGTTAAGCCCTCTCAACAGATAACCAAACATCATAGTCAGGTAAATATGGTCAGTGAAGGTGAACAATCTCCCTTTCCCCCACTAAATACCAATCACAGCAGTAGCGGAGAAAGTGATGCTAAGCAGGGCTACACCGCTAGTCAAGTAATAGACCTAACTACCAATGCACTCACAAAAGGAGGAAAAGAAGCTGAAGCCTTGCTACAATCCCTAGCCGGTCTATACAAAGCCGTCGTAAACCAAAAGTTGATAGACGAAAGAGAAGTCACTATGAGAAGTAGATAAGGGGAAAGGTCACCAACTCCTCCACATATCCCGACTCCCCCAATGGCCAACAGGCATGCCTTGTACACCTCACTCAACGACAACCACCAAGGACGATCTTACCCCAAGACATCTAAAAAAGATGCCACCATAAACATAAACGATCTCCCTCGATTTCTAGACGACTACATGGCTTAGAAAGAACGCTCAAAACAGTCCTTCGAATTCGACAAATTTTGTCAAGACACTAACTTTACTATACTTTCTAGTTTTAAACCGCCAAAATTCAATAAATACAATGGTGCGGGAAATTCGAACCACCACTTGGCCCTATTCTGTAATGACTGTTGGCCAATCTGCACTAATCCCAACCTCCTCATCCATCACTTTCAAAGATCCCTAGAAGGAGAATCCCTTGATTGGTTCGTTGCTCTACCTTTAGCCAAAATCGAGATGTTCGAAGATCTGGCCGATAGATTCCTAGACTAATACAAACACATGACCTCCATAAAGATCAGTCTCAGCGACCTGATGAATACAAAATAAGAAAATGAGGAAGACTTCGCCACTTTCACCAGTCGTTGGAGAAAGCTTGCCGCCCAAATAGGAAATTAGATAAAAGAAAGCAACGAGATAGAAATCGTAATCAAAAATACCTAGGAGCCCCTTCGGAGTGCTCCCATACTAAGAGACTATCCTAACTTCTCTAGCCTATATTCATATGCTTCGTGCATGCAACGTCACATAAAAGATGGGAGCCTTAATTTCTCCGCTCTGACATCCGAAGGACCCTCTTCCAACAACCCTAAGACAACACTTTAAAAAAACTGTAAGCCGCAAACAAATCAATACAAACCAGGGAAAAAACCAAATAAACTATTGGCCACACAATCTAACTCAAGATCAATGCACATATCAACACTCTAACCAAAACCAACCTCTATACCCCAACCAAGACCAACAACCTCTATACCTTAATCATAACCCACATCCATACCCCAACTAGGATCAAAGCCAACTCCCCTACGCCACGTAAACCAACATCACCTTCTACAATCTGTTATTTGACCAAACTCCATTAAGCCCTTAACTCGCATACGATACTGTAAACACCCCATTTTCACCCTCTCAGAGCGCACAAACCTGTTCGGCCAACCTTTGACCTTGCCCATGATCTCCAGGAGAGGGACCGACCCTCTTCGAAGACCCTGAAATCTCATATCTGGGACTCATACATCATTCAGTAATGCCTTAGGCCTCTTCGGATGTCTCTTTTTTTTGGCATTCGATCATTAGTGATCAGATACCAAAGAGGGGCATCTGTAGACACTCAAATTTGGCCCAATGCCCAATCGAAATATATTTCGAGAGAGGCGCACTTTCAAGCTTTTGATGGCATGCATGATACCCTTAGATACCTTCCTAAATCCTTAGGAATCATCCCAAATCCCCTAGAATTTATTCCAAACCTTTAGAAACCAATCTCGACCCTTAGACCCCCTTTCGAACCCTAAACCTAACCTTCCCTAGTAATAGATGAAGAATGATGCACTAGGACTAGCTAAGGTCCTCGACTGCTATCAAATTATATACCATTGGAAAGAGGACTTCTCCAGCTTTCCAACGAGCCAAAAATCGCCTCAATTGGAGTTATATAACAAATGATATGGCGATTTGAAAATAATGTAATTTTGCAGGATTTTGGCTTGGCGCAACTAATAGTTGTGCCAGGCTTAAGTGGGTCCCTCCGTGGGCTTGCAACCTCCCAAAACCATTTTGAATTACTGTATTACTATACATATGCTTGGCACAACCATTAGTTGCGCAAGGCATATAAACAGTACCTGTAGTTTTTTGCTCTGAAAATCAAGATTGAGATTTGACTTATTAACCATCTTGATCTTTGGGGGGTGTTTTGCTAGTTCTGTTGCACCCTTTTAATACCTATTTACAACCCTTAAATGATTTGAAATACTAACCTATCATCCACCATTAAAACCATTCCCCCAAATCTCCAAGCTCTCAAAATCTTAGGAAACCTTAGATTAGAGATTACCTAATTGCTAACCCTAATTAGCATCTAAGTAGCCTTCTAACCTACCCTTTTTCTATAATTAGAGCCCCCCTCCCCTTGGATTAGAGGTTGAGAATTTTTGCCTAAGAGAGAAAGAGCTTAAGTGAGAAGATTTTTCTTCCTTTGGTTCACCATTCCCATACAAAAACCAGAATTCAAAACCTCTTTCCCACCCTTGCCTTTCATGAAAAGCCTCTAGGTTAGGTGTGTGTTCTACCTTACCTCTTAGCTACCTCCCCTAAGAGTTATAAGTCATTCCCAAGTCATTCAAGCCTTCAAGAGCTCATCAAAAGTAAGCCACGCAAGGCCCTCCAACGGTGCAACAAAGGCCCGAGGGCTCCGGCTCTCTCCTTTCTTCTCCTATCTCTTTTAGTTCTTCAATTCTCACATTTGTGCCATTACGCCACCAAATTTTTGGTAGGAACGGAGGGGCACAAATAGGATTCTAGACCCATTTGGGCAAGGGGAAGCCATTTTCTTTCTTTTATATTATTTTTATTTTGGCCATTTGTAGAGACCGCATTAAGTGGGTTGATTGGGTGCCCAACACCTTCCCAATCGATAACCAATGCCCCTACCTAAGAACCTTTGGTGTGGACCGGATTCAGAGTCATATTTGTGGCACTTTAGTGCTTATAAAAATGATATAGGTTTCCCGGGACAGCAAAAACTCTGAGTTGTGACTATATTTTTGTTAGCGAGCGCATCGCCGCAGCGGGATCGTCACAAATCCCACGGTTGCACACTCATCTAGGGTTGTATCCTCATCCAGTTGTGTGTCTTCAAGTGTCCTTATCAACAACCGGTAATGGTCAGGCGATTTCTTGATGAGTTTTAGTATGGATATCTGGACCGAGATCTTGTGGAGATGTCGCAGAAGGTCATATTCTTACCCTGGCTAGAGTGCAGTTTCTTTGCCTGTCCGATGGGCCTTAGGTGCGGGTGGCTGGAATGGTTGAGGTGTAGGAACTGGTGGAAGGATGATGTGAGGTGGGGGAAGCAAGTTAACTTCTCTTTCTCTCACATTCCCCTCTGGTGGTTGTGTGTTCATGAAATCCTTATTTCAAGGGAAAGGAGAAGGTGGGTAATTGGTTCCTGATTTGAGAATTGGGCAAGTAGGTTGTTAACCAAATTCGGCGTGACTTAACGCGGATGTATTTGTAAAATGGGTAAAATTCGAGGTTGGAATGCATACCTGAATGGTGTCACTCCAACGTGGGAGGTACTGTGTGTTTTTTTCCTCTCCTTGGAAAGCAGAGAACAACGTCTCGCACGGGTCAGGATGTTCTTCTGGCTCACTTTCTTTTAGATTCAATGAACGCTCGATAGTTATTTCGTTGTCTTAGCTTGGAGTCTTTCAGGTGACACTTTCTACCCATGTAGCAATTTGGGCTGCAGTTTGGAGAATATGATCTCCATACTCGGGTTCAGAATCGGACAAAGAGAGTAGTAATGGCGTTGGTTCAGGATTTGGAGGGATTGGAGGTTCCGGTGAGTGACTACGGAGGAGTGGTCTCCTAGCCCTAAAGGAATGGACTCGTATTTGAGTGAATTTTAGATAAGGAGGTGGAGTCGGCGGGGTGATGCGAGTGATCAGGGCTGAGGGATGCGGGGGTGAAGGATCTCTTGCTGGTGTGGCAGAAGTAGTTGAGGGTTGAATGCGAGTGATTAAGGTAGAAGGCTGGAAGGGGCATCGACCAGAGAGATCTACGGTGGTGACCTGAGCCGGTGTTGCGTGTTTGTGGTTGGGCATAGGGTTATTAACGTTCTCTAAATTTTCTTGGGGTTGGTTATTATTAGGGTTAGGATTCCTAAGCACTTCCCAATCAATCTGACTTTCATCATTCATGTCATAGATTATGTCCCTGATGACCCAATAGTCTTCTAGGTTGTGTCCCGCGTATCGATGGAAGGCATAATATTTACTATAGTCTAGATTTTTCGGCCATGGGCGGGGTCTTTCCTGCAGGAATCGAAGGAGATTTTAAGTGTTAAGGAAACAAAAAATGTTCGGAATCATATCCAACAAAGGGGGATAGTGTTCCCGCCTCGGCTGGTAGGGGCCTCGGACTGGGTTATGTTTTGCGATGGGGGCACACTATTGTAATTCGACACGTGGGCTGGTCGATTATGCATCGTGTTCTGATTCTGCTAGGTGTTGGGATATTGATTTCTATTCTGATACTGGCCCTGATTCTGGTTCTAGCTTTAGTTTTGGTTTACATATCTTTTACTGATTAGTGCCTTGGTTTTGGTTCGTGTATCGTTGCTGATTTTGATTTTGCTCGAAAGTTCGTTGATAGAAATTTCCGTTCCCAAAGTTGTCCTTGATTAACAATGGTGTTGACCTATCCGGTTCCTAAGGCTTTCTTATTATTTTTTAGTTTTGATTCACTGGAAGAGTCCACTTTCGATATGACTATAGATAGAGCAAGGTTTCCGCCTTTAATGTGTCGTGCTAGTCGGGATGCCCGGGAGTGGAGTGCAGTGAAGTCAAGGCAATCACTTATGACAAGTGCACTCTTTAACGATTATCTAGTGTTATCGATGATAATTTCCACCTAATCTTTTTCTTTCATTAATGTACCGATCCTAACTACGGGTTTTCTCTATCTGGCGACAAAGTCGGTAAATTCTTCATCAGGTCCTTGTTTAGTTGCCATTAGATCGCTGAGACTGACTGTCTCTTGGATCAAGTATTTGTATTGGTCTAGGAATTGACCGACTAATTCATCAAAGGTTTCTATCTTATAAAGCGGGAGTCCCACAAACTAATCTAAAGCTTCTCCTTTTAATGAGCGTTGGAAATAGTGAATGAGAAGTCCTTGATTATCACATACGGGTCGATAATCATTACAAAAGAGGGCCAAGTGATGATTCGGATTTCCCGTGCCATTATATTTGATAAATTTCAGTGACTTAAATCCTATTGGTAAATTAAACTCGACGTCCCGACAAAATTTGTTGAATCTGAATGAATGACCGGGGCGCTCTCTCTTGGCCATGTACTCATTGAGCATTTTAGGGAGATTTTTTATTTTAATGGTGCTGTCTTTTGGAGCGACCCGTGAGCAAATTTTGTCTAATGAGTCATTGTTGAAGAATATGTGGGCAGGTTGTCTTGATGGTGTGGCGCGGGCTGACACCGTGCTCGGGATAGGAGGTGGCCTCTCTTGTCGCTCTTGTTCTTCTGAAAATTGTCATGACCTAATGGTTTCGTATGCGGCGGCCAATCCTCAAAGCAATTCCTCGGAGTTGTCATCTCCTCTTTGTATTCTTTGAATATTGAGTTCTACGATTTGTTGAGCGGTGAGGTTTTGTCCGATGTTACCATCTCTCCCATTATAATTATTACGGTGTGTGGGGTAGAGAAGGGATTTTCTTGCTCGCTCGCCATGTTAATCTCAGGTTGTCGTGGGCTGAAATTGTGAAATGGTTCTTCTTCGTACGTGGGGTTGTTATGATCATGGATCAAAATATCGTCTGATGCCGATACATATCGGATGATACGTATCGGTTTCGGACCCCGGCGGTACGATACAATGGCATTATTTCGAAAAAAAGAGTATATTATCGATCGATATGGTTAATGTATCGGTCGTATCATCCGATAACAATGTTGTTTTTTTAAAAAAAAAAAAAACAAATTATCGGACGATACGAGCAATTTATTGCCCTTATCGTCCAATAATTTGAAATTATCGAACGGGCCCATGTACTTTTGTAAGCTGGTTTTTAGCCCCCTTTTTATGGAATTGTGTCTCCTAAATAGTGTCTAAATAGTATCTCAATAGTCTCAAATAGTGCCTTTATTTTTTTATACCTACAAATAGTGTCTAAATAGTACCAAATACTGTCTAAATAGTGCATTTATTTATTTATACCTGTAAATAGTATTTAAATAGTACCAAATAGTGTTTAAATAGTGCCTTTGTTTATACATACAAATAGTGTCTAAATAGTAAATATTCCCTTTATTTTTTTACTTGTAAAAATAGTTCCTACTCCCCACGGTTCATTCTACACCTTCTTTCTCAGGCTCCCACAGTTCATTTTACACCTACAAAAGCAAACTAAACTAATTTTATATGTAACGTCCCAGAAATTTCATATTTTAAATGGTTCACCTCGGGATGCAGACCAACTGGTCACGTGTTTGACCGGGTCAACTTTAACTTGATTTAACTTAAGATTGGTAAATTTGAGTTGAATAATTCATGTTAATGGAGGGTTGTGAAAATAAGTGAATGTATTGCACACACGTACACTAGATGGTTATAGACGCTTAACACCCAATCTAAGGATAAGACTATAAGAAAGAAAGAAAAAGGCAATAAATTGTTTGAATGGAGTAGTTGAGAAGGGAGTTAAGAGAAAGAGAGAGAGAGTGAGAGAGTAAATGTGAGCAATCACACGAAGGCATTGAATACGGTTCTTTGATCTTAGCTCGCAAAGTCTAACGGATCAAGCTCGGGATCAAGGAGAAGTTTTAATTGTGAGATTTAGAAACCCTAGCAAGATCAGGCTTTGGATCAAGAAATCCAACCGATTGAAGGTGAGCAAAAGCTTTGTAATTATTTTCTTATATTAATGTAAATTAGAAAGCTAAGATATGAGAAATCAATGATGAATCTGCATGAAGGAGTTAAGATGATTGCTAGGGATAACAAATTCGATCCATAGCTGAGGAGAGACAAATTCGTTCAATCGAAATGAGAATCCGATCGAACGAATTTGGCCTGAGAAGAAGATATAAAAAGAGAGAAGGTTTTCTGAGTAAATCGATCGAACGATTTGAAATTCGTTCGTTCGACTTTGGAAACCGTTCAATCGAAATAAAAATCGATTGAACTGTTTGCTCAGAAGATAAAGAAGTAAAAGGAGAATTCGTTCGAACGAAATAAAATTCGTTCGAACGATATGAAATTCGTTCGAACGATTTAGAAACCGTTCGAAAGATTTTGTGAATCGTTCGAACTATTTGGAAATCGTTCGATCGATTTGGTTAAAGTTAGGCTTTGATGCCTAATTTAGATTGTCAATGAATTGTAAGAGAACTTAAACTTTTTGAACCACTGTTTAGACATAGTAGTAATGTTTATCATGCAATTGATCATGCCTAGGTTAAGCCGAACTGTTGAGTACTCATAGAAAGATCGGGTTTGAGGATTCAAAGGTTCGAGACGTGTATAAGGTAGGGGAATATCTAACTAATATACTGTGTTGCGAGCACGTATGTAATGATAATGTATGATGCATGCTTCTTTAAATTTTGTTTTCAAATTATAGTTAATGTAAAGAGTAAAGAGTAAAGTAGATGGCAATAGTGCATATGTTTATACAAGTAAAAGAGGAATTGGTTAAGTAAAGAAAGATCATCCCAGGGATGTAGGAATACACAGGCATCGCAGAGATGAAATAGACAAGTGACATCCCAGGGATGTGAGGTGGATGAAAGATCCATATTAAAGAAATAAACAGTAAGCATGAATGTACGGGCTGAGTGTTATTAATTATTAGCACAAATTCACGGTGAATAACTATATTTATTGCACAATTCGATTTAAGGTTCAGAGAATACCCAACCGACGCGGCGAGATAACCGTGACTGACGCGACAGGATGTGACAGCCCGGATTTTGGCACCCTGAAACCCGTGCCATCAGCACAATCATCTTGACCGTGCCCCTTAGCTATGCACTGTGACAGCCCGGATTTCGGTACCCCGAAACCCATGCCATCAGCACGATCATCTTGACCGTGCCCCTTAACTATGCATGGAACATTGGCATATCAAGCAATGAATTGAATTGAAATAGTAATTGAAGCTATAGAATTAAATCACTATATAAGCAATTCTCAAAATACAGTTCTACGTTCATGCCTCTACATGAACGGAGAACCGATCCGAACCATCGATGATAACTAATCATCACAGATGGTTCGCCCAAAAGAATTATCCCAAATCTATGTATATACATTGTTTAATCAAAACAAAGCTTGACATACCAAGCCGTACAAAAATCTCTCAAAAACCCTCAAAGCAGCACAACGGAGTCCTCTAGAAGAAATCCTCAGGAGGTGGCTCCAACTCGTCACCAGGTGCTAGGTCCGAGTCACCGGGTCGGTCACCTCTCAAGCCCCCAGAGTCGCTAGTAGTGAACCTGCGACGTATAGTCTATAGGGTGAGCTACATCCTAGCTCAATAGGGAACAGAACACAGTTGAACATATAAATTATCACTCACATATATTCCATGATATGACATGCATGATGTGTCTATGCAGTTACTGAATGAAAAACAGTTAAAAAGCATCTCGTTTTACTGGTATCTTACTCATGTCTTTTACTTATTCATGAATGATGCTGAAAAGGCCTAAAGTAAAACTTAAACTTTCAACTTAAGTAATCCCCGAGCAATATAGCATCGAGCCCCGATGAGATACCCATCATCGTCATCTATATAGACAGTTTTATACGTATTCCCTGGGAATACAAATAGTACCCAATCCTCTTTTCCCTTGGGGATTGGTGGCGGGGTTTCACTTGTCTCAAATCAACACCCCTGGGGTGTGCTTACTGTGTACGGATAAGCCTCCGTACTGGCCTACAGTTTCGCCGCCGTATCGGTCACGGATATCCTACCGTGTCAGTGGTGGATATCTCGCCACATCGGTGGGGTACCCTATCAAACCTCAAATAACAAAAGTATCAGGTGCTTTACATATAGTTATTCACTGTGTGATTGTGCTATCTTATATCAGTTAGGCCCTATCAAATATGATTCAATCTTGGATACATCCCTGGGATGTATCCATTCACTTGCATCACACCTGATGCTCTTATCTCTTTACTTCCTCATCCCCTGCGGATGGCTCATTATAATTACTCTTATTGATGTCACGCACACACACTTTTCATAAACTCTTAAGTAATAAAAACATTTTGAATTGAATTCTATATCACTACATACATGCTCTTGCAAAATAAAGTACATGTTCAAGGTGTTCCCTACCTCAAGTTTCTGTCTGATCATGCATCAAGGTCCCACATGGCTCCTCGTACCCAAGCTCACACGTACCACCTATGGTACCACATAACGTGTGAAACACATCACTAAAGATATAATAAAGAAGGTCCAAGACCCTCAAAGAATCTTAAAGTCAAACTCAAAAGTCAACAAAAACTAGCACAGTCGATTAATCGAACTCCAAAATCGATTAATCGAATCTGATTCGATTAATCGATTTCCAAAATCGATTAATCGATTCTCAAATCGATTAATCGATATTCCCATTTGATTAATCGAATTCCCATTCGATTAATCGAATTTCTCTATTCTATCCAGTCGATTCTCAATTCGAGTAATCGAGTTTCCAAAATCGATTAATCGAACTCTCATTTCGATTAGTCAATTTCTCCATGCTCTTTTCTTTCCTCCACTGGGGTTCACTGTAGGTTCCCAGTCGATTAATTGATACCCAAATCGATTAATCGAAATTCAAAGTCGATTAATCGAAACTCAATTCGATTAATCAAGATCGGGGTCCTCTGACTTTTCAACTTCTTGGCCAAAATCGATTAATCGAACTCAATTTCGATTAATCGAAATGGCCAGATTCAGCCCCTTTTGGGCAGTTCTTCCAATTCTTTCCCCATTCATTTTCTTTCTTTTTCTAGGCCTTTAATCTATGATATTTAACCATTCCTAACTACGATTAAACTCCCATAACTCATGCATTTAATTCAAAAGAATTTTACCTCAATCAAATCTCAATTTGATTAGATCTAGTGGTTGTAAAGGCTAGGGTTCCAGCTTTGGCTCTAACGGATCCAAACCGCGTCGAATCCGGCTTTTATTTCTTGAATACCCCCTTCTAATCAGCTGCAAAATCTCCTCTCTTTACTCCTCTCTCTCTCTCTCTCTCTCTCTCTTCTTTACTCTCCTTCAACAACCAAAACAATTGATTTTAGGGTTATTAAACCCTTTTATCTCTCCTCTCACTTGTGTGTTGAGCACATGCACCACGATAGGTGTATGTGACTTCGCATTTACATCATACACCACACAGTCAGTCTAACCATCACATCTCATCTGTTCATCGCACTCAATGCTAACTATTGCACTCCTAATTGGTCAAACCTGTGACCAATCGGGCACGGATCCTGAGGTCACTGTTTAACGTGATTTTTCTGGATATTACATGCACGGAACATTGGTATATCAAGCAATGAACTGAACTGAAATAATAAATAAAGCTGCAAAATTTAATTATCATTTAAATATTTCTCAAAAGACGGTTCTACCTTCATGCCTCTGCATGAATGGAGAACCGATCCGAACCATCGATGATAGCTAATCATCACAGATGGTTCGCCCAAAAGAATAATCCCATACTTCAATTACATCATTTAACCAAAAACAAGGCTTGACATACCAAGCCGTACCAATAATCTCACAAAACACTCAAAGCTGCACAGTGGAGTCCTCTAGAAGAAGTCCTCAGGAGATGGCTCCAACTCGTCTCCAGGTGCCGGGTCTGACTCACCAGGGTCAACGTCCCCTGAAGCCTCGGCAGCTGCTAATAGTGGACCTGCGACGTATAGTCTAAAGGGTGAGCTACATCCTAGCTCAATAGGGAACAGAACACAATTGAACATATAAATTACAACTCACATATATTCCATGATATGCCATGCATGATGTGTCTATGCAGTTATTGATGGAAAACAGTTGAAAAGAATCATGTTTTACTGATAGTTTACTCATGTCTTTTAATTATTCCTGAATGATACTGAAAAGGCCTAAAGCAAAACTTAATCTTTCAACTTAAGTAATCCCCGAGCAATATAGCATCGAGCCCCGATGAGATACCCATTATCGTCATCTATATAGACAGTTTTAAACGTATTCCCTGGGAATACAATTAGTACCCAAGCCCCTTTCTCCTGGGGATCGGTGGCGGGGTTTCACTTATCTCAACTCAACACCCCTGGGGTGTACTTACTGTATACGGATAAGCCTCCGCACTGGACTACGGTTTCGCCGCCGTATTGGTCACGGATATCCTGCCGCGTCAGTAGTGGGTATCCCGCCACGTCGGTGGGGTACCCTATCAAATCTTAAATAACAAAAATATCAGGTGCTTTGCATATAGTTATTCACCGTGTAAGTGTGCTATCTTATATCAGTTAGGCCTTATCAGACATAATTCAATCTTGGATACATCCCTGAGATGTATCCATTCACTTGCATCACACCTGATGCTTTTATTTCTTTACTTCCTCACCGCTGGGGATGGCTCATTATGATTACTCTTTTAGATGTCACACACGCACACTTTTCATAAACTCTTAAGAAACAAAAACAATTTGAATTGAATTCTATATCACTACATACATGCTCTTGCAAAATAAAGTACATGTTCAAGGTGTTCCCTACCTCAAGTCTCTGTTTGATCATGCATCGAGGTCCCACGTGGCTCCTTGTGCCCAAGTTCACACGTACCACCTATGGTACCACATAACATATGAAATACATCACTAAAGATGTAACCAAGAAGGTCCAAGACCCTCCAAGAATCTTAAAGTCAAACTCAAAAGTCAACAAAAATTGGTACAGTCGATTAATCGAACTCCAAAGTTGATTAATCGAATCTGGTTCGATTAATTAATTCCCAAAATCGATTAATCAAAACACAAAGTCGATTAATCGATTCTCAAAATCGATTAATCGAGATTCCCATTCGATTAATCGAATCACCATTCGATTAATCGAAATTCTCTACTCTATCTTTTCGATTCTCAATTCGAGTAGTCGAATTCCCAAAATCGATTAATCGATCCTAATTCGATTAATCGAAATTCAAAATCGATCAATCGAAATCCCATTTCGACTAGTCGATTTCCCCAGGTCTTTTTCCTCCATCCACTGGAGTCCACTGGAGGTTCTCAGTCGATTAATCGACACCAAAATCGATTAATCGAAAATCAAAGTCGATTAATCGAAACTCAATTCGATTAATCGAATTCGGGTTCTTTGACTTTTCAACTTCTTGGTGAAAATCGATTAATCGAATCTCAATTTTGATTAATTGAATTTGCCAGATTCAGCCCCCTTTTGGCTGTTCTTTCCAATCTTTTTCCTTCATTTTTCTAAGTACTTAATCTATCATTTTAAACATTCTTAACTACAATTAAGCTCTTCAATCTATGCATTTAATCTACAAGAATTTCTTACCTTCAATCAGTCTCAAATTGATTAGGTCAAGTGGTTGGAAAGGTTAGGGTTTCCAGCTTTGCTTCTAGCGGATCCCTCGCGTCGAATCCGACGTTTAAATGCTCAAATCCCCCTTCCAATCAGTTGTAATAAATCCTTACTCCCCTTCTTTACTCCTCTCTCTCTCTCTCTCTTGTTAACTCTCTCCAACAACTCAACCATTGATTTTAGGGTTATAAAACCCTTTTATCTCCCTCTAGCTTGTGTGTTGAGCACATGCACTTGAACTAGGTGTATGTGACTTCAGATTTACATCACACTCCACATATTCACTCGAATTCTCACATCTCATCCGTTCATCGCACCCTATGCTAACTATTGAACTCCTATTTGGTCAAACCTATGACCAGTAGGCAAGGATCCCGAGGTCACAGTTTAACGTGATTTTTTTTTAGATATTACATCCTCCCCACCTTGGGAATTTTCGTCCTCGAAAATAACCCAAAGGTGCGTAGGTCTGGGTCTCCCCCCCCCCCACACTCTCAGGTGAGGTAGCCCAGTTGTTTATCACGACAGCATAAAATAAAATTGCACTAGAAAATTTACAAAACGTAAGAAAACAACGACACATGACAGAATGTAAGAGAAACAATGGTTATAAATATGGAAAAATTGTTTCTGTATTTCATTATATTTCCAAAATTTCAGTTGTTGTTTACAGCTTTTGAATTACATCAAAACTCTCAAAATGGTTAATACAAAAAGATCCTCGTCTAGGTGTCAAGTCATCCCCTCAGGTGGCTAGTCTAGTGGTGGAGCAGGCTGCTCCATCGAGTCAAGTGAGCGATGGGGCTGGGCCGGTGCTAAAACTGGGCGGTGGCTCCGAGAGGCGGCATCAGTGACTGTGGCGTCTCGGTCGGCTAAACTGATGAAGAAGTGGAAGTACCAGCGCCAGTAGCCGCGGTGGTCGGATGGAAGACGGGACCCCTATGAAAGGCGGTCCGTCCCGTGGTCCACTCCTCCTCCTGAGCGAGGTACCACTGGTAGTCCAACGGGTAGATGTAGCGAAGGGTATGGAACATGAGGAAGTCCATTCTCCTGTTCATCCGCTCGTTGTTGGCCTCCATGCGTGCCAACACCTCCTCGACGGTAGGACCGGAGTGAGCTGCGCGTCGGGGGTAGGATGATGTGGGTGTAGCTGGCGCGGAATGGGCTGGCGGTGTTGGTGAAGCGGTGGTATGAGAGGGTGCCCCCTCCGCTGAAGGCTCTGCCGGGTGCGCCCCACCCACAGGTGGGTCCTGATGTGGTGGTGGGGGTGGTGGTGGTGCTACTGCTGTAGCTGGTGCTGTTGGAACTGAATCCGGAGCCGGTAGGGTTCGCTTTAATAAGTTATAGCTACGGCTCCATGAAGACTTCGAAAACGTCTTCACTCGGTCCGTTGCCCTCACCTCGTGGGGCGACACCATATACTCGGGAGCGTTGGAGTAGCACTCCAAGATACTCGATATGAGCCGAGCATACGGCATCCTCTCCTTGGGCCTCAAGTTGCCCTTCATCAATTTCCCTTTGATGTACTTCATCCCCTCTAGGACGATCATGGTAGCATCAAACCATCGGCCACAAAAGGCCGCATAAAGTGCCTGTTGCTCTTTGTCTACGCACTCCGTGTCGTGGCGCATTGGGTATAGGTTGCACTTGATTATAGAATCAAGCATCCACATAGTGGGGAAGGTCGACCCTCTTGATGGAGGATCCCGACCCCTTTTTCCCGTTTGTCATGCAGGTCATGATCTCTTCAAATCTAACTTCCTCTTCAAAGGGTGGGAAGAGGGTGGTCTCTGGCGTGAAATCGAGGTAACACTCGAGTACCTCGTGTATGTGGCGACGGGTAATGGCGTAGTCTCGACCCTCTATCGTGGTCAAGACCACGTCGTCGGTAGGGCCATCGGCAAGGCCCTGATAAAACAATCTCACCAACCTAGGGTAGTAGAAACCCCGGATTGGTTTGAGAAGGTCGTCGAGATCGGCATTTTGGAGGTAGTTGCGAGCCCATTGGGTCTCGCCAGGTACGTCAGGGTTGGTGAAAAGGGTTGGGTCGATGACGTACTCGTCCTCAAAGGTCTTCGCGGCCCACCACTCATTGGGTTGTATTACGTTAGTGGGTGGTGGCGGCATGGGGGTAGATTCGCGTGAAGACTCGCGCGAGGATGCGCTCGTCGAACCGGAGGTGGTCTCCGATGCCGACGATGATGGAGTCCTCACCGGCGATGGGGTAGGTGGTGGTGGTGCGGCGTTCTTACGCCGAACCGGGAGTTTAGACGTTGCCTTCTTCGAAGACAACAGTGTTTTCGGCGGCATTATGGGGAAATATTTAAAAAAACTAGGGTTTCTCTAACTCAATTTGAAAAGAAAACACAAATTTAGGGTTTACCGTGGGTTTTGGATGCGATGGTACTTGAATCCGATCCGAAAACTAACGAAAAACGCAAACCCTAGAGTGCTCGGTTGGTTGGAGAAGGAGAAGAATAAATGGCGCCCAAAATAAAAACCCAAATGATTTCGAATGGGGAGCAAAATCCCCAAATTTATATATATAGGCCCCGACTCGATTAATCGAAATCCAAAGTCGATTAATCGAGATTCAAAACTAGGTTAAGCTGCGCAAAATCGATTAGTCAAAAGTCAAAATCGATTAATCAAAACCATTTCGATTAATCGAAATCGTATCCGTTTAAAATTTCAAGTTTTTGAGCTCACTGGTGCGAGCCAGTCGATTAATCGAAATCCATTTCGATTAATCGAAAAATTCTAAATCGATTAATCGAAATTCACTTCGATTAATCGAAATCGTGCAGTCCCTTCCAAAATTTTCAGGATTCTTTAAGTTATTCGATTAGTCAAACTATGATTCGATTAATCGAAAGCTCAAATCGATTAATCGAATTTCATATCGATTAATCGAAATTGTTCCCCATACTTCAAATTTTTCTAATTTCTTTAAATCAATCGATTAATCGAATTTCCAGTTTGATTAATCAAAACCATTAATCGATTAATCAAATTCCTCCTCGATTAATCGAAATTTCACAAAGTCCTAAGTTATTCTAAAATTCTCAATTTGTTCGATTAATCGAACCTTCAATTCGATTAATCGAAAACCTAAATCGATTAATCGAAACCAAGATCGATTAATCAAAATTTCACTCTGTCATTTTTCTAATCCTTATTCACTTTCTCCGTCACTGGCACATGCCAGTCGACTAATCAAACAAAATCGATTAATCGAATTTCCAAATCGATTTGAAAATCGATTAATCGGTTTTGCTCAATTTCTGTAGATTTTCAAGTTTCCTTGTTTAGCTGATTTATCTTGGTGGTTTATGATACCAACTGATCCTTAGGTCTACGAAACACATCCTCGAAATCATGTGTGCATAAAAATTTTTGTTTCTTTCTCATACTTTGATCAAAAAATTTCATTGAATTACAAGTGTCGTTAAAATCCACAAACATGCTTGCGGGTTACATTTGACTCTCAAGTGGTCGGAAACAAGGCTGGATATTGTTCTTTCACATCGGCCTCTCGTTCCCATGTAGCCTCTTCATTCGAATGATTTTTCCATCGAACAAGCACTAAGGAAATCACTTTAGTGCGCAGTACTTGTTCCTTTCGATCCAAGATCTCCACCGGTTCTTCTATCATGCTCATGTCTTCACACATCTCCAAAGGTTGACTTCCTAACACATGAGATGGATTGTTCACATACTTTCTGAGCATTGATATGTGGAAAACGTTATGTACCCGATCGTATAACGGTGGTAATCCAATGCGATAAGCAACTTCACCTACGCGTCCCAAAATTTCAAATGGTCCAACATAACGGGGACTTAGCTTCCCTCTCTTGCCAAACCTCATTACGCCTTTCATAGGCGACACTTTCACAAACACGTGTTCACCCACTTTATAGTCGACACTAGTCTGCTTGATGTCGGTGTAACTTTTCTGTCTGCTCTGTGCTGACTTCAGCCTTTCTCTGATTATTCACACGACGGTGGCGTTGTCTTCAAGTAGTTCTGGCCCTAAAATAAACTTCTCACCTGTTTCTTCCCAATTGAGGGGTGATTTGCATCGTCGTCCATACAGAGCTTCATACGGTGCCATGCCAATGCTCGTTTGGAAACTATTGTTGTATGCGAATTCAATCAACGGTAGATACTCATCCCAATATCCTTGCATATCCAGCATGCACGCTCTGAGCATGTCTTCTATCACTTGGTTCACTCGCTCTGTCTACCCATCAGTTTGAGGATGGAAAGCTGAACTAAAATCTAGTCGTGTTCCCATTCCTGCTTGAAATTTCTTCCAAAACTTGGATGTATACAGTGGGTCGTGATCTGAAACTATGCTGCTCGGAATCCTGTGTAATCTTACGATCTCCTTCATGTATAAGTTTGCCAGTTTTCCTGCTGTATACATCGTATTGTACGGTAAAAAGTGTGCTGATTTGGTCAATCGGTCTATGATTACCCAAATGGCATTTTGTCTCTTGGCTGTACGCGGTAATCCGACAATGAAATCCATCGCGATCGATTCCCACTTCCATTCTGGTATTGGTAAAGGCTGTAATAGTCCAGCAGGATGCCTATGATCAACCTTCACCTGCTGACAGGTCAAACACCGTGACACGTGTTTGGCCACGTCTTGCTTCAAACCTCTCCACCAATAGTTCTTTCTCAAGTCTTGGTACATTTTGGTGCTGCCAGGGTGGATAGCGTAATTTGACTTGTGGGCTTCATCAAGAATTGTTCGTCTTAGGTCGGCATTATCCGGAATGCAGAGACGGCCCTTGAACAATAAAGAACCATCTTCTTTGACTGAGAAGTCTGACCTGATGCCCTCAATCACATCTTGATGAATCTTTGTTAATGTCGGATCTTTCATCTGTAGATCGTGAATATGCTCAAATATTACTGGTTTCACTGATATGTTAGCCAAAAAGGATCATGTAGCTTTCGACTCAATGTTTGCATCATAGAGTGCCATGTCTTCCAATAATTTCCACCGGTGTATACCCAAAGTCAAACAAGCTAACTGAGCTGAACTCTTCCAACTCAAAGCATCGACTACCACATTAGCCTTGCCTGGATGGTACTGTATAGAACAATCATAGTCCTTGAAGAACTCCATCCATCTGCGCTGTCTCATGTTGAGCTCTTTTTGTGTAAACAGGTATCGAAGGCTCTTATGATCGGTGAAAATTTTAAATGTCTCACCATACAAGTAATGTCTCCAAATTTTCAGCGCAAAAATGACTACTGCTAGCTCCACGTCATGAGTCAGGTAATTTTTCTCGTGTTCTTTCAGCTGTCTTGATCCGTAAGCTATCACCTTCTTGTGCTGGTTGAGCACACAACCCAAACCATTGTATGACGCATCGCTGTACACTGCATATCCTCCACTGCCTGAAGGAATTGCTAGTACTGAAGCTGAAGTGAGTCTCGTCTTGAGTTCTTGAAAACTCTTCTCGCATGCCTCACTCCACTCGAATCGTGAATCCTTTCGTGTCAACTTCGTGAGAGGTCCCGATATCTTTGAAAACCCCTCGACGAAACGTCGATAGTAGCCTGCTAACCCAAGAAAACTTTGGACATCGATCACTGTCTTTGGTTGCTCCCATTTAACCACTGCTTCTATCTTTCTTTGGATCTCTGGTGACACCGTGCTTTGAGACAACATGTCCCAAAAAGCTAACCTCTTCCAACCAAAACTCACATTTGCTGAGTTTGGCGTACAATTGGTGTTCACGTAGCGCCTATAGAGCAATCCTCAAATGTTCTTCGTGTTCCGTCTTAGATTTGGAGTATATCAAGATATCATCAACGAACACTACGACGCAAGAGTCCAAGTGTGGTTTAACACTCGATTCATCAGATCCATAAAAGACGCTGGAGCATTCGTCAACCCAAACGGCATCACAAGGAACTCATAGTGTCCATACCGTGTCCTGAAAGCTGTATTCTGAATGTCCTCTACCTTGATTCTCAACTGATGGTATCCAGATCTCAGGTCGATCTTGGAAAAGTACCTTGCTCCTTGCAGTTGATCAAACAGATCGTCGATTCTAGGCAAAGGGTAACGGTTTTTCACAGTGAGTTTGTTCAGTTATCGATAGTCAATGCATAGACGCATTGACCCATCTTTCTTCTTGATAAATAAGACCGGTGCTCCCCATGGAGACACACTCGGTCGGACAAACCCCTTATCCATGAGTTCTTGCAGTTGTTCTTTCAACTCCTTCAACTCAGCCGGAGCCATTCTATATGGTGCTTTTGAAACAGGCTCCGTTCCCGATGCTAAGTCAATGGCAAACTCTACTTCTCTCTCTGGAGGTAATCCAGGCAACTCTTCTAGAAACACGTCGGCGAACTCTTACACAACTGCTATCTCAGAGATGACATTCTTTTCTTCTTTGTCCTCCTTTAAGAAAGCCAAGTACCCACTGCAACCCTTCTTGATCATCCGCTCGGCCCTTACTACTGAAATCAGTGGCATAGGTAATGACCTCACTCCTTGAAACCGAAATGATCTTCTTGTGTTAGGTCTGAAGATGACAGCCTTGTTCTTGCAATCGACTGTTGCACAATGATGTGCCAACCAGTCCATGCCAAGGATCACATCAAACCCTTGCATGTCCAGTAGTATCAACTTTACCTCCAATTCATGCACATCCAGGTCTCGAATTACTATGATGACGGATTTGCAAGCTAACTCCGTGTCCACTAACTCTCCAGTCAGAATAGACACAGATAGGACGAAGTCCAATGCCTCTGGAACAATCTTCATCCTCTTGGCAAAACGTGGAGTGACGAATGAGTGGGTAGACCCTGGGTCTATCAATACTCTAGCGTCATCTCCAACGAAGCATCCTTTCTCATATACAATTAAAGTACCTATAGTATACATACATGCATACAATAATTTACACATCAATTTACACCCCTAATTCACATATAAATTTAGTGCCTAGACTAAGAATCTACACAACTCCTAATGAATGCACCTTCTCTATCTAAATTTTTAATGAAATTAGAATTTTTTTATTTAAAAGAATCTCACCTTGAATGACGTCATGCACGTTCCCTGCTTCCTGAGCAGTGACTGCATAGGCTCTCCCATGAACGACCGGCTTCCGTGCTTGAATGGGTTGTGGCGCTGCAACTGAAGCCATCTTTCCTTTATCAACCACGAGGCAATCTTTGATCAAGTGGCCCACCTTGCCACATCGGAAACAACCCCTGGTCCCTACTCTACAATCCACTATCCTATGAGGCTTGCCACACTTGGCACAAGTCTCTCGAGGTGCGGAAGAAACTGTACGAGAACCCTGGATGACAGTAGCGCCAGTAGACATGGCAGGGCTCTCATAGCGTAAAGGTCTCCCCGACCCAAGTAGTGGAAATCTTTGTTGGTTCTGCTGTTGCGTCGGTCTTCCGAAACCCCCTTGGAACTGTGGTCTCTAATTTTGGGCCACGAACCTTGGCTTTTTATTCACCGGTTCGTAGTTCCCCAATCTTCCTTGATCATTGTTTCCTCTTTGTTGCTCTCTCTGTTTGTATCTATTATTGTTCTCTTCTTCCACAACTAGTGCCTTGCTCATGACCTCCTCATAGGTCCTTAACTGAAATGGAGCTACTCCTCCCCTAACCTCAGGCTTCAAACCTTGCTGAAACCTCTTGGACTTCATCACGTCGGTAGCGATGTAATCCGGAGCAAAACAGGCAAGTCGTAGAAACTCCACTCCATATTCCCTCACGGTCATCCTCCCTTGCGCCAATTGTAGAAATTGGATTTCAAGCTGATTCCTTATCACTTCTGGAAAATATTATTTATTGAACTCCTCAACAAACTCCTCCCAAGTCCAGGGCAACTCCGGGGTCTCCTGAGCCCTAGTCCGTATCACGGACTTCCACCAAGGTCCAGCCTCCCCATCTAGCACGTAGGCTGCCCATCTTACACTCTCGTCCTCCGTGCATGTCAGCACGCTAAAAACCTTCTCCATTTCCATCAACCAATTTTCAGCTGCCATCGTGTCTGCCTGCCCAGAAAATGAAGGAGGTCTCATCCTCCTAAACTCTGTGAAGGATGAAGGCACAGGCAGTCCCCTGGTGGTGTAGGTGGTCAGCCTTCTCTTGCATGAGCTGCAAAGGATGCGGCTTGTTGTGCCATGGCAGCTGCCATGGTTTCCATAGTATGCATCATTCTTTGTCTCTCCTCTTTATCCTCTTGTCTTTCTCTAACTCTCCTATTCCCGTTGATCTCGATCCTGACAATCTCGATCCTCATCATCTTGCTGTCTACTACTGCTGCCCCCTGAGGCCTCACTGCTTCCTAAAGGTACTCGATTTGTAGGAGAGATGTAATCATCTCCACTACGCAAACTCCTCTGTTGGCCTCCCCTCGGTCGACCTCTTCCTCTAGATGACATTGGCGGCTGCATTTGAAACTACAGTTTCATTAGCAGAAGTCCCTATGTTCTGACAAAAAGGATGATTGTCAGAAATTGCTAAAAGAAATAGCTCTGATACCAATCAGGATACCGGATTTCGCACCGAAACCGGTGCCATCAAGACGATCATCTTGGACTGCGTGCCCTTAGCTATGCACTAACATTGGTATATCAAGCAATGAACCCAATCAAATAATAAATAAAATGAATTTAATTATCATTTAAATATTTCTCAAAAGACGGTTCTACCTTCATGCCTCTGCATGAATGGAGAACCGATCCGAACCATCAATGATAGCTAATCATCACAGATGGTTCGCCCAAAAGAATAATCTCATACTTCAATTACATTGTTTAACCAAAAACAAGGCTTGACATACCAAGCCGTACCAATAATCTCACAAAACACTCAAAGCTGCACAGCGGAGTCCTCTAGAAGAAGTCCTCAGGAGGTGGCTCCAACTCGTCTCCAGGTGCCGGGTCTGACTCACTAGGGTCAACGTCCCCTGAAGCCTCGGCAGCTGCTAATAGTGGACCTGCGACGTATAGCCTAAAGGGTGAGCTACATCCTAGCTCAATAGGGAACAGAACACAATTGAACATATAAATTACAACTCACATATATTCCATGATATGCCATGCATAATGTGTCTATGCAGTTATTGATGGAAAACAGTTGAAAAGAATCATGTTTTACTGATAGTTTACTAATGTCTTTTAATTATTCATGAATGATACTGAAAAGGCCTAAAGCAAAACTTAACCTTTCAACTTAAGTAATCCCCGAGCAATATAGCATCGAGCCCCGATGAGATACCTATCATCGTCATCTATATAGACAGTTTTAAACGTATTCCCTGGGAATACAATTAGTACCCAAGCCCCTTTCCCCTGGGGATCGGTGGCGGGGTTTCACTTATCTCAACTCAACACCCCTGGGGTGTGCTTACTGTATACGGATAAGCCTCCATGGACGCTCATTTGATTTCGCCACCAGACGGTCACGGATATCCTGCTGCGTCAGTCGTGGGTATCCCGCTACATCGGTGGGGTACCCTATCAAACCATAAATAACAAAAATATCAGGTGCTTTACATATAGTTATTTACTGTGTAAGTGTGCTATCTTATATCAGTTAGGCCTTATCAGACATAATTCAATCTTGGATACATCCCTGGGATGTATCCATTCACTTGCATCACTCCTGATGCTCTTATTTCTTTACTTCCTCATCCCCTGGGGATGGCTCATTATGATTACTCTTTTAGATGTCACACATGCACACTTTTCACAAACTCTTAAGAAACAAAAATAGTTTGAATTGAATTCTATATCACTACATACATGCTCTTACAAAATAAAGTGTATGTTCAAGGTGTTCCCTACCTCAAGTCTCTGTTTGACCCTCCAAGAATCTTAAAGTCAAACTCAAAAGTCAATAAAAATTGGCACAGTCGATTAATCGAACTCCAAAGTTGATTAATCGAATCTGGTTCGATTAATCAATTCCCAAAATCGATTAATCAAAACACAAAGTCGATTAATCGATTCCCAAAATCGATTAATCGAGATTCCCATTTGATTAATCGAAATTCTCTACTCTATCTTTTCGATTCTCAATTCGAGTAATCGAATTCCCAAAATCGATTAATCGATCCTAATTCGATTAATCGAAATTCAAAATCGATCAATCGAAATCCCATTTCGACTAGTCGATTTCCCCAGGTCTTTTTCCTCCATCCACTGGAGTCCACTGGAGGTTCTCAGTCGATTAATCGACACCAAAATCGATTAATCGAAAATCAAAGTCGATTAATCGAAACTCAATTCGATTAATCGAATTCGGGTTCTTTGACTTTTCAACTTCTTGGCAAAAATCGATTAATCGAATCTCAATTTCGATTAATCGAATTTGCCAGATTCAAATTTTTGTTTCTTTCTAATCTTTTTCCTTCATTTTTCTAAGTACTTAATCTATCATTTTAAACATTCTTAACTACAATTAAGCTCTTCAATCTATGCATTTAATCTACAAGAATTTCTTACCTTCAATCAATCTCAAATTGATTAGGTCAAGTGGTTGGAAAGGTTAGGGTTTCCAGCTTTGCTTCTAGCGGATCCCTCGCGTCGAATTCGGCGTTTAAATGCTCAAATCCCCCTTCCAATTAGTTACAATAACTCCTTACTCACTCCCCTTCCTTACTCCTCTCTCTCTCTCTCTTCTTAACTCTCTCCAACAACTCAACCATTGATTTTAGGGTTATTAAACCCTTTTATCTCCCTCTAGCTTGTGTGTTGAGCACATGCACCTGAACTAGGTGTATGTGACTTCAGATTTACATTACACTCCACATATTCACTCGAATTCTCACATCTCATCCGTTCATCGCACCATATGCTAACTATTGAACTCCTATTTGGTCAAACCTATGACTAGTCGACATTGATCCCGAGGTCACTGTTTAATGTGATTTTTTTTTGGGATATTACACAGGATATCCGTGACCGATACGGCGGCTAATCCGTACAACATTAGACATCCCAGGGATATATCGTAGTATTAAGCCCGTCGCCTAAGAGACAGGGACGAGGACAATTCCATGAAAAATAGTCTGATTAGACGACGATGGAGGGTATTCTATCGGGGCTCGATGCTATATTGCTCGGGGATTATTTAAGTTAAGATTTAAGTCATGATCTCAGCCTGGTTGTAACTAAGGAAACTAGTAGTCATTGAAAGAAATGCATGATCAGAATGATAAAAGTAGTCATATCGTCTTGTCACATCTTAAAGTTATTTTTCAAGAAATGATTTAATTATGAATGCATGTCTATTCTTTTCATGAAATATATGCTTGTAAAATGGATATATTTGCTGTGATATTGCCCTATTGAGCTAGGATGTAGCTCACCCTTTGACTTTATGTCACAGGTGACGGTTTAGAATTTGATGAGAATGTAGGAATTGCTACAGATGAGGGTGATCCCGGTGATTTGGAGTACTTTCCTAGGGAGGAGACTGAGCCTCCTCCGGAGAGATTCTTCTAGAAGATCTTCGCTACGTATTTTGATTAGTTTTGATAGTTTGAGAAAGAGAATTACGGCTTGGTACGTCCAGCCTTATTTTGAGAGTAAACGAAAATGTAATATTCTTTTGCTGAACCATTGATAGTGACCGTAGTTACGGCACTAATGGTTCGGGTTGGTTCTTTTATTCATGCGGAGTCATGAAATTAGAACTATTTTTTGGGCATGTGTTTTTGGATTAATGTACTGTAGAAATGGAGAGTTATTTTTCATTATTTTCTTTTGTTTAATATTATGAATGGGATGTACCAAGTGTTCCGCACTTACATTATGGGGCACGGCCTCGAGGGCTGTGTCGATGGCACGGGTTTCGGGGTGCCGAAATTCGGGCTGTCACATTATAAGCCACCGGAGACGAGAGAGACGAGATCTTAACCACCGGAGTAGAGATCTTACACACAGTTTCATAAGATTTTTAAGATAAGGTAATATTATTTATCATAGAACTTGTATTTTTATGGGTAGATTTATCGTTTTTATGAGTAGATCTACCATATTTATAGATAGATCTATCAAAAAATATGATTTATTTACATTTTTGTGCTAGATCTTAAAAATTGTGCAAGATCTTAATATATGCTAATATATGGTTTATTTATATTTTTAAATTAGGTTTACTTACTAATTTTACTAATATTTTTACTAAATTATGTTTATTTATTTGCTAATTTTAAAATTGTCTTATTAAGTTAGGTTTACTTACTAATTTGACAAATTTATTTACTAAATTAGGTTTATTTTTTTACTAAATTAGGTTTATTTATTTACTAATTTTTAAATTGTGTTATTAAATTAGGTTTACTTACTAATTTGACTAATTTTTTTACTAAATTAGATTTATTTATTTACTAATTTTACTAATTTTTTTAAAACTAAACTAATTTTATAACTAATTTTTTAAAATTAAACTAAACTAATTTTAAAACTAAACTAAACTAATTTTAAAACTAATTTTTTAAATCTAACTAAACTAATTTTAAAACAAAACAAAACTAATTTTAAAACTAAACCCTAAACTAATTTTAAAACTAAACTAAACTAATTTTAAAACTAAACCCTAAACTAATTTTAAAACTAATTTTTTAAAACTAACTAAACTAATTTTAAAACTAAACCCTAAACTAAACTAAACTAATTTTAAAACTAAACTAAACTAATTTTAAAACTAAACCCTGAACTAAGCTAAACTAATTTTAATACTAATTTTTAAAAACTAACTAAACTAATTTTGAAGCTAAACTAAACTAATTTTAAAACTAATTTAAAAACTAACTAAACTAATTTTAAAACTAAAAACCCTAAACTAAACTAACCTAATTTTAAAACTAATTTTTTAAAACTAACTAAACTGATTTTAAAACTATACTAAACTAATTTTAAAACTAAACGTTAAACTAAACTAAACTAAACTAAACTAATTTTTAAACTAATTTTTTAAAACTAACTAAACTAATTTTAAAGATAAACTAAACTAATTTTAAAACTAAACTAAACTAATTTTAAAACTAATTTTTTAAAACTAACTAAACTAATTTTAAAACTAAACTAAACTAATTTTAAAACTAATTTTAAAACTATACCCTAAACTAAACTAAACTAATTTTAAAACTAATTTTTTTAAACCAACTAAACTAATTTTAAGACTAAATTAAACTAATTTTAAAACTAAACCCTAGACTAAACTAAACTAAACTAATTTTAAAACTAATTTTTTAAAACCAACTAAACTAATTTTAAAACTAAATTAAACTAATTTTAAAACTAAACCCTAGACTAAACTAAACTAAACTAATTTTAAAAATAAACTTTTGTTTTAAATTTTTTTTTAAAACTAAACATTATTAAATAAGGTTTTTTTTTTTAAATTAAGTTTTCATATAATACGTAAAACTAAATTATGTTACTAATCTTTAGTTTTAAAATTGTTTTTAAAAATAAACTTTTTTAAATTAGGTTTTAAAATAAGAATAATATTAAATAAATTTGATAAAATATAATCTAATATTGTAAAAATAAGAATAATATCAAATAAATTTTCAAGTGTAATCTAAATGTTTGCTCATTCATGCAGGTAAAATAAATAAATATGGTACGATCATTAGATTCAGCCTGACAATACGGCACACCAATAGATGGTGATAAACTCTGAATATAATGCAATCTTTGTGGGAAAAAATTATTGGGAGGAGGTATCACACGATTAAAGGAGCATTTGGTTCACGTTAAGGGAGAAACAAGAGAGGGTGTCCAGTGTACCCAAAGAGATAAAAAAAATAAGTCAGAGCGAGTTTACAAGTGGCTAAGGGAAAAAAAAAAGCAGAAGCCGACCGCGAGAGAGAAATGTATGAGAGAATAAGGACGGGAGATCCACAGTTTCCTGAGGATGATGAGGATGAGGATGAGGATGTTGTGACAGCGAGAGTGATGAGGAAGAATGCTAGAGAAGCACGACAGCAACGAGATCAAGAAGAAGTCGATTTTCGATTTCGATCCGACTTGAGGGGCCCATCCATGCCTGCTGTTGGTGGTGGATCAAGGCATAGGTCCCATGTTGTTGATGATGATGACATTCAGGAGGCCATCGGGTTGCGTAGGTCAGCATCAGTGAGGGACACCAGACTATCTACTACAGGTCCCATGGATCCACTCATATATCGGACAAAAAGCTCTAAGCAAAGTAAATTGAGTATAATTTTACTGAAAAAATGGGGTAAGAGGCTTGGAAAATTGATTGCAGAGTTCGTGATATACAATCACATTCTGACTCAAGTTGTGGAGTCATCGTACTTTAAAAGTATGATTGATACAAGTATAGAAGCTGGTCTAGGAGTTAAAAAGCCTTCTGCATACGAGATAGGAGCTTATGTGAAGAGTTTTGAGAAAGTATGGGATGAGAGAGGTTGCATAATCATGTGTGATGGATGGACCGGTCCCACAAGGAAGAGTTTGATCAACTTTTTAGTCTATAGCGATGTCAGGACCATATTTTTAAAATCAGTTGATGCTTCTAAACACGCGAAGACGACTGATTACCTCTTTCAACTAATGGATAAAATAGTTGAAGATGTTGGAGAGCACCGAGTTGTGCAGGTGGTAACAGACAATGTTGCTAATTTCAAAGCCACAAGAAGGCAATTAATATTGAAGAGACGTCACTTGTACTGGACTCTGTGTGCTACTCATTGTGTGGATCTCATTCTTGAGGATTTGGGAAAGAGAAGCAAGGCACAGGAAACTATTCAGAAGGGATGAACGATTACTTCCTACCTATATAACAGTGACAAGTTGGTGAATTTGATGAGAGACTTCACCAAGAGCAAGCTGCTCCGGCCTGTGATTACACGATTTGCAACATAGTTTCTAGCCCTATAGAGCTTAGTTAGATATAGGCGTGAGTTAAAAAGCATGGTCAACTCTGAAGCATGGACAAAACATGAGTTAGAACTCACACGAGCAAAGAGACCTGCTTGTAATAAAGTTACAAACCTAATCTATAACCCTGAGTTTTAGGCAGATGTTGACTACCTGATTGTGGTTACTACCCCGTTGGTTCAAGTGTTGAGGTTGTTAGATGGTGATGAGAAACCAATCATAGGGTATGTTTACGAGTCGATGAATAAAGCAAAAATGGCTATTAAATGATATTGGGTGATCATCGACAAGAGGTGGGATGCACAATTCCATCAGTACTTGCATTCCGTAGGTATAATATGTTAAACTGCATATGTAGTGATATTTATTTATTATTTTTTATATTATTCATTGTTTTGACCTATTGATGAGATTAGCCATATTTGATGTATAGCGCACTACTTGAATCCGACCTTTCAGTATACACGATGCTTTGACATGAGTGAGGCTGATGCAGTGTACAACGATTTACTTAATGTAATCCAACGAATGCTCCCTGAGTTGGCCGACCAAGGTCAAGACATCAGAGATGTGAGTAATTATACCTTATGAGTTCTGACTAATAAGTCAAATGTCATATTAACATTATATTGATATGTGAGTTATTGTATTCCATCTTTGTAGATTGACATGTTTCGTAAGAGACCTGGATCATTTGGAATCTCGTTGGCATAATCACAAATCAAGTATGATAAACCCGCTAATTAGTGGATGCATTATGAAGGCGATGGCCTGATACTGAGGCGAGTTGCAATGAGGGTTTTATCGCAGACATGTTTCTCGTCCAACTGTGAGCAAAATTGGAGCACATTCTCTCTCATTCATAAGAAGATAAGGAATAGACTAACTATAAAATGATTGGAAAAGTTAGTCTATTGCCACTACAATATGCGATTAAAGGTCAGAAATATGGAGAGGGCCAATTGTGGTAAGCAATTTTATGAAGTCTTAGCTCAT
This sequence comes from Chloranthus sessilifolius, assembly GCA_021018995.1. NCBI lineage: Eukaryota > Viridiplantae > Streptophyta > Magnoliopsida > Chloranthales > Chloranthaceae > Chloranthus > Chloranthus sessilifolius. The sequence continues at coordinate 108,607,993 of CM037591.1, read as the reverse complement.
ACAATTTTTATTTGATCTAATTGATGAGTTATATACTAATTTATCTATCATATTCTACCTTACAGATAGTGAATATTATGATTCCATCAAATTGGATTACATATTCGCGGAGGATGCCCCTTTGAATGAGTGGATCGAAGAGAGAGAAGAGCTAGTGTTGGATACTGAGGGCACCGCATGGCTGGATAATGCTGAAAGATTAGCGGAGGAGCAGACTTCCCAACCACCGAGACAGAAAAGAAGATTGAATCGTCATTCAATGGTTGGATCTGATGATGAAATGCAGCCCGATAATCATGATGACAATGATGGGGGTGATAGTGGGGGTGATGATGCAGGTGATGAACCCCACGCTGGCACTAGTGGTGGAGCGGATGATATTGATCGTTATTCTTATGGAGGTATTGTCTCATGGGATGATGACCCGGTAACAATGTATGACACTCCTACATTTAGAGGTGGAGGGATTGAAGAAAGAGAAGCGTCAGAATCTTATAAAACACCACCACCACTACCACAAGGTTCGCAAGATAATGTGGGTTATATGACTTCTAGCTTCGAGAAATTTAGTTTGCAAAATACTGAAGATTCAGCAACCAGTAACCCATACTCTCAATATAATATCCTAAAATTTTGAGCGTTAATTAGTGACCTCGAGATCCATGCTCGACTGGTCGTAGGTTTAACCAAGTGATGGTCAAACAGTAGACTCGTGAAGTTATGTACTAATGTGAGATTAGTGTGACCTAAGTGTAGAGTATGGTGTTATTTTAGAGCCACATACACCTATCTCTGGTGTATGCGCTTAACACCGAAACAGGAGAAGGGATATAAGGGTTTAATAACCCTAGAATCCTTTTGTTTGGTTGGTGAAGGATTTAAGAAGAGAGAGAGAGGGAGAAAATAAGAGGAGTTATTGAGGTAGGAGTTAATACAAATAAAGAGCTTATTAGAGCATTTAATGCCGGATTTCAACGCATGAGGAGCCGTTGAAGCGAAAGCTGGAGCCCTAGCCATTCCAACCTAGATATTTGATCAATTTGAGATTGATTGAAGGTGAGTTTCTAATTGAAGTAAATGCATAGATTGTAGACTATTAAAATTAGTCAAATGTAGCTAAATGATAGATTAAAGACATAAAAAAAGGAAGAAAGAGAAAAAGAATGGATTTGGGAAGAACAACCCGAAAAGGGGCTGAGTCTGGCCAAATTGATTAATCGAAATCGAGATTTGATTAATCGATTTTGGTCTAGAAATTGAAAAGTCAGGGATGCCTGATTTCGATTAATCGATTTTGAAATCCGATTAATCGATTTGGAAATCGACTAATCGACTAGGTACCTCCAGTGGGTGTCTACATATATTTTCCTTTCTATATAAAAAATATAAATAAAAAATACTACTAATTAATAGATAAAAAATATATATATTAATATCTAAATAGCCTCTCCCTGGCCACACTATGGCGTAGCGATCCTCTTTGCCATGACCTCGCCACACCGTCTTAACTACCTTGGTCGGCATCAATATCATGTTGACATCAACAAAGATGATGGTGTGGTGTCCTCTAAACTACTCCTCTAATACCAACTAGAGTTTAAGGGTTTAGTGATATTAGGGTTAGGAAGATGGTGTTAGGGTTAGGTTAGTGGTATTAGGTTTAGTGTTAGAGAGAGAGAGAGAGAGAGAGAACATGACGGGGGACGTCAAGATCGAGAGCATTGGAGTTGAATCGCAACAAAATTTTCAGCTTCAAGGAAAAAAAAAATGATGAACAGTGATTGTGAACAGTGACGGACGTACGTCCGTGATGAATAGTGACGAACGTCTATGATGAACAGTGACGGACGTCCGTGATTTTGACCCCCCACAGTCCGTAGGTCACAGACATTCGTGGCGTCATAACTGAGTTTTCTAATTCTGTAAAAAAATTTCTTTTTTAGTTTTTTATTTCTATTAGGACTCTTTATTTTGAATTAATTATTGGTGGCCTATATAAGGAGGCTTGTAAATACTTTTTAATTAAGTTATTGAATATTTTGAATGCTTTGTGCTTGAATATTCTTCTTCCTATGATGGGTTTGGTGTGAGGCCAAGGGAGTGATTCTCATATATCTTCTTGCTTATCTTTTATCATATATTTCCTTTTGATCTTTTATTATCTCTGCTATCTATTCATCTTTGTTTTCTCTTGAACCTTCACCTTATTGATCTAAGATTTCTAAATTCTCGATCTATTAGTTTCTTGATCCCGAACCTAAATCTTTCTAGAACCCTAAATCAAACAGAGCCAAAACCCTTTTCTAAACCATAAACCTAAACCAAACGAAAAACTATTTCCACAGCCCTAGTTTGAACCCGTGAATCTACATCGGATCGAAGACGAACGCCCAAGCCTGAAAAAGCTAGAGTTCTATCTCTAGGCCCGATCTCACCTCAAATCTAACAGTACTTGCACATCGAACTGGACCTTAGCCAGATCTCGCATGATCTACTCATCAAGATTCTTCAAACCCTAAGATATTTAAGATAATTTTGTGATTAAACTTGAATTAATTTATTTAATTTCAATAAAATTGCATCAAAATCATATTAACGCATTATAAGGTTACCGTCTCGCATCAGAACAATAATGAGAATGCTTAGTAAGTTAGGAGTCCCTCACTAGCGTTTATATTAAGTGAGAAAAATAATACATACACACCCTATATGACTAAACACCCGTAGTACATAAGAACATAAATCCAGTACTAACAATGTATTCTGCACAATTGGTCTTCAAATCATGGGTCTACCATCATACGGTCATTTTCCGATTCCATATAGCACACATCTCAGAAAGCGACCCTTGAGTATGATGTGTGCTAAGTGATTTTAGGGTCACTTTTTGGAATGTGTGCTAGTTGGAATAAAAATTTGTTGATGGTATGCCCATGATCTCAAGATCCTTTGTGTGGAAGATTGGAGCAAAAAACAATCTCTATCATCTGATTCAAAGCGGTCAATGCATGCCCGCTAGAGGAGATGGGGTGAGGACTCAGTTTCATAGGGTATAAATGGTACCCTTACTAGAATGCCAACTCCTGTCCGGCAAGGAAGATTCCCTTTTTGCCTGTGGGTGTTGGCTCATTGGAATTTTTGCCTCTTTGTCTAACTATGTTTAATGTCTCACTAACTCACATGTTTGTATCTTTCTGTTTTTCTCTTCAATGAATTTTCACTCTTTCGGTCAAAAAAATCTTAGTGTGCATACAAAATTGTTCACCAGCCGCCTAGAATCATTTGTCTAAGCATATTCTGGCAATTCAAGAAAACGGGCTTTAACACTTTGAACACCTTAGAGCATTGGTTACTGTCATCGACATACCAGAATCTGGATCTCTATTCAGACTAAGCCCCCTTGCAATAAACCCACAATTTGAGACTTTTCTAATGCAAAGAGTAGAGGTTTTATTGTAACAAATGTTTCCTGAGGGACGAGAACTTACTGGCTGAAGTAATTTGAATTCAGATATGTGAACAATTATTCACATCAAAACCTGAAAAAGATGCAAGTACAAATACCTCAATCGTACAATCCTTTGCAAGCTAAGTATTCACCACCCAATGGCCTTCAAAATTGCAGGAGAAACCCATAAGTTGGATGAATACAACTTCAAAGCAATCATGATAGCAGTTGAAGCAGCAACCACAGTGCAAATTCAACTAAGGATTCATATGTACTATAACGATCACAAAACTATAATTGTTCATCCATCAACCTTTGAAGAGAGTGAAGCAAAGCTATGGCCTGCAAATCCAATTGCAACTTTTTCTTAGAAGAAAGGAGAGTATTCACTCCCCAATCAAGTACTGCAAGTCGCCAAGTGTAGACCCACCACGGAGTAAGTAAATATCATAGATGGAAACGTACATAAATCATTGTGTCACAATCTGAATAGAAAAAGGCAATTAGGGATTCTACCATAACAATTTGTGTAATAAAGACATGGAAGAATACAATCAAGAGATGGTTCTCAACATTCTCAAAATTCATCTTTGAAGAAGAAGAGCTTTTGTTCACTCTCAGGGACAGTAAAAATCTGAGTGAACTGCCCATAACTGGCCAGACGTTAATGAAAGCGAAAAAATTAACGGTAGCGGCAAAAGAATTGAAGCTTGAAGTGATTCCAGCACATAACTAAATAATGCATATCACGACATTGTAATGTTCAACAAGGTATCAACTTGGGTATCGGTCCATGGAGGACCGATACATATCGGCCAATACGGTCAGTCGATACCGATACTGATACCTCTTTATTTATAAAAAAAATTTCAAATAAAGGAGGTATCGGCCGATACCGATACAGCCCCGATACTATATTGGGGCCATATCGGTATCAGTTGGCCAAGATAGGAATTGGCCGATACTTGATACCATGATGTTCAAGACCTGTCTAGGGCATTTCCCACAATATCTACCAAAATAATGGCTTGGCCAATTTTTTCATGTCTATGCATCCACAAAGATGAGGAATGGGAAGACCTACTCAAATACGCTCTTTGCTACATTTTGGTATTTGATTAGCACTGGGTAGTTATAGTGGTAGCAACTTGTATAGCGATATAACTATAATCAAAAGAGCATGTCTAGAAGACTAAGAGGGGAATTCAAACCCTTTTACGAGTTTATGCTCGATTTGATTTTCTTTAAGTATGGTGCCATCCCAAAATCCTGTGATTCACCTTTTCTCCCAATTTTTGGTGGCTATCCACCAGAATGTCTTGAATGATGACACTATCATCACTATCACTGAAGAATTTCCACTATGGTAGAGATTGCTACTTCAGTGTTTGAACAAACACTTTCTTCTCCCCCTCCAACCACCACGTGACCATACTGTCTGTGAAATTTAAAATTAACTAAATCTCTTTGGGCTTCATTCCTAGTTTTAAATCTTTATGCACTTCAGGTAATTTAAAATATGAAATTTGTGAATTGTCCAAGCATATTGGAAGTTGTTATCCATCTCAGTGCATTGTTCTCATGTTCCTTTTGATTTAGTACATTGATGTTTGGGGTCATTCCCCTGTGGTGTCGTTGGATGGTTTTAAATACTATGTCTCTTTTGTTGATGATTATACTAGCTAGGCTTACTTGGGTTTATCTCTTGAATTTTTCTTATATTTAGGAGTTTCATTCAATGGTGACTACTAGGTATGGGGGTTGTATCAAAACTCCTCGCATTGACAATGGTGGAGAGTATACCTCTCATGCCTTGGACCAATATCTTCAGTCACATGGCATATCTTATCAGTTTTCAAGTCCTTACACTCCTCAAAAGAATGGCGTTATGGAGCGTAAGTATAGACATTTTATTGGAGTTACATGCTCCCTGTTACGAGATATGCATGTACCAAAATCGTAATGGTCAATGGCCCTCTTCACATCTTGTTCCTAAGCTAATCGCACTCCTACTCGTGTTTTAGATGGTGATTTCCAAATCAATGTTTGCATCCTCAGGAAACTTTGTTCTTGTGACACCCAAAGTTTTTGGATTTGTTTTCTTTGTTCAAAATCTTAGTCCACATGGGCAAATTGGATGATATAACTATCAGGTGTGCTTTCATTGGTTATTCTACTCAGTCAAAAGGATATATATGTTATGATCCCATGACTCATAGGATTTACATGTCCATGGATGTTTCTTTCTTTGAGGATGTAGCTTATTTCTCTATTGTCGAGTGACCCCTTCACCTACCCTTGGTCTTCCTATTTTGGTTACCATACTTCTTCCTCATCAAGGCAACAAAGTAGAAAAACTATTTTACTCACTAATATCCAAATTGGCATGGCTCCACTATGCAACTGCCAACTTTCTCTTCATAGGCTCCTTTTGTAAGTACTTCTAGTCCTTCATTAGTTTCCTCTCCTATTGTCATTGATATCCTACTAATGATGTGGTTGATCTTAATGTTCCTATCGCTCTACGGTAAGGGGTTCCCAAATGTGTACTTACTCCTTATCCAATTGCCAAATATGTCTCTTATCAGCCGCTTTTTGTTCATTACAAAGCTTTTTTTTTCTAAAGTAGAATCTATCACTGTTAATCGCTCTGTGCATGCTGCCCTAGGTCACACTTAGTGGAAAATAACTATGCTTGAAGAGATGAATGCTCTCTAGAGGAACCACATATGGGAATGGTACCTCTCTCTCCAAGGAAAACAATTATGGGATGTTGGTTATTTATTGTAAAGCGTCATCCTGATGACACAGTTTCCGGATACAAAGGTCGCTTGGTTGCCTAGGGGTTTGCTCAAACCTACTATGTAGATTATGATGATACCTTGCCTCTTATAGCTAAGCTTACTTCCGTCAGAGTTCTATTTACTGCTGCTAACCAGAATTTCCCTTTCTTTCAGTTAGATATGAAGAACACATTCTTAAATGGTGATCTCCATGAATAAGTATATATGAAACTTCCTTCCACATTTATGCTTCAGGGGAAGTCCTCTAACAATGTTTGTTGGCTTCATAAAGCAATTATGGGTTAAAGAAGTCTCCTCGTTCTTGGTTTCATTGTTTTTGTGGAGTTATTCTTGAGATGGGACTCTAGAGATGTTAGTCTGAGTACATTGTTTGTTCAATTCAGTCTGGTTGATTGTACTATATTGTGATTCAGATTTTATTTCCTATGTAACTTTGTAGATGTTTTGAATTTAATGACTTGTGGACATTGAAGTATTTTATGGGTTTAGAGATTAAAAGACCTTAAGATATAATATACACAAGAACTTTGATTACGAAAATCAGAGAATAATACTAAATTCGTGTAGCCTTGGCTCATTCAAAACTGAATTCGACTTGTTGCTCTCTTTTGACTTCTAAAACGTCAGATTCATGAAATAGCTATTTCACATAAAGTTGTAAAGTTCGTTGTCTTCTTTCCAATATCACAAGAATTGTGTCAATTCGAGGTTATAAAAAAAAGTTTTGACTAAAATACCGAGACTAGTACATCGATGGTCCCGAGCTCGGGTTCGTGGCTGTAAATTTGGGTTCGTAGTAGCGAGTTCGGACCCGAAACTTTAAGATGGTGCAATCTATTATTCTTTTAAATAAAATAATAACATAGTTTTAGGGCTTAATTAGTTGTAAATAAATAATAATATAGACTTGCAACAATAATATATATCATTATAGTTTTAGTAGAAGGGTAAATTTCTAACTATATAGATTTAGAAATAAACAATATGAATATGGTATTATTCTAATTAAGTCAATCTATCAGATTTACAAATATTAGAGTTTAATTAATTTTACAGATTTAAAAGATGGTACACTATTAAATATGAATACCTAATAGAAAAGCACAATATTAAATAGTCAAACAAATAGATTATTTGAAAAGAGAAATAAAATATAAACCCGACTTACAAATCATGCAACTTTAATAGAAAAATAAAATACTAAATATGCAGATTTATCATACTTAAAGATATTCATGTTTAATTAGTATGTAGATTTAAGAGGAAGACAACATATTAAATGCAGACCTAATAGAAGGTAAAATATTAATAGCCAAACAAAGAGATTATTTTAAAAAGAAAAGAGAAACAAAATATAAACCCAACCTACAAAATATACAACTTTCAAGGGAATGCATAAAATTAAATCTATTAATTTATGAGATATTTAGGTTTAAATAAGATTTTTAAACCTGTCGATGCGCGATCGAAATTATCCTACGCAACGGAATCTAAGAAGAATAAGATGGATTGATGGGTACCCACCTCTTGAAGCGTAAATGGTAGATCTACAGCGATTCGGATTGAAAAAGTTGATGCCCAAAGCGTCCGTTCATCTATGTCTTGGGGGAGAATAATTTTTTATTATAGAGAGCAAAGAGCTTTTAAAGTTTTATTTATAATGGTAGAAAGTTTTAGGTTAATTCTAATTAAGACTTTTCGTAAGGGATTTAATAAAATAGGAGTTTTTACACGGAAGAATTCATACGCAATTTGAATAGCTTGAAAAAAGGTTTTGTTCTAGCGCTTTCTGTAAGCATCAAAGCCATTGGTGTTTCTCTCCGAAAATTACAGTTATATCTTTTTACTTGTTTCATCACTTAAAATGGGCGTAACTTTATATCTTCATGTCAGAAATCGCCAAATTATATTTCGTTGGAATCGTATCGATGAGCACTTCACAATGAGTCAAATATTGATTTAGAAAAATCATAACTTTCTTAAAAGATGGTAGGTTCCGGTGTGAAGCTTTAGCACCGTATACGGTGTGGTACATCATCTAACACCTTTAAAATAAAGTCTAAAAATTCGGGTTGTTACAGATAGTGTATCTCATCAACAAGAAAAGAAATGAGTCTATAAGAATGTGAGTTATCAATGCTTATAAAAATCTTCAGCTTCGACACCCTTGTCAAGCTGGTCATCCACGTGATCACCCTCGTACGACAAATCCTCATGCGAAGCTTCAATATTAACATACAATAAGAACATGAGCTATCAATGCTCATAGAAATCTTCCTTGACGGACCCCTGGCCCAATTCAGCTGAATATCAAGATCCAAGAGGTTTTAATAAAACACTCAATTGGGTGCCATGGGGAATAATGAGGTATTTATTTGTGAGCACGTGAACCATTTTTGGTGGCACAAAAATTGAGGTACGTTCGTTGTAATGGAAATCTGACCATCAATTTGCAAATGGTCCTTAATTTGGTCCATGGGTTTTGGCCCATGGATCCATAGTTGCTTAATCCACCGGGTAAAAGTAGACCTTTTAGCCTATATGTGCACAGACTTACCGAGGCAGAAACATAATTTTATTCCTAGTGTTAAGAGTAGTATTTCACATAATTTGGGGTATATAAAACTGATAAAGTAAAAAAATGAATGTAAAATGCTTCGATAGATGTTTAGACCGCCAAAAATTAAGGGGGATCCACTTATTATCCTCGAACCCGAAAAGGCCTAAAAACGAGAGATCTGGGGGGTCAAACATAGACCCTCATGCAGTTTTGGTGCAAATGAGCAGCAACAGCGTGCGCTTGGTGTTGTGGGCTTGTGTTGGCGTTTGCGTGCGACTACGCGGCCGTTGTGCAGGTGCAGTTTAACACGTTTTAGAATTGGGGAGCCTAGTGTGGTAGAATCGGACAACATCATATTGGGTCGGATTGGGCCATCACAGATGGTATCAGAGCCAAGGACGGCTTTGCAATCAAGTGGGGGAGAGCATTAGAGGCTTAGGAGAGGGGTAGAGGCCCGGGGTTATGATCGTGTTTTCGCCTAATGGGATGCTTTGTTCCCGCCTAATGGGATGTTTTAGTCCCACATTGGTTGGAAACTCTTCCTGATCCTGGCTATAAGTGAGACCAATCCCTTCCTGATAGGATGCGTTTCAAAATCGAGGAGCCTAGTGTGGCAGAATCGGACAATATCATATTGGGGCAAGTTGGGTCGTCACATAAACTTGACCCAGTTCGGTTGGGTTGGGCATGAAGTATCCACCCAACCTTTGGGTTGGGTCAACTCAAATGTCGGATCAGGTCAGGCAAATATTGGATCCGACTGATCAGAACTAATATTTTATATTAAAAATTATAGGAAATAGGGAGGTTTTAATCGAGTTAGGCCAAGTTTTAGAGTCGGGTGTTAGTTTTTTGGGTCGGGTCGGGTCAGCCATATACCCTTGACTCATCTGGTTGGTCAGGGTGCATCATTAGTCTAGTCGAGTTGGGCATATGACAGTGATGCTGGAAAAAAAACACTAAACCTTAAATATGCGATTTGAAATCAACTTGGGATTTAATTGAGCAGCGGAATTATCAAAATTATCCCTGACCACACAAATGTTTAATAAATTTAATTAGACAATTAGGCAATCTGCTTTAGTGCTCCATCTACATTCATTCATATTTCGATCGAGAATAAGGTTCTAATGATAGAACTCAGATTTTTACTCTAGTCTAGGGCACCAAGCGACAATCAAGGAGATATCTCTTGACTCCTCTCTAGGGTTGAGAGAATTTAAAGTCCGAAAGGGTTTAAATTATTCAAAGGAAAGTAATGGGATTTCGATAACGGAGAATTAAAGAATAAATTCCAGCAACATAAACTAGAGGAGGAATTTTTAATGGGTTTTATCAAAGAACAAAAGACTAAATATTAATCGTTAAGAAGATAAGGATAAGGAAAATCTTTGGAATTTCACTAGTGAAAGTATTGGCCTTGCACCAAACCCCAAACTCGGGGAAGATCACTCTTTAAAGAAAACTCATCGCAAGTTCTCAAAGCTTCGCTCAATTTCATTAATCGCCAATCAATTAATTCCAAAATAAAAGCCTTTACCACTATTTATAGGACTCAATAACCCTAACTTTATTTTTACTGGACTAAAATACTTGATGGGGACATCAGATTCAAGCATCCGCCCATAACATATCGGAGGCGGAAGAAGAACGTCAAAATCAACAAGAAGAATGCCCAAATTCGAAGGACTGAAGACATACTTTAGTCAATTGATCGACCCCAGCCTTTGATCGATCGATGGTGGACAACTGATGCATATTCTGAGCGCATTTATATTTCTCAGTCGATCAATTGATCTTGAAATTTTGATCGATCGATTATAGTCACTAGCTTCGAGCAATTTAATTGTTTCTCAGTCGATCGATCGACTCCACAATTTAATTTCCCAGTCGATCGATCGATTGACCAATCGCGTGAATTTTGACGGGATTTTGCTTATTTTGGTCAAAACTTTTGTTTGTGTTTTAGTTACTTTACGACTTTTCTAATTTAGTATTAGGGTTTGATTAGCCTATTTAAAGGCTTGTAAATAATATTATTATTAATTATTGATGAATGAAAATTGTTTTTACAAAGTTTGAGAGTTCTAAACTTTCGTGAGGGTGTGATTCTCTTAAAATCAAAGAGCAATTCTTCGTCCCGTGTGCAGTTTAGTGCGAGACCAACTCTTCTGCTTCTTCTATCTTCTTATGATCTATGAATTGCGTAAGTAGCGTACTCTAGCCTATCTATTTCCCTATTAACTCCAAATTTAACCTATTTATTTCATAAAAATTCAAAATCAACATATCCTTTCTTCATTACTTCATTGTTAACCTTTTATTTTCGTACGGTACCGAAAGAATCCGCTTGCAAGTTTGTTCGATGCCCTAAAATTATCGGAGATCTAGTCGTTCGCTAATACCCCTAGTCTTCTAGATCCGATAGGGAACGTACGCGAAAAGTAATACTACTTTGGGCTGGAATTAAATTATTCAATTGAATCTCTTGAATATTTATGTAATAATTTGTTAAGAAAAATTATTATTTTAATTGTTTAAATTAATTTTAATTTTAATCTCAGCCCTAGCATTGTTTGTGTTAGTTTCCGCATCAAATTTGGCATCAGAGAATTTGTCAGTTTAGGGTTGTCGGTGTCCGTATAGGTTCTAGGGTTCATCTCTTTTATTTATTTATTTATTTTATTTTGTCTTGCATCATTTAGTTTTGTTCTTGCATAGTCATGGATCCCAACAAGATAGAAGCCTTAATTAGAAACCTTACGTCTAAGTTGACCGCTAGTCAAACTGCCCTTTAAGCCCAGATGGTTGAACACCACAATCAATTGCAACAACAGTTAAACGTGATCAACAAGCCTGACATGAGGCTTTAGAAACCTGTGTTGAAGAGATAAATGAGTTTATCACTGAAAATCATAATAAAGTCAACACAAATGTCCATAGGAGAGAAGGTCCTCATCGATGCGAAGTCCAAACCGATCATGATGATAAAGTCATGAAATATGTTAAAATGGATGCGCCTACTTTTGACGGGAAAAGACAACCTAAAGTCTATCTCGAGTGGGTCACTGATATGGAAAACTATTTCTAATGGTATGCCATGTCTGAGGAGCGTAAAGTCCTAGTTGCCAAGGTCAAGCGTATGGGTTAAGCTACAAGAATATTTCTCTAGAGTCAAGGAGTTAGAACGGTATCTCAAGACCCCTCAAACCAAACATTTCGACACTAATGGATCCCATTATAGGTCTAGCTTCCCTGAGTCAAAATCCAACATTCATACCCAGTCAACTAAGCCAAATTTAGTTGCGACACCTGTAGCCCGAGCTGATAAGGGTAAAAGTCAAATGCTTGAAGGCCCCAAGAGTGGTGATGAAAACAAGTGTTATAAGTGTCACAACATCGGACATTTTGCAGCACAATATCCATCCCGAAACTTGTTTATAGCCGACGACACTGAAAGTGAGCACGACGAGGGTACAGTTGAAGTTTATGAGCCTGAGTCGTTCCCTAGTGATGAGGAAGATTTTGTAGGGGGACGAACAGTGGCTTGTCTTAGGGAAATCTCCTACCCCGTTGAGGAAGATAATACCTCACGAGCCCTTGTGGTTAGATGTGCTCTAGCCCAATTGAAGGAGAGTAATGATTGGCGACAAGATAACATCTTCTATACCGTAGCCAAGTATGGTGAGAAAGTTTGTCAAGTCATCATTGATAGTGGAAGCTGTACTAATGTGGTTTTTGAGAGTACAGTTTCTTGCTTAGGGCTTGCACTCGTAGCTCACCCAGGACCCTATAAAATTGCTTGGGTCGATTCATCATCTATCCCTGTTTCACGAAGGTGTCAAGTTCTAATACAATTCGGGTCGTATAAGGACACCTCGTGGTGTGATGTTGTGCCTATGGATGTGAGGCATATCATCCTAGGGAGGTTGTCATTATATGACATAGATGTCACACTGTTCGAGCGATCGAACGTGTGTTCCTTCACTCATAATGGAAATAAAATCAAGATCAATGCTTTACCTCCTAGAGCACCCATAGTGAAAGCAACCAAGTCAAGTGATAAAGGCTTGATAGAGAGAATACATCTAAGGTCGTTCACATCATTAGCCCTCTTGAGTTTGAACAAGGCGCTAAGATAGAGGACATTGTTTATGTCCTTGTCACAGTTGAAAGATCCAAAGAGTCATACGTTGAGATTCCAAGAGAGGTTGAACCAATAATGAGTGAGTTTCGGGATGTCTTTCCTAAAGACCTTCCAGATGAGTTACCACCACTACGAAACATCCAACATGCCACTGATTTGGTCCCCAGAGCTACTTTACCTAACTTGCCCTATTATTGCATGAATCCATCCAAACACTCAGAGTTAAAGAGGCAAATTGATGAACTTCTCCAGAAAGGGTTAATAAAGGAAAGTATGAGTCAATGTGTCATGCCAGCGCTGTTCACACCCAAAAAAGATGGAACTTGGAGGATGTGTGTTAATAGCGGTGCTATTAATAAGATTACGGTCAAGTGTCGGTTCCTTATACCGAGACTGAATGATATGTTGGACATGATGGTCGGTTCCACGATATTTTCAAAAATCGATTTAAAGAGTGGGTACCATCAAATCCGAGTTCGTCGTGGGGACGAATGAAAAACTGCCTTCAAAACCAAGGATGGTTTATATGAGTGGTTTGTCAGGTCTTTCAGGCTTTCAAAGGTCCCGAGTACATTCATGCGTATCATGACACAAGTGTTGAGTCCTTTCATAGGCAAGTTCCTTATGGTCTATTTCGACAAGATCCTTATCTATAGCCACAACAAGGAACAACACTTAAGCCACTTAAGACAAGTTTGCTTGACTCTCAGAGGAGAGAAGCTATATGCGAAGTTGAAGAAGTGCACTTTCATATCGCAAAGTGTTGTCATCTTAGGGTTAGTTGTTACCTCTGAAGGAATGACTGTGGACTCGAAAAAGGTCAAAGCTATAGTAGAATGGCCTGAGCCTTGAAACATTCCCGAAGTCCGTAGCTTCCAAGGGTTAATCACTTTTTATAGGCAGTTCATCTGTAACTTTAGTACGGTAACTTCCCCTATCACCGATGGCATAGAAAAGGGGCAGTTTAAATGGATACCTGCTGTGGCAAAAGCCTTTGAGGAGATTAAGTCCTGAATAACTAAAACTTTTGTCATGCGCCTTCCGGACTTTTCTAAGGTCTTTAAGGTAGCGTGTGACACGTCTAGCGTAGGTATTGGAGGAGTGTTGAGCCAAGAGGGACATTCGATGGCTTACTTCAGTGAAAGGCTAAACGAGGCCAGGTAGAAGTACTCTACCTACGACAAAGAATTCTATATGATAGTACAATCTCTTAAATATTGGAAACACTATTTGCTATCACATGAATTTTTCTTCTTCTCAGATCATGAAGCCCTTAGATTTTTTAGTTCCCAAAAGAAGTTAAACTTGTGGCATGCAAAATGGGTTGAGCAACTTCAAGGGTTCACATTTGTGCTGAAACATAGGACTAATGTGAAGAATCGAGCTACTGATGCGCTTAGCCATAGAGTGACAACATTGCACACATGAAGTGTTGAGGTGACCAGATTCGATCGCCTCGTGGGTGATTATCCCCCATGTCCGGATTTTGGTGAAGAGTACACCTCACTTTTGAATGGACAGTCTGTCAGAGAAAGTAGTAAGTACACCCTACAGGAATGGTACTTATTTCTAAAACATTGATTGTGTATTCCTCGCACTTCTTTACGAGACTTTCTTATTTGGAAATTATACACTATAGGCATTGCTGGCCACTTTGGCCGCAACAAAATCGTTGCATTGGCTGAAGACCGATTTTATTGGAATAATCTTACTCGAGATGTTGCCAATATTATCAACCAGTATTGTGTTTGCCAACTGATAAAGCAAAAGAGGTAAAACAATGGATTATACACAACTTTACCGGTGCCACACACCCTGTGGCAAGACCTGTCTATGGACTTTGTGTTAGGCCTCCCCAAAACCCTCCGAAAGCATGACTCAGTGTTTGTCGTCATGGATTGTTTCTCAAGAATGACCCACTTTATCGCTTGTTCAAAAATCTCCGATGCAAGTAATATTGTCACACTTTTTTTAAATAAGATTGTTCGTTTACACGGTTTGCCGAAGACTATAGTGTCTGATCATGATGTCAAATTTATCAGCTATTTTTGGAAGACACTGTGCTACAAAATGGAGACTAGGCTTCAGTTTTTATCTGCATATCACCCCTAAACTGATGGGCAAACCGAGGTTGTAAATAGGAGTCTAGGTAATTTGTTACGGTGTCTAGTAGGTGAGCACATTAGGAGTTGAGATTCCATTTTACCTGTAGCGAAGTTTGCATATAATAATTCGGTTAATAGAACCACAGGTATGAGTCCATTTCAAATCGTGCATGGGTATAAGCCTAGGACACCCATAGATCTCATCCCTATCTTAGTTCATCAAAGGTCATCAGAGTCTACATCCACTTTTGCACATCGCATTCATGATTTGCATGCTGAGATTAAAAGAAGAATTAGTGTGAACAATGAAAAATACAAGCTTTCTGCAGATTCTCATAGAAGATTCAAAGAGTTTTTTAGGATGATTTCGTGATAGTTTGGAATAGACCCGAGCGATTCTCCTAAGGAATTGTAGAGTTACAGCTCGTGGTGCTGGACCCTATAAGATCTTGAAGTGTGCTAGTTCTAATGCATACATCCTAGATTTACCACCATAATTAGAGAGTAGCACGACTTTCAATGTGGAGGATCTTATTCCGCTCCATGGTCATTCAACCATCCCAGTTAACCCATTTGAGCATTCTACATCCGATGCCACCATTATTCCTCTGACCACACCATTACCTCCACCTACTCGTCAATCTCGTGAGATCATTGAAGATGTTTTGAAGGATCAGATTATGTCCACCAACCAAGGGGGGACTTCAAAAGTACTTGGTCAAGTGGAAGAATAAAACCGATTCAAAGAATAGGTGAATTACAAAGGAAGAGTTTCAGCAGATTGATCCGGGTCTCCTGGATCTCTATCACAAACAGTATTCATTGGGGATGAATCCTTATAACTCGAGGAGAATTGATGGGAACATCAGATTCAATCAGCAGCCCGTAACATATCGAAGGTGGAAGAAGAACGTCAAAATCAGCAAGAAGAATGCCCAAATTCGAAAGACTAAAGGCATGCTTTAGTCGATCGGTCGACCCCAACCTTCGATCAATCGATGGTGTACAAAGGACACATATTCTGAGCGCATTTATATTTCTCAGTCGATTGATCGATCTTGAAATTTTGATCGATCGATTATAGTCAGTTTCTTCAGGTAATTTAATTATTTCCTAGTTGATTGATCGACTCCGGAATCGATCGATCGACCGATCGTGCGAATTTTGTTTATTTTGGTCAAAACTTTTGTTTTAGTGTTTTAGTTGCTTTAAGACTTTTCTAATTTTAGATTAGGGTTTGATTAGACTATTTAAAGGCTTGTAAAACAAAATTATTATTAATTATTGGTGAATGAAAATTGCTTTTGCAAACTTTGACAGTTCTAAACTTTCGTGAAGGTGTGATTCTCTCAAATCGAAGAGAGTTTTTTTGTCCTGCATGTGGTTTGGTACAAGGCCAACTCTTCCTCTTCTATCTTCTTATGATCTACGAATTACGTAACCCTAGCCTATCTATTTCCCTATTAAATCCATATTTAACCTTTTTTTTTATATATAAATATAAAATCAACATATCCTTTCTTCATTAATTCATTGTTAACCTTTTATTTTGGTACGATATCGAAAAAACTCACTTGCGAGTTCGTTCAATGTCCTAAAACTGTCGAAGATCTAGTCATTTGCTAAGAACCCTAGTCTTCTAGATCCGATAGGGAACGTAAGCGAAAAGTAACACTACTTTGGACCAGAATTAAATTATTCAATTGAATCTCCTGAATACTTCTGTGATAATTTGTTAAGGAAAATTGTTATTTTAATTGTTTAAATTAATTTAATTTTAATCTATGCACTAGCATTGCATGTGTTAGTTTCTGCATCAATACCCTTAACACTAACACGAAATTAAACTAAAAAACCCAAAAAAGAAACGTCGCACGACTTAAATTTTTTGTCCATAAAACTCCATGTACGACCGTGAGACTCATTACGGTCGACCGTGGTTTGCCTCATGGTCGATCGTGATCTTCTCTTCATGGCTTCCTTCAACTCCTCCTTCCTTTGTCCCCATGTGTATATCTTCCCATAGTGAGGTCTTCTCACATGGTTCATGCATGCACATGGGTCTTCAATCTCCTCCCAAAGTGCTATGAGAGGGCTTGATGCCTTGAGCTTCTTTTTGCGCTTCTTATACACTTTATACCCGTTGATGTCCCTATCAAGTAGCCAAAATTTTTGCTCGATCTAACCCAACCCTTTGTCAGACTTTGATAGAATGTGTAATATTCACAATTACATTCCTTTTTTTCATGTTTTAAAAATCTAAATCTGATTGCATTGTGATAATAGACATATAATTATTTAATATTGAATAACTAGATTGAATCAGACGATCTAGATCATTTTTACCCCAATCTTCCACGTGATGGATCTTGAGACCATGAACGTACCATCAGATAGTGAGTATGAAAGGGTGTCCTATTTTTTCACTCGTTTCTCATTAACTCTATGCTCTTTGTAACTTCGCAATCCTTCATATCCCTTCTCATGGCTTCCATCCAGGTCTTCACCAGTTTTCCTCTTCTCCTACATCTTTGTTCTTGTAGAGTCTCAACCCTTTGTACAGGCTCTGCTTCTGGCCTCCGATGAACATGCCCAAACTACCTCAAGCGATACTCAATAGTTTTTTTCTTTTATAGGTATTGCTCTCAAATTTTCTCGTGTACTCAATTCCTATTTTATTCTTTCTTGTTACTCCACACATCCATCTCACCATACACATCTTTGCCACATATACTCTATCTTCTTGTTGCTTTTTTGCAGCCCAACATTTTGTACCATATAATATGGTAGGTCTAACTGCCATCTTGTAAAAACGTCCTTATATTTTAAGTGAAACTCTTGGATCGCACAATCCCCATTTAATCCAACCTGCATTAATTCTATTTGAGACGTCCTCTTCAAATCCACCGTCTGATTGTAATTTGTAAGTATTCGACAAAATAGGTGATATTGGAAAAAAAAATCCCTTCTCTACACCATTGTCAGTGTTATATTTCATCTCAAAGGAGGATTGTGACCAAGGATTTAATAACCGATACATATCGGCCTGTCAGCCGGGTTCCAGGCCAATATGTATTGGATATATCAGATATGTATCGACTAAATTGGTCAATATTCAAGTGCTTTTAAAAAAATATAAATTGTATAAAAAATTGCCGGAAGGGTTTGGTATAATATCCGTTTCATATAGGATACATATCGGACGACCTGACCCAATATGGACCGATATTTGACCACTTTGACCCAAGATTTGACCCTATATTATATCAGGGTGTATATTGTATCGGAGGGGCCATAACCTAATACATATTTTCGGATATGTATAATATTTGAAACCATGATTCTGACGTCAAATTTATTCCTCCTTTTTGTCCGTATCAGTGTAAATTCAAACCAGTTGTGTCTTGTTTAAGCTCAGAATTTGGTCTCAAATTGTTTGTATAAAAGCCAAATTGCTCTTTATGTAGCATGCTGCTGACCACCAATGAGACTACTTGATTATCAGATAGTCTAATCAACTAGCCACCTCTTGTATCAGTCATAGCCCTTAAATTGCATTTATTAGACAATTACAACTATTTCAATCCGCATGTTCATTATTGTCCAAAGCGAGCAATTTATTGGACGATTAGAATTGGTTAAACAGTGAAATTTTTTGGCCATGGTCCTTCCAAGATGTAGACCATCGATTTGATGATCTAGATCAGAGGGCACATGCATCAATTGCTATTAGAGATATGGGGGCACCATCCCCTTTAATAATGCCAAGCACCTTCATATAAGAACTCAATTTATTTTCAACAATTTGCAGAATACTTATTGGAGGAAAATATCAAACAATTAAATGCTAAAAGCATTTATATTGAAGAGAAGGAGAAGCAAATTGAAGAGACAACAAATAAGATCCAGTTAATGCAAAATGCTTTGGCCGCCATCAAGGTCTGTTTTAAAATAGGGCACTTTAGAAAACAATGCCTCAAAAACTAACTTTTTAACAAAAAAGACCCGACTTCAAATGTTTTAGAAAAACGGTGCTTTCACGGATTTTGGAATTTCAGAAAATCATGAAAACATTGTTTTTTTACAAACGTTTTAGAAAAAATTGTGCTTTCACGGTTTTCTGAAGATCCAAAATTCGTGAAAGTACATTCTAAAACGTTTGCAATCGGGTCTTTTTTACTAAAAAGTTTGTTTTTGAGGCATGTTTCTCTAATTATCCGTTTAAAATAGTTTCTAGTGAGGATATAACCATGGTATAAAAACTGAGCCAATAACAATATGTATTAGTTTTGTCGAGAGCCAATACCATTCCGATACATGTATCGGGGTGCTATCGGTATTGGACTGATACAGGTTAGTATTGGCCGATACTTTCTTAGTAACAGCCGATATTGACCAATGGAACTATTTCTTCTCCTTTTTTTTGTCTTTTGTTTTTAAAACAAATACGATATCGGCAATACCATTTCCGTTTCGGCCGAAACCTATCGGTCCAAGATGGATTGATACTGACACCTTGGATATGACTTTAATCAATATAAATATGAAGTTTTAATCTTCCATTTTTCAAATTCAATTATAGACGTGGAGATGGTCTTGTACATGTGAGTATCATGAATGCCTCACTGATTGGTGTAAATTTATGTGTAAATTGAGGTATTTTTATCATTTTATTTGTTTATATTTCTGATAGTGGGGTTATGATGGAGAACTCATCCCCCTTTTCCTTCCATTTGAAGTTCTTCACATTAAATACAGCAACTTTTCATTGTTGTTGTCTTGGTTGTCAATTTTTTGAGTAATTAGGTTTTTAATTCACAAAAAATAAAAGAAAGGAAAACATGTCTCAAGTTTACTTTTCTGAAATCAGCTTTTGATCAGACATCCATCTTGCTTGATTTCAATTATTAGCATTCCCAAATCATATAGGTTTAAAAATACGAGTTTGAACCATTCGACTTCAAAAGGCTTGTAGTCTAGAAGAGTGGTTGACGGTTGACCACATTTGAAGTCAAGGGTGGGAAAGCTTTGATACAATGGAAACAGAAAAACCATCGTTACTAAAATTTAGAAGATTTATCCATTGGAAGAAAGAAAAGAGTTCTATACTAAGTTTAGGTTTCGGAGATGTGTGTCTCAGACAAGGAGAGAGAGAAAGAGAGAGTGAGAGAGAGGACAAAGAATAGATTAGTTGGGTTAGAAAGGTCCAATAGCTTTTAAAATCATATCAAAGGAGAGAGAAAAAATATTCTGAATAGTGTTACCTTGACACGTGGCATGTGAGCCAAGTGTTAGTTACTAGTATTTGGTACAATATTTTTTGACAATTCTAATAGGACGGCACGACCTTAAAAAATATTAGATAATCTAATAGAGAAACCTACTGAAAAAAAAAAAAAAAAAAAACGAAAAGTAAACATAGAGTATGCTGAAACTTTACCTTAAAATATTTTATATTATGCAAATAGTTTTCAAGAACTCAAATCATTTTATTTATAATTTTTCTTACGACGCATATTATACAAATGGTTTTCCCAAGCCTTTTCATTTGTAATTTACTAACTTTACACGGTTTTTCTTAAAATGACAAGTTTCTTTTACCGTGTTGAAACTAGGCACACTCTGATGGTATCAAGTAGTATTTTACGTACTTTTCTAAAAGTGTCATGTCATGTAGTGGAGTGTCCAAGTGCCACCAAATGTCGACCTGACAAAATTCTCAAAAGTAGAAGTGCCTAGGTAACACGGATCCCCAACATATGAGACACACCAATATATTAATTCACATGCATGCACCATCACTCTCCCTCAAGCTGGAGCATAAATCTCATGCATGCCCAATTTGACAGAAACGTCCTGAAGAAGAGACGCAGACCCAATGGCCTTAGTGAGAAAATCTATAAGCTTCTTTGAAGAAGCGTAGGCCCAATGGCCCCAACCTTTTCTCTAGCAAATTAAGTATCTACTTCAATATGTTTTGTACGCTCGTGGAACACTGAGTCAAATGCAATCTTTTCAGCCACTTTGTTGTCACAATGAATAGGCATGAGGCCACTGATTAGAAATTCAAACTCTGAGGTAAGAGAACAAAGCCATAGTAGCTCACTAAAGGATGGACCATGGGCATCTAGGTATACCTGCATCAACCGGCACCTACTCTCTTTGTTATGTAACAGGGACAGCATTGTGCCTAGAGAGGGACATTATTCTCTTCCAAGGATGCTGGTGCGGACATTTTCAAATTCAAGACTTAGACCCACTCAATCAATCAACACCTTTCGTCCCAAAATGCAATTAGCCTTGGCCATACATTCAGGACAATAGTAGAAAACTAAAAACTAATAATATATTAAAATAACTAAAGAGAAATACTTATTTAGGGGTTATGGGAGAAAGAGAGATGGAGACGAAGAGGGAGAAAGGAGAGAAAGCAATAACCACACAGGACGACATTGTTAATAATTCCCATGTAAATGAATTACAAGAGGTGGTCTATTTAGATAGAGGAGCCACTTACATTTACTAAGGACACCCACATATAACTAATGGCGCCCACCAACTTTAAAAGTTGTTATTTAAAGGCCATGGGACCCTTCCATGCTGCCCCCCATACTGATTTAGTTTCATCCATCCTTCAAACCCAGCCACAACACCAATCTTCACTGGAAAAGTATACGGAAAGTGAATTAGCACTACTGCTAA
The DNA here is from genome assembly GCA_021018995.1 of Chloranthus sessilifolius. Lineage (NCBI taxonomy): Eukaryota > Viridiplantae > Streptophyta > Magnoliopsida > Chloranthales > Chloranthaceae > Chloranthus > Chloranthus sessilifolius. The sequence continues at coordinate 108,586,227 of CM037591.1, read as the reverse complement.
TCAAATCATCATAACTGATGCAACCACTTGCAGCCTTAGCTCACAAACAATCACCAATAACAATAAAAAAAAAAATTCACAAAGGTCACATGATCATATGCAGTTGATAGGCAAATTATACGACCAAATAGGAGATACAGATTCACCAATTCTTCACATAGAACACATACCCGCAAGCTCCGTATTCATCATAACTCCTATGGTGATCGACATGACATAAAATCACTTCCATAAGATTCGTGGGAGAAAGGCTAACCAAACCCACACAAACTTCGGATGCAAACTGATGGAATACAACACAAATGCTCAGAAAACCGTGAATCTAGCCTTTACGGTGAGTTTCGTGAATTCAAAAAACCATCAATCAAAACATGATAAACCACTAAAGTACTGATGCAGGATAAATGCTAAAATCCTGATAATAATTAAAAAAAGATAAAATAAAAAGATTGGGTTCCAAGGCTTCACACTAAGGATGTATGTCGGCTTCGCACCAAGCGCGCGATAAACGAAGATTCACTCCTCGAATTTTGAAAGATTCGCTCTCTTGGGTGAAAACTCTTCACCAGTTCTCTAAGGTTTGCACAAAGCAACTCTCAATTTCATTAATTATCTATCTTGCTAAATTAAAGTATTTACATACCTTTATATGACTAGAAAAACTCTAACAAAACATAAAGTTAGAAATAAGAAACCTCTAAAATAATTAAAACTCTAAATGGCAAGTTTTAGCCTAAAATTTGTTTAGCTGCTAATATGCGGACAATTTTCACGGACGTCCGTCTCCGTGGGCACAGATGTCCTTATTTTAATTTCCAGAATGCCCTTATTTTCATAGATGTTCGCTCTGAAGTCACGGACGTCCGTTGTATAACGACGACTCTTTCACGAGTCATTTGAAAGCCCATTGATGGGTCCACTTTCTCTTTGATCTCCTCTTCTTCTTGATTTTGCCACAATTCCAACATGTGGATCTAAATTCCACATCAAGTACCTTAGGATTATTCCAAGATATGTCATTTTGATTCAGATCCACCCTGGTGCGATGATAATCGGTGCCATGTACCTCGAGATCAGTGAAATAGGGGAAAAAGAGTGATCCTGCTACAAAATCTTTTGAATCTCTAAATCGACACACTAAAAGCCAAAAGTTGTAGTATGAAAAATGTGTGACTCTCTAATCTAATCCAACAATGCATTTTTTGTGCCAATTGAGGTCAATAAGTTGACCATATTGACATCAACATAATGACCTCAGCGTGATATCGACATAGTGAAAGGTGAGACGTTAACATAAGGAGAAGATTTGTCAATTCCTACCTATCTTGGAACTCAAGTTCATCTCCCTATGACGTTGTATGCGGACTATGAGGATGCAATTCACATTCATAATCTCTTTCTCTTCTTCTTCCTAACCCTAACCCTATTAATGTCCACACTTCATTAAAATCAATTCGTCGACCTGCCAAACTGAAGACCGGACACAAAATGTCTGGTCGGGTCAAGCGTTAGGTTGATGGGTCATCATTCAGGTTGGGTCGGGCACGAAATGCTCGACCCTAAGGTCAAGTTGGGCCAGTCAAAGCCTCAAAAGAGTCTGGGCAAGATAATTTTTTACTTGACCCAACCCATTGACAGCCCTACACTCACTGAATGTTGCAGCTCAAACACGTCTTTTAGGAAATCTATATATTTGAATTAAGTTTCGTTTTTGTTTTCTATTAAGTTTTTTCTATAAATAATGTAAGTGACATGGTCATGTGTTTTCAGAAATATCAAGATGATTCATTATATGTGGAGGAAATGATTAATGCGCTAGAAGAAGAGGATTGCATGGTTATGTAATTCGTTTTTCCTAGACCAAGTAATTTTTATTTATTTATTTATTTTATTTTATTCAAAATATAGTAATTAAGCAAAAAAAATTCTATTACCGACTTGGACTTTGGAAGTTGTACACTTGTACTAATTTTAAAATGTATGATGGCATGCTTAGGTGCGATTTCTCTAGGATTTGTCGAGAAAAAATAATTTTGATATCCACAATTTACAAGATAAAGCATACGATGCCGAGGAACAACTAGAAGTTCTCACTTCACAAGTTGAAAAGGTTAGTTGATTGCTTCGTTCATATATCATGTTACAAAGATGAAAAATAATTAAGTAGTAGCATTCATGTGGAAAGCAATTAAAGTGATTAAATTAATGTACAAAATAGTTGTTTGATCAAATTTTAAACTTCATAGAATGTGAGCACGGTTCGTAAATTTCATCTGAAACTGCGGGCTTCTTTAGTAATATCATTTCTCAAGCTTGGGAAATATCATCTGCCCAAAAAATGCTTGTGTTTCGGCATGCTTCAACCCATATTGTTCTTCTTTTTTTTTTATCAGTCTATATTGTTCTTGATTGGCCTATATAGACCATATTTACAAAGTCGGGAGTCAGCAATAAATGGGTAAGGGTCTAAGTCGGAAAAAATCAACACAAATCAGTTAAAATTGGAGAAAATAAAAAAATTCAACAAAATATAAAAAAGGTATCACAATATATTTGAAGTTAAAAATAATGGTTTTAATGAAGAAAATAATATAAAATAGGCAAACCCTAAAGGCTTTTAATGAATAAACTGAAAAAATTCGTATAAAACCTAAAGTTTTTTCCCTCAAGTGCAAGTGACAAGAAAACAAAAAAAAAACGGGCCACATCACAAACGTCGCCAATTAACCGGCGAAATTATGACTTGGTTGATTAATCAGCGATAAAGTCGAGATGACTGCAAGTCGCTGATTATTCCGATTTTTTAAAAAAGTCGGAAACTTTTGTTACTATGATATTGACACATACCTCATTGAGACACTCGGCTTTTCTAGGTTCGACAAAAATGACATCAGACCTAGAAAAGTACTTTCTTCCCCCTTATTTTCCCATGTTTTCTTCAAAAGAACAGTAGGTTTGAGGCTTCAAGTTTCCAATCTCTAATTCTCCCTCAATAAATGAATATTTTCACAAGTTTTTTAGTGAAGGTTTGGCCTTTACAGACGTATATCTCATTGACCCACTTGATTTTTCTAGTTTTGACCCAAACTACCTCAAACCTAAAACAATACTTCTCTCTCATGCATTGCAGATGCAGCCCTCTAGTATAATGTAATTAGCTGCAATCTGTTTCAGTGAATGCATGAGTTAAAAACTATTATGTCTTTTGTTATTTTTTCGAAAACGACACCTTATTGAGCAACAAGAAGTCTATTTTATAACTGATCAAAAAAACTATATTATAGATATTTTTGTAGTAAATATTGTACCAAAACTACGAATGATTTTTTTCAAGCTTCTTCGCTCTTACTAAGATTCAGCATTATCATACATTTGATGAAAGCTCGACAAATTTTTATGTTGGATATGGACCTCCCTATGTTTCCCAGTGCATGAAATGGTTAACTAATTAAAATGCAATTCAATGTATAGTCACAATGTCGGGAGTTGGCAGGGTCTAAGTCGGGAAAAATCGCTCAAAGACAGAAAATTTTGGAAAAATAACAAATTCAAGAAATTTAAAATTTTTTAAAAAAAATTAAAAATATATCATAATATATTTCAAGTTAAAAATAATGGTTTAATGAATAAAATAGTAGAAAAGTGAGCAAAAAGAAGAAAAAAAAATTAAACCACATCACAAATGCGACTGATTAATCGGCGATGTAGTCGGGATGACTGCAATTCGCTAACTTTTTCCATTTTTTTGAACAAGTCAGAGACTTTTGTGACTATTATTCAATACGACAACTACTATAATATAATCAATGTTTTTGGTTTAGCATGTGAAAATCCATCTCATCACATTTCAATCTTTGAAGACTCCCATATGTTTCAATGAACTGTACTTGTTTTTGAGGACAAGTCCCTGCCCCTATCATGAAATTATTCTTTTTATTAGCAGATTGAGAGCACTGTTACCGAGCGATGGATCCAAATTCGACAACTTGAGCAGGCACTTCAAATAACATAAGTATTTTCTTACTGAAAAGTTCTCTAGTCGTTGCAAATAAATACATATGGGACTCAATAAACTTATCTTTTATATATGCTTCTCTATGCTTATTTGCCCTTTTTAAAATTTTTTCTTGGATTGCGATTTCGAGATTCAACTATAGTTGGTATAACTCAGAGAATTACAACAAGCTAGGTAAGATATCGAGTACATTATCTTTGTAAGATATTATTTTTCCTTCATTTTTAACATATACTAGGTAGACCAAGCTAGGTAAGATATCGGTCGATATCTTAGGATATCGGCCGCTATCTTAAGATATCGGTCGATATTATCGGCCTCTATCTTAAGTTATCGGCTGAGATCCTAAAATATCGGCCGATATCTTAAGATAGCGACCGATATCTTAAAATAGCGACCGATATCCTACGATATCGGTCGATATCCTAAGATATCGGCCGCTATCTTAAGAGATCGGTTGATATCTTAAGATAGCGGCCGATATCCTAAGATATCGGACGATATCTTATGATAGCCTTTTAACCAACCAATTTTTATTTTTTAATATTATAGCGCTAAGTCAAGTATTACCCTTTTAACCAATCAATTTTTATTTTGTAAATATTGTAGGTTGAAATGGATGTTCCCCTTCTTTATCAGTTTGATTTCGTCCGTGTGGGAGATAATACTTACAACGGAGGACATCGGAGGATTGTTACTGTCACGGAGAACATATCATTTGATGAGTTTATGGAAAAAATATACAAGGTCAGTAGGACACGACTGAAAGAACATTCTATTACACTAACAGTTTTATTACGCATAGGGAATGAGTTTGTGTTTGCTGAATTGTCTGACTTTGATGATCTTACAAACTTATTCAGAGCATATCGTATTGGTGATGGTGTGATAAATATTTATATCGAAAAATCATTAGTCACTACCGTAACAAAAATTTTACCGTCTTTAGAGGCATTTCAACCGTTCCAGGAAACAAACGAAGATGATGATGGTGTGAGAACAGAACATTTGATTGGAAATCAAGAAATACGGTTTGAAGAGGAGAACATCGCTGCACCGATGATAGTCAACGATGATAGAAATATGAATATAGGATTTTGCCCCTACCGTAGGCCTCTGGAGCAACCCTCTTCAGACATTCCAATGAGTGAAGGCGATGAAGATCAAAGATATTGTCATCAAATGAATCCGATACATGATACATTTCAGTTCAACTTCGATTCAGTAAATCAATGGGAAACATTTTTAGTCGGCCTTAGTCCATATCAATGGCCTTCCGAACCAATAGCTTCAGAGCCAGCGATAATCGAGCCTTCAACACAACAGCTTCTAGTACATCAAACATTTCCGCATCGGCCAACATCAATTCAAACAATTGCACATCAACCAAACATACATCGACGAGCTCAATCCCAATCATGCAATAATCATCCGGTCGATGACTGTGATAGTGATCTTGAAAATAATGAAATACCGTCGTCTCCCACTTCGTGTGTTCATACTAATAGGGGAATTGATCAATCTATGGTGGACAAAGACTATCAGCTTAATGGCTCAGAAGGAGAGTATATGGATTCGGATGATGAGGAAATGTATGAAGGGGGGCCAATTACTATTAGTCAGGCGTTTAGAAATAAGAAATCTTTTCCAAAAGCTCTTAAAGAATTTGTAATGACAAATAATTTTCAGATTAAACCAATAAAAACCAGTCCTCTTCGAGTTACGGTGAAGTGTGTTGAAGTAGGATGTGCTTGGCAAATACATGCATCAAAATTAGTAGGTGTGGACACATTTGCTGTGAAAACTTTCCACCCGGAGCATACGTGCGGAATGTCAGCTTTTGGAAGCGGACATCGCCAATATATGACATCGTTGATAGCTTCATTCGTGAGAGATAAGCTATTAAAGGGCTTTGACGAGACTCCTGCTTCAATAATTTTTTATATTGAAAAAAAAATATGGTATAACAATAGGTTATTGGAAAGCATGGAGAGGAATAGAAATGGCATTGAATAACATCCGAGGTAGCTGGAATGAGCAATTTAAGATGCTACCGTCATATGTTGCCGAATTACAGCGGGTCGATCCAGACATACAGACCGAATTGTGTCTCAAGCTTGATAATGCATTTTAGAGATTCTTCGTGACATTCGGACCTTGCATTCGAAGCTTTCGTAATACTTTACGAAAAATCATTGCGGTAGATGGAACACATTTGCATGGACGATACAATGGAATGTTGTTAATAGCTACGGGGATAAACGGGAATAGACATTTATTCCCTATAGCGTTCGGCGTTGTACCAAAAGAAAATGAAGATCATTGGACATAGTTCCTTGATCTATTAGGGAGACATATAATCGGTGACTTTTTAGAGCAGTTTGTATTGATATCAGACAGACAGAAAGGTTTGATGAAAGCTGTGAAAAAAGTTTTTCCTAACGCCTTTCACAACTACTGTATGCAACACCTAGCTCTAAATCTGTTTGATACATATAAGGATACAATATCTAGACCGTTTTTCTGGGTTGCTGCCTGTGTATTTTAGGAAGCAAAATTTAAAAGAATTATATGAAAAATAGAAGACGATGCCCCCCGTATTGTACAACATGGATTAAAGAAATTGGTGATCATTTCTGGGTGCGTGCTTATTTTCAAGGGAGGCGTTATGATATGTTGACAACTAATATAGCTGGAAGCATAAATAGTGTATTGAAAATAGTCAGGGAAGAACCGATTGTGACCATGTTAGAAACTATTCGCACAAAGGTAGCCAAATTTTATCTTCACCGTCAAGAGGAATGAAATAAAATGACACACGTGTTAATACCGATGGCCCAAGAACACATAACACCAAATTCAGGATGGGCCCGTCGAAAAAATGTTATACCATATGATCGCGATATATTTCAAGTTAAACGTGGTGATTACACTCACAATGTCGATCTAAATAAGCGAACATGTACATGTAGACGTTGGGCTATTCTTGGATTACCATGTTCACATGCGATCGCCGTATTATCATGCCGAAACAGAGAAAAAGAGATCCCCCAATTTTGTGAGCATTGGTTTACCAGTAACTTATTTAGAGAAACTTATAAAGAACACTTTATCCCGACCGTTGACAAGCGTCAATGGACTTTACAAAGAGACGACATTCAAGTTTTGCCTCCCCACAAAATATGTCAAGCCGGTCGTCCGAAGAAAAGGAGAATAAGATCTAAAAGTAAAGTTCGACCACTGCGATGTAAAAATTATAATAAATACGGTCATAACCGTCGCTCGTGTAAATTTGTTAGAATTTGAATTTAACTTATATTACTTATAAGAGTATCGTAAGCCTTTATTTCTACCCTTATCGATATCGATAACATTTCATATTTTATAAAGGGAGCCGGTTAGGTCCTCAATTAAAAGACGGTGACCGTCCTCCAAGATACATGTGGAGCTCCGCGTGCCACCCAAAAGACTATTTGAGTGCCACATGGAGCACAAGTGAACTGTATAGATTAATATTAAACCCACGTAAAATTAACTTATATTACTTGACAGATTTCTTTGGGCCACATTTCACGATCCAAAATAAACTGCTTTGGATCAGATGAAGGAGACCATTTATCATCATTCATCATCCAAATATATTTTTTGAGAACATGGCCTTAGTATCATAAGCTAATTTTTAGCGAAAAATCAGCTGCCGATGATTTAATTTATCGGCCGATGACTTAATTTAGCGGCCGATGACTTAAGCTATCGGCCGATGGCTTAAGTTAGCGGCCGATATCTTAAGTTAGCGGCCACAGATTTAAGTCCGCGCTGCAATTTATGTTATCGATCGTTGACTTAAGTCAACGGCCACATATTTAAGTCCGCGCTGCTAATTTATGTTATCGAGCGCTGACTTAAGTCAGCGGACATTATGAAATCTGAAGATCAAATACAAATCTTTTTATGATGTTTATAAAGAATTGTTAGACAATTAGGATAAATTGACACAATGAAAATTATACATGTTGATATAAAATATTTAAAATTTTATCAAAAATATATATAAAAATCTATAAAATTTTACAAAGATATGAAATATAAAGTTTAACTCTTCTTCCCAAACATGCACATTAAATGTCCGATTTCGGCTCTAAATTATTGCATTTGTTTTTCTTCGAAATCAATAGTCCGCCGTTGGGAGAAGTATTTCATGTACTTCAAAACATATACACCGCAGTCCCAACCGTTGCTTTGGATCGGAGAATGATATTGTTGAACGCCGATACCTTCCACTGTTGATCGAAAGCTAACTTTAAACCGACAGCGTAAAGAAGACGCGAAAGGTGATGCAATAAACACCCTTTATGCTCTTTGAACCTCCTTGAGCACTCTCGATCTGCTGGATCTATTAACTTAATTTTATGATCGACTAATGAAATTATAGCCAACGCCCAGTGGCTATGTTTTTAGCTATACATCGGAAGATAAATTTGCACAAAAATAGAACTGGAATTTTAAATAATTAATTTTATTTAAAAGCCGTTAACGTTAAATAAAGCGAAGTATAGTATTAAAAAACGTACCGTTTCACAGTCGATCGCGTGAATGCCGTGTTTATCATTTGTAAGTAGTGGTTCAAGCGACTTTAAATTATTACGAACCTTCCACTTGTCACAGTAGGCCTGTCACTTATCAAAGTCGCTAAGTGCTGCTAGACCTTCATTATAAACAAATTTTTCATATTTTTTCTCGTCTGCTATAAACAAGGTCTGAAACAGAATTATGCAGTAAGTAAATAAATTAAAAAAAGTGTGAATGAAAAGACAAATACATGAAACAAATGAAACAATAAATAGTTGAAACCTTACCAGGGCGGACGCAGAAGCGAACCAGCTTTTTTCGGTATTTGCCGTAAACGTTGAATCGTTGATAACTTTAAGGACTCTCGAGTACGCGTCGATGACTTCATTGTCAAGCCACGAGCGTCCTTTGAGAACCTTTAAAAGACCAACTGTGATGTCAACACCCATGATAGTATTGACGATCACATTGTCCTCTCCCTCCGGCCGGTTTCAAAAACTGAGCATATATTTGTGCTCCATTGATTTTGGCTCATCCTCCTCCTCCTCCACAACCAATCTTGATATTTTTATAACGACTTTACTTGTCAGAGTTTTTCTCTTCTTCCGAGCACGCAAGTCATATCCCTCGGCTTTACTTTTTCTAGTTGATAATTTAACTAAAATTGATTTGAGGGATGCCAGCTGTGACTCACGAGAAGGCTGGGTAAGAGGAGCACCCTCATCACCCACTTCCACCAAGGGTTGTTTAGTAGGAGGTGGAGGAGCTTCAAAAGTTTTGGGGGCCGTGATTTGATGGGTAGGTTGAGGAGCAGTGGGTTTTGGGGCAGAAGTTCGGGGGGCAGTGGATTAATGGCTTGGTTGAGGAGCAGTGGGTTTAGGGTCAGTAGGGTTAGGGGAAGAAGTTTTGGGGGTAATTGATTGATGGGTAGGTTGGGGAGCAGTGGGTTTTGAGCCAGAGGGTTTAGGGGTAGAAGTTTGGGGGGCAGTGGATTGATGGCTTGGTGGAGGAGCAGTGGGTTTAGAAGCTGTAGGATGAGTGGCAGTGGAAACGAAGGTTTCAAATAGAACAGATGAAAGAATATTATCCTGCGTAATTACAAAATATATTAAAAACTGTCATTATTTTACAAAAAAATTTTATATTTGGGATCAAGTTAGCGATCGCATTATCGACCAATAATATAAGTTAGCGATCAATAATTTACATTATTGATCGATAATGTAAATTATCGGCCACTAGCTTATATTATCGGTTGATAATTTACATTATCGTCCGATAATGTAAATTATCGACCGCTTATCTCGATAATGTAAATTATCGACCGCTAACTTATATTATCGGTCGATAATGTAAGTTGTCGGACAATAATTTACATTATCGAACGACAAGCGTATTTAGAATTAATCTTTAAAAACATATATTTTTTTCAAATTTAAAAAGAAATGGTTTAGTACCTTCGTCAAATGAGATGTGATTGCATCAAGGTCCTTCTGTATTGAGGCATTTTGTTCTGTTAAATTTAGGACCCGATGTTTTAGTGACCCTACTTCATCTTCTAATGACCCAACTTGCTCTTTGAGGGTCTTCTTTTCTCTCTCCAGCTGTTCAATTTTGAGTGCTTACCCTTTAAGCACTGTAAATGCACGTCGGAAGTCACTTTTCATCTCTTTTACAGCCATGCAGAGCGTCTTGCATTCTTTTCTAAGCTCTGTTACTTCTTTGGTTAGGTTGGGTTGCCTAACCAGTTGTTCTCTTGTTGGCTGGGGCCTAATCTCCGATTTGCCTTTACCCTTTGATTCAATATGCTGACGTACAACGACTTCATACTCGTCGTTTTCGTCGCTGTCATTATCGTCATCCATTGTCGTTATCGTCATCTCAGCTCTTCGTCTCTTTCTGGAGGGCGTGTCTCGTAACTTGGGACATCGTCGTATTCATATATATTTTCTTCATCACGAGGCTCCTCGGCCTTTTCCTACTCCCTTTCCATCTCTCTTTGCATAAAAAAGAGTCGAACCGATCTATACTGTAATTCGTACTTTACAGCTTCAAGCTCTAAGATAACTTTAGACTTAAGAATTTTTTTTCGATATAAATTAGAATTACGACTGAATTTCGGGCCTTCCCATTTCATTAGCCTGGGAAATGGATCTTTGAGCTTAGTAAGAGCGGTGGCGACTCCAGGAAAGTGCTCAAACGCCCAATCTGTAGGGCGATAGTGCATCCGTAGATATTGTAATGCCCCTTTTCTGACTTTTTCGTCATTTCCCTTCTGACGTATGCTTTTGATATGCTATCTGCTAAATTATTATAAACTATCAGGCTCCATAGAAACTTATTGAACTCTTCAATGTTATCTACTAGTGCCAAGTACCGTGTGTCCACTTCCTGGTATGTGTCCGGAAGTAAAAAAGAACATAAGAGAAACAATAATAATAGTTTCAAAAATTCATCGTTGGATAAATTAATACTATCAACTAATTCTTCAATACGAGGTCTTTTAGTCAGCTTCCCCCGACAGAATTTGTATCGAATAGTTTCTTCCTCTGGCACAGCCACCTTCTCAGACTCAGGTTCCGTCAACATATTTAGGCCTAAAATGAATGCTATATCGGACTCTTGCAGCAGTACATTGGTATTTCTAATCTTGAAAATATTATCTTTAACCCAAAGGCTTAAAATAGCATCAACCAAGTCTCCAATGAATCCTAATTTCTCATTTATCCTAAATAGATGACCAAAAATTGAATCATCTAAAATCTTCTTCCTCTCTTCGTTACAGTATAAGTAAAATTTCTTAACACCAACTCTAGAACATTTTCGGAAGGGTTTTAGAGACATAGTCATTTTACAATCACTTAGTGGGAACTGCAATATACATGAAAATAATTAATTAACAAAATAAGTAAGGTTGAAAAACTACCGACAACTTACATTATCGTCCGACAACTTACATTAGCGGCCGCTAACTTATATTATCGATCGCTAACTTACATTAGTGGCCGATAATGTAAATTAGCGACTGATAATTTAAATTAGCAGCCGTTAACTTATATTAGCGGCCGATAATGTAAGTTAGCGGCCGATAATATAGGTTAGCAGCCGATAATGTAAGTTAGCAGTAAGTTATCGGTAAGTTAGCGGATTGTTGAGAAACATAACTGATGACTGAATGTGTTTAAATGTAGAAAAAAAAATTACCTGAAAATTTGTTATGAGCTTTTTTTCACTTTCTCGCCGATAAGCCGCCGCCCTCTCGATTTTACAGAAAAGTAAAAGTAAAAGTAAATAGTAAACAATGAAAAGTTATAAAGTAACTGTTACGTTTATACTTTAAAAGTTATTTTAATTTAAAAGGCGGTTGCTGACGTGGAACCGGCTAGGCTTGGAGCTGGCCTGTTATGTATGGATTGAAACTATAGGGCCGTTTTTGCAAATACGCAAACTTATAGGGCCAAAAGTGTAAATTTCCATATATATATATATATATATATATATATATATATATATATATATATATATATATATATATATATATATATATATATATATATATATATACTAAGGGAAACGTGGAACCGACTAGGCTTGGAACTAGTCTGTTATGCATGGACTGAAACTATAGAGCCGTTTCTGTAAATAAGTAAACTTATAGGGCCGAAAGTGCAAATTTCCCTATTATATATATATATATATATATAATTAACCTCAGTGAACTAATCTATGTTCTCAACATGTTTGAAGGAAATTTCCATAGATGAGGACATTAGTGGCTACTCAGAAAGCAAAGTCTACCAGATGCATGCTATTAAAGGTACTTCCATACTCATGTAGTTCGTTAATTTCCCCTTTAATAAAAGCCCTCTAATTTCTCAGTCATAAATAAAAGGTGTCAAACTCGTTATCGGTATCAAGTATCGATCCATCTTGGACCGATATGTACTGGTCGATACCGCACCAGTCGATATTTTTTTTTTAAGGAAAGTAAAAATATATATAGATAAAAAATTGTTGTATCGGTCGACACCGATACGTATATATGTATCGGCAATACGTATCGATTTTTCAGTAAACCGATACTAATACCACTCCGGTACCAGTATCAGGTTGGTATCACTATCAAGTACCGGTATCGGTCGATACGTATCGAATATCGGCCAGGCCCTTTCAATTTTGAAAATTTCCAATGTCACGTTTCCTTTATAAAAAATAAATAAAATCTAACAGTTTGATAGACCGATGAGGCTTATCTAACATGTGGGGGTGTACTCTTATTGCACTCGTATTTTTTTTCAAAAATAAAAAGAACAGGGTATCGGCTTATCGGCCGATACTGATACGTATCAGCGATACATATCGATCCCCCATGGACCGATACCAATAACCGAGTTGATACCTTCCTAATACCAACCGGTATCGGTCCGATACTGATACAGATACAAATACCACTCTGATACCTGTATCAAGGTGGTATCTGTATTAGTTCTCAAAGAAACTGATATGTATTGTCACGGTATCGCCAAATTTTGATATCATGATTATATGAAAAAAAATTGTAGTTGTGAGGTTGCTGAAATTTAAGAGACTTTGTCAATACTACTGTTGGAGAAGCACATGTCATATCCCTTTAAAGGGCAGCACAGATGTCCAAAACAATATCTAAAAATTACCCAGCTACTCTTAATTAGTTTTAATAACTAATAAAGAAAATAACTAAATAAAAGTGTGGATGGGAGTTGATAGAGGTTTCCACTCTTGCCTCATCTAAAGAGAACTTCACCATGATGTAATTCTTTAAGCTGTGGGGAGTTGGATTTATATTTGACTCCCACGCACAATTTGATCTCGAGCTCTCTCTCGCTCGCGTTAAATATTTCCATGGGATCTTTTCACCTAATTAATTTTTATATTTTTAGATTTTGTGCAATCGTTTTGTTTCCTTTTGCCATTTGGGACTTCTTGTTCCCTTTCATTTTCTCTGTTATATAAAGTTGTTGCTTATACAAAAAAATATTAGTATAAAGATAGGGGATGCTACTAACCCCCCACGAAATACTCAATATCCCCATTTATGAGAGATGACAACCATTGACTTCTTTGATTCAAACTCCACGCAGCAGCCCACCTCAACAGGAGACCTGCGAAAAACAAAATCAAGGAAATCAATCTTCTTCATCAAAACCCTAGGAACAATGTTGCCAAAGTTGAGGGTTTTTTTTTCCTGATAAAAAATATTGCCAAGTTAGGGTTTTTGATTTTTATTGTTACCGAAAAATGCAATGAGAGAGAGGTTTCTGCTTAGCAATGCGAAAGGGAGACAGAGCGGCTTTGGCTTTTGCGGTGAGCTCGATGTCGCCCTGCGCAACGACGATGACGGAAAGCTGACTTGGCGCACGCAGCAGCAGTGGCCATTGTGCGTGGAAATGATAACTGTGCTTGAGGACTTCAGCTGGGGTTTAGGGTTTTGTAAGGGCAAAGAAACTACAGCGGGTTGGGTTGGGTCGGGTCGGGTTGGTTCAAAATTGGGCTGCTCGACCCCCTCCGAATTAAAACCTTCTATTTTCCTCAATTTTTATATAGAGGTAGCAATGGGTTGGGTAGCCCGGTCTGGCCCAATTTTAGATGGGTTTGGGTTTGACATTAAGCCTACGGGCTGGGCTTGGATTAATACTTTAAGCCCAAATTTTAAATGGGTTAAGCTTAGGCGTAAGCCCTTAGGCCCATTGAGCTCTCCTCTCTCTCTCTCTCTCTCTCTCTATATATATATATATATATATATATATATATATATATATATTGAGGGCCAGGAATGTGCGGGTGTAGAGATATGATATAGGCGCAACACGTAGCTCTTTTTTTGTGAAGTGATGGGTAGCATAAGAACCACTTTACTAACTAGAGTTATACTTTTAAAATATTTTAAAGGTTAAATACCTTTTCAGCTGTCATTCTTGACTTTTTTAAAGTTTTTTTTTTTTTTTTTTTTCACTATTTTTTCAAGAAACTATCAGAGTTACTTTTTCAGGTATATTTTACTCAAAAAATATGAGTATCGTAGTGAAACACTAGTACCTTGGCAGCGAAGCGCTGACACCCGGATAGCCCAGCGCCAAGGTACCAATGTCTGTATATCGAGGAGCCGACACTTTGTTAAAAAAAGAGAAAAAATGGGGCATCAATGCCTCATTTAAGGGGCGTCGACGCCTTTCTATTGAGGGATTGATGCTTTGATTAAAAAAAAATAAAAATAGTGAAGCGCTAACGCTCCTAAAAAAAAACTTTTTTTTTTTGTCAAAACGCCGACACTTCGATATAGAGGTCCCGACGCCCTTGAAACGAGACACTGACGCTTCACATTTTGCTGCCGATGTGCTAGCACTTCGCTATCAGGCACTCACATTTTTAAAGTAAAATATACCTAAAAAAATAAGTCTTAATGATAACTGAAAGAGAATATAACTTTTTAAAATATTTTAAATGTTTAATTCTGGTTAGTAAAGTGACCCCATACCACCCATCACTTCAAAAAAAAGGCGCTATGTGTCATGCATTTTTTCCTTTCCTATATATATATATATATATATGTTGTTAAGATCAAACTATTTTTTATTAAAACAATTATATAAGTAATTTATAGATAAATGGGTCGGGTTGGGTCTGGATTGGGGTTTTGACAAGATGGGCTTGTGCATAGGATATAAACCCGTCACAATAAAGGGCACCTTTAGTAACGTCCAACTAATCTTAGGGGGCACTCATGCAAAATAAAACTAATGACGACTTTGAATCATAGGGACAAATTTCGTTTTCGGGAATTTTTTGGTGGGGGGTCCTTTCGGTACATTTTGAATTAATTTCGATACTTTTCGGAAAAATTTTGGGAAAGTTTCGGGGATTAAAAATATATATTTAATATTTTAAAAAATATTTTAAAAATATTTACCGAAATATACCGAAAAATACTGAAAAGTACTGAAAACTGAAATTTTCGTTTGACCCCCATTTTGCAAAATTTCGCCGAATTTTGGCGAAATTTGGCACTATGCTTTCAATAAGACGTAGAGATCCTTTTTCACCCAATCTTTGTATAAAAGATTTGGTGGGTGGATTTAAAGGCACTCTTATATTTTATGTTAAAAAACTTAGCTTGTATACAAAATTGGACAGGCTTTGGCCTGAGTGCTTTCGGGCTCAAATGTATTATATAAATTGGCCTGACTCAAAATCAGGCTGGGCTTGGGCTGAAGCCCGATCCATTGACAGCCCAAGCATAGAAAGTCAAACTTATCAAGCAATTCCACATTTGATCATGAGCGTGCAAACCTACCGGATTTTAAATTCAACCACATTTATAGCCCTTGGAAATAAGAGAACCTTAACATCTTATATAAAGTGAAAATCATGAAAGTCAAGATTCTCACTTATCTAAGGTCTGCAGATATAGTTGAAGTCAAAATCTGATTCAACTTGGTTGAACCTGACCATTGCCCAAAAAGTGCCATCACCAGATGGACACATGGACCTTTAGTTAGCTCACAGCCAGTCTGTAGTCGAACGCCAACAATGGTGTTTGGACTCAACTACCTAATGAGTTGATGTTAGGCACCAGACCCGAACACCACAGGCTGTGATCAGGTCAATTGATGCAATGAGGCCCATTGATCCCTAACAAGTTGGTGTGGGCATCCGAGGGTGTCAAACCAGTGAGAGGTCAAACGTGTACTTTTACTGGTTATAGCTGTGCACCTTCAGATTATTGACCCGAGCAGCAACAAGCATTGATGGCGTCCACAGCTCGGTGCTCGGGGCGGGTTGGGCAGCCCAATTTTGAACCAACCCGACCAGCTGTAGTTCTTTGCCCTTACAAACCCTAAACCCCAGCGGAAGACCGTGATCATTTCCTCGCACCATGGCCACAGCTGCTGCGTGCGCCAGGTCAGCTTTCCGCTCATCGTCGCTGCGCAGGGCGGCGTGGAAGCTCGCCGCAGAAGCCAAAGCCGCTCCGTCTCCCTTTCGCACTGCCAAGCAGAAACCACTCTCTCATCGCATTTTTCGGTAACAATATGAATCAAAAACCCTAACTTGGCAATATTTTTTTATCAGGAAAAAAAAAACCCTAACTTGGCAACATTGTTCCTAGGGTTTTGATGAAGAAGATTGATTTCCTTTATTTTATTTTTGTGCAGGTCTCCAGTTGAGATGAGTTGCTGTGTGGAGTCTCTGATGCCGCTTCATGGGGCCACGGCTTCTTCGCTGTTGGTTTCGATGCTCTCGGTTTCTCACAGAGGTCAAGGTTGGCTTTCTCAAGGTATAATAATTGATAAAAAAATTTATTTTGCAAGAAAATTAATTTAGTTTTTTTTTTTTTTTTTTTTTTGTGATTATTGATCTGGATCGTTCAATTTAATCTCAAAGTTTTCAATGATTAGATGATTGTATCTGTTAATTGATGGATTTTTTTTCTATTGTTTACCGTCTTCACGGGCATGGGTGTTGAAGGTGCCATCACGTTGGATATTGTCTATTACGATAGATATCGTAGAATCACACAAATTTTAATGCAAATAAGTAAAATTAAAGTAGAAAAAGAATTAAGAATATAACATTTTCGAGGTGGATAGGTGTCTCCTGAACTCCACACGTCTAATATTTCTTCTATTGTAAGGAAAAAGAGAGTCCTAAATGACTAGCTAGTCACTCCGTTTGGACTTTCCCAAGTTAAATGGCTTTGATATATCAAGCCTATCCCCTTCTTCACATGCCATAAAGCTTAATAGCTTCTTTTCACATGGAAGGTAAGGCATTGGCTTCGTATAATGGATGGAGAGCTCTGGAACACTCATAAGCTGGGATGCTTTTGCTAAGGCCCTGAAAAGTCAATTTGGCCCAATCGTGAATGACGACCCCATTGAGTCAATCACCAAATTCCGTGAAGTACTCTTGGTGGAGAAGTACCAAGATCCTTACAAACCGCACGGAAGGGCTGACTGAGTACTTCATGATCGGTTGCTTCTTGAGTGGTCTTAAGAGGGCATGTGATTTAGTGTTAAGATGTTCAAGCCAACAACTTTGTTTGCAACTTTCGGGTTGATTCAAATTTAAGAAGAGAAGGTTACCACCTGACACCGACAAAGCCGAACGGATGGGAGCCATCCCACCGGTCATAATAGTTTACGCAATACAAGGAACCCACCTTGCAAATCCAATGAATTGCATAAGTGGAGATGAAAGAGCGTCACGATTGTGGGTTGTCCTATAATTGCAATGACAGTTTGTCACCTATCCTCAACGAGCGCAATCGTCTTGTCGCGCCCAAAATGTCCCCCTCCACGATCCAAAATATAGTCAAAGGTGTAAAGTTCAATGCAGCAGGAAGAGGCAGGCTTTAGGCAACTTTGACCATTGTTTTGAAGGGCAAAGAGCCCAAACCAATTTTTTAAATCACATGCCACGTGGCACGCGATCCCAAAACGAGTGTTGTTTTGGGATAATGTGCCACGTTGCACGTGATCTGGGGTTCGAACGCATGGATCTGTCCATGAGTTTGAGCCCTCCCCCCGCACCCACCCCGACACACACACACATATATATAAAGGAATCCTGGACAACGACCATGTGGCACCTACCCCACCCCCAAAGCCAACATTCACCCTTCCTAGGGGATATTCGAATGAAAATAAATTTTTTTCTTTAGGAATAAAATCCTATAATGAGAAAATGGATGGTGAAACGATCATCCGTTTCATTGTTCATCTTTTTAAATCATTGACCACCGTTGATTTGTCAGTGGTCATTGTTTTTATCTTTTTTTCTTATGAATCTGAATAGACCGAGCTTGCGCACATTCATGTGGCACCTAAATGACGTCCTAGCCATCTTAGTTGAGACAGTGTGCCAGGCTACAGCTGCCTGTATATAAGGTGTCTAAAGAGTACATACTAGTTGAGGAGTCTGAAAGTGTCGGACTTGGATTTGGGACTTTAAGAGTCTTGACTTTTTGTAGGGATGTGGTTTAATGACTATGTACGCTACAGTAAAATGAATCATAATGTCAAAACAATAGAACTATTTTTCTACCTGTATGGTGGATATGGGATGTTGGGTTTTCACTGCTAAACTATTTGGCAAAAAGTATGATCATATAGTCTATGTTTTGACCGCAAAACCAGCTCATAGTGTAGTTTATCTTTAGTTGGTTGTTAGCAAGGGCTTACACCATTGTTGGTGAACCCTAGTCTTAGTGGGGGATTGATTTGGGTTGCATGTTCACTTCGTGAGTAATCAGTGAAATTGCCAATTAACAGTTTCAATTGTTTGTTCATTATACGTATAAAAAAATGTTTGTTTTATTCAAATGGACCATGACTCCATGAGAGTGCCTAATGTTGAAACAAAGAGCAAACAAGACTGGAATTCCATAAAATACAGTAACACCCATTCTGCTATAAATGCATCAAAGTACAGACAATGAATTTTTTAATTTTTTTTAAAACTTTGCTTTCACAAAAGAAGGAAAGCAAGGAGTTTTAGAGCATAATCAGAAATTCCTGAATTATCCTTAAAACATATTACTATTTGTACAATGTGATTGCATCTAGCATGTCCATTAGTGTTTTCTTGATATTTGTGGTCCACATTAATGAATTTTTTTTTTTAAACTTTGCTTTTACAAAAGAAGGAAAGCAAGAAGGAATTTTAGAACACTAATGAGAAATTCCTGAATTATCCTTAAAACATATTACTATTTGTACAATGTGGTTGCATCTAGCATGTCCATTACAGTGTTTTCTTGATATTTGTGGCCTACATTAATATTTTATGAGACAAATAAGTTTGTTTTGGTTTCCCACTCCCATAAATTGTGAAACCTGTGTTTCCTTTCTTGCTTTGTAAGTCTGGCCGATCTTACTAAAGCACTGAGGATGGTTTTGTTGGTTTTCTTCTTTTTGTCTTCTATTATAATAACTATCATAATTTGTGTTCCTTTTGGAGGGGAAAACTCAATAACTTTGTAATTGCAAGTTATGAAGTTCTGTTTCTCAATTCAACTTCACTGATATAACATTAATTTTTTCTATGATTTTTTGCATTTACCGCTCTCAGATGTCTTATTTTCACTTGCCCCCCCTCCGGTGTTTCACCTATTTACGCTGCTGCCCTTGCTTTTGTGTTTCCTTTACTTATTATCCCCTGTAATGAGTCAGTGGCCTATCGATCGTTATTTTTACAGAACTAAACTTTGACTTCTTTGAATCAGACGACAAAAATCTTTTTTCACCACAATCTTTCACCCAATGAATCTTGATATCAGGAGCCTACCATCTGACGGTCAGATTGATTCCTCATGGCAGACAGCCCAAGAAAGTTAACATGGTCATGGGTGTACATCAAACGTGGTTCTTGGATCACTCTCTAGATGTGTGGAAAGTGACTCAAAATCTGACCATCTAATTACAGACTCATGATCTCAAGATCCATTAGATCAAAGATCTGTGGAAAAAAACCATCTCCATCTAATTAAAGGTAGTCCAAGGTTATTTTGTCAGAGAGTCTGCCACTATAAGGGGGTAATAAGTAAAGGAAACACAAAGCAAGGGCCGCAGTGCAAATGAAACACAAGGGGCAGAGTGTAAATAAGACACATCTCAGGGTGGTAAATGCAGAAATCCCTTTTTCTATAACGTGCTCTGTTCATTGTTTCTCAAATCGTTCTTCTATCCCTCTTTCTTTTTGTTTTGATAAAGGAGTGTATACTCTTTCTTCCTGTTGTAGGCCAAGATGCAAGTAGATGAAGATCAAGCAGGCAAGGGTGGAATAAGTTCAGATTTTATTTTTTAAAAATCAAACTTTGAATGTACTATTGAAAACACCTCAAAAAAAAATATTTTGGTGATTGCTCTTATTGATGGATTTGTTGAGAAGGCATCTTTCTTTAAAAGAGTAGTGAGGAAGAGATGGATAGAGATTGATTAATGTTGAGTCATTGATAACAATGAGGATTACTAATGAAATGCCATTGAAACGTTTATGAACTAATCCTACCTCGGGGTGGCAAACCGGTTGGGTTCAGGCTGAGGAAACTTCTTATAAAAGGGCCGGACCTATTTAGAAATTGCAAAAATGTCTGGCTGATTACCACACCTTCCTAGCATTCTTTTCTGGTTTTTCAAGAAGTTGTAATTGTAGTCTCTTCAATAAACTTCTCTATGCATCTTAGCATAGGCACTTCATATAATTAGTGAAAGTTTCTCATACTCGCTATAATCAATTCAAGATAATTTGATGATAAAAAATGATCATTAAATTCTTTTCTTGTACAGGTGATGGATTAACCAATAGATAGACTTTGCATGGTATGTCCTAAAAAATATACTTATGCGAAGTCTATCAAATATTAGAATTAGAATTTGCATAAGTATACCCAAAGTTTGAAATACACTACCCAAAGTTAATTAGAAATGCTGCTTGTCTACTTTAATGGTCATTAGATTACCGTTTGTGTGAATTATTTATCCTGGTGATTGAAAGTATTTTACTTATCATGCTAGATGCATAACCCTGTTTTTGGATTCTGCTGCACAAAGCTATTGCCAGTGGATCTTTAAAATAGGTAGAAATTCTAGGCCACCTAAATTTATCCTAATTAGATCTGTTCACCATCAATGCTAGTTGTGTCCAGGGCGTCAATCAGTATCAGTTGTATCCAATGATAAAGTGGGAAAATCATCTTTTGCAAGAGCAAAGCTAAATCACTGGGGTTTATCTGGTATCCAAACTAGACTAGTAGGCTAGGAGGGCTCCTGCAACTATCGGCAGGTGAACAATATTCCAGATTCTCCTTCAGGGTTGGCACTACACTAGTAAGATCTAGACAAAAATAGGTTGCAAGGCTCCATAACTATTTGCAGGGGAATTTTACATTAGAGTCCATATTCTCCCATAGGTTTTGCACTCCAATTTCCAAGTACCATGAAGCCTGGGAGAAATCTGAGCAAAAATTGTTCAAAAATTATTTCCCCAATTGCTTCTTTCCCCAGTTTCTGTGTATTGATTTCTCATATGTGAAAAAACAACATGCGTGTGTACTCTTGGAGTTTAATGCATGTGCGGAATTTAGGAGATCTCGTAGAACATTTATCAGTTGCTAAAATACCTTTTGACAAACTTCTAAACTCCAACAATCAAATTATCTCAATCCCTACTAATAAAAAAAATCACAAGCCCTTCTTTCCATTCTCCTTATGCTGTTAAAAATTAAGCCTAAGGCCGGGTCTAGCCCCCCCATTTGGATCCCTAGTTATGCCGCTGTTCGAGTGAGTCGGTCACCTGCAGTTTTTGGTGGTCTTGCTAAGGTGGTTATTATCGATTAGCAGCCTCTGACAAACAGTTCAGATCGATGCCATGGGAGAATGTCAGAATGGTGGTATGGTATTGGTGGGGTTTGGGCTAGGCATCTGTGTGCTGGATTTTGCGTATCCATGTATGTCTGTTTTCAGTGTCCTGTTGTCTTTGGTCTGGTTTTTGTCTCGGCTAGTTTCTTGCACTGATTTTTCACAATTATTTCGAAAAATGTCATCCAAGGGCATTTTTAGCCTTCCGATGCACAGCTGCATATTATTCTAAATTAAATACACTTATTTCTGCTCCTATAGGCAGATTCTTGTGGTAGAGTAGCATGGATCAAAATCTCGGATTTTTGATATGTATCGTCCAGCCCCAAAACCGATACGTATCGGTTTCGGACGATACTTTCTGATTCCCCAGCCCCCCCCCCCAACAAAAAAAAAAAAACAACAAAACCGATAATTTGAAATTATCGGACGATAATTTCAAAGTATCGGAGGATAATTTCAAAGTATCGTCCGATACATTGAACGATACTTTGAACGATAATTTGACTGTTTTTTAAGGGGGGCGATAAAAATCCAATGTATCGTATCATTCAAGTCCAAAACCAATACGTATCGGTATCGGACGATATTTTGATCATGGTTTCTATTTGTATTTAAGTGAATTTTGGATCAGTTTGGTATTTTATTCGAGTCGGCCTGCCTAATTTTTAAGAAACATACTGACTTTCTTCATTGCATCAGTGGGTAATGATGATGTATGACACAAATTTCCAGTGGATTCAAGGTTTTGTGCAGAAATCTCTCTTTCTAAGACAGTCGTCATAAGCTAGGAGAAGAATTGAATGAGCTCTTAGACAAGGAAGTGGGTTTTTTGAACTTTTGACATAGATGAAAATAGACTTGTTTTTTTTACAGGTTTGATGCAAACAATCTTATATTTTTGGGGCTAATGAAGCCTCTAGTCATTAATGTAAAAGATCTGTGATAATTTATTTTATTTTATTTATTTATTTTTATTTCCTGGAAATTTGATCTTTGCCTGATTAATTTAGGTGCTACAATACGTGAAGTCTCTTTTAATATGGCCAAACCATAACAATGGGTATGCAATTGTTAATTTCTAATTGTAATTTTTATGCAATTGCTAATTGTTGAAAATGCTCAAATTCATGACACTGGATGAATGCTTCAGAATTATGAAGGATAGATCCACGTATATTATGGGTAAACTCTTCATTTTGAGATCATTGTCAGATCATGTGTCTCATAATGAATTAGTTTCTAATCTCCATACCAAGTTTTTCCCTACCTTTTGAAGTCTTGTCTAAGATCTCTCATGAGCAAATCAGAGTTCTCTATTCCTGTTTTTAAAAGTAAAGCAGCTGCGCTGCTATGAGGTTTCCCCTAAGTAATTCAATTTCTACTTTGCAAGTGCATTATGAAGCATGATAAAATATGGGTGATTACGTATTTTTGTTCTCTAGAAAGGCAGGTTAGTTGAAAATAATCTTACTCATCTTGCTTTGTTGGTTGAGGGTTTAGGGTGATATAAATATTGGAAGAAGGCTTTTTTTGGTTAGATGCCTAGAATGAGCTAGACATGTTACTCGCACAATTGTTGAACCAGAATGGATGATTTTGTGCCTATTTTATCTGATTGTTATTTTGATGCTGGTCTCTTATTAATCATTGTGGTTGTTACAAGTCACTAGTAAATGCAGAGTTGGGAAAAAAATAGCTGGAGTTGAATACTTTGTACGTAGTTCTTTGGTGTTTGGTTGTTGGGCGATCTAGATGACTGGGTCAGGACCTTGTGGGGCACACAGAAAAATATGTTGGTCCCTCATATTTCAATGAAATCGAGCTGGAAAAATTGGTAGTCTGTAGGGTGGTATGCACGAAAATTTCGTTATGTAGGGTGAGGTTGATATCAAAACAATGGGAGATTATCAGGTCTCTTTGTTACAAACAGGGGTTCAACTTTTGCTGATGAGGCGCTGCTAGTGATGGATGAAGTGAATGGTCACTGTCATGCAGCCTCTGTGGAAAGCGGCACACCAGGCTGTTGTCATGCTGCCTCTGTGGAAAGCGGCACACCAGGCTATTAGAAGTAAAGCAGCTGCGCTGCTATGAGGTTTCCCCTAAGAAATTCAATTTCTAGTTTGCAAGTGCATTATGAAGCATGATAAAATATTGGTGATTACGTATTATTGTTCTCTAGAAAGGCAGGTTAGTTGAAAATAATCTTACTCATCTTGCTTTGTTGGTTTAGGGTTTAGGGTGATATAAAAATTAGAAGAAGGCTTTTTTTGGTTAGATGCCTAGAATTAGCTAGACATGTTATTTGCACAATTGTTGAACCAGAATGCATGATTTTGTGCCTATTTTATCTGATTTTTAATTTGATGCTGGTCTCTTATTAATCATTGTGGTTGTTACAAGCAACTAGGAAATGCAGAGTTGGGAAAAAAATAGCTGGAGTTGAATGCTTTTTAGGTAGTTCTTTGGTGGTTGGTTGTTGGGCGATCTAGATGACTGGGTCAGGATCTTGTGGGGCACACAGAAAAATATGTTGGTCCCTCAATTTTCAATGAAATCGAGCTGGGAAAACTGGTAGTCTGTAGGGTGGTCTGCACGAAAATTTTGTTATTTAGGGTGAGGTTGATATCAAAACAATGGGAGATTATCAGGCCTCTTTGTTACAAACAGGGGTTCAACTTTTGCTGATGAGGCGCTGCTAGTGAGGGATGAAGTGTATGGTCGTTGTCAAGCTGCCTCTGTGGAAAGTGGCACACCAGGCTGTTGTCATACTGCCTCTGTGGAAAGCGGCACACCAGGCTATTGGGGTTCAATCAAATGGGAACATTGATCTGTGGGCTGGAACTCCCCCCCCTCCCTCCCTCAACATAGAGCTAAATCCCTATGTTGGGATAAGGCTGTGATGATGATGATGATGAGCCAAATCGAGGCTGTGATGATGATAATGATCCATAGGCTTAACAAATGATGATCGTCCGATAGGTATGTCTGTCAGTATTTCGCTCGAACCTTTGTTGTGATTGAAGATATTGTTGACTCCTTTGTTAGTAAGTTCAGGTTTTTGACATTGGGGGAATAATTAGGTTAGACTGGTAGGATGACGTTTCGTACTCTAGAGATATTCGCTGAAAGACGGAAAATGGCATAACCCTCCAGGCCGAATGTTGAAGAAGTGGCAGTCTCTTTGATAACAGAACAATTACTGTTGTCGACATCTTACGATATCTGTGGCCTTTCGATCGGAACTTAGGTCCTGAGAGAGACTCAAAAGTTTTGTTTATTTCCAATCATCCCAGAAGTGAGTGTCGAATCTGAATCCGTTTTGATTTGGAATTCTAATTGATTGATTGGAGCATCGGTGTGCATCGGAATTTGATTTGTTTCCCGGCATTTATTCAGATGACGAGTCAGCTTTATCCGGGCCTCTTGCTCTCTCTATTCTGGCTCGACTTCCCTGACGAGTGTTCAGTTGTATTTTGTATTATACTCATGGTCTCAAAATCGAATTGGCCTCACCTAACCCTATTTTTTGGGTTGGGTTAACCTGCTGGCCAGGTCGGTGCCTAATGGGACAGACTGGCCAGCCTAGATTTTCGCCTGACCCCTTTACAGCCCTACTCATTTATGGCATGTCAGTGGTATTGATGGTATATTATCCTTAGGTTCGTGCTCATTTAACCATGGTATCTCTTCTTGTTCTTTTTTTAAGTTTAAATATGAAGTATCTATTTCCCTATGGTGTTTTAGTGTTTTAGATGATTATTTAATCAGTGCGATCATTCGTGGAAAAAAATTATTTCATTGATTGAGTATAATATATTATTATTATTATTATTACTATTGATGTGGGTAGTACGTGAATTTGAAATGGCACTTGTCAAGTCCAGTATTATTATTATTATTATTATTTTTTTCAAATTATAGCTTAAATTCATCCAAAACCCTGAATGCTTATAGAATATGAGCAATGCCCTATGTCCCAAGATACTAGTGTGCATATGACCTTGGTAATAACTAAATAGGTGAGCGTGACACTTCAAATCCCGCCTTGAGGCCTGAAGCCAGACTCTTAATGATTCATATTGCTTCTAACTCGAATTTTTCAAGAGAGAACCTTGTGCATATGGGTTGATATTCACTTTGTTCAAGAAAAGTTCCTATCAAGCTTGACCACTACTCCATATACTTATACCATTTACCAACTTGTGAACACGTTTAATAAGGTACTTGGGTCTTCTCATCTTCTGGAATTTTTTGTGAAGCTAGGCATGATTGATCTAAATTTTCCAAAATGATGGGGAGTATTGTTATCGTTTGTAGCTTACATTATATGTCTCTAATTAAACACTGTAATATCCTAACTTTGGTCATATCAATATCAATGTAGAGGATATCTGCCTAATAATCTCATTTACTAATTTCTCCACTTTCTCCTCTCTTCTTCTATTTCCCCCACTCTTACTTCTCCGTTACTGACAACGTTCTAAAAATCAAACCAGACGTCAAACCAGCGACCGATCCTGTTGGACCGGCTCAGTTTAAAAAGAGTATATATATATATATATATATATATATATATATATATATATATAAACATAAATTATGCCTCAATGGATTACAAGTATACGCTTTTTTCTAAGCTACTTAAATGAAGTATATGAGTTTTCCAAACTAATTAAACTGTAGGTATTTTTTTAATTCCCAAATTTATAAATAAATAAGTTTAGAATAGAAAATAGGTAATAAGAAGATTTGAAAAGGAGTTCACAATTAGACAAGACCTATAAAGTTTTATGAGGTAACATTCTAATTTGAACATTTTCTTCAATAAATTTTTTTAATAAAAATTATTTAACAAATTTTTTATGTAACTGGCCCAGCTACTTCACCTAAAAACCAGACAAACGAGGTCGTTCACCAAAACATCATATGGTTTGCTGGTTAGAACAAAAAAAATAAAATTTGTGGTTTTTAATCGGACCGAATGGGCTAGGGTCCCAATTTCGGTTGAACCGGATCGGACCAACCAATCCAGTCCCCTTTTTAAATCATTGGTCACAAATATATCAAACAAAACATTTTTTCATCTAACATAGAAGGATATCACCTATTCCAACATTCAGTTCATCCCTCTTAGTTAGGATATCACCTATTCCAACATTCAGTTCATCACATTCCCCATTCAAATACCTCCTTGGAGTTGGATTTTGGTAGAATCAAGACTTTGATCACTTTCTTCTTGATGATTTTGAAACCTTTTTCCATCTATAGTTGTCCATTTGAATTTTGAAGATTTTATATAGTTCATTACCTACATTATAATATAGCTAAAATTTCTAATATAGTGGTGATAAAAGATCCCTATAGCATGGATACTCCGGACCTTGACAATTGTACTCGATGTCGGCCATTCAACTTCTCTAAATCGACCTTTACCCCGTTGGACATAACATAGCCTAAAAGACCACTGTCTGTAGAATAAACACTTTTTTCAATTTAATGCACATCTCTGTCACTTTCAAAATTCAAAAACTAAATAATAGGATCAGCTTGCTCATGTGAACCAACACTAAACGTAAAATAACATCAAAATAAATGGCAAGAACTGAATAATATGATCATATTGCATATGTGAACCAACTAAACATAAAATAACATCAAAATAAATGACAACAAATTTTGTCAATAAAGAAACAAAGTACCTTGACACAAATAACAAACAAAATACAATATAAACAGCATATCATTTGGAGTCATTTATGTAAAATTTAATTTGTCAGTTTGCTATATAGATAACATATCAAAGTAGGTTCATGATTCCAGATAGGTTAATTGGAGTATGGGGGCTTCTCTCATGCCTGAGTATTTGACATTTACCCGCATCTTCTTTTCATATTCAACTACTAGTAATGAGAACACAAATAATAATAAAATAAAGGGATAAAATTTCAAGAACTGCTTTACAAGCTGTCGGAGAAGGTATGGAGGCACCAGAAGGCTTTTCTGCATCTTCAGGGGCTTTTGATTTCCTGCTGACGAGTATGCCACTTTTATTAGATCCCAAAGCAGAGTTTGTGGAAGCATCAGCCTTCCATTTCATCTGAGCTGACATATCTTTTGGATTTTCTTTGCTTCTTTTGCAACGAATGCAGTTGTGGAATTTGTCTTGGTCCTGCCGCCTTTTTCCATGGGAATAGCCTGGCTCTCAATGTTCTTTCCATCAATTACTTGTACAGATCTATCAATGCTTACACATAATTTATTTTGCTTTTCAACCTGAAAAATTGTTTTGATACATATCAGATTGAGTCTATATATTCTAGTTTGGACAATTGAAGTGGGCAGCCATTCTCACAGATGAAAAACTCATCAACGAGTACGACTTCTTACAGCTCAACTGGACAATTTGGATTGGCCAAAACTTGTACCATAAATGACTTCAATGTCCATGAATGTTGTAAACAAAGCATTTTAGCATGGCACTAAAAACTAGTATGGATAATCGAAGAGTGGCTATTCTCGTAGACGGAAAGACTCATCGAATTCTACCATAAACAGCTCCTTTTTTCGGTAAATGTGCTATATATTTCATTAAAAAATGAAGGATACAGCAGTTTTTTCAAACATAAACAGCTCCTTTTTGTGGTAAATGTGCTATATATTCATTAAAAAAATGAAGGATACATCAGCTCAATGAGACCAAGCGAGAGACTAGATGCGAGGAAAAAAGAAAAGGAGAAAAAAAGAAAAGGAGAAGAAACCAAAAAACATAAAATATATGACACAATGCCGATAAAAAAAATAAAAAAAGAAGAAAAGAAAAAGAATAAGAGAGGGAGTTGTGGGAAGCCCTAAACCCAAAAGCAGCAAGCTGTCTAGGGAGGTGAGAGCTGCTCCTAGCAATCCCCCTCTATCAAAGAGGCTGGATACTTTGGAGAGACCAAACATCACCCAAAGAGATCATCGAGCAGCACATCAATCATCCCATTCCAAGTACCGAAATTTTTTATCAAATATTCTTCTATTCCTTTCTTTCCATATTTCCCACAGCTCTTCGATGCCCATAAATGTTGGAATCAAAGCATTTCAGGACCGCACTGAAAACTAGTCTGGATAATCGAAGTGGGTGGCTAATCTCGGAAAGAATGGTCAACGAGTATACTTCTTGCAGCTCAACCGGACAATTTGGATTAGCCAAAAATTATAGGGATTTTTGCATTTACCCCCTAAGATATGGCATATTTACAATCCGCCCCCTGGGTTGCACCTATTTGCACTGTGGTCCTTGCCTTTTAGTTTCCTGTGCATTTCCCCCCCTACAATGATGAAACAACCGTTGACTATTATAAAACTAAACTTTGACTGCTTGGAATCAAATGATGGAGAATTCTTTTTAGTTTCCTGTGTATTTCCCCCCCTAAAATCAGATCATTAAATTCTTTTCTTGTAAAGGTGATGGATTAAACAATAGATAGACTTTGCATAGTATATCCTAAAAAATATACTTATGCGAAGTCTATCAAATATTAGAATTAGAATTTGCATAAGTATATCCAAAGTTTGAAATACACTACCCAAAGTTAATTAGAAATGTTGCTTGTCTACTTTAATGGCCATTAAATTACCATTTGTGTGAATTATTTATTCTGGTGATTGAAAGTATCTTACTTATCATGCTAGATGCATAACCCTGTTTTTGGATTCTGCTGCACAAAACTATTGCCAGTGGATCTTTAAAATAGGTAGAAATTCTATGCCACCTTAATTTATCCTAATTAGATCCGTTCACCATCAATCTTAGTTGTGTCCAGGGAGTCCATCAGTATCAGTTGTATCCAATGATAAAGTGGGGAAATCATCCTTTGCAAGTGCAAAGCTAAATCACTGGGGTCTATCTGGTATCCAAACTAGACTAGTACGCTAGGAGGGCTCCTGCAACTATTGGCGGGTGAACAGTATTCCAGATTCTCCTTCAGGGTTGGCACTGCACTACTAAGATCTAGACAAAAATAGGTTAGCAAGGCTCCATAACTATCTGCAGGGGAACTTTACATTAGAGTCCATGTTCTCCCTTAGGTTTTGCACTCCAATTCCCAAGTACCATGAAGCCTGTGAGAAATCTAAGCAAAAATTGTTCAAAAATTATTTCCCCAATTGCTTCTTTTCCCAGTTTTTGTGTATTGATTTCTCATATGTGAGAAAACAACATGTGTGCGTACTCTTGGAGTTTAATGCATGTGCGAAATTTAGGAGATCTCGTAGAACATTTATCAGTTGCTAATATACCTTTTGACAAACTTCTAAACTCCAACAATTAAATTATCGTAATCCCTACTGATAAAAAAAATCACAAGCCCTTCTTTCCATTCTCCTTATGCTGTTAAAAATTAAGCCTAAGGCCCGGTCTAGCCACCCCCCCCCATTTGGATCCCTAGTTATGACGCTGTTCAAGTGAGTCGGTCACCTGCAGTTTTTGGTGGTCTTGCTAAGGTGGTTATTATCGATTAGCAGCCTTCGACAAACAGTTCAGATCGATGCCATGGGAGAATATCAGAATGGTGGGATGGTATTGGTGGGATTTGGGCTAGGCGTCTGTGCGCTGGATTTTGCGTATCCATGTATGTCTGATTTCTATGTCCTGTTGTCTCTGGTCTAATTTTTGTCTCAGCTAGTTTCTTGCACTGATTTTCCTCTTGTCTTCTTATTTAGTGTAGCTCTAGTTTCTGTTTGGCCCTTTGTGTTACGTTGGTTTCTTGCGCCTAAGTACCTCACTTTAGCACTTCCTTGTACCTTTTTTTATCGCTAATACATCATTTTGCTTATTGATAAAAAATTTACATAAATTTCTTTTATCCTCTTAGGAATGCTTCTTGCACAATTAGTGCTAGTTATATAGGAGGAATACACGGCTATTGGAAGTATTATTATTTGGGAGATAGAGATTGTCCTTGTCTGCCTGGGGTAGATAGATTTTAGCTTTTTACTGACCTTATCAAGTATTGCTCATTGAAATGTTTTATAATTTCAAAATGCTGAAATTTTTTCCAGATTTATTATTTATTTATTTTTTAGTCTTGAGTGAAGCTATTTCGTTATTTATGTTGTTAAATTAAACTAAGGACGTTACTAATTGTTTGCATTCAACCAGCTGGAAATGATGACGTGTGACAAGCACTAGGCGGATTCTAGCAGAATTCTACGTAAGATATTGGCATTCCATCAATATTATGTTAGTGCTTGACAAGTTAGAAGTCCCATAAGAGTCTTAAGGTGGACGGCTAATAATTTTGGTAATATTGTCGTTTAATCTTGTCTAATGGGTTATAAAGGAAAGAAATTGGACTGTAATTGCTAAATTTAATTGCACCATTGACATAATGTGGAGGAACACCGACACATCTTTTTTTAGCTTAAGTGAGAACTTGGATAACTTCTTGATAGTTCGTAGAAAATTTTAAACACCCGGAAGGTCCCACTAGAGGACCAGCAAATATTCCTCTTTGCATCTGCTATTTAGATTTTCTAAGTTCTGTGATGTGTCAAACACTTAAAATTATAAATCATTGAAGCTGGCAATTTTTCCTAATATTTTGGAAGATAGATTCATTATGCGGTCATCATTTGTTCTTTCTTCTGATCAGTAATCGAAGATGTTAAGTTATAATTTAGAAGAAGCGAAGTAAAAGAGGGAAAGGAGAAGGAAAAATGCCTCGGTGAGAAGCTAAGGGCACCTACAAACAAAGCCTAACAGCAGCCCAGCAGACTACCTAACTCATAGACAAAGGTCAGAAAAGGGGGGAACAACCAAGGCACGAGTTAACAGACAACAAATCTAGTGAATTTGCTTCTCTAAAGACATGGGAAGACTGAGTTGATTTCTAGTAACACTTGGCCACAATTTAATAGAAAATGTCAGGTTTCATGTCCAATCCCATTTTACTCTTAAAAAAAGGTTGGCCAATATCCTCAGATAGTTTCTTCAGTTCTCAGCCATCCTAGTAAAATTTTTGGAGCCCACCCTACACTATCACTGGATCCTTCCACCTCAAAAAATACAGTTCCAACCAATAGAGCATAATTCTCCCCCTCCGTTGTATCAGCCCACTGAATGGGCCCACAGAAACACTTGGTAATAGTCCTCTCGATTTTTCAGATGATGACTCCCCTGCCACTAGAGCATTGGTTTCACAACTGACACCTGATAACATTTTTGGAGTCACCATCCACTATCATATATTCTTTTTTGCATATAAAATATGAATGTTCTTTTAGAAATTTTAGGCCATCTGGAAACTCTCTCTCTCTCTCTCTCTTTATATATATATATATATATATATATATATATATATATCTGTATATCTGTGACCTTCTATCAGTCCTATAAATGAGACGGTTTATGGGAAGGCACAATAATTCTTCTTTCTAGTAGCAATCTTGCAATAGCGTAGTACATTGCTAAAGGAGGCACATTAATGAAAGAAATAACCCTAACACCCAGACTGTCAGTGGTCTTGATGAAGAGGTGGATGGTGATTTGATCATAGTTCATCATTGAACATTGGATTGAAGGAGAAGATTATAGGTGTAGAAAGATGTTTAGGGATGTCATTCTTGGGCCTTGAGGTATCTAGGGAGCCATCCAGCTTCCTAGTTGGTAATGAACGAGAGAGGGATTTTGACACAAATAGACGGTGAGAGAGGGTGAAAATTTGGTCTTCTTATAAATTATAACCAGTGATTAAAGAGACGCAACTTGAGGCACCAAAAGTCAGTGAGAAAAGGAGACTTTCATGGCTTCACCATCTACCATAAAGACTTAAAGAGCCTTAACCTAATAAAGTTGGTAGTTTGGAAATTTGGACTGAAGTTAATCCTAAGAGCCCAACAAAATATCAGAAGTCAAGACTCCCTATTTGAGTATTTTCTGTTCTGGGTGTCTAGATCCATTAAGATGGGAATCAAAGTTGTGAGTAACATCTGGTGCTAAATGCTCAGTGGTTAGTGTTTCTGTGATTTGTAACTGTAATATCCGTAAATGGGATGATTGAATTTCAGTTTTGGTTTTGATTAGATTCTTTTTCACTTGATAATTATGGATAGAATCTTGATTCATAGCTGCTTGCCAAAGAGATAACTGCAACAACATTTCATCGAGACAGTATTTTGTACAGTTCTATGCCCAGCGTTTTGAAATAGTCTCATTTAATAACAACTTTATTTATTTATTTTCGATTTATAGTCATATTTCATTAATGGAAACGAGAATACAGCCGATCAAAGAGGTGCAATGGTAAGCTTTGACGAAGAAGGAAAAAAGAAAAGGAAAATCAAACAAAGAAAACTGTACAAAACAAAACCCATATAGGGTAAGAAGTGCTTTATTGGTTCCTCTGTGCCATAAAACTTGTATCTTAGAAACTTGTATCTGAGAAAAAAGTGCTTTATTGGTTCCTCTGTGCCATAAAACTTACACTCCAAGACTTTCATTCCTCTTTTATGCAATTAAATGCACATTGTGCTCCTGCACAAATATCTCAACTCCAAAGGGGTGGGTGGAGTTGGGTTTTGGGGTTGAATGCCTTTATGGTATTTGTGTTATGGTTACAAGTATCTTCCGATCAACTTTTCCCCTATTTCTGTGATGAGATACTATGGATGTATCACATTTATAGGGAGCCTTTCTAGGTCCAAATGAGATGTAAATGGGTCTGCGTTTACCTGATGGTTTGTTTTAACATATTTGATATTTAAGTCTCAGATCTTTTTACCGTGCTGGTATTGGATTTCCCTGTTTTTCACAATTACTTCTAAAAATGTCATCCAAGGGCATTTTTAGCCTTCCGATGCACAGTTGCATATTACCCTAAATTAAATATACTTATTTCTGCTCCTATAGGCAGATTCTTGTGGTAGAGTAGAGTGGAGAAAATCATGGTTTTTATTTGTATTCAAGTGAATTATGGATCAATTTGGTATTTTATTCGAGTCGGCCTACCTAATTTTTAAGAAGCATACTGACTTTCTTCATTGCATCAGTGGGTAATGATGACGTATGACACAAATTTCCAGTGGATTCAAGGTTTTGTGCAGAAATCTCTCTTTCTAAGAAAGCCCTCATACACTAGGAGAAGAATTGAATGAGCTCTTAGACAACGAAGTGGGTTTTTTGAACTTTTGACATAGATGAACATGTAAATAGACTTTTTTTTTTTACAGGTTTGATGCAAATAATCATATGTTTTTGGGGCTAATGAAGCCTCCTCTAGTCATTAATGTAAAAGATCTGCGATAATTTTTTTTTATTTTTTATTTCCTGGAAATTTGATCTTAGCCTGATTAATTTAGGTGCTACGGTACAAGAACTCTTGTTTAATATGGCCAAACCATAACAATGGGTATGCAATTGTAGTTTCTAATTGTAATTTTTATGCAATTGCTACTTGTTGAAAATGCTCAAATTCATGACACTGGGTGAATGCTTCAGAATTGTGAAGGATAGATCCACATATATTATGGGTAAACTCTTCATTTTGAGATCGTTGTCAGACCATGTCTCATAATGAATTAGTTTCTAATCTCCGTGCCAAGTTTTTCCCTACCTTTTGAAGTCTTGTCTAAGATCTCTCGTGAATAAATTAGAGTTCTCTATTCCTGTTTTTAGAAGTAAAGCAGCTGCGCTGCTATGAGGTTTCCCCTAAGTAATTCAATTTCTAGTTTGCAAGTGCATTATGAAGCATAATAAAATATGGGTGACTACGTATTATTGTTCTCTAGAAAGGCAGGTTGGTTTAAAATAATCTTACTTATCTTGCTTTGTTGGTTTAGGGTTTAGGGTTTAGATGCCTAGAATTAGCTAGACATGTTATTTGCACAATTGTTGAACCAGAATGGATGATTTTGTGCCTATTTTATCTGATTGTTAATTTGATACTGGTCTCTTATTAATCATTGTGGTTGTTACAAGTCACTAGTAAATGCAGAGTTGGGAAAAAAGTTGCTAGAATTGAATGCGTTGTAGGTAGTTCTTTGGTGGTTGGTTGTTGGGCGATCTAGATGACCGGGTCAGGATCTTGTGGGGCACACATAAAAATATGTTGGTCTCTCAAATTTCAATGAAATCGAGCTGGAAAAATTGGTAGTCTGTAGGGTGGTATGCACGAAAATTTTGTTATGTAGGGTGAGGTTTATATCAAAACAATGGGAGATTATCAGGTCTCGTTGTTACAAACAGGGGTTCAACTTTTACTGATGAGGCGCTGCTAGTGAGGGATGAAGTGTATGGTCATTGTCATGCTGCCTCTGTGGAAAGCGGCACACCAGGCTATTAGAAGTATAGCAGCTGCGCTGCTATGAGGTTTCCCCTAAGTAATTCAATTTCTAGTTTGCAAGTGCATTGTGAAGCATGATATAATATGGGTGATTACGTTTTATTGTTCTCTAGAAAGGCAGGTTAGTTGAAAATAGTCTTACTCATCTTGCTTTGTTGGTTTAGGGTTTAGGGTGATATAAAAATTGGAAGAAGGCGTTTTTTGGTTAGATACTTAGATGCCTAGAATTAGCTAGACATGTTATTTGCACAATTGTTGAACCAGAATGGATGATTTTGTGCCTATTTTATCTGATTTTTAATTTGATGCTGGTCTCTTATTAATCATTGTGGTTGTTACAAGTCACTAGTAAATGCAGAGTTGGGAAAAAAATAGCTGGAGTTGAATTCTTTGTAGGTAGTTCTTTGGTGGTTGGTTGTTGGGCGATCTAGATGACTGGATCAGGATCTTGTGGGGTACACAGAAAAATATGTTGGTCCCTCAAATTTCAATGAAATCGAGCTGGAAAAATCGGTAGTCTGTAGGGTGGTATGCACGAAAATTTCTATATTTAGGGTGAGGCTGATATCAAAACAATGGGAGATTATCAGGTCTCTTTGTTACAAACAGGGGTTCAACATTTGCTGATGAGGCGCTACTAGTGAGGGATGAAGTGTATGGTCGTTGTGCCTCTGTGGAAAGTGGCACACCAGGCTGTTGTCATACTGCCTCTGTGGAAAGCGGCACACCAGGCTATTGGGGTTCAATCAAATGGGAAAATTGATCTGATGGCTGGAACCCCCCCCCCACATAGAGCCAAATCCCTAAGTTGGGATAAGGCTGTGATGGTGATGATCCAAATCCCTATGTTGGGATAAGGCTGTGATGATGATGATGATCCATAAGCTTAGCAAATGATGATCGTCCGATAGGTATGCCTGTCAGTATTTCGCTCGAACCTTTGTTGTGATTGAAGATATTGTTGACTCCTTTGTTAGTAAGTTTAGGTTTTTGACATTGGGGGAATAATTAGGTTTGACGGGTTGGATGAAGTTTCGTATTCTAGAGATATTCGCTGAAAGACGGAAAATGGTGTAAACCCTCCGGGCCGAATGTTGAAGAAGTGGCAGTCTCTTTGATAACAGAACAATTACTGTTGTCGACATATTACGATATCTGTAGCCTTTCGATCGGAACTTAGGTCCTGAGAGAGACTCAAAAGTTTTGTTTATTTCCAATCATCCCAGAAGTGAGCGTCGAATCTGAATCTGTTTTGATTTGGAATTCTGATTGATTGATTGGAGCATCGGTGTGCATCGGAATTCGATTTGTTTCCCAGCATTTATTCAGATTACGAGTCAGCTTTATCAGGGCCTCTTGCTCTCTATTCTGGCTTGACTTCCCCGACGAGTGTTCAGTTGTATTTGGTATCCTCATGGTCTCAAAATCGAATTGGCCTCACCTAACCCTATTTTTTGGGTTGGGTTAACCTGCTGGCCAGGTTGGTGCCTAACGGGTCAGACTGGCCAGCCTAGATTTTCGCCTGACACCTTTACAGCCCTACTCATTTATGGCATGTCAGTGGAATGGATGGTATATTATCCTTAAGTTCGAGCTCATTTAACCATGGTATCTCTCCTTTTTCTTTTGCTAAGTTTAAATATGAAGTATCTATTTACCTATGGTGTTTTACTGTTTTAGATGATTATTTAATCAGTGCGATCAATCTTGGAAAAAAATCATTTCACGGATTGAGTATAATAGATTATTATTATTATTATTGTTACTATTGATGTGCATAGTACGTGAATTTGAAATGGCACTTGTTAAGTCCAGTATTATTATTATTATTTCAAATTATAGCTTAAATTCATCCAAAACCCTGAATGCTTATAGAATATGAGCATGCCCCAAGTCCCAAGATACTAGTGTGCATATGACCTTGTTAATAACTAAATAGGTGAGCGTGAGACTTCAGATCCCGCCTTGAGCCCTGAGGCCAGACTCTTAATGATTCATATTGCTTCTAACTCGAATTTTTCAAGAGAGAACCACGTACATATGGGTTGATATTCACTTTGTTCAAGAAAATTCCCTATCTAGCTTCACTGCTACTCCATATACTCATACTATTTACCAACTTGCAACACCTTTAATAAGGTACTTGGGTCTTCTCATCTTCAGGAATTTTTTGTGAAGCTAGGCATGATTGATCTAAATTTTCCAACATGATGGGGAGTATTGTTATCGTTAGTAGCTTACATTATGTCTCTAATTACACTACTGTAATATCCTAACTTTAGTCATATCAATATCAATGTAGAGGATATCTGCCTAATAATCTCATTTACTAATTTCTCCACTTTCTCCTCTCTTCTTCTATTTCCCCCACTCTAACTTCTCCATCTATTCACTAACAACGTTCTAAAAATCAAACCAGATGTCAAACCGGCGACCGATCCTGTTGGACAAGCTCAGTTTAAAAAGAATATATATATATATATATATATATATATATATATATATATATATATATATATATATATATATATATTAACACTAATTATGCCTCAATGGATTACAAGTATATGCTTTTTTCTAAGCTACCTAAATGAAGTATAAGAGTTTTCCTAACTAATTAAACTGTAGGTATTTTTTTAATTCCCAAATTTATAAATAAATAAGTTTAGAATAGAAAATAGGTAATAAGAAAATTTGAAAAGGAGTTCACAATTAGACAAGACCTATACAGTTTTATGAGGTAACATTCTAATTTGAACATTTTCTTCAATAAGTTTTTTTAATAAAAATTATTTAACAAATTTTTTATGTAACCGGCCTGGCTACTTCACCTAAAAACCAGACAAATCAGGTCGTTCACCAAAACTTTATACGGTTTGCTGGTTAGAACAAAAAAATGAATTTTTGTGGCTTTTAATCGGACCGAACGGGCTAGGGTCCCAATTTCGGTTGAACCGGATCGAACCAACCAATCCAGTACCCTTTTTAAATCATTGGTCACAAATATATCAAACAAAACATTTTTTCATCTAACATAGAAGGATATCACCTATTCCAACATTCAGTTCATCCCTCTTAGCTTAGGATATCACCTATTCCAACATTCAGTTCATCCCTCTTAGTTAGGATATCACATATTCCAACATTCAGTTCATCACATTCTCCATTCAAATACCATCTTGGAGTAGGATTTTGGTAGAATCAAGACTTTGATCACTTTCTTGTTCATGATTATGAAACCCTTTTCCATCTGTATATTGTCCATTTGAATTTTTAAGCTTTTATATAGTTCATTACCTACATAATAATACAGCTGAGATTTCTAATATAGTGGTGATAAAAGATCCCTATAGCATGGATACTCCAGACCTTGACAATTGTACTCGATGTCGGCCATGCAACTTCTCTAAATTGACCTTACCCCGTTGGACATGACGTAACCTAAAAGACCACTGTCTGTTGAATAATCACTTTTTTCAACTTAATGCACATCTCTGTCACTTTCAAAATTCAAGAACTAAATAATAGGATCAGCTTGCTCATGTGAACCAACACTAAACATAAAATAACATCAAAATATATGAGAAGAACTGAATAATATGATCATATTGCACATGTGAACCAACTAAACATAAAATTACATCAAAATAAATGACAACAAA